>JBAMNC010000138.1:392500-1890503 GCA_037902135.1 Cetoscarus ocellatus
GTGTAGGACTATGCTCTTTTAAAATAAGCCTTAAGTGTGTTTTATTTTTATTTAATGCTTGACATATTTCATCTTTTTACTGTGCTTTAATCAGCCATTTAAACATTTCACTACAGGGATGGTTGCACGACAGAACAAAACAGCACAAAAGAGCTTGGCCTTTGGGGCATTATCAGTTTATTCTCGGTCAAATAAATGCTCTTAACTTGACAGTAATTTTGATTTTCTGCACGATACATATTAATGTTTTAGGCAAACTAATTATATATTAGTCCTGCAAATAAAAATACATACAAGGTGGGATTTTGCAGCTGATAATGAAGCCAAAGTTACTGAATAGTACGTCACAGTTTTTCAATTTATCCATCCATCATCTATAGTGCTTATCCCATCCTGACATTGGGCGAGAGATGGGGTACACCCTGGACTGGTCTCCAACCAATCACAGGACCACATAGAGAAACAGTCAACCCTTTGCATGAACTGGAAGAACATGCAAACTCCACACAGAAAGGCCCTGACCAATACAGGGATCAAACCAGTGACCTTCTTCACCAAAAGTATTTCATTTAGGTTTAAGACTTCAGTTTTTAAGCTTGTTCCAGCAAAAATGACAAGTTGTTTGTTACCATTTGAGCACAGTTAAGACTCTTCCTCACTACAGATGACTCAGGGGACCAGCTTATGCGAGGCTGAATCATTCGACTCGCTTCTTCTGAAAAAGCACAGTTCATGACGTGAGCACCACATGAGGCTCTGACTTCATCAAGGACTCTTCCTGTTCCCTCTGTTATGTCCTCCCACACCACCACAACTTCTTGGGCCTCCTCTTCCTCGTCCATGAGCATGAAGCAGCTGTCCAAGTTACTCTGAGTTCAAAATGTTACGGACGTTGTAGTTCTGGCTATGTTACTCTCACCAGTGCAGAATTTGTCACTGAAAATAAACTCAGTTTTAATCAGTCAGTCATTTGGAAGTGATTATTGTGCTGAGTTGAAGAGTACTGGACTTACTTTTTGCCAGTACACAAAGAAAGGGGAATCAACTGGAATGAATCAGAAGCTCTGATTGGTCTGAGCACAAAGGTTTCTGCTTAATGATTTGGAAAAAGGGGCGGTACAGTGGCAAAACATGTTAGTGTGTGTGCCTTACAGCAAGAAGGTTACTTGTTTGATTCCATCTGCCGACTAAGGCCTTACTGTGTTGATGTTTCATGTTCACACTGTGCCTAACTGGGTTTTCTCTGGGCACTCTGGTTTCCTCTCACAGACCAAAAACAGGCTTGTTAGGTTTAATTGGTGACTCTACACAGCCCTTATGTATGAATGTGAGCATGAATGCTTGTCTGTCTCTCCATGTGTCCCTGTGATTGCCTGGCGACTGGCTCAGGGTGTACTCACCTTACTCCAAATGTCAGCTGGGATAAGCTCCAGCCCCCGTGAAAAGGATAAGCAGCATCAGCCCAATTCACACTGCAGTTACCCCTCTGTGATGTTTCACCTCCACTGTGAATGTTCTGGAGGTAGAATGGGGGAACCAGTTGACCCCTCTTTGTTCGTCTCCAGAGGCAGTAACGGAGGTGTCATGTTGTGGGGGCATGCGCCATGTTGTGTGCATCCAAGCTGTGTTACAGCGTGAAATGACACTAAAATTGAGGCCTTGTAGAATTAATAAGAATGTCTATAAATGTAAATGTATCCTGCTGTGGTGCTTTTGCAAAAAGCAAACAGATGCTACAGATGTACAGTAATAATTTATAGTCATAGTGACATTTGACATACAAATACATAACCACAAACATTTGTACAAATAAGATATTTAATATTCATTCATTTTCTGAACCGCTTATCCCTTTTGGGTCACTTATCCCTTTTGGGTCACGGGGGTTGGGGCCTATCCCAGCTGTCATTGGGCGAGAGGCGGGGTACACCCTGAACTGGGTCGCAGGGCCACATAGAGAGACAGACAACCGTTCACGCTCACACTCATACCTAAGGGCAATTTAGAGTCACCAATTAACCTAATGAGCATGTTTTTGGTCTGTGGGAGGAAGCTGGAGTGCCCGGAGAGAACCCATGCATGTACAGGAGGAACACGCAAACTTCACACAGAGAGGCCCTGCGCAACCCAGGGATCAAACTGGCGGCCTTCTTGCTGTGAAGTACATGCACTATCTGCTGCGCCACCGTGCCGCCCCAAGATGTTTAATATTCTATTTATATATTACGTTATTTGTTAGGGAGAGACACTATTTCAAAAGACACACTAAATGCAGTAATCTCATGTATTTATCACAGTGTTTATGGTGAGGGTAAGTCTCAGCATCTGCTCCTGAAAATGTTTAATTTATCACTGGAATGTACAAAGTCATAGTTTTGTGAAGGCACAATGTCTTTAGACATACAAAGACACAATGTCAAGTTGATTAATAAATTAATTTTATCAATTTTTTTTATGAAAAGTTTTTTCCAATCATTTTCTCACAGACTCTTTTGCTGGGGTGTCATCCTGCACATCACTCCTTTTAACTTTGCTACGACTTAATTGTGCATGACTTCTTGCACACACATTGTCTATAAATAAAAAGTGTAACCAAAACTTGTAAACATCCTTTTTGTGGTAAATATGGCATTAAGTATTAAACCAGTGTTGTTTATGTAGCGACTATTAAAAGACTTAACTTGTTATTAGTATTAAAAATTACATTTTGTTTTCACTCAATGGAAAGATTTTATTGGTTTAGCATTTGATTTCTTTAAATTTTGCTCAATGATAAAATGCTTTGTGAATAAAATGAAGTACAACAATTCACACAGAAGAAACACCAGTAAAAGCATTTTTTTGTTTTGTTTTTTAAAGAAAACACTCAAAAGAACAACAACTAAAACAATGACAGAAACATGAAAAGATGTAATGAGTGCCTCTCTGCACCTGGAGCTGTTCTCCATTTTGTCCACTAGATGTCGCTGTAAGATCAGACTCTGCCTCTACAGCTGCTACGCCCTTTTCATGCAAAGACACGTTTCATTTTTCTATTTTCATTTAATTCTTCGCACATTACGTCAATATTTTATACACATGTTCATCTATCAACAATCCAGACAACTTAATTGCAGAAGTGGCTTCATAACAGAACAAATAATCAGACACATTTGTCATAATTCACTTCAACTAAGTTTTATAAATGCTTTTAAAGGGCAATAATTGTGATTCACTTACATATTGACAAGACAGATTTCTTTTGCTTTCATTAGGGAAACTAAGTTTAATCTTACATCTGAATGTGAAAACATAACTCAGCCGGGGTGTTACAAAAGTTCTTGAGGTCCATGTAATTGAGATGCAAATGAATATATATACAGCCTAAACAAAACCCAGCGGTGGAAAAGTGTTACCCTCTGTCAAAAGGTAAATACCACTCAGCAGCCAACCTAAAATCTATATTTGTTTTATAAAAGGAATCTGTTCATTTGTTTTTTTTAAATGCAAAAATATGGTAAAACTTTTAATTTATATTAATCTTTTGAACATAACAAACATAGAGAAGTAATGAGGAAACAGATAGTGAAAGTGAAATTGTAACTGCATGTGAAAACAATGTTTATACAAAATAAATGGCGAAATAAGATAAAAACAAGGTATTATAAACCCTGTTAAATCATCTATATTGATGATAAGAGAACAGGTTTATGCCAAAATGTGTCAGAAAATGTCCTGAAAGTTTATAAAAGTTTACATCATGAAATGAAGGCAGATTAATGAGTATTTATTGTTCTTACGTTTAAGTTGATTTGACCTTGAGGTTGTGATGCAGCAGCTGGACAAGATAAGGCCCCTTTGAGAACATAATGTACTTTTCACTAGTTTACTATATAGCATCGCATCAGCAGTCATAAATCAATAATTACTTGAAACTTTAGTCTGTAAAGTTTGATGTGAGGAGAGTTTTGAAATCAATTCTATCATAATAAGTTTTCTATTTCAGTCTGAGAGGCAGGAAGTATTCAAGCTTCCTCCTGCTGGTTTTGTGCCTGAAGGTTGACAAGTGACGTCCACAGAACAAACAGAAGTGGGGTCAAGAGGACGGGCTGAGGGCCTTTTGTTTCATATTTTGACCAATACAAATCTCATAAGCAAGGAGTAAACATTAAACACAATGACCTTTGACCTTGTGACTTCATAGTCTGATCACTTTATCCTTGAGTCAGAGTGGACTTTCGTGCCATTTTTGAAGAAAGTCTCTGAGAATGTTTTTGGAATATTGTGCAAAGATGCATGGAACAAACATAATGCCCTTTGACCTCAACCTTTCACCCTTGAACTCCAGAATCTGAACAAATGAACTCAAGCATGAACATCATTTCCAGATCAGTGATTTGATCTTTCTGCAGACTTTACTCTGGTATAATAGCTCCTGCATGACTAGTTTACACCCTGGTATGTTTTATTATTTTTGACTGTATTTTTATTTTTGAATTTTTGCATTTCTCCTCATTTTTGGTCCTCAAATCAAATCAACATTAGATGCCAAAGGGTCTCAAGCTCAAGATCTGTCTTTTTTTAGTTGAAACATGCAGCAACATTAAGCTGGTAAGACACTGGGCCTCAAACTAGGAGTTTTATTTAAAGTACTGTGGCGAAACTGTGTTTAAAGTGCAACAAATGAATGAAAAGTTTTTTGGAGAAATGTGCAAAAGGTTGTTAAAATGGTGCTAGCATTTAAGAAGTATATGCTACAATGTTTACAATGGTTCAGAGCATTTATGTAACCTAAGGTAGTGGTTTTTAATTGGTGGGTTTAAACATATAAGTGGGCTGCAGAGCTGTTTTTAGGAAATTGGGAATGTGCGTCTGAAGAAAAATGTGGCTTAAAAGTTGATGTGCTGCTGGTACATACACATTTTTCTTTTCCTGGTTTTGCTGTGACACACAGCGAAATCTTAGATCTCAGCAAGTGTGTTTGTCCATTTTCAAGTCAAAAATATCCAAAACACTTATTTAATCCACATTCATTTAACCAGTCAAGATAAATATCTTACTTTTAGGAATGAAAGGCTAACATAAGGCACTGAATTGCTTGTATTGAAGAGAAAATATGAGACAAGGAAAGTTTGACTTTCTTAAAGTTCAAAATCTGCTCAAGTTAAATTTGTCCCGTCTTATTGGCAGATTATTTTACTTATCACAAGCAACTCAGGCCTTATTTTCAGTTTTATATCTTCAAATAAGATCTTAATCCAGACATGTAAGGAAATTGTGCATTAGAATAAATCCAGTGAGATATTTTTGTCCTGAAATTGGACAAATACTCTCACTTAGATCTGAGTTTTTTCAGTGCAATGGGTAAATATGAGCAATTTTCTTCAAATCTTGACTTGTTTATCTTAATATTTTAGGATAACAAAGCTGCTTTAACCATGACAGTGTGCCAAATTTCTCAAGATCCCTAAAAAATAACCAAAATGTTCACACTACGATTGAAAACAGAGAAACCATGCATGTCCTCTTGGGGCCTGTGCATCAATGGTCTTTTAAACATGTGTCTTAGGTCCTGCTACTCTGTTTAAGCCATGTTTGTTGAATCTAAAATCCAAATTTACTTTTTTTTTTTTATCAAACAGGATTGATTGAATATTTTTTAAAGACATTTGGAGTTGGTGTTTGGTCCTGAGGCTGCCCCATTTGAGAAGAACTGACCAAACAGCTGAGATGAAGCAGCCGATTGAGATAAAAACTCATTTTGAGAACATAATGTACTTTTTAATGCTCAAATCTACAGCACCATATTATGCCTCAAACATGTATCATACTCAAAACTTTAATCTGTAGAGCATGTGATAATGACACTATAACGGGCAATTCAAGTCTTTTGGAGGCCCCAGGCAGAGACCAATATGAGGCCCTTTTCAATTTAACCTGAAGCAATCATCATGTGCAAAATAATTCTTCTGAGGCTTGTAAAGTACTGAACTTTAATGATCTGCTGTCAAATTTATAACAAAAAGTGACAGAAGGGGAGTGCATTGTCCAAGTTGCACAAGTACGTTGGCAATATTTGTCAGTGTTGATCCAGGTGAGTGAAACCAGTGAGGAACAAGGTCTTTGTTTCTGGAAGTTCGACCCATTTGGATAAACCCCTTCAACTCATGTAGGCAGGTCAAAACTCATGCAGTATGTTTAAATGCTGATCCTGATCATTCAAAATTAACCCAAATGTATGATCACTTCTTAAAAAGACCAAAGCTTGAGGCCCCTTAACGCTGGAGAGCCCAGGCAATCCCCCACCTTCGCCCTTACCATGTCTACATGCCTAAATGCATTAACATGCTGCCATGTGATTGGCTAAAATACACTATTTGTCTTTACAAGCATATCAACAGGTGTACTTATTAAAGTGGCCAGTGTATGTATATAAACATCATTTCACTTCACGTGTTTGCTGGCCCTCAGGCAGACTGTAGCAGGACTAACACACGCTCCACTAAATTATTCTTACTTTACTCTTTTCTTCACAAATGCTGAAGTTTGTTTTTGTTTTGTTTGTGTTCCTGCCTTAGCTCCACACTCTTGATCCAAAATTACAACAACATCAGAAGCCTCAAGCTCAAGTCGTGCTCATATTCATTTAAACCATGCAGCGCCCCCAGGCTGGTCGGAGGCTGAACTTCAAACTGAGACGGACTCATATTTCAAGTATTGCCATGCAACTTTGCTCAGAATGGAATTAATTATGGTGGGGTTTTTTTTCGAGGAAAATGCAAATAAATGACAATAAATGGTGCAAAAAGTAATGATAAGACAGATAAAGAGGATATGCGGTGTTTACAAATATTCAGGTGTATGTATGTGACCTGAGGTAGTGGCTCTAAAATGGAGGGTCAAGACCAGATACTGGGTTAAAGAACTATTTTAAGTAGATCAGGATTTGTTCTTGAAAATAAAATGATGAAAAGTCCAATTTCACACAAAACCATAGCAGGCGTATGCACAAAGATTTTCTTTCAAAGGTTTTGTCACAATAATGTAGTACATTTGCAGTTTTCTTAAGATCATGGCTGGTTAATCGTGTTATCTTGGAATAATAAAGCTGGTCTTATCATAACAGGGTACAAATTTCTCGAAATCCCTTAAAAATAACCAAAATGTTCATGTTATGACTGAAAACAGTGAAACCATGCACGTCCTGGAGGTGATTCTTCATTGATGTGCTTTTACACATCTCTCTTCAGTCCTGTTACTTTGTTTTGACAATGTTTGTTTCATTTGAGGTCCAAATTTCATCATTTTTAATTAAACAAATGTTACTGGTTGAGGTTTTTCTTAATTTTGGAGTTGGTGTTTGGTCCTGAGATTAGCCAGCTGAAAAACTCTGACCTGAGAGATGAACTGAAGCAGCCGATGGAGATTAAACTCATTTTGAGAACATTATGTACTTTTTAATGCTCAAATCAACAGCATTAAACTATCATCCCTACATTTATCATACTCAAAGCCTTATTCTGTGGACTATACAATAATGACACAATCAGGGGCAATTCAAGGGTTTTGGAGGCCCCAGGCAGAGACCAATATGAGGCCCTTTTTCCATTTTACCAGAAGCAATCACTGTGTGTGAGAAAGACAAAAAATATATATATTGATGCCATTAAATTCAGAAATGCAAAGATCTGCAGTCAAATGTATAACCAAAGGAGTGAGAGAGAGTGAGACACTGTTTAAACTGCACAAATATTTTATTATTAATATTTGTTAAAATTTAGCAAAAAAAGTGAGGAAAAAGGCCTTCACTCCTCACTAGTTTAACCCACTTGGATAAACACTGCCAGCTTAAGTTTGCAGTTCAAAAGTCTGAAGTATCGATCGATATGGACGACCTGATCATTTAAAATATACCAATAATTTAATGCTTAACCAGAAAAAAACATATTTTGAGGCCTCTTACATAAAGAGGGCCCAGACAATTCCCCTCCCTTGCTTTGACCATGTCTATAAGCATAAATGCATTGAGTTGCTGCTATGTGACTGGTTATTTTATGTCAATATGCAATTAAACAGGTGTGCCAATAAAGGTAGTCAGTTAGTGAATTTAGACACCAGTTCCAGATCACTTATCTGCTCTCTCAGGCGGACTGAACACCAACCTCCAGCACGACGGGTCCACACCTCTGAATTATTCTCACTTCTCACTTTTTCTCTGTTCTTCACAAATGTTGAAGTTTGTCTTTGTTTTGTTTGTATTCCTGCCTTCAGTCCTTATTTCTGATCCAAAATCAAATCAACATCAGGGGCCTCAAGCTCCTGCCTCTGTTCAGCTGAGCCATGCAGCGCCCCCAGGCTGGTGGGAGGCTGGGCCTCAAAGTCAGATGGACTCGTATTTCAAGTATCGCTGCACAACTGTGATCAAAGTGCAGGAATGCTGATAAGTTTTTAAAGAAAGGTGGATGAAATGGTTTAAAATATCATGCATAAGTTGACAGTCTGAAAGAAAAATGGGAGAAAGATTGTTAACAAACATTCAGGGTGACTTTGTGGGACCTGAGTTAGGGGTTTTCACTTGGTAGGTTTAGACCAAAAAGTGGGATGCACGGCTGTTTTGAGTGGATCAGGAATTTGTTCATGGAAAAAAGAAAATGAAAAGTTGTTGATGCATGGAAAGCCAAAGCAGACATACTGGATACCTTCTTTTACCAGGTTTGCTGTGATAAGGACCAAATTTAGTTTGTTTTCTCTAGATGTTGATTTGTATATGTTGTTATTCTGGGATGAAAAAGCTGCTTTTATCATGATGATGTAATTTCTCAACATTCATTAAAAAATAACCAAAATGCTCATGCTTTGACTGAAAACAGGGGAACGTTTAATATTCTCTCAGGGCATCAGCAGTAATGAGCTTTTTAAACATGTTTGTTTTGTCCTCTTTACCTGTTTGACCACATTTTGGCCCATTTAAGGTCAAAATTGCATCATTTCATTACATAAATATGATTGGTTAAGACTTTTAAGGGATTAGACTCTGTTATTTGGACGTGGAAAGAGACGAGTTTAGAGACTTTGACTGAACATTTGGATTGAGCCAGCTGATTAAGATAAAGCTCATTTAAGAACATAATGTACTTTTTAATGGTCAAAACAGTAACTTCATATTATCATTTAAACACTTATCATACTCAGAACCTTAATCTCTGGACCACACAATAATGAAACAATCAGGGGGATTCAAGTGTTTTTTGAGGCCCCAAGCAAAGACCAATATGAGGCCCTTCAGCTTTTAGCCAGTGTGCGAACGGAAGTCTCTGAGGCTTGTAAAGAACAGAAATTGAATGATCTGCAGCCAAACTGATAACAAAAAAATCTGATAGAGGGAGAGATGACTGCTGTATTTTCACAAATATGTTGGAGATATTTGTTAATGTTTAGCAAACTGTTCAAACTAGAGAGGACCGAGGCCCTCGGCCCTCACTATATTCACATGCTTGGTTAAATGTTGCCTTCTTATGTGTGCAGCTCAAAAATCGCTCAGTTCATCTTAAAGCATGTCCCAATCATTTAAAATATACAGCTATTGCTGATGTTTACCCTCAAAAAACTGTAACTGGGGGTGCCTCTAAGCAAGAGGCCCCAGGCAATTTCCAAGCTTTACTTTGACCATGTCACATGACTAAATGCATTAAGTTGCTGCCTTGTGATTGACTGCTTTACTATTCAGGCAAACAAACAATTGAACAGGTGTGCCTATTAAAGTGGCCCATGGGTGGATATAAACATCAATTTTAAATGATTAATTTGACCTCTGCAGCAGACTGTACCATGACTTTCTGCATGACTACAACCCATTATTTCTCCTCTAATAAATGTTGGAGTTACTCTTTGTTTTCTTTATATTTCTGTCTTTTCTCCTTATTCTTAATCCAAAATTAAATCAACACTAAATGCAAAGCAGCCTCAAGTTAAGACCTGCCTTCGTGTAGTTTCATCAGTGGCCAGCAGGCTGTTAAGAGGCTGGGCCTCAGTTTGGGAGGAGCTTTTATTTCAAGTGGTTAAAGTGCAAGAAGGCAGAAACTGTTTTTAAAAATGTGGGAATAATTGTTGAAAAATGGTGCAAAAGTTCATAGGTTGAAAGAAAAAGAAAATTTACTGTGTTTACAATCATGCAGGGTGCATTTATTTATTATAGGGCCGTGGTTCTTAATTGGTGGTTGAAATAAAGTGTGCTGCTGAGCTGTTTTTGAGAAATAGGAAAAATGGTAAAAAAATCTGTGTTTGCACGGTCACCTGCAGGTCTATTTTTTTTTTTGACTGATTTTGCCGCAATAAGGAGGACATTTAAATTATTTTCTCCAGATCTTGACTTGTTAACCTTGTTAATCTCGGCATAGCAAAGCTACTTAGATACCCTGAATGTTTGCTAATTTCTGAAAATCCCTTGAAAAGCAACAATCTTCATGTTTGGACTGAAAAAAGTGGAACCATACATGTCCTCCTCAGGCGTCCAAAGTAATGCTTTTATTAAACATGCCTGTTTGCTCCTGCTTCTTTGTTTACCATGTGTTTTTTTTTTTCATTTAGCATCCAAATGGAAACTATTTTCCAAAATAAATTTGATTTGTTAATAGTTTTAAGAAGTCTGGAGCTGGTTTAAGGTCCTGGGGCCGGACCAGTTTGGAGAAATCCACCTAACAGCTTTGATGAAGCTGTTTGTTGAGATAAAACTCATTTTGAGAACATAATGTTCTTTTTGGTAGAAACATCTAAAACTTCATATCACACCTGATACACTTGTTAAACTCAGAAGTTTGACATGCTGATCATAAAATAAAGACACAATAGGTGGTAATTATAGTATTTTAGAGGCCGCAGGCATGGATCAATATGAGGCCCCTCACCATTTAACGAGATGCAGTCATAGTGTGTTAGTGAATTATTTTATGGCTGTTTAACTTAACAAAGAAAAAAAAAGATTGTTGGCCAAAAAAATAGATAAACAGGAAAGAGCACTGTTTAAATTGAACAAATATGTTGGCCATATTTGGTCATCTTGAGTCAAGTGGTTGACACTTGTAAGGACTCAGGCCCTTATTCTTCACTAGTTTCGCCCGCTTGGTTCTACATTACCAAATAATGTAAGCAGTTGAAAAAGTGTGCAGTTCATCTTCATACATGTCCAGATCATTTATACTTCATTATCTGGTACTCACTTTAAATATATAAATATATATGTAGAGGCATGTTGGGGCAAGAGGCCTTAGGGATTTACAAACCCCTGCCTAGTGTAAAAGTTGATATAATATGATCACATCAAATTTGACACAAAACTCTGAGTGTTAACTTTTACCATCCAGAAGTAAAAACTGAGTTTAAAATGTAAAGCTGTTCCAAGAACATGACATGGATTCAACAAGGTGCTGCAAACGCTCTTAAGAGATTTTGGTTTATATTAACATGGTAGCATCACACAGTTACTGCAGATTTGTCAACTACACATCCATGATGCTGATCTCCCGATTCTCCTCATTCAAAAGGTGATCTTATTGGATTGAGATCTGCTGACTGGTGAAATACATAATCATATACATATTCTTTTACTGGTTTTGCCCTGATAAGGTTTACATTTGAGCAGTTTTCTCAAGATCTTGACTTGTTTATCTCATTATCTTGGGATTCTAAAGCTAGTTTGACCATGACAATGCCATTTTATTGCAAGATCTTATAAAAATAACCAAAATGCTCATGCAATGACTGAAAACAGTGACCATGCATGTCCCCCCGGGGCTTCTTAAACATGTCAGTTTTTGTCTTGTAACTTAGATTAATCATATGTTTTGTTCAATCTAAGGTCCAAACTGTAACATTCTTCATTTAAACACATGAGTGATGGACATTTTTTGAAATATTTAGAGTCAGCATCAGGCCCTGAGTCCAGACCAGTTGTAGGCCCTGACCTAAAGCTGTAAAATGGCAGCTGTTTGGAATAAAGCTCATTTTAAGAACATAATGTACTTTTTAATGGCTCAATCAATCACTCCATATTGTACTTCAAACACTACTTGTAATCAAAACCTTAATCCATGTAGCATATCAAAAAGGCACAATCAGGGCCAATTCAAGTGTTTTGGAGGCCCCAGGCAAAGACCAATATGAGGCCCTTTACCATTTAGCCAGAAGCAATGACAAAGTGTGAACAGAAGATTCTGAGGCTTTTAAAGTACAGAAAATGAGTGGTTATCAGAAAAATTAACAACCAAAAAAGTTAAAACAGCGGAGAGCACTGTTAAAATTGCTCAAATATGTTGGCAATATGGGGCAATATTAAGCCAAGTGGGCAAATCTTGCAAGCAAAAAGGCCCTTGCCTCTCGCTAGTTCAAACTACTTGGCTAAATGTAGCCTTCTTCAATGTGCAGTTAAACCTGTTAAAACAGTGCAGTAAATCTGAATGCACATCCCAGTCATTTAAAAAATACCTCCATTTTGATGCTAACATATTAAGACTACATTTTTGAGGCCCCTAAAGCAAGAGGTCTCAGACCTGCCTTTGTCTAGTAGTGATACCACTTGCAGAAACAACATGATTGCATACAACCTGAATCAACTCTCTGAGTGTAAACGTTTACTATCTGAAAACCTTTACACAGTCCTGATATGTTAACTAAACCATTTTAAAAACTCGATGCCAACCTTGATCATGATTCTGAAGATTTCTTGAGGTCATGCAGGTCACTCAATAACATGGTGTTCTCCTTCTCCTCTTCCCTTTTACTGACCTTACTGCACTCTGACCTTCTCTATGTAAAATATTAACATCACTATTTCAATACAAATCTTTGAAAAATGCTCACTGGCCACTTTATTAGGTATACCTATTACCCCCATTGCTCCATATTGACACGATAGCATCATACAGTTGCTGTATAATTGTTGGCTGCACATCCATGACGAGAATCTTCCACTCCGCCACGTCCCACAGGTGCTCTACTGCATTGAGATCTGGTGACAGTGGAGCCATCAGAAGATGGTTACATTGTAGTCACAAAGAGATGGACATAGTCAGCAACATTACTCAGGTGGGGTGTAGCCTGTAAACAGTGTTCAGTTGGTAGTGTCATAGTAGCTATGGGTGTAGCATGTCTTGCACATCCCTCAAAATAAGACGACACGCTGATATAAAATGGACCAAGAGGCCTTTGGCTGGCTGTATAAGACAGAGGACCTGTCTCTGAGCATATCATGATTTTATGCACTATAATGTGACAAAATGGCTGCAGAGGACAAACACATTCAATGACTTGCTGACAAATCAGCATAGTGTTTCCTCATTCTTGTCCTGCGCCAAACAACGAATAAAGAGCCCATTTTTTTGCCGTACCTCAGGTTCATATGTATATTAGTTTGTTGACAGCTAGAGTAAGTTTATGTAAAAGCTGCTTTCTCAGTCTGAGACAGAAGGGGACATTTTGTCTTGTGCATAGAAATACTCTATCATGCAAAGGGGACAAGTAAAACACACTAAAGGGCTTATGAAACTTGAAAAGGCATAATAAGTGCTCTTTAAAAAAATCTCTGTCCTCTGCCTGAACAGATTCAGAAGTTGTACATTTGATCTCTGATGTCTATTTTCTTTTCTATTTGCAGCAACTGCAGTGTATTCAGTTACTTTTTTATTTTTGTCTCTTTATTCCAAAATTATTCACCTGTCTCTGCCATCACTGTTTCTTGACAACGAAGCACAAACAAGCAGAGAAAGTGTCAGGACTAGAGGACAAATCGTGCTGCTGCCTGGTGTTTTGGCAGAGCATTGAAAAGCACAATGCCCAATTAAGTAGATGTGAAACAAACATCAGCCAAGGCATTTCTGACATTGTTAGCCAAATTATTAGAAAAAATGGGGGCAACTACCACATCTTGCAATGTAACTCAGTCCTTAAAAAAAAAAAAAACGGGATCCGCATCTGCTTTCTAACCTCACAACAGCTGGATTTGTCAGATTCCATGTCTGTCATCAGGCAGATCCATCTTGCAAAGGTTCAAGCTGAAACAACTGGCTTGTTAAAAAAGCAGAGAGCTTTTCAGCTTCCTTTTAACAACAAAGAGGCAGTTGTATGTAGAGTGAGAAGCAACTTTAAGCCTGTGACTATTTCAAAATGAATGTGACAGAAATAATATTCATGTAATCGTCCTCCAGTTTTGTTTTGCTTTTTTCCTCGATCATGTTCTATGGGATGTGTCCTGGATGGATGTGAAACATATCCCATAGATATGTGAAACAATCCATCTGGTGTGTCAGGTTATTTGTCTTTGGATTGCTACCAAAATCAAATCCCTTCTTCGTTGTGTCATGACCATCATTTCATAAATATTTCATCAAGATCTTTTGCTTACAGACAAACAAATGCCAGCAAAAACATAATCTCCTTGGCAGAAAAGGCTTATATTTTGTACATGTCATGTGTATTTGTGTGTTGATGTTGTTATTGTTAGTAACTTCGTTAACTGTGCTGCTGCCTATCTTGGCCAGGACACTCTTGAAAAGAGATTTTTAATCTCAATGAGTTCTTTTTCTGGTTAAATAAAGGTTAAATTAAAAAATATATATATTAAGAAATGGACAAACAGAAAACGAAAAACAGTCAAATTAGTAAATTTGATTACAAATTTTATCATGTATATGAAATAGTAAAAAAGGCAATATTTGGCAGAGATTTTGCAGAACTTCTCCCACAATTTTTTTGCTTTTTTTTGATTAATGTCTTGATTAAATGAAAGTGTTCCTCCCTCTATTATTCTCCCCATTACATTCCCTCCAAAACACAAAAGGAAAAAAAACAAACAAAAAAACAACTGTCAATTTTTGAACAAAAGAAGCTTTTTTTTTAATTTCATGTCTTAATTAATGTGTCCTGGTTGTCTTTTTCCTTTATCCTTCTTTCATTCTTCAGAGTAAAACCAGGCTAAAAGCAACAAAAAGGCCTCCAGGAGGCAAGAATCAAATTGGCGGGTAAATCCCCTCAAAGACCGTCGCTGGAGCAGCCTCCTGATTAGCATTTCTCATATGATGCAGCGGGGGAGATGCAATGAGATCTGTCTATTAACCCCTCTGTTTATTGGCTCCTCGGCCCACAGTCATGGTTTCATACAGGCGACGGTATAGGGCAAGCTGGAATGTCTCCAGACACAGCTGGTATTGTATAGGCAGAGGCAAGGAGACAAGCATGAAAAACAGGAAGTAGATAGTGGGGGAGGGTCAGTGGCAGCATGTGGCCTGCAGTGAGAGGGCCTCCGCCGCCACCAGAGCCGCCGTGTCAGAGATCAGCAGTCATAACTCATCATACGGCCTCCATCTTGTGTAGGCTGCTTGACTTCTCGGGCGTTGGAGCGTCCCATTGTTTCACGGCATTGTCTGCAGCCACAGATTAGTTCCATTCAATTGCCCCCCTTATCTGAGAGTATAAGATACAACCCCCACAATGCAATGCTGTACCAACAAAAAGGGGCACGCCTTCAGCTCATTCATTAGGAGTCATTGTTGGATTTGTTTTTGTTATGTCAGCTGTTGGCTAATCAATGCTTTAAGCCGGCTGAGGTTTATTGTAACTGAGCTTATTAGGGTGTGTTGGTGCAGCATGGCCGAGCCCCCGCCCGCCTGCTCGCTCATGTCGATATGTGAGTGTGTGTGTGCTATAGGCAGGTCAGGGGCACTCCCCTCCTCACACACATTCCTTTCACTGCTGAGTGGACAAATACAACACAACGTCTTATTTTTAGACGCTGCATGTGACTATGGCACAGTTTCTATATCATTCATGACATTTATTTGTATATTATCAGGAAAACTCCAGCTTTAGCCTTATTTTAACAGGAATTTTTAGCATAAAAAAACACAGAACTACACTCCAAAGGAATAAAAGACCAAAATGTAAAAAAGTAAACTCATTTTTATGAAGTCATGGTCAAAGCTCAAAAAGTAAACTACAATCAAAAAAGTCAACATACACATATAAAAATAATGGGGAAACAGAGCAACGTCATAAACGCTGCAGGACTGAAGGTCCAGCGCCCTGCACAATAAAAACACTGTGCTGGGGATTTCAGCTTGTTTCAGTGAGTTCGATCTTTTGGCTCAGTGACAAGAGTTGACTCTATTTCTTAAGGCCTTCATAGATTAACCTTTAATCCCTGAAACCTGTTAAATCAGTTAAATGGCAGATGAGTAGAGAAAAAAACAAATTTACTTTGATAATCCTTGATCCATGTGGCAAAACCAACAATGCGCCAGAGTGCAGGCTATTTTAGAGCCACTAGGGTTCCTCAGGGATTTGTTTACATGTAGAGAGGTATTTTTGTAAACATGGTTTTTCTGTGCGTTGGCCTTTCAAAGGCCCATATTTTGCCTTAATACAAATATACAAATATTTTAATTTTTAACGACTACCAGAGGAGAACAAGGGGAGCTCTGCTGATCCTTTATACGTTGTCTTTGACCCAATTCAGTGCCTTTAAGTAAAAGCACCACAACAAGCTCTATTTACAAATAGAGAGATAACATTACACATTCACAATTCCACAACGCTGCAATGTCTGTCTATTCATGCTGCAATACGTTTTGGATGCACCCTACATGGCACATGTCCCCTCACATACAGCAGAGACTCACTTGCAGCGCTCCTGTCTCCCACTGAGCCCTCGTGCCTCCTTCTTTCCAATATCACGCCTCTGTTATTACCACTGGAGACGGAACAAAGAGGGGGTCAACTCGTTCCCTCCATTCTGTCTCTGAGGTTCACAGCAGAGGCGAAACGTCACAGAGGGGTAAATACTATGCCTTGAAACGGCAGTATGAGTTGGGCTTTTAAATCTGTTGAGCCCTATTAACACACTGACATTTTGGCAAACTTTTGCTGACAAAGTGTGAAATGTCAAGCTGCGTCCAGCTAGGGGAGGCCAAGCAGAGCTAATTCAGTGTCAGTTGGCATGCTTGTTGGATAAGTCTACAAATTTTACACATACTTAAAATTTCAACTATTTGATTAAACATGACTGTAAATGCAAGCAAGAGTTGACCTTCGCTTAACTTCGATACTCTGTTACAGGTGCATGTTGGGGCCAATGCACCTGAAGGCTTCTGTTGTACAACTTGAAGTCGTTTTTCGTCCACTAGGCATGATGTTCGAATACTGAGACCAGCAGCACCTGCACATGGTGGAATAGCATATACTTTGGCTTTATATGGTGTTCGCTGAGTGATATAACAATCCGTCTGATCAGCAAGGCCAAGCAATGTTAGGCCAAAGTTCCCCTATTTGAATGCACTACTCATGTGGTACATCTATGCTGCCAAACTTTAAACTCTGTCTGCAACTGGTCAGGGGGCTGCCAGGAAAAGTTGTACTCCACCAGCAAAATGTTTCTCAATATCTGTCAATGTCAGCTACTATATATTGATGCATGAATGGTGTTATGTTTTTCTGACTTTGGTCAAATAAAAAATGGTGGTATGATACAAGCTATGAAACAAACACAATCAAGCAAAACGGCCTGATAAATGTTTAAACTGTGAGCTCTGTGTCAACGTGAGCTTTCATTGGTCAGATGTGGGCTAGCCTAATGCAAGAGAAATCAACCGCGATCCGAAAAATAACCAGCAATTTATTGATAAATTGCAGTGGAATGAAGGGAAGCATAATTTATTAAAGTGTTATACTTGGAGTCATAATATAAGGTCTCTCTCTCTCGTTCTAATTTAATGTCGCCAAGATGGTTCTGAAAGCTTTGTTTGGTAGCTGAAACAGTTGACTCTTTTCCAAACTTAGCCCAAAGATCAGAATAGGCAAAAACAGCCTGAGTTCCTGTTACTAGTTTACCTTTCTGATGAACAACCCCATCTCAAATTGAAATCCTGGCAAAGTGCCTAAGTACACAAACCTAAAAAATGTAGTTGAAAGATGCTGTTATCATAGTTATGCAATATTCAAGCTCAAGTTGTGACACAGTCATCTTTCAACAAATCTGTGAATCAGATTCTTTCTTTCAGGGCGGGTAAATTCTGCTCGAGAGGTTTGAGTTAGTCTTCAGCTTTACTTTAAATACGATGAAGCTGTTTAGCTGTTCTGAAATTGAATTATCTGCACAAACACAACAGAGGTTACTATGGGAATACAGGATATTGGATTTCTTTTTCCACAATATCCGACATGCCAATATTTCATTTTACTCTGGCAGATTACTAATACAGATATATGCACATGTATTTGTCCGTATTATCTTCACTCACAAAAACTTGAATCTTAGATGGTGTATTTTCATATTTAGAAGTCCAACATTTCAGTTGAGCACATTATCTTAAAATACGCCAGGCAGAAAAGGTTTTAAGTGTTTGTGCTAGGTAAAAATGCCAAGCAGCAGGCAAACATTAGAACTGAGATGAGATGAAATACCTACAGTCAGTGCATCTCTTTTCATAAAACTTAAAGGATGAGTATGTAGAATTTTTCCTCGAAAATTCCAAATAAATGTAAGAAATAAACAAACCCATGCTGACATTTTCTCAGTTGTGAATTATGAGTATTTCAAACAGTTGCAAAGCCAGATTAATCCTTAATCCAGGTCTTGTCTGCCATGAAAGACAGGTTTCTTATTGCCATGGAAACACAATATGTTGCTTCAATGCTGCAGCATAAGAATGCATGACCTCCCATGTCTCATTTTTATGTGTGCTGCTTAATTATGATGAACCACATTCATCTCTGCTATCAGCTATATATTTTGTAAGATCGCTGTCTCATGCAAGCTCCATATCTTCTTCTTTGGTTTTAGTATATGTCTGTGGCAGTGTAATAGTGACACTTACAGGCCTGGCATAAATACTACAAAGTTTTTAGTGATTTTGTTTGGTCAGACACAGCTCTCAAAATCAATGCTGTATTTTATAAAAACATTTTGAAAATGTAATAGTTTTTGTATCGGTGTGGACAGGGCCTGAGTCTGTTTTTGGTTTGTTTTATAGTTTTTTGATGCTCTAAATTTAAAGTTTTTTTGCTTGTAAATGCCTGACTTTTTTGACTTAAGAATTCCGTATTTGTAAGCTTACAATCTAAAAAAGGGTGGTTTCCTTGAACATTTACTGATCATTTTAACTTGTGTTTTGGTAGTCCTAATCCAGGTGTAGCTTCTCCTGAGTTCTCAATTAATGATTTGTTTTCCTCAAATTTGCAGTGCTACTATGGATGGCTGTTTGATGAGGTCAGAGTGGGATTAAAGTGCAGGTAACTCAAACTTTTGCTTGTGCTTTGTCAATCAGAATGATTATTCTACAGCTCTGCTAATTATAGATCTACCTTCTCTTTACTGCTCTCCCTTTCTCAGTTTCAAGTGGATGTGGCTTATCAGTGTAAGTAAATATTATTATCAGAAATTGTGTGTGTGTGTGTGGGGGGTGGTGGTGGTGGTGGTGGTTGTTTATTTGGGTTTTTGCAGTGAGTGAACAAATCTTCAGTCTCACAACAGGACACACCTCCTCTGTGACTCACCTCCTCCTATAGGCTCCATTGGTTATGGTAAAGATTCAAACTGCTGTGTAGTGAAGTGGGAGTGTCTGCTGAGGATGCATGCAGGCTGAAATGGATCCATGCTTTCATATCTCTTTATCTGAGGAAAACAGTGCTGGTTTTCTTATGAAAATGTGCTCATGTCTTGAAAAAAATGGCAGAAAATAAGTGGTTGACATCAAAAGCAGATACTGATATCCTCAAATATCAGATAAAAAGGATGAAATTACAGGAAATAACAGAATTTCAGCCTACCAAGTTCAGAGGAAAAACTTATGAAAACCATATTTTTGTAAAGATACTTTTAAGCAAGTAAATGGATTTACAGTTGCGCAACAGTGCATTGAGGAGGTGACACACCTCCACCGTGAGACACCTCCTCCTGTAGGCTCCATTGGTTATGGTAAAGATTCAAAGTGCTGTGTAGTGAAGTGGGAGGGTCTGCTGAGAAAGCATGCTTTCTGAAATGGATCCCTGCTTTCTAACCTTTATATCTGAGGAAAACAAAGCTGGTTTCTTATTAAAATGTGCTCATATTATGAGAAAATTGCAACACTTGTGTGTTTATGATGGAAAAAACAAGAATGTTTTTCCAAAATATCAGATAAATGTGTTGGGATTGCAAGAAAACAACTGAATTTATGTCTGCTAAGTAAAAAGGTCAAATTCATTGCAAGGAGCTGATTAGCCCTTTTACACATGCTACTCTGATATTATCAGGATAATGTCAGGGTAGCCCGCCTGGGTAATTCCCTGACATGGTTGTTTATACTTGCTCCTCTGAGGATTGGCCAAGGGGGGTAGGCATGACACAATCTCAAAAATACGCATAGGAAGTCAGTGTTCATAATACAGCAGACGAAGCAGCAGAACTTTACACCATGATCACGTTTTATATCCTAACTTTAGTGATACATGTTGAAATGTGTCTAAACAGCATCAGTAAAAGAGTAGAGAAGAGCACTGTAGCTCTCAGAGGTGAATATGAAGCAGTGTCACTAATGCTCGACAATTACACCGCTTAGCTGCTTATCCAACAGCAGCACAATAATGCTCTTTGGATGCACAAGAGGCCTATTAGTGATCCTTTTTCAGCAGATGTACTACAGAACTTTGATGATACAGGGTGGAAACAACACTTTTGAATGTCTAGATGCACATTTGAGTTTCTGTTACTCTCTTTGTAATAAAAAAAAATTCTCACACTAACAGTGTTTGTTTTTTTCATCCACATCACCTTTTCCGCTTTTGCACCGGTCAACCAGGATGAACGCTATCACCCCTCCCCACTTGTCCTCAGTGAATTACCTCGATTATTTGCTTCTGCATCCACACTTTGGCTCAACCAGACTATAAAATACAAAGAGAGAGTGAGGAAATTACTTGGGTATGGTCTGTGTGAAAAATTTGTCTGTTTGTGTTCACACGTGCATGCTGACTTAGGTAAAGTGTGAATGGGGTTTTTGTAAACGCATTAAGGCCCTGTCCACACGGAGACAAAAATGTTTCTGTAAACAAAGTATTGTTTCAAGAAACATGTCCAACCACATTAAAACACTGAAAATGCTATAGTACATATTCCAGACCTGTGAGTGGCACTGTAATGCTGCTGCAAACACATACCAAAACCAGAGAAGAAGACATGGAGCATGCACAAATATTGTGAGAAATGTAAACACTGTTCTCCATGTCCACTTGTTACACATGGTAGTAATAAAGGCAGTAGTGGATTTTGTTTCTAAACCATAACAAGCTCAGTAGCTCCTGTTAACGTGCACATGACACAGTATTCTGCAATTGTTTAAACTGTTGTTGTACTCAGAGCATGTGGTTTAAGGGAGCGGCAGGGCTATGAAATCATAATTTATGAAAATGTGTGAATTTGTCCTAAAAACTGAAAAGTAAGCAAGGCATTTTAAGATTTATTCTCACCTGGACCGACTTTAAAAATACGCATTTTTGGGCATACAAAAGGCCAGATTTGTGATGATGAAATGCCCATATGGTAAAAAACCTTTGCAGCGGAGCCTAAACTGGTTTTCATGTGGATGACCCTCAAAGGCAACTAACCTGAGTGGTGCAGGAATGAGCCCAAAAAACATGTAAGTGAGTTAGCATTTAGCACTTCCTGGTTCCCAACCCTCCCTGGGATATAGAATACCAGTTTAAGATAAATGCCTGAAGTAAGTTTCATGGTGCACACACACACATTTGAGATTTATAATGTTTCAAGGAAAATAATAAAATGCATCTGATGTTGAATTCTTTGGAATCTAATACCACTGTTGTGTGTATAAAATGGAAGTTGCTGACTAATGGTGCGTTCCAGTTGTACTCGGAAGTCGGAAACCCCGATTTCCGAGTGGGAAATTTCAACTGCAACACTCCCCGAGGTTGGAATTTCCTACTGGGAACTCGGGGGATCCTTACCACCCCCGAGTTGACAATCGAAGATGGCTGCCCCCAGTGTAGACAGTTATTAAGCTCCTGTTATAATCTGTTTAATAGCACTTCTGACTTGTGTTTGTCACACTAAATCAGCCGTATACATAGTACTGTTCGACTTGTTTTTATGGAAATGCTGCTAAAGTGCTATTTACATTCTTCATGTAGTATGTGTGAACTATAATGCAGGGCGTGCTAACAACAGCTAACACAACGGCTAACAATAGCCTGGTAGATCAGCACGTTTTTTCCAACTTGTAACTGGAAGGCTGATAACTCGGAGATGACGTCATTCCCACTTCCCTCTTCCCAGTTCCGATGTAACTGGAACGTAGCATAACTGCAAGGACTACAACAAGGACTACAAAAATGGCCGGGGACCCAACCACAAGCATTTCTGATAGTTTTGTTATAATCACTTATTCATCCGCCATTGCTACAGCCATGGGGATCAACTTGATCAGGTCACCCAATTATGAGGCAACTCTCAAAGAAGATGCAATAACAAGATGCTCTGGATTGAAGATATTGTAGTTGCTTGTTGCAGCACTATAGTAGCTTACTAAGAGCTTTTCTCTCTTTACAATGACATTAAAGCTTAAAACATTGTGAAAAGTAGGTTCATTTGTTAAAATTAATCACAATGAACAGAACATGTAAGTTTTATAGTTTTTTGTTTGCCACAGACCTTATTATCAGCAATTATCCAAAAAAATTGTGGTTGTTTCTCATGAACCAGCCTGAAAATGCATGTTTCTTGTGGATGAGCAAGTTTCTGAGATCACAACAAAAAAAAACTGAAGTCAGGCCTGCCAAGTTTAGAAGAAAAAAATAATAGGAAAGAATATGTTGTGCACTAAAGAAAAAAAAAAATACACCTCGTCTGTGACACACCCCCTTACTATGGCTCCATTGGTTATGATAAAGATTCAAAGTGCTGCGTTGTGAAGTGGGAGCGTCCTCTAAGAAGGCATGCAGTATGAAATAGACCCTGATTCCCTATCTCTTCATCTGAGGAAAACAATGCTGGTTTGCTTATAAAAATGTGCCATTACCACAAGAAAATACCTTTAAAATCTGTGGTAACATCAGCAAACACTGCTTCCCTGAACTAGCATGTTAGTTAGATGAGGTCACAAGAAGACAAGTGATTTAAGTCAGCAAAGTTACAGCACTTTGTTAGGGTGTTTTGTACACACATAAAGAGGGAGTGAATGACTCTGCTGTTGCACAACAGTGCAGTGAGGAGCAGGACACACCTCCTCCATGACACACCTCCTCCTATAGGCTCCATTGGTTATGGTAAAGATTCAAACTGCTGTGTAGTGAAGTGGGAGTGTCGGCTGAGGAAGCATGCAGGCTGAAATTGATCCCTGCTTTCTAATCTCTACATCTGAGGAAAACAGTGCTGGCTTTCTTGTAAAAATGTGGTAACACTTTAAGGAATTGCATGAAAACTTATGGTTTTTTCAACAAATACAGCATGCACTATCATCAGAAAATAATGTTTACAATATGTTTGGATCACAACAAAACACCTGAAATCAAGTCTGCCATGTTTAGAAGAAGAAAACTCCAGATAAAGGGTGTAGTTTATGAACTTTGTAACCAAATTTTAACGCACACACTGCCACCTACTGCAGTAAAGGTGCAGTAAATGCCATTATATAACATTTTTGGCATTCCAGGTATGATGTTAATACTTGGCATTTACACTCTGATGTTAGTATCCTGATAAATGTCTTTGTCAGGTCGATCCCATATTTTATTTGGTGCAGTTTTGTGCCTTCACCACACAGTTGAGCTGATCACTGGTGGCTTTTTCTGTTCTTGAATTTAAGCTTTGTCCTTATGTGCGTGTATAGGTCCACGCTGGTAACTATGGTGGCACTGGAGCCCCTTGCACACACATACTGGTGTAATCTGGCTTTACCTTCTGCTCCATATGGAGCGGCTGCATTCGCTGCATGAGTGAAATCCACTTAGTAAGAGTGCGAGAGGGAGATGGAGAGAGAGAGAGAGACTTTCCTCACACCCAGCTGATCCATTCACTCTCCTCTCCCGTCTGCAGCTCTCTGTGGTTCCTTCAGAGTGAGAGAGAAAAGAGTGAGTGTTTATTTACATCTCACTGCCCAGTCTAACCTGTTTCTGCAAGATCTACTCGACCACAACCTGTAGCTACTCGCAAGTTTGTGTCAAAGAGAGCGCCAGGAAGCTAACTGAAGGAGTCACTCTCTCTAAGAGAAGCTTTAATGAGGTCACCTTTACGTTCATCCTGTCACCTTAAACAAAGGATTATGCCAGTGTTTCTGCCCCAGTTACCTCTGAGACCTCAGCTTTATTGACTCTTACATTTATTCTCAATCACTGAGCGGGTTTACATGATCACATCGATTAAATAACTGGTAACGGTAATGGTCTGACTCGTCACACTCACTTGCACTTCAGTAAAGCAGTTTGTTTCTGTGTCTGTCGGTCTTTAAACTCGAAAAGTTCTCAATGGATTTTGATTAAATTTTAAGGGACTGTTGTTTGTGGCACAAGGAAGAATTGATTCAACTTTGGTAGTGATCTGAATACTGATATGGATCCAGAAAATTTTAAATAGGGTTTTTCACATTGATGGTAGTAACTCTGCTAAGAATGTCAGAACAGTCTTGGCAGATGTTTGTGCTTTCTGAGCACTGCTAGTAATGGGCCTTAAATTCTAGGTGACAAGTCCCTCTTTCAGGTATTTTTAGGACTGCTTCAGAGAAGACAAGATAAATGTGAAGCACCCTGGCTATCGGCATTTTAGTAAAATAACATACTGATTTTGACATATCAACATTCTAGCACATTATTAGAAAAAAAGACATTTAAATTTCTTTATGTCCTGCAAAAAAGATGCCCATTGTTTTCCTTTCGTCCTTTAAAAGGTCTTAAAAGTATTTAATTTGATTTCTAAAAGTGTGTATGGACCCTTAAATTGGATGGGTAATTCCTTATTCCTGAAGAAAACTGAAGATTCAAGATAGAGATAATTTTATTACAGTCCTTGTAATTATTCTCATTTTATTAATGACATAGAACAGAAGGCTCCTCTGGTTTCTCGGCTCTTTTCTGACTTAGATTGATCCTGATTGAGAGAATGTGCAGTTGTTGAAGCCGCAGCCGTGCTCTCTCCTCCCACCGTTCACTGGTACAAGCGTGCAGGGAAAAACGACAGAGTAAAAAGGAGGGAAAAGACAGCAACAGGCAGCAGCTGTGACGGAGGGGCTCCTCCATGCTCCACACAACAACAGCATTGTTATCTGAGAACTACCTCACGCCTTCCCCCTCCCTCAGCCCTGCCTTTGTATCTTTTCCCTCCTTTACGTCACGTATGTACAGTTTCTATACGCAGAGAGACTCCTACAGAGAGGGAGCTGCAGGACTTTTTTTTTTTTTTCTACAACGTGCTGGTTGTAACATCCCCCACAGCCAGCTTTTTCAAAAAATAACAAGAAATGTGGAGTAAAATCTTCACTTTACAAGCCCCCTCTCTCACTCAGGTGGTTTAAGGCTTCTCTTATCAAGCACCAGAGCAGGTATTTCAGATTTTTATGAGGCTCACATACAAGAAACACTGCTGCAACTTCTCCCTCCATTTTGATTTTTGCCTGAAGAAAAACAGCTAAAACTGTGAAGAGGACTCCATGTTGTTCTGAGCACAACGTTGATCAATAGCCTGCAGTTCCTCTAATAGTTTTCCGTTTACTTAAGCAGTGGACTTACTTAGCTCCAAGCAGCATACATTTAAAACCTCATTTTACCATCTAAAGCTGTGTTTCTCAAATGGGGGGTTGCTTTTATCTAGGAGGTAATACGCACTGGATGGGTGCTTAAGATATAATACTTAAATAAGCCTAACGACATATATCAATGACCTTTTTTACAATCAACTTGAGTTTGACATTATGCAGCTGGAGCCAACCTAAATCCATGAACTTTACCAACAAACAACCACGTTAAAATGTATTCTCTGAAAGCTGACACCGAATTTCACCATTGTCTCTATTGTCGGGATGACGCCATCATTTCTGAAAGTAGCTGTATTTGTTGTCCACAGGAATGTTTTTAGATTAATCCGCTCTGGGACCAGTTATGTAAAATGTGCATTTTCAGACACCAAAAATGTCATATCTGTGGGGACGAAACACCTGTACCATTAAAAACTTGTGCAGATGTGCCTGAATTTGTCTCCGTGTGGTCCTGCCTTAAATCTGACTGTTTTTCTTGTTTGCTCATTAATTTCGGGGGCAACCTCAGGGGCAAGGTTGTAATGTAGCTTTTTGACTTACCAGCCAAGGTACTGGGTCAATTAAAAAAAAAAGGATGAATAAAAAAACTACCAATCCAGCAAATGTTTTACAGGTGTAGGTACTAAATAGTGTTATCGTGTCATATCTTTCAGTGCACACAATGAATTGATTTCGTAATTTATTAACCAGATTGTATCATTTTATCAGATCAGGGAATAAAAAGGTAGTTGAATACATAATGTATGCTCAGCATGTAATAGAGTGGTGCAGGGATGACTTATTTTTGTGTGCCAGTGCAAATGTTAGCATCACCAAAAATCCTGTGGGATTTTTCACTGGGCTTTGGCTCATTGCAGAAAATAAGCTCTGTTGTCAAAGAAAAAAAAAACTACATGTTCTGTTCTTGGCAATAATCTTAACAAACAGACAAATTTTTCACAGGTTTTTCAGCCTCAACATCATTGGTGACAGTAAGAAGCTCTTATTAAGCTAATATGGAACCACAAATGGCATGTATAACGCCTTGTTGTGACCTCTTGTTTGGGAATTTCCTTTAATCAAATGATCAGGGACCATCCTTTTAAAAACACAACGGTTAAATATTCAAATGCAGATAATATCAGATGTATTGTATTATTTCAGATGAAACATTAAGATGTAGTGTGCATGTTCATTGCAAACCTTATTTCAAGTATTTATCCAACCAGGAAGTGCTAAATGCTAACTCAGTTCTGCACCTTTAGACTTCTTCCTGTATCACTCCATTTACCTGATTTCCCTGTCTAACAAAAGTGTACTTACATTTAGCCCTTGATTTATCCACTCCGGGATCCGTTTTCAAAAATGTACACTTTCGGGCACGCAAATCACAGTATTTTTTTGGAATTTGTAGTTGTATTTGTCTCCATGTGGACGGCCCCTTGATCATGGCACAAGGAAGAAGTGGTCAGATGCTTGTGAAGATCAAAATTTGAATCTTGATTAAGGAATTTTTTAAGGATTTCATAATATTGTGCAAAAGGGCAGTTTTCCAGATTGTAGATGATAACGTGGCTTATAAGGTCAAAAATGTCTTAGCGCTGGTTTGTGCTCTCTGACAGCTTATAGTTGCAGTTGTGATGTAGTTGTCAATGCCACAAAATGTCAACCATTTCAATAAATGAACACAAAAAAATTGTAATGTTACAGCTCTGTGCTGCAAGAACTCAAATTTATGAAGTTTATCAGTGTAATCAAAGATTTAATATATGCTAATAGTTTCAAGTTAAATTTAGATAAACATATAAAACTGTTAAATAAGCTTGTTAAAGCCATTGAAACAGTATTTGGCATTATATGTGACCTTTAAATAATACCATTTATCTACCCACTTTTTGTCTGACTCTAAAATTTGGAGGTAACTTTAGGGATAATTGCTGAAATAAGTTGTAGCATCACTGTTTAAATTCATTTGTGTTTAAAGAGAGACACTGTTGAGAAGTTGAACCACACTTTTATCCTTATTTTACTCTGAAGCAGTGTTTCTGAAACAGCAGGCATGTATTGCCGTAAGGTTGGCCCACTTCAGAAATCTCACTTTGATTTAACTCACATTCTTTTGACAAGTTCAGACATAAGTTTTATCTCAAGGTATGAAACACTGTAGTATAAGGCCATCTTCACTCAGGCAAAAATATCTGTCAGTGAAGCTGACAGATATTGCTTATTTATGTATTCGAATGATATCACATTTAAAGTAGTGTGTATTTACACTCACTAAGAAGTATATCATGCCTGCCTTCACTGATATCATTACAGCTTTGTGCGAGCGACAACAGGCCACAGGCACCATGTTTTGAGTTCGTCTGTCCATCAAGATGTATTTATGACACCAGAAATCTGCATGAAAAGGGTTTTCTCCAAACTTGGCACAAATGTCAACTCAGACATAAGGATGAAATGATTAGATTCTTGAGATACAAGGTCAAAGGTCGTGAATCCTTAGGTTCAATTTTTACTTGAGAAGTTATTTTGTGAATGCAATATCTTAAAAATGCTTCAGTGATGTCTGTCAAAATACACAGAAAACCTCACTGACTGGAAAAAAAATCCTCTAGATTTAAGAGGTCATGTGTCAGAGGTGAAGGGTCTTTGGCCTCATGTTCACCCCCATTTATGATTGAAAAATCATTGCTTTGAGAAATATTCTTCAAATTCTGCTCAACTGCCTGTTCTCACTGAAGGATGAACTTGATACATTTAAAAGGTCAGAGGTCATAGGGTATCATGTATTCTTTGCTTTTTGATACTGTATTTAAAAATATTATCAGGAATTACTGTTAAATTGGGCACAAATGTTTGGTGAGGTTCGATTAGCATATTTTTCAGATAAAAGGTCAAAGACATAAAGCTTCATGCTCCTTTACATCTGAACAGTACCTTGTAAATGCAATATGCCAACTAGAAAAGCACTCAGAGAGCACAGACAACCTCCAAGCAGCTCAGTTCCAGCAGGGGCTTTTCTACAACACCTGTAAAAGATAAAATTCTGAATCACCAGATGCAGAATAGAGCCAGAATCTGGATCAAACTCAGCACATACATGGAGGTTGTTATCCTGTATGAACACAACAAGTTTTGGGAACATCACTTAATATTTTGATTTTATATGAATTATTAAATGTCTTCAATGGGATTTCCCATTATGAAGTACAATGTTGTTTTTTGTGACATCAATCTGAATTGGATCCAGATTTAATTTACCTTGATGATAGAGACATGGATCCCATATTATTCTGTAGAATTGGAAGCAAATCCATTAAAAAATGGCAGAGATATGATTTTTTAAAATTACGCCCAATGTTGACCAATGGGATTTTTTGAAATTTTGGGAATTTTTTGCATCCAGACCAATCAGCATGAAAAACATCCCTCAAGACAATTTTGTTCAGGTACTTTCACAAGCAAACAAATGCAAAGACTTCCCAAAGCATTATTACCTCCACCAAGGAGGTTATGTCTTTGCCAGCGTATGTTTGTTTGTTTGTTCGTTTGCTTGTTTGTTTGTTAGCAGATTACGGAAAAATTACTGGATGGATTAACCCCTTAATGCCTGTTGTATCATATTTGATACATACTTTTATGATACCGCTATCTAATTAATATGATCAACAAATTACTAAAAATACATCTGAATACAATCAGATAAATGATAAAAATGTCCTCAAATAGATTGCCAAAAACTCCTAATGTATCAAATGAGATCCAAAATATATATTTGTTAAATTTTATGGAAATTTTGATTTTTGAGGATCTCAGTAGAAAGTGAAATAAACATTTCAGCTCCAAAAAAAATAGAATTTTCTAGCTAGAGTTTGTGTTTTCAGGCATTAAAGGGTTAACATGAAAATTTTGTCAGAGGTGTTGTTCGGTTCAAGGAACAAGTCATTAAATTTGGTGGTGATACAGATATTGGTCTGGATGCAAAAAATCCCCAAATTTCAAAAAGTCCCATAGGTTAACATTGGGCAGATTTTTTTTTTTTTTTTAAATCATATCTCTGCCATTTTTTATAACGGATTCACTTCCAATTTTACAGGATAATATGGGATCCAAGTTTCTATCATCATAAAACAACATTGAGCTTTATAATGAGAAATAACCATTGACGACATTCAATAATTCATGTAAAATCAAAATATTAAGTGATGTTCCCAAATCTTGTTGTGTTCATACAGGATAACAACCTCCATGTATGTGCTGAGTTTGGTCGGGATCCTGGCGCTATTCTGGATCTGGTGATCCAGAATTGTATCTTTTACAGGGGTTGTAGAAAAGCCACTGCATTAACTGAGCTGCTTGGCGGTGGTCTGTGCTCTCTGAGTGCTTTTCTAGTTTACCCTGTGAAGGCATAAAGGCCTTTACAAGTTTTAAAGTATCAATTTAGCCTCATGCCTTGGATGTTTTTCTAAACTTGTTAGGATTATATAGCAAAAATAAGTTAATAATGACTAGAAACTAGACAAATATATTTAGATTTTCTTGCAGTTTAACCACAGTTACCCTGCAGTGCTTTACCCTGATTAAGTTTATTTTTCAGCTTTTAAAATCCAGTGTTGTAGGGAACTGTCATATGTATAGAGCTAGATTAATTTGCATCATGCATGTATGTTTAGTTAAGTTAAAGTTGGTAATCTTGTGAACTTCTCATACATTTATTAGTTTTGAAACTATAACACTCTGTTCCTGCAATATGTTACAGCTTTAAAACTATGTTTACAGCCATGCATGGTCATAAAATAGTGTGAAAATACCTTCATTGTTTTCAGTATAACATCCAGTGTTCATTGGACTGCTGTTGTTTTTTTATGACATACCACATCAGACCAATAAAGATGATTATGCTCTTTTAATATGAATTTGTGGATATTTAAAATATTTCATCACACTATCTCTGTAGCCACCTTCTAGCCCTAAAATGACATCGGAGAGGCAACTTTGTGTATTTCTCTGAGTTAGGAGTTCAAGTAACAAGGTTTTTTAAAGGTTTAAACTTTAACTACAAGTAACAATACAGCTGCTAACTGCTTCATAAAGCTTCCTCCACAACAAGAGATGCAGGTATCTAATTTATGCATACCCACCCTGCCCTCCATCAAGTTGTCCAGTGGTGTGAAGAAGTGAACTCCTGATATCATTTACATAATAATGGTGAAAGCATCAGCATGTGACTGCCTCTAATTGTTTACACCTCTGTGCTCACAGGGAGCGGCCACAATCCTTTTATTTGGCAAAACTGCGGGAATCTACAGGGTGTCAGATTGAGGTCTCGATGCAAATGTGAGACCCACAAGAAGACGATCACACCTAACAGTCTGCAGGAATTGAATCTTTTTCTTATCCCAGTCTTTGTCAGGCCTTTGATCAAATTAAGGTGCATGTGAGAGGGCATTATTCACATTGTTTTACTTTTACTCTGAGTTTGATTGTCCTGACTACTCTGCAAACTATCTGCAGTGCTCTGTCTCTGGGTGGCATCCAGCAGTCAAAGCCCAAGGGTATCAGCAGAAATCTGGCCTGTGTGTATTTGACCATTTGTTGACAGCAAAAAGTCGCAGACTGGTGTGACGTGGGTTGGAGGGCTACTCCAAACAAATTCAAATTTGATGTTTTCTGAAACTACAGCTGAATGCAGCCCTGCAGGAAGTATCAGTTCACTGAGAACCTTCTGTTTGTTAAGTAGTTTTCACACCTGATATGAGAGTTGGTGTGCCCCAGTTAGACCAGGACTGCTCATTGAATTACTGAAACCTCAAATGTAAGCAAGGACATATTATTGAATTGTTTCTTGATTCGATTTCTAATCAGTCTTACCTGTAAAAAGTATCAGCAACTAATCACAACAGAGCTGTATTAGGCCTCAGAGGTAATAATTAAGGTTATGTGTTGTTTTGTTAAATTACAGAATACAGCTGTGTTAAATTTAGACTTAAATGAGCCCTCCATCTAACATCTTATTCCATATCACATCTTAAGACAATCAGTACATTTACATGCATCAGAAAAGGTTGAATTTTTGCCTATGGGCTAAAACTGAACTTAAAGTTGAGAGTCAGACTGATCTTTTCAGGCACATTTAATCAAGGTCAGTTCCCCACTAGCCTGCATGCATTGCTTCATCTCAAACAAGAAAAGCACTCAAAGTAATCACTGGCTACGTTTACATGCAGTCATTAAACATTTCATAACCGGAATATTAGCAATAACCCGGTTGCGTGCAGCCATGTAAACACCAAGTATATAGAAATGTTCCTAAATGAACAAAGCAAAGAAATGACAATTCTTTCTTTCACCAATAACCAACCTAATGTCGAAGGCATTTTATTAATGTTAGCCCTTCTGTCACAGTTCAGTGTCAGCCTTGCAGCTCTATTCTGTACGAACTGTCATTTCTCTAAGTCAGCGTTTGATGCGCTAGACCAAACTGCTGGGCAGTAGTCTAAATGAGTAAGAACAAGTGTTTGAAGAACCAGCTTGATACAGTGACGTGGTAGAAATTTAGCACATCTCCTTAGGACGGCCAGCCCCCTCCCCATAGCTCGGACCGTATTGTCAATCTGCTTTGACCACTGAAGTTTGTTGTCTAATGTAACACCAAGGAGCTTAACCTCTTCCACTTGTTCAACTGACACGGTTTTGATACACAAGTTTAACTGTGGACTTTTTTTTAGACTTATGACTTCTTTCTTCTTTGGACTTTCTTCTTTGGTCGAAGACAGATTCCTGACACCAGCCATAGATTAAAATGGCTGTTGATAGTTATGGGAGGGTAATGGGAGTGTTACATTCATGTCAAATACCCGTGCATGTGCATGTGAAAGTGTACCATGTTAAGAAATACCCCTTCCATCTGCCCAAAGCTATACAAGCATGAGGACCAGCTCCACAGGAAGTGTTTACCTATTGGAAGTGCTCTCGACCTCGGCTTCAGAGTACTTCTCACTGATGATTGTGTTGCCAAGTAATGAGAGTTACTAGTCAAATTAAAACAAAATGCACCTTTTTTTTTTTTTTTTTTAAATCTAAAGGGGCCTGTAAGTTAAATATATTGATCCATGGTTTACATGTGTTGAATCATTGGCACAGGGCTAATTCTCTAACTGACAAGCTAACACATGGCAATATGAAGCTTATAAAGTGAATTTTTAATAAATTATCATTATGGTGTGTTATAACGTAGCATCAAGAAAAAAGAAAATGTTTTTGTTTGGAAAAAAAACAAATCTAAATATTTTCAACAAATACTTAAATTGTTTGACAATATTTATTAGAAATTAGAAGAAAGACCTATATATAAACATGTACAGACATAAAAGATACTGGAGCTCCAGTAAGAGAGGCCCTTTTCTACGGATGTGCTTATGGTTTACTTTCACAGTTCGTCTTTTTCATAGGAGTGGATCAACCAAAAAGTTTGAGAACCTCTAGAAGAGGGTTCTTTTAAACCTTACCTATCTTCTTTACATTATGAAAAGCTAATACTATGTAAGGGGGCTTGTTTGTTCTTCTACTAAAAAAAGATTATTCAAATACAACAAAACAGTTTTAACACTATTGCGTGATACTGGTTGACTTAAAGTAACCCCAGTGTTTAGTCCTTTAACTTGCAAATGTATTTGTCCTGTTGCTGGGATGTAAATTGTAAAAGGTGTTGATGCCCTCACTGAGTCCTGTAGAGGGAGAACAGATACGATTGTGAATCAAATTGAAACAAGGTCATAGAATAAAGAAAATATCCAAAAAAGACCACTATATGCTTAAAAGGAAACTAAAGAAAATGGTTTAGATAAACTAAATACAATTTGGAGGTCAAAGGCCAAAGGCTCTTGTATCATGTCATACTTGTGTATGTCATATAGAATACTACTATTATTACTATTACTATTATTATTATTATTAATAATAATAATAATATTAATATATAACTGTCAGTCCTGCGCAAAAGTCCACTCTGGATCAATTATTAACTTATTTGATTTTGAAAGTCAAAGGTCAAAGATAAAAAACATAGAGCCTCATGTTCATCAAGTTACACTTTATATAAATGTCTCTGACTTTATAATGATCTGATTAGAATTTTCAACATAGAGGTCATTTTGGACATGTTTTTCATTTGTGTTTAAAATCTCTGAGTGACTCGACCACATTACTACCACTGCCCTTTCCAACTTTAAATATATATTTTTTTCCTGAACTTGTTACATAAAAGTGGGTTTTAACAAAAGAAAAACCCACTTTTGGAAAATGGTGACTAGAAATGAGACAAATAATACAAACTGAAGTTTCAATGAAGTTTGAAGTTGGAACATTTTATAAAACGTCACAATGTCTTCAAATCATCAGTCATTTTGAATTTGCCTGCAACACATTCCAAAAACGCTGGGACAGGATCATGTTTACAGGTAGAATTATTTCCCATTCTTGCTTTATGTGCGACTTCAGTTACTCAATAGTCCGGGTCTGTGCTGTCAAATTTTGGGCTTCATAATGTGCCATACAGTTTTAATGGTGGACAGGTCTGGACTGCAGGCAGGCCATTCTAGTACCCTCACTTTCTTACTCAAAGCCACGCTGTTGTAAAACATGCAGAATGTGGTTTTGGCATTGTCCTGCTGAAGTCAGCAGGGACATCCTTCACTTAGATGGCAGCATATTTTGCTTTAGAAACTGTGTGTACCTTTTAGCATTAATGGTGACTTTACAGATGTGCAAGTTACCCATGCCATGGGCACTAACACACCCCCATACCATCACAGATGCTGGCTTTTGAACTTTGTGCCAATAACAGTGTGATCGTCCTTTTCCTCTTTAGCCCAGAGGATACCAAGTTCAGAATTTCCAAAAACATTTTGAAATGTGGACTTGTCAGACCACAGCACAGTTTTTTAACTTTGTGTTAGATGAGCCTGAGTTCAATCCTGTTGATGTAAGTCTTTGGCTAAAATGGTAGACTTTTAATTTGCACTTGCAGTAACAAACTGTGTTAACTGAAGTGTTCCTGAGCCCATGTGGTAATATCCTTTACTGAATGATGTTGGTTCTTAATGAGACTCCACCTGAAAAGTCAAAGGTCACAAGCATTCAATGTTGGTTTTCAACCTTGCTGCTTGCAGGGATTTTACCAGATTCTCTGAATCTCTTGATGATAGTATGGACTGTAGATGACCAAATCCCTAAATTCCTTGCAATTGTAAAGAAACATTGTTCTTAAACTGTTAACTATAAGTTACTATAAACATGGAGAACCTCCCCCATCCTTGCTTGTGAGTGAGTGAGCCTTTTTGGCTCCCTTTATACCCAGTCATTTCACTAAACTGTTTCCAATTAACCAGTTTACCTGTGGGGTGTTCCAAACAGCATTTTTAACTTTCTCAGTGTGTTGTTGCCCCTGTCCCAGCTTTTTTGGAACGAGTTGCAGGCATCATTTTCAAATGAGAGCTTATTTGAGAAAAAAGAAGTTTATCAGTTTGAACATTGAATATTTTGTCTTTGTAGTGTTTTCAAGTGAAAACAGTTAGAAATAGATTTGCAGTCCAATGTGTTGTTTTAATATACTGTCCCATCTTCATTGGAATTAGGCTCTATATGTCTTTGTTGTGATTTTTTTTGGCTTACTTTATATCTTCTCTTAATAGCGAAGGCTTGAGGCAGCCATATTCTGATGTGAAAAGGTTTCATCATTAATGTGTGTTTTTGATCAAGGTAAGCTGAACTTTAATTTTTTTTAATTTTGTTTTGTATTTATGGCCAGACAACTTTTAATACATCAATCAGACATTATTGCAGCAAAAATATTCTGACAGCCCAGGTTGACCTGAAAATAAGTGAGCTTGAGGCGTTAAGGGTTTGGCGTTCCTTTTTTCAAGAAAATCCAGGTGGACTACAGGATGGCAGAATGGCTTGGAGTTTCAAGGGTTAAGGAAAAATGTTGTGTTGTGCTTTTAGCTGGGCAGTGGAAGTAAAGTCACTGTTCTCACAGTAAAAAGGTGTAAAGTACAATACAGTTAAAAGTTTAGTCCAAGAGGAAAGACAAATGGTTTAGATAAACACCTTCCCACATGATTGAACTGGTATGGAGTATGAAACAGGAGGAGGGGCAGCTGTTTTATTTGTATTGTGTAACATTCACGTGTGGTTTGTTATTTTATCAACTCGACGTCTGTTTAAGATAACTCAGAAACTTCTCTAAAACGTGTTAAAGCAGACCCTGTATGGGAAGGAGGCAGCAGTCTGAGGAATGCCTCATGTTTTCCTCAAAGAAAATAAATAAAAGATAACACAGTCAGGGTAGTGTGTCTGTGCTTCACTCGGGGGAAATGAATGGACCTTTTCCGTCTTCAAATGTCTGAAATGACTGCAGCACTAATGGAGACTCGGCGTGGAGCTCTCCAGAAAAGTCCTGTTCCGACTGCACTCTCACAAAGGAGGGAAAACACAGAGACTACCACTGCTGACAGTCTGCTCCAGGGCACACGCATGCTAGGAGCTGTACCCGCTCGGATCCTGTCGCCATTTTCCCCTGCTGAAATACAAAAGACTTGGCTGGAGGAGCACACACCCCTTTTTCAATCTTCCCCCATAGTGCACATGGTTTGCCTCTTTTTCGCGTATTAAACAAACATTTGTGGTTAGTTCTCAAATATTTTTACAGTATAAGCTCGACAATGAACTTAACTAAGATTTCGTGGCGAAAAAACGCCAAAAAAGCGAGTTGAGGGGTAGATTTTTACTGATGTTTGTCTTGTTGAAGCAAACGACTTGGTTGCCAGATCTCGCGAGGGAAGCAAGCAACTGGTTCTATGAAAACAATCGAAAGTAAAGCGACATTTATCTCGAAATATTAGACAAAGAAATCTCTAAAAGCCGATTTTGCTGCCACAATAAGTAGAAGAAAGCTCACTGTAACACAGTATAGTAACTTATTTTGTCATTAGAGAAGCCAGTTGTTCTAAATTGGTGAGTTTGGGACTCACAAGTGGGTCTCAGAGCTGTTTTCACTGCATAGGGAGGAAAATTCATGCAAAAACGTCCAGGGTGAATTGAAGCTATAACGTAAAATACATTTATATTGTGCTTTTTTGCTATTAATCAGTGATTAAAAAGTAAATTAAGGTAGCCAAAGCATGCTTTCTTAAGGTGACCTTGATTATGTTCCTTATAAAAGTGTTTGTTTTACCTGCTTTTGTGATCAACCAAATGCTTTCTTCCATCTCAGGTACAATTAATCTTCATTTTAAAACAAAGGTTTTGGTCTCACTTCTCCTAGAGATTGACAAGTAATGACCTACTGGTTTAATAAGAAATAAATTTGTACTGAAAATTGTAATTTGGCAGCTTTCATCATTCCATTCGGACTAATTCGTATTAGCTACTTAAATTATTACTTGCTTTTTAATGGGTTGATAAAAACTCTGCCATTAATTGTCTTCATGAACTACTAAATTGTCGCTTTGAAATGACATGTTGGGCTGTAAGACTCTCCATCTCAGACCTTGACACGAGTTTCCCTCAAGAAGAAAAAAATTTTGCCATATCTCTAGAAAACTACCAAAATTTGCACATTTGCCCTGGGAGTGGGAAGTCTGACAGCATGTCCTCTTGGAGCTTTTGTAAATTTGGGTCACAGCTTCTCAGTAAAAAGACTGTGTCAGGTCCTTAAGAGCCACTGTTGGAGCAACCATTAAAAATGTTCTTTTAATCAAACAGCTTTCATCAACATATGAAAACTGAATGATGTTGCTAGTGGGATGGGTTGAACATGCTCAAGGGGCAATTCTGACATTACAAAGTGGAAAAAAAGTGGCTTTAAATTATATGTTTTACTAGGACAGTTCAATTTAAGACAGAACCAATAAAGCTTTTTTTCCCCCCCAAGAATTACTTAAATCTTTGTCTTGTCTCTAGTCAGCAACCAAAGTTCATATTTTTTCTTAAAAAATGTTGGAAATTTTAATTTAAGCATGTCCTCCAAGCACCTCTTGCTTTGTAAGCAGTTTTTTTTTAAAGACATGTCTCTTTTTTTCAATCTTATATTTTGAACATCATCGTCCAAACTCAAATATTATTCATTGAAGACATTGGAGCAACTCTGTTAGAATTTCTTATAGAAAATTCTGGTAGTGTTTACAGAGGACAGACAAGGTAAACCACTAGCTTTAGCAACCATCGACAATGTGCAGTTTCCTCTAATATAACAAACTGTCTTGTATCCACTCAGGAAAAACTGAGAATATGACATGTTTGGGGCCCGCTTATAAGTCAAATAAGCTTAAATGGTAATTTTGATATAGTGAATTACAACTAATTTGCTTTTCAATTAAAAGTTGTCATGTACTTTTATCATCTAACCCAGCTGAAACTGAATACAACCAGGAGCGACTTGATCTGTTTCAATATCTGTTAAAAATAACTAAATTTACATATATTTTATTGAGATAAATCATGAAAATCTTACATTTGACCTGTTTTTGTTAAATTGTGTGGTGCCTTACATCTTGGCTCCTAACCCTCACGTTTTACTTTTATTAATGATAAATCATTTTGGTTTTTTTTTTAACTCTTGTAATGTGGAGTCTCAATTTCTAGATTAAATGGTGGTAGATTCTGAGAGTTAAGAACTCCAGGCATGAACAACCTGAAATGTACTAATAGTTGTGGTTTAATACTTTGTGTTATTCCCATTTAAGTATAACACATCTGTGGGGATTAAATGAGTCAAAAGTCAGAGTTGCCTTCAATGAAAAGTTTTACTGTGCCACTTCACATTGTTGACAGCCCAAATATATCCAATTCTTAAGACAAACTTTCAGGGTTACTTTTGTAGAAAACAGGGAGAGGAAACAGAGGTTCTTTCAGGGGGTAAGGAGACACCTTAAATAATTTGCTAACTTTTCATTCAACAACCCCAAAATAACAAAACAATTAAGCAAAAAAATATCTTGCTTTGTAAACATGTTGAATTAGACCTGTCCCTGTTTTTGCAGGCACATGGTTTTCTACATCATTTCTGCAACATCCAGTGTTTTTCTTTTTTAACATTTGCTGTGAAAATGAACAGGAACATAAAAATTTGTATTACAATGACTCATAAAAATGGTGGTAGTGGGTACAGAGGACAGACGAGGGAGATCCACTGACATGAGAAACCATTGAGAAAGTAGTGTTACTTGAAATATAATATCTTTCCTCAAACTGAAATCATCACATCTGTGGGGGCCACTAATGAGCGTTAGAGGTTAGGTCTGACTCCACGAGTTAAAAGTTAAATCAGGACATTTTACTGCATTACCATCATAAGCCAGCTGTTGTTTCTCTGCTCAGTCATTTAGTGACTATCCTTTAAGATTATTTATTCACATCATTCTAGCTGTGTTTGTTAGTTTGTGAACAACATAACCCAGAAGTTATGGACAGGATTGATGAAATTTTCAGCTGGTCATGGCATGGGGGGAGAAAAGGTAGACGGTGATCTGAACTTTGATCCAGGATTTTTTTGCAAGATGGGGCAGTTTTCCTAGTTTTTGCTTGTAACTCAAAACTTTTCGAACATTTTTTTATAACATTTTCAGGGAATGTTGGCCATGGCACATTACATTTTGGTGGTGATCTGGGTGTGGATCCAGGAATTTTGTTTTTGTTAACAGTGCAAAATAGGGCAGTTTTCCAAATTTTTGACAGACTCAAAAAGTTCTCAACAGTTTTTGATAACATTTTCAAGAAATACTGTTCAATGCACAAGAGAAGGTCATTAGTTTTAAGTGGGGAACTGGATGTGGATCCAGGAATCTTTTCAAGGATGTGCTAACAGTGCGAGATAGGACAGTTTTCCCAATTTTTGTAATGGCTCGCCTGAGACTATTGGAAAATGCCTTGGCAGAGGGCACTTCTAGTTTATTCACAACATTGTAGCTGCCTAAAACATTATTAATTTGGGGTGCAATTTTTCAAAGAATTTGGTGGTGGTGGGTTCTGGGAAGAGACCAATTAAGAACTTAATCAATCTTAAAATTTACCACTACCTGAAATTGAACTTTTTTTTTTTTTCAATCCAGGTAGATCTTTAAATATAACACATTTGGGAAATTGGGGGATTTAAATGACACAAAATCCTCTGGAGCTGGTTCTGTAAGCTACAAAAAAGCTGCTTTCAATTGGATATTTTACTGTGACACTTCACATTTCAAACGGCCTAAATGCATCCAAATTCAAACACAGCCTTTCACTTTTTCTAGGAGAACTTGAGTAGAAAATGGAGGGACATCCAGGGAGTATATAATTAGCTAAGATTTCTTCAAACAACCTCCAAAATAACAAAACAATAAAGCAACTTTCCAGAAAACAACATTCCAAAAGTCGCTCATAAAAAGCAAACCTGGCAACACGGGCAGATGGTAGAACACAGACAAATGGCTCACCATTTTTTGCTAACTGACGTGTGACGTATCCAAACAGGTAAAGGCCGGGATTTGAAATCGCGTTGCCGACCGCCGCGTCGTCCAATCAGCGCCGAGCGGGGGCGGGCCCAGTCGCCGTCAATCACACGGTAACTATAAGCGTTTGAATAGGGTGGGAGGGGGAGAATCCAATCCGGTTTGAGCTAGTTTTTCCTTCCAATGGAACATTAACGTCTCGCTGCGCTGTGTGAGACTCCAGTGGCAAAGCTTTATCCCGAATATACCACTTTATTTTTCTCCTCTCCTGAGCTCCAGCCAGCTCGGTGTCTTTTTAACCTAACACCTACACAAAACCAACCATGCCTAAGAAGAGCAGAGTGAGTAGACCGACATGTTACCTGCATCTGTAATAACAGCATTTATTACCCCTTGGTGCAATGTGTATAATAGGCTTGTTACAAAGCCTCTGTTAGTGCTAGAAATCTGACTTGTTTTTCTCTGTGTTGTGAATGTACGTAACCTAAGTTTGTGCACCAGGTAGTCCATATTTCTCGTGTGTTCTGCTACTGTTTTGATTTTCTCAAGTGGTCTGATTGTTAGTCCTATCTCCTTTTCGTGCAGTGATTATCTTTGTGCCAAGTGCTTTTCCGTGTGCATGGGGTTAATTTACCGCAGGGTTGTGATATGCACGAATGCAAAGGTGTTTTTAGACGTTTTTGGGGCTTTTTTAAAGACCTCGCATGGTCGTTTTCCCGTCGACGAAGGGCTCCTTTTCTTCCTGCAGAGAAAGTTGGCGGCATATTGATTGTTTGCAATGGGGGTCGTCACGCTGGATGCGAAAGTTTCTCCTGCAGGAAAGGGAAGAAGGAAGGCTAATTATGAGGATACACCGTGTTATTCTGCACGAGTTCACAATAACAATTAGTGTGCGCAATTTTGACCACTATTGTTAATCGGGTAATGTGGGACAAGTCACATTGACGAGTCTTTTAATGGGAACGCTCCATTTTATGGCTTTAACGCGTATATATTGTGTGTTTTCTGTTAATTTTAGTGTTTTATGTTCAATTCTTGGAAGACACACGTCGTGTAGGACTCGGTGTGTATTGTCGTATCACTCAGGCCACTTGCAGGTTATGCAATGGCGAGCCTCCGTCAGAGAAAGCGCTGCTCTTGTTGCTGGGGGTTCTCGGAGATTCTGCTACCAGATCGACGAGTGACCCTTTTCAAATTCATGGCGGGAACACGCTCCACACAACTCGTTTTTTTCCTGCCCTGCTCTCAGTGGCAATCTCATCTATTACCAATGAATGGTGGGAGAAGGAGGCGGGGTCCTCCCCCTCCTCCACCGGAGTTTTAACTGTAGGTGAGGAGCATGAGAACACGACGGTGTTGCGACCGCGATACGACATTTTGTATCGCTTTTTGACCGACTGTTGGTATCAGTCCGCATGTTTTTATCAACCCTGCGCTAAGAAAAGTAGTTCCGAAATAATGTAAAACTTGTAAGACTTTTGATCGATCGAGCTAATTAGAACTGCTGATTAATGGGTTTAGTCATGGGAGTTTTTTGGGAGTCAACTATGAGCCTCATAACCGCGTTTTCCCACTACTTCGTCTTCACCTTGCGCGATCAAAAGTAGTTCCTGCTTTTTTTTAATTCTTGCGTGTATCAACAAAACTCAAAAACAACAAACAGCAAACCCACTAGCCTACTTAAGTGCACAATTTGAATTCTGCTGTCTGTGTATTTATAATTAACCTGCTATCATCCCCTTTGTGTCCCTTTTGCAAGCCAATCATGGTGCTTTCTTCTTACTAAAACATGCATGAAGCTGCATGTGCAGTCATAGGCTAATATTCCAAGGGGAAACGCCCCCCTCTGAGTTACATAATATTGCTTCATGCCCAAGCCCCCCTCCCTAATCTAACCCACCACATGCACAGACAATGCCCAAGTCTAATTTTCCTGTTTTCCTCTTGCAGTCTGCAGCACCAGCAGATGGAGAGCCCGTGGTAAGTTTTGATAAGTCAGTCACTCAGAAATATTGGGCTTTACCTGGAGCCATATTTGCAATCTTCAGACAAGTACCACAGCTGTCCACTAGGGGGAAGCAAAGCTAAAGATAAAAGTTTGTAAGTAACCCTCTGATGTTTCTTTCTCTGCAGGAAAAGAGGAGATCTTCGAGGATTGGTGCAGTAAGTTCAGACAAGTCCAAACTGAATCAGGCAAAATACAGACTGGTAGTTGAATTCCTCTCGCTGACTTGAATGCATTCTTTTGTTTCCTCTAGCTAAAAAGTGCGACTCCAACAAAGCCTGAGCCACCAAAGCAGAAGGTAAGATGTTAGTTTATTTCTCACTGGAGCATATCCAGAATGATGTCCAATAGCTGATCAGCTGTTATGTTTGGTTGATTTGCAGAAGGCCCCCAGGGCAAAGAAAGCCAAGCCAGAGCCAAGTGAGGAAAAGCCTGAGAAGGAAGTTGAAGCCCCCGTTGAGAATGGAGAAGCCAAAGCTGAGGAGGAGGTAAGGATCAGACAGCCCAGAATTCACATGTATTCAAGACTGTTGTGTTAATGATCTTACAAATCTGAAATTGTGTCTCTTAGGCACCCGCTGAGGAACCAGCTGAGGAAAAGGAGGAGGAGGAGGAAGAAGCAGAGGCTGCAGAATAACATCGCTCAGACCACGTCTTTTACCAGTGCTCCCTGTACCTCTTTTCTTGTACAATTCAGGGGAATATTTTTATCAACTATTTTCTAAATACAGGTTTTTTAGTAGTTTGATTGTAGAGAACACTTTTTTTTAATGAAAGAAAAAAGTCAATTTGGAGACGGGAATTTCATCACATCCCACAATTTTGCATCGCCATTAAAAAACGAAAAAGAAAAAAAAAAGTTGCGATCATGTTGTTACTGTCGGTGGATTTCATTTCAGTCTAAAATGTGAAGGAGAGGGAGGGTGCCGGGCAGGTTACAGTGACAACACGCATGCTCGACGTTCAGAGGAATCGGGGAAACACCAGGAAGAGATTTGCCTGCGTGGATTACATTCCATATGCTTTATAAGGGACAGTGTATGTAATCTGTGCTGGGGTGGGGCCGGACAAAAGTCACAGGGCAACTCATTGTTTTATTGTTTTTGATGAAGAACAGTGTTTTAGAATGTTTGTAAGCTTTCCTCCTCTATGTTAACTCTTGTACTCATGCAGTTTTCTTAACAAATCTGATCAATAAACGCTAAAATCGCTAGTACTGGAGCTTTCCCTATCAGACCTGTGCATCGCGTGTGTTGGTTGTGTCTCTGTTCTGTGATAGCATCGCAATAAATTTGTATAGCTGCTGTGAAAAAGATTTTCAATCTTTCTATATGCAGTGCTTCATGGTACATTGTTAAGGATGGTAAAAATGGAATTTGTTTTCTTAGCCAAGCTAATTAGAAAAGAAAACATTGCTGAAGCTGGACTCTTAAAGGCCTGCAGACAAACTGTACATTTATTTGGAATGTCAAATGCATACCAGCAGTAGCAATATTCATGTAAGTTCTAGGTATCTGTATCAAGTACAAGTGTGCAGTTTATTTTTCATTTGTTTATAGGTGTACCTGTGTAATGATTGTTATCAACAAAACAATAAAACTCAGTTGGTAGTTGGTGCGCTCTCTCATTCTGATAAGATGCTTTCCTACTATGTGCTTTGTGGGTGAATCACTAAAGAAAAAAATAAATGGTTGAGGTTAATTTTGAAAAAAATGCTCAAATGGTTGTTGGAACTGCTGCTTCGACAGAAAAGCTGTACTTGCAAATCTGATACAGTTAAGTCATCTATGAATTATATTGCTTGAACAGTTAAGGGACAACTTGATGTCTGGCAGTACTTATTGTATTAATGTAAAATAATGCAGCTGGTTATTTAAAGGAAAGGAAAAACTATTATTAGAAGCTACAAGAGCCTCTAGAAGTTCTTGTGTGCTGTTTTTTAAGTGTAAGAACAGTAAGTAGTGCAGAAGTACCATACAGTAATGTAAGTACCTGATACTCAAGCCAGAAATATATAGCAATATTACATGTAACCTGGAACCAAACACACTCACAAACCTGGAAATTAGGTCAAACTAATTTAAAATAAAAACTTTTAACCAAATAGTTAAATTAAATGACCTTTCCACATTAAATTGAATGGAATTATGCTTTCACAAAATTTGGAGACGCCGAACAGTCCTTTTTAAATGTTGTGAAATACTTGTCATGTTTTGCTTCTGCTTTGGGTTTCTGTTTTCACAAAGTAAGAAAACAGACAAAAAATCCCAAACACAACCCTGTATTGTGTGTAGCACTTTATACAAAAGAAAATGTAGCACGAAGTGGACATGGCCAGAAATGACAAAATAACAAGCAAGAAAAAAACAAATCAATTATTAAAAAAAAAGGAACAAGAACTAAATAAAAGACCTTAAACAGAGCAGCAGTGGGAATCACATCACAGCATCTAAGGAGGAAGTGCTTTAAAATAAACAATTGAAATTGTTTTGTTCAAAATACAACTTCGCTCCATGTTTCACCAACCCAAACAGAAACTAAAGGAAGGACAACAGGTTCAGTACCTGATCTATGATGGATTAAAATAGATGTTTAAATGTGTTTGGGAGTTCATAAATAAACAACAACAAGGTTAGAAATATCATTTAGAAGTCTGTTGATGTGATGCAGTAGTTTTATCAGGTCAAAGTGTCAGTATGTTTATATATTGATATGTAATTAGTCATAAACATCACAATTCACCAATTTAAGGTGTCACATGTGTTTGCTGATCAGTGTTTAAAAATGAAATTATGATTTTCTCAGGGGAGGACAGAGGACAAAAGAACAAAAGCAGCAAAGTGCCATAATCCCCACTGAATAGTTCAAGTTAAAGTAAAAGTACCACCTTAAAAATATTCAAAAAGCACAGATTTACAAACCTCAATGACATCAGCTACTTTTTAACCCTGAATTCATATCAAGACAAATAAATCTAAATACTTAAAGTTTATATTTCATTAAATATCTTAACTTCAGAAAATTCAGTCTGTTATTAGTGCTTAAAAAGTCTCCTTTTGTCAGTCCTAAATTAAAAAACATTGAAAACCTTCTGAAAAGTTAACCATTTGCTTGACATATTTCTGTTGTTCATTCAAACATGTGGTTCACAAACCATCAAATAATTGAATTGTCCAGCTCAGGGAATCAAATCTTGAATTTTTAATCAAAGTTTTATTTGTCTCGTGTTTCACCCACCACTTCTTCTACACAGGCCTCACTTGGTGCAGTGCGTTTCCATTACTCAGTAACCTGCAACAAGTTTTTATTTCAAAATATCATTTGATAAATACTTGAACATTATGTGATGAAAGTCTCTTTTGTTTAGTAATTTAGTCTTCAAAAAGGGCTGACTTTATAAAACTTTGGAGGACTATCATGCCAAACACCTCTATTTTCTCACATCTGTTTTCTCATGTAATTATTATTTATAAATATTTTCACAAAAACATCAGGAACATATTTGTTACAGACTACTTTAAAGACAGTAGTAATGAGCGTTGTGGGTTTAAAAATCTATTCTTAAAATTATTTTGTTTAAAAATTTACCATAACAGGGTTGAAACTGCAGTAATGGTGTGAATAGAAAGATTCATTTAGACTGTGAATTATGACATGAAATGAGACAAGCAGTGGACAAGTGTTTTTTACATTAAATATCTATTCATAAGATAAACTAACATGTTAAAAAATTAAAGTACACAGTTAGTTCACAAATTTGTTCTGGAAGAACATTTAATGTACAACAATAAAATCAAACATCAAATTTAGGGCCCAAAAATCACATTAGTTTAAAAAGGATTTCAAAAAAAACTAGGAAAACTGCTCAATAACATTAGTCTCAGCCTGTCGTCTTGACACAATCCGAGCATTTTGACATGAAGACAAGACACAAAATGGCCTCCAGAGTCCTCAAACCTCAGATCCCACTTACATAGTTCACCTTTGGGACGTACAGATGAGCATAATGATGTTTTCTCTTCATCTGTATTATGGCTGCTACTTTACAACTGCACTACTGGAGCAAGAAATCTGTTAGAATAAAATTAAAATAATTCATAAAATGTTTTTACATGAGAAAATAATAGTAATAATAATAGTTTCTTATGGAGGAAATGAAAAGATGCAACCCTGTTACTCCAATAAAATTCACAGGGTTGCAGATCAGTGCTCCTCATTGTTAATAATAATAATAATAATAATGCATCAAATTTTTATAGCGCTTTTCAAAAGGACTCAAAGACGCTTTACAAAGGATTATTGTTTATTGTTGATTAAAGTTAAGCAAAAAACGATGTCTGCTGGAAAGGACAATCAAAGTTACATGAATAAAATTGAATACATGTTTGTTTTTTACTAGTAAAATGGGCCACAGGGTTAAGTTGGTTGAGTGACTCACTCTGCAGATATTTAGAAACATGTGAAAAATAAAAGAGAACTCCTACTTTTGGTATAGCCACGACATAACCACATTACTTATTTATTTCATTTCTGCAGGGTCACATTGTTTCCTCTTCTTCCTCTTTTTCTGAGTGGCTAAACATATTTTGGTGTAAAGAGAAACTCCTGCACAATGTCTAATGTGCAAAATATTTTTTTTTTGCAATGTTTCAGTTTCAAAACTTCATCAGGCAAACTGAGACCAAATGAATAAATTATCTTCTTGCAAGTGTGTGGAGTTTATCCCTAAATGGACCCCTTTCTGCTGCACTCTCTTGGCTTACATGTGCGAAGTATCTCCACATTTTAAAACTGTTTTGGTTACAGGGCTGCTCACAAGCTGTGGGTCACAAGTTTGAGGTGTAATAACTTGAGTTTAAAAGTGTTTATAGGGACAAGAGGTATCATTTAACAAAAAAAACATTAAACAAAAATACAAAAAATAATTCATTTTAAATATTAATGTGATATGTGAGTAGGTGAGTAAGAGCCCGGGACAGGTGAAAAAAGGCTTTGAGGGGCACTTGAGAGGAATTTGGATTTTAAAATAATATTTTAAAACCACTTTTACAACAACAGTTTTAATAGTTTGCCTCAGAACATCTACAATTTGAACAATTACAGTCTCAAAAGAGGGGCGGCACGGTGGCACAGCAGGTGGTGCACTCGTGTGGTGGATTTTGCATATTATCCCTGTGCATGTGTGGGTTCATTCTGGGCACATTATCAGGGTAATGGCACAAAAATAAATCAATTAGATTTTAGAGGTGCTCTGAATTAGATTTGATCATTTATTCTGTATGTTTTGTATTACTTTATCTCCATTTTATTTCATTTTATTATTATCAAAAGTTTACTATTTTTATTCTATTGATTTATTTAAAGGGGCAGCACGGTGGTGCAGCAGGAAGTGTGTGTGCCTCACAGCAAGAAGGTCACTGGTTCAATCCCTGGGTCAGTCAGGGCCTTTCTGTGTGGAGTTTGCATGTGTGGGTTCGCTGCAGGCACTCTGGCTTCCTCCCACATGCTCATAAGGTTTATTGGTGACCCCAAATTGCCTTTATGTATGAGTGTGAGAGTGAATTGTTGTCTGTCTCTCTATGTGGCCCTGTGGTTGGCCGGTGACCAGTTCAAGGTGTAACCCGTCTCTAGCCAGTCATCAGCTGGGATAGGCTCCAGCCCCCGTGACCCTGAAAGGGATAAGCGGTGTAGATAATGAATGAATGAATACTAAATGTAATGGATGGATGTCCCCAAAGACTTTTAACATTTGTTTTTTGAAATTTTATGAGTAGGGCAGAAAATGTCTGCAAATTCTTGACAGACAGTTAAATAGCTAACAGACAGCTTTCTTGAGATGAAGACTTTTGGACCACTCCCACCCCCACAAAGCCCCTCCTCAAAGTTGAAGACGTGTTCTGTTCAGGGTGATTTTTCGACCCCACTGAGTTGAAAGTGAAGCAGTGGTCCAGCAGCCAAAGCCACGAGTGTTACGGAAAACTACAAATCAGTGTGAATTAAATAAAAGTCCCTCAGTTTGACATTCAGCTCATTTTTCCAAACGTTTCGCTCTCGTGACGGTCAGAGAGGAGCTTCAGCACCATGGACAGTTTCCCTGCAGACCACTGCTGAATCAGCTGCTTCACTCCATTTAATCCTCTTTATTTTAATAAAGTCATAAAGTTTTATCCTGTGTTATTATTCATGATCTACCTGCTTCTTTGCAGGTATCAAATCGAGCAGGTCGTCGTGCGCCCCCTTCAAACCGCCGGCCAACGGCTGCTGGTTCACTTCCGGGTTCGCTGTGATTGGTCCGTTGGGGAAGGTGCAGAGATAATGGAGTTAAGTCTGGGGTTAAGCCTCAGCTATAAGACTTCGCAGAGGCTCAGTTACAGGAAAACGCCTTTACATCGATCACACTTTAAACTGATCACCCAGAGAACAATCTGCATCAGCCTGTTCAGCTTACATAAACGCTGGTGACAGTCATCAAGACAAAGCTTAGCAATCCGAGTCTTCCTCTTGGAAATAATCGATCAAACTTTATTTGTACAGCACTTTTCATTCAAGGAAAATGTAGCACAAATCTTCTTTCCCCATTTAATTCTTTCAAATACTTGTCCGTTTTTCCCTTCCTTTTCTTGTCTTGTTTTGTAAATCTCACCTTGTCCCACCAATAAAGCATTAAAAAAAAGAAAAGAAAATGTCTCATATAGTTCATAATGAGAAAACAACTGGAGATGATGTTAAAACCACAAAAACTTGAGATAAAATTATTATTAATAATAATAATAATAATAAATACATAAATACAAGTAAAAGAACTGAGGACTATATAAACTGTAAACCTCATGTAAAAACAAATTGATCAAAACACTGGGACAATAAAACAAGAAATTTGATGCTAAAAATGATAAATATTTCACAAAATAAATATATTGAGACAAATAGTAAAAGATCTTAAAGAATACTAAAACAAACAGCTAAAATGTATAGTTAAAAAAAAAAAGAATTAAAAAATAAAATGAACAAATAACTATCAATACACCCATTATCTATTCTGCTTGTCTGAAAGACAATCCTTCACTCTCACAATCATACCTAAATTGATAATAATAAAATGGAGGTAAAAGAAAAAACATACATAAAGAATAAATGATTAAAATGAATTGAGAGCACCCTTATCTCTAATTTAGAGATATGAAGAAGACTATTTCTGAATGCACAACATGTGGAATCCTGAAGCAGATGAGCTGCAGCAGCAGAGGAACATACTGGGTACCACTCCTGTCAGCTAAGAACAAGAAATGAAGATACAGAATACACAGGTTCACCAAAATTTGACAATAGAAGGGGGGGCATGGATCCATCCTGCTTTGTACAGGGTCCAGGCTGATGGTGGTGGTGGTGTTTGTGGGGGGTATCTTCTTGGCAAACTTTGGGCCCTTAGTACCCAGTGGGCATTGGCTAATCACCACAGCCTATCTGAGTATTGCTGCTGACCATGTCCATCCCTTCATAACCACAGTGTACCCATCTCCTGATGGCTACTTTAAGCAGGATAACCCTCCACGTCACAAAGCTCAAATCACCTCAGACTTGTTTCTTGAACATGACAATGGGTTCACTGTACTCCAGTGACCTCCACAGTCACCAGATCTCAATCCAATAGAGCACCTTTGGGATGTGTCGGGCAGGAGATTTATGTCATGGATGGGTAGCTGACAGCTCTGTGTGATGCTATCACATTAATATGGATCAAAATCTATGCCACAAATTAACGCAGTTCTGAAAGCAAAAGGTTTTCAGATGTGTACCTAAAAGTATGTTTGTGGAGTTTTCTGGAGTTTGTTTTTACTGCTTAGTGTGTAGTTTCTATGGCTGTGTCCTGTAGGTCTTCTACATGGACCAGGGATGGGTAACTTCTGTTAACTAGAGGGCCACATTAATTTTGTCCTAAGTGTTGGACGGACAGATTTTGTAATTTGTACGATGGTCTCAAATTGAAAACTATTTCTCATAATGAAACTCTAGGGTAAATACACAGTAAAGCAAGAAGATATTGTACCAGCTTTAATGAATTTAGACTCAAATGCAAGAAATAAGACTTAATTAATGAGCTTAAAATGGAATTCAAACCTGTTCCAGGGTTGCAGAGCTTTTATTATTCATTGAATTCCTATCTTAATTTTTACAGATGAGTTTTGAAGCAACTTGGAAGCCAATAACAGCTAAATTATGTTGGCCAGCAAATGTTAATGAGCCTCAAGTACAACTTTTGTGGGTTTTTTTTTTTTTTTGTATGTTTTACTGCTTAAAATGTAGTTACTATACTATGGCTATGTCCTGTAGGTTTTCTACATGGACCAGGGATGGGCAACTACTTTTGGTTTGAGTGCTACATTAATTGTGTCCTCAGTGTTGGACGAACAGATTTTGTAATTTCTTGGGATGTTCTCAAACCAAAGACAATTTCTCATAATGAAACTTAAGGGTAAAATACACAACATAGCAAGGAGATACTGAACCATCCTTCATGAATTTAGACTCAAATGGAAGAAATAAGACTTAACTTAATGACCTTAATGGAACTCAAGTTGCAGAGCATTTATTGGTTATTGAAGCACATTTTTTAACAACTCCTATCTTTACTTCTTCAGAGCTATTACAGGAGTTTTAAAGAAACTTGACAGCAAAACAACAGTTCAGTTATCTTTTCTTACTATATTGCCATTTTTAGTTTTTCCACAGCTTATTTTGTTTGTGTACTTACATCTTTCTACTGTTCCAATGGACTGGTGCTCTGCATTGTGGCTCAGGCGCTAAGTCAGGACCAGAGTCCTGACTGAACATGGAAGTTGGTAGCTAGGGAGATCTAGTCTTTTGTCTACTCAAAACTGTTTTACACCACAGGTCACATCTACCCATTCACAACCATTTACACGCTGATGGTTGGAGTTTCTATGTTAGTTGTCCGTCAGTATCAACTAACACATTCACGCCCTTTTATGTCCATTTACACACCCTTGTGTCTTCAAACTTCATGATGGTGCAGATGAGTCGTCAGGAATGATTAATGGCATTTTTGTAAAAACATCAGGTAAATATGTTGATGTGTGGGTGTAGTTTAAGCTGACCAAGTCTTTCTTTGTTTGAACTAGAAAGCACTCTGAGAGCGCAAACCTCCGTCAAGGTAGCTCACATATTGCTGTTACATCTATCAGCAATAGTTTCATGATAAATTTACCATCATAATATGATTCCTTGACCCTGAAAACCCACACCTAGCACTCAGAATCATGTTGATATCATTATTAGACAGTTATTGATCAAAACAATTGCTCGCTGATGGCAGTTATCTGGATCACCACCAAAATCTAAACATTTTTAAGTTGGATCATTACCAACGTCTCATGAAAATTTCAGCAAAATCTGTCCAGTAGTTTTTGTGTAATCTTGCTGACAAACAAACAGACAAACAAATGCTGGTAAAACATCACCTCCTTGGCAGAGGTAAGAAAGCCCTTACTCAACGTTTTAGGTCCTGGGTGTTGGTCACTAAAATGAAACAGATAAAAAACACTCAAATCAAACATGTAAACTTGTTTTATTGAGATGCCCTTGACCCTTTTAGGTGCATCAGTAAGTTCCAGCATTATACAGATGTGCCAACATGGCACTGAGTCGGCTCAGTATTGTTATTATCATTAAATGATTCAGAGATGAGGAAGGTAACAGTTCACACTGTGGCAGTGACAAACTACCTGGAGCAAATGTAATTTCTTTATCCTTATAAACAGATTACAAAAGCTTACATGGCCTACTAAGTGTTATTCTTTATCATGAAGCATAGAACAGGGTATAAAAATAATGATTTCCTATTTCTTTACATCACCTGAACATTTTAACAAATACTTGAGGTATTGGTAAAATGACTGTGACACATGCTACTACATTTGTGCAAATACTTAGACACATGATCGTCTAGAATAAAACAGGCTCTTCTGTGAACATTCAATAAACAGATCTCACTCCACTGAAGGCCAGCTGTGCAATAGCAGCACATTTACACTTCATCCTGAACTCCAGTCTTATATATTAAAGTCTTATATATTAAAGCCTTTGCTCTCTCTAGCCTACATTATTCAACTCTATTAAAAATGAAGAATGCTCATGCCTCTGTCTATGCTGGTGAGTATGAGGGTAAATATTAGTGTCACAAAGTTCTTTATTATGTTCCTTAAGTGAGTAATGACTGACATCCATTTTTAGTGCCTATGTTCATCAAATAAATCAGTACAAACGTCTGAGTTTAGTCAGTTTGGTGTTGGTTTGGTCAGATCGGGGTTGCATTCATGTGCAGTTTTCGGTTTACAGGTCATTCAAGAGTGCGAGAACAGTCTCTCTGCTCGTGTGTCAGGACATCAACGGGCGGCACATTTCAGGACGGTGCTTCAGTCCAACTTCTCCGCGATCCGTCCCATCTTTGTGCGCATGTTGCGTACGAGGAAGAAGGCGACGGTGGCGGCGGCCATGATCACCTCGGCTACCCAGAACGCCATGTCCCAGCTGTGCTGTTTGGCAATAGTGCTGAAGGGGAGCCCGGCCATGAAAGCACCGACTGTAACGGAGACAGAACAAAGAAAAAGGAAGGTGTTATAGGAGGTGTGAGTCTGGGTCCAGGAGGCAGACACTCACTCCTTTTTAAAGCGAAGACTTAAGTGAGGGGCTGGTTCAGGCTTGACTTGAATCATTCCCTGATTATGCAGCGCTGTTTGGCAATCAGCCTCACCACAAGAGCGCCAACTGCAACAAAACAGGTTGTTCAGTCACATCAGGGCCTGTGCTCCTCGTCACTGCTGTGTTTTTGCTCTGGCAGCCTCAGTAACCACAGAGCACTTCTCATCAACACAACACCTGCTGTTTCTTGGTTACAGAGTTTAACTTTGGCTTCCTTCAGGGCATCTGTAAGTCCTCTTAGTTTAACTTAATGTTTTCCTTTATATGATCAAATGTCCCAAAGAAAACACGACAACAATGCAAAAGAATCCTGTCCTGGCACCAGATCTTGACCAGGAAATAGTTTGAAGGAAAGAAAAGTAGGTTAGTTCCTCCTAAAGCGTCGTTGTTGACAGGAGTTTTGCCCTTACTTGTTGTTGATTGGCTTGTGGGAGGAGAACTTCACACAATAAATCAGGAGTTAGACTTGATACTTTTTAAGAAACATTTTAAGAACATCCTGATATATTTTAAGATCCAATTGCACCTCCTTTTTGAAAAAGCTTTATAAGAACACCAAAATTTATATGTAACACTAGTTGTAAGTCGGCAAAAATGAGCAGTTTTTTTTTTTTTATCATTTAATCATCGCTTTTTATTTCGTGGAAATAAAGCAAGGGAAATGAGATACTGTCCAAATACAGTTTAATTATGTAAAAAACTAAAACCAGCATCTGCAGATAAATAAACAAGAAAAGTTCCCAAAGAAATTTAAAGAAGCACCAACTTCGGAGAATTTCTAGTCAAACAAAAATTAAAAATCGAGATTTTTTTTCTTGACTTACTCCAATTGTAAGTTGTTGCAATGTCTGAAAATATAAATACTAAAAACGCAGAGTTTTTATGAGAGAAGGCCTTGTCAGGTTTTGAACAAGCACATGTTTAGGCTTGTATTTGTTTTTTAAATGAGATTAAATACTGATCAGAGAGTTCCTTGTTAATATATTATGGTAAAATAGCTCAGCTTTCAGTTATTATGTAGACAAACTACATAATCAACATTTTAAGACATGCACTTTAACTTTAAGAGGGACATTCTGTTTGGTTTGGGAACATAATAGGCAAAACTCGAGTCATGTCATTTTTGTGTCACTTCGAGCTTTATTCATTTTTTTTTTTTAGAGAGGGACAAAAATTGATTAAAATTGTAAATCGAGTGTTGTTCAAAAAAATTTCAGGGATCTTATTTTTAGGCCATATCACCCAGACCTAACATACACGTACATACATAAGTTTTTCAACACAACAACCCAGTTTAAGAAGAGACAGAGCGCTGATCTAGTCCTGCCCTCCTCACAAAGTCGGATCACTATATTGAAAACAAAACCGACACTCTTTAACCAGCTTTCATTAAAAACTATACAAAATGTAAACACCGGTTGTATCACTAATTTATAATCTCAGAAAGCACTTTGGTAATGTAAAATATAAATAATATAATATAAAGCGGATTGGATTGGATTCCAGTGTCGTTGCATCGGTGGTTATCTGGTCAGTTTCAATCAAATAGTTTGTCCCGCTTATCGAGGAAGTTACAGCACAATGTTACAGCGCTGCAGCCGCCTAATCTGACACAGTGACCGCTGTAACCAACAAACATGAACTGTGTAGTCTGATCACATTAAGTTGACAAGTCCAGACAACTATTTTATCATAAAAGGCAAAAATAAGGCTTGTAATAATAAATATCTGTCGATGTAACGAGCAAAGTTTTATGCAGTGAGGGTCTTAAATTGAGGTTTAATAACTACTCTGGATGGATTGGATGAATACGCCCTTAAAGTTAAATTTGGCTTGTCTCATTGGCAGATAGTTTTACTTATTACAAGCAACTCAGGCCTTATTTCTAGTTTTGATATCTTCAAATAAGATATTAATCCAGATGTGTCAGGAAATTGTGGCTTTTTACACTAAAGCTCAGAACGTTAAGTAGAGGCTTTAAAGCTTCTCACCTGAACCTGATTTTTTGCAGTGTAAAAATGGCCAACGGGCCACAGTTGATGCCCTAACCAAAGTATGGACACACTGGTCTAAAGTTTTCAAACTTTTAAAATCAAATACTTTTGAAAATAAAATTATGACTCTTGTGTGTCCTGGACTTTGAGCTTCACAGCAGAAGCTCAGGCGGCTCCTCCTAATTTAATTGGTAATCACACACTTGGTGCACATGAATTGATAGCTGAGGCTCATTACACTTCTGTTGCAGAATCACAATCTAAAAAAGGCGTCTGAATGCTCGTTCTCATGACACACTGGGGTCTTACCTACTCCTGTCTTTATCTAGTTTCATGTCCTAACTAAACACCCCAGCTGTCCACACTGCAACCGTTCAAAGTGTAATTCCATGCCCTGTGTTTCCCCTTGTAAACAGCATATCAAGTACTTTATCTGTTCAGCTGGAGAGATGGACGTGTAGTACTTTGTACTGAAGAGGGGTGGTCCCAAACTAACTTATAAATACATCGCTCTCTGTGACCCAAACTTAGTCTTTCCCTCAGTGTTGAAAGTGAAAGTAAATCGATTTCCTCACTGGAATAGCTGAATGCCCCACTTTCTCTGATAACATATAAACTAGCTCTGCTGAGTGAGAAAAGTCAAAGAAAACAAAGAAAATCCCTCCTGCACCTCTTCAACCTCTCACTGTCCTCCATTCTTCATTGCACGCTAACAGTCAGGACACAGTGCAACAGGCTCTTGTTTTTAATTGCTTGGGTCCCCAGCTGCCACTAACCTACTGGACCTCTATCATTAGGCACTGCATCAGGCACAGGTCCCAAATATTGTTGTATAAATTAATGTTTATTAATGACTGTTATTAAACTGCTTGTATTTTATGCGTTTATTGCCACCTCCAAGGAGTTTTCTCCCCAAATGTTTATGCTTGTTTTTTTTGTCTGTGAGTAACTTAACTCAGTTTTAACAGAGTTCATTAAATTCTCATGGAGATGTTGGTCATGGCTCAAGGAGGGAGTGGTTAGACTTTGTTGGTGGTCCGAACAGGGATGCGGATCCAGGAATATTTTTAACTGATTTGTTTTAACTGCGCAACAGGGCAGTTTTCCAAATTTCGATAAAAACTGGGATAACAATGTCAGAGATGCCTGAAAAGAGGTTTGTGGACTTTGAGCACATCTAGTTAATCTTTGGTTGAGAATAATAACCTTGTTTGTACAGTACTTTTAAGAATGTAGGTTTGCTTTGACATACAAACAGAGACATATAAAAACAAAGCACAAGAGCATTGGCACAGAAGAAGCACTTTCTGACTTCAGCTCCTCCGTTTTACATAAATAACCTTCTCTTTCTTACCTCCTAACTTACCTTTAGTTTATCTAGGTCTCTGAAAAATGATTTAATTGATGACTGATCCTAATAAATGACAGTTCCATGACAGTTGGCAGTAATTTATAAATATGTTTGCATCTTACCATTAGCCATCAGAGCTACAACAGCATGAGACGTCCCGCAGAAGTTTGAGGGAGCACTTTCACTCGCTATCACCCCAAACAAGGCAATTGGTCCGTAAGAAGAAAATCCAAACATAGCACCAAGGAAGAGGATCCAAATCTGTGAAGGAGAGCAAGAAAGAATGTTTAAAGCCTTTCTTAGAATCAGAAAAATTAATTTTATCCCAAAAAATATTTTGAGTTTACCTCTTTCTCTGACACACCAATGAGGACAGAGATGGGGTGAATGACTTGGACCCAAAGAGGAGCCTCCTGAGGAAAGAAAGGAAGATCGTGTTAGGAAGTGAAATCAAGGAGAAAGCAAGAGTACCACAGGCTGGTGGCTCCAGGTAAAGATCGATTTTTTAAAAGACTGAACAGTTGACCTAATGAGCATGTTTTTGGTCTGTGGGAGGAAGCTGGAGTGCCCGGAGAGAACCCACACATGCACCGGAAGAATATGCAAACTCCACAGCGAAAGGCCCTGACACACACGGGGATCGAACCAGCAACCTTCTTTCTGTCAGGCTGTCCAGGATTTTGGACTGGCACCTCGGCTGGCCAATAGGATTTCAAGCTGGTCCAGGTCCCAGTCATCGTTTTGTTGATTAGTCGCCCATATTCCTGAATAAAACTCAGACCTTTGTGTCTCCTGATATCTGCCTTGATTTAGCACAGACTTCATCAGCTTCCTTTTGTTTGATTCTATTATAATTTTCTCATAATAAAGTTTCCTCAGGGGCGGCACGGTGGCACTGCAGGTAGTGCACGTGTTTCACAGCAAGAAGGTCGCCGGTCCGACCCTCGTGTCAGGGGTCAGGTCTGTGTGAAGTTTGCATGTTCTTCCTGTGCATGCGTGGGTTCTCTATGGGCACTCCAGCTTCTTCCCTCAGACTAAAAACATGCTCATTAGGTTGACTGGTGACTCCAAAATGTCCTTAGGTTTGAGTGTGAGTGTGAATGGTTGTCTTTTATCTCTTTTATTTCTATTTTATTTTCTGCTTTACTGTCTTTTAGGTTTCCCCATCAGAATTGCTCTTATCATTTTACCTCCTACTACTTTAAGGTCCTTTTTCTTTTATTTACATCTTCTATGTTATGTTTCATATTAATGCCATGACTTACTTTAATTCAGATTTTATCTAATTATGCTTCACCTTTGTTACAGTTTTAATCCTTTTATAGATAACCTCTTTAGACTTTTTATTGTTTTATCTCCTGCTCATGTCTGTTGTTTTATTCTGTCATTGCTATTATTATTATTATTTTACTGTCATTACTAATATTGTCTTTTTCACACCCTTTTTACTTTTTCTTTTTGGTTTTATGCTTTTTTTAGCTTTTATTTTGGTCCTCATGGTCTCATTTCACGTTGCATGGTTCCTGTATTATCTGGGTTCTTATGACAAGACGTGTTTTTCTGTAACAGTGCCTTGATTTAAACTGGGCTTTTTGTTTTTATTTCCTTTTGTGCTGAAGCTCTAGTAATTGCTGTCTGTATGTTCTTGTCTGTTTGTCAAAGCACTTTGTAAACCTCTGTTTTTAAAAGTGCTATACAATCAAAGTTAAAATTATTATTATTTTTTCTCTTTATGCGGTCCTGTGGTTGGCTGGTGATGGGTTCAGGGTGTACCCCACCTCTCGCCCAGTGACAGCTGGGATAGGCTCCAGTGCCCCCACGACCCCGAAAGGGATAAGCGGTGTAGAAACTGAATGAATGAAAGTTTTCTGAGCTCTGGTTGTGAGAACAGGGGGACACTCGTGGTTACCTCTGGGACTTCAGGGGTGATGGTGACCCTGAAGAGGTACATGGACACGTACATCCCGCCCATCATGAGGATGAGCAGACCATGACGAGGGTTACCATGAGTGCCCAAGCCTTGCTAGAAGAAGACACAGAGAAGAAATCTTCAAGACTGAACCCTCATCAATGATAATCATGCCTGATAAATCCCTTTGCATTCCTCACCCGAGCCACAGCCCTGTCCGTGATGAACCCCGACGCCAGGCTGCCCACAAAACCCCCGACCTCCAGAGCGCTCATGTAGGTGCTGCCTGTGAGACCAACAGCTACTGTCACCAACAAAACCAGGTTCAGTTTTAATCACAGAGAGGAAGTGAAAGGCTGAAACAGATACCCATGAGCGCAGTCTGGCCTTTCTCCTGCATGAGGAACAGCTGTCCCCAGTCGGTGGCCGCCGTCTTCACCCCGAACACCACCAGGTAGCCCAGAGAGAGGACCCAGAGGAACGGGGACAGCAGGAACTCACTCAGGGTGCTCTCACTGTTACCTGAAGAGAGCAACACAGACAGGGAGGAGGTGATATGTGTGTGATTAATAAAATATACAGGGCAAGTTGGATGAAAACATAACATCGTGGAATTTCGACCCTTTTTTAAGTAATACTTTGACTTTCCTCCAAAATGGGACTCTTTTCAACTTTTTTCTGAACATTTTTAAATGGCGAATTTTCAACTTGATGTGTGAAACATGAGCGGCGCAGTGGCGCAGCAGGTATTGCACGTGCCTCACAGCAAGAAGGTTGCTGGTTCGATCCCCGGGTCGGGCAGGGCCTTTCTGAGTGAAGTTTGCATTTTCTTCCTGTGCATGCGTGGGTTCTTTTCGGGCACTCTGGCTTCCTCCCACAGACCAAAAACATGCTCATTAGGTTGACTGGTCACTCTAAATTGCCCTTAGGTATGAGTGTGAGCATGAATGGCTGTCTTTCTCTCTATGTTGCCCTGCGATTGACTGGCAACCGGTTCAGGGTGTACCCTTCCTCTCGCCCAATGACAGCTGGGATAGGCTCCAGCCCCCCCGGGACCCCAAAAGGGATAAGGTGTATAGAAAATGAATGAATGAACAAATGTTTAAAACATTGTCATTTATCTTAAAAGTAAACTTCTTACTCTCCATTCTATTTTGCTGCAAATTTTTACTGTTTATTAACATTAGACTCTAACCCATCATTTTGTGTTAAATAATTTACAGCTTTATTTGATCAGGTTTTAACTGTTTCTACATTTCAGCTTTTTGTATTAACTTATATTTGTCCAGTGTATTGACAAATTTCATGATGATCTGATCTTTTTTTGTCAACATTAAAACTTTTATAGCACCAACATTTTTACATTTTTATTATTTTGACTTTTTTGAATTTTAATTTTGACATTTTCCTGGCATTTCCCTCCATCACATTAAAATTTTTAATCATTCATTTGATCTTTTATTTGATAAATTATTGGCCTTTTTAACATGCACATTTTTTAAAATTATTATTAAGGTAATTTATCAAAATTAAAAGACATTCAAACCCTTTTGTCTTAACATTTTGAGTTTCCTTCACGCTTAAACTTTTTTCCAAAGTGCATTATGAAAAATACACCACTCTTTCTTTGATTTTCTTCTTGACACTTTTGAGCATCTTGGATAAATGTGATTCACTTATTCTCTCGTCAGCGCTGGCGTAAATCAGAGGTCATGACATCAGTGAAGTGTGTCCCAAGTGTATTTACTGACCATGTTATCGGACAGAGCCACGCTGCCCTCTGCTGGTCACATCAGATACAAGACGCAAAGATTTCAAAGATCAAAATCAAACATTGAAGATCATTTTTATTTTATTTTCTAAACCCTGCAACACCCCATGCATCTGATATTTTAAATAAAACATGTCTGTTCCTAAAATTATACTAAAAAATAGTGATTGTGGTTTTTACCAGTCGGCTCAATTAAAAGGGAGAATGTCAGACATGACAAAATATCACAGAAAAGGTTAGTGTTATGAAAATATTACAGTTCTGTTGTTTGAGAAATCTCTACATTTGACATTGTATTAGGGCCAGTGGATATGACCTAAAAATAAAATCCCTGAGTTATTTCCACAAAACTCGAATTCCGATTTTGATCGATGTTTTCCTCTCCAAAAAAAAAAAAAACTCCAAGTGACACAAAAATCACATTCATCAATTTTTTCCTTTGTGTTATCAAAACATGTTCAAAAACTAAACAGACTTTCCCTCTTATAGTTAAAATGCATACTGTATTTTTGTCATGAATATTGATCATGTAGTTTTAATGTGGGGAGGTCTGTCTACATAGACACTGAAGGATGAGCTATTTTCACAGTATATTAACATGGGACCATCTGATCAATGTTTAATCTCATTTAAGAAACAAATAAATGCCTAAACATGTGCTTGTGCAAAACCTGACAAGGCCTACCATCATGAAAACTACACATTGTCAGTAATATTATTTTTAAACAATGCAACAATTTATGATTGGACTCAGTTGAGGGAAAAAGAACAGATTTTTTAAATTTTAAATCTTGTGCAGAAAATAATTTGTATTAATTGATTTAATCAACATATTGTCCAGCCCTACATTGTAGAAATAAGGAATCCTACATTTTTGGCAAATTATAAAAATTAGGGATGTTCCCATCAGGTTTTTCTTGGCTGATACCAATAACCCGTTTGTGAGATCTGCTGTTACATGTTTCGTGTTTTATTTCAACAACTGGTTTGACTGATTATTTATTCAATCAAAAGGCAAAACAGTGCAGTTTATTAAATCAAAGGCAATAAGTTTATGAATTTTAACTCAGTTATATAACATCGCCAAGAAAACAAATTTCCCCACCACTTTTTCAACCAATCATGTTTTTAACAAAAATGGACCAGTACTGATCGGTGGTTGATGTGTCTGGACATCTCTAATAAAAATCTAAGACGCTACACAGAAATAATTTATTAAGTTAGATTTGGCACATTCATTTTCATACGGACGTGGCAAGTAAAAGATTTGAAATATAAACAATTGCAAATTAAGCTGGGAGAAGCTCAGCACAGACGACTTCTTTAGTGAAACATTATCTCTACCGAGGAGTTTATGCTTTTGAAGGCATTATCCTTTTACTGTGATCAAGAGAACTCGAAAAGTCCTCGACAGACTTGGCTGAAACTTTCAAGGAATGACGGCCACTGCCCAAAGACAAAGTGTTTTGATTTTTGTGATGATTCGACTCTGGATGCAGACCAAGGAATTTTTTAAAGGATAAATTAACACTGCAAGATCAGGCAGTTTTACACATTTTTTCGTTCGTTTTTTTGGTTTGTGCTCTCGGAGCTTTTACACTGTTATACAGTGCTTAACACATTTATTAGACCAGCTGTCATAAAAACAAGAAAACATCATGAATTTAGAAATCTTCCAAAACCTTTTTTAAAGATGTAAATGTTTTTGTTATTGTACATACATTATGAACAGGAATGAGGAATTTCAAACTGAATTGACCTTTTTATACCCAAATATGAGGCTGCGCTAACTGGGCCTTTTGGAGAACCCAGGAATGAATCAAGTATAACATTTAACCACTAAAACATTGTTATCTGTTCAGGAATGCAAGTAAATAACTACAATTTGATATCTTAATCAAGAAATAATAATGTGCTTTACAATTTCTTCGTTTTTTTTTTTTTTTTTTTTTCGAAAACAGTAAATCTAAAAATCCATGCAAAACAATAATTATTTTATTGTAACATTAAAATACCATTTCAGTAAAAAAGCTTATACATACTTGTGTATTAACCATTACAGAAACATAAAAATTTAATTTAATTTAACCATTATTTAACCAGGTAAAAGACCCATTGAGGTCAAGACCTCAACAATGATTTTGTTAATTACCAAAACTGTTTACTTAGGGCAGCTGTGGTATAAACCTTACACTGAGTGGTGGTCTTATAAATTTGTAAAGCACTGTATATCTGTAAAATGAAGAGTATGGTTTTGGTCTCTTGAGATAACGTTTGTTATGAGTTGGTGCTATACAAATAAAGATTGATTGATTGATTGGATTTGGATGAAATTATCAGATAATGTCAGTCATGGCACAGGAAAAGAAGTGATTAGATATTCAGATCCAGGAATTTGTTAACACTGCTAGATCAGGCAGTTTTACACATTTTTGACAAACACCCTAAGAACATCAGAAATGCTCTGGCATTTCAGGTTTGTGCTCTCGGAGCTCTTCCACTGTTATTTACATTTTTCTCCTGTTTTCATTAACAGGTCTTTCTGATTTGGCAGGAGGGAGCTCTCTCTGGATTATTTCCATTCCTTATAATTCACACAAAGAGCTGAACTTTCATGGGTTTATAAAAAATCTAAAATACATTTTCAGTGGTTCAACAGTTCAGAACAGACTGTAGAAAAGTTGTATTTCCTTTAACAGCTCAGTCTTAGACATGGTGTTCTGCCTTTTCTCACCCGGCTCTGCAGGCAAAACATGCTACAAGAAAGTTCCTCCTAAAAAGCAAGAATCAGTTTTTTCATAATCCAACAGAACTAAGGACTGCATCAGTATAATATCTTTGTCTGTCCACAGGGCACTGCTGCTGCTGCTGCCCCATGTTTTTGTTTAGTAGTTCACAAATTTACAAGTGATGTCACGATGTTAATTGGGTGCAGGCATGTGGCCACTCTTTATGTAACAGGTCCCACCCATTTTAGCAAAACAAAAGCCTAATGACAGTCTTGGGCCAAAATGCTGACAAATAAAGTTTGTTTTCTGGTTGGACAGACCGACTGTGTGTGTGTGTGTGTGTGTGTGTGGGTTTAAGTGCAGATGCTCAAATACAGTAAAGTTAAAGCTACTTGCAAATTCAAGTGTTTGATAGTCAGTCGCCAGGGGGCTCTGGCTCAGAAAACAAAAACATAATAAATAATGAGTGGAGACCAAAGAGAGTGAAAGGACAGAGAGGGACCCGCAGCCACCTCTGCCTGCCTTCACTGTTTACTTTAAATTGAGGACGCTATTTGAGAAAAGCTACGCTCCATTACGTTTGAGGCGTCTCTCCTTAAGATTCCTGATGTGAATCAGGAAGTGCACATTTGGGATATTATATTTTTCCCTTGTTATATGAAATGCATTCTTGCAACAGAAGCATTGGTTTGCTGTTAAGTGATTGAACACACATCATGCAGTGCAGTTATTATCAAACATGTGAAAAACTGCCAGATCTCAGATTGTTAAGAAGTAATTTTAAAGATTCCTGGATTGACATCCAGGTTCAGAATACCAACAAAATTTTATCACTTCTTCCTGGTGCCATAAACAACATTCCCTGAAAATTTCATCAAAATATGTTCATACTAGGGCTGAACGATATGGACAAAATTTCATATCTCGATATTCATGCCAGATATCTCGATATGGATACGATAGGATATGACTATGGGTTCGGTAAAAACCAGGCATTTTTCAGAAAAACAAATACATCATATTACAAAAGAATGTGGAAAGTGCAGTTTTAGCACGGGGGAAATCTATAGCGTTTATATCATTGCTTGTCGATAGTAATATCTTGAATGTTCATATCTCGATATCGATACGATAACGATATATTGTTCAGCCCTAGTTCATACGCTTTTTTTTTGTTTTTTTTAATCAAGGTATTTTTTATTTGTTTCATACAAGCTTTCATACAGTTGGATAAAGTTCTTGTTTGTTTTTTGTTTGTTTTTTAACAAAACATAACTGCAAACTCTGATCCAACTTTCACTGTTACACCGTTTATAATGATCAGCTTAATATCAAACTAAATGATCAAACAAAAAATGCAAATAAACCAAAAGCAAACAACAAAAAATACATAAATAAAATAAAAAATAATGATAGAAAGGGGGCGGGGGGATCCTATACATTTAAAACATTTCAAACATCTAAAAGGTTCATCTATTTCACCTGGTTAAGAACTGCTTGCCAGATCCTATAAAAGTTATCAGCGTGTCCTCTTGTAGTGTACTTAATTTTCTCTAAGGTCAGATGGTACATGAGGTCTCTGATCGATGTGTTGAAGGTTGGAGGAATCTGTCTTTCCATTTTAATTGTATAATTCTCCCTGCCAGGATTGTAGAAAATGCTACCATTTTTTATTGTGAGAATTGATTTTGAGATCTTGTGGCACTGTTCCAAATATTGCTATTATGGGAAGACGTTCTATGGATAATCCTACAACGTCAGAAAAAAAATGAAAATATTTAACCAAAAATCTCTCAAGTTCAGACGAAACCAAAACATATGCGATAAGGTGGCTGGTGCTGTTCCACAGTGATCACAGTTAGGGTCAATATCTGATATGTTCAGATGTTTTTGAGTTATCCTGTTCACAAACAAACAAACAAATGCTGGCATATACATAACCTTGTTGGCAGAGGTAAGAAAGAAATGGTTTGTTTTTATACTGAATGAAACAAACACCCCCGGGGTCTTACTAAAGTTTTATAGTGCCAACAAATACCCTGGATTTGTCTGTTATGAACAAAGAGATGTATCTTTGCCCCTGAGGCTGACATGCTGTTAGGTAAACAACTTCTTCTCTAAATCCTTTTCACCCTCATAAACCTGCTCCAAACTCTCCTCGCTCACCTCCCTTTGTCCCTTTCTTGGCGGCGGCCTCGATGCTGGGCAGACCCACGTCCTTCGGCTCATTCTTTACAAACACCAGACAAATAAAAGAGAAAGCAGCACAGAAGACCCCCGACATGGTCATGATCATCCTCCAGTCGTAGTACCGCAGCAGCACCGTGACCAGGATGGGACCCAGACTGCCGGCCAGGTTCATACTGCAGGAGAGGACGGACCACCACGTCCCAAACTGAGACGGCTCGAACCACTGATGAGAGAGAGAGACACAGCAGAGAGAGGGTGGGATTTACTCAATGGTTTAATGGAGGCTGAGCATAGGAGTGCAGACTTTATAAATATATTTACCACTGAAAATAATCAAGGTTGATTGATGTTTGGTTTCTTTATATACTGTTTACTAAAGTGCCGTCTTCACTTGCCTTAACTATAGTGTACGCCTCAGACTTTGCAATAAATTTAGGACAGACTGCCTCTGAAATCTTCCTGAGGGATGCCACAAAAGTCACAGTTTAATGAGTTCAACACTGCGGTGACAGTTTCTGTCTTTATATGGTTGCTTCTTGCTTCTTTTCTGCTTAAAACTTCCAAAATACTTGCAGCAGAGATTCACCGCTCAGAAAGAAAAGTTTGATCACTGAAATCAGTTCAGTCTATTCTTAAAGAAGTCCATAAAGAAAACACTTGATCAGTAAGTAATAACAACTGTCTGTCATTCACTCGTTATTCAACTCACATCAATGTGAATCACTGTAAGCCCTGCATCTGCTGCTACATATACAGCCATAAACATCTGTTGTTTACTTTAAAGAGTATCCTAAGTAATGGTAATGAATAGCTCTTTTTTGCGGTCTACACTGACATTCAATTAGATATTTTTCCACTTTTATCTTAGCTCTAAACTACATCTTCATATTTATCTCTTTATATTTATGCCATCTCTTTCCCACCAGCATGGGTGTAGCCTGTGACCTTACTGTGAGGTCTACTCCAAACTGGTGTATTGCCAAGCCCTAACTCACATGGTTAGTTGGAGGCTTAAGATCAGGGATTTTCACCTGCCCGACTCTAGTCACAACAACAACAAAGGTGAACACGAAGACGACAGCTTTCCTTTAGCTGAATGAGCCTTTGCTATCATTATGTCAAGAATATGTCATCTCAAACAATGATCCCTGATGTTTTAAGGGGAGATCGAGTCCCAAGCAACACGCAGAAGCCTTACAAAACATCATCTCCTATAAGCTGCGTACTTGTGCATCTAAAACAGAGGTTTGATTCTTCTCCTTATTGCAGCCTCTGGGGAAACAGCGTCAGAAACACACCCTTATGATGTAATACAACTGAAGTGGGCCAGATGCATTCCTCTCACAGAGCAGGAGCACAGGGAGTAACTGAGAGTCCACACTTCAGGCAGCTCAGAGTCAGACTTAACCCCATGTTGATCCTCTGTGCGTGTTGAACTGCACCGCTGCACACGTTCTACGATGTTTCTGTTTGTAAGAAATAAAAGCAGCTTCGGTCAAAGTTGTTCTTCTTTTGTGCAGATCTGCTGAGGAGCGTCTATAAATACATTCTGCTGTAATCTGATCCCTCTGAGCGTGCTGAACACATGCCAAAGCCTATTTATTCCCACCTTTGCACACTGTTACTAAAGACAGCTTCACACAAGACCCAAGATATCTCTGAGGGAACCTTTATATATGCTGCGTCTCTGTTCTTCAGTAGGATCTACTTTAAAGTCCTTCAAATGATGCAAACACCAGGGCATCGGGTGTAAGGTGTATCAGCATGCATCACAGCCTGGTGTCTCAAAAACAAGGAGGTGTGACCACAGATGCAAAGGTCAGTGCAGAGTGGCTCCAGGAGGCCCACATTTACAGCCAACAGACAGGTGCACTTTTTCACACACTGGGGAGTAAAAACAGACAATATGTCTGACAGCAGGTGGCTTTCAGCGTGGAGTTATGCCCTTTCAATGGCATCCCTGAAATGTGAACAGGAAGCAAGAATAACCAGCGTGTTAAGTCTTATCGCTTTTCCATCACAATAAGTGAATTATCATTATCTTGGAACGTTATGATATAATGTTCTCTGCATGTATCAATACTCAAATACACAAATAATTCACATTCTGCAGTGCAGACAGATCAGTCTGATTCAATGTCTGTAATCAGGCAGATCCATGTTGCCAAGCTCCAATCTGCAACAAGGAAGAGGTTGGAGCTACGAGCAAGACAACAGCAGCTAATCTCTGTACTGCCTGTACAGAGATTAGCATAGATGCTAACAGCTACAGTTAGCATCTATGCTAATCTCTATCACAGTGATCTTATTCCGTTTGGGAAGCCTGTGGGAGGCAGTAATTATTAATGTGATCAAAATTTGATTAATCACCCAGTGCTAGAGTAATGTCAGGTTATACAGTCTTTCTTCTAATTGCTAACATTAACAAAAAGTAAATTATCATTATCCTGGAGCGTTAAAATTTACTTATTGTTACTTACAGGCACAGAAACATTTGCACACACACACACACACACACACACGCTGTTGTCTTTCTATTTTTCACCAAACTAGTCAGTGCAACATTTGCAAAGCAGATATATTTACATTGGAGTGAACAAAAATATGCTCACAAAAACAGTAAACTGAAAAAGAAAATTGCAGAAAAATTTGCAGAATAAATATAAGGCAAAAAAAGAGGCAAGAAAATTAATTAGGCAGCAGTGTTTCAAAATGGCAAACGTGACTTTATGTCAGATTGTTGTGTCTTATGCAGAGAACCGTGTTAAGTACATTTAAAGTGCCATTTTGATCTGCAAAATGTGTGTAAAGCAGAAAATATGTTTAGAGTTTACAAGACTTAGGAAGAGGTTTTGCTCTCTGTGTGTCGGTTTATATAATTGTGCTATGCATGTCATTTTAGTGTGTTAGCAAAAACAAAATAGGAAATACAGCAAGAAAAGGATATTTAATATTTAAATTAAAAAATGTATTTTTTTTCTTTTATATAAACATATTCCTCATTTAATTCCTGAACCAGCATGCTTACTGCTGTGTTAAGATGATATGGACTGACAGACAAATAAATTACTATTAATTCTTTTCTAGTTTGATAAACACCCTGAGTAGAGTTCAGTAGGTTGTTGTGTTCAAATTCTCTCAGCACAACTGAGTTTTATCTAGCAGAGTCAGTAATTATCTGTATTAACCCTCTATGGTTTATGAAGTGTTATTGATCACACATTGTAATATTCATCACAGAGTAATGTAGGGCTGCTTTGATAAGGGCACAATCAAGGTTATTATGACAGACACTGAGATCGTGGTTATAGACCACAATCACTTACTGATTTTCCAACATGCAACACATGCAATCATTGAAGCAAAATATTCTAAACACTGTCATTTTTATCATTACGGAACAAACTTTAGCAGAAAATATATGTGAAAATATAAAATTACCCAAAATAATTTGAAAAAATAGATTGAAAAAAGACAAAATAAGTGCATGTCACAGTGATCTTTAATGCCAGGTATTCTGTTTTTATGACTGTGGAAGGCAGTAATTATTATTGTGATCAAAATTTGATTAATCACCCAGCGTTAGAGTGATGTCAGGTTACACTGTCTGTTTTCCCAATTGCTAACACACTAAAATGACATGCATAGCACTATTATTTAAACCGACACACAGAGAGCAAAACCTCTTCTCAAGTCTCGTAAACTCTAAACATATTTTCTGCTTTACACACATTTTTGCAAATCAAAATGGCACTTAACACGGTTCCTCTGCATAAGACACAACAATCTGACATAAAGTCACGTTTGCCATTTTGAAACACTGCTGCCTAATTAATTTTCTTGCCTCTTTTTTGCTTTATATTTATTCTGCAAATTTTTCTGCAATTTTCTTTTTCAGTTTACTGTTTTTGTGAGCATATTTTTGTTCACTCCAATGTAAATATATCTGCTTTGCAAATGTTGCACTGACTAGTTTGGTGAAAAATAGAAAAACAACAGCGTGTGTTTGTATGTGCAGATGTTTCTGTGCCTGTGAACAATCTGAATAATTTTCTACAACTTGAACTTTTTTAGTATTATGGTAGAGCATACTTAATATGAGAGTACTTTTCATTCTGCCCAAAAGTGTGTAGTTGGTTAGACAGAAATCTTGTGTTATGAATGAAGTGTGTGCCATTTGGTGCAAAAGTTGATTTGGTAATGGTATATGTAGTTTTGGTTGGAGTGCTTCATTTTGCAGGGTGTGTGGTTTTGTGAATTGTGTAAGTAATTTGATAAAACCAGCCTAGTTTGCAAAATTGTGTTTTAAGCAATTGGAAAAAACTGTAATGCTGTGCTGCTTGAGGGGTTGAAGGTAAATGGCATTAAATGTTGGCTTTTGGCCCTGCTACTTTACAGATATCTACAGATTCTCTGTGTCTTTTGATTATATCACAGACTGTCGATGTAAATCTCTAAAGTCCTTTTGAGAAAAACTATCTCTCACAAAGTGAAGAGCCTTGTTACATTGTTGATTGTTACTGATTGAGCTTTTCAGGAGTTCTCCTTCAAAACCTAATCATACTGCCATCACCTCTTATCAATTAACACACTCACCTAATGTTCAAAACTATCAGTCTGGACATTAGTTATCTCGTCTTTGTTCTTCATTCAATCAAATATTAGTTGAACAGAACCTGTAAGTCACTGTAGTTTGTTTTTATCAACATACATTGAGCTGGAGTTTGTATCTGAGTGATCTATGCTGAACAAAACGGCAGAGTGGTTGCTCTCACCTTGCGCAGCACCTTCCCACAGGGGGGCCAGCCACAGCCCTGCCCCAGGCCGTTGATGAACCAGAGCAGAGAGAACATGCCCACCGTGGAGGACCAGGAAAACACCACATTGATGATGCCCACCAGGAAGAGGCCGATGGAGAAGAGCCACCGAGCGCTGATCTGATCTGACAGGACGCCGCTGATGAACTTACTGATGGCGTAGGCCATCGTCTGACTGCTGGTGATCAAACCTGCAGGGACACAACGTGAGGATGACTGTCAGAGCAGCTCACTGGCAGCAGACATGGACTGTAGCTCCATGATTAAAAAAGAATTAAGGACACAAAGTTCTTCAAAAATGTTTAAATTGATGTAAAAATCTACCATGAAATACATCAGATTTTTGTCTTTTTTAACCAAATGTTCTGTGAGACAAAGAGTCCTTCACTTTGCTTTATTGGGTACACATGTTTAACTACTTGTTTAAACAAATAGCTAATCAGCCAACCACATGGCAGCCACTCAGTGCATCTAGGCATGGAGACATGATCAAGACGAGCTGCTCAAAATCCAAACCACGCATGAGAAGGGGGATGAAAGGTGAATTAAGCGACCAACGATACTCAGCTAGGCTGTGGGGGTAAAACAATGGTGAATTGGTAACAGGGGGTCCAAAGTGTGCCAAGAAAATCTCCCCCAGACCATTACACTACTATCACCAGCCTGAACCGTTGATACAAGGCAGCATGGATCTGTGCTTTAGTAATGCTTCCACCAAACTGTGACATTTGTTTCTCCTGGCTGACAGAGGTGACACTGCTGTGGTCTTCTGCTGCGTGCTCAGATTGGTCTTCTGCATACCTTGGTTGTAATGAGTGGTAATTTGAGTTACGCACTCCTATCATCCCGAACCACTCTGTCCACTCTCCTCTGATCTCTGGCATGAATACGGCATTTTTGCCTGGAGACCTGTGGCTTACTCTCTGTTTCAGCCCATTCTCTTCAAACCTTTGCAATCACCAGTGTGGATGGGAATCAAAAACCAGTTCCAGTTGAGAATCGATTACAAATTGGTAAAGGAATTACTATTATTATTATACTATTATTACTATTATTATTAGTCTTTCCAGTTTCCTTATCATATCCTTCCACTAGGATCTGGCTGCCTTGCAAATCAAGGTGTTATACTCTCATTAGAGGCAGTCAGCCCAAAGGATGTAAGAAGTAATCATGACATAAGTTTGACTTCATTTTTAAACAATATGTGAAGTTCACAGCATCCAGTGCGAGTTCAAGCGAGTTTAAGCACAATTTGTCTTTGCAGAATATTACTGAATATTAGGAGAGCCATGTCTTTGACGCCGTTAACCCAGAAAACATGCATACTTGGTCTTTTCATGCAGAAAATCCAAAGAAACTGATAATGGAATCAATATAGAATTGAACTGATAAGCAGAATCAATAATGGCATTGGTAACAATGAAATCGTATCAAATCCCTACACTGATCACCAGTTTCTAAAATACTCAGACCAGCCTGTTCAAGTCCCTTAATCCACCTGTCTTCCATCATGACAGCTGGTTTGAAGAACAGGTCCTATTGGCCACGTCTACATACCTATATGCACTGAGTTGCTGTCATGAGATTGTCAATTTGCAATTTTCAGCAACAAGCAGTTGAGTGAGTACACCTACTAAGGTGGCTAGTGAGTGTTTGTGCTACTGACAAGTACCCAAACAACCCCACCTCAAAATACTTAACTATCCCTTTAAGGCTAATTATTGATGGTACAGTATGTTGGATCCCTCATCCAGGAGAGTTATGGTACTGGATAATATTGAACTGCAAGGAGCTGCAGGAAATAACACAACAGCACACAGAGCTGCATATTTAACGTGAGATATCAGACCTCAATCACTGCATTTACAAAAGGGAAGTGGGGTCGACAAATAAGTCTAAGTGGCTACAAAGATGCCTTGGTGGCCTATTCAAGTGTGGGAGGTATGGCTATTAAAAAACAAGGTTAATGCTACGTCTGAAACAGACTCTATTCATGTTCCTCTGAGCACAGATTTGATCTCAGGAAATAGGAAGAAGTCACACAGTGCAAGATCAGGTGAATTGGGAGGGTGATCGAGCTCTGTAATTTGTTTTTGGGACAGGAACTCCTTTACGGGGAGTGCAGTGTGAGCTGGTTTGTTGTCTTGATTAAGAATGAAACCGTTTCCACACAGCTGTGGTGTCTTTCTTCAGACTTTTTCTAACAGTTTCATAAGAACCTGTTTGTAATAGTGTTGATTCACAATTGACCCTCTAGGAACCCACTTCTCCAAACTCAAACCCTTAATGTCAAAGAAAACATCCACACAGCCTTGAGTTTGGACTTGCTTTGTTGGACTTTCTTCTTCTTGTGAGGAAGGTGTTTTCCAGTGCACAGACTGTTGTCTCAGGATCGTACTGAAAGATCCAAGTTTTATGGCTAGTAATCACTTCTAAAAAATGTGGGTTTCCTTCAGTTTCTCCCAAAATGTCTCCAAAAATCTGCTTGCATTTTTCCTTTCTGATTGGGAATCAGATGTTTTGGGACTACTTTGGCACACCGTTTTGTCATGCTCAGATTTTCATGCAAAATTTGCCAAACATTCTCTTTATCAATGTCATTGATCAGTTCGAGCAATTTCTTTAATTTGTTGAATGTTTTCAAAAGGTTTGGACGTGCATGGATGATCAGGGCGTTTGTCATGGTCATCCTCTCTGCCTTCACAAAATCTTCCGTGCCTTTAAAACACACGTTCATGTGACATGCAGTGTTCTCCAAACACCTCAGTGAATGTTCAGAAATATTTGGCTGCTGTTTTGTTCAATTTCAACCAAAATTTCAAGTTAATATGTTGCTCAACTTTAAAGCTAATCATTTTCTGATGCCTTAGCAAAAACAGCTGCACTTCAGTCAGTAGCTAGCAGTGAACTGAAGACGTCACATATTAGGAACTCACAGCAGTTGTGCTTTATAACACTAAGTGTGACTGTGAACCACAAGGTTTTATCCTCATCAGTGCAGTCTTTTTATTCAGGAACCATAACCTAGAACTGGGAAATTAATCAAAGTTAATCAAGATTACCATTACTGCCTTCACAATTAAGACAATTGAGTTATCAAGATTAAATCAATACTGTGTCACATGACCTATTAATTTTTTTCCTCTTTAATTATCATAGGTATTATTTTAAGGTATTTTTATTTTTACTTTTTATTTCTATGTACTGCCCATTCTTTAATGTTAAAATGATTGTGTGAAATACGTTCAATGAAAGCATGTGGTGCATGTTTTAAAATCAGCGAGTAACTGTTTTTCATAATCGTGATCTCAATTACCATAATCAAGCAGCCCTAGCCATACTTCATATAATATTTACAGGCAACACTGGTTATCACAGGATGACCAACACAGTCTAGGTCACAAGAAAACACCTGAAATAGATGCTGATATTTTACAAAAATGATTTGTTGCTTTCAATCTGACAGCTTTTTGTGTTAGAACCAGATGCAAAACAAGACAACAACCATTTCTCTCCTTAAAAAATTAAGCTTGATTTTTAAGTGGACCTATGCAGTGATGAAAAGGTGAAGAAATATGGGACATTTGTTCATTTTGCTGATATTACTGCCAAATTATTGCTGATATATTGGCTGTAAATATCTGCAAAAAAAGCAATATCGGCCAATACCAATATTAAACTTCTAGGCCAACATCTGCCAATACCGATATCGAACCAGTAATATCACGCATCCCTAATCATGGAACAAGATTCAAGATTCAGTAGTCAAGAGTAAGTCCACTTAGGTGACATGTTCGGAACAATGAACCCAAAATTGTGTATATGAAGAGACAGAGAGCGAGAGCAAAAACAAACTTTTTTGTAAAAGTATGAGACACTACACAAATCAAGTACGCCTAGACCAAAAAAAAGGGTGAAAAGAATTCAGCTCCAGTTCATGAAACTTTGACAAAGCATAATTTCTGTTGAGCCACAGTCAAACTGCCCTCAGCTGCTGAGGTCGGGTGAGGTGATAACCTCGGTCACCTCCTAAACAGATTCCTCACATAGCTGAGTGTTGGCGTAGATATCAATGAGCACCTCAAATGTGGAAGGTAAAGCTGATTTTGCAAAGAAATAATGTTTTAGCTTAGGTTGATGAGATTGATCAGACTGGATGCACTTTGGATGTGTTTCTTAGTTTGCAGCAGTGCTCACTAAAAACTTTATCTGTGTATGTTTGGCAACCTGGATAAGCCTGATTTAGGCCCTACTGCACAATTCTTGGTAAACAAACCAAAAAACAACAACAGGCCTGATTGCATAACTAACTTGACGGCTGACATTTTTTACTCCATTCATTGATTTCTCACCCAGATCATCTTTGTCCAGCTCGATCTCATCCATCACAGAGGGCATCACAAAGGAGAAGGTCTTCCGGTTGAAGAAGTACAGCGAGTAGCCGATAAACATGCAGAAGAAGATGGCAACACGATAGTAACCATATCCTGTGGCCCCCATGATTGCTCTTGATTGAACAAAAGTGAAAAATAAAAAAATATATATTAATATTTCTTCAGTCTTTTCGTCAGCGGAGTCTTGATTTCAGCTCCTCAGGCATCCAGATTATATCCAGTCAAGCAGAAAATGTTGGAGGTTTAGTAAAAAAAAAAAAAAAAACAATATACTAATTCTTTGCTCTGGATCAATGAAGACATGAAACAAGCTTTGGCATTGGCCTGGCAGCAGTGATTGAAGTCTGCTTCATTAAAAAAGGAAGCAGCCTGGACAGCAGTCTGGACAGTGGTCTCTGAGCAGCTCGGACTATCTGTGAGGCTCCTGCTTATAGAGTCCAGGACAGAGGAAGGAAACCTTACACCGTCCTGCAAACGAGAACAACATAACAGACATAAGTTTAGATTGAATAGATATGGAGTGGTCATTAAGCAGATGAAAAATATCGTAATGTTCTTGCTTAACATTTACACAAATTGTAAACTTATTGGAAATAGTTCTGTTAAATAAATAACTGACATTACTCTCTGCTAATCACATTCTAAAAATAGGATCCAGTATTTTAATCACACTCAACATGTTGGTTGTGAAGCTTTGGGTGGGCAGTGGGGTCACTTATTGCTCACGTTATGCCACATATCACTAAATGGGGTGTTATATTTTACTGGTGTGCATTAATTGAATCATAGGCTGCAGTGCAAACAAATAAAATACCCACAGTACAACTGCATGGAAGGGTAAACTTTCATATTCAGATTTTACTACGATTTTCTAAGACACTGATGACTTTTTCAATAATTCAGGATTCAGTCAGGTTATCAAAGGTCAAATTAAGCACTGTAAAAAGCACATTCAAGGTGTATCTTCAAGCTTTTTCTGAACCCTTTGGCTTTCAGTACATTTACACAACCTTGTAGATATTCAAAATCATATCATTGCATTCGCCTGTAGAAGGGAGACAGCAAACAAGAAAACATCCTTCAAAATAACTTGATTAACAAGCATTAGCTTAAACAAAAACCTAATGTTACAAACTGTCTTATACCATCAGTTGGAAAAAAATATGTAAACAAAAACAGCAAATATAGAGCTTTTATAAAGACTGATTGTACCAATATTCATGAGTATTTTCACTAATAATACATAATATATCAAATGCATGATTCAAAGAGCACGACAAATTGCAGCCATCTTAAACTTCTTTTTGAGTAGAGAGTATTTACATATTTCTGAAGTAAAAATATTTTTATTTTACTATTTCTTTTCAAATATTTCATTCTTTATATTTCATTCTATTGCTTCATGAAAGAGACTTAGAGTTGTTTAATACTTGCAAAAAAACAAAACATATACCAGAAACCTAAGGTTACACAAAAATATCTCTATTACTTATCCTAGTTGGAGCATGGTGTTGTGTATGTACACACACACATAAATATATATATACAAGGCTGAATCACATGTGGCAGATTCTTTCATCTTCCCTACATGTAAAAGGGATATGCCAATTTTTTTTTTCTTTTGGTGTCTTGCCTCCTTCCCGAGTCCATGACAAGCAGATAGATAGACACCATTCTTTTGACTGTGCATGCAGTAACAAGGAAGAGACAGGCAGAGCTAGTCCACCGCTAATTAGCTTAGCTCAAACACTGGGAGTCAATGGGCAGTGTTAGCCTGCCTCTGCCAACAGCCATCAGGTAAACTCTTCAGCATGGCAAACAGATAGGAATGTTTAGAGTTGCCCATCCCTGATACAAAGCATGGGCCCTGTGGCATTTCTAAGTTTTATTGTCTATCACAGTGACAAAGATAATAGCAAGAAAGAGAGTCAAAAGGATGAATTTCTGCTGTCAACTAGCAGCCACAGGATAGGCTGCAATACGAAACAAATGACCTGAATATCCATAAATCATTGAAAAATAGAAAAATCACATCCTTGCACTTAAATTAACGATACAGTTAGGGATGGGAACTGATAAGATTTTATTTATACTAATGTCATTAACAAATTCTGCATCGATCAGGTTCTTGAACAATTCCCTTATCGATTCCTACTTACTTTCTGGCCGACAAAGAATTTCAGTGACAACAATGTCAAACACATGACACTCTTGATATTCGGAGCCTAACTGCGTAGATTTATGCTCCACTAAGCTGCTGTTGTTTCTGTTAGACTGTTCGATTTGGAAGGAAGCACAAGTCCAGATTAGATTGATTAGCCAACCATTTATTGACAATATGTAAAACAATACACAAATATAAAAAATCACTCAGCTGCTGAGGTCTCTGATCTGCTCGCCCCCCCAGGATGATCAGACAAGAGCCCAGGACAAAGGGTGTTACCATATCTTATACACTTTGGGGCTGTGTCTTCATCATTACACTTATTTTGGAGCAAAGTGTACAGAACAGGAAATCTGACTGTGTCTGGTTTCAAATCTACGCCGGTTAGGAAAGAGTCAAACACAAGGCAGGGGGTTAACGGTAGGTACTTTCCGTTCAGTTTAGTCAGCATAATCAACAGGAACTAAAAACAAGAAGCAAGTCTGGAAATATCAGGAAATAGGAGCACAGTTCATTTTGTAAAAATATGACATTCTTAACTGAAACAGTAAAAACGTGAAATCTTTGAGTAAATGTTAGCATTAAATCATAATATATTTCACATTTCCACTTATTGAAAGTTGCGCAGTGAGCACCGTGTGCCATGATTTTTGACTTCTTTTGTTGTTGTTTCTGTAAGCGCCCCTGATGAGAGTGTCATGTCATTGATTTGCAAAGAATGCTGAACAAAGTGGGGGGCACTGACAAGCAAAAACACTAATTATATCAAATCCTTGAGGAAGTTGTATGGACTCTCAACTAGCTTTCGATTTCCATCCCTAGATACAGTATTGCAGAAAACACTGCATATATTGGTGCACCCATATTTTCTTACACCCCTAATAAGCGTAAATTTGGACAAGGATGACACATGCAGTACATGGTAAATATGCACATCCAGGTTGTAAATTTTGGTTGGAATTTTGTTATCTAAACCAATAAACATCTCTCTTGGCTATTTGCTGTTATTGTGCACCCCTTGATAAATTAAACAAACTACTTTCAAGCGACATAAGAATATGTATTGAACTGTCAGTTGAGCAAATAATATCTCTACATGTAAACTTTGATTACAGCCATTTTAATCATGACACTAATGCGTACTGATGTATGATTTCACCTCTAATGAGTAGCCCACGTCGTGGTTATTTCCAGCCCCTTGGTGGTCTCTGGTTCAGGTCAGGATAAAGTGAAATTAAGGACCACAGCTCGTCTTGTGTTAGGTTTCAGTCTGCTGTAGTAGTGTGCCAGATAAATGTCAGAGTGGTTCCCTCTAATTTAACACGCTGGGTATGTGGTTTGGGGGTCTCCATCAGCCCTGGAAATATCATATGACCTCCACAGACATCTTAAGCTCAGCAGACTCGCGTGAATGTGGTCTGTTTTTAGAAATATAAAAGTTAAGGTGAGCTAAGACGACTTCACATGTCAGAGTACTTTCCAGTAATGAGAGTGGAGCTTTACTTAAATGACACGCAAACTAGGGATGTGTGCCCTACTGAAGAAATAAAAAACATATTACTCCAAACAAGTCGAGACGGGTACCTTTTTGCGCAACACCTCCGCACTAAGGAGCTTAAATTAACAACATTAAAATTATGTGAGCGGAAATCGGTACTAACACTCAGATACTCGCGGCGGACTCATTTAAGGGGCGGACCATCCCTTTTAAAGTCTAAATTCAGCAAAATACGGACATTTATAGGGAAAATTGACGCTAATATTGGTGTTAAACGGCACACAAACCCCCTCGCTGTCGCCCTGTTGGAGGAAATGCCTGTAATGCTGGTTACCTTTCATTCGAGCCCCTCTCTCCGATCCCATCCATGCAGAAGGACGAGGCGCGCTCCCGAGGCTGCAGCTCTTGTATCAGGCGCGCCCCCGCGGCACACACAGAGGAGGTCCAGCCGCTGAAGCCACGACAGCAAACACTGGAGGCTGAGGTGTGAACACGGAGCTGTGAGCTGGCTGTGGGCTCAAATGTCTCCACCATTACGGCAGGAGGGGCGATTAAAATGCCGGAGTGCTTTGTGCGATAGAGGAAGTGTAACTCCGCCAAACTCCGTACGAAAATGTGTGACTTTTAATGTAAATTGCAACATCACAGAGAAAGCATGAACCTCTGTGGGGTTTAGGGTCATTAAAGATTCATTGGGACCTGCAGAATAGTTCGGCATAATCGATGATGTTTTATTCCAGTGCAATCTCAGCATTAAAGCTCACTGCTGCCCCCATCTGTCGGGTTAAGGCTGCAGAAAGTTGAACTGATGCCGTGCTGGAGAGGTGACCCCTCAATGTCAGGATTGCTAAAACACATTTGTTGAAACCTTTCTTTAATCAGTAAAAACACAAATCTCAGTTTTCAAATGACAATCACTAAACCCCTGACTCCTGAGGCATAATCACTCTCCTTACAAACCTTTGTGACATTGTTTAAAACAGCTGGGACAGGGGCATGTTTACCACATGCCCCTGTCCCAGCTTTCACCTTTCCTCTTAACAGCACCCAGTAAGTGTTTGGGAACTGAAGACACTAACTGTTGAAACAGTGTAGGCGAAATCCTTTCCCATTCTTGCTTGATGTACCACTTCAGTTGTTCAGAACTACAGGTCTCCTTTGTAGTAATTTGCACTTCTTGATACACCATACATTTTCACTGGGAGACAGGTCTGGACCCACACTGTTTTACTTCAAAGCCACACTGTTGTAACAGGTGCAGAATGTCTTTACATTGTTTTGCTGAAATCAGCCTGGATGTCCCTGAAAAAGACATCATTGGATGGCAGCATATGGTGCCCCAAAACCTTTCCGCATTAATGGTGCCCTCACAGTTGTGCAAGTTACCCATGTCACAGGTGCTAGCACACCCCTATACCATCACAGATGTTAGCTTTTGACTTTTGCTCCTTTGGTCCTTTTCCTCTTTAGCCCAGAGGACACAACGTCCATGATTTCCAAAAACAATTTGAAATGTGGACTCTTCAGACCACAGACCATCCCAAGTGAGGTCAGGCCCAGAGAAGCTGGCAGTGTTTCTGGTTGTTGTTGTTGACATATGACTTTGACTTTACATGGTAGAGTTTTAACTTGCACTTGTAGATGTAGGGAAGAACTGTGTTAACTGACAGTAGTTTTCTGAAGTGTACCTGAGCCCACGTGGTGCTATCCTTTACAGAATGATGTTGGCTGTAAATGCTGTACTGCCTGAGGGATCGAAGGTCACAGGCAACGTTAGTTTTTCGGCCTTGCTGATTACATGATTTCTCTGGATTCTCTGAATCTTTTGATATTATTGACTGTAGAAGATGAAATCTCTAATTTTTTTTAGCAATTGCAAGATGAGAAACAATGTTAATCTGCTGGACTATTTACTCACACAGTTGTTCATTAAGTGGTGAACCTCAACTCATCCCTGCTTGTGAATGACTGAGCCTTTTGTGATGCTCCTTTTCTACCTAATCATGCCACTCACCTGTTTTCAATTAACCTGTTCACCTGTGGAGTGTTTCGGATAGGTTTTTTTTTTTCTAAACTTTCTCAGTCTTTTGTTGCCAGCCTTTCCAGAAGATGTTGCAGGCATCAGATTCAAAATGAGTAAATATTTACTTTATCATCACTTACTCTGCAGTCAGAATGTTTTATTCAAATGAGCAGGAAAGGCCACTCCAACACAAAATAGTAAACACTGAACAAATGTTTTTTTTTTAATGCAACTATAGTAAGAGGTAGTGAGAAATGTTCTGTCATTAAGGTTAATCACAAAACAATAAATTATTTAACTGTAAAAATACATTTATTTACACTTTCAAAAGAAATGATTAACAAACTTTTGCCCAGAGCTGCAGAGAAGATGACCAATGAAACACAAAAACACTGAAGGAACACTTCCATCTGCAGTTTGTCATGACATTTTTAAATCAGGGAGAAAAGAGTGTAATAAGATATTCAATGAAACGTCACTGATTAATTTAACACAAGTTAAACCATCACACTGGCTCTGTTTATCCTGATTATCAGACAATTGATAAATAAATAAAATGTAATAAAATATTCTGGCTGTCTTTTGTTTGTTCTGGGACATTTAGATGTGGATTTTAATCAGGCTTAGGTTTTTTTATTTAGTGTATATGACCTCTCATGGCCCCGCTAATATAACTCTGCTCAGGGGCGCCGAAAAGGGGAGAATAAGGAGAAGGATTCTGGGATTCATGACTGACAGGGGCCCAGAGAGGCCCCTAATTTACAATTATAATACTGACAAAAAATTATTACACTCAGTAATAAACTTAGAGTTACACATATATATTTTATATACAATCTATTGGTATCACTAACTTTATATGTTTTGCAAAACATTTCTCAAGCCCGCCCCCGTTAACGTAAATGGTTCAGTCCACCTGCTCCGTCAGACCGCCTGCAGAGCGCTAACTTTTCACAGACCGCAAGTGGAGGCAGAGAGGAAGGATGCCTCAATCATCTGGGAGCAAGAAACAAAAAGAAAACAAGTAGAAGGATGCAAGGGGTCGACAGTATGTCACCCAGTTCTTCCAAAGGGAAGGTGGGTCTGTTAGTGGTTCATGTGATGGAAAGTTCTGGAACACCAGCCTGTTGTCTTTTCCTAACTTTGTCCATAGTTTATGAACTAGCTCACTTTCCTCCCAGATTAGCTCATAACTTCTGAAGAAAACTCTGGACATTTCACTGTTGTTTTAGTTAAATAATCAATGCAGGCAAACGTTTCGAAAGCTGCTATGCCCATAGTCAATCATTTCCCCCTCACAGACACGTCAAGAGGAGCAGTAGCTGTCTGTCAGTCCCCCCTGCCCCACCTGAACAAGCCCAGGTACCCCCTGAGGAAGGAGGTGAGCAGCTGTGTGTTAAATTAATCCATTATTATGGAGAAAAAAAACAGAGAATAAAAAATCGTTCTGAAATAAAAAAAAAAGCCTATAGTCTAAGGTCTGTATTTATTTCTCAACGATTTTAATGATTTAAAAAGCATCAGCCATCTGTGAAGTATAATGTTTGGACAGTAGTTTGGGACTCTGCTTTGCAGCAGGAACAGAGAACATTTGTAGGTCATGCAGACAGGGTGACTGCTTTCAATCCAATCAGAGAAATGTTGACAACCACATAGCCTCATATATTTGTTTTTTCACCACAAATCTCATGCCATATCCTGTGAGCCTACAGTTTTGGAGATAAATTAAACCTGCATGTGGGACTACATGTTCAAATTACAATATATCATAAAAGGCAATTGGCCATTTTGTTTTTGATGGTGTTTTCTCCACAGATTAGAATTGCATTTCATTTTAATGGAAGAGGTTATTTTGTATTTAAGTTTTGTATTTTCTGGTAATTATTCTAAATAGAATTTTATGTTCAAGTATTTTAAGAGAGAGATGGGTTTTTGGAATATAGAGTTTCAGTCTAGCAGCAAATAATTGAGCCTAAATGAATTTCATTGTATTGTCAGTGCTTCCCCTACCAAGTAACTGTCATGTTGTTCTTTTCACAAATATAGGAATGATAGTCAAAAATATCATTAAAATGCATTTTTTTTGTAAAACAGTATCAAAATTTTCCACCAGCCTTACAGCTGGCTATGGGGGACCCAGTAAGATTTTTTTTCATGGGGCCCCAAATCCCTGGCAGCACCCCTGGCCCTGCTGCACACCAGAGGAACCTGTCACATACTTTGGGGATTCCAGTTATTTACCAGTATAAGCAGGAGTGTAACTGCATTTTCATGAAGGGCTTTAACTTTTACACTAAGTAGATTAATAGAAGGATAGTTTTACTTGTACTTCAAAAAAATAAAAAAATAAATAAAATAAAAATCACATTTTCCCCTGAGAACAGTTTTACCTCCTCCAAAATGATAATTTTTGCCAGCAGCTGTCTGTTTGTTTATGTATATGTCTGTAGCAAAATTACTCACAAAGTTCTTTACAGATTGTTGTTAACATTGTGCGATAGGACAGTTCCTCATCTTTTCCGTAATAACTCATCCCAGTACCCTAGAGATTCTAGTTTTGTTTTTCACCTCCCCAGGAAATCTTGTGTAAAATCAGTCCCATTTAGGTGTGCTGCATCACCCCTAACTTACTTTTCCTAAAATATCAACAACAAGGTCACATATTCCTTCAGATTATTGAAACTTGACTAGAGCTTTGGAATTTTAGTTTGGAATTTTCTGGTTGCACAGTGGTGTGGGGGCAATCTGGATTTGTTGGGACAAACCGTTAAATGGGACGATCAAACAAAAGAGGCTTTATTCTCTCACCCAATGATTGAAATAAAACTTTAGATCCCAACTTGAGGTAACTCATAAAAAAATTAATCACAGTCATTGGTCTGACCTCAAATAAACGAACAGGGCAAACGTCCAACAGCAAATTCTGTCGCCTTAGAGGTGAGGAAAATAATATACAAAAGAATAAAGCTTTACAGTTGCTCATAAACTGCTTTGAAGGACAATTAAAGATACAAAGCTTTCTACAAAATTAGTGAACAAAAAATGTTTTTATGACGTGTTTTTAATTAGGTTGCTTGTAAGGCTGTCTTGATGTAACAAAGTATCAACCATGCAATTACAAATCTTTGTGGACGCCCTCTTTGCTTCAGGAAAGGGGCCCAACCCCCTGAATGTGTGCAGACCGCCAATAAACCTCATAAATGTTCATGTATAACCTGAATGTTGTCAGGTGTTACAATTGTGCACTTTGAATGTATTTAAAACAAGTACATGAGTAAGTAGGTTAAAATACATCCTAAAACATACAGTCTGAGTCATGAAGAACCAACATCACCATAAAGAAGAGTGAGTCCTGAAAGTGATCGTCCAGCCTCCACAGAGCCCTGATCTCAACGTCAGGAAGTGAGTCTGTGACCACATGAAGAGACTGAAGGACCTGAGCCGGACTGTCAATACTTAAGCTGTTTTAAAGACAGGGGGTAGTCACACCTAATATTGATTTAGTTTAGGTTTCTCTTTTGTTCAGTCAATTTGCATTTGTTAATTGGTAACAAAGAAACTATCACAACATAAAAATTACATGTGTGTATATATATCTCCATATACCTATCTATATATCTATACATACATACACACACACACACATATATATATAGTTATTGTTATCCATTAATTTTTAAATGTAACCCACCCCCACCCAGAAAAAACCCCTGAAAAAATAGTAAAGCACATTACTTTGATTGATTTGGTATCATATTATAGTTATTTAGTTTTATTCCTGAATAGAAAAATAATTTTAATGGTTGGATGTTAAGATTGATTAATTTCTGACTATTCAGAGATGCCCAGTGAGTGGCTCATATTGGGTATAAAAAGGTGAATTCAGTTCAGAATTCTTCGGTCCTGTTCCAAATGTTTGTTACAATAACATTTTCAGTTTTAATCCAATTTATGAAAGATTGCTTAAATATTTATGTTTTCTTGTTTTATAACAGGTGGTCTCATAAATTTGTTTATCACATTTCATTATGTTTCTTTGTGCCCTCAAATGTTAACAACAAAATATATATATATAAAAACAACCCAGGACATTTTTATGTCTCCCTCAGTCACCTGTGCCGGTTTTTCTGAGTCCCTTCTTCTAGTTTTATATGTACCCTTTTTGTAAGGATTGTGGGTTCAAAGGGGGGGTTTGGATCTTAATTTTTTTCACATTTTTCATATCTGTATTTTTTAAAATGTTTTTCCATTTTTAAGATCTTAAAATAAACTGATGGAAAAATGAACATTATGCTGTTTTGAAGTGCTGTACAAATGAAGTCTGATTTATTGATCTCCCCCTTTCTTTCAGTTTTTCTGGATGTGAATGGATTTCATGTTCAGCTTGGTCACACGGACACAGACCTGGTGGATCTTGTTGTGCATTTTGATTAATCTCATGTTTCTTGGATTCATTATTTCTCTCCACTGATTTATCTGCACATGCATTTCATGCCAGCAGGTGGAGCTAGTGTTGTATTTTGTATGCAGGGGATTTATTGTGCCGTGAGTGCAGCGTTTTTAATGGATATGTTGCGATCTTTATTGTTTGGTTAAACATTTGTTTTGAAGCTTTTATAGACTCATTTTCAGTCTGTGGCCACTGCACACATTGAGGGAAATGTTCTGCATCAGTTTTACTATTGTCATGCAAGTTAATGCAGTTTTTTTGTCTTTTTATAGATCTAGTTGTGTCTAATTATGTTTGTGACACTCTGGTGGGTCGTATTTAGAAAAACAAATACAAAACAAACAAATCAACAAATATAAAAACTCAGTCAGGAGCCTTGAGATAGTTAGTGTGAACTAAAAATGAACAGTAGCCGTAAGTGCAAAAAGCCAAACAAACAAAAAAAAACAATGAAAAACAATGAAAAAAATACTCCAGCAAAAAGTAAATACACAAAACACAACAACAAATGAAAAAGATAAATACAATATAAAAACACAGCAACAAATCAGAAAATTAACAATTAATTTAAAAAAAAACATGTTAAAGAAAAAAATCACTGCAACAAAAAGGGAAACACAATAGCTAATAAAGAAACACAACAGAAAATATAGAGAAAACAATAAAATATATAAAAAACCACAGGCCAAATAATGAGGACAGACACGAAATAAAAAACAGCAACAAATCAGAAAACAAAGTGCCCAGTTACTGATTATTGATCTTAATCCTCATAAAAAAGTCATGCTTTATTGGATGAAGAAAAATACCTTACACAGTGTCAGAAAATTAAAACAATGAAGTTTGACTGCAGTGCACTTTCTAAAGTTTTTATTTTTTTTTTAAGACAAATGTTACTTCAATAAATCCGTTGACAATAACAATGAATGTGTGACAAACTTTTGGTTCAGTATATATATGTTTTGTAATATTTTCATTTTCTGAATACACAGATACATCAAGTGAACAATGACAGTTGTGACACACGTACCCTCAAAAAGACAAAAAGACAAGCAAAACAAATGAACAGGGACAACTTAGACACTCTGGTTCAGTATATTAAAACAATGATCAGATTTCATTCGCAGAGACAGATTTATTTACACTTACATAAAATAAATAAAAAAACAACATTATCTGCTACAACCAAACAATCAGTGCACAGTAACACACATGGGCATGTACTATATACCCACAAATTAACTTAAAAAGCATGATTTTGGTCAGAGGAAACTGGTGTACCTGGAGCAAACACGGATCAAAGCATCGCTGTCATACATGATTTAACATTTACTATATAGATGGCACATCCAATATGCATGGCTTGCAGTAATGATCAGTTATAGAGGCTGCTCCTTACACAAATGCATTTCAAATTCAAGGCTGGAGATTGCTTTGTACATGAAGATAATGAATGAACTATTTCTATATTCTCTTCTCACCTTCATTTCTCAAGAGGCAGAGGATTGGATTGCATGACATTTCCAAGAAGTTGCTTTAAAATAAAAAAATTCTGTACTGGATAGTTATGTTTATTTGTGAACTTTGTACAGTTCAAATTAACACACATATGGCAATTAATTTCACAAAGTCAAAATTACATCAACAACAATATTATACTATACTGTAACCATCATCCAGACTCTGAGTTGGACTACATAACATATAAAATGTAGTTTTCACAAGGTTGATGCGCTTCTCCATTACAATTTGTCCACAGCATCATCTTGGTGTTAGTTTTTGTTTTCATGTTTTGGCACAGAACATCAATATAGACTTAAACAAGCTACTGAGTGAAAATACTACTACTGCACTTACACTTTACATATATGCCACACTAATGATAAACATCTATTACCACAGCTGAAGTAGATAAAGAAGTAGAAACAGAACAGCTACTTGTCATGACACGTTATTTAGAAATGATTTTTTCACATACAAAATGAACCTACAATAAATGTAACTAGGTGTGCGGCACTACTGCAGACATTACAGGTTGGGCAAACCAAGCCCTCCCCAGGGCTAATCACGGCACATAGAAAAGGGCCAACTTGTAGAAATTCTTGAAACACCCTCTTAGTAGAAGCCATTTACAGCTAACAACAAATTTTTCCCAACTGCACTGAATGCAAGCTGCATGCTCTGTCCCATTCTTCCTCTGATTGGCAGATGCCTGCTGCCTAATGCAGGTGGCAGGGATGACAAAGCACGTCCTGGCCGGAGTAGACTCTCTGGAAGATGACAGTCCTGCTCACCGATAGTTCAACACAAAGGGTGATTTAGTGTGCAGAGTTAATGAAATACAGCTGCTCCTTTACCTGCAAGACAGCTGTGTCCGATGTTGCACTGCACCATATGCCTACAAATCACACAGAATCCATTAGAAACATACAGCTCTAAGAGCCAAATAAAGCCAAGTAAAGTCTTACAAATTAACTTGTAAGAGACGAAGAAGAAAATCGAAACAGAACACCCTTCCAAAAATGGTGCGCTGCGCTGAGTCAAGCATGGGGAGTTAGGACACCAACATATGATTCCATGTAATTAGCCTGGTTTGTCCCTGACACTTGCATGCATTGTTAAACATATCAGTTAAACTTGATGTAACTTGATTTTTAAATGGCACACTGGACAACTGGAGGATTTAAAACTGGCACTTCGTAGCAAAAAGGTTGCAGACCTTTGCTCTAGAACAAATCATGCAGACTCTCTAAGCTGTCAGTAGTTTGGGACAATTAAACATCCTTAGAAGGAGACACACTCTCGGACAGAGGCCCCCTGCCCTCTGTCTCAATTTGCCTTTTTAGCTCCACTTGACACGAATTGTCTTCGATCTCATTTGACCCATTGCTTTGCTGAATCACTTTCAAGTCTCTATCAGCTGCAGAATGGCATCATTGGTGGCAGGCACAGAAGACTTGTTGTTTAATCTGTGGGGCTCTGATAAAAAAAAAAGCTGTGATAATGCCTGAGGGCAAAACTATAAGAAGTGGTGTCACCAAGGAGCTGATCTTACTGCAAGCAAGATGATGTCTTCTCCATTGATGTAAGGACAATGACTAATATGTTCAGTAGCAGCTGCAGCAAAAACATGAGAAAATAGTACCCCACAGTTTGGTTGGCTCTGGTGTTATTCAACTTAAGAGTCCTGCTCACTCGGATGGCTGCGTGGTACATGTATCCACAGCACCAGCAGATAGTCAATATGCAGACACTCACAGTCACAGATGGGGGTCCAAACAGCATCATGGCCTCTTCCCAAGAAAAAGAGTTGTGTCTCTTAATAGTGAAAATATCCCACAGGAGCCCGCTGGTTGGCAGTTTAAAGCCACACTGGCTTGGCTCAGTATCAGTCCTCCTTGAAAGCTCACTGCCATGCTGACCAGCCAAATTAATCCAGTGCTGAAGTAAACATTGCAGGTGGTAATTATTCTGCGGTGATGAAATCCATGACAAATGAATATGTAGCGCATTACAGCCAAAGTCATCTGGATTGTAAGGAAAAAAAAAGTGCAAAATACTGAACTGTGCAGTGCACCAGCTTAAAATATATCTGAGTTTTTTGTTGCAAAAGAGATGAGAGTATGGAAAAAGAAGTCACAAAATTCATCCCAATACCACATGCAGATATATTCTTAACCAAAATGTACTGCAGGTGACAGAGCAACTGCCTGTATCTCACTGTCAGATAAAATAGTACTCCATTTGCTATAGATGAGAAAAAAGCACCATCAAGAAACAAAAGAAAAAATCCCAGGAGTGTCTTGTCTGTTAAAGAAAAGTCCTGGGAGGCACAGCTTGATATTTTTTCCAAATGTTTAGTCAAGTTGCATGTAGCTGTCATACTTGATGAATTGGTAAAGGTGGTTTCTGAGGAGCTCACATACACTTGCAGGATTAAATCAGGACAAAAGCAACTCCAGCAGCTGGAGAAACATAAGTTGAGGGCAGATATGGGTGGGAGTGGGTGACAAATGACGTTGAAGTCATTGAAGGTTACCTGGATACAAGGAGAAAATTACTCCTTTGAAACTGAAGGATACCTGGAGGATGCTTTCATCAGAGGGTCCTGCAGTTTGTTTTCCCTAAACAAAATTTTGTTTTCATAAACAGCAAATTTTGATGTTTTTGTCATCAGTTTAAATGCTAATGACTCTTGATTTTATGAAGATAACATTTAGTCAGTGATGACGCGTCTATAAAGAATGATATTCCATTTGAAAATTTTAATTTAGCCTTCAGGGCAGGTTTTTGTACCAAGACTGCACTTGTCTTTAAATCATATCCTTTTAGCAACTGTCTACACAATGTTTTACTCCACCTACTTTTGTTAGTGGCTTCTGACACCTTCAATCAATTTTAATAGATCAGGCAAGGAATTGGGATGCGCCTTCCAGATTTGGTTTCAGATTGGGTTCATTCGTACCACTCAGAGATCTGTCTATGTAGAAAAAAAAAGCGACAACAGATCATCTTCAGTACCACTGCCATATAGAGTTCATTTATGACATCCATTTAACTTAATGTGTTGAATTAACTATCTTCTCTGAGTTTGTTGTGTCTCCTGCTTTAGCAGTCAAGGCTCCTGATTGGCCATTGTTGCATTTTATGTTAAAATCCACAAAGTATGCAATTCAGAGAGGATTAAATAACTTTCAACACACCTCACACCACAGGAAAATCTGACAAGGTACTTTTAACATTAGATTGTCAGATCTTTACTGACCTAAGTCAGTGAAGGTGCAATCATGTCCAAAATTGGCCTGATGATTGTCTTTTCTACCCTGTGTTGACTAAATTGCCTTATTCATACTTGAGGCCTGGTTGTCCAATTTGCATGCCCAAGAGGCCACTTTAACAAGTATTTTGCCTCCCAAGAGGGCACTTTGGCGCAATTGTTTTTCAATTGCTGAGACTGATCACTCACTTCCTACCGAGCTTATGAAGCAAAGTACAGTGCCACTTGTAGGTGCGGTTGTATGCCACTGAGCAGAAAGAGAGAGAGCAAGACGTCTACTGTGACATCTCAGTCTGTTCAGTTGTAAGAGAGGAGGCTGTCCAAGCTGTTAAAGCCCCACTATGTAAGATTCAGGTTTGTTTGCTCTCGAGGGGCCGCTCTGGTCGTTGGGTGTAATTGCATTGTCGTAACACTGCGCCTCACAGCAACGTGCATTTGTTGACATACAGAGCCTGGAGAAGCGAGTCGACAGGACGTCCGAAGACATAGAAGAAATAGTGAAATAGTGAATGACCGAGCATCATAGCACCATGAATATCTCCAGCAATCTGAGAAACTCGCCGGCAAATAACCACTGGTAGCATTTAGTGACAAAACAACGTCCGCCAACTTACACAAAGCATGCAATGCTACGGCACAACCACCGACTGAAACCAAGTGTTGAACGGGGGAAAACCCGACGAAAACATAACTTACCTCTCCAGCAGTAACTTTGCAAGCTCGGCGTCTGTCTTGCAATTTTCCATCTCCCGATGCTCTCGCCACAGAGCAAAGTAGGCTCCAATGTTAATTCTAGTTTTGCGGATGCCATGGCTGCCTCTACTACATGCAAAACACCAGCTTCTTTAGCTGGAAGCCAAATCTCGCGTAGTGCCGTAAAGCAGTTTGCACTTCTCGCAGCATCTTGCGATATGTGTCCCCGTCACGGGAGCAAAAGTTACATAGCCCCTAAACAGAGCAGGGAAGCGCTGTGGGGGGAAGGAGATGGGCAATTCTCTCTGTTACAGTGCCAAGCTCCACTGAACAGACTTTGGAGAGAATATTTGAAGGCTCAAAAGATCTGCAGTGCTGCTTTAATTCAACAGATTTCTGAAGCTGTGCTGTCAGTGTTATTCTGCACACTGTAAATTTTGGACTGCTGTAAGATGCATCAACAAAAATCCTCAGCCACGTGCAGATCAGCTGATGTAAAGACCGAACAGTAGGTGATGCATTTCAAAACAGTAATCTCAAGAGATCAGGCTATGACAATAAGGACTGGTAGGAGGCAGGTAAAGCCCTTTATTGAATTAAGCCCATGTTGGTGGACCCCTTTGGTCTGTCATGCGGCTGTATACCCAGAATAGATTCGAAGAACTCACCACCAATCACCAGCATTCTGATTTGGACTCAATCACTGTTGTCAAAAGACTGGTGTGTTTGGTGTAAATTACAGAGAGACAGTTGAGTTGCGTGGAATTCAAAACACAGATATCCTCAATTATTAAAAATTATCAGATGTACCAATGTGAATAGTGTGAGTGGGACTGTTGTTGGGATTTATCTGGAGCTCGCTGGTCTTGCTGGATCCATGATCTCTAAATTGAGGGAAGGAAATTAGTTTTAAAAGGGAAAAGGTGGAAGTAGTGCTTTTCATTTTGAAAAGAGGGCATGCATACTATGAACTGAATGTCTGGCAAAATATTCACATCAGCCTGATAAAGCATGGCTGCACTTGTGGATCTCCTGATGAAAAGGACCAACCTCTTTGATTCATTGTTCTCTTCATGGTGAGAGATCACTTTCACTTTTTTTTTTTGTTTCTTGGTTTATCTGAGAGCAGATCAGACAGAAGCAGACTGTTCACTGAATGACACATAGATGACGTGTGTTTCTATGACACATTGTCTCATAGAAAACACGCGGGAGTGTGCAAACGCGCACGGATGAGATGGACAGAAGTGGATCATCAGCGATCTGTTAATTATAAAAAGCTCAGGAACATGTCCGTATGAACTTTCACTGTACATTATCTGTCTGTTTTTTATATAGAGCTGTTAAAATCTGCCTTCTTCATTAATTTTCCTCAATATTGCAATAAATTCACAAAAACATATGACTTTCCTCGTCCTGAAAACTGCTATTTCCATCTGATAAATCCTATTAAAGATGTTGGTGTAGTGTTAATAAACCAATTTCATCAGATATTTTAATACAAATAGCGTAAAGATGTGTGATTCATGTTTTTGTCACTTATCCTGCCTGTAATGGAGACTCCAGGTGCCGATCACCCCAGCCACACTCTCTCACTCTCTTTGTCTCTTAAACATTATCTAATGCTTGTAACGGCAAAATCAGCTAAAACTCTTTATAGGAAAACAAAGGTAGAATGTCTTAATAATCATCTCTATAGTCCTACTGAAACATGGGGGGCTAATAATTTGAAAAGGATTCAGATTGTGTTAAGCTTGTATTAAGCCATACAATAACTTTAAACAATGACAACAGGAGTGAGATTTCTTATTAAAATACAAGGAATTACACTTGTGAAACGTATGTGATTAAAGAAAAAAAGTCATGTTACCCTCTGTAGTTTAGTTAGATAAAGGTCTCAGTCACATTTGATTAAAATTATCTTATTTTTATAAATGTCATCATCATCACTGTAATTGCAAGGACCCCTTGCAATTACACCATGGATCGCTAGGGGTCCACGGACCCCCAATTGACAAACAGTGGCTTACGTTATGTGGATCAAATAAATAATGCACCCAAAATGGGTCAGTAACACTTAATAAATTTAGAAATACAAATTATGTATTAAATGGATTGGATTGTATCGATAAAAATATTTTATAACCAATGCATCTCGATATGCTTCCAAAATTGCATTAATTCTCAGCTGCTCTACTGGTGCACTCGCATTGTTCATGCGCATGACCGTGTATTGATACATATCTATCTATCTATCTATCTATCTATCTATCTATCTATCTATCTATCTATCACGTCTGTCATTTCACCATGTGCAGCTGGTTTTAGTATCTACACACCATGCCTAGAGGATTAAAGATGGCTGTCACAAAAGGGGGCCTCAGGTTGTACAACTGGAGCACACTCCAGCAGAGATGAACACAACATAACTGAGGGTAGCAAGCACAGGTCATCTTGTGCTGGTGCTTACAAGGGTGTTGGATCAAATGTCTGAAATTTTTAACTATGCATAAAATATCTGACATTACCCTGTTTCCCTATAGGCCGGCAAAAGTTGGCCAAAAAGTCAGTGTGTGAATTCAGCTTGACAAACAAACTAATAAAGGTCATAAAGTTGTCAGGAGAAACCACAAAACATGGCAATAAAGCATTTAAATTTTAGCTGAGAAATTTAGACAATACCAAAATGTAGGAAATAGATGGTAACTCATTCATCAAATACAAAGAATAATGCCATAAAGATGCTCAAAGATCAGTTGAATAAGATTTTATGGAAATCAGTAAAACTGACTTAACTATAAAATTGTTGAATAAAACAGTAAGTGAATTAGTTCAGTTAAGTTTCACAAGAAAAAAAATAAATTGAGTTTAAAGAAAAGTTTGGTCGTCCAGTTAAGCCCCACAGCTGCCTGAACAGATTAATCAATATCAATCTTGTTTTTGGAGACATATCTGAATGTTCCAAATTAGATTTATAAATACACTTATTGTGATGTGAAGCTCTGAAATTCCCCGATCCATAAATAAACAGTCACGACCGTTTTGTGCTCACAAAGGCAGAGTTGTACATGCAGATGTCATATTGACTACACATGACTGAGCAGATGACTTCACATTATTTCAAAAACAGTCAAGACTGTGAAGCAAAGATTCAGACCTTTAGATAACAAAACTCCCAGCATGCAAAGCTAAAACAGGAACACTGACAGAGATGTTATTTGGTTACATTAAAAACATGTAAATGCATGAGTTAAACTGAACCTGTAAGAAGTAATGACATGCTTTCGTAAAAGTAGAGTTTGGTAAAAATAAGGGATGCATTGATCAAGTTTTTGCTGTCAATTAAAATCACCTTTGAGAAGGATGAGAAAATAGAAATGCAGGTCATAGTTTGTGTTTTTTATGGTTGCTGGTTGAGTAATTGTTTGGCCTACTAAGCTTTGTAGTTTCCTGTGACTTCCTCCAGGTGGCAGTGTAAGCAGACAAAAGCAGCACTACAGTCATCCTTAGCAACATGCCTTTCTTCTTAAGAGCCCATATCATGCTTTTTGAGGTGTTTTATGACTTTAGTGTGGTGACATGCCTTCTCCACACGATAGAGTACATCTATGAACAAGACAAAAAGTCTGCTGCATACGTTCTTCCCCTTCTATCCTTGTTTATGGCGCCAACAGCTGCCTTAAAAGGAACCCTGGCTGTGAAGACAAATAGTCATACATATGCTTTAATGTTTATCTAATACTGGAATGTGTTGTTAAAAAAGCATGAAGAAATTTCTTTAAAAATTGCAATTTATAACACATATTCTAACCTACAGACGCAGCCATTGTTTTACTAGCGCAATGCATGCTGGGTTGATGACGTTATAGGGCTGCACTGTGCCGAGCCGCTACGTTTACTCACTGGCTATCAGGAGCGAGAATACCATAATAATGCCACATTGTGCTACTTTTGGGTGTAATTTTCAGTCAAAGGGAAACAAGGGGAGTGATGTAAGTCTACACAGCTTCACCAGTGACAAGAAGAGAAGAAAGAAGTGGGAAATCGCTTGTGGGCGTACGCAACTTCTAAAGGACCCGCGGCTGTGTTCTCGCCACTTCTCTCCAGATGCACTTGATGTGTTTGGCCGAGCCGAGCTGCTGAAAGAGCTCACAGGTGCTGCTAGTAACATAGACTAAAGCCAAATGCCTTGCCTACAGTTTTCTCACACAAACAGACAAAACGCCCTCAGGAAACGAGGGAAGTCCGCTGGAGGAAACGCCATAGGCAGGAGACGCTGGATGTTCTCCTGTGAGGATGTCAACAACTCACTCCTGCAGATGAATCAGTTGAGTTGTTGACATCCTCACAGAAGAACACCAAGCGTCTCCTGCCTATTGCATTTCCTCAAGCATGTCTCCATGCTCGGCACAGTGCAACCCATACATGTCATCCACCCGGCATGCATTGCGCTCGTAAAACAATGGCGGCGTCTGCAGGTTACAAAAACTGTGATTTTTAAAGAAATAACAATTCTTCGTGCTTTTTTAACAACACATTCTAGTATTAGATAAACATTAAAGCATATTTATGACATTTGTCTTCACAAATGTAAATGTTTCATTTCCCAGGCTCCCCTGGTATAATAAACCAGCGTTATGTCATACTTATCACCAGATTGTCTGACACTGTAGCAACGTATTTGGGCCAATTTTGTGTTGAATTAAAATTTAATTTTCTCTGTAATGATATATTCCAATATATTTTCCCCCATGCCCAGGATCATTCTCTGCCATCAGCCAGTGACATTTTGAATCAGCTCTCAAGGCACTCAACTCGCCACTCAAGAAGTGTCCTGCCTCCATTGAACAATTTATACTGATTTCGGTCAGGATCACTTTGTCAAGAAAAGACACCAGAGCAGTTACTTAAATTTATCTCATTTGAAATGATCAATTTTAAAAATAAAAACAAACTAAAAAGCAGTTTATTTTAGCTTTCAATCACTCAATCAATCATACATTATTTATATAACACTTTTCATGCAAAAATGTAGCACAAAGTGCTTTACAAACAGGCAGATAAATTAAAGAAAGGTAAAAGGAAGTATGATCCAAACCAACTCTGCCCAAGCCCCTAACCCACCCACCCTGCAAATCATTCACAGTACTGGTAAAATGCATCATAAATAAAAGATGTACCCAAGATGTTAAAATGTAAAATTAGAAATATCATCAAATAGAATAAAAGTAAATTGAAATGAAGTAGAAAAATAAATAATAAAAGGGTGCTGTAATATGTTCAAACAGGGAAATGAAACACTTAAGAGGAACTTGGGGAATAACAATAAAAAAAGACGATAAACTACTAAAAGATGGTTCTGAAGTTAAAACAGAAAAATAATTTATTATCAGATCAGTGGCGGATCTAGGATTTTTCTAAGTAAGGGGGCATTAAGGGCCCACATTTCTCACAGAGGGGCATGTCCAACATGCATGCAGTCACATTTATGATAAAGCACACCCAGTCACTCCTTTCTCAAACACTGTAATTAAAAAGTGCAGACAGTAAAACTCATTTTTAAGTTCACATTAAATAAAAAAGTATTCAAAAACATGCTCTTTTAATCTTACATTTTGTGTCCATTTAAATGATAGTCTTCTTCTGTCAGCTTTATTGATGGTAGACCCGCCTATTTGGTGCACTACTGCCACCAACGGTTGGGCATGGAGTTGCATTCACCTATAATCTGATTGTTATTCTCTAGCAAAACAACAGATGAGTGACAGGACAGGTACCCTTCAGGGGGCCAATTGGATTTCAGATGTGGCCAATGCCCCTGTGGCCCCGCCCCTAGAACTGCCTCTGTATCACATAGTTTAATTTGGCAGTATGGCTCTGATGGGGGCTCCCCCTGCCCTTCCATGAGCCAGATATAGAAGCCTTAAGTAGGAACAGCACACCTTCCTGCCTTCTTTTCACCTACAACAAAAGCATGAGGCAGCGAGAGAAGCAGCCAAAATCCCTCCAGAGCAAACATCAATGACAGCAAGACAATAATTAAGTCGGAAAATGGCATTAAGGAGCAACTGGGGGGAAGGAGGGTTGCAAAGCAGCTTAGAGAAGGAAGAGCAGGCAGGTTAGAGCAGCTTAAACAATGTGGTGGGTGCTTTTAACCAATGGCATCTTAGAGGCTTTCAGCTGGCTGTCAGCAGTGGCAGGCTAGCTTTGGATCATCTGTTAAACAAGGGAATGCTGGCATGTTAGCAATCTTGACTCTGTGTCTTGCCAGAACTGACACTATGCTAAATTTCTGAGTCTGGGTTCTGCATTATTGGGTCAAGGTCATTGTTTAAATGCCGCAGCCTACCTGAGTATTGTTGCTGACCATGTCCGTCCCAATATGACCACAGTGTATCCTCTGATGGATACTTGGGCAGGAAAATGCGTCACGTCTCAAAGCTCAAATCATCTCAAACTGCCTTCTTAAACATGACAGTTAGTTCACTGTACTTCAGTGGCCTCCACAGTAGATTTCAACTTAACTGTACAATGGTCCCCAACCTTTTTTGTAACACAGCCTGGTTTGATGTAATAAAATATTGTCCTGTACTGGCCTTGGCAGGGAAACATACAAGCACACATGTTGTGCAGAATACAACTCACCATAATGCAGGATCAGAGGGAGCAATGGGCTCATTTCTAAACCCCAACACAAAAACATTCATGGAATTCACTCTGTTTTCATCAGCTGCTGAACTTTGACATATAAGAGTAAAGTTGACTAAAAATCATCAGTTGACACAGTAACTAATTAAACCACAACAACTCTTGAGTGCAAAAGAAAATGCTTTTTTTTTTACAGCATTCATACAATGCTGACAGTATGTTTTCAGTCATTAGCCGAGCTGATGTTTCTATTGATTACTGATGGATATTCAGTTAGTTCTTACCTCTGAACTGAATCATCCTTTACAGGAGGTTGAGTGCTTTTGAGTGCCTTGATTTTCCTCGAGTCACACACATCATGCAGAATCAAATATATTTATAACCATGTCCAGACCATAAGTGGATGAGTGCAGAAGCACAAGTTAATACAGCGAGTTAGTCTCAGGTTGTTCTTTCTTGTTCATCCCTGTGTTGACCGGGACAGACGTGAAGACGTAGAGTCTGTGCAGTGAAGCTACACAGGCTGGTAAGGAAGAATGCGTACATAAAACACTGTTCTGTTCAAGTTATTCAGAAAAGGGTTATGACATTAATTATTTCAATTTCTCTATGGGGCCTGGTACCTTATGATCAACAATCCAGTACCGGTTCATGGCCTGATGGTTGAGGACCTCTGCAATAGAGCACCTTTGGGATGTGGTAGAGATTTGCATCATGGATGTGCAGCTGACATATCAACAAGGGAATGTTTCCAGCACCTTGTTGAATCCATGCCATAAAGAATAATGGTAGTTCTAAAGGCAAAGGGAGGTCCAACCTGGTACTTGCAAGATGTACCTAATAAAGTGTCCCGCAAGTGTATAGTCTTAGATCAATATTGTTATCTATACTATAAAAACAGCCCCAGTTAGGCTTTACATAAGCCACAAAATCTCTTGACTTTTCTCTCCTCTGTATCCTGCAGATTGTGAGCATTGATTATTGGTGGGTGTGAAAAACCTGCAGAGTTTACTGCAGTGCATCAAATAAAACAAAGGTTGTTCTTCAGAGTACACGCTGTATATACAATCTCTGAGCTGGCCAACAGGGACAAAATGCTTCCTGAAAACTACAGCGATGACGCAACATACATACACCGCACATATCTCAACCTGGTGCTAAATAATTCACAGCGTGACTCGTGAATATATTGAGGAATGAATTAAAGATGTATTTATCTTCTAAATGTCAGGAAGTGCTCAGATCTGAGAGGCAAAGCTTTGAATACATGTACAGTTTCCGTGTGCATTGTTAACTCTGAAATTGGAATAAGCACTGTTTAAGTTTAAGGATGTATGATTTGGTCATCTCTTATATTTAGATTTAAGCTTTTTTCAGACATCAATGTTGCGGAGCAGTGACGAGCACACAGATGATCAAGTTTCTTAAAGTGGGGTTGCTTGAGGCTCATGGCACCAATAACTATGACTGCTACTAAAGCACCTGGCTAGCTTTGTTCCAAAGTGAAGATAACTGGCTAGCTATAGTATGCCAGCCAATATGAAGCAGTCAGTGGTGCCCAAAAAATGCCTTGAAATTACCCCTTTTTTTTTTTGCTTAAAACATCCACAAATGTTTGACTAGACGCTACAGTCAGATTTTTTCACAGTGTTTCACTTTTCCTCTTCTAAGCAAAGCTACACATCCTTCTGACAAGAAGAAGAAGAAAAGTGAAGCACTTTGAAGATGTAGTTTTGGAAACTTTTCATCTCCGTCTGGACAGGGTCTTTACTTAGTTTCCTCTGCCGTTGTGTTGTTCTGAGCCCAAGAGCAGATCAGCAGGCTGGCTGAATCAATGTGATCAGGGCAAAGAGCACACAGCCTTTTGCTGCATCATAGATAGTGCCAACACAGAGATTTCCTGAAGGAAAAATAACGCAGTCTGAAAATTTTCACCGGAAGACACAATCAATCGAACATAGTTTTGTGGCTTGTCTTTATGTAAAATTCACACAATTACATGAAATAGCTGACAACAGCATTTTAATTTAACATTCGTCTCAGCTCATTTTTCTTAAAGGTGTAGTGCTGCTGGAAGCCCTTTTAGCCATTTTCTTGACGACATGATACCACCCAACTTCAAACATGTTGAAATATCAGAGATTAAAATAGAGCATTGTGTCAGGACACTGTGGTGTGCCTTAAGACAAGTCCAAGTGTGTCTTAGAAATGTGTAAAGCCATGTGTTAAAACTACAACTAAACAGCAGGTGATGGCTTGTTTTTAATGTACTCTTTAAGTACTTTTATGGTTTAATTCCTGTATAAAAATTCAAATTTAGTAAAGTCTAAAACATTGCTATAAACTATTTAAAGAATTTTGCACATTAGCATTAAAAGTCATATCAAACCAAAATGCCATATTTTATGACTGTCAGCTTGAAAAAAGGTCAATTTTGAGTTCCTTGTTAAAAATATTATACAGAGTATAATTGTAACATTTACAGAAAGAAAAAAAACATTATAAAGTGAGATTAATTCTGTCTAGTCTTAAATATCTCATCCATAACAGTTTTGTTACTATTTACATTATGCAGCATAAGAAAAAATAACGTACAAAAAAATCATAAAATATTGTAGTTTGGATTAAAAAGGCTAATTTGCATGGGTGTTAATGTGGTGTGCCTTGAGATTTTGGCATGATCTTTGGAGTGCCTTGGGGAAAAAAGTTTGAAAACTACTGAAACAGAGAGCCAGATAAACAATATTAATGATAAGTGAACAACAACAGGACCAGTAATTGAAAATATAACCATCCAAGAGAAATATGAACAGTCTAATACATGACGGACAGTACAACACAGTGTATAAATGATCTGTTTTAAGCTCTGTTTCATTATTTTTTGGCGTATGTGTTTTATTTAGGTATGAATAAGGCTTTCTGGTTCAATAAGGTTCAACCCTTCAACTGTCTTGGGATCCCACATCAGCATAAAGTCTTTGGAATAATGAGTGTGTGAGATCATTCAGCCTGTCCACATCAGACATTGACAGAAAAAGTGGTCCAGTTTGCACAATTGAAAATCGACTCTTCCCGACAGCAATCAGAGTTTCAAAGCAGGAGAGGCAGACCACGGAGCAAGAATAAACTTCACATCCCAATTAATGCATCACATTCTGCTGCTGCCGGAGAGTCGACAGGACCATTATAACTCCCACCATTCTCCTCCCTGCTTCAGCCGCTCCCCTGAGGTCACACTTATTTTCTGGAGATCCAATTTCATCCTTGTGCAGCTCCATGTCTGTCACGCTGTCGAGGAAACGCTACTCTTTCTCACCTCTTTATTCTAAAGTCTGTCCATTTCATTGAATCATCGTGTTTGGGGCGATGGAGATTGATGCAATGCTCACATCTTTAAATTAAAATCTGCAGTAAAGGAAAATAGACCCGTGATATGGCTTGAGAAAATTAGAAAGTACTGTGTGAATATCCAGAGGTGGATGTTTGCAAATGTTTGGTTTGGAGCTTTTTTGTTGGAAAACCTGCTAAATTAAAAATGCCTTAATGCAACATTCATAAAAAGTCTCCTCTGCAACACGAGGGAGATTACATCTAAAACCAGTTTTAGTTTTGCCAGGTGCCTGCCTCATGACGGACCACTGTTGGATGTGAGCGAGCGCTAAATCAGATTCTGTGAGTCAGCTTCAGAGTAGACTTATACTGAGAAGTACAAAGTCTAGCTGGAGTTTGATGGGCAATATAACATGGACACTGTGCTTAACAAGAGTTAGATCACATCACATGATTGAAGGTTTTAATTAAAAAAATCTACGCTTTAGAGATTTCTGAAAAGGTTTTCTCAGAATTCTTTAAAATCCATCACACAGAGTTTCAGGGACCAAACTTTGACTTGGGGGAGGTCAAGGGACAGTTTGGGGGCATAGACTCTATATTTGAGCTCATTGTGGCAAAACCATAAATTTTTTTGCTTCAGTTTACCAACCAGCAGAAACAGGACGAGTTTGGCTTCATTTTCATGTATAATTTATTTTCACAGGGCAAAATTTGTGATCAGGACGGTGATATTTTCTGAAAAATTCTCTGTGCCTGTTAGATTCAGCTGTGTTCTAAATCCTCGGTTCCTGAAGTTTAGATGGGACAAAAAAGACCCAACCTGAGTGAATGGTGGTTCTGTCTGAGCCCTGCCTGACCCATCCTCTAAATTATACAAGTCTAATTCAAACCCACCAATTTCAATGTTCTGGCTTCAGTAATTGGCTGTGAACGAAGTGCAGTTTCTAAGCGGCAGAAATCCATTCAGGGGAGACCTGAATGAGCTCATCAATGAGGCAGATGTTATACAACAAAGACAAGTCAAAGTTTCTCGATACCTTCAACTTTCCTCTGCTTTGGGATAGCGTCCATTCTCCAGATATTGTTTTTCATCTTACATCCTGAAGCTCAATTTCTTGGTAATGTGTGGACTGTGGAGTCAAAGAAAGATGCGTATCACACACTCTATTCCACATATTAAAGTTCTGCAGACCACCAATGTTAACAATGGAGAGAAACTGAAATTAGCCAAATACTATGAATGCTACATGAATAACCACAAAAACAAAAGAAGCAATATCGAACTCGGTAGCTGGAAGCTTGGAAGATGAGTGTTTTCGTGTTTTATGGAGACCCTTCTCCATTCATCCCAGTTTAAGTTTCTTCATTTGTTTTGGTTGATAGTTACAGCTTTAAAGGCAGGAGGCCAACCTGGAAGATGTTCCTAATAAAGTACATGAACAAGTCGCTCCTGGTCAGTTTTACTCCCTTTCCAAAACATCTTATAGTCAAAAGTGTGTCTTGGATCATTACTATGTCAAAAGCCCCTGAAAAGTCTAATGTCTTCATACAAGCTATAACTGTTTGGGATAAATGGGGAGGGTCCTCAAAGTATGTCTTAGCTTGAAGCCTCCACATTCTAGAATGGCCTCTAAATAATTTCTCAAAGGCTGCTTCTTCACTTATCACCTGAAGCTTTGGGTTGAAGTGTGACAGCACATTAAAGGTGCAGAGGCAAAAAAATTGGTAAGTGAGGGTAGAAATGTAATAAAAATGTAAATTTGTCTCCAGAGTTAATATAGGAGGCACTTTAAAGACGAGCAGATTGTATAATTGGTATTGTGAGCCTGCTGATGTGCTCTGTTGATTGTTTATTGAGTGGAGGCTGCAGCTCTTTGTGTTGAGGCTCTTATTAGACGTATATTAAACCCCGGAGTGATGGTGGGGATGTGCACAAACAGAAACACTGATAATAGGAGGAAAGATGATCAAATCATACTGTGCAGTCATATGACGTGAGGAGGAATCAAGGAACACTGATAAAAAAGAGGATAGAACTGCCCTTGTGATGTTTTAAGATTCTACTCCCTTTCTTGCTCTCATTTGACTCTTAAAATAAAGCATGCAAACTGAATTTTTGAGCCAAAATCTATTTTGAATGAAAAACTCTTCAGTCATTACAAACTCTGTTGTTGTCTGGATTTCCCCTCCCCACAAAGCAGAAAGACTACATTTAATTGCTGAACATCACTCATTTCTTATCATCAGACAGCAGAGATAATCGTTTTATTGGCAAAATTAGGAATTTTTAGCATTAAACCTAAATTATCCTCTTAGGTGTTAGCATGATCTTGTCTGAAAGAGTTACTTATGTAACCTAAGAACATGAGGCAGAGGTCAGACTTCTTGGTATTTTTTGTGTTACAGTCTCTTCGTCAGATAAGGTGATCATAGAGCCAAGACATGGTCAACAAATATGACATACTCTGTGGTCAGACCTAACTACACATACATTCAGTCGGGTTTGAGGGGAACGCCCCAAAACACCTCAGAGTGTTGCAGGGATGACGTGTTTTTGAAGGCCCACCCTAATGTTAATATTCAGCTGCTTTTCTTCTCTATAAGTCTGCAGGATTTTTCAATGTGTTCTTAAGCTGTGTGGTGAACAAAAGTTCATTAATCTTACATGTTTTGTTCATCATGATAATCTCTACATACAATCCTAAATTCTGAGGGTTTTTTTTAGCTTGAACATAGTCGGCCAGCAAAAACCTGACTGCTAGGGAACTTCCAGCATAGAACATCACGTTGTATCTTCTGGTCTGAGAATAGTCTCCTTATCCAGTGACCTGATCTAGTTGGTGCCAATGGCTGCGGCTGTCGTGTACACATTAATGCTTATTAAAAAAAAGCTCAGAAGTGACTGCATTAGTGGCCCCGGTCATAGCAGTTTGTTATCAACCATGCATTTAAAAACACAATAACACTAAAAAATTTAAAAGCAGGGCATGTTGCAAAATGAAATGTTAAAATTTTGCAAGTATATGTCAAACAAACCTATGCTAAAAGCATACTGAGGTTAGGCCCGAGGAACCAGGCGTGCTAAGTCCTTTCTTTGGACTCATTCCTGAGCCATTCTATGCTGACAGCATAGGGGGAGTGTTTGGTTATATTTTGCTGTTTTGAGGATGCATGGTTTCGGTGCACAGCCATGCTTAGGGCACAGAGAGAATCGATTATGTGCCTTGATTACATAGGATGGGTTTTGGGTGCAACGTAGATCAAACCATCATAGTGACTGCTCTCACTCCTTGGAAATCAGTGTGCACCAGGCGGGTGGTGTTTCACTATCTACACTTCTGTTTCGTTGTTTGGTCAGAATTTCAGATGGATTATTTAATTCCTCTCCTTTAATTGTGCCACTTAAATCAAGGAACACACAGAACACTGTATGATACGTGTTAATGCTCAGATTAAAGCTCTTTTTTTGTAATGTAAAAGTGAAACCTCATTAATTATTAAAATCCAGTTAAAACTGACAGTATTAGGCAGTTTGTGTTTGTTTACTGTTTACTAAACCTCAATTAACTTTGGGTTTTGAGCAATTTATTTTCCAGAAATCTTTGACTTTATTCTAATGCTGGCATAAAACACACTGCAAGCATAATTATCTGTGATATTCATCAATATCCATACAAATATTAAAATGTAGCTTCACGTTTCGGGCAATTTTTTTTTTAATCCTGTGTGTGTTTTTCCTTGTTTCAGGGAGTATTATTGGGAGCACACTGGAATAGCACACAGAGCACCTTCAAAAAGTCCACTCAGCTCCCATCCCATCAAACTTTAAGCTGAATTTTTCCATAAATGTTCTGATATTTAATGATGGAGGTGTGCTGCTGTGCATCCAGTGTGAGTGAAACAAGCTCAGTAAAGAGTGTGTTTGATATTGTGGATGTGTGTCAGTCTCTCTTATGCGCCCTCAAAATAGCAGCAAAACCCAGACCACAGCATTTTGACCAGGAGGTTTAAAACTCTGTGCCTAACCACACCTTATTTTCAGACTAACACACCCCTAGACACAAATGGAAGTGCATGATTATTTGCCATTTAAACAGCCTGAGCTCATGGTGTACACATAACCCCTGTGTCGGGCTGAAGTCAGTGAAGAAACTCTGTCCCCCAACCTTGACGCGGTGCTGACTGTTTCTCTTATATCTGATGTAAAAACATGAGAAAGAGAGACAATACACGAAAGGGTAATGCAGAAAAACATACTGTACAGTAATATATTGTATTTGGCTCTCTTTACAAATGTTATGATAAATGATCAGCCCCTTTCCCACATCTTACCCTACTCTCTCAACTTCTTTCCAACTGTTTCCTCAAACTTGCATGTTAATACAAAATTGGTCTTGTTTTGGACATGCTTGTATCCAATTTGGACATTTGCCCTGCTCCCTCTATCCTGTCCTCTGTCTCTACCATTGATTTTGACGGTATGATTTCCATCTGCCGCTTTCCACAGTGTTAAAAATGCACTTGTGAAAAAAAACAGCTGTATCCTGAGCACATAAATGCCCAATCACAGGGAAATTATAGTGTTACCATTTTAAATCTGAAAATCTAGTCACCCTGGGTAGTCAAAACAGAGAGCAGCAGAAATGAGTCCAAAAGCAAAGTAATGAGTCAGCATTTTAGCACTTTCAGTTCTCAAAGTCTGGGACTTTTGAATACATTTTTTTAGATAAATGCCTGAAAAAAGGTTCATGGTGAACAAATTCATATAAAATTTTGAGAGTATTTTCTGCAACACTTCCGATTTGTGTCTTAAAAAGAACACTTGATGAAAAACTGCCAATAAGGACTTACCTGAGGACCCTAAACACCATCATTTTTGAATGTATTTAAAACTGATGATCACATATTATTGACACGCACATGATCGGGTCACACCATGAAGAAAGTCTCTCATAGAGGACACTGGATAAAAGCTGAAGCTCAGTGGTGGAGTTAAAGTTGGTCTTTCATGTTGTAACTCCACGGTAGCCTAATACTAGCATTTAACTCCTACAGATCATGTTTACATATCAATACTGATAATAACAGAGACAACAGAGACAATGGTGGAATACTGAAGAAACTACTGAGCTTGCTTTGGCGTTAACAGCGGACACAGAGAACAACGCACACCAGTGTTTGTTTGCATTTCTCATGCTGTTTGAGCTCCATTTATCTTTCTCTGGTTTTAATGTATGTCTGCAACAGCTCCACTTGCAGGCCTGGAGTACGTACTACAGCATTTTAAGTAATTTTGTGTGGACGGACACATTTACTGAAACTATGCTGTCTTTACAGAGAGCGTCTTTAATATGAAAAATGTTTTTGTTTCCATCTTTGCTATTAAAATTTGCTACTTCTACCAAAATCTCCATCCACACCCTAGATTTCCTTGCTCATAGCGGCCACCCTCAAGGCTTTTAAACATAATACTCACCACTCTAATTAATGTCTCAGCATCACTCTAACACCCTGACCTTAGCATTAACAAGGGACCTCTAAGAAGGGAAAGCAAAAAATGAAACATAAGTTGTTACTTTGAATAGACCTTGAACTAAATCTTTGGTGTCTTTCACACAAACAGATTAGATGGCTTGTTCAGACTCAATTAAAAAAAAAAACTTCAAATTTGTATATTTCCTTTGGATCGTTTCATGTTCATATGGCACCATTTCGGTGACCAGATCACACAAACAGGGATGGCTGGCTGTATGTCTTTACGTCACAGCCAGTGTTGCTATGACTACAAAGCACACTTTGCATTACTAGAAGGAAGTTAGCAGGCTGAGACATTGAAAAATGATTTGTTTAATAGAGAGGAGGTCACATGACTGATGAACATTTATACAGATGAAAGTATTTATCAGTGGCTGATGTGCCTTATGATATAAATGTTAAACTCAGAGCAAAAAGAGGAGATGCTTTTAACGCTCTGACCACAGAGGACACCAGATAGCATGATAACTTATTACACCATAACACTTGCAGGAGTGCAGAGAGACTGTCAGTGATGGGTAAAAGAAGGACGCAGCTTTAAAGGGAATAAATTCTACTACTTGAACATGCTGAGCTAAATTCTGGTAACTAAACCATTTTTTGGATCAGTCCATGTTGTTGAGTCCTGTGATGTTCTGCTGCATCAACGGTGAGTAATGTTGACTTGTTACTATTTTAAAGGCATGTTGTGCTAGAACATAGACTGTGACTCTGTTTGATCCAAAACATACTTATTAACCAGGACTTTGTCATCATCCTGGTTGCCTTGTAGCCTAAATTGCAAATGCAATATTAATTATATAATTGCAATTATATAATTACAAATACTATTAGTGCTGCTTACACTACTACAGAAGTGTAATGACTTAACTCGTCACCCTTTCTTGGTGGACTGCAAACGAACCACTCCAGGGGTCAGATGGAAGCTAGCCAAGACCACCTTTTCCAGGCAAGCTCCAAAGCTGCTTGTACAGAACTGTGGGTCAGTTGTTGTGTTCATATATAGTCAAAAAAACTGTTTCAAAACAGGGAGCGCCCACTTGTATCAGATCAACTCTCCCAAACAGTCTAGTTGTGAAAATTACTTAAGGCAATCAGATTCTTTTCTTTCATATTTTATTACATGGACTTTCAAATAATGCAAAGGAAGTCTGTTTTTTAAATTCACTGCTTGTCAAGTGAAGTTATCATTTGTTTTCCTCTCATGTTATTTCATGAAAAAAGTGTTAATATGACACCTCACACCTGCTGCTTTCTTCTGTCTTGAAGCATAGACACAGGCTCTTAAGATCTCCCTCTTCTTCTTTGACTCATCTTTCTTTTATGTTCAATGTCACGGGGACCATTACTGTCACAGCATGAAAACCTTTCATGACGAGTGATATACTGACATTTGAGCTTGTTTGATTAAAGGATTCATGTTTAAAGGAGCTGAATGCACTCGCTGACAGCATTCAAAACAGAAACGTCAAGGCTGAATCATGCTAATTGATAAGCTGTGGATGCTTTTGAAATTGCATTTTGGGGTATGCTGTGAGGCCTGAAAAGCACAGGCAATTTCCAGGAAAACCAACTGGAGAGACAGCCAGGCGATGAAAATGATGCAGGCTGGATGATGATAAACATGTTACTGCAGAGAGAGAGAGAGAGACACGTGCCCGAGGAAGAAAGTGTCATGTTGATTTCTGGACCTGTTTTCAGAAGTGATTTTGGAGCCATTAGAGCGACAGCAGTGTCTGTCCTGTCAAAAATAACCTGCCTTTCAGGAGGTGATGTCAAACAAACCTCTGAGCTCATTTGCAGAAGAAGCTCTTATTTTGTTTATTTATTTTTAAAGATTACTTTTCAGGCATTTTGTGCCTTTATTGATAGGAGAGAGGGAGACAGTGGATAGGCTTGTGAAACTGGCCACAGGCTGGATTTGAGCCTGGGCCAGCAGATGCATATGTAAGGGTCATGACTCCGTCAAACCAACACCCAAAGGAGAAACTCTGATTTGAATAAGAACAAAATAAAACAAGGGTTCATTTTCATTTATCACTTATCGCTGAAACTTTGTTGGCTGCAGATCCATAGTGAGAAACTTTTGCTCTACTGGATTAAGATCTGGTGACTGTGTAGGCCACTGGAATACAGTGAACCCATTATAATGTTCAAGGAACCAGTTTGAGATGGTTTGAGCTTTGTGACGTGGTACGTCATCCTGCTGGAAGTAGCCATCAGAGGATGGGTACACTGTTGTTATAAGGGGATGGACATGGTCAGCAACAATACTCAGGTAGGCTGTGATATTTATATGATGCTCACTTTGTACTAGGGCGGCCCAAAGTCTGCCAAGAAAATACCTACTACCATCAATCTGAAGTGGTGATACAAGACGGGAAGGATTGTATCACCACTTCATTGATGGTAGTATACCATTTATGATTGTATACACCAGTTCTTACCCAATCAACTGAATGTCACAGCGGGAAGTAGGACTCATCCAACCAGGCTGCATTTTTCCAATTTTCTAATGTCACATATTTGGTGAGCCTGTGTGAGTTGTAGCTTCAGTTTTCTGTTTTTTAGCTGACAGGAGCGGCACCTGGTGTGGTCTTCTGCTGCTGTGGCCTATCTGCTTCAAGACTGGACGTGTTGCGTGTTCAGATGTGGTCTTCTTCGTACTCTACGTTGTAATGAGTGGTTACTTGAATTACTGCCTTTCTATCATCTTCAACCACTCCTGCCATTCTCCTCTGAGCTCTGGCACAAACTATGTGTTAAATATCCATATATCAAATTTTAGAACATGACCATTTCATTTCTATTAAATCGAATATGAATTTGATGCATCGAAATAACATCTCACAGTTTCTGGTAATTTCAACATACAGTAAAAAGTGCAGACAGAAAATCCACGGCAGGTAGGCACTATAATCATATAATTGTTTACATGTTGCTACCCCTGATATCCTGTTAATTCACAATTACCTTGTGAAGTTGTGGTTTTACGTGATGTTTATAATCTCATGTTTCAAGCTTCAAGGGTTGTGCTCCACTCTATAGCACTTTACATACAAATAGAGTCTGATCTACTAAAGGTTTGCGTGTATAAAAAACAAACTTGATAGCGCACGCAAAGCTGATCTACTAACCAGGTGCATTGAGCATTGCCTCTGTCAAATGAACAAAATAGCATGTGCAATCCATTTAGCGTGTTTTCTTTCATGAATATGCAGAATACATGCAGATTAACAGATTGTGCAAAATACTGGGAGGAGGAGAGGCAAATGTAATCATTTAGCACCTGCAATGTGATTTATCAAACCAATTTTTTTTTCATTTAATAAAGAAAAATGGTCAGGATCAGATAAAACTGCTACTGAAGCTGTTAGCATCTATGCTAATCCCTGTATGAGCGGTCACTTCCACTTTGTCTTGCGCGTCGCTCCGACCTCTTCCTGCTCCGAGGGACTCTGATTGGGCCATGCCCCTTTAGGCCCCTCACAGTTGTAGATTAGAACTTGACAAGATGGATCTGCCTGATTATAGACATTGAATCAGATCTGTCTGCACCGAAAGGTTAAATGGCTTTAATGCAAAAAAATAACCTCCACATGTGGAAATTATTGCACACAACCAAATGATAGAGGGAATGTAATGCTCATGCATTAGCTTTAATCTTTCAGGTTATGGTCATGAAAATTCTCAAAGCACACCTGGACTTGCCTCATTTGAGAACCACGGGGCAGTGGTCCAGCTTTGTGATATCAGATTCAGTAAGATTTCAGTCAGACTAAACTTTTTACAAGCTTTAAAAAAGTTTTTTTCATAATTTAACTTTTTTTTTAACTCCATGTAAATACACTAGCAGGCTGCATGTTTAAAAGCAAAAGCAAAAGAAAACAGTGCAGTTTATATTTTTCCTCATGCAGTAATTGTGTTTTTTGCACAAAGACAAAAAACTCCAGTCCTCCCTCTTTTATTGAAGCGCCCTGCAGCCATGCACTGTAATTTTTCATGGCAGAGCACTGAGGATGAAGGTGTTAACCTGGCTGATCTAATATATGTGCCGTGGATGGTAACTGTGTGAGCTGTCAAAACATAATGATCATGGCTCCCTTTTAGCTCATATTCATGAATTATCGAGGCGTGCTGATTTATTGCAGGCTGCCACGGCAGAGCAAAGAGCTGCAGCACCCGCTGGAACACAACCTGTACATGTAGATGAACATCTCATAAAGTTAGAGCCTTCAATGAAGAGTTATGATGGAGGTGATGTCTCATTTATCTCCTTTTCTGTCTTTGAAACGACTAAAGTGAGCATGAAAAGAGTTTCGCTGATCACTTTTTACTCTAAAATCTTCTATGGTACAGAAACTGACAGAAAGAGTACAACTTTCAACAGAGGAACTGAGCCAACATGAAGACGCTAAAACTGCTGCAGATGATGCTGTTGGGGCGGCACGGTGGCGCAGCAGGTAGTGCATGTGCCTCACTGCAAGTAGGTCACTGGTTCAATCTCAGGGTCAGGCAGGGCCTTTCTGTGTGGAGTTTGCATGTTTTTCCCGTGCATGTGTGGGTTCCCTCCAGGCACTCTTGCTTCCTCTCACGGACCAAAAAACACCCTCATTAGGTGGATTTTGGTGACTCCAAATTGCCCTTAGGCGTGAGTGTTGTTTGTGGCCCTGCTGGCGATTTGTTCAGGAGGTACCCCGCCACTTGCCCAATGACAGCTGGGATAGGCTCCAGCCCCCCCGCAACGAGAGGTATATTGTTGACCCACCTTAGTACGTTCTATGTGTGGCTACTGGATAGATTGTGATGATGTATTACTGACAGATTTCTAATTTAAGTATTGTCACTTCAAGTTCTGGAAAAATATTACAAGCTGAAGTTAAGGCCTTCAGAGAGGCACCCATCAGACTAAAGGGTGACATCTTACTGATTACTTAAACAGTCTATGATTCTGACTGATTTATGAGGTTAATTAAATGATGATAAAGAATTAGCTCCATCTCTTCAGAGCAACAGTTTCCTGTTTATCACTTTAAGAGCAGGTCTTGTTCTGATGAAGCATGTCACACTAAACAGCGGGGTCAATTTAGTTTGAGGAGGTGGGCTGGTATGTTCGTGGGGGTCCTCAGGAGGTGCTGCAGAGGAGTAACACTCACTTAATGACTGCCATTATTTCCCCTGTCTCCTCCTCAGATAAAGGTCTTCTCCCGGCTCAGGCTCTCATTATTAAACAGCAGGTTGTTTGTGTGCTCATGCGGAGGGAGGATGTGAAAATAAAGGCTGAGGTTCAGACTTAATGTGCTGCTGCTTCACTTTGAGCATGTGCATAACTTCAGATGGTTAAGGAGCAGGATGGCTGCAGGGAGACACTGCGGGGTTTGTATGTTTTTCTTATGCCATCATTTACATCAGCATGAGGCCATGCAGCAGCTTTTTAAAGATGCTCTGCAAGCAGTTTGAACTGCAGGGAGACACTGACGGATTCGTTGTGATTCTTTGGAGGAAAGATTGTAAAAAAGAAATATGACACTGATGGAGATAACAAACATTCTCCTGCAGCCCTAGACTCTTATCGCCTCTCTGCCTCCTGATGTTTGATTAACAGCCCCACATTAAGGCCTGATTTATGCCTTTACTTTGAATCTACTTGCCTGCTGTGCCATAGTGCTCCATGACATCTTGAGCGTTTATGCTTGTGTATTGGTATTCCTTATTACTTTGTAGCTCTCAGTACTGACAGCAGTGGCATCTGGCATGGTGTCCTGCTGCTGTAGCCTATCTGCTTCAAAATAGGATGTGTTGTACATTTAGAAAAGGTCTTCTTCATACCTTGGTAGTAATGAGTGGTTTGATGAGTTGCTGTTGCCTTTTTATCATTTTGAATCACCCTGACTTTTCTCCTCTGGCATCAACAAGGCATTTTGACCCAGAGAGCTGGCACTCACTTAACATTTCTCTTTTTGGGATCATTCTCTGTAAACCCTAGAGATGGTTGTGTGTTAAAATCCTAATATTTCAGCACATTCTAAAATATTCAGACCAGCCCATCTACAGCCAGGGCCCATTCAAAGTCACCTGCATGCACATTTGAACCTCTGCAGATGATCCAGAATGCAGCAGCATGTCTGGTCTTTAACCAGCCCAGAACAGCACATGTCACTCTACTGTTAATCTCTCTTCATTAGCCCCCGGTGGCAGCTCGAATCAAGTTCACTGCTCCACTTCTTGCTTTAAGAACTTTGAATAACAAGAACGGCTCCTGCCTATCTGGAGTCCTACAGGTCTACAGGTCATTATGCTTTGCCAGTGAAAGACACCTGGTGCTCCCATCACAAAAATCACTAGCTAGACTCTTCTTCTCAGTTATTCCCAAGTGTTGGAATGAATTACAAATCATTTGATCAGCAGAGTCCTGATCTACTTTTAAGAGAAAGTTGAAGACTCAACTGTTTAGGGAACACTGATGCTCTTAATCTGACTCTTCTGTTATAGAGCAAGTTAGGAAGTCACCCAGCTCCTTGTGGACAACTCAACACTGAGTATGTTGATGCTTTATATGGTTTTGATGTCAAAGTCATGAGGACTTGATGAGGATGATGATATTGGGGTGATTTTACAAGGTTTTCTGCTTATTGCTGGGTTGATTTTTTTTTTAAGAAACAAAAAATGCACTGCCTCAAGCACTTCATGGCAGCACTTGTGTCCAATCAGACTTGAAGCAGTTTGTTGCACTTCCTAATGTTGTTCTCCTGGGTAAAGATTCTTGCTTGTGTTGCACTTACTCTCAGATGTACTTCGCTTTGGATAAAAGCATCTGCTTGGGACTGTGTCAAATAAAAAGTAAATCAATATGAGTTATATCAGGGTATGGTAATGAAGGTATCATGGAAACGGCAGGTTTTCTTTGACTATGAAAAATGCTAAATTCTCTGTATATTTATGTGGGTAATATGGGGCATCTGCTGTCAAGTTTGTATATTTACGTATGGTTAAAATGATAAATCAAAATGGATGAAGTTAGTTGAGGAGGAAGTGTCAGAAGGGAAGAGACGGTGAAGCAGAGGACCGGGAAAAAGACAATGGATCAGACCTCCTGGGGATTAGGACCAGAAAGTACATAAAAGTAACAAGCTGTACATATTGATTAAGTTAAAAAAGGATGGTTAAAATAAGTAAACAGCAGTTACAATAAAGACACTACCCGATAGTGGTCTCAGCGTGGAGACTGGAGCGTGCGTCAGGCAGCAAACAACAGGAATAATTTCCCTGTTGGAGTGCGCTGGACTTTGGTGAGGTCGTCCTTTTTTTGTACATGTACCTGGTATAACAGATGTTATAGCGATCAATCGCATATTCTTGTTTGTTTGTTTGTTTGGTTTTTTTACCTTTTTTTGCAGTGGGAATTAATGCTGTTTTTCTGGATACGAGTGGATCACAGACTGTTGTGTTTGCGTGCGTCACAGACTGAAAAGGAATAAAAAGTCACATAAAAGTGCCTGGAAGTGGACAATTTTTCATCAGAGTGGGACTTTCAGTTTATTTTGGAATCATGAAGACTGATAAACTGTTTTTGATATGACCTGCTTTTTATTTAAGTTCACGCATGACGTGCGCATATGCTCTCGGGGGAGGGTTCAATTAAAGGAGATACTTTGAATTTAATATGCTCTGTGGAGAGTCTTATTCATTTCATTCATTCATAGTTGTTGTTTATTGCCTTGTTAAATATTCTTTACTTTTTAAAGGTTTTCTTTTTCCTTGTGTATTTAACACTAACTGAAAAAAAAATGAGTCTTACTTGCTAAATGACATTGTAACACTGTAACATCGCAAATCTCCTTTCCTCACATTCTGATACTCAGTTTGAACTTTAGTAGGTCATCTTGACTATGTCTACATGCCTAAATGCATTGAGTTATTGCCATGTGAGTGGCTAATTAACTATTTGCAGGACTGTGAAGTTGAATAGGTGTACCCTATAAATAGGCTGGTACGTGCAAAACCATCATGCGTAAATTCCTGTTTTGTCAAGCTGTCAGTTGTATTTATGACAAAAATGTGTACAGAAAATAAAGTTTTCCCTGGAAGATGTTTGTGGCTAAATGCTGCAGTCACTGTTTCGATGATTAGTTGAACCAGGTTGTTCTGGATTGATCTAATTGCATCTTATTCTTAAACCCAGTCTTCATTACTGTTAATATCTTTGTGACATGGGCATTACTCAACTACATTCTCCATTACCAAGTCAATGAATGTCAATCAGTTTCACATGTAACAAAAACAAAAATGCATTTTGTTTGTGAGGGAACTTTATTACTAAACAATAAATTCTCAAATTTAGCTGCAATGAAGTCAGCAGCTTCTTGCCTCACAGCAAGCAGGTTGCTGGTTTGAATCCCATGTTGGACTGAGCCATTCTTTGTGGAGTTTGCATGTTCTCCCAAAACATGCATGGGTTCTCCTTGGGCTTTCCAGCTTCCTCCTGCATACCAACAACATGTTCATTAGGTTAATTATGACTCTAAATTGTCCTTAGGTATGAGTGTTAGTGTGAATGGTTGTCTCTCTCTTGATGTGGCCCTGCGATTGGCTGGTGATCAGTTCAGGTGTACCTGTGACCCCGAAAGGGATAAGCAGTATAGATAGTGGATGGATGGATGGTCTGACGTGGTTCCCTGTTTTCTTTTACAGACCAAAAACATGCTTGTTAGGTTATTAAGTGACTCTAAATTGGCCTTATAGGTATTTGTGTAAATGATTGTTTGTCTCATTAGGTCAGCCCTGTGATTGGCTGGCAACCAGTCCAGAATGAACCTCTTGTCCATTGTCAGCTGGGATACTTTCCAGACCCGTTGACCCTGAAAGGCATAAAGCATTGGAGATAATGGATGGATGTTTTAATACTCTACAGAACATGGGCATTATTGACTAACAGCAGCAAACACTGTTTTCATCAGGTTTTCATTTCCCCTCGCAACTTCAACAGCGTAATCAATTTTTGTGTAATTATGAGAAAATGAAACTCTTCTCGGTGTAATTTCTCTCCTTAGTGGCGTCCTTTGCCTTCATTAAATGTCATCCTCTATAATCCAGCTCTGAACAAAGTCTGGTTTGCCTGAAAGCTTTGCCTGCTCATGTATGAGATTAAATTTCCTGAATCCAGCTCCAAACTAGAGCTATTAAGGAATGTTTTATTAATGAGATTGTAGAAGTTAAGTCTGCAAAAAAGTCTGTGTGTCCACAGGAAGGACAAATAGAGTTTGTGGTCACTGTAACACCTGCAGACACACAATAACTGATAGATGGTGGTATCAGTGAGGAGATGACATCAGTACATCCATTATCTTTTCTGCTTATCCCTTTCAGGGTCACAGGGGCAGAAGTCCATCCCAGCTGACATTGGTAAAAGGTGGGGTACACCTCGGTCAGGTCACCAGCCAATCACAGGGCGTACAGGCACTCACACACTTATTTACACCAAATGGCAATTTAGACCAACAAATTAAACTAATGAGCATGATTTTGATCTGTTGTAAGGAACTGGAGTACTCAATGAAACCCACGCATACACAGGGAGAACATACAAATTCCACACAGAAAACCCCAGACTGAGTGGGGGAGTTCAACCACCACCTTTCTAGATGTAAGGTATTAGCACTACCTGCTGCGTTACCCTGTGAAGACTACGACAACATGAAGGCCATCATAAAACCGTTTCTACCAGTCTGAGGGCCACGTTGTTATTGTCATATACTCTCAATAAACAGTTATTAAAATTAAAACTAAATTGGAGATTAAAGATTTTATCAGCAGCACAATGGCACAGCAGGTAGTGCACCAGCCCCACAGCAGGTAGTGCACCAGCCTCACAGCAAGAAGGTTGCTGGAGCTTGAATTTTCTCCCTGTGCATGCATGAGTTCTCTGGGCACTCCGGCTTCCTCCCACAGACCAAAAACATGCTCATTAGGTTGATTGGTGACTCCAAATTGCCCATCAGTGTGAGTGTGAATGTGAATGTGGCTGTGCGATCTGCGACTGGTCCAGGATGTACCCTGCCTTTCCCCAATGTCACCTGGGATAGGCCCCAGCTCTCCCGTGACCCTGAAAGGCATAAGCAGTACCGATGAAGGAACTTTTATCAGAATCAGTTATACCAGAATTATTTTTTTTCAGATCAAAACAATAATGCAAAATGCAATGTGTCTGACACAGAATTCAAGCCAATTCAAGCTTTTTAAAGAGGTCATATCATGAATTTTTTTAGTTTTATATACTCTTTCGAGTGTTTATCACATCTCTGAGAATAAAACAAAACGTCTGAAGCATGAAAACCTCCTCTCACTTTCTTTGCAGCATCATGAGCTGCCTGAAACATCTCAATCACCTGGCCCTCCCAAGTAAGACCTACCAGTATGACATCATACTAAGTCCTTTGCAGAGTGTTGACATTAGAATAAATGCAGAGTTGTTGACAATATGGTGCAGAGCAACACTGAACTAATCAATTACCACAGAGTAAACCAGAAAACCAATCAGAGTGGACTGGGCCCACATGGGGAAGGGGGCCTTGAGGGGTTGGGGCTCAAACAGAGCATCTTAGACAGAGAGAGAATATAGGACCATCAGGGGTAGTCTGTATATGAAAATTTATTTTTTGAACAATTGTGGTTGTGAATGTACTCTAGCAGTCATCAAAATTAATATATGAATCCGATTTAAGAGTAATATAACCTTTTTAACTAAGCAAAAAGTGAGTGTCGCCTGTTTTGAAGTACAGATATGTTGCTTTTAATTATCTTCCCCACATACACATTGACTAATGCTGTCTATTATTTTCTAAGAGATCATAAGAGTTTAAGACAATCATGGCATAGGAAATTCTTTAATCTACTACTGCTTGCAAAAAAATAAAGAAAACAGAAGCAACAACCCAACATTATATACATTATTCTGTTTCATACCCTGACCATTGTATTTGCATCTTAGACTTAATTATATTTGACAAGTCTGTTATGTTTCCTTCGTATTAACCATTTCATGATCTTTGTAAATGACTCAAAGGCCGCATAGAGTGAAATAGAGAACTGCATGTGCTCCAGGCCACCAGTTTTCCTCACATCTTTACTTTACGGGCCTGCAGTGCTGCAGGTTTTGTTGATTTTGCAGCATTTTGTTGAAACGAAGGAACAAGCACAGTGAGGTTACTGCTGCAGCTTTGAAAAAGCTTCTCTGAAGTGTGACCTGCAGCTGAGATGTCACACAGAGAATGTAAAATCATCACAGAAGAGGCAGAAACATGAAGTATTAATGACCTCTGAGCAGAGCAGGGACAACACTTCTCTTAAATATTCTTTACATTTGAGATGGTCTGCTTTGCATGCATTATTTAAAGATTTAGTACATAATTCATACAAGGTGCTTTTGAATTAAACTGAAATGTAAAGCATGTGGAATAAAGAGAAAGGAGGAAAACATAATGTTTTAATGATGGAATGAAAAACTTACCTTCTAAATATGAACATGCATTATTTCCCCCAGAGCTGAACACAGATGTATATTTTTATCTTAGGAGTAATGTTTTAAAATGAATATAAAAGGTGTATAAAATAGAGTGTAGAGAATGAATTAAAATACTGGATATGATGCAATATCAAGCAAGAATAACACATTATATTATACTGAAATAATCTAATTTTAAGGGCAGGGCAATATATAGAATTTTGAAATGTATACTGTATATCACCGTGTTGGGCACAAACCTCTTCTCTCCAAAATCACTAATTTTCATAAAATGAAAATCCACCCACTAGTTCATGAATAAATATTCTATTGTGTTGACTAAAAACTATTTTTGTACCTTCATTTGATTAAAAATGATAATACCCTCACCAGCATGAAAGGTCAACAATTGTACTGTTTCATGAAATAAAAATGAAAATCTAAAAAATGGAGATCGGAGGTTTGTGCCTGACAGAAGCAATATACATTTTCAGCACAGGGTGAGACAGTTGTAACCTGGCACACCACATGGACTGTTTAATAGATTTAACCAGTCCATCTATGAAAGAGTTAACAGAAAGTATTTGGAAATGGGCTGAACCTTTCCAGAAGTATTTCCCGCAGGTGATTGTACGTTCGTTTCATGAATTACTTTTATTACGGGCCAATCCGATAATGTCGTAGGCGGGAGCTCCTGTGCCACCGAATGTGAGCCACTCTCGTCAAAACGCTTCAGAAGTGCAGCAAAAACGTCCTATCTTTAGAGAAGTTTGTAGTGTTGATATTTGTTTTTTATTTCATAAGAAATGTGGTCATCTGATAAAACTGCTACTGAAGCTGTTAGCATCTTAGCTACTCGTCCAGGTTGACGAAATGATAGCAGAAAATGGCTGAGAGTTTGAGGGCTTAAGATATCTCCCGACACAATACTTCATCATACTTTCAGTTCACTTTAGTTATTCTGAACTCTGCATCAAGATCTGACAGAAGTTCAAGTCTTTGCAGCTTTCATCTGCTGTTCTTGTCAGTCTTCCATCCTCTGATCTGTTCGTTGGCTGTAGAGTGAAATAAGGAAGTCATTTGGTTTAACAGATCCTTCCTGTGCCCCAGGATACAGCAAAGTTGTAGTGAAACACAAGAAATCAAAGCTCCTGACTTCCTTTGGAAGTTGATGAAGGTTTGGGGCTCAGGTATTTTAGGATTTAGTAACAGCCTGGAGAAACAAAGGATATAACAGCTCCACTGGCAACCAGTCAGTTCCTGAGGGCATAAGGACCAGCAGGGAGATCAATATAGCCTGGACCACAGCATGTGTGCTTCTGTCCATTATTTACAAGAATCTGAGGCTTAAAACATTACAGTGACGTAGAAGTTTTGATAAAATTAGAAAGGATCCCAAAAGTGTGATGAGCTGTCATGTATAAAAAATGCTGTGACAAAAATCTCCCCATGTGGTAGCCATATATTCACTTTACAACAGCAAAACTTTTAAATCGGACATTGTCTCTCTTCATATTCGGCGCTCTTAAAGATTCAAAACGGTTTAGTGTTTAAAAAATTGTGTGTATGCAAGACGACTGACGCTAACCTGGCACACCAGATGGACTGTTCAGTATATTTCACTAGTCCATCTGGGAAGGAGCCAATAGAAAGTGTTTGGGGAGGGCAGAACTGTTCAGAAGCATATCCATCAGGTGACTGTACAATCGTTCCATCAATCAACATTTATTACAGGCCAATCAGATAATGTAGCAGGCAGGATCTACTGTACTACAGAATGTGAGCCACTTCGTGAAAAAAAAAATCTGATCAAAACATGTCGGAAGTGGAGCAAAAATATCCTTACTATAGAGGTTTGTAGTGTTATTTGTTTCTCTTTTAACAAAAAAATGCAGTCATGATCTGATAAAACTGCTACTGAAGCTGTTAGCATCTATGCTAATCCCTGTATGAGCAGTCACTTCTTGCTTGTATATTTCCTCCTCACAGGTACTAATTCTGACAGTGTTATGGGGAGTAGATAGGCCGTGGGGGGCCTGATGTGGCCCTGGGGCTGGGGGTTGATGGTCACTGCACTAGACCTATCAGTAGAAGATACTGACCCAAGAAATATCCCCTCCTTCTTTATGACAGCTGTGACTGAAATGTCTAAAGTCTCCATTCTGTCTGGATGGTTCAAACCCACAAACATGATGAGAGTGTCACCATTATTGGATCTAAAGTGGAAAGTGTAGCTTCAGTCACATTTACATCATTTAAAGAGGAGAACATTCCTCTTCCCACGCATCTGTCTAAGTGCTGCTGTGTTCAGGGACATTCAGTTGTAGACATAAATCAGTCTGAACAGGAATACTCCAGTTACTCAAAAACTTTATGATGGCAGATCCAGGAACTGTGAGTGTATGTTAGACGCTGATCAGTGAATCCGAGGGGTAAGAGAGGGATATTGCAACACTTTGATGAATCCTCCTGATTATTTAATAACAATACACCAACATGTTCATACTTCCTAAAGCTCACACAGCTCATGATGCTGGAGCTACTGTCTGATAGCCGGAGCCAAAAGAGAGTCAACTATCAAAGAAGATGTACTTTATTATTCCATCATGGGGAAATGTCACTCAGTGTACTCTGTTGTTGTGACATGTTTTACACACTGGATTAAATACACATGCACAAACAGGCCCAAACAGGGTAGATGTCAGAGTGATGGCCTGCTGCTCCCAAAGATGTGCCACAGAGCAGATTTTGGGTTTGGTGCCTTGCTCAAGGGCACTCCAGAAGTTCCGAGGAGGTCATCTTCAAAACATGGATCAGTCAGGATTTGAACCGGCCACGCACCGGTCACCAAGCCAAGTCCTTTCTGACTGATCCACTGCTGCCCCATAATCTTTGATCACTGCAGCACAGGCTTCTTAATCTTCATCTGTACAGAGTGACACATGCTAACAGTCCATGAAAACCACAGAAAATGAGATATTATTGATAAAACATTTTACATACTTTGAATCATTGTACAGCACCCAGGGTGCCATTTAAGTCACTAACAGCAGCGTCTTTGCTGCTAAAACTTCACCTCGGACATGTTCAAATGCTGTAATACTGGAGAATCCTTCCCCCTACAACTGCACAGGATCAACATCTAGAGACACATGGAAGGTTTTATGAATTTCCTAGGTATTTGGATGACTTATTCTGCTGTTTGTGTTGTAAGTTAGTTCAGCGTGTGCGTCCTGAATGTTATCAGGATGTTTCCTGTCTGCTCCCTGTGTGCTCCCAGTGGCTCTTCCGTTATTGTTCCCTGTCGTGTCCTCATGCCCCCCACACTCTCCAGTGTTTTTTGTAAGTTCCCTTGTGTCTTTAGCTTTGGATTTGGATCATTTTTGAGTGAGTTTTTGTTAGATCCTGCTTTTTATTTGACAAAAACTTGAGTTCATTCTTGCACTTGGGTCCTCTTTTAAAAAAAAAAAACAGTTTGGGAGGTGAGGAGCAAGAAATTCATTGTCATTTAAACATTGGTGAGTAATAAGATAACACCAGCTTATTTATGTTATTTATTGATATTATCAGAATAGCAATTGGCTTAAGTAAAATATGGAAAAAATGTTTTAATGTTTCATAAATAAAGCATTAACGGTGCAGGTTTAAATTACCCTTTCTTGGATCTCTGATTAATTTACTGACCAACCATTAAGACGTCTTTGGGATGTGGTATACTGACCATTTGCATGTGATGTCACACCCCGTTTCATTTTGGCTGGATGTTAAAAGTTATGCTGTCCAGCATGTAACTTAATGGACACTTGGGGTAAATTAATATAAGTGTCAGCATGGTGAACATTAACCTACATACCCAACCATAAATATCTACAGCTATGTATGTGGTGGAAAATCCTAACAAAGCTTTAAAATTCAGTTTTATATCTGTGAGTCATTTTATGAAGGTATAACTATCAAATGCAACAGAAACACTTGCTAGCAGTCGTAAAGTAAACAATGTTTTTATTTAGTCACCCTGGTATTTCACCAAATTTGACAATATAAGCCCAAAATGTATCCACCTGCATCAACAGGTAACCTGGAACTCGTCATGTGCGCCAGTTCCCATTGAAATTTCTGCCATTTATCATTCAATCCCTCAAAGTCTCCATTTTTGCTGTGTGTACTCCATGAACATCCAAAAAAAAAAGAAAAAACATCAGTCATAGTCCCGGGAAAGATTGTCAAATTGTCTTGCTGGGCAGCGGTTGATTCTCCTATATTGAGCCTTCAAATAAACACCCAATCCACTTGCTGCCTGACTGCTGTACAGAGGCTATTTTAGTCTGGTCTACACTCATTTTTCTGTTTGAGAGTCTTCTTAAGGCGACCAGGCTCTTCTGACAGACTCAGCAAAAATAATTATACTTTCTGTTACTTTAGTGGCTCAAAAATATATCTCTGCTGTAATTTCAACTGCAAATGGTCAATAAGTGTACTCAGCAAAAATAAAGGCAGATCGTATTTCAATCAGTGGAAGGACGTGTTTCCTTTACTGTGTACCAAAGTGGAGCCTAAAAAAAGAAGCTTGCAAGTGAAAGTAAGTTCTTGTAAATATTTCGCGACTTGTATGCACTCAGAGTTTCAGGGGTTGGTGGGACCATCTGCAGAAATGTATAGCTCTATGTTCTGTGCCAACTATTTTGTTACAGATGCAGAGCTGATCTCTGTCACTGTGGCTAATGTTCAGGCTAATGCCATGTACCTCATACAACCCCACTTCAAAAAGTCCTGAACCATCCCATTATTGAAACAATGGCTAGGTTTACATGCAGTCATTAACCCTTTCATAACCGGAATATTAGCAATGACCCGGTTGCGTGCGGCCATGTAAACACCAAAAACCCTTTTGAAAAAACGGATATGCTCATATTTCGGTTTTTAAAAACCCAAAAATCACCCCTGGGTTACTCCTTTTCTAACCTGAATATTTGGTCATGAATACGACTATTGTGATATCCCAATTAAAAGGAACATTAATTTGTGTTCTGAGCATGTTCTTTTCGCAAGGAATCTTGGTCTTTAGAGTACAGGAAATACTTGTAAAATGGCACAACTCCGGCTCCATTTCCTATTTCTTCATGTTCTCGCCTTCCATTAATGAAGAAACTAACAAAGAAAAGTGTCAAGTACTGGTGGTGAGTCAGTACTAGCACCAAAGCGCAAACGAAGCTTACTGCTACCTGCTCCAGGCCGTTCATTATCCGTCATGCTGCTGCTGTTGTTGTTGTTGCTATTGGATATGGGAAGAAGAAGCAGAAACGACGCGCATTGCGTCATGACATTCTCCGTGCGTCGGGATGTTGTCCGTGCGTCACTGTTTTGATCGGGATACCATGTATAGAGGATTAACCCTGTTTGCTCACACATGTAAATGGGTTATTCCGAATGTTTCAGAAACCCAAATATTGACTGCATATAAACGTAGCCACTGACTGCGCACTAATTTATACTTATTCTTGTCCTTGCACAAGAACATGCATTTAAGCCCATTTGATCTTGATTTTATCCATGAAAACAGTTCCCAAAAACTGTGCAGGTTCCTGGGGGCTTAACTCCTCATAGGTACAACTTAGGGGGGCTCCAATGAGTAAATTCAGCAATCACTGGTCAAATAGATCCTGTAAAAAGGAGGGTAAAACAGGATCTCTGACCCTTCACTAAAAACACATAGAATTAACAGAAAGCTTTGCTGTCAACCACAAACAATCAAAGACAGAGTTTACAGATAATTAAACATAATGCTCCTATCACTCCTTTAAAGACAAGACATCATTTATGTGTTCCTCCTTTGGTTAAATATTCATTGTCTAAGCTCTTAAAGAAATCTTACAGGACCTTCAAACCACCAACACACAGCAGACAGTCAACTTGTTATTGAATAATGAAGCAAGGCCATTTGGTTTATTAATAATTCATGTGTACGATATAAAATAACCTTGGGCCAAGCCTTGGCTCAAAGGATGAAAGAACAGGAACATATGAGTGTCTTTTCACTGAACTACAATAATAAAAATCTATAACCACTGCAGTTCAACTTATATGACCAGATTTTTGTGTCTGTATTTCACGTCCTTTGGATGAGTTTTAACATCCTTTTAATTGTTCTACTATAATGGAAAGATTATCATAAACAAAAACCCTCTTCCTCGTGATACCAGCTCACCTTCTCAGATTACTTGTTTATGTAATGAGTGTCACGATTTAAGGCTCCAAGAAAAACTACAATAGCAGCCTGGTTATGCAGTAGCTTTGTTAGTTTCCTTTTTGTATTCTTTGAAATATCATATTCTTAAAAACACTAAGCAAAATTTTAAGTACATTTTGTTGGGACAAAGAATCTGAGACAATGAACAACCAAAGACCTGAAAATTGTTTTAATTCTAATCCTAAAGTTTGGTGCAGTTTGGTGCAGCAAACTTCATCTTCAGCTGAATAAAAACCAACCCGGTGACAGCCAAGCCTGGAGTCCTTATGTTTCAGGTTCTTTTTATTACTAACATAAATTTGCATCGTTTAATCCTGTCTGAGCTTATGGGACTGTATGACTGAGTGGCATTATGACTATCAGTGAGAGTTCACAGCAAACAAAAAACGTTTTGTTTTGTTTTTAAAGGTATCTTCCTGCTGCTAGATCCCTTAAACTTCTGATGAATTCCCCAAAACAACTTTGATTGAAACTGTTTCATGACATCATATTTCAATTGTTTTACAGAAATCCACTAGAGATCCAATATTTAACCAGAAAAACAAGGACACTGGAGCCACACACAGTGCTGTAAAACACGACAGCCCAAGACAGAAGTAGCCAAAGTATCTCAATTACCCCATGGAGCTTGCAGCAGAAAAGGTGATAGGGACTGATCTCACTTTTAAAGGCAAAGGAATACAAACAATTGCGAAAAAAATCCACTATGTAACTCGCAAACATTTAATTGCACCACATTATTACCTCTGCCAAGGAGGTTATGCCTATGCTGGTGTATGTTTGTTTGTTTGTTTGCTTATTTGTTTGTTTGTTAGCAAGATTACGCAAAAACTACAGGACTGATTTTGCTGAAATTATCAGGAGATGTTGGTAATGGCCCAACTTAGAAATGATTAGATTTTGGTGGTGATCCAGATAACCGCCAGTAGTGAACAATGGTTTTTGCTCAATAACTGTCTAACTATTAATGATATCAACATGATTCTGAGTGCTAGGTGTGGGTTTTCAGGGTCATGGAATCATATTATGATGGTAACTTCATCATGGAACTATTGCTTATTAACCTGACACGCCACACGGACAGTTCCATGTCTGCCACAGAAATATTTTACTAGTCCATCTGGAGAAGAGCCCATAGAAAATGTTTTCAGAGGCTGAACCTTTATAAACAACTGCAGCTAGTGATTGGACGATCGTTCTGCTCATCACACTCATCACAGACCGATCCATATCATGCCACAGTATGATGTAACAGCTGGACCCTGTTGTCAGTCCTTAGACTATCGTCTTAAATTAAAGTATACAACACAGATGTACCATTTACCACTTATATGTGACATGAACCTCCTGAACGACAGTCCCCACCAAGTTCTCCTGGCAATTCTGAGGAGAACAAATTTCGGCAGGTATTGTTGAGTAACCATGACTACCGTAGACTAACCGGCATCGTCCAGAGGATTTCTGTATTACCTCCAAGTTTCCCAGCAGTGATCCCCGGTCGGGCAGAGAGCAAAAACATGATTTCTTGTAAGAAAAGCTTTACGTGACCTCTTCTATAGAAGAAAGTGAGTCAATTTCTGATAAAACCACAGATAGTACCTCATCCACGGAGACCGCTTCAGAAGCCGCCATTGTTTTCAAACATGCAGTAACTCCCGCTGACGTCACGTCTTCAGCTTCCGCCTCTCTTCCCTGATTGGGCCGTCTGGCTTTTGGCTGTGAAGTCTTTGGAGGTTGAAACTTGGCAAGATAGATCTGCGTAATTTCAGACAAGGAATCAGGCAGGTCCATCTGCACTGCAAGGTTATTTGCTTATAACTGTGACAGCAATATGTGAGCTACCTTGGCAGAGGTCTGCACCCTCTGAGTGCTTTCTAGTTTATATTGTTTCACATCATTTTAAAGTCTGGCCACAACAAGGTATGTCAGGAAAAAAATGGCCCCTGGACAAATGGACAAATGTAGTTAATGACCCCTGCTATGATATATTAGCTTAATAGTCTAGCGCTTGTTTACTTTGCTGCATTTCATAACAGAGTGGGTAAAATAATAAAACATTTAAATAAAGCATAGCGCAGGGTTAAGGAAGCATGCTTTTACTTTTGTCATAAAACACAAGCTACACTTGTGTTTTATGACAAGTGTAGCTCAGCTGGTTAGAATTCAGATTAATTATACACAATATAATGATAACTTCAGTATATCATTATCGTAAGTTGGGGGATTTTACACCCAAATATATAGAAATGAGATTATTAAAAGTGATAGTTCTGATCAAGATTAACTAACCTACTGTTTGTAATCTACAGTAACAGAACTGGGCACTAAAATATATAAAGAAATTTAATTTAAAGAAGAACACTAAAAATGAACAGTTGTGCCTTACTGTTGTTTGACCAAGGACATTTATACTTTTAAAAGTTTATTTTTAGACTGTAATTTTCTACATTAAAGGGATACTTCAGGTTTTTTTGATTTGGGGTTTTGTTAGGTACATGGCATGAGCTTGAGCATGTGCCACAGTGTCACAGCTCAGTTCTCTCTCTGTTCAGAAATCTCTGGAGAGATGTCAATGCTAAACACTGCTGTACATGGTGTCAAACTCTGCATAATTGAAATAATTATGGAAGAAAACAAGCCACCAAAACAGCGTGGGGTTATCACATGCTACAGTTTGTTCATACCCGCTTAATATCCCAGTACAAAGCTTCTTTGATTGGACACTATTTTGAGACACAGCGTAAGACTCACACTACAGTCTTACTTGAATTTTACTAAGTATACAAATAATAATTAATCCCAAGTAAAGATTAGCCAAATGAATGAATGTTTAAGCTCAGTAATTTGACAAAGAGCTCAGTTTACCCACATCAAAGAACATACCATGTGCTATCACAAAGTATACTTATTATTGAAACTGTGTCTTATGTCTAAACAAAAATAATCAATCAATATAAACTGAACATTTATTGAAGACGAACTTTCATTCGGCTTCTCTGTTTTGTCCTTGGAGTTTGTAAAACAGTGAATGTGGTCTGTACAATTATAAATGTCTATTAAAGCAACAAGGCTCTGCGTGATGAGAGCTACTCACTGCAGACAAACGGAAGCTGCAATGAGTAATCAATCTTTATTTAATCAATCTTTATTTGTATAGCGCCAATTCATAACAAGTGTTATCTCAAGACACTTTACAATAGAGCACACGGCTCTTCATATTATGGATACACATATATGCATAGATACATATATACATATAAAAATACACATATACATATATATACAAATATATACATCCAACACCCAACATGAATCCATATAGCCAATTATGAATCCCTCCATCATGGCGGCAAGAAAAAACCTTCTGTTAAGCAGCAGGAAATCTTGAATGTGGACCCCAGTCTCATGATGAACAGCAAATCCACACGATGCTGTGTTGGGTGTGTGGGCAAAGGGAGGGAGGTCAGCAGAGACAAGTGGACTAAAGTAAGAACTAAAGCTAGTGACAGATCAATGGACCAATCATAGACCTGTCGTCATCAAATTTGTTTCTGCTGCAAACAAATTTATTAGAGGGGGGTCCTCATGTCTGTGTGGTTGTGGTGAAAATTTTTATAGAAGTATAATCAAAAATAGTCTTACTGAAAATAAGAATTTATGGTAGTGACGAACTCATGAGTGCCCAGACCACAAGTGCATCCCGACCATATTTGTCTCCGTTAAGTATAAATGTAGTAATGGTAGACCTCTTGAGATGTGACACCTCATTTTCAAGAGGGATCTCATGTCCATGTGGAGCTAGAGATAGTTACTATAGATGTATCAACCATGGACAGAAAGATCATGTTAATGTCTACATTAACAGCTATAATGATTATCAACTGGAGTGAGATGGCCAAATATGTGTTATGTCTGTAATTGTAGTTATTGAGGCTTCGTGACTCCACAGCAGCAGACAGTCTCCACCAAGGATCCCAGGCCACCTAAAAGATAAGCGCCAGAGACGAGTACAGGAGCAAACAGAAAGGGGCAGAGGCAGATATGGAGAGAGAGTGTGAGAGAGAGAGGGATAGAGTAGCTGAACATCCTGTGGTGATTCTTCTTAGCCACACTCTTATTTCTTCTAGTTTGATGATAAGTGCTCACAGTTTATTCACAGGCACTGTGTGTCTCTCCTGTCCTCTAGTTCTCAGAGCAGATTCCACCAGTTTGAGTTTAGACCTGTTGACTCTTTATCAACAGAAGTTTCTCCTGTGAAACTCCAGTTCATAAAAGTTTTCCAAAGTATCCAAAGACAACAGCTGTCATATTTGCTGCAAAAATCATCAGTTTATGCCGTTTGGTGGCAATTGATTTCTCTTGAGAAGCAAACTACTCTATGCTGCTGGTGGAAGGACACGTAGACTGTGCCTTGTCTCAAAATAGTGCCTAATCAAAGTGTCTTGGTAGTGGGAAGTTAAACTAATGTCAACAAACTGTTGGTAGCATGTGATGACCCCACGCTGTTTTTGTGTCTCGTTTTCTCTCACAGTTCTTTTAATTATGCAGAGAGTTTGTCACCATGTACAGCAGTGTTTAGTATTAGTGTCTGTCCTGAGATTTCTGAACAGAGAGAGAACTGAGCTGTGACACTGTGGCACATGTTCAGGCTCATGCCATGTACCTCACACAACCCCACTTCAAGAAACCCAAACTATCCCTTTAAGGCCGCTTCAATGAGTGTTACCTGTCACTTTTTTTTTTATTTCAAACCAACATTTTATCTTCTCATAGTTAACTCTTAGAGCCAAGGGATACTTTCTTTGTTTTGTTGACCTACTTGGTTTGCGCATGCGCCCTGTGGTTTAGTTTTGCATGTATTCTCTTTGCAAAATTACATCAAGTGCTAATCTTAGTCTAAAAATAGATAACGTAACATAAAAAAAGCAAGTCACAACATGCACACAGGACCGTTTAGAGTTGCTGAAGAGTTTATCTGATGACTGTAGGCAGAGGCAGGCTAACACTACCCATTGACTCTGAGTATTTAAGCTATGCTACTTAGCAGTGGGCAAACTCTGCCTGCCTCTTCCTTGTTACTGCACGCAGAGTCGAAGGAATGGTGTCTATCTGCTTTTCATGGACTTGGGAGTTAGGCAAGATACGAAAAGAAAAAAATGTTGGCATATCTCTATAATATGCCCCTTTTCATTTACTCGTGCCCTACCTTTATTATTATTTTCTTTACTGGTGGACCACACCACTTGACCCCCAATAATTTTGATCAGATTGAAAAAAAATTGCACATGCAAAAAAACTTGAAGTTTAGTAAATGTAGTTATGATTGTCGGACCAGCAATAAAAACACAGGTAAGAAAAAAGTCTGGTGCCTCAAACCTGATGCATGGACAGCTGATGTGAGGACGTCCTAAACGTAAAGACATTTAAACCTCTGTGTGAATGAACTATACCTTTAACTTGAACCTGTTTGTTATTCCAGCGTTGATGCTTCAACACAAAGACCGGAGAGTTATCCCTAGAATACCAAGTGAGCTGAGGAAGTGATTTGTTTTCTGGTTTGGGAACGACTCGCTTCAAGGCTCTTTGTGAAGGATGAATTAACACACACTGTAGGCTTCCCATTGAGACACTCGGAGACATGCAACCAGCCATTCAGCCTCGCTGAGACCTCCTTCTTTTTTCTGCTTATATTTCCTCTGCCTTGTTCTCTCTCTCTATCTCTCGACCTCTTTTCCCTTCATTGCTACAGTTTGTGAAGCCTGTTGTCTGGAAACAGCAGGGACAAGGTCAATGATGCACGCCCAACACTACTTAAATTAGATATGCAATAACTCAGCTGTAAATAAACAGGTCTGCAGATTATTTGACTTCATGAGCTGTGGTTCCTTCTGTGCATGAATCATTGTCAATCTTCTCCTGATGTCCAATGTTTACATACAAAAAAAATCTAAAAATAAGACTTTGTTTTCTTGGTCCTCTTATTCACTCTCTGAAGGCAGCTTACTGTGAGCCACGCTGCCCTAAATATTGCCTCAACCCCTCTGGAGACAAACTTCCAGGAGATCTGGAAGTCTGTCAGAATGCTGTCAGGGTCCCCCGGCGCTCTGACCTACTTGTTCCTCTTACACAACAAACTGTGCACACAGACAACCAGAAATACCTCACTGTTATAAATACAAACCACCTGCAATTGATTTTAAGTGTCTGATAATTTATGAGTGAGGTCAGCACTGATTGTCTCGATTAAACACATCAATCCACCTGTTATCTGTACTGATTGTCCTATTGGTGGTCATGAGGGAGGGGTTTAAGCTTATCTAAGCTGTCTTTAGGGCTTGTTAATGTGACAACGAAAACGGCCGCAAACGGAGAGTTTTTGTTGTGTTGCACCTGCCGTTTACAAGAGAATGGTGCCCGGAGTGCCTGAATCCGCAAACTTCTGAAACCGGAGACCAGCGTGAAAAGTTTTGAATGTGTTTCGTTGTCGTCTCCATGTAAACTGGAATTGATGATGTCAGAGAAAACGGGGATGCGTGGCGGATGCACAGTACTCTTTGTTTGTCATTATCCGAAAGCGTTAGTGCACAGACGTGTATTGTAACACCAATTCACTACAAACTTACATCGCCAACTACTGGCCTGGCATGCACGCTACTGTGTTTTCAGTCGTTCCCACAGATCCGTGTGAACGTGCATCATTATCACACCATGTGAACGTAAAGGACAGACCTTTCCGTTTCTGGTGACAATGTTGTCATGTAACGGGCCCTTAGACAAGAGGTATGGAATACTTTAGACCAGGATAGCCCATCACAGGGCTGACTTATGGAGACAAACAACAGTCACCGTAAGGGCTTTGTTATGCTTTCCACATGGACAGACAAGTAGTGACGTGTAAACGCTCTGTGCTTGTATGCTCCCTGTGGCTCAGACAAATATCTCAGTTATTAAATATCTCAGTCTCAGTTATTGCAGTTTAACTGAAGTTAGTGAAAAAGATTACTTGTTGTCAACATGGTGGACCATGAGGAAAAGTTGTTGCCTTTATTCATGTAATTGAGACAAATACAGGAGAGGAGATTGTCCAAACATCCGTTAAATCAAGAGACAAGGAGGAGGATGATATGCAGTATCTCACAAAAATGAGTACACCCTCACATTTCTGCAAATATTTTACTATGTCTTTTCATGAGACAACAGTGAGGAAATGACACTTTGATACAATGTACAGTAGTAGGTGTCCAGCATTATACCTCTTGGGCATGAAGTTCACCAGAGCTTCACAGGTCACCACTGGAATCCTTTTCCACTCCCCAGTGACAACATCACAGAGCTTGTGGATGTTAGAGACCTTGTGCTCACCCAGGTGTGATGTTCCCACTAGGAGCTGATCGGAGGCGAGCCGATAAAAACTCATGTCGCTTGCAGGGTCGGTTGACCTTGGTCTAAATGCTGATTAGACCCTTTCCCACTGCCGACAGGAGCCGATTGTTACCATGTTTAAACAGGATTTTTTGCCAGTGGGAAAGGGGTAAAAGACTGTGGGTACTAGACTGGCCTGCCTGCAGTCCAGACCTGTTCCCATTGGAAATTTGTGGCACATTATGAAGCACAGAATGCAACAATGGAGACCCCAGACTGTTGAGCAACTTAAGTCGAACACGAAGCAATAATGTGAAGGATTTCCACTGACAAAGCTTCAGCAATTGGTGTCTTCAGTTCCCAAACGCTTGCTGAGTGTTAAAAGGAAAGATGATGTACCACAGAGGTAAACATGCCCCTGTCCCCGCTGTCATTCAGACTGAATGAATATTTCAGTTTGAACATTAAATTTTGGGCCTATTTTAAATAGGGCTGCATGTGTAAAACTATAAGTGCGAGACGGTGGTTGGGTGCCTCCTCTTGAGCTCTTTTCACGTACCTTCACGCTTCATGTCTGTCTCGGGCTGTCGGAGCAGTGGCACAAAATAATCAGAATGTGATTTATGGCTTTATGAAGCTTTTTACACTTCATCATTGAGGTGCACAAACATCAACAACCCAGTTTTCTTCTCATTAAGTTGAAGTTCATCACAGAGTCCATTAATGTTCACACAGCTGTTGGTCTTTAACTCCTTCAGTGCTGCACTTGGACATTATTTTCCCATCAGGGTTGTTTCTCTGAAGCGTGGCCACAAAGCATCATTTATAAAGGTTAGGCTGAAGTTTGGTGGATTAGCCTCTGCAGCTCTGCACCTTCTCTCCAAATGTCACACCTTTCAAAAAAGAGGAAAAGTAGCACTTAATGGTTCCTCGGGGGCGATATGTCAGTGTCAGAAAATGTAATTGTGTCCCACGTTCTGGAGGTGATTTAAATCAGAGGCTCTCACTGAGAGAGGTTTTCAGGTTTTCTGATATAATGGTGCTGACTCTAACAGAAGAGGACGTCAGGGTCAGGAGGAGAAATAAAAATGAGGCAGAGGTTTTTTAAGCTCTCCATTGGAGTCAATACAAAAAGGCAAAATGTCTGGAATAATGTTCATTATTATCTTGAGTCTTTTTCCCCCTTCAAGATTTAACCTTTTCCCCCAACGATCAGACTTTTTCTCAATATTATCTCTTACAATTTCAGCTTTCTCTTAATATTTTAAAAACTTTTTCTTCAAGTCTTCTTTCAGTTTTTCCTCCTTTAACCTTCTGACTTCTGTATTTTACATTTTCCCTCAGTATTTGATTTTTTTTCTCTCAACATTTGTCTTTTCTTTTTAACATTTTTTTCTTCACACCACCTTTTATTACATTTTGAACTTTATTTCCCCTAACAGTTTATTTCTGCATTTTAACAATTTTATTTTTTCTTCTTCTTCACATTTTGTCTCGCTTCCCCTTAAGTTTAATGTTCTAATGACTTGAAATTTTTTCCCCTGACGGTTGTATTTTTTCACCCTAACATTTGCACTCTTCCCTCAATATTTTACTTTTTTAATATTTAAAAATTTTAAGGGCATTAAATATTTGTTTTTCAATTTAAACATTTAAGTTTTTCCCACAATATTTGACTTTCCTTTCCTGACATTACAAGCCTTTCTCCCTTTAGACTTTTGACCCTTTTTCAACATTTCACTGTTATTCCTCCCAACATTTTAACTTTTAACTTTCATGTTGTTCCATATTTTTGCTTTTTTAACTCCAAGGTTTAATTTATATCTCTAAATCAGATTTTTTTTAACATCCAGATTTTTTCCAATTTATTTTTTTTAATTCATATCTTAAATTTTTGACCTTGCATTGATTTTTTAACATTTTCTCAACATATTGACTCAACATTTTGACAGAGGAAACCTGAAGAAATGTGGTTTTCAATGTTTTTTTGCAAGCCCCCCATCATCGTAAGGTTTCCCCCAGCTCAGCACCTGAATATAAGTGCATTTATGTGCATGTGTTTACTGACATCAAAAAAAGATTTTATTTCTTGATTTCAATGTTTACTTGACATTATTCCCAGTCTCTAAATGTTTGGACTTTCTTTTACATTAAAATTTTAAATTCGTTTTTTTTTTTTTTTTTAATTTAATTTGTAAGCTGTCTCATAACTTTTTTTCTTCTAAGATTACAAATTTCTAAATGCGTGCATTTTGGCTTTTACTTAAAAAATTATGAACATTTTTTTCTTAACTGTTTATTTTTCTCAAATTTTTTCATTCATTATTGGCCTTATTTTTCTAATCATTTGGTTTCAGCATCTTTACACTTTTTGTTTAAATGTGTATATACAGTATATATAAATATATACAAACTTGATCAAGAATAATATTATGACCACCTGCCATCCTGACTGGTCTGCAGTTATATGGCCCTAAAAGCAACAAACTGTGGTGCTCTGTGTACTTTAACACTCCTCTATCAGCACCAGTATGAACATCTTTAGCAATCTGAGCAAAAGTAGCTCTTCTTCTGGATCGGACCACATGAACCAGTCTATGTTCCCCACGTGCATCAGCGAGCCTTGGCCGCCCATGACCCTGTCCACGGTTCACCAGGGCTCCTTCCTTGGACCACTTTTGATAGATCTTGACCACCATTTCTACATTTCTACATCTCACACCTGTGCAGTCAAAATATCTTCAGTTCCATCACATCCCAAAGGTGCTCTATTGCATTGAGATCAGGTCACTGTGGGGACCCTTGGAGTACTGTGAACTCACTGTAAACCAGTTTGAGATGATTTAAGTTTGTGACATGGTGCACTATCCTACTGAAAGTAGCCATCAGACAGTGGGTACACAGTGGTCTTAAAGGGATGGACAAGGTCAGCAGAAATACTCAGGAAGGCTGTGGCGTATGAACGATGCTCAGCTGGTACTCAGGGGCCCAAAATGTGCCATGACAAAATTCCCCACACCAGCAGCCTGAACCACTGATACAAGGCAGGATGAATCCACGCTTTCATGGTGTTTACACCAAATTCTGACCCGACCATCTGAATGTGGCTGCAGAAATTGAGACTTTTTGCCAGAGTATGTTTGTTTGTTTGTTAGCAAGATTATACAGAAACTACTGGACTGATTTTGCTGAAAGTTTCAGGAGATGTTGGTAATGGCCCAACACAACCTTTTTTGCTCAATAACTTTTTAATTAACATGATTCTGGGTGCTAGGTGTGGCTTTTCAGGGTCAAGGAATCATATTATGATGGTAACTTTATGAACTATTGCTTATAGATGTAACAGCAATATGAGAGCTACCTCGGTGGAGGTTTGTGCTCTCCAAGTTCTTAGCTGTCAGGAGTGGCACCTGGTGTTGTCATTGACCACTGTAGCCTCCTGCTTTAAGATTTGATGTGTTGACCATTCAGATATGATCCTCTGCATACCTTAGGCTGCTCCTCTTGTCAAACTCTGACACTTCCAAAGCCGCTCCACCTCTCTCCCTCTCCTCTCTTTTTCCAGGCTGTTGATCCCCTCTGCTTGATGCTAGCTTGTCTCACAGAGGAGGAGGGGGCTAGTGTTTCTAACACAGCCTCACTTCAGTCTCTGTTTCTGCTGCTCGAATAAGACAATCACCAACATTTAGATAAAGAATCAGGGAGAAGAGGGTGTTGTTTCAGTTCAACAGAGGGAGCGAGGCTGTGAATAAGACGAGGAGAGAGAGGAAGAGCAGCGAGAGGAGGAGGAGGAGGAGGAGGAGGAGAGTAGAAAAGAGAGAGAGGGAGGGTTTTAGTGCCAGATAAGCTGCCCGCTCTTCTTCTCCCACATCTCAGTCTGTCTGTGAGCAGCCGAGCACAGCCACGACACGCAGCTCCATCTGTGAGCCTCCGTCCAGTCATTTATTCATACATTCACAGAGCGGTGCAGCGATCATGAGCAGACAGCAGCGACTCATCTGAGAGTGCTTTTACATCTGTGTTGATGACATGGTTTGAGCTCCGAGGAGGCAGAGGAGGAGAGGACAACATGCAGGGACGAGGATGCTGAGCTGATCCAGAACAGGCTGAAGGTTTGGATGTTTCTCTGCCTTAAAATGTACAAAACTGAGCTGGCAGGATGTGGATTTGGACTGTTCAGGGATGATTTATTCAGCTTTTGCTGGATCTGCTGTCACATTGAACAAGATGAGATACAACAGAGATGAGTTTGTGCAATTTTTTTGCCATCAGGGTGAAGTTTCATATTCATTAAAGTGATTGTAAGTATTGATTTAAGCAGGATAACTCAAAAACTGATGAATGGATTTGGGTGAAAATTTCAGGAAATGTTGCTCTTGGATTAAGGAAGAAGTGATCTGATTTTTATGGTGCTCTAAATAAGAATGCAGATTCAGGAATTCTTTTAATGATTTTGAAGCATTGCAAGTTAGGGCAGTTTTCCACATTTTCACAAATAACTCAATAAGTCCTCAATAGATGACCTTTTCAGGAAATGTTGGTCATGGCACAAGGCAGAACTGATTACATTTGATGGGGATCTGAAAGTGGATGCAGATCCAGAAATTCTTTGTAGGATTGCTTAACTTTGCAAGAAGCTACAGTTTTCCACATTTTTGCCAATATCTCTAAAAGTTCTCAGCAGATTTTGATGATATTTTCAGGGACATTAGTCATGGCATGAGGAAGAAGTGATTACATTTCGATGGTGATCTGAATCTGGATGTGGAACCAGTAACAAATTCAAGGATTTGTCAACAGTGTTAGATTAGTTTTCAACAATTTTTACAATAACTCACTTGACAGTGTTGGAAATGCCTTGGCAGATTTTTATGTGTTCTCGGAACAATTCAAGTTTACTAACTGATGTGCAGGATTAGAAAATGCACATGTAACACTTTTGAGTGAAGTGCACAAAATGAGTTCAGTTACTGGTTACTAAATTAGTAATTAGCTGTACCTGATGTTGCCTAGGAGGTTATGTTTTTGCTGGTGTTTTTCACTTAAGTTTGTTTGTGAGCAGGATAACTCAAAGACTGATAAACAGATTTGGATGAAATTATCAGGAAATTTTGTTCATGGCAAAAGGAAGAAGAGATAAGATTTTGGTGGTGATCCAAATATGGATGCAGACCAAAAATTCTTCTAATGATTTCATAACATTGCAAGTGAGGTCAGTTTTCCACATTTTCACAAAAAACTCAGTAAGTTCTCAATGAAGTTGGATGACCTCTTCAGGAAATGTTGGTCACAGCACAGGGGAGAATTGATAACATTTTGGTGGGGATCTGAAAGTGGATGTGGATCCAGGAATTCTTCGAGTATTGCTTAACATTCTCGAAACTGCATTTTTCCACATTTTCACTAATTACTCAAAAAGTTCTTGATGATATTTTCAGGGACATTAGTCATGGCTCGAGGAAGAAGTGATTACATTTCGGTGGTGATTTGAATCTGGATGTGGATCCAGGAACCATTTCAAGGAGTGGTCGACAGTGTGATATTTTGACAATGACTCACTCCACAATGTTGGAAATGCCTTGGCAGATTTTTATGTTTTCAGAGAACTTCTACTTCTTCTAGTATTGATGAGCAGGATTATAACATTCTTGCTGCCGTTTTTCACTCAAGTTTGTTTGTGAGCAGGATAACTCAAAAAATTAATGACTGGACTTTGATGAAATTTTCAGGAAATGTTGGTCATGGCGAAAGGAAGAAGGGATTAGATTTTCGTGGTGATCCAAACATGGATGTGGATTGAAAGAGAAATTGCTAATCAAGTGCCTTGGTATTCAAATGTAAATTAAATGCCTTGGAGTGTAAATTGTCAGATGCCATTGAAGAAAAATCATCAGAGTCCAGTTTAGGGTTTGCTGTGGTGGGGTGAGTTTATTAAAGCATGCCGGCAAGCTGGTGAACTGCAGACAGAGTGCAGGTCTGTGTCTGTGAGATGACTCTGACTGAGGGGAGGGACGGGGTTTATGTACATTTTGATCAGGCATGAGAAACAATAGCCGACAAAAGACAGAATTAAATATTTACATATAGACATCAGTTCATTTGCAAGGATGAATACAAGGTTACTTGATCAAGGGTACAAAGTGGGGTGGGATCAAAAGCTAAAGGTTCAAGCCCATAGGGGGTGGAAGTTCCCAGGCAACTGACAATTTAAATCCCAAGGCACTTGATTTACTTGAGTCCCAAGGCACTTGATTAGCAATTTCCCTATCAATTTCCCACTTTTTTTCTATTTGTGTGTGTGTGTGCAGGGGAGTGTTTGTGGAGTGTGTGGATCCATGTGTCTGTGCTTCTGTCCTTGTGTGTGTGACCATTTGTGTTTTGTGTTTTTTTCTAATGGTTACATCATCATTTTCAGTTACCTTGCATAAAAATGTTTGAATGAAAGGCCACACGAGCTGGGCACAAAAAATGCAAAATGGCAAAGACAGGTCAGGAATAACCAAACAAATCAGCAAAACAAAGGAAAACATACAAGACCAAAAATAAAACATAGTCTGAGATAACATGTCCAAGGCAATTTCAAATCAGAACAATACCAGACTCCACCGTCAATTTTTACATCAGGAAAGAGTTTCAGTCAAGTTTAGCAATCTTAATGAAACCAAAAAAAAAAAATTAATCAAGACATTCAAATTCATAACACGTATGTGACCCCGAAGCTGTGATTCCAACATATCATCAGTCCATGTCATCAAGCAATGGCTTTCTAGTTGCAATGACTATTCAAGTCCTGAAATCTGAATTTAATGTCATAATCTTCAGCCAACCTTGAGTCCCTGCAAGTAAGGGTTTTAAAGTTTCAAAATCTTGTGCAAGTGTAAAAAAGTTCTAATAAGACAAGTTGTTTGATGACTGGCATGTGTGAGTGCAGGCTGGGCACATTCTGATTTTTTTTTGCCCCTTGCTTTAGAGAATTGACACCAGTCCATTTATGTAAAAAGATGCTCGGAGAATGTGTTCGGTTGTCCTTGATGTTCTCCCACACAAAAAGATTTATAAACACAAAATGAAACCAGTAGTAACTCTGTTTGCATGGTAGCTGGCACGATTGTGTGTTCACTGCAAACAAACCCCAGCTGGAAGTGAGCCGAGTCCACCTATCTCAGGTGAGCTTGACGCAATTGTTTGTACCAAAACAGAGATTGATTGCTGTGTTTATATATGAACAAACAAACACCCACTTGTATCAGAACAACTCTCCAAATGATCTAGGTGTTTCTTAAAGCCACTGGGAACATGGATTGAACATGTTATAGTTTTAATAGATTATCAAATTTTAAAGTGTCAATAAGCATCCTTGAAAAATGAGGATTAGAGTATCCTGTTCTTATTTTACAGTTAAGATGATTTCTCAGCACTGAACGGGCATGGTCCTGATTGCTTGGACAGAAAGAAGTCTATTGGATGAGAGTAAGGCAGTTTGTCCCTTTGAGTGGGCTGGACTTGGTGTTTTTTTTTTTTTAACTAGCCAAGTTATTTATTAAACCATAAATTATTTTTAAAGCCCATCCACTCTACATCCATTTTCTGGGCACCCTCAAAACCTCACAACTGTTATTAAAAAAGCTGTACAATGATCAGTCCTAAGATTTTTAGATAGTTGATAGTTTTTTAAGTGACCATAAGTATCTCATGGAGAAAGTTTTTGTTGATTTGTGCTCCCAGGGGCTTGAAAATATTTTTTTCTCAAGATCACATTTGCAAGAAAAAGATGCTGACCTTTGACCTCTAAAATCTAATTGATTCATACATGCGTCATTATGGACATTTGTGGGGTTATGTGAAAGTTGCAAAAACGTTATTGTGATTTGCCAAACACTAGATCATGTTCACAAGCAGCACTCCAAATATATGACTTTGTGCTGTGTGCACTGTTGTTGGCTATAACCAGAACAGACAGGTTCCCATTAGTTTTCACATTGTTCTGTCCTGATAATCTTTATTGGGACAAGAGGGCCATGTAGTCTAATGTAATGACACAAACCTTCTGACAAACAGAACAAGCAAGTCACTGACAAAGCAGTGCAGGAAATATAAAAATACAAAGTGCAGGAGTGACAGGTTGTGCTGAGACTTCAGAGCACCATGTACAGGAGCAAGCCCTGCTCAGGTTTTTCTTTCCAACGTTTTTTAAAACACTTTAAACTCCCCGAGGGGTTTCAGGCCAGACAGCTCCAGCTCCTGCTACAGGGTGTCCCAGGTTAAAAGGAGCCGAGGTAGAGACTAGGGCCGGCTCTCCAGAAATGTTCAGACTGAGCAGAGGATGGAGTAAAAAAGTCTACAAGTGCAGGTACTCTGAGGTGAGGTTTGATGAAGAGTAGTTCTTAGGCCTGACCTTGATACATACAAAACAGAATCTGTCAAGAGAATTATTACCTCCTCCAAGGAGGTTATGTTTTTGCTGGCATATGTTTTTTTGTTAGCAAGATAACACAAAAACTACTGGACAGATTTTGCTGAAACCTTCAGGAGATGTTGGTAATAGCCCAACTTAAAAATGATTATATTTTGTAATCTGGATAACCACCATAGCGAACTGTTGTTTTTGCTCAAGAACTGTTTAGTTAATAATGATATCAATATGATTCTGAATGCTAGGTGTGGGTTTTCTGGGTCAAGGAATCATATTATGATGGTAACTTTATCCCGGAACAATTGCTTATACATGTAACAGCAAAATGTAAGCTACCTTGGCAGAGGTAGAGAAGCTGAAAATATTCAGCTGATGTAGGAGACAGATGTATATCAGTGCCTTGACAGCCTTTTAGAGTAAAGATGTTCTAGATGAGCTGAAGATGCATCAGATGTTTTCCATCAAAAAGGATGTTGTAAAGCTGCTGCTCATCCTCTCATGTTTATTTTAATTTTATTATTTTAACAAATATGGCTCATGATCTCCCTTCATTCACACTCAAACCTCTGCAGATGATCCCAAACACATCGGCGTGACCTGTTTTCAACCCACCCAAAACAGTGTGCCACCTCGAGATTCATCTCACTCCACTTGCTGCCAGTTTCTGCTCACATAAAACTCTGTTTTCAGCTCACTTAAAAAACAAGAAAAATGCTCCTCCTTCCTAACTCCCTCAACTAGGTCTACTCTCTTTTCTGAGTGCTGTGCAATAGTTATGGAGGATGCTTGGCTCTTCAGGGCCCTGCAGACTCTTCTCCTCTGTAATAAATTCTGTTTATTTTAGCTTCATGCAGCAGCAGTAAGCAAATTTCAGCTGCTGAATCAGTCTGCGCTGTGGTGTAACAATACAAGCAGTGTCCTTACTCAGGGTCACTCTCACTCCTCACGTTTGGTCCAGACTAGCAGAGCTTTATGGTTCTCTTTATGGCTGTTGGAGAGTTTGATTGACTTAGGCAGGGGTGAAAATACAAAGAGGCATCAGAGGTGCAGCAGGTAAGTGCTCTTGTCTCATAGCAAGTGGGTTGCTGGTTTGACTCCCTGTGTTGACCAGGATCTTTCTATGTGGAGTTTTTCATGTTCTCCCTGTGCCTGTGTGGGTTTTCTCTGTGAACTCCAATTTCCTGTCACAGTCCAAAAGTATGCTTGTTAGGTTAATTGGTGACTCAAAGTTGCCCTTAGGCGTGAACATAAACATTTGTCTGTATCTCTATGTGGCCCTGTGATTGGCTGGTGGCTGGTTCTCAGTGTACCCTGCCTTCCACGCAATGTCAGCTGAGATAGGCTCCAGCAACCCCAGCAACCCCCAAAGAGATAAGCTGTATAGATGATAGATGAATGGATGGACAAAAGTCCAAAGAGACACGTATGCTGTACGTAGTACAACCCATCATAATGCAGGATCAGAGGGACCCTGTGCTTGCTTTAAACCAAAACCAAGAGCCCTTTACAAAGACTCTCTGTTTGTGATGGCTGCTGAACAATTTAGGAATGTCACCAGTTCACACAGTAACCAATTAAACCACTACACAGGAAAATAGTTCATAAACAGCGTTCATATGTTGCTGATGGTATCTGTTTCATCCATCCATCATATGATAGCATCATATAGTTACTGCAGATTTGTCAGCTGCACTGATGGGTGAATGATGGAAATCTCCTGTTCCACCACATCCCAAAGGGACTCTAGTGGACTGAGATCTGGTGACTGTGGAGGCCAGCAACAATGCTCAGGTAGGTGGCATTTAGATCACGGGGTCCAAAGTGGGCCAAGAAAATGGCACCAAAAACTATTCCAATAATAACTGCATTAAAGGGATTCGCCAACATTTTTATTATGTTTTTTTTTTGGTCTTTCCTCTCTCCAGAGTCCATGACAAGCAGATAGACACCATTCTTTCAACTGTGCGTGCAGTAACAAGGAAGAGACAGGCAGAGCTCACACTCCCCTAATTAGCTTAGCTCAAACACTGGGAGTCAATAGGAAGTGTTAGCCTACCTCTGCCTACAGTCATCAGATAAACTCTTCGGCAACTCGGTCCTGTGTACTTGTTGTGACTAGTTTTTTTCATTGTGTTACGTTACCTATTTTTAGACTAAGATTAGCACTTTATGTAATTTTAAAAAAGAAATACATGTGAAACCAACTATTCTGCCTCAGCTTCTCTAAGTGCACGCTCAGCTTCTGAAACGTAGGTCCTCCTCCGTATATTCTGGCTCAAATATGTAAGGTTGTGGATCTTCATCAGTCCTGAAGAAATCATCATCGTCCTCTCTTACAAAGTCAGCCATAGTCCTTCTACTCAAAAACAGAAGCTTTATTTTGTCATACTTATAAGCACGTCTGCAGTGGTTTGGATATGCTGTCTGCGGTTTAGTTTCTTATGTATTTCTGCAAGTGCTAATCTTAGTCTAAAAACAGATAATGTAACATAATGCAGTAACAAAAAACAAGTCACAACAAGCACACAGGACTGTTTAGAGTTGCTGAAAAGTTTATCTAGTGACTGTTGGCAGAGGCAGGCTAGCTATACCCATTGATGCCCAGTGTTTGAGCTAAGCTAATTAGTGGTGGGCGAGCTCTGCCTGTCTCTTCCTTGTTACTGCACGCATAATCGAAGGCACGGTGTCTATCTGCTCGTCATGGACTCGGAACTGAGGTAAGATACAAAGACAAAGAAAATTTTGGTGTATCCCTTTAAAGCAACCAGGCAGATCGCAAAGTACTACTTAATAATAATGTTTTGGATCATACAGTGCTAAGGCACAAAATACAAGAAAATAGCAACAGGCCATCCTTACAGCAGATCATCACAGGACTCATCAACATGATTCAGAAAATTGTTAAGTTCCTAGGATTTAGTCCAGCTCGTTCTTTATCCTTTTTAGAGCTGTTCTCTACTATTTTGCGTCACTGACAGACAACTCTATAGGTGTTAGAGTGTAATAGGTTACCATGCTATATGGTATCCTCAGTGGTCTGTCGTAAACACTGTTTCTTCATGCAATGAATTTGTTTATGTTTAGTATAATTAATGAGACATTTGAGCTCCTCTTTTAATCAACAACTCATTTCGTAGATAGCTTAGCATACTAGCTTTCTTGCCATAATGTAGACTGCAACTTGTAGTCATGGCAACGCTTGCAGTGGCATAACAACATAAAGCCAGCCTGGACTTTTTGTGTGATTTGGTTCACTTCAAAATACTGCAGTATGAACATGAAACAATCCAAAGGAAATCTGTAAATCTGCAGTGTTTTTTTTAACCACATGAAAACCACCTTAAAGACCAAAATACATTTCTGTTACAGCCATTAGAGCTCCTGGTTGAGATATCAGGGTATATCAGGAAGGACAAATATGTGTTGTTTTGTTTAAGCTGCTTGAATCCATCCCCAAAATTCAGGGTAAGAAACTGTTTCTAAAAACATCTGTGCACACACTGGAAATAATGCATGCTGCACAAAAAATACACGCAAACTACCAAGATGGAGCTACTTAGATGATGATTTGAAAATCCTCAAGATGTTGCCTTTGGCGGCTCAATTCATGTTCCCTCAGTGTAGGAATATTATCTTTAGAGACAAATGTGTCAAAATCTAGAGGGATTTCACCATCAAATGCTCTCCTCATTCACTGGTCTGGTGATTAGTGAATGGTTCTTGATAAAACGGTTTGATGTAGGATTTAGATCTGCTCAGAAATTCATCAGAGGACTGTTTCATGCAGCATTGGAAATCCTGCACAAACAATTAGGTCCTGCATCAGCCTGGCTGTGTGATCCATATCGACCAGCTGAATTAAGACCTGCATGATGGAGAGAAAAAATGTAGAAGAGAAAATCACTGAGCTTTGAAGCAGCGCTGCCATTTTTTAATCTGCATGCCGGGCTATGCTCTTGATGAACAGTAGAGAGAAGTGCCTTTGAGCCAGATTGTTTGAGGTTGTTTTTTTGCCCACTTGAAAGCTGGTTCAGATCAGAGCAGATCTTCAGATGAAGAGGAGGGAATGCTGCATGGAGTAATCAATACGCAGAAAAGCAGCACCACCATCCAACAGAGCAGGATGCTGACTTTCACACTGTAAGACTTCATGTTAGAAAGCTTGAAGGCCAGGAACAAAATCATTACTGCTGTTTGTGCTGTTTTTTTTTTTTACAAGGACTGACTCATAGGTTTTAAAACTATTAGAAGTATTTAGTCCAAAGATATAAGAAAGTTTGGCAGAATTTGTGAGGAAGAGGTGGTGTAAAAAAACTAATAACAAAACAAAATAGTCAAGTAAAAGAGCCACGCAGTGCTGATACCATGAAGTGGGAATACAGTATTTTAGGACTGAGGGAGCTACTCAGTAAGAATTTAACAATGACAGAGGGGAGGAGACTGGCTGAATTTTATCTTTAAACTTACAAATAGTGCTGCAGGGATGATATATATATATATATATTTTAAATATTTTTTGTAGGCTAACACAGAAGTAAGCATCGTGCTGATTCCCTCAACTGCAAGCCCACTAAAGGCCTATGGTATTTTTCACTGTGTCTGGACCACTGATGATAATAAACTCTGCAGCCAACAGGAAATTATGAGACTGTCATGTTCTACTCTTTGTGATAATCTTAACAAACCAACCATCTTTTCACAACTTTTCAAGCTTAAAGGTAATCAGCAAGAGTGAAAAGCTATTGTTAAGCTACTATGCAACTACAACATGGCAGTTTGACCTAAAAGCATCTACAATATTTCCAGTGTATAAAGGGTTTGCATCGATGTCACAGATTGTTTGCCGGAGTGGCAGTTCCACTCGCTGGAGGCTGAGAACAACATCTGGTAGTGAGAAACAGGGAAATGCTTTAATTCACTAAATAATTGATTTTTGTTATTTCAGTAGGCCTGATAATTTAGATGTTATTACAAAAAACAGATTCTAGTCAGATTTATGTTTCAAACTAACTAAAAAAAACTTTTTGATCTGCAAAGTTATGTTAATATTTAAGCATTTATTAGCCCACGTCATAGGATAAAGCCACATAGTGACTATAACTCTGTATCTGTGTGATTTTTTGTGTGTTTATATCACTGAGCTATTGTATTTCACTGAGCATCAGTCGCTTCCTTCTGTTTATTTTTGATGTGTCACCCAACTGGTGAGGTACTTTCATTTCATGAAAATATGCAAAAATAATGCCAATAATTGGATGAATGGAAGTCATACTAATTTAATTAGTTCGTCAATTTGTGGTAAAATCCATTGACTTTACTATTCTTTTAATTGCTGATTGTTAAACCAGCCATTGTAATCAGACTCCTTTGGGTTTAATGTCAACTACAGGCATGAAAATATGATCTAATGTCCTCCGTGCCTGGATATTGATGTTTAATTTAATGAATGATTTCCTGAAATTGAATGTCTTGATTCTTCTTTAAAGTAAACCCTAAGAAAGATACAGAGTTCATACTAATCATTTTGAATGTGAGTATGTTCATTGCTCAGTGATATGAGTTGCTATAACAACACGTCGTCGGCTTTGTCATGAACCTGATGTCACTGGTTTTAACGTTTCTGTAACATCAGATTTCTCCCCAAAGGACAAGCTCAAGTTCCTTTATTGACACTCATATTTACAAGTGCCATGGTCCTAAAAAAAACATAACTAACCCTTTAATACTGAGAAGTGTTACCCAGTCTTCCAGATATGAGTGCAAAAATATCCTGTTTGAGGGGGTTTGTGTTTTTGTCTCACAATCATGCAGCTTCGTCCAGGCTCTGACCAGTTCATTCTTAAACAGGCACACCATGGCAGTGGTCCTCAGCCAGCTCCCACTGTTCGTTGTTCAGGCTTATTCATGCTCCTTTACATACAAAAATAAGTCCAGGTTTTGTAAATGCTATAACCATCACTGCCCACATACTCACACACATTTTATATGTTTGAATAGATGTTAAAAATAATCTGTTTGTTGGTGCAGTCAATCAAAGCCCCTCTCTTCTCCTTCACTGCTGTCTAACTGACTCTCAGCTCCCACCGGATCTCCATCGAGTGGCTCTGTTGTAGCTGTCAGTTCTTGTGCCCGGGTTTCTATCAAGTCTTTTCCAAGTTGTCCTGTTGTCTGTCCATGTGTCCAGGAAAGCCCATACTGAATGTTCATAATCTCTCTGACCCCCCATGCCTGATCCACCTTTTTGACTGCCCCTTTTATTCAAACTTAATATAATTATAAGATCATGTCAATCAAAGAAACAAGAAAATCTACCAAACGTGCTATTTTTACTGTGGGGGTAAACTTAAAGTGTTTTGGCCCTCGACTTTATCTGCTTGACAAAATTTAACCTTTAAGATAGATCTTTTAGGACAAAAGAGAAAGGCCAAGGTCATGGAGTTTAACAACCACCTTTTGCCTTGGAGGCAATGTGTCTTAAAGGTCCCATATTTTGCTCCTTTTCTGCAGTTTAACATGGATCCTTGATATCCTCATGAAACGATAGTAACATGCTTTGGTCCAAAAGGCCTCTGAATAAAGCACAGCTGCATTCTTTCCACGCTAAAATAACCCCTCTGTTCAGAGTGGCTGGTTTTGAGGGCCTTAATCTGCTAATGAGCCAGAGCAGAGCAGCGTACATGCAGACCTGCAGCATAACATGCACCACTTAAAGTCCTGAACACACACGTACCGTTAATTCATGCCGGTTACCAGATAGCAGCGAGATAATGTTCCCCCAAACATCACATGCTAACCGCAGTGGGACACTGCCACGACTTAGCCTACCTTCCGGGCTAATGTTAGCACAAACGGAAGGGTAATGGGGTGGGTAAAGGACTGATTATATTTATCCAGCTGTTAAACTCTTCTTGACTAATGTAGGAATGTTCATACTTTGAAGTTTACCCTTCAGACTTTCAACAAGTAACGTTAACACTGATGAACATGTGAAGTTACCCCTGCTGTTAGCATTAGCTCATAGCAATGAGCAGAATAAATACTACACGGCATTAAAATACTCACATTTCCACCATCAGGTTTGGTGACGGATTGTTGGTATTGAGCCCGGATTCAGGAAAAGTCTAGTTGCCAGTCCTGTGTTGAACTGACCGAAGTTGAAGAAGCAGTCTGACGTGTAGTGACTGGCACACACATCCAGGTTTTAGCCGACTGTAGCTGCTCATTCCCTTCAAAGATTAAATTAATTTACTGGGTTCTTTGGTTCTACGAGGCTGGTAGCCTATATGTGAAGATATATGCGAGTTTTTATCGCCAGCAACCAAGCAGTGATAGCTTCTGAGCTTAGACATGCTGAACACTGATCTCTTGCTAAGAAAGTTAACAATATGGCTGCACTTCGCACAGGTAGACGAATCAGGTTAGGCTTATGCAAATGAAAATAGACTGTTCCATAACAGCATATCCACAGACTCAACAGCTCGCCAAATGCCATGAGTTTACATTCATGCAACCTGCTAAATACAGGTTTTGTTGTCTACTATCACATTTTGTGGGCTGGGAGGTGGGCCAAAGTCCCAAAAATATGTTCAAAAGCTTTTAAAGAAAGTGTCTTCTGCATAATATGTCCCCTTTAACACATACAGGGATCTTCATCAAACTTTGCACTCATAACCACTCTCACTTAAGGATGACATGAATGACTTATTAAGGTCAAGGGTGAAAGGTCAAGGTCATAGACTTTCATTATCATGTATGACTTGTCAATGCAAATTTTTGAAACCTCATATCACAAAAAAGCTTCAACAAACATTACCCAAACTTTGCCCAAAATGTAAATATGATACAAGTATGAATCTGATTCTATTTGTAGATCAAAGGTCAAGGTCATCAACTTTTCTAGTCATTATTTGTTTTTGGATGCAATATCTTGAAAGAACTTTTAGAGATTCATGTCAAACTTTGTACATTTGACCACTCATACTACATGGTAGGGATGCATAATATCATTGTTATGATGACTGCATTGGTAGTTAATTTCATCTAAAGCAGATCATAAAATTTCTCAAAACATTTGTGGCCAATAAATGGAAAATGCTTCATAAAATTTTAATTCTAAAGTATAGGCCCCAGAATTGTGCTGATTTTATGTCAGCAGATTGGTAAATCAATGACTGTAGCTCTTAAAAGGTAGATAAAGCTTGATTTTATCCCAGTTAAAAACAATTCACACGTAATGAATGTGTTATTCAAAAATAACTTTCATTTTTTTATATATATGTAAAGAAATTGTTATTAGTTATAATCAGTTTTTAACTAATGCCATATCAGATATTAGCAAAATATTCAATACTGTGCATCCTGACTGAAGATGACCTAATGAGATTTTGGAGGTCTAAGGTCAAAGTTTATTTGACATCCTGTTCACTGCCTGCTTGTCAACTCAATATCTCAAAAATAATTTCCAGATTTTTCTTTGAATTTGACACAAATGTCCACTTTGACTCAAGGACAAACTAAAGATGAGATCAAATGTCGGCAGCACAGTTGTGCAGCATGTTGTGCACGTGCCTCACAGCAAGAAGGTTGCTGGTTTGACTCTCAGAGCTGGTCAAGGCCTTACTGTGTGGAGTTTTAACACAGTAAAAACCAAGCTCATTTAGGTCAGTTGGTGCCTCTAAATTAGCTTTAAGTATGAGTGCGAGCATGAATGGTTTTCTTTCCCTCTATGTTGCCCTGTGATTGGCTGGCCTTTGACTCAGGGTGTACCCAGCCTCTCGCACACTGTCAGCTAGGATTGGCTCCAGCTCCCGCGACCTGAAAGGGATAGGCAGTACGGATAAAGGATAGATAGCTAAAAGATCAAATGTCTTTTGGTCTCATGATCATACCTTGCTTTTAAACTTCATGTCAAGAAATCTTTGAGTGATTTCAGTCAAACTTTGCACAAATGTCCTGTCTGGATTGGACTTACTGATTTTAAAGGTTTAAGGTCAAAGACCAAGAGAACACCCACTTCCACTCTCTGGCAATGTACACCTTACAGAGTAATAAAACCACCACAGTAGATCTAGCTTTCTTATAACTGTAATTATTTCTCATTTTAAGCCAGAATTAGTCCTTTATTCTCCACCTGTAAGTACATTTTTCTGTCCGGTCTGACTGTGACTCAGCTCTGCCAGATGCCAACACGTTACAGATGGAATACGTCACACACCAGATTATTGATGAGATCTAAGGTCTTTTCATAGGTAAAGGAAAAGGGAAAGTCTAACAGCGCGAGTTTGTGAAACAAACACCATGAGTCAGGAGTTGCACTTTGAGGCCGGAGCTTACACCGTGACTTTTTTGGATAAAAGCAGGTACAGAGGACGGACAGGTTTATGTTTGAATCTAAAAGTAGAACAGACGTTTGAAGATGCCAAAAAGCCTCTTAGACACAAGGCACGAGCTGTGAAACCTTGATGTATAAACACCTTCATCAGCTTACAGACAATGTAATGTCTCAGTCTTGTTGGCTAAAAGATATTGTGTTGCAAATTGTTCTGTGTGAACATGTGGTAGATCAGTATTGTTTCTATTTCTATCTAAAACACGCAAAACTCATACTGACAAGTTTCTCCAGTAAGGTGTTGATTGGCTCATATAGCTCATTACACTTCCTACTGTTTTGAAGCCAAGTATAAGAATCAGGAAACTTTGGCACAGCATTATGTAATGTACGCATATGATAACAACACAAAGCAGCATCACATGCTGTTGAACTCTGACTTCGGTTCTTATTTAAACACACTGCAGGCTCCCACACAGTCCTCCACAACAATTCTGTTGTCCAAAGGCAATTTTACCATAATCTTAAGCAATTTGAAAAAGGGGGAGACCAACAACATTAGAACAAGTTTAGACATTTTTTTATTATAAAAAAAAACCTAAAAGTGTTACAGACCTCAGACCTAAGACCTGCAGCAGATACATTGTGAGTGCATTGGTCCTGTTCAACCAAAGGAAAACATGAAATGTTAGTTTTTCAAAGCAAGCAGGCAATTCTTTGTTTAATTGTCTATTAACAGAATCATTTCACTTTTCTTTATGTGACATCCTTTTGTCTTTTCGTCTCATGTGTCTTTCAAACATCAGTGTCCACATTTTCATGAGGGCTGTTGCCTTAAAAACAGCACAAGAAGACTTCTGAAGCTCACTTGAGCGACACACCATTAACGCCAACAGAAGCGCCTAATTATTGGGTCATAACTCCCTCCAATTGGTTCAGTATCACTGTCTTCAGAGTCAGTCTCCCTGCTCCTACAATCACCCCTAGTCTTTAAGTGTACTGTTTTCCGTTTACTTTTGGAACTGGGGTACATTTTTATGGTTGTTTCTGCTTTTCCCGTCTCTATTATCCGCTCATCCTCATCTTTAATGAGGTAATTACCCTCCTGGCCAATTACTGGGAGCTGAGGATATATATCCTTAAACCTCAGCTCTTTCTTGTAAGGTGGAGGACTTGTCATTTGAGCTGTGTGTGAAAAAGGTACATTAATTTCGTCCATCAATTTTTGTGTTTCCTTTATATTTGCTCTCATTTCATCCGCTGTCCTCACCTTCTTTTCTTCTGCTACTTTCAATAGTTTTTGTCCTTCATCTTCAAACAACTGAAGCACGGCAAGTTCAGTTTGTCTTTTTTCTCTATGTTTCTCTCCTTTTTTACCTTTTTTCCTGATCTGCCTTGTAAGTGGAAATTAGCACTCGAATCGTTTTTATCACATTTGGGTTAAGAGTCCCTTCCACTGGCCAGGCTTGGTCAATCTGAGACCACCGCTTATGCCATTTTCCTGAAACCTTTGCTATATCTGAGAGTAGGGGATTATTTTTCTTAAGTAGATCAACTGACGTAATTACTTTTACAATTTTAGAATCCAATTTAGACATTGTAACAAATTACCAATAGCTCACGTGCTGTATAATTAGAGTTACTAAAGAGCAGATTATTTGAAAATGAACGTTTTTTAGAAATATACTGTTTTATCTGATAAAATAAATTTGCCAACTCCAAAGGAATCACAACCCAACCTTACAAGGTAAATCATAACTTGAAACAACAACCACTAAACAGAGCACAATTCATCAAATTAAGATTCACTCTACTTCCTTGAATACTGAAAGGAATCTGACTCTATACAGATATACCTGCTTAACACTCTCACAAGGGACAAATAACCAGTATGAAAACAGCTCAAACCACATTAATCACACAATGCAATAGTGAAGGACACAATCATAGCTATTATTTACCCAATCTCCAGCACATCAAATGATCAATCCGTTGTCAAGCCTGATTTTTCAATAGCCCAACGTGGGGCAAAATAAGTATGCATAAACAAAGAGACACACTTCGTGCAATAACCAACTTAGAAATGAGCATATAATCTGCTACTTACAAAGCAAGCTAAAGCCCTCAGTTTTTCCAACATGTATAAATGTTATGCACACATAAGCAAAACGCAGATGCACCCCCAATTAAAAAGGAGAAACACAAATGTCGACTAAATCCATAAACCATTAGGTAAACCATTTGAAACAATATTCAAACAGCATTGGATGACACATAAACCTTAAACCCTTACTCTCCTTTACTTATTCATTTATTCATTTATTTATAGACCTATAGGCGCAAGGCTATCATAATACATAAGCAAAACAGTATAAGTTCAAATTATTGTCAAAAATATTATATTCTTAATATATAATTATCCAGATTTTACCTATTATTCCTAGGCATTCTTAAGCTCAAAACTGTTGGGTTTGATCCTACTGCCTTTGTGATCAGTAGGGAGGGTCAAAGTTCACTGCAGCTGCAGGACACCCCCCTTTGTTCTGCCCCCTAAATGTATCAGAGACTTCCAGTGTCCTCTCAGCTCCCAACCAGTAAACATCAACCATCTGAACCACACACAAAGACTAGAGCAGAGGCAACCCACAAAATCACTTTCTTACATCCAACCGATCTTCTCCAGTTATTAATTAAACTACATTTCTACGCAAAAATCTTTATTTCCATCCAAAATCGATGAAAATGGGGCTCATAACGGTTTACAAATGTCCTCTAGTGGAGTCTCATGATATTTTTCACAAAAGTCCCCATACAAACTTATACTTTAATCCTACTTGTTCTTATAATAATAAAGTCCTTCAGGAGCTCATATTATTTAGCAGATCCAAAAACGTCCCTCAAAAGAAAAAGACTCATGTTATCTTTATTTGTCAAAAGTCTCCTTGAAGGCTCATTAGATAGCATTTATGTGTTTCAAGATTTATAAAAGTACTAAATCTTCTCTCAAATTAAACCAAGGTATACCTCCACTACTAAACTAACCCTTTTTAAAATACACAGCCTCACAAGTCACACCCATGCACGCACACGCACAGGGAGAGATGTCCTAACAAGCCCATTGTCTGATTATGGAGTCAGACAAGTGGTCCAGTAACCACTGGAGCCCTAGCAGACTTGATTGATTGTCTCTTATGCAAAGTCCCAGTTTCAATGATGTTCGAACCACTTGTTCCCAAAAGGTTAACAGACATATGTTCAAAAACAAATCAGATCTTCCTGGAACAGTGACTTATTTAGAGACAACAATCCCTGGACAATTTGCCAGCATTATGCTGCCGCCTGAATTCATACACATGTATATACATATGTTACAATCCAAGCTTTAGCACAAAACCTTCAATTAGTCCACTTCTTTTCTCAACAATTTTACAGTCCCCAAGAAAGATATAACCCCCAGAAAGAAGAACTAAAGCCAAGATCCACAATAAAACAACTGCAGTTACAGACATACAGACAGTCTCTTCAAGCACGCACACACACAGACCTCCCTCAAGCACATAAACATACAAAGGTACCTCATACACACACAGACAAAAACAGACAAAAACACAGCTTCAACAAACTTTTAGGTCTATTTCCAAAACGCAAACAACACCAGCTCCTAGGATCCTAATTCAAATTTAAATAAATGCTTTACTTTAGCCAAAATTCCTGTCGCAGACCTAATTTCTCTAGAATCCCATCAACAAGACACACAAAAAATCTCTCTTCCTGAGTCGACTCATTCACATTTCTTTACAGCATGCTTATTCTCTTTTTCCTTTATACTTTGTTTCCTTATTGCCTTTTCCTTTACTTCTTTTATTCCTTTACTTCACTATTAACCTTTTTAGACTTGTCCAATGTTTCCCTGGGCCCAGAGTAAACTTTCCATGTCTTTTTGAACCAAATTGAATTTTTACCTTTAAACCAAACTTTCACGGAGTGACTATGTACCCATGACTTACTGTCAATTAAGATAAACAGGCCTGGCTCTTATTGATCTCGCATGTTGTACTAAGAACACCCTTTATCGCTACTCATTCAAGTTTCTCATGTACTTTGTGCTTTAACTTCTCATTTACTCTTATACTTCTTTCACTTGTTTATCATGCACTTTGTGCTTTAACTTCTTATTTCCTCTTTTAGTGACAATTCCTATTGTCAATAAATTTAGAACGAAGCACTTCATCAAATGCACACAAGATAATCAACCACCACACAGATGTCTTTGTGGTATGACCCACAAAGGAAACAACACAGCAGCCCCCATGAGCAAAACAGCTTCAATAATGTGAGAAAAAGCTCACTCTTTTATTCCGGCGTTGAAACAGGGTTTGCACGCCGGGCCGCCGGTCCTTCCAAGGCCAGAACACCATCCTGTTCGTGACGCCAGATTGTAGTCTCTCGATGTGTTGATGTGTAGATGCAGATGATGAAGAAGCTTCGCCGACACAGACTTGTTTGCATATAAAGGAAGTTTATTACAAACCAAGCAAGTGTCTGAATCAGGCACTCCGGACAGCCTGAGAGGCCCAAGCCAAAATGAACCTCTTGAACATTTAAAGGTACATGTATTTATACCAGACTCATTGGTTGAGCTATACACAGACATGCATGTAGCGTGGACTCTCATTGGACCAGAGCATCTGTAAATAAATAACCCGTGAACTAAAGGCGAACCCCCATGATAGCCTAAAGTGAAGGACCTTTAACATCTAACATAGGGTTTTTCACTCTAACAACAGAAGTTCAGTCTTTCAAAAAAACAAGAATGTGAAGAATGTTTATGTGAAGCCTCCTGGGCATTGTATCCTGCCATCTGTATCCTGAGTAAGACCAGGTCACCTTCAGTCCACTCATGTCCTCACCCTCAAGGACACTTATTTATTTAAAACATTCACATCAGATACTTAACTTCAAAATATGAAATTTTAGATGCTCATTACACCCAAAGTACTTCTTACTTCTACATTGGAGTTTATGTGTTAAGCCGGGGCTTGTTTGACAAAGAACCCAAGAGCAAGATACAAATCCAGAAAATAGGCAAGTACTGGTTTAAAGAATGTTAATTACAATTGTTGAGAGTGGAGAGTCGAATGAAAAAGGGAAATGGGCTGAGTCGAGCAGGCGGGTTATCTTAGGGGGAAGAAGGGAAAGGCAGACTAGCCTGTGTCCTTAGTCCAACTATATAGTGATCCAGAGGGAAGAGCTGGTAGTGTGGTGGAGTTGGAGCCCAGCATTTGTAGCCGAGTTGACTGAAGATGGAGAATAGCTGAAGCTGCAGCCTAGCTCCTGCACACCAGGTCCCACTCCTGCACTCAGGCACACACAGACTCTGCTGCAGGGGTCAGGCAGAGGGCATGACATTATGGTTTTGCTGGCGTTTGCTTGCTTTTCTGTCCATGTGTCCATCTGCCCCTGAGCAAGATAACTCAGAAAGTTCTCAACAGATTTTGATTATATTTTCAGATAATGTTGGTCAAGACACAAGGGAAGAGTGATAAGATTTTGGTGGTTATCTGAATCCAGATGAGGTTCAAGGAGTTTTTAATTTTCCAAATTGTTGGTTGCAGGCCCTTAGAAAGTTAAAAAAAAAAAAAAGAAAAAAGAAAAACAATTGAAATTCAGCCCACACTAGAATTCAAAGATTGTTCTTGACTGATTTTGTTTAGCCTGCATTAAGTCAGGTCGGTCCCTTTGAGATCTGAGATCTGTTTTACTGATGAACAAAGTCAAACTGATTACAGTTTTAGGAATAGCATGAATTGCCCACATTTGCTTTGCCATCTTCTCCATCTCAAGGTCTAATCTACAAAGAATAATGGCACTGGTCATCCCCAAGCACCACCAACCTCAGATAAAGTTGATCAGTTTTGCACAGTTTGCTCTTTTTTTGAGTCTTAAAGTAGAGATAAGCCATAAACATCTTCTCAGTGCTGCTTAGAGGGTCATTCTCTTCTTGTCAAGGGGCCCATCCAGAGGAAGCCTGGGCCAATCTAACCTGGCACACCAGATTGTTGAGGAAATTTTGATCTTCCTATGGAGAGTCAAAAAACAAGACTGGAAAGGTAGCAATGCACTGAGTCTTTATTCTCAAGAGGAGACAATACAGAGAAGCACATGGCAGAAAGCAGTTCAGAGTATTGTCCCACTGAAACAAATGTGACACTCCCTTATATACCATCTCAAGGAGGCCTCTTGCTTTGGGAGAAGGAAAAAAAACAACAACACAGAGCTCCTTACCAGCTGTTATTTTGGGTGTAATAAAACAGTTGGAGACTCTCCTCAGGAAATTACTCCTAGGTATAGTCTCCAGTGTTATTCCAGATCTTTCCCTGACCTCTGTGCCCAGAGGGTGATTTTTACAGTGGGGTGTGAAACAGGAGGGTTCACCAGGTCATTCACACAGCAGTACAGTTGAAGTTACAGAACTAATCAGGTAAATAATAAATGTACGCAAAAAATCCACCACGAGATTAACCGTTCAATATACAGTATTTCACAGAACATGAGCTACTTCATTAAATAAACTCTCATCAGAACATGTCAAAAGTGGAGCTAAAATATCCTTCTTATAGAAAAGTTTGTAGTGTTTGTTTTTCGTTTAATAAAGAAATGTGGTCAAGATCTGATAAAACTGCTACTGAAGCTGTTAGCATCTATGCTAATCTCTGTACGTGCAGTTACTTCCAGCTGTTGTCTCACTCACAGCCCCCACCTCGTTCTGCTCTAAAAGACTCTGATTGGGCTGTGCTGTGGGTCGCTCACAATCATCGTAGATCGGAGCTTTTCAAGATGGATCTGCCTGATTATAGACAGCAGGCTGGTCCAGCTTAGGTTAGGACCAATCAGGGCCCACTATGAACTCTGATTGGCCACCCCAAATTCTTTAACAGTGAATGTGTACTTGCCCTGTAGAGCTATTAATGCATCACGATAACGTCCGCTGTATTTATCTTTCAGCATTTTTAATAAAAATGGATATCTTAACATTCACTGGATCTAATTCTTTTAAATACACCAAAGGCCAGTTTATCAATGTTGCTCAGCCATCCTCACATTTGTTTTGTGTGTGGACCATGGTGAAAAATGTTGGGACCCCTGTTCTAATCTCAGAGATTTAGACAAGAGTGCGGTGGCTGGTAAAAACTTAGCAGTGTGAATATGTGTCTGTAATCTGAGTGTGCAGCATATGTATGTGACTGCATATAAACGAGGCGGCTCTGCCCGGGTGTATAAACCATAATTGACTCAAACTGATGCAGTCACTTGATTTCTTATTGTTTCTTTTGATTGTATATGGAGCTGAGATTGTTTTGGGTAGATTTCAAACGTGTGCTGGATGATAAAGTTTGCCTCTGTGGGGGGTGAAATATATTTTCAATCAGCTTATGTGATTAAATGCTAATTTATTCAAATGAAAGCAATATGTATGCAGATATAAGCAGACATTTGCTCACACTTTATTTTTCTGATATAAAGTTTTAGGCCTGCATATAAATCTAAATTAAACAAGTTGTTTTACTAAATGACTAAAATGTCTGTGAGGAAATAAACCAAATGCAACCTTAAATCCTATAATTTACACCCTGAAAGATCATTTTACTCCCCAAAGACTGCACTGATTGCAAAAATGTATGCAGTGTCTTCTTTAAATGATTAAAACTTTATTGCTTTGTTTTTTTGTTTATTTTCACAACCATAGGCCTCTGATCTAAAGTTTATTTTTTTATGTTTTGATGTTTGTGGAAGTCGTGCCATTTGACAGGAATCCTCCATATTCATCTTAAGATATCAAATTCACAAGCAGACTGATCATGAGGCCAGATGATGACCTTGTCCCTCCAAGGTCTTTATTGTTGGGATGAAATGAGAAACCATCAAAAATTTCTCCAGAGTGGATATTCAGGAGTGATCAAAATGCCTACTCTCCCCAACCAATAACCTCCAAAATTTGACAGCTTCACATTTTATCAATCAATCCAATCCACTTTATTTGTATAGCACATTTAAACAACAAAAAACGTCTCCAAAGTGCTGTACATAGAATCAAAAAACAAACATTTCCAAATAACAATAAGCAATAAATAATCAAATAGAAGCATAAATCTAAAACGATGCTATAAATAAAATAATAAAATCAAGCAGATAAACATAGTAAAATAAATAAGAGATCGAGTAAAACAAATTAAAGACACAGAGGACCACAAAACTCATGCAAGATTGAAACGCCAGGGAATAAAAATGGGTCTTAAGACGAGACGTAAAACACTCCACCGTGGGGGCTGTTCGGACGTGGAGGGGGAGGGTTTTCCAAAGTCTGGGGCCGACCACAGAGAAGGTCCTGTCCCCCCTGGTTTTAAGTCTCGCCCTAGGCACCACAAGCTGGAGCTGGCCCTCGGACCTCAAATCACACGCTGGAGTATAGATTTGGATGAGGTCCGTGATGTACTGTGGGGCCGGTCCATTCAAAGCTTTAAAAACAAACAATAAAATCTTAAAATCAATACGAAGATTAACAGGGAGCCAGTGCAACGACGCGAGGATAGGGGTAATGTGTTCCTGCTTTTTGGCCCCTGTTAAAAGCCATGCCGCAGCATTCTGGACTAACTGCAGATGAGAGAGGGCTCTGTGGCTGACGCCAGAGTAAAGTTTTACCCCAATTACCTTGACCATTGACCTCTGGAGTCCAACATCACATTGTAGCCCATTAACCCAATTTATAATCTCCAAAATCAGATAACTTCAAATTTTAGGACAGTAACCTCAACCTTTGACCTCCAGAGTCCAACAACTTCATGTTTTGGCCCATTAATCATTAATGCTCTCAACATATGAAAACTTCAGTTTTTACCTCAATAACCTTGACCTACGATCTCCAAAATTTAGAAACTTCACATTTTAGGCCAATAACCCTGACCTTTGACTTCCCGAGTCTATCAGCTTCACGTTTTTGCCCAATAACCTTGACCTATGACATACAGAGTCCAACAATGTCACATTTTAGCCTGTTCTCTAGAAGAACTGAAGCCTTTTGGAGAAGAGACAGAATGTCTTCAAGAATCTGAACCAGTCCAGTTGCCACTTTGAGCCGGAGGAAGCAGAGTGGAGCTGCAGAGGGAAAGCATCCACCTTTGCAGAACCATGTCCTGGGATCTTAACTTCTCCAGTCAGATGTTTTGAGAACTTAAACTGGTCATTTTAACCACAAGTGGAGAAAGCTTCATCATGTGTCCGACACTGACAGTTTTTCTTTTTTTTTGCTTTGCATGCATCCATCCAGGGTTTAAGTGTTAGATGTCACTAATGTTCCCCCAAATTACACTCTCTCCACAGCACCTCTTAAACATTTGGTCTTCTTACAGCTATGCATAACATGAAATGGTTTCCACATTTTGGGACTCTACTGCACCACTCTAGTGTGCTGTATCTGTTGCGGGTCCATTAAGTCTGAACCCCAGTAGGATCAGTTTGCATCAGCAGATTTGCCATGACAAAATATGGCTGGGTTTGAGAGGATTAATCCTGTGTTTTAACACACTTCTCTAAACATAAACGAGAATATAGTGATGTGAGTTTGAGGTGAAATGAGGAGGGATTCTGTTAAGCATGCAGAGCTTCACGGCGCTGTTGTTTCTGTCTTTGATGGTGAGAATAATTGGATTAAAGTCATTACATGCCCTGCAGATCATTACACTTGTGCTCAGTTAAAGTGTGTACACAGGGTGTCTGATTGTCATTTGCTTCCGGCGGCTTCCATTACAACACGGCCGTGTAAGCATCTTTACATAATTATTGCTCTGATTGTGGTCATTTTTTTGTAAACTGATATCAGGATAAGACATGAATTTTGATGAAGGCTGATTGCCTGGAGGGAAACGAGCATGTTATTATTATTTACTCTGCCAACAAATGCAGTATGCTAAACAGAGGAAATGAGAATATTAAGTGAGTGAACAGCTTGATTAAATTATTTTCAGGCTCTGCGTACACACAGTAATTAGATTAAAGTCAGCACAGAAGAGAAGCAGGGAATGATTACTGCTGCGAACAGACACAGGATGATTAAAAGAGAAGTTTGGTTTAACCTATTTTTATATACGGCCACTTAAGTTGGAAAGTTTGACAGAAATTAATATAACTTCACATTTATTAAATACTAAATCTACTTTACAGTTACCTGCAAGTTCAGTGTATAAAATGAACAAATGGATGACAAAAAGTAATAAAATGGATTTAATATTGGAAGTGTTATACCATTACAAAACAGGATTCCTCATGCATGAAGATGATAGAGGCATTTTATGGTGATATTCACTGCTCACCAGTTTATTGTAAATGTCAGTGAGCTCTATTTGATTCGGTCTCATGATTTTAACCTCCAGCATAAACAGGGTTCCTCTGGTCTACATCAGAGCTAATACCACATCACATCAATATACCTGAATATTTCATTTATTTCACAGGATCAATCAATGGAAATTGAGGGTCAGGACTTTCAGACTGCTTGCAGCGCCACATCTCACATGCCAAGAGCAGCCTGTTTCAGAATCTGGGATTTGACCCAAAATGGGTTGCAGGGCTGTTTTATATGGTTTTGGATATGCAGAATAAATAGCTGAAGTGTCTGTGAGGAACTGTACCATCCTGCTCCCTCCCTTGTCCGCAGGGGTGTCCAAGTTATGGTCCAGGGGCCAACTATGCCCTGTAGGCCACGTTAAATTGGCCCACAGCAAACTCCAAAAGTTACATGAGATATTGCCCGCATTAACACATGAAGCTTTAACTTTGCTTAAATAAAGACAAAATGAGGTTTGGCAGCAAATGTCAAAAATTAAACTAATTTCTTCACCCTCTGCTGAATACCAGTGTTTACAAAGCATACTCTGTGACTCATTTCTGATCATCTTTAACAGATTAACAGATATAACAAATATTTGGCCATTTCTTTAGCCCCATTCCAGTTTATAATCATTACAGATGTTAATGTAGACATTAGCATGATCTCCCTATCCATGGTTGATTATACATCTAAAGTAACTATCTTTAGCACCACATAGACAATGAGATGCCATATCTAAAGAGACCTACCTTTAATGAATTTATAGTCACAGGAGACAAATATGGTGGGGACAGATTTATGGTCTGGCCGTCCATGAGTTTGTCCCAGCACACGCCAAATATCAATACAAAAGGAAAAAAGCTTCAGGCAATAAATTACAACCAACAAATAAATCAAAAAACAACAACTTGACAATGGAAGAGCAATAATTTTTGAGGACAGCTACAATTAAAAACACAGGCATTGTTAATAGGATTCTCACTGTCTGGTGAGCAAAATGGAGCAAAAAGCTTTGAGTGAAACCAGTTCAGCCATTTTCAGTTCAGTCTGTATAGTGTTCCTGGCTGTGGGGGCAGCATAAGAAAAAGCTCTTTTCCCAAAGTCAGTCCGGACTCTGGGCACATTTAAGTGATAGACCGCACAAGAACGTAAGGCATAGGTGCTCCTCGACTTCTGCAGTAGTGAGCATAGATAGGACGGTAATAATCCCAGAAGAGACTTATAAATCAACAGCATCCAGTGGGTATACCTCCAGGAGCTCAAGGAGGACCACTCAGCTTTGGCATAAAGGTCACAATGATGAGTGAGACGTCCACAGCCAGTAACAAAACGCAGTGCACAGTGATAAACGGTGTCCAGAGTCCGGAGACATTTGGTTGAGGCACTCATGTACAAAACATCACCATAATCAATCGGTGACAGAAAGGTTGCAGAGACAAGATATTTCCGAGCTCTGAGGGAAAAACAGGATTTGTTCCAATAGAAAAATCCAGGTTTTACCTTCAATTTACGGACCAGATAGGCAATGTGAGCCTGGAATGAGAGCTCCTGGTCAAGCAGAAATCCAAGATACTTATAGCTAGAGACCAGCTCTATCTGCTTGCCAATTAGAGTTGTAATGGCATTGACAGGCTCAGTTAATTCATGTTTGTGAGAAAATACCATGAATTTAGTTTTCTCTGCATTTAAAACCAGTTTCAGAGATTGAAGACGAGCCTGAACTTTACTAAAAGCACTCTGTAAAAATTCTAAAGCCTGTGAAACTTTAGTCCACTTGTCTCCGCCCACCTCTCGTCCTTCGCCCACACGCCCCACACAACAAAGTGTGGATTGCTGTTCATCATGAGACTGGGGTCCACATTCAAGATTTACTGCTGCTTAACAGAGGGTTTTTTCTTGCCGCCATGATGAGGGATTCCTGATTGGCTATATGGATTCATATTTAGTGTTGGATGTGTATATTTATATATAATTGTACATATGTATTTTATATGTATATGTATCTATGCATATATGTGTATCCATAAAATGAAGAGTTTGTCTTCAGCTTGTTCTATTGTAAAGTGTCTTGAGATAACACTTGTTATGAATTGGCACTATACAAATATAGATTAATTGATTGATTGATTGATTGATTTACCAAGTCAAATTCCTTGTATGTGCAAGTGTACTTGGCAATAAATACAATTCTGATTCTGATTCTGACATACAAAGTTTGGCAGCTTTGAGCAGTTCGCTCTTGTTTTTTGTCTGAATTGGTAAATGAGTTGTCAGCATTTCCCCTCTGCCCCTACAAACTACAACCAAATACAGTATGCAGTGCTGTTTATTGTGATGGTTCGTAGTGTTTAAGAGGCGGTTTCAAAACCGGGTGTAGTTAACATAATGGGCAAGGGCCCTGTGTGAACCATTTAGTTCTGAGCAAGAGGACAGCATTGAATGGCACTTACCCTGATATTCTCACTCAACCAACAATGGCTGAGGAAAAGATCCAGCATATTACTGAATGATGAATACCAGGGGTATTTAGACGAGGGTATCATCTATACAGAGGGACACAAGTGCACATATTAGGTCCCAGATTTGTTGTTGTTGTTGTTGTTTTTAAGATAAAAGTGTAAAAAGTAAGGATCCATGCATCAGAGCTGTAAAAGAAGAAGCATTTCTCCTGTTGAGCTGTGAAATGTTCTGTTGGCTCAGTGTTATCTGCTCTCATTAACACTTTCTCTGAAATGTTAGACGACTTCACACCGCCTGTACTTGTTAAAATCTTAACTGTAGAAAGCTCTGGTTTTATACACCCACACACTTAAACCACTGAACTATCTACCACTCTCCTGTTCATATAATAAGCCCTTTTAAAAAGGCTACAATCTATCAGATCTTTTCTTAAGTGTTCCAGCCATTACCTTTTCCTCTACACTTCAAAAATGATTTTAACGCCAAGTTTAATTTATTCATAATAGTAAAACTTTCACATTATTCCATCTGAGTGTATGGGGGTTGCTAATGATGAATTAAGATTAATTTATCCTGAAGTACTATGTCCCAAAATAAGGAACAGCTGAGAAGAGCAAGGGGAAGCTCATGCTGCAAGTTTGCGTGTGTGTCTATATGCAGTGGCGTTGTAAGGGGAGGAAAATCAGGCACGAGCCCTGACATAGGTCGTCTTAATTAAAAGATACTATCAAAGTACTGGTTTCAAGGTCTTCTCTTTTTTTCATGCATCCTCTTTACTGATGATGTCACCCTCTCTCTGTTTACATGACATAATTCAGTCCTGCTCAAACTTAAAACATATATATGATATTAAACATATATCAGGATATCAGGAATGAAAAATATATGTACCACTGGTTCATAATGGTGTTGTAGTGCTTTGGTGTAAGGCAAGGGTTACCAGCCTGTAGATCTTCATCTACTGGTAGACCTTTGAGACACTTCAATCAATCAAATCAATCAATCAAATATACTTTATTGTCCCGCTCAGGGAAATTTGTCCTGGACTCAGGAGCTGCTCCACAGATGCCCCCGCAGCCACAACGACACAACAACACATCATCAGGCACAACAACACCAGCAAATAAATAACAATATTATATAGAATTAATGCATTCTAAAAGTTCATTATAATAAAAACACTATATATATTGCACAATCTTCGGCCTCAAGAAGCATTGTTTAGGAGTTTGATGGCGGTTGGAACAAATTAATTCGTGAAACTTGTTAAGTTTGCAGTGAGAGACTCAGTATCGTCTTCCCAAGGGCAGGAGGTCATATTCTAAATGAAGAACATGGGATGAGTCGGTCACTATCCTCTGAGCTTGCCTAAAGACGGTTTGTTCATAAATAGACTGTAAGGCCGGATACTCACTCTTCGCCATCACCGTCATGGCCGTGTGCACCAGACGAGCCAGTTTAGTTTTTAGTTTACTTCTACTAAGGTATGGGAATTGATAGAATTTTAATGATAATGATTCCATTAACAATTCTGCTTATCAATCTGATTCTTTAGCTATTTCTTTATCAATTCTTGCTGATTTTCTCTGTGGAAAACTGGGGTCTACAGTAGGTTTTCAGTGGTAACAATGTCAAACACATGGCACTTCTGATATTCAATGCCATGCTGATATTCATAGAATGTTTCTGCAAGTTGCTGGTGTCCCCCATACTAAAATTGTGCATTAAAGGATAAGTTCGGTTTTTTGACACCTGGACCTTATTTTTAGGATTAAATACGCTCGTAGACTCACCCAGACAATTTTGGCAGAGCTCCGAGCCGTTTTCGAGCAATTTAGATCTATCCAACGGCGTTTTTCCTCATGCTGTAGTAGCAGACGGGGCCAGAAATCATATTTTGGGGGGCATCAATACGTGTTTCCTCTGGTCTCAAGTCCCACTCTGAGCAGCAAAGGCACTCCTCCTCTGTTGTGTTTGCCGTGCAATGTCCACAACAACACCACCAGTTAGCCCCCATTCGTGGACGTGCAGTGGTTGTTTGTTCTCTGGCCAGCTGTTCGGCTCTTTCCCTCTGCATCCTCCTTTCAAATAGCTCCTCGTCGGTATATTCTGGCTCAAAACGATACGGGCATCCATTATACTCAAAGTCGTCGTCAGAAACTTCTACATCGGATAAATATTCCGCCATGTTGCACAAAAATAGCCGTGTAGCCGTGTAGCCTAGCAACAACAGCGGCTCTACTCATGTTCTTGTCTATGACGTCACCAAAAGTTACCCATCCTTGTAAAGCCCCGGATGACCATAACAACAAAGTTGAGCTGACGTGGTGATAACACTGGCCAATCATTTATAACATGTAGCTGAAATGAGTGAGTTTCGCAGCAGATAATGTCTAATTTAGGGGCTTCGATTTCTGGCCCCGTCTGCTACTACGGCATGAGAAAAAACGCCGTCGGATGGATCTAAATTGCTCGAAAACGGCTCGGAGCTCCGCCAAAATTGTCTGGGTGAGTCTACGAGCGTATTTAATCCTAAAAATAAGGTCTAGGTGTCAAAAAACCGGACTTATCATTTAAGTGTCTCATTGCTGAAAATAAATCCACAATATTAACCACTTTTGCCCTTGTCTGCCATGATTTTTGAATTCTTGGTTATCTTGACTGCCTGTGATGGGAGTGTGCATCAAAAGCTTGCAGAGCAAAGTGGAAGGAACTGATACTGGCATTAATAAGCAAAAATCCTAATGACATTGATTCTCAACTGGAATTTGCTTTCAATTACCATCCCTATTTCCAGTAGATCTTTAACAGAGGTTGTGCAGAAAGTCTTGATCTGATACACTTGCTGGAGAGGTCCACTATGGCATGCATGGATCTTTTGAATCTAGCTGCTTTGTAAGGTAACACCAGTCTAATCATTTTTTTCTGGTTAGTTTCTAGTATGAGCAAGATAGTTAGACAGTTGAAAGTTTGCATGTGTGGCTGAGGAGGGACCCATTTGAGAAAGGTACTGTTGCTCTGCACTGGGCTTGCCACCCTAAGCCTCTGGTCTTGAACTACTGACATTACAGCAGTAGGTCAGGAAAATTAGGCTTTTAGGGCAGTAACTGAGCGGAGGAGAGGAAGAAGTCCCAATGCTGCAGATGAGGGAGACATGTAAAACACAATAAAAGACATATTACACTCAAAAAAAACACAATATGATCTCTTTAACCCTTTAATGCCTGAAAACACAAATTATTGCCAGAAAATTCTTATTTTTTGGAGCTGAAATGTTTATTTCAGCTCCAAAAAAAACTGAAATCCTAAAAAATCGAAATTTTCATAAAATGTAACATATATATTTTTTGTATCTCATTGGATACATTAGGTGTTTTTGGCAACTGATAATCCATTTGAGGACATTTCTATCATTTACCTGATTGTATTCAGATGTTTTTTAGTAATTTGTTGATCATATTGTTTAGATAGCGGTATCATAAAAGTATGTATCAAATATGATACAAAAGGCGTTAAAGGGTTAACTCCTTTTATATGACCTTTGGTGTGTTCAGCACTTCTATGGACAATACAAAAGTCAGTGGCATCAGGACTTCTCCCTTTACACCCTCTTTTTGACTCCAGCAGCTGCCTAAAACCCCCATTCCCTCGGCCCCCACAAATAGACCTACCAGTGTGATATCATACCATTGTTCCAACACTGGTTTAAGCCCTTGGCTCAGGTTAGAAAGTCCATTGCAGAGTGTAGACATTAGAATAAATGCAGAGTTGTTGGAAATATGACACTGAGCTCAACTGACCAATGACTACAGAGACACCCTGTGAACCAATCAAAGTGGACTGGACCCACGTATAGATATAGATATAAATCCTTAAAGAGCACAAACAAAATGTCTCAGACAGAGAGAGAATACAGCACTATCAGGAGAAATCATCGGGATGATATATGAACCTGATTTAAGGCAAAACATGAGCTCTTTAAATCTTCCAGGTTCTGTTCATGCTGTGGGTTCACATTTGTATCAGGTTGTTTGAGCACAGACAACGTGCCGAACTGAGCAAGTCAGAATGATGATCTGTTGTTGTTTTCTGTGTAAATGAAGATGTTTTTCCACAAGCCGCATAGCCAATGAGACATTTGAAATGACAGGGATGTTACAGATGATAATTATCACGGTGCTGAAGTGTCAAAAGACTCGACAGATTGAAAAAAACAGACCGACACTTCATAGCTCTCCAGCACATACACATCAATGTTTACACAGACATCTAAGGAAGCAATTAATTTAATCTGAATTTTAATTATTTACAATTTAATAGCACTCCTACGCTTTTCTCTCAGAATGTGACACCATTAAAAGAGAAACATCATCTCATTAATGTCCAATCTGTCCAACACTGAGCAGTTATTAGTCTGCTGAAATATTACAAATTCAGTCAGCGTGTTGAAGGACATGATTTAATGACAGAAATGATAAAACCAACCATTAATTTAATGCATTAAATCATTTTAGAGAGGGTGTAAATCGTTCTAAAATCTAACATCCTACTTATATTTAGATCCAACATTTGCTTTTACTGTCTTTCAGTCAAACATCCTGTTATTTTATGTCCATAAGCCACAACAGCAGAGGCCCATGGCATTGTGTTTTCTGGTTGTCCTCTGCACGGTCTGTATCGACTCATTCGATTTAAGGCAACATCTCAGAATGTCTGAGGAATTTTCTTCAAACATTACGTTAACACCCACATGGATTAAAAAATGAACAAGTGTGATTTTCATAGTCAAGGCTGTGAAGTCTCATTGTAATCTTTTGCTTGTGAATGTGATTTCTAAGATCACTTAATTGCATTTTCTTAAAATTTAAATAAATGATGAGATTTTTGAGGTCATCAGTCAAAGTTGGAAAGCAAAATCAGAATCAAATTAAAATGTGCTGTCCCAAGAATACTTTGAGAGGTTTTCTTTGCACTTTGCAAATTGTCACTTTTTCCAAACTTTGACCAAACTTTTGGTGGTCATAGGTCAAAGGTCAAGTGCCATTGAGCCTGTGTTCATCCTTTGTTTCAGAACGTCATTTGTGCAGGCATTATCTCAAGTATAGATTGGGAGATTGTCTGTAGTTCTGCACAAATTTCAACTCCCATTCAAGAAAAAAGCATTTTGGAGGTTACAGGTCAAAGGTCAACATCATACAGCTGTAAAGTCATCTTCTGCTCATGAATTTAAAATCTGGTGTTTAACTTTTCCTCCACAAAGCCCCTGTGTTTGTATCCTATGTATCCTTCCGCCAGCAGCTCCCCTCATTAGATCAGGTCAGTGTACTGCAGCCTGCAGCAAGGTCCAGGAGAAGTGTGTTACTAAGTCCCACTCGTGACAGCAATGGGCCTCCAAGTTTGAAGACATGGGCTCACAGTGTCCTCTGCACCACCAGGTAAATAGTGATCTGTCCTACTCCTTCGTTCTCCACCCCTCTTCTGCCTGTGACTCCAGCTGCTAAAGTTCTTCCTCTGTGGACTCTGGTTCATAAAGATATCCTCTCATACCCACATCCTCATTACTAGAGTCAAAATCGCTCATTTTAAGTTCAGTTTTAGTGAAGTTAGTGTTTCCTCTGACTACCTGACCAGCTGATGGCGGAGGGATACACAACTCCTACATCCAAACATACAATATAGTTCTAAACACAGGGGCTTTGTCAAGGAAAAGTTAAACACTGTAGAGAATCTTACTGCAGCGTTATGTTGAGTCAATGTAGTTTTTTGACCTAAAGTTATGAAGCTTCCATTGACACAATGTACGGCTATGTATTGGCTACTGTCTGCTCCCAGATTTCTCCCCCAGGGACAAGGCTCACAAGTTTCTTTACTGGCATTATACTTACTTGTGCCGTGAGCCTAGAGCAACCCCGTGTCAAAAAACCTGAACTAACCCTTTAAACTGCCTGATGAGTGTGCGTGTGAAGTGCCAGGCAGTAGTTCTAATCTGTGGTGTCATGTAAGGACAAGCCAGTATAATAAAGAGTTACTTAGAAATCTCTCTCTCTCTCTATCTCTCTAGGGTCGACTGAAGGTGTTGCATCTCTCCTGGATATAAAGACCACCGCTGGAGAGGAGGTGTGAGCTGTTATTCTCTCACAATGACTTTGTTTACTTGCACACTTTATTTCAAAGTGCTGCAGATCTTAATGCCACTAAAGCTGCTGCTCTTGAAAGGATGTTTATATGCACATTCTTATTCTGCTGCCTAATAACGCCGAGCTGTGCATGAATAAACAGATTGTTCTGTGTGTGAGTCAGACATAAGAACTCAAACTGGTGATCGGCTGCACACTGAACCAAATAGACTTTTTAATATAGATGAGATATTAAAATGATAGATTTAAACTATTTGGAGCTGAGAAATTGAAACACATCACGGAGGTGGTGCTAAGAATAAAGAAGAGAAAGGCAGGAGAGAAGCAGAACCAGAGAAGTAAACAGATCGTGAAGAGGTTGATATTCTTTCACATCATTCAGCCTGATGGTCCATCGAGATGAAAATAATTTCATAGAAGTTGAAATTAAGATGGAAAGAAACAGGGAAGTAAACACAGAGCACAGAGGTTAATGTTCTTTACACGTTATCAGGCTTTCGTCATCAGACTCTTCTGCTCTAGAGGATCATTTTACGGCCCTCGCTGTTGTTATCAATTCTTGATAGAAAGAAAAGAAAAAAATACAAAATGAGAAAAATGCCGGACTTGATACACACACAGAAATCAGAAACAGCAAAACAGATCTGTCTCTGCACAGTCTGAAGTCCTTCTCAGGAAAGTCTTGCCACTTATGACATAAACCCACCTTTAATTCACTATAACTGAAACTTACTGTATTACCTCTTCAGTATTTTATCATCAAAAGTCAATCATAAGACACAATCCAAAGGCTGTACTTTTCCGATCAGACAGTCAAGTCAAAATGTATTAAAGGTCCCATATTTTGGATCCTTGATGTCTTCATGAAATGTTAGTAACATGCTTTGGTCCAAAAAGCCTAAATCAAGCACAGCTGCATTCCCTCCACGCTCACATAACCCCTCTGTTCACGACGGCTGCTTTTGAGGGTGGTAGCCTTAAAATGCTGATGAGCCAGAGCACAGCAGCGTACATACGGGCAATTCATGATAGACCTGCAGCGTAACCCATGCAAAGCACAACGCTCTGGCACTCCAGCCACGCACCGATTACAGTTCTTAACACATACGAACCCTTAATGTATGCTGGTTACCACACACACGGTTACAGCAGCGAAACTCTTTTCCCCCAAACATCACAAGCTAACGTACAACATGCTAACTGCAGTGGAACAGCTGCAACTTAGCCTACCTTCCAGGCTAATGTTAGCATATACGGAGGGGTAGTGATTATATTCATCCAGCTGTTAAACTCTTCTTGACTAATGTAGGAATGCTCATACTTTGAAGTTTACCCTGCAGACTTTGAACAAGTAACGTTAACACTGATGAACATGTGAAGTCACCCCTGCTGTTAGCATTAGCTCGTAGCAATGAGTAAAATAAATCCTACACAGCAAAAAAATACTCACATTTCCATCATCAGGTTTGGTGATGGATTGTTAGTACTGAGCCCGGATTCAGGAAAAGTTGCCAGTCCTGTGTTGAACTGACTGAAGTTGAAGAAGCCGTCTGACGTAAAGTGATTAGCACACACCCACAGCCAACTGGAGCTAGCGCATTCCCTTAAAAACAAAATTAATCCACTGGGCCCTTTGGTTCTCCGAGGCTGGTAGCCTATATGTGTAGATATATGTGGCTGTTAACAGCCAACAACCGAGCAGTGACAGCTTCTGAGCTTAGACATGCTGAACACAGATCTCTCGCTAAGAATATAAACAATATAGCTGCACTTCACACAGGAATATTCCCAGCGGGGAGGATACTCAGGTAGACAAATCAGGTTAGACTATGCAAATGAAAATATTCTGTTACATAGCAGCATACCCACAGACTGTGTTCAAAAGCCTTAAAAAAGTGTTTTTTGCATAAAATGTCCCCTTGTCCCCTTTAATATAGTTTAAAAAACAAAATATGTCAACCAAAGTGTTGTACAACCACAAAGAGACAAACCAAATAGAACAGCAATAAAAAACACCATCAGGTCTAAAACAAAGTAAAATGGCTAAAACAAGACAAGAAAGCACAACAGCTAAGAGAAAACAAGACAGAAACTAAAACCATAAAAGTCTTACCTTGCGGTGCAGATGGATCTGCCTGATTCAATGTCTGTAATCAGGCAGATCCATTTTGCCAAGTTCCAATCTACAATGACTGTAAGCGGCTAAAATTGGGACAGCCCAATCCTTTGGAGCAGCAAGAGGTGGGAGCCATGAGCAAGATGACACCAGGAAATGACTGCCTGTACAGAGAGTAGCACGGATGCTAACAGCTACAATAGCAGTTTTATCAGATCTGGACCACACTTTTGTATTAAATGAAAACAGATATCAACACTACAGTAAGGATATTTTTGTTCCACTTCCAACATGATTTAGCAAGAGTTTGTTCAGCAAGTGGCTCACATTCTGTAGCACAGTATTACTATATACTACTACATTATCTGATTGGCCTGTAATAAACGTTGATTGACAGAAGGCCTGTCCAGCCCCCCGCTGGATGTGTTTCTTATAGGTTTTGCCCTCCACAAACAATTTCTGGTGTGTCAGGTTAACAACACGGCAGTTTAACTTAAATATTATAGTATAAAATATATTTATAGTTCTTCCAGCGTATAACTTGTTATTGTAACCTCTTGTTACCTCTGCCAAGGAGTTTATGTTTTTTGCCATCATATGTTTGGTTGTTTGCAAGATTATGCAACAATTACTGGATGGATTTTACTGAAATTTTCAGGAGAAAATGGCAACAGCTGGAGAGTGATGAGTCAAACAGTTATTTGCCTATAATGTTTGACCCAAATAACATGATACAACCACAAAGTAGCTATTCGCTCTGATGGATATGAAATAAGATATTAAAGATGTCTGTGAAAATGTATTTTCCACACACTGAGCTTCGTTTTTTCATTTTACATTCCTATTTTGGACTCATTCCTGTACCAGTTTGTTGGTGAAACAAATAATGTTGAAGTTGCAGAAGTATAAAAAAAATGCCTCAAGACTTCTAAAGGTCAAAGGTCATAGCCTCTCATCTGATCCTCCTGCTCCTGTACAGTCTGTCACTCCATCCTCCTTTAATCACAGATACAGTATGAGCGTGCTCTCCATGTGTGCTGCTCTTCAGACTGGAGGCATGTCTCTGCTCTCCTTTATTATACTTTAGAGCACCGGAGTCTTTTCAGAGAGCTCTCCTTTCATAACGCTGTCAGGAAATGAAAGCAAACTGAATAGAAACGTCCTTACTGTCTGACTACTGGACCATGTGACCGTGGCTGCTGTTTGTGCCTCAGATAAACAGCCCCCTCGTCTCTCCCCTCACTCACTCTCTCCTGGAGTAAGAATTCAGTTTGTGAGGCTGTGACATTTTTCATGTGATTTATTCTATTGTCCCCGGTCCTCCGGCCATGGCTGCCCCCTCCGCCCCGTCCCCTCGCCGTCCTCTCTGACAATCCCAGCCTTTGTTTTTGCGAAGAGAAGCAGCATTCTTCCACAGGGATGACCTCCTCTGTCTCCACAGGGGCCGGCACCCAGGACGAGACCCGAGCCCGGGATTGGATAGCAGCGCGCACCGGATGCTGACAGCAGAACCCACCAAGTTATCACCCCAAAGTCTCTCAAGCTGAAAACAAGCACCAAGTCCCTGAGAGGAGAAGGTGATGGATCTTTCTGCTCATCACTGCTGACACTTGAAGAGCCTGAAACTTTATCAACAGCGTCATCGTTAACAAGGAGACTAGGCAGGAGCAGCCTGAGACCAAAGAGCAGCATCACTTTGTCCTGTAAGTAGATGCATCTGTATCAGTTAAGATTCATTTATTTGTCATGTTTGTGTTGTTTCTTTGCAAGATTCTACGTCATTGTGCATTTTCCTCAAATTTAAAATGTTCTTATGCTTTAAAGTGAGAATAATTAAAATTATCACGAATACTCATCATGGTTAAAAGAACAAAGTGCTTCAAAAGGACAGAAAAATGGAAATGAAGGTAAAAAAATATCCTGAGAATTTTTTTTAAATATGACGACAATGTTAAAATACAATAAATTAATTTGAAACAAATTTGAAAGAATTAAGACTCATGAAAAAAAATTAAATTATAATTTGATAAAAAAAATTAATAAACATATATATATAATTTTGTAAATGAGGACATTTGTTTTGATGTATAAACAAAAAATTTAATATTTTTACAGTTACAATTAAATCATTATTGTTTTAAGTGAAGTGGTAAAAGAAAATGAAAATGACAGATAAAATGTCGATAGTTTATGTTTATAGTAAATAACCATAAAATAAGTTAATGATGATCAAATCAAATTATGTGGAGAGACAAACAAATATTTTGTGTATATTTTGACACTGATCCATCAGGGTTTGTCTTCTATCAATTTGAAAAGGTTACAAAATAAACAACATATTTTAATATCTGAGTAAAAGAAAACTACTAAATCAGAATCAGAATCAGAATCAGAAATACTTTATTAATCCCCAAGGGGAAATTCGGTTGTTTCAGTTGCTCTTATACACAGTATAGCAGTTGGAAACAACAGATGAGGACATTAGAGTAAACAGTAGCATTAAAAATAATAAAGATAAAATAAATACAAAATAAAACAAATGAAAAGAGCATAAAAATTACGTAAGTAGTTTGCAACGTGCAGAGTCTTTAAGCAGTATAAAACTTCCTTATGAAGGAAAATAAGTAGAATAAGTAAGTAAAATGAAGTGGACATGAGGCTCCGAATGAGGTGGAGGTATACATAGTATTAACAATTAACAATATTTACACTAAAAATTTAAATATATTCATGACAGCACCATTTGTCCGAAGATTTACTCATCAACAATATCACAGGAGTAAAAACAGTGAGAGTTTATTCTCCAGGACCTGAGGGAGCAGTGATTTTAGAGGGAGGAGTTATAAAGTCTGATGGCCACAGGCAGGAATGACTTCCTGTGGCGCTCTGTGGTGCATCGTGGGGGGATGAGTCTCGCACTGAATGTGCTCCTGTGTTTGTCCAGCACGCTGTGGAGGGGGTGGGAGGTGTTGTCCATGATGTCCTGCAGCCTGGACAGCATCCTCCTCTCTGACACCTCTGTTAGAGAGTCCAGCTGCACCCCCACAACATCACTGGCCTTACGGATCAGTTTGTTGAGCTTGTTGGTGTCCGCTACCCTGAGCCTGCTGCCCCAGCACACAACAGCGTACAGGATAGCACTGGCCACCACAGACTCGTAGAACATCCTCAGCATCATCCTGCAGATGTTGAAGGATCTCAGCCTCCTCAGGAAGTAGAGGCGGCTCAGGCCCTTCTTGTAGACGGCCTCGGTGTTCCTGGTCCAGTCCAGTTTGTAATCCAAAAATACTCCCAAGTATTTGTACTCCTCCACGATGTCCACCTGGACCCCCTGGATAGAAACAGGGGCCACTGGAGCCTTTGTCCTCCTCAGATCCACAACCAGCTCCTTGGTCTTTGTCACGTTGAGCTGTAGGTGGTTCTGCTCACACCATGTGACAAAGTCCCCCACCACAGCCCTGTACTCCTCCTCATCACCCTTGCTAATACACCCCACAACAGCCGAGTCATCCGAAAATTTCTGAAGGTGGCAGGAGTCGGTGTTGTGGCTGAAATCCGTGGTGTACAGGGTGAAGAGGAAGGGGGACAGGACTGTCCCCTGGGGAGCCCCTGTATTGCTGACCACCCTGTCAGACACACAGTGCTGCAGACGAACATACTGCGGTCTGCCAGTCAGGTAGTTAACAATCCAGGACACCAGAGGAGCCAGAGGAGAGTAAGTATATTATTATTTTTAGTTTTTACTATTTTTGTCTTTTATATACATATATATATATATATATATATATATATATATATATATATATATATATATATATATGTATATATATATATATATATACATATATATATATATATATATATATATATATATATATATATATATATATAAAACTTTAATTATCCCTTGGGAAGGCTCCTTCAGGGAATTAAGAAATTATTCTAAAGCTTATTTACATCTGCAGTCACTCTGCAGGTCACAATTAAAACAAAAACATCATAAAAACTACTAGCCTTTGAAATATAAAACATGGCAGCACAAAGATGTACATTACAGACAAACAAACAACACAGGTTACACATAGTAAAAGAAGTCATACAATAAAGCTGTGGAGGGGAATTCAGTTTTATCACTTTGTTTTTAAAACTGCTGATTGGATTGCAGGTCTGAATGCTGTCAGGTATTGTATTGTTGTTGTTATTGTTGTTATTGTTGTTTTTACCATTCCTGGGTGATATGCCTAATACTGCCCACCTGGTTGCCAGTCATTCACAGGGTTGACATGTAGAGAAACCAACAGTCAAAGTCACACATTTCAGATTAGCCAATAAACCTAACAAACTTCCTAAAAGAACTGGACGTAGCCATGTCATAGGAGTCTTGTTGATGCCCTCTGATGGACGCTGCCATACTGTACATGTTATCTAAACTCAGCTTTGGCTCAGTCTGCTCACACACACAGGAGGCCATGTGGCATTTTCATTAATATCTCAGTAATCTGAATTTGGATCCAGGAAGTTTTTCAAGGATCAGTTAACAGTGGAAGAAAGGGCCTTTTTCCACATTTTTGATAATAATAATAATAATAATAATAATAATAATAATAATAATAATAATAATAATACATTTTATTTAAAAGCGCCTTTCACGACACTCAAGGACGCTGTGCAAGATTAAAACAACAACAAAATCAACAATAATCATAAAATCAACAATAATAATAAAATCAACAATAGCAAAGCACAACAGATAGAGAGAGGAATGGGGAAGGGGAGGTAAGCAGTTCTGAACAGGTGGGTTTTAAGTCTGGATCTGAATAGAGACAGGGGGTTCAGGTTTCAGAGGTCTGGTGGGAGAGAGATCCAGAGCTGGGGAGGAGAGCGACTGAAGGCCCTGCTCCCCAATAACTCTCACAACTATGTTTGCTATGCCTTAGCGGACGTTTGTGTTCTTGGAGCACTTCTAGTTTATGAGTGAAATCAAATGGTTTTTAATAGCATGTGAGAAATATACCAATTTTAATGATGTGTTAATGAAAAAAAACATTTTCTGTCCATCAAAAAATGTAATACAAATTATTAAAAAAAAGACCACTAACACAAAAAGTTCAGTTGCAGGGAAAAACAGAACATAGAAAAATAATCTTATTTCATAAACATTTAAATAAAAAAAATACCCTAATTGATGATAAAACGGTGCCTTTAATTAATTTGTTGGTTTATGTGCGTGTGTGTTCGTTTTGTAAGACAACAGGGCTTTTTCTGCAGTTTGTGAATGAACTTTGTGTCTGACACTAACCCTGCAGCAGAGATTACAAACATTTAATATTATTATGCAGCAGTTATCAGTCTCTTTGTTGATGGTTTGCAAATCATGAAGAAGTTACTATCTTCTCTGTTGCTACCATCGGTTTAAAACTCCTCTCAGCAGCCTTAATGCACTTTTTTCAATGACACCTCTGTATTTGTTTTGTATTGTCACACCACAGTTGTAGCATTATGTCACTGTTGTTAGTTTGGTTCAGATGCAGTGCACGATCCAGTCAGAAGAAATAACTTTGTCACAGCCTCAAAAAGTGAATCAGAGCAGAAAAGTGGAGCAGCACCTGCAGGAGAGTGGGCGCGACGAAAGCTTGTGAAGTTTCTGTGACTTTAGTTTGAAGGATTTCACAGACACTCGTCTGTAAAATCCCACTGCTCCTCAGTATTAGAATTCACAACCAGACGTACAGCCAGGCTCCACTTTTACATTTCACACTGGTCTGAGGAAGAGTGAATACAGGAGAAAGTCAGACTGGAGGAACAGTGCACTCAAGAGTCAAGACTTCATGCTGATGTCTGTGTCATACACACATAGAAATGTCTACATTAGATTTAATGTAGGGATGCACAATATTGGATTTTTGCTGATATTTCCAAATCCATTATCGCGGATATCAATATCAATACCAATATTTTGTGTCAAAAGCACAAAGTCTCTACATTCCTTTAATCGACCTTTTCCTTTCATCGTCACAGTCTTTCTGTGTCAGCAGTTATGAAGCAAGAAAACAAAAAAATTCCTCTAAAATAATGCTTTTTATTTATAAAACTGGTTATTCATCACAGATGAGGTAAACATCATGGTACAGTCGTACATTTTGCCATCATTATAGCCAATATATGGGATATTTCTGGTCAATTTTTATAGTCAAGATATCGGCTGTAAATATTAGGGAATAAAATTGTATATCTGATGTTAACAATAATACCAATAGTGGTCCGATAATATCCCACACCCCTAATTTATAGGGTTAATGAATGATACTGTGGCTTTCTAAATAGAAATAGTGGAGCAAGGGATTTATTGTTAAAAATAATCAGTTCTCAGGGCCTAATAATCTCCCTTTGCAGTGATGTTGTTACCATGCAAACCTTGTATCATTAATAATATAATATTATAGGATAATATTACAGTTTGTATTGTTTGTGGATCTGTTTGTCCTCTGCTTGTAGGACGGAAGGATGTGCATGAAGCTTCTCTTCTGTTTTTCACACACACAGCTTCACCAAAGTCATACAAAAGTCAAAATATCCAAGGCTTGAAGTAAAAATATTCAAGCATGCTTCCACTCACAGTTTCACTGTACCAACTGCGTGTGCTTAGACTTGCATGGCTTAATCTCTGAGACAAAGATATGCTCCTGGTAGGATCAGCCAGGAAACCTTCTTCTGTGAGCAGAGTGAAGAAATCCCTCCACTGGAATGGACAATTGCATAAGCTCACCTGCTTTTTCCACCAGGATCAGGCTTTGTTAGATTTACTGGTGACTCTAAATTGCTCTCAGGTGTGGGTTAGTGTGTGAATGGCTGTCTGTCTCTCTATGTAGCCCTGTGATTGGCTGGTGACAAGTCCAGGGTGTACTTGCCTCTCGCCCAATGTCAGCTGGGATAGGCTCCAACCCCCTGACACCAAAAGAGGGATGTCTGTTTGTTAGCATGATTACGCAAAAACTGCTGGACGGATTTTGCTGAAATTTTCAGGAGATGTTGGTAATGGCCCAACTTAAACATGATTAGATTTTGGTGATGATCCAGAGAGTCACCGTTATCAAACTATCATTTTTGCTCAATAACTGTCTAACTTATAATGATATCAACATGATTCTGAGTGCTAGGTGTGGGTTTTCAGGATCATGAATCATATTATGATGGTAACTTTATCATGGAACTATTGCTTATAGATGTAACAGCAATATGTGAGCTACCTTCGCGGAGGTTTTGTCTCTGAGTGCTTTCTAGTTTAAGTCTGTAGGGGGACTGTTATTGTGGCCCATTGTGTCATGGTGTAATGTACACAATAAGCACCACCTTCAGTTAGACTGGGACTTCAAGGGATGCACCAGTATTTTTTTTGTTTTTGTGTCTTACCTCACTCCTGAGGCCATGACGAGCAGATAGAGTCCATTCTTTTGACTGTGCGTGCAGTAACAAGAAGGAAACTGGCAGAGCTCGCCCACCACTAATTAGCTTTGCTCAAACACTGGGAGTCAATGGGTAGTGTTAGCCTCTGCCCATTTCACTTCCACGCACAGTCAAAAGAATGGTGTCTATCTGCTTGTCATGGACTCAGGAATGAGGCAAGACCCAAAAACCAAAAAAAAATGTTGGCGTACCACTTTAAAGAGCCCATTTTTTGCCTTAAATCAGGTTCTCAAGTTTATTTTTGATGAAAGCTAAATCATGTTTACAATCACTAATGCTCACATAACCTTTTAGTTGTCATACAGTGATACCCTGATAGTGCTGTATTCTCAGTCTGTCTGAGATGCTCTCTCAGATCTTCTGCCTATTTAAGGCTCCCTTCCCCACGTGGGCCCAGTCTGCTCTGACTGGTTTGCAGATCTCTGTGATAACTTGCCAGTTCTGCACTGCTCTGGCACATGTTGTCAACAACTCTGCATTCATCCCAATATCTGCACTCTGCAGTGTGCTTGTTACTGTGATCCAATGGGCTTAAACTGACAACAAAACAATGGGAGTCACGCTGAGTGATATATATTAAAGGTTGGGTATTTACACACAACTGATGTGAGTTCTTGATAGGTGATCTTTAGTTCACTGCTAGCTTATGATTGAAGTGCACGTAATTTTGCTAAGGTGTTGGAAAATGATTAGCTAAAAAGCTGAGCAACCCATTCGCTTAAATTTTGGGTTAAACTGAACAAAACAGCAGACGAATCCTTTCATACATTGATTGAGGTGCATAAAAAAGAAATGGAGACGGTTTGGTAGAATTTGTATGAACATTTGAACGTGACAAAAGCGTGCGCCTAAGTAGTCTCAAAGCACTTCATCGTAAATCCTTCTAAAGAAGATTGGGTTTCTTCCATTTGTTCCAAAATGTCTTCAGAGATGGTCTAGAAATTTTCCTTTTGATCAGGAGTCAAAAGTTTTAGGACAGCTTTGGCACACATTTTTGACATGTTTAAATTTTTATGCAAAATTTGCCAAACTGTCTGGAGGCCATTTCTGTCATTCTTATACTTAGTCAGCCATCACCATGAATAATTTCTTCAAGTTGTTGAATTTTCTCAGAAGTTTTTGATGTGCATGGGTGCCCAGGACATCCATCATCTTGGACATCCCCTCTGTCTACATGAAATCTTTTGTGCCATTTGCAAACACACTGTCCAATCTGCTACGGTAATCATAAAGGCAGGGACGTTATTGCCAGAGATGACAGGCCTTGTCTCAAAGTTTCAACTCATCAAAGGTCATTTCAATCAGTGAGTCTATCAGATTGACTAATTCTGATGGATGTAATAGATTTTAAAGAGACAGTAAAGCAGTTGATGTCAGGTGAGTCCACAGCAGCAGGTGGTCAAAGTTGGTAATCATGGCTACAGTAGTATATATGTGAAGTTTGCAGGAACTACCTTGTATGTCATATGACTGATCATTCACTGTTTCATACTTTTTATTATTGTGCATACAAGAGCAAAGGCCTATACACCATTAGATTTGCATATTTTTAAGAAAAAATAACGATTACAAAAAATAAAACCATGACTGATCATTCTGAAGTTAAATTAGGAACTGTAATGATAACTGAATAGGATAGAAAAAAGCAAAATATTTGCAGTTGTAGTAGTTGAAGCTATACAGGTCCAGAATGACTACAGCAACGATCAATAGCAGGCAACAATTGGATTGATAAACAAATACATTTGTTTTGGCTGTGCTGTGAAACAAACCAGTCAGGCTGAGAGGGCCTCACTAAAAATATGTCTTAGGGCCTCTCTTTAGCCAGGGGCAGCCCTGACAGTTAGCCTAGTGGTAAGGTCTGCACACTCCAATTGCAGAGGCTGTTGCTCTATGTAAAGGTGGTTTGGCTCTGAATCCAATGTCATATTTCTACCCTCTATCCCAATCTTTGAAGCCTATCAACTGTCCCATACCGTCTAAATTAAGGCAGCTAAAGCCCTTAAAATAAAAATCTTAAGAAAAAAAGTGTTGCTTGTGTTCGTGTTCTGTGTCTTCAGAACTGATTCAGTCTGAATCCACCTCATGGCCTCCATCCGCCCCGTCTTTACCCTGTCATTAACAAACAGCATTAGTACACTTTTTCCAGCTGACACAGGATAGAAGTCTGATATCCAGAGACAATTTATAGTTTTCATGAGCTGTGCCATACATTTCAAACACACTGTAAGAAGCTTTTTAAGTGCTTAGTGATGCTGACTCCATCTTCCTCTCCTCCTCCTCCTCCTCCTCCTCTTCACTCTTTGATCCAGTCAGCTCTGTCATTAGGGAGCGCTGCAGTGCAATCATTAGCTTTTTGAAGTAGACCTGAACCTCGTTCTCCAGCACTCCAGCCTCAGTCCAGGCCCTCTTGTGCACCTGTGCTGGTTGATTATTGATGGCCATTTTCGTATGAAGAAATTGCAAACAGAGAAACCCTGTGGAGAGTACAATCATACAGTGCTGTACACTGAAATACTCAAGCTGACTGTGCAATGTGAAATCTCAGTAATGACAGGTGATTGTGCTGAGGTCTGTTTGTATTATCCGTGGGCACTGATGCTGGGAACTGGTGTTTTGGCGAGAAACACTCAAGTTAGCTTCATGGTTCACTCCCTGTACACAAAGAAACGCCATTGTTACTGCTGAGTCTCCACAGTAGGAGAAAACAATGCTGTCACATGCTGATGGATCTTGATTATCTTGAGTTATGCTTAAAATCTGGAAGGAACAAGCTTTGAAATGTCTTTTTGTCAACTCTATTCTTGTGCCCACACAAACATCTCTCAAACAAACATCTTCTTGCAGCCTCCAATTGTTAGTGAAGTCATGTGTGCTTCAATGACTCTGTTGACATGGACCTGGGTTTATTGTATAACGGGGATAATCACACCTGAGTTGTACAAGGGCATATAGAAATATGGTCTGGGCTTTTGTATGCATCATTATATCTTGTATGCAAGAGCTGGTTGGCTGTACTACAAGAACTGCCCCCTTATTCATGTTCTCTACTGACACCAAAAACTGTCAGTGGCTGTGGCCTTCGGTCTCATGGATTGATCATATGTTTTTCCTCGAACTAGCCTTTAGGGACTTTTTAGAATCATCTTAAACTAGCGTTGAGAATTAAAGATCATCTGACTAGTGTATGCGCTTGTTTTATGCCTGAAACCAAAATTCTTGGCCAGGACTCCCTTGTAAAACAGGTCTTTTCATCTTAATGGGAACATTTCTGGCAAAATAAAGGTTAAACAAAATAAAAACCTTACGTGTTCTTGAGGTAATGCACCAATTTCCTCTTTCTGGAAAGCACAGATTTTTTCTCAAACAATCTCCCAAAAATCCATTAATCTTGCTTGCTGCTGACTGACAAGTTTTGTGCGAGTTCAGAGAAGCAAAACTCTTCAGATGTTTGGATCCAGTTGAAGCTGCCCTCTTAATGTAGGGATGAAAGTGTTTGAGAGATTTGCAATGAGACAGCATAATAATAGACACCAGTACAACACTTAATCCAAACTACAGTCAGTCTTTTTGTGATGGTTGAATAATTCATGATGACACAAACTCAGTTTGGGCACTTTTGGCTCAGCTGTGTAAATTATCAAGTAAAACAAAACTGACATTTGGACAGCTGCATGCTGAGATCGCACTCCTTCAGGACAAGACACTCTGTGTGTGATCGAAACAAAAAGTTGTGTTTCACTGCAGAGCATTTATCAGAAAGACAGTCAAGTTTGTTGACTTTTCCTGTCATTATTTTTCTCCAGAAATGAGTTTTTAAAACTCCCACTTCTATGAGTCTGCTAGCCTGAAGATCCTTAAGGAAACTTCTCTAAATATTGATAAAACTTTTTAAATTGTATGATTCACTAAATGTTTATGATTCTCTAAGCCTCTTGTGCTGAAGGAAAACAAACCTAGAGGATAGCTGTAATGGAAGGAATCAGTGGAGGGACTGTGGGGTGTTTGTTGACACTTTAAAGAACTTTTGCCCTGTTGTGTTTGAACATTTACATCATTTCTTGGGTGTCTATAAGCAAGACTTTGATTTAAACCAAATAAAAAATGAAAAATGTTGTCTCTGTAGAGCTGTGATTCTCAACTTGTGGGTTGTGGACCCTTTTTCAATGGGTCGGGAGCCTATCCCTGGGCAAAAAAATGTTCAGAAAAATATCCTGTGCCTTATTTTAAAGGGGATTTTTTTTATGCAGTGGAGTGCCGCCTTTTCACACTCCTTAACAATAGGAGGTGATAATACCCTGTAATGCTATTGACACACTTCAATTGAAGGGTTATATATATTTAACAAGTAGGTACTCAGCTGAAGCTGCACATTTTTAGGATTTTCAAGTCCTTCTAAGTAGTTGGGCTTTTTTATTTCATGTTTGTTCATTAGAGCTCTGTGGAGTCTGTTAAAGAAGGTTTAAGTTACTGAAGTGTTTTGTGAGTTGTGACAACCTCATAATCAAAGACTTATTTAGTGCTAATGATTTAATATTATTACTTAAGACCTTGTGTCCCTAAAATTTAAATGCAGCTCATTGAACGTAAAAGGGAATGTTTCCCTCTCGAGCATCGACACATGCAGGTCATTTTGGTTTCTCACTTTTTTTGTGTGTGTGTTGGCATACTGTGAAATTCTGTACTATCCCAGGTCCGAAGTGCAGCATATTTTTAGTAAATACATTTGAGAAGTTGAAAATGTCCCTCGATTTGGGTCGCAGCTTGAAATTAAGGGGTGATGGTGGGTCCCGAAGCCAGACCGGTGGAGAACCATTGCTGTAGAGGATCAGATGCAGCTCTTTTTCTTTCCCTTTTGGGAACACTTGGATCGGGGGGGGACAGGGAAAGGCCACCAATGAGGGAGGGGTGAAGAGTTGAGCTTTCTGGGGCCCAGAGTCATAGATGGGCCCACAAAGATCAAGCAAAGAACCCGCCTAAATTCAGGTAATGAACCATTGTCACACTCCATTTCATTTCAGCATGGAGCTAAATGGACTGGATGGTTCATGCCAAATTAAAACAAAATGTCCCCGTGGTGAACTTTAAACTAATTGTTCAACCATAATTATCTACTGCTGCGGAGAGAGCTATTCTAACAAGGCTTTAAATGTCAGTTTTATACACCTGAGAGTCATTTTATGAAGCTTAAGCTATCATATGTAACAGAGGCACCCTGTGTCTTTATCCAATAAACAATCAGTGTAAGCCAAATACTTGCTTTGAATATAAACTTTCATTTAACTCTTCTGGTTTGTTGTTGGAGCTTAAAAAAGTTTGTTTGGGTCTGTTCAAGTATACATTTCTATTACAGCAAGGAGGATCTGCATGACAAGAGCCACTGACTGCAGATTTATACACAATAACCACTGCTTTCCTATGATCCTGACACATCCTGAAGTGTTTTAATTAGTCACACTGGTATTTCAATTAATTTGACAACATAATCACAAAATGTACAGACCTGCATCAATAGATAAACTGAATGTTCTCTTGTTCTCAGTTCACATTGAGGTTTCTGCCATTAATCATTCAAACCCACTACGTCTCTGTCAGCAGATGTTTTTGGTGTGTGTACTCAGTTTTCACAAAAGTATCCTCATGTATCCCAAAATAACAGCGGTCATAATAGCTAGAAAGATCACCAAATGATCTCGCTGGGCAGTTGTTGAATCTCCTATATTGAGCCTTACGGTTAAACAGCTGATCCACACGCTGATTGACTGCTGTAATCCAGTCTACACTTTTTTTCTGTTCGTGAGGCTTCTTTTGTTTCATGTTAATAATACTCTCTGTGTCTTTAGTGGCTCAAAAATGCATCTCCATTGTAATTATCATCTAAAACGCACTGTAAGTCTATTGACAACAGCGGCATTTCAGCCACTCACAGAACTTAGTGACATCATGTTAGTCATGTGTCTGCAAACGGTTGATAACTGCATTTCATTAAAACCTAAATTCTGAGCAATTCTAAGTACAAGTCAGTGGAGAATTGTTATTGTTATTGTTGTCTATTATTGTTATTGGAACAATAATAGACAGACAGCTAATGAAGGAAAGACAGAGAAGAAACGAGTAAAAAGAGCAAAAGCAGCTGAAATAAAATAAAATAAAAATATCTAGTGGATTAGTAAATAAGAATTTAAGTGAACTGATCTGAAATTAGGTAAAAAGCAGTGAGTTTCAAACATAATTGAAAAGATGTTATTGACTGTGTAACATCATTAAATTAGTACATTAAGAGAACATGTTAACTAGCACTGGCCCCTTAGGTAATAAACACTGACAAAAACCTGCCAAATATGTCACAGCTGGGTGGGACCAGACTTTTGGGTCAGTGACCATGTGTACACATGTGTAAGAACCAATCCAGGACCCATTTATGGGGCCTTCTAGGGGCCTAGGCTTGTCCTTGCCCTGGACAGGGAGGGTCTTCACTAATTGGCTGCCCAAACAATGTCTGATGGGAAGGGCAGGGGGGCCTTACAGGCAGGCGGCAACTTCTGGGGCTGAAAATGGAGGCCTATAGGGAAGTGCCAAAAGCTGTAGTACCTCAGAGTGACCTCTTGAGGCTGGCAGCAGAAACCTGACACCCTAATGATTGAAAGACATCTCACAGCCTGATTCAAAATAGGCTTCAATCTTAATAGATAATACATAAATGTCAGGGGGATGTTTTCTTTAATCCCGCTCCACTTTTCTTTAATGGGGGATTTATTGAGGATTTCCTGGTTTTGAACATAGAGTAGCTATTGGTCAGACTTCCTTAAGTCTGGCCTTTCTGACTGTGGTAAGGTTGAGCTAAAATTCGATTGAGATGCCGTGCAGTGTGGCTGTGCCCAGTACAACATCAACATCAACAATGTTCCAAAGGCCCCTTTGTTATTCAAATGGTTGACATCACATGGCTTCCTACAGTTATTTTACAGTCCAGGCCACACGCAGACTTCCAAAACAGTCATGTCGTGCTTGTGACGAGCTGAAACACACATGTAGGTGGAGGGTGTTAAGCTATTACACAATAAATCTTTGGAAGTAAACAACAGAGCATTTTAAGGGGCATTTTGTCTAAAGAGGCATAGTTGCATATTTATTTAACCTTATTTGACTCCAGTGTCCTGCATGTGCTAAATTTTTGCTGTCACATCACAGGACAGTAAATGAGCTGCTATTTTTAAAAGTTTGATGGCAGACATTTTTCACAAGCATGCATCGGTTTTCTATTTTTTGTGTGTGTTTAACGAACAGAATTTTTTACCCTAAAGAAGTTCAAATTGCCTCGAACTAAACTCTTTCAGACATTATCTGACACAGACCTCTGTAATCTTTGTGCAAACAGAGCCAAATTCAGCTGACAAATGAACAACAGCTCCAAGCAATGCTGCTAAATTTATATTGCCTACAGCTTTAGTCTTTGCACTGACTTGATCAGAGTTTAGGTATTTAAAAGCAAACAGCACATTTACTCAACACCATGTGGCTATTTCTGTCAAGACTGACCCGGTTTGTTGTAACGTACAAAAGAATGGAGATGATTTGTTCAGAAGCTATATTCATGTGGATGAATACCTCTCAGCATGATGGCGTGGCAGGTAGTACATGTGCCTCACAGCAAGAAGGTTGCTGGTTTGACCCTTTAGTCGGTCGGGCCTTTCTGTGTGGATTTTGCATGTTCTCCCCATGCATGCTTGGGTTCTCTTCAGGCACCCTGGCTTCCATCCACAGACCAAAAACTTACTCATTAGGTTGATTGGTGTCTCCAAGTTGCCCTTAGGTCTACCCCTACCCCAATGTCACTTGGGATAGGTTCCAGCCCCCGCCACTCCAAAAGGGATAAGCAGTTCAGATAATGGCTGGATGGATGTTTGTTGTTTTTTGCTCTCGGAACTGTTGGGAACATCACCAAGAAAAGATTTAAACTACAGGAGTGTTTGTTTTTTTATTCATTTTCAACATCATGAGTAAGTACAAATATTATAACGTCATTACAGATTGCCATAGTCAACCTTAATTTACCTTAAAGGATAAGTTCGGTTTTGTGACACCTGGACCTTATTTTTAGGATTAAATACACTCGTAGACTCACCCAGACAATTTTGGCAGAGCTCGGAGCCGTTTTCGAGCAATTTAGATCCATCCAACGGCATTTTTTCTCATGTCAAAGTAGCAGACGGGGCCAGAAATCGAAGCCCCTAAATTAGACATTATCTGCTGCGAAACTCACTCATTTCAGCTACATTTTATAAATGAATGGCCAGTGTTATCACCATGTCAGCTCAACTTTGTTGTTATGGTCATCCAGGGCTTTACAAGGATGGGTAACTTTTGGTGACGTCATAGACAAGAACATGAGTAGAGCCGCTGTTGTTGCTAGGCTACACGGCTACACAGCTATTTTTGTGCAACATGGCGGCATATTTATCCGATGTAGAAGTGTCTGACGACAACTTTGAGTATAATGGATGCCCGTATCGTTTTGAGCCAGAATATACCGACGAGGAGCTATTTGAAAGGAGGATGCAGAGGGAAAGAGCCGAACAGCTGGCCAGAGAACAAGCAACCACTGCACGTCCACGAATGGGGGCTAACTGGTGGTGTTGTTGTGGACATTGCACGGCAAACACAACAGAGGAGGAGTGCCTTTGCTGCTCAGAGTGGAACTTGAGACCAGAGGAAACACGTATTGATGCCCCCCAAAATACGATTTCTGGCCCCGTCTGCTACTTTGGCATGAGAAAAAATGCCGTTGGATAGATCTAAATTGCTAGAAAACGGCTCCGACCTCCGCCAAAATTGTCTGGGTGAGTCTACAAGCGTTTTTAATCCTAAAAATAAGGTCCAGGTGTCAAAAAACCGAACTTATCCTTTAAAATGTGGATGTGAAATGCTGTGGTCCAGTGTGAGTCCTTCTTTCAAACATGACTTGCATACAGAATAAGGCTGTCTCTATAAATGACATGCTCTTTCAAGCTGACCCCATTAATTCTGACCCGGAGAGTTAATTAGCTAACACAACCTTTGATCTAAGACTGAGGTTGATCCTTTTTAATCAAGGATTAATTACTTTTAAAGACCTGTGATTAACCAGCAGATGATTCAGAGCATACAGAGAAAAGAAGCAGACTAAAGGCTTTTACACAACAAAAGCCATGCTGATGAACGGTGCGAAATTGTGAATATTCTGGAGGCATCTTCCTGGTTGGTTTATCTGTGCTGTAGGTCTTTTCTGTACATTTACACACTGACACTGAAGCAGGTTCACATAGCTTAGGGGGGTTCAGGGTTCGAGCCCAGCTCCGGCTGTAATGTGTCCTTGGGAAAGACACTTAACCCTAAGTTGCTACCACTGCTGCTACAGTGGCGTGTAAATGGGCATGAAAGGGAGTGAATGTGCTACTGAAACAGATGAACAACTGACAGAAACTCCAACCATCAGTGAGTGAATGTGAGAGTGAATGGGTGTGAATGGGCAGATATAACCCGTGGTGTGAAGCTGTTCTGAGTAGTCAAGGACTAGAAAAGCCCTATAAGCCTAAGCCCATTTACCATTTACCATATCTTGCCCCTGGGCGCATTAGCCAACTTACAGCCCTGGCAGCTCTCTTTTTTGCCAAAAAAAAAAAAGATCCTGCAGCTGTTCAACAATCACGGTAGTCAGGTCCCTGGCCATAGTAACCATAGACAGGTCCTGGCCAATCATAGGCCAGTTCATCATCACTATGGGCAGGCTCCAACTGGTCATAGGCAGGTCCAAGGTTATCATGGACAGGCCTTTGCTGCACAGAGGCATTATACAGCTCATCTGAAGCCATCTGCATACCAGCCACAGTGGCATGTGGAGGAGTTCAATCAGGAGCTGAGATCTCTAAAATTCCAGCCCAAAAGGCCAACAATGACTTATATTATGCTAAGCATATGAACACTATAGAGAGAAGCTTGCATAATAACACAAAGGAGCTTCTGGTAAAGGAGCAAATTCAGAGACTGGCCTGTGAGAAGGAGAATGAGAGACTGAGTGAAGAGTTGAAGGAACCAAAATGGTTAAACTGCCAACCCCAGGAAGAACACAGCCATTTGCTGCATCGCAAAATTGTGCCAAATACAGAGACTTCCGGGAGGAAAAATAAGGGGTGCTGCATAGCAGAGTTTCGGGAGCAGGACCACACCTCAACCACGCCTCTTTCTGTGTTCCTGTAAATTTAAACCTGACTATCTCTTCCCTTTGTTTCGTTCACATGATACACCCCTCCCTACCACCCCTTTTTAAAATTTCTTCTTTCCTCCTTTCTGTAGGGCCTTATAAAGAGGGTTTGTTGTGCCCGGGAGCTACGGCTGATTATCTGCATCACATCATAAATAGTTGTCAAATTCACCCCGTTGACGGTGTGGTCCTTGCTCGTGAAAGTGCTCTTAATTTTTTTAACCAGACATTCGACCCAACATGGTATGTGGCTCATTTTTGCGCAAAACCCATACAATTATGCAAAGAAGCTGTAGCTGTCAACAGCACTGGACCTTATCCGCACATTCAGCTCATTCTGCTTAAAGCTGCAGCACTGCTGGAGCCCTTTCAGCAACTTCACTGACTAATGCCCTCATACAACTAAACTAAGACTAGAAACTAAATAAACTGTATTGACAGCCCTCTTTAGTTTTAGGGACATTTTAAAGCATCTAATAGGTTTGGGCATAGAGACCTTCTTACACTCACACAGTGCTGTCCTGGGAGACAAGACAGGCTTGTAAACAGAAGGTAATTTTCCATGTCTTTCCTCTCTACAGGGATAATTGAATATAACTGATGACGCAAACACTGCTCCCTCCACTGCAAGCCTGGGATCTTCAAGTGTATTTGTGGACATAAACAAAGGTGAGATGAGGTACTCTGTAAATTCAATCTGGAATCAGTGTTAATTTCAACAGCCATTTTAGATTCAAGGTCTCTGCACTCTGAGCCCTTTTGGATGCATGTTTTGCTTCCTTAATCCGATTAAAAGAAAATGAACATAAAACTTGAGCACTGAATCCGGTGGAACTTTTTATTCATGGACCAAATTCACTTGTATGAGTCAGTTATGTCAAAGCTGATAGGCAATATACGTCTTGGTCTGTCTACTTCTTACAGAGACATGCAGCTGCATCAGGGCTGTGTGTACAAGTGTTGTGCCAAGCGCTAAAACTAGTAATGCACAATATTATTGGAACGATATCAATACTAACCAATAAGTGCGCTAAAAGTCACTTATCCGACTTTTGCCCAAACCTCTATCAGGCATGCGACTTTTTCCCAGACCTGATGCTTTAAAAATGTCTGAATTGGCAGCTATTAAGTTTTTTGCTGAAATTTACAGCTAGCTCTAAATCTTTTATCCCCTTCTCAATGGGGTTACTCAACACTTCTTTGCTTTTGTAGGTTTTTATGCTTTCAACAAACTTACTTTTGCACTTATTTAATGGACTAATTTTTTTATTGATTTTTTATTTCGATTTTTTATTGTCTTTTATGATGTCTGATTATTTATGAATCATTTTATGTGTATCAGGATTGAGTATAGGCCTTGTTTGTATGTCACTGTATATATGTACTGTTATTGTTTGTTTCTGTTTTTGTGTACAAGCTTCTCTAAACACATTGGCCGAAATAGGATAAATACTATCTCCCATATATTGGCTGTTAATATGGCATAATGTATGTTATGGGTTACAGAGATGGTGCCACAGCAACAAAGGAAATGCTGTAAAATACAGGAAAAGTGCAGCAGCAATGAAGACACATAAGCACTCTTCTGCTTTGTAATTCTGACAGTTTGGACAGATTTAGCAGTAGCGTTGCCCTCCACATTAAATTCAGAACTACAGTATATTAAATGTACTCTTTAATCAGTTTTACAGAGTGGTGCAGGGATGATGTATTTTTCGTAGGTCAACGTGGAAGTTAGCATCCCACTGGTTCCCTCGACTGCAAGCCTGCTAAAGCCTTTGGGATTTTTCACTTTGTTTTGGATCATTGCTGATAATAAGCTCTGTACCTAACAAAAAAATTATGAAAAATTCACATTCTGTTTTTTGTGAAAGTCTTAACAAACAAACCTACTGAACAGAACTGATAATGGAAATGCTTGCCGTTGAATTTGAAACTGGTATACTAGGGGGCCGTCCACACGGAGACGACTGCAGGCGTATCCGCACAAGTTTTTAATTGTATAGGCATTTTAATCCACACGAAAATGGCAAAAACATACATTCTGAAAACAGATCCCAGAGTGGATAAATATGAAAATGCTGGCCTTGCGTTTCCATGTGGACAATGAATATGGTTAGCTTCAGAAACTATGATGTCATAGCCCCATCTCTTGCTTAAACCACATGCGCGAACCCTGACAACAGAAACGAAAACAAAATATGATGTCACGCTAGTGCTACAGAAGCTAATTAGCATGTTTTGACTAAAGCAAAGTCTACTGCTCCTCTATGTGGCTGTAGAGATGAGCAACAAGAGGACATGGAGAACAGTATACACCAGTGTTTGTTAACATTGCTTATGATGTATGCTCGTGCTCCATTTCTTCTTTACTGCTTTTATTTTATGTCTGCAGCAGCGTTACAGTACTACTTACAGGCCTGGCATATAAACTACAGCTTTTTCATTGTTTTCCTGTGGACGGACACATTTCTTGAAACAATGCCGTCTTCACAGAGAAAGTTTTCAATACAAAAACGTTTTCGTCTCCGTGTGGACAGGACCTAAATCCCATGTAGTTTTGGGGTTGGGAACCAGGGAAGTGCTCAATGCTAACTCACTTGTGCGCTTCTGGACTCAAGAAGAGATTTAATTGAAAAAGAAGAAACTCCTATACTCGCTAACCTCTTGTGCATTTTGTTTCTTTCAACTGAATAATTTTTACATTCAATTAATACACAAAAAATGTTTCTGATTTACCACCATTACAGAGATCACAGGGAAGTTTTCCTATCTTATGCAAATAAAACTTTAATCAGCAGAGTCTCAGTCTTGTTAATCTCACTGAATCTTTACATTTTCCTGAGTGATGGAAGAACTCTTTAACCGAAGGTTGGATTCTAAAGTAATGCCTTACTCCTCCTTTACTTTTCCCACAATGTCTGCCATTCCAGCTCTATTACCATTTTGATAGCACTTCTGTTTTCTAATTTGCCATGTGGAATATTAATACAAATACTTTCCCAGTTTAAAGCAGACCCTGGACCCCAGAGTGCCCGGAAATCCAGAGTAATTGAACTGTTCAAAGAAAAGCTGTGTTCAAAATATAATGGGACAGGAAGGACAATAACAAGTTAGTTAAGTTTGGCCCCAGTCTAATCAAAGACAACAAATTTCAAGTTTTAAGTTGGTTCGGGAAGTAGACTTTGCTTTTCACAAAGTACAGGAGTCTGTTCATGACGATCATGTCCATGACTTTACATAACACAGAAGTTAATGCAATTGGTCAAAAGGAATTGGGGCTGGAAGGATCTTTCTCTGGTTTTAACAGGGCTCTCAAGTTTTGATGTCAGGTCATAGTGAGATTTTTGCTGGCTTGCGACCGGGGGTAGGGGGCGGGGTGCAGGCCTTTGGGTATATGCACTAATTGTATTTTAAAATTAAAGTTAGGTTAATTAGTTACCTAATTACCTAATGGGTCTTATTGTTACTGTGTGATACAACATAATAATACAAATAATTATTGTTCTTTTTTATTATTTGCCTCCAACATTTGACCATGCTCTTTCAAACTAAAATTGTGCAATTTTGATTTTGATTATAACCGAACATTTCTCATGTTCTAAGAATAACTGTTAACTTAACTAACTTTACTTTGATTATTTTGTTTTCATGTGATGCCTGGTAACCACAGTTTGTATGTCAGTGTGATTAACTATTTAATGGTAGGTGTGAAGGAAGAATAAGAATAAGCTCTTGTTTTCCTTTCGAACAATAAGTAATTTCATTCATCAGTAGGCTACAAAATCAAATGATGAGATAACTTACTGCACTCATGTGATAAGGCACTCACGTCGTGTGCGTGCAGTATGCATCCTCTGCAGTCAGATCAACCGTATCTTACACCGGATACAGCAGTGCTTTGTTCTGATTGGCTGATATGTAGCTGCATGTTATTTTTTGATTAGCTGATGGGTAGTTGATTATATTACCTGAGTCACGTCAAGCTTCTATGATGCTCAGAGCATCTTGTTACACGTTCAAATGCGTGTGTGAGATGCTGAATGCGTGAGACTTGAGAGCCCTGCTTTAAAGGGGACATATTGTGCAAAAATCACTTTTTAAGGCTTATGAGCAAAATTTTGTGTATTTGGCCTTCCTCTCAGCCCACATGAGAGAGTAGACAACAAAACCTGTATTTAGCAGGCTGCATGTAAACTCATTGTATTTGGCGAGCTGTTGAGTCTGTGGGTATTTTATTACCTAACAAGCATTTTATTTGCATGAGCCTACGTCTACCTGAGTATCCCCAACCCCCAGCTTGAGAAATTTATGTGTGAAGTGCCGCCATATTGTTTACATTCTTAGTGAGAGATCGGCGTACACCATGTCTAGACCCAAAACCTATCACTGCTCGGTTGTTGGCTGTAAACAGCTACATATATCTTCACATATAGGCTACCAGCCTCGGAGGACCAAAGGGCCCAGTGGATTAATTTTATTTTGAAGGGAATGTGCCAGCTACAGTCTACAGTTCACGTCAGACTGCTTCTTCAACTTCAGTCAGTTCAACACAGGACTAGGAACTAGACTTTTCCTGAATCCAGGCTTAGTACCAACAATCCATCGCGTCACGTTACTTGTTGAAAGTCTGAAGGATAAACTTAAATGTATGAGCATTCTTACATTAGCCAAGAGAAGTTTAACAGTTAGCTGAATATAATCAGTCCTTTACCCACCCAGTTACCCCTCCGTTTTTGCTAACGTTAGCCCGGAAGGTAGGCTAAGTTGCAGTTGTCCCACTACGGTGACTAGGCCAAGGTTACAAAACAAAATCTCTAGCAAAGTATCAAAGCAAAGCTAGTCAAACAAAGAAAGAAAATACTCAAAGCTAAATACAAAGTACAAATCAAAATCACTGGGAAGTGAACGAAAAAAACAGACAAACTACCTACAAACACTGGAGAAACTCCAGAGAAATACTGGGGAAACACTTGAGACGCTGAAGACGTAGTGAAATATCGAGACGAATAACCCGATGAAGACAAAGGGAAACACAGAAACTAAATACACCGGGGAATGATCAAGCACTGGTGAGACAATCACAATCAGAGGCACATAGAAGGGAGGGCAGGAAAACACCACGAGGAACACAGGGATTTCAAAATAATACAGGAAACACGAGAGACAAGTGAAACAAGAGGTCACAAAGACTAAGGACACAAGGAAAATACATACCAAATAAAACAAAACTAGCCGCACCATAACACTTTCAAAAACAGTCATGGCATTTGCCTGTTATGAATTAAAGCACACATGTAGGTGGAGGCTGTATTATTGTTACATCATAAACCTCAGGAAGTAAAAAACAAGCATTTTAAGGGTCTTTTTCTTTATAGAGACATAGCACATTTCTCCATGTTAAGTAAAAGGTGTCACATTCTGCAAAAAAAACCCATATTTTTCAGGACATGGGACCTTTAAGTGTTAACTGAATCCACACAGGGGGGAGTTCATTACATTTCTGTCCATGTCAAATGTTTCTGCCTGAGATGTCCAGACCCTTTAATCCCCACTGTGCTCCTCTTCAAGTTCACCAAAATGTTTTCTGTACACAAGCATACTTTAATATGTCAAAAAAAAAGAAAAAAAAAAGATTTCAGAGCCTCTCTGACCCATTTTTTGACTCACTGTGTGACTCCAGCAGGCTCAGTCTGCCTCTTTACACAATGAGTCCTTGCTCACAGTGTGTGCCCTGCAGCTACAGTGTGAAAATAGAGGGCCAATCATTGTAAAGTGGATGGCTGTTAGATTGAAAAAACTCAGTCGACCAATTCATCCATTCATAGAGGACATAGAGGCTAAAAATAAATCCAGAGCAGTGTATGTGTCCTGTTAGAAATCATGATAATCTTGAATAGGCTGCTATGAGAGCCAATTTTACCTTTTCTTTGTCCAAACAAACACGTCAAAAACAACAAAATTTATATGATTTTTTTTCTAAACAAAGTGTTAAAGTTGGCACAATACCTGAAGTTTCTAAGTGTGTGAGCAAGCTTTGTATGGGGTGCTATGTATCTTACAACTCACTGGCCACTTTATTGGTTCAACTTGCTAGCACTTGGTTTGACCCCTTTTGCCTTAAAGAAATAGATCAGGTTTTCTGGAGCAGGGTTGTGTGAGATACCTGGCATGAGCCTGAACATGTGCCACAGTGTCACAGCTCAGTTCTCTCTCTGTTCAGAAATCTCGGGACAGATTGCTATACATTGCTATACATGGTGCCAAACTCTCCTCTGAATTAAAAGAATTGTGGGAGAAAACAAGCCACAAAAACAGTGTGGTTTCATCACACTCTACAAACAGTTTGTTCACGTCTTCTTTATTTTCCACTACTGAGCCACTTTGATTAGGCACTATTTTGAGACACAGCACAGCCTACGTGTTCTTCCACCAGCAGCATATGGATCAAACTACCGTGCTGTATTTTGTCTCACAACTGTGCTTAATCAAAGCAGATCGTAGTGCAGAATTAAGTGGGTGTAAAAAAAATTGTTGTGTGATGACCCCATGCTGTTTTTGTGGCCTGCTTTCTCCCACAATTCCTTGAATTATTCAGAGGAGAGTTTGTCACTATGTACAGTAAGGTTTAGCATTAGTGTCTGTCCTGAGATTCCTGAACAGAGAGAGAACTGAGCTGTGACACTGTGGCACACGTTCAGGCTTATACCATGTGCCTCACACTACCACTTCAGGAAGAAATGAACCATCCCTTTAATCCATCCAGCCGTTATCGAAGCCACTTATCCCTTTCAGTGTTGCAGGGGGCTGTAGCCTATCTCAGCTGACATTTGGCAAGAGGTGGGGTGCACCCTGAACTGGTCACCAGCCAAACACAGGTAGACACAATCATTCACACTCTCACCCACACCTAAGAGCAATTTACAGACACCAGTTAACCTAACAAGCATGTTGTCTGGTCTGTGGGAGGAAGCCAGAGTGCCTAGACAGAACGCACGCATGCACTTTCACGCGGATTTTCATCCATATTGACATGATGGTATCACAGTTGCTGCCGATTTGTCAGCTGCACGTCTATGATGCCCATTTCCTATCCCATTACATCCCAAGGGTGTTTTCTTGTGTGACTGTGGAGGCTGCTGGAGTACAGTAACCTCATTGTCATGTTCAAGAGACCTATCTGAAATGATTTGAGCTTTTTGACGTTGTGGAAGCAACCATCAGAAGATGCTCAGGCATTTAAACAACGCACACATTGTGCAGTGCATTCAAAAATGGTCTTCTGGATAGCTTGGTTAAGACAAGTGGTTATTTGAGGTACTGTTGCCTTTCTATCATCTTTAACTCTCAGGATTATAGCTGGCAGCACCTTATAGTGATAACTTGATGTTTTAGGTTTGATACCAAAATGATGCAACCTTTGTGGAAAACAGACAGAATGCAGCAGTTCACCTGAATTTTTTGATGGACTTACTCCATTAAATTATTATTGGTGTAGTAAAAAGGGTGTTTTAAACCTTCTTCTTTGTCCTTTTTCAACAGCCCTAATTCTAGATGGCAGCATTTTAGAACACATGGTATGAAATGATATCTAAGTATTGACAAATTTGATGACCTACAGCGCTCTGCCAGGATAACTGTGAAATAAAAGCCTTGATTATTCATGATTAAAACATCTCTAAAGGTCTTCAGATGAACCTTTTATTCGTGTTCATTTGCAGATTTGTATTTGTTGTGGCAAATATAGAAGAATGTTAGGAAATCTGAGTCATACAAATAACTGATAATGGCAATAATAGGATATGCAAACCAGTGATTAGGTAGATATAACAATTACAATATTACAAAAATGAATGTGAATTCACTTAGCAAAGACTGTCACAGTTTAGTCCAAAGATCTCTGGTTCATACATCTGTGACCCAGATCTTGTGTCTTTTGTTATGCCTCCCAGGTAGTGCAATGACTCAGGTCTGACCCTGGAGATGCCGAAGAGACGAGACATCGTCGCCATTGTGTTGATCGTGTTGCCGTGGACACTGCTCATCACTGTGTGGCACCAGAACACCGTCACCCCGCTGCTTGCTGCTCGAAAGGGTAAAAGTGCAATAAACAAGTGTCAGGACACTGTTTTCATTTAAGCTTTAAAATGTATTATGCCGAATACAACAGAAGTTTTTTATTCTTTTAAAGTATTCATACCTGTTTCAGTGTGTTTCTACATCAGGGGAAGTTAACTCACATGTTAATCAAGGCTGTAACGCACAAGGTTAAGGCTATGTCAACATGTGGGTGGGAATTTTGAAAAATATCACAATCTACGGGAAAAGGCAAAAAACACATGAAGCACTATTAAAAACAGTTAATTACCTTGTAAGTATGTCCATGATATGTTACGTTTTTTTGGCAATTTCTTTTCAAAAGCTGTTTTATTTTCATATCCATTCCTACCAGCATGTCCGGCTGGTGTTACGGTTTGACTTGTGGCTATGTTAACAGCAAGAGTGTTTACTAAATATTTCTTTGTTTATATGACAAAAGGCTTTTCATCATAGATTCATCCAAAGCTCTGTCAGGTTTAAATTTTGCTCAGGTTGTCCTTAAAAAAATGACTCCTTTTTAATTCTTGTTTATTTTGATGAAACAACTGGCAACATAACTGACATTAAAGGGTTAAAATTCTGAAAGTCGTGAATCTTTGGTAGTTTTGAGCAGAGCTGAAGTGGTTTGAGAGATTTATGCAGAAAAAAATGCTGAAAAAATGATTTATGATGACTTTATAGCATTTTTTTTGCATTTACATTCTTGGCTTGAGAGTCCCCAGAGGGTGCAAAAGGTGTCAGTAGAGTATAATAGACCTGTGAGAGTAACTGACATTAGATCAAATATATGTCAAAAAAAGAAACATTCTTGTATAAATGTTGCCATAAGCTGTAATACAGCCATAATGATCACCAAATTTGAAAAGAAAAATTACAAAAACACACAAAAATTGTCCAGGGGTCACTGAAGGTTAAAGGATTAGAGGAAGGGTTTAAACTCTGCATAGATTATACCAAACAAAATAATCAAGGCTGACTGACAATGGCAGAAAATGGTTTGGGGCTACAAGGATCAATAAATGTACTTTGCCTGTATGACAGTGAACAGCTTATTGTAATCATCTCCTCTCTTTGGTTAGATGACCAACGTGATGGTCGCTCCAGCTCCAGAAACACCTTTGCCATTAAGGAGACGTGCTCTCTCCAGAACCGGGACATCGTGGAGGTGGTGCGGACTGAGTACGTCTACAGCCGGCCTCCTCCATGGTCTGACATTCTGCCCACCATCCATGTTATCACTCCCACCTACAGCCGCCCCGTGCAGAAGGCCGAGCTGACCCGCCTGGCCAACACTCTGCTGCACGTCCCCAACCTGCACTGGATCCTGGTGGAGGACGCCCAGAGGAGGACCACGCTGGTCAGCAGACTGCTGCAGGAGACAGGACTCAACTACACCCACCTCAATGTGGAGACGCCCAGGAACTATAAAGTACGAGGGGACACCAGAGACCCCAGGATACCTCGAGGTACCATCCAGAGGAACCTGGCTCTGCGCTGGCTCAGGGAGACGTTTGGGGTGAACAGCAGCCAGACGGGGATCGTCTACTTTGCAGACGACGACAACACATATAGTCTGGAGCTGTTTGATGAGGTAGTTATGATAAGCAGAAAATCAAACACAGTATGGAGCAGGGTTATTATCTTAGAGGGCAGTCTGCTCCCGTAATCATCTCTTTCCTAACTTCTTTAAACAGCTACAGATAAGCTCTGAAAAGCTAAATCAAGATTACTCAGAGGGTAATACAACAATAAAAACCCACATCAATCAAGCCAAGCATTAAACAAATAAGATCATAAGAATTATATCCCAGCAGAAAACATAAAAAACAAGTAATGCCTTTGCCTCCTATGGAAGATTCTTCCTAATTTGACACATCAGATGGACAGGTCAACATATTTAACTATTCCTTTTAGGAAACAGCCCATAGAAAGTTTTTGGGAATGGGCAGAACCTTTTCAAAAGTACATCTAGCAGGTGATTGGATGATTGTTCCATCAATCACTTTCATTACAGGCCAGTCAGATAATGTTGTAGGCTGGCGCTACTGCTGAGGTGTAAAGTGCAAAATGTGAGCAAGTTTGTAGAACAAACTCGTCAAAACATGTCAGGAGTGGAGCAGTAATATCTTGTTTTATCAACAAGAGCTTTCAGTGTGATTGTTTGTTCTTAATTCAATCAAGAAATGAAGCTGAAGCTGTTAACATATATGCTAATCCCTGTACAAGCATTCACTTCCTGCTGTTGTCTTGCTCATAGCTCCCACCTAGGCCGAACACAATCATTGTAGATTGGAGCTTGGCAAGATGGACCTGAATGATTACAGACATTGAATCAGGCAGATCCAGTTGCTGTATGAGGCTGAATTTTTCCCAAATCTGTCCTACCTGCAGTAATGACTCATTCAGCTCTTCTGGTTTGTCTTGGAGCTTTAAAAAGTTTGTGTGGGTCTATGCAAGAATAAATGTTCATTACAGCAGAGTGGATCTGCATGATTAGGGCCACAGACTGCAGATTTACACACATCAGCCACCGCTAATCTGCTGAAGAGTCCCAGATTGTACACGCCTGCATCAACAGGTAACCTGAAAGTTCTCATGTCCTCCAGTTCCCATTGTTTTTGCTGTGTGTCTCCTCATGTATCCAAAACAAACGGCGGTCATAATCCCTGGAATGATAACCAAATTATCTTGCTCGGTGGTTGTTTGGTTTATCCTCTTTTGCCTTCCGCTGTCTGACTGCTGTTCAGTGGCTATTTCAGTCCGTTCTGTGCTTGTTTTTCTGTTTGTTGGGCTTCTTAAGACGTCCAGACTCAGGACACACAGGACAAACTGACAGAGTTGTGGAGTTGTAGTTGTGAATGAGCGGATTGTTTGCAAGCCATTCTTAAATTAGCAGGCAATTTGCATTTAAGAGTGGCTCCCAAAATAATGCCTCAGTCACAGCTGCGAATTGGTTCTCATCGTTCACTTACAAGAGCTGTTCAAAAGACTCGACTTGTTCATAAATGTCACATCTCCACCGCAAACCACCACAGAAGTAGGTCAACAAAACAAACCCTCTGTTTATGAGTACAAGATAATATGATGATAGTAGAAGATAACATAACGCCATAAAAGAAATTCAGTCACAACAAACACACAGGACCGTTTAGAGTTGCTGAAGAGTTTATCTGATGACTGTAGGCAGAGGCAGGCTAACTTCACAGTTGACTCCCAGTGTTTGAGCTAAGCTAACTAGCATTGGGGGAGCTCTCCCCATCGCTTCCTTGTTACTGCACGCACAGTCGAAAGAATGGTTTCTATCTGCTTGACATGGACTTGGGAGTGAGGCAAGACACGAAAACAAAAAAAAATGTTGCCGTATTAATACACTCAATGAGACAAGGTATTTTGACATTCAAAATGACTCACCTGACTGTCCTGTACCTCTGTCTCTGTTTTTGCCTCCAGATGCGTTCCACTAAAAAGGTGTCGGTGTGGCCCGTAGCATTCGTAGGCGGCCTTCGCTATGAATCTCCTAAAGTGAACATGTTTGGAAAAGTGTACGGCTGGAAGACTGTGTTCGACCCACACAGGCCGTTTGCCATCGACATGGCGGGGTTTGCGGTGAACCTGCAGCTCATCCTGTCCAAACCCCAGGCTTATTTTAAACTGCGAGGAGTAAAGGGCGGTTATCAGGAGAGCAGCTTACTGAAGGAGTTGGTCACCCTCAGCGACCTGGAGCCTAAAGCTGCCAACTGCACCAAGGTGAGTGCAGAAATGATCTGTGCATGTTTGAGATGTGATGAAACTTCTGTGAACCTGAAAGTAAATCAAGCTGCTGCTCTAAACACTGAGGGTAAGTCTTCAGATCCTCTACTGTCAAAACAATTTGTTCCTGAAGTCAGTAAACTGTCAGATTAAAGCTCATCTGAATGACACGTCTTTCTTCCTCTAGACATTTTGTAGCAGGTGTGATGTAATGAAGAAACTGCTCTGCCTCTGGAGCCAAAATGTCTTTTTAAGTGTTTCATCACTCTGACTGTATTCCTGCTCGTCTCCTCTCTCCCTGCAGGTATTAGTATGGCACACACGGACGGAGAAGCCTGTGCTGGTAAACGAGGGCAAGAAAGGATTTACAGACACTAACGTGGAGATATGATAGACTTCATCTGACACGGGTAAGAGCACTCACTTCAAAATGGAATCTACTTCATACTCCTCAAAAACAGTTTGAAAATGTTAATTTTGTTAATTGTTTCTCCCCTTGAAAAAAATGCCACTTGGTATTGTAGCTGATATCATTGGAAAGCCTGACAAGACATCTTTACAGAGAGGTAAATGTGTCTTGTCACCCACCCAACAAATATGTGCCAAAATCCCCTCGTCCCCTGGAAGAAAGCCCACAGTTCCTTAGTGTATGGAAAGCTGTTTGAGCATGAATTGACATCCATGATATCAACTGTAGTTAAGCTCTACTAGTACTGAAATTGGGAGTAGTTGTACTCAATTTTGGATTACTAGTGTGTGAGTAAACCTTACTAGTAAAGCAAAATCGTGTACTAGTAGACAATTTATTGGTAATACTAGTAAAGCTCTGAGTTCGTAACATTTTTTAATTCTACTAGTACTGCTAGTAACACAAAATTGTCTTCTAGTCTTGGCCAGGACACTCCTGAAAAAGAGATTTTTAATCTCAATGAGTTTCTTTTCCTGGCGATGGTTAAATAAAAAATAATGATTTAGTTATAGTCTTTTGCCTAAATATATCTTTTAGTTTTAGTCATAATTTAGTCATCTAAGTTGTTTTAAGTATAGTCTAGTTTTAGTCGATGAAATCCACTGTAAGTTTAGTCGACTAAAAGATGACGTGTAAAGGGTAAGGCATTTTTTATGTTTCCTTGAATTTATGAAGTCTTGTTTTACACTTGGATAAAATGAAACATCTAATAACCCTTTATTGAATGCCAGTAAAGTTTGAATGTATAAATTAACAAACAAATTTAACTTACAATAACAGAACTGACAAAAACAGTGAACCTGCTCTACATGAATATATCGATTCATAAAGAGAGAAGCTCTGATTGGATCGCTTCCCAGCTTATCTCACCACCATGAAGCTAAGGTAGTTGTGACTGGATGTCCCTCTTAACTCATCCAACATTTCCACACAACCAAAGTAGCTGTGATTGGATATATTCGTAACTTGTTCCTACTTTCTACATGACCAAATTAGGTCTGATTGGATAATGTCTCTGTCAAACATTTTAGTTTAGTTTTTATTTGTTGAGGAAAATGTCAGTTAATTTAGTTTTAGTTATTGTCTATATGAACTTGTTTTTATTAGTTACTGTCTAGTTTTCATCAGGGGAAAAAGGTTGTTGACGAAAACAATTAGTCAACAAAATTAACACTGTTGTCAACAAATATTTAATGATAACAGTAATTATTTATGTTTTTATCACTTTTACTCTCAGAGTAAATGCCATGTCTGCAGTTTAGCTCTAACACAACAGGTAGTTGCATACAGTCATGACACCAACCAGCGCAAACGCAAGGATGGACTACAGGTATATCTCCGGCTTTAGCTGTGTTGCTCCTTCCACAGTTTTGTTTGCATTCAGCTGAGTTGTATTCATGCAAGAGTGAATCAGTCTCCAACCACATTATTCAGGTGTGGTAGTCCAGATTCACTTTAGTGATTTGGACTAACACGTTCCCGTTCATTTAAAAGGTTATGTCAACATTTCATGTCTTGCCTCACTCCAGAGTCCATGACAAGTGGGTAGACACCATTCCTTCGACTGTGCAAACAGTAACAAGGAAGAGATGGGCAGAGGTCACCCAATTGTAGTCTAAAAATAGATAATGCAACGTAACACAGTAAAACAAAATGAGTCACAACAAGCACACAGGACAGTTTAGAGTTGCTGAAGAGTTTGTCTGATGACTGTAGGCAGAGGCAGGCTAACATTACCTTTTGACTCCCAGTGTTTGAGCTAAGCTAATTAGCTCTGCCTGTCTCTTCCTTGTTCCTGCACACACAGTTGAAAGAATGTCTATGCGCTTGTCGTGGACTCAGGTTTGTGGCAAGACACAAAAACAAAAAAATGTTGGCGTATCCCTTTAATCAATAACACAATATTTTAAAATTTTCTTGCCACAAATTAATACACTGATTATGTGATCCAAGATTTGATATTACAACAATTCTGCTTGCAACAAATTTTTTTATATCTTTTATTTCCAGAAGAGTGGTCTCTCCTTTGTCCTCCACCTTGGACTCCCATCCTCCGAGCTTCTTAAAGCCACAACGGGGTCAGATATTTATTATCACAGCACAGTAGCTGATCCTCACCACAGCTTAGAAACAAAGGCACAAACCAACCCCGGGAGGACACATAAGCCATGTGCGTGATCCGGCCACTGAGTATCAAAGCACAACAGCACAAAAACAAGCCGGCGTTCTCTGCTCCCAGCACTAGCTGATGTGATACACTGTTTTGAGGTGCCAAAAGGAGCCTGCCAAGTGATGTCTCCCCGGAGAGACGAGACAAAGGATGCTGCGCGATTTCCAAACCGCACGAAGAGATGGCACGGCAGGCACTAAAGAGCCCTGTGAGCCCCGCAGAAAACACCAGCCTACCATCCAATTAGCATTAAATAGGAGCCTTTTGTTGTAGAGCAAGCTGGCTGTCGGGCATGGCGCTGCACAGAGGAATAAAGGGGTCCTTGTTTAAAGTGAGTCAGCAGTGACTGACAGACTGCATTGAGGGGATCTGAGCCCTCCCCGCCTGTACTGTACAGCACTGAGCTATTTAGATAGCACCCTGAACCCAGCACTAATTAGGAGTCCTGTTACTCCTCCACACGTTCACTCTGCACACACTTAGAAACACAGAGCAGTGATTTATTACAGCACTCTGTTGTCCTGCAGTCTGGTTTATGTCTTATATGCTGTAACACGACTGAATCTGCTCTAGTTCAGGAGGAGATTGAATTTTTCAGAGGACCTGTCTTTTTCTTCACAAGCTAATTAAGATCCCCCTGGGAGCACTGACGGATTCTCAGACAAATTATTTATTATTTCAGAGAACTATTCACTTCCATCCCTGTTTGTGTGAGTCAACGGAAATGAGGCCATTACTCAGAATATTCATGCATATCTTTGCAAATGACCGTATTACACAATCAAATTATCCCCACCATGGATGGCAGGCTTGAAAGTAATGATTTTATACTCTGTTGGCTCAAAGTGTTTCTGTTTAAAATGGCAATGTTCTCATTTGTGTGGCTGTTTAGGTATGGTCAGTTATTTATTAGTAACAGATAATTAGAGGTTAACTTATAGAGAGAGTCTGATGTTGTTACACTGCTGCTGCTGATTGATATAAGTTATTTGGATCACTTCTGCCTCATCTGCCTATTTTTTAAGCTACATTAATGTTCATTTCCCATACTCAAAACAGTATTTATACTTAGATACCACATTCAGGATTTTAGACTTAAGTTGGTTGAAATGGTTTCCTCCTTAGTTCCAGGTACAGAAATAAAATAACAATCGGGGACCTGCATGAATTTTACAGCTTAATTTTTGATCAGACACTGAAAAGACAACACAAAAGGAGTTGTGTTCTCACAGATGCTCCACAATGTGCATCTACTGTGTTAGCTTAAGGCTAAAACATGTTAGAAACGTCCAATAATAAGATAATGGTACTAGCGTCAAAATTACAATGGGTAATGACTTGAAAAAGTAATCTATTAAATATAATTGTTTGAGGTTAAAAGAAAGGCTTTTATTTAAAAAAAAAAAAAAACTTGGTTTATTAGCATCTCTACCATATTACTGTATGTCTATTGCATTGTAAATGTCAAAAGTGGCCTTTAGGCAGAGTGATTAAGCCCAGATGATCAAATCAATGCAGTCAGAGAATAAAAGGGATGCTGCACTTGGATAGTTTGAAACACTGGTATTGATAAGAACACGCTGCACTTACTGTGTATGCCTGGGCTGTGATACTTTTATATATATATATATATATATATATATATATATATATATACTGCCTGGCCAACAAAGAAGTCACCACCAAAAAACAGGGTCACACATTCTAATATTTCATTGAACTGCCTTTAGCTTTGATTACAGCACAAATTTGCTGTGGCATTGTTTCGATAAGCTTCTGCAATGTCACAAGATTTGTCACAGATCATAGCACTGCCCCCACAGGCTTGTACAGTAGGCACTAGGCATGATGGGTGCATCACTTCACCTGCCTCTCTTCTTACCCTGATGCTCCCATCACTCTGGAACAGGGTAAATCTGGACTCATCAGACCACGTGACCTTCTTCCAGTCCTCCAGGGTCCAATCTTTATGCTCCCTAGCAAACTGAAGCCTTTTTTTCCAGTAAGCCTTACTGATGAGTGGTTTTCTTGAGGCTACACAGCTGTTCAGTCCAAATCCCTTGAGTTCCCTTCACACTGTGTGTGTGGAAATGCTCTTACTTTCACTATAAACATACCCCTGAGTCCTACTGTTGTTTTTCTTTGATTTGATTTGTCGATCACTTAAACAAATGTTTAAGTGATCGACGATCACGATCATTCAGGATTTTTTAGACCACATTTCTTCCTCGAAGACGATGGTTTCCCACTATCCTTCCAGTTTTTTAATAATGCGTTGGACAGTTCTTAACCCAATTTTAGTAGTTTCTGCAATCTCCTTAGATGTTTTCTCTGCTTGATGCATGCCAATGATTTGACCCTTCTTAAACAGACTAATATCTTTTCCATGACCACAGGATGTGTCTTCTGACATGGTTGTTTAAGAAATGAGAAGCTACTCATTGCATCAGCTGGGGTTAAATAACTTGTTGCCAGCTGAAAGATAAGCGCCCATGCAGTAATTATCAGAGGCTTGTACCTATTTGCTGAGTTAAATGCAGGTGGTGACTTTTTTTTTGGCCAGGCAGTGTGTGTGTGTATGTATATATATATATATATATATATATACATACATACATACACACATACATACATACATATATATACATACATACATATATATATATGTGTGTGTATGTATATATATATATATATATACAGAGAGAGAGAGATACATATAGATATATAGATTTATATATACATATAGATAGATAGATAGATAGATAGATAGATAGATAGATAGATTTAGAAAACCTACAATTTTCTGTTCACTTCTAACACCTGATAGGGCGGCCTTGACACAAGCAATATGGCACCCATGTGTATGTACTATCCAGATAGTCAGCATGTTTTGACACATGTACACCAATGTGTGTAAACCTGTTTCTTCAAATATTGTGTTTTTAACTGTTTGAATTTAAACATTTGTAAACTTTTGTTGTATGAGGAATATTTTGTTCTCATGTTCACTGTAAAAAACAAACAAACAGGTCTTTAGCTAGCTCATTTTTACCAGCTGTCCTGCTCCTGAGTTAAATTCAGACTGCAGCAAGTGCTAGAATACAACCACAATTTGTGATGACTTGTCAGCTAAAAGTAAAATATAGTGACAGCATTGCCTTTTTATTCTTGCCAAGAATGATGCCAGAACAATGTATTGAGGGATAATCTATTGGTTATTTAACACAAATAAAGATTATGTTTGCTGGTTAATGGTTACCTCACATGTTAGCTAAAGGTAATGTATGCTTAGAATTGGCTGAAACCCATCATTAGCTGTTTTGAATTTTCTTTCTTAATTTTCCTTTTTAGACTGATTTTACGTAATTCTACGGACAAATAAATAAATTCAGTGTGAAACAGTCAGAGGTAATTTAAGATAGTTAACCGTGACGTGGTTCACTACATGATGATTATAAAAACAGCTTTGTCATATTGAAGCTGGGATAAAGTTCATTTAACTGTTGTTATTTTCCTGATGGTAACTCTTGATTTCTTGTAAGAGCACTTAAATATGGCAGAATACATCATTTGAATGTTTGTATCAAACATTTTTATTTTCAGTCTCTGATCAATAAATAAATGACAAACAACAGCAGTCAAATCCCCTTACATGTTTAAAACCCTGAGCAAATTAGGCTACATCACAGTAACTTTTTTGTTGGGCATATTGACATTTTCTCTTTTCCTGAGGGGGATGTCGGAGAAAAATGTCTTCTTTGTGAAAATGGGGAATTCCCAAGTCCATATGATAAAAAGTCACACAGGCAGAACAAATCGTACAACAATTTAAACTGCCATTTATACACATAATCACCTGGTAACTGGAAATAAAGAGGATAAACTGGTACCTCTGTTCTCTGTGTACAGAACTACTGTAATTTAAAGTACTGTATGTTCATAGTTATAAACCGCTCCCACAGAAACATGCTGTCTGGTTTTTTTTTTTTTTTTTAAATCTTCTTTATATATATATTCATATATATAAAGTACAACAAATATTTGTACATCATTGATACCCCTTTGCTTTTCTTAACAAAACAAAGTCCATATAAATGATGAAGTTCACTGGATGTCTGCTGCCATGCCGAGGTCTGGTGTGTCATCAAAGTGGACTTTATAGTCGCCCTCCTGCTCCTCAAACACAATGACCTGATCAATAACAGAAAAATGAGAGACGTGACTTTGTTAGTGCTGAGATGAACATCATGTTTGCTGCCAAGATTGAGCTAACGTCACAGGAACCCTTTTTATCTGTTTTCCAAGAAAGTTAAAGCAGGTAACATTAGCACCTTAGTTCAGCAAAGATGTTGGTGAGGGTAAAACAGCTAGTCTGCCTCATACATATCAAGTTGTGTTGTGAACCAAATAATGCTGACTAGGGTTATGAGAGTGGTATCAGTTTTGCACATCTAACCTGTGGCTAAAAAAATCAACTAGTTTTAAGAGCACATCTGTCAATCAGCATAGATTTAAAAGTAAATTTGAAAGTTGATGTTAATTTGAGAAACAATAATGGGATCCTTTAACAATTAGTACGTTTGGTTCCCAAAAAAATCCAGTGTATCAAGTCCCCTTTTTCTTGAGTAATGCTATTCATTTAGAGGAGATGAAGAGACTCTGCTAAAGATGCTAAATCTTTTCACCACTAAGTGGCACCAGTGCACCTCTGCCTTTTATTACAGAAGCTGCGTGGTGCTAACAATCGACTGAGTTCAATCAGGTTCTGTTGTTGCATCTCCTATCTTTGGTATTGGCTCGACTTTCTTCGACTCTGCTCAGGTTTTTGATTTTCCCATCAGAGAGCGTACCAGGTACCTGGTCTTTTTTGGGTTTTACCTCTAGAGAGGCAGTTTATGCTGATACCAAAATGTGGTGTGGAGACACTATGACCACTGAATGGAATGAGATTTTTGTCATTATTATTGCCGCTTGGATGTTCAACACAGAAATGAGACCCATCAGTTGTTAGCATCCTGCTGCTGTTTGATTTCCCAAACCCCCCTGTAGTTTTGGGCCCCGTTTTGATGATATGAAGCATGCTATCTAAAAGTGCATGGCGTACAGCAGTTTGGGGTATGATGGTCCATACTTATATAATTTGATAATGCAAATTCCCTGATCAAAGCCAGGCACTCAGTGGAAAGAAATAAATAAAACCCCTTGATTATACAGTCTGTATGGGTGCAACATGAATCAATTTAGTCAGAATGTCAGCTTGCATTCCCAAAGTGGTTCATGCCTGCCCGCAGGATTTTATTTATTTTCACAGTAGGTTTAACGGCTTTGTCCAAACTCCAGTTAGATTATTAAATTCCCTTTTTTCCTCACTGAACCAATAAAAACACAGGACACACAGGAAACTGTATGAAACAGGGCAAAACTGAGATTAAAGTTACATTTCAGCAGGGCATTCACACATCAGAAATAATCAAAAAGATGGAGTAGCACTCAAAGTTAATGTTCTGTTTTTAAAGGTGTTCTGTCGTTAACCTTGCACATGATGAAAAACTCAGTGAGTGTAATTTTTGACCTTAAAGATGTGTGTCCACCATCACGCTGCGACACAGACTTCGGCCTTTACAGCAGGTTTAACGTGGTTTGAGGCACAGTTGTGCTCTGCATTGTTACGATAAAAACATGCCTGACCACTTCATTTTAGACAAACATAACCCCGGATGCAATGTCCAGAAGCATATTAATGGCTACTGGAGTTAGCATCTTTAAAAGTAGATTAAAATGATTGATGATGATGCCAAATCCTGCAAAGTTGTACCTGATTGATTCCACTGTTGAGGAAGGGACCTGGGAGGTAGAGAGCCTGCTGAGGGCCGATGGACCAGTATCGACCCAGATTGAGCCCGTTGATGAAAACAACACCTTTCTCCCAGGCCTGAACAAAGAACACTTAATTTATCTTTACAAATAATAGAGTAACCTTTATCAGAAAAATAATGGTGCTAATTTTGGCCACAAAAGATATGACTGAAAGTGTTAGTTGGTTGTTTTATATGACAAAAAATGAACAGTAACTAGCTAACTTAAATTCATAAGCTCATTAAAGGAAGCTTTGCTGTTTGCTTTTGGGTTTAAGGATATAATAAATACTATTTTTTATTTTAATTAAAACATATGAATTTTGGCTTGGGACTATCCTTCAGTTTTTGTAAATTTGGCCCACAGAAAACAATAAGGAATATTAATGTGGCCATCACAGTAACCAAAGTTGCCCATCTTTGCATGTACGGCAATTAGCATAGATGCTAACAGCTTCAACGTCAGTTTTATCTGATCTGGACCACATTTTTTAAAAGGAAATAAATTAAAAAGAAATAAAAACACTGAAAGCATTTCTCCATGGAAAGGATATTTTTGTTTTGGTGAGCTTGTTTTACGTAGTGCCTTACACATTTTACTTTACACTGCAGCAGTAGTGCCCGCCTACTACATTATCTGATTGGCCCACAGTGAATGTGATTGACGGAACGATCGTCCAATCACCTGTCAGATATGCTTCTGAAAGGTTCTGCCCATCTCAAAACACTTTCTGATGAGTCGAGTTTGTTTCCAGCACCTTGCATGAATCTGTGCCATGAAAAATGACGGCAGACCTGAAAGCAAAGACGCTCCAACACAGAACAAGCAAAGTGGACCTAATAAAGTATCCAGAGAGTGTATGTTTATCTTTCATCAAGAAGACATGACGAGACTCAAATGTTGTGGAAATTCACATTTGTAAAGTATTGATTTTGGTATAAGAAAAACCTATTTGAAAATATGTTTCAATAATGCAGTTAATGTAAATAAAGCTATCCTACAGGGAATACAATAATAAAGGTAGTTTATTCAGGGTTTTCATTTTATTTTATCAGTATATTTTAAAATAATCAAAGTTCTTGAAGTGTATTAATGCGTTTTTGTATTATACGTTATTTTTACAAGTTGGTTAATTAATTAGAAAAAAAGAACAATAGTAAAGATCAAAATGTGAAGAAAAAATGGAAAATTATCCAAATTGCTAAAAACACTTACTGGAAGTTTAACGAATGTGTCACTTGGATATCCGTATGCGAACAGCCTCCCCATGAAAAACCCCGGGAACCTTGGATTTTCAGGGAGTGATTTCCACGGAGCCTGATAGAGACTGAAATAGAGTATTGAATTTAACACAATATAACAGAGAAATAAAAGAGACGTGCAGTTCTTCATATTCAATAAAGCAAACACACCTGTCAATAAAGCTGGGTTTCATATCCAGGCTGTATATTGTAAAATCCCTCAGAGGAATATTGTTTAATAAAATGTCTCCCACCAGGCCTGCAGGAACACAGTTCAAAACTGTCTTGTTGACTGTCTTCTGTGTGTTTGAGTGGTTTAATAGCAGGAATCACAATGAAGTGAAACTGTCTGTCAATCACCTTTATGTTGTTGGTCGAGGTCTCTCCCCTGATGGACACGTCCACAGTTCTCCACCAATAAACTCAGAGTTCGCCGTCCCTGCAGGGAGTTATCATTTTTATGTCTTTGACAAGTTTTAACAGGCAGCACTTCAGCATCAATCATGTCAGATTACTGAGAAATAATAAAGCTTAATCAAATGTTTCACTTCATACTTGGACATGGTGCCATACCTTAGCATCAGAAACCGCCAGCTCCACGCTTTTACGCTTGAAAAGACCGATGTAGACTCTGTCCACGAACACCTATGATGATTATATCACTGTTAGCTACACTGTGTTATCATACAGAAACTCTGATTTCTCTTCTGTTAAGAATCTGGGGGTGTACTTTGATAATGTGTTTGAATCTGGTGGAGAGATCTGTTTTAAACTGAAACAGCAACATTTTTTTGGTTTTCATGTCTTGCCTCTCTCCCGAGTCCATGACAAGCAGACAGTCACCATTCTTTCAGCTGTGTGTCCAGTAACAAGAAAGAGACCAGCAGAGCTCGCCCACCGCTAATTAGCTTAGCTCAAACACTGGGAGTCAATGGGTAGCGTTTATCTGCCTCTGCCTACAGTCAGATAATCTCTTTAGCAACTCTAAATGGTCATATGTGCTTGTTGTGACTCGTTTTTTTACGGCATCTATTTTTAGACTAAGGTTATCACTTCACTCTCTTTCCCTCTTCAAATCCAGACTCAAAACCCACCTATTCAGAACTGCATACTCCATTTACCATGATTTTGCCACTCTCATCCACTTATCCATCATTGTCTGTTGTGTTTTGCTTATTTTTTAGTTGTATTGTTTTGTTGATTTTATCGTTGTTGTTGTTTTTATCCTGTACAGTGTCCTTGATTGTCTTGAAAGGCGCTTTTAAATAAAATGCATTATTATTTTTATCCATGTAATTTTCAAAAGAAATACATACAAAGCCAATGTCACAGTTTGCAAACCCAAAACTAACAAAAAACAACGGTGAAGACCCAAATGCAGATTTAATCAAAAAGGCTTTAATATAACTTAAAACGGGACTAAAAAAAAACTCTGAAAATAATCCTTAACAAAAGCTCATAAAACAGTCCTTAACAAAAGCTCAAAAATACAAAACAAGGTCCCAACACAAAAATACCTTCAAAACTCAGGAGAACACTGGAGAACAGAGAGATCCAAGGAAAAAGAAACAGGAATGAGCCCACAAAGAAAAAAGGGAAAACACAAGGATTAAATGCATGAGGTGACTGGGGTAAAGGAGAAGCAGCTGGGGAAGAACAATCAGGGATCACGTGTGACAGGACGAGACAGAAAGCAAAACTAACAGCAATACAAGGAGACAGGAGAACTTTCAAAATAAAACAGGAAACACAGAGACAAGACATGAAGCTTGAACAAAACGCGTATCTTGACAAGGTCCAAGAGAAGAAACACAGGAAACACAAGACAAGAGGTCAAAACCGGAAATAAGGAGTAAATAATACAAAATAAAACAGGACAAGGAGTAAATTAACGGGGCACAAGGAAAAGGCAAACAAAACAAAACAGGCAAAAATCATGACAGCTAAACCGCAGGACACATGCGAATAAAGCGCAGTCAGGGAATTTTCTCGGTGGTAACCATGGTGTTTCCTTGAAAATTGTAGGGTTATTTGTGTGAACAGACCCATTCACACCAGCAAAAACCCTTGAAATTATCTTAAATATACATAGCTGAGCTGCATGTCTGATCACAAACACCAGGGTTTTTGACCCAGACTTTATCTCTAAATTGGTTGTGATTTAGAGGGTTTCCACAATAATTACTATGATAAAAATCTAGGTGGACCAAAAAATAGCAAGAAAAAAGGCTTCGATGTTCAAATTTCATGGTGTATTTAGCCATTAAATTTTTTCTGGGTCAAACAGTTATCTAACTTGTTGGAGAAAAATCCCATAAATATCAACATTTCCCAAAATATCATCAATGATCAACATGTCAGGGAGGATAATGTAGAATTAAATTTCAGGTAGAAGCATCTATACTGCATTGATTGGTTGACAGAGATCAGATCATGTCTAAATTTAATGTAAAGACCTTTTCACTGTGCGTTTATGCCAGTGTTGCATCGAAACTCTTCTGTTGTTGCATTGAAACCAATGCTGCATAAGCTTTAAATATGCGTACAGTCAGACACACACACTCACAGTGCTGCACTCCCATGCTGGCTCCACAAGCCTCCTTCCCAACATTATAATAATATCAACTCATTCTCTCCATTCTGCCTTCATGACATTTATAGTGAAGATCAACGTTACAGCGAGGTTAATGTAAATGTGCCTTAAAACTCACCAGAGCTCTGTCTCTGACATTGTCTCCAGACTTCAACATCCCTCCGCTGGTGATGGTTGTCTCATACAGAGTGTATCCATAAGACTGACCGTTTCTGTTGTTCACGGGTAGATTCTCCATGCTCACTGGCTCTGCTGATTTAAACGGCTGCAGGATGTCAAAACAAATACAAACAAATGCATTTAATAAACTGACCTCTTTGATTTAAAAGCAATAATTAAACCATTGTTCATACAGGGGACATATAATCTTACATAAAACATACTCCCTCAGTGAAGCTCAGAGCGTCCCATAAAGACAGGTGCTGGTACATGATGGCTGGTTCATAAGACTCTCTGTAGTGAAGGGCCGGCATGTCGGGGAAACGTTCTCCTCCTGCCCACACAAAATCAGAAAGAAATGGTTCAACAGTATCTTTATCATGGGCAGAAAGGGTGCAAGAATATTGCATTTATGTAGTAATATTAAAAAAAGGAATTCAGGCTTAGTGCATAAAACAATAATAATAAAGAATATAGACAGTCCAAACAAAGTTTACAGACAGGTTTTAAAGGGATAGTAAGGGTTTTCTGAAGTGGGGTTGCTTGAGGTCCATGGCACTTGTAAATTGTTAATAAAGCAACAGGCCAGCTGTGGGGTGTCAGATGCTAGGCAATATGTAGCAGTAAATGTTGCCACCAAAAGCCTCATAATTTCCCCACTTTTAGGTTAAAACTTCACAAAAACATCAAGAGCTCAACAAAACACCGCTTTACAGCATTTCTGTCTTTCTCAACCAAATCCCTGTTTGTTTTTGTGATCAACTTTTTCATTTAACGTTTAACATACATTTACAGCAACATAAAAAGAAAATAGACCTATAACAAAATCAGCAGTACTAAAAGTTACACAAGACATTAAATAAATAGAAAATACTAAAATCCCTTACCACCCCTGGGATTTGGTAGTGTTGAACTTACTGTTGAATCTGGACAGTAAATCCCTCAGGAGGTGATATTTAGGAGTGTATTCTCCAGCTTCAGTCAACAGGGCATCATAATCTGAGGAATATAACCAGAGATTAATTATCATGTGCTGCCCCCTGCTGGACCTTTGAGCCAAAACTACAACAGCAGTATTTCCAGCTGTGATCCATCTGTGCTTCCTCATTAGAATAAAATCATTGTAAATTTGCATCACAGGCAGATACTTTGTTTGTGAGACGTACCGTAGCTGGAGACCAGAGCTCTGTATGAAGGATCAGCGAGCGCTCCACTCATGAAACCAAAACTGGAGCCGCCATGAAACATGTAGAGGTTCACTGACATCCCTCTCCTCAGGATCTCCCTCACCGTGGACACCATATCTGAACAAAAACATCAACATAGCACTATAAAACACCTAAAATAACCTCTTTATCTGGGGTAATCTTCTTCAAAGAAGACTACACCTGGACTTTGCATTTCCATTTACATAGTTGGCGTGCAGCTGGTATTATTCATGCAAAAACAAACCAGCAGTGAAATGTATTAAAACATCATGTCAGCAGTGAGACCATGTCTGTTTACTGCAACCAAAGTGCACCAGTGACTTGAGATGTCTTTAAATACAATCAGAGAAAATATATAAATAATATATTAATAAAATAATAAGATTTGCAGCTGCAAAATGTGTGTATTTGAAGAATGACATCAGTATTTGCAAAGTAAACTTAGGGAGATTTTGGTCTCACAGTTTGCTTTAACTATCACAACTCCAAGCCATTTTGAACTTTTTTGATTTAATGCATGTAAAACCTCAACCCTGTCATGCACAGTGAGGCTAAAGGCATGTTTTATTCAGAAGAACCTGGGCGATCAGAATATTAAGGCTGTATGACGTCAGATTTATGAATGAAAAGTTGTAACACCAAGGAGATTAAACAAAAAAAAATCATAACCTAATTTTAATCTCACAGAACTTTATGTAAATCACATACAGATTAATACATCTGAATACAGTTTTATCAGACTTTGTGGATTATGGGGGGAAATAAAAGCATGCAGACTCAGCAAAAACTATTTAAACATTTATTATTCCTTCAGACATTTTTTGCTGAGGTATTAGAACTGCTCTTTAATGCAATTTCTGTCTCTAATGTTTCAAAACGCCACATAAAATTACTTATGCCTCCTTTTTAAATGGGACATATTATGCAAAAATAACTTTTTAAAGGTTTTTGAACACATTTTGGGTCTTCCCCCCAGCCCACAACATGAGAGAGTAGGAAACAAAACCTGCATTTAGCAGGCTGAATAAATGTAAACTCATGGTATTTGGTGAACTGTTGAGTCTGTGGATATACAGTTACGTAACAAGCATTTTATTTGCATAAGCCTACCTTGACCTGAGATTCCCCACCCCCTAGGCTTGAGAAATTTCTGTGCAAAGTGCTGCCATTGTTGATTTCACCACTAGCGAGAGATCGGCGTACAGCATGTCTCGACCTAAAACCTATCACTGCTCGGTTGTTGGCTGTAAACAGCCACATATATCTTCACATATAGGCTTATTTTTGAAGGGAATTTGCCAGTCGGCTAAATCCTGTATGTGTCAATCACTTCACGTCCAACTGCTTCTCCAACTTCAGTCAGTTCAACACAGGACTGGCAACTAGACTCTTCCTGAATCCGGGTTCAGTACCAACAATCCGTCGCCAAACCTGATGATGGAAATGTGAGTATTTCAATGCTGTGTAGTATTTATTTTGCTCATTGCTAACGCTAACAGCAGGGGGAAGTCAACCAGAGGTAACTGCACAACATGTTCATCAATGTTCACGTTACTTGTTGAAAGTCTGAAGGATAAACTTCAGTGTATGAACATTCTTACATTAGTCAAGAGAAGTTTAATAGGTGGCTGTATATAATCAGTCCTTTACCCCATTACCCCTCTGTTTCTGCTAATGTTAGCCCGGAAGGTAGGCTAAGTTACTTCTGTGTCCCACTGTGGTGACTTAGCCCAGTCCAGCATGTTATGCGTCAGCCTGTGATGTTTGGGAAAAAGAGATAGCTGTTATCTGTTAAACGGCATGAATTTGCAGTTTGTGTGTGTTCAGGACTGTAAGCGGTGCGTGGTTGGAGCTGCAGTTATACGCTGCAGGACTATCGTTAAGTCCCCGTATGTACTGTGCTAGCCGCTGCTCTGCTCTGGCTCATTCTGACCCCTCAGAACCAGCCATTCTGAACAGAGAGCATGGAAAGAAAGCAGCTGTGCTTCATTTATAGGCTTTTTGGACCAAAACATGTTACTCACGTTTCATGAAGAAATTAAGGATCCATATTAAACTGCAGAAAGGAGCAAAATATTGGCCCTTTAATTATTTTTTGAAGTAACAGGTAATTATCTTTTCTCTTGTTGACCTTTGACTGCTCCTGATTGGACACTACTGTCCAGAATATGGGCACATCTGATCGGTCCATAACACTGTCAGGAAGTTGTCAGTGTCTTTAAGGGTCAAGACACTGGTCTAATTACATCAATGTTTGTTTCAAGAAAATGTGTCAAAAAAAATTAATGATGATGCCAGTTTCACGCCTTGGGGGTGCTGGTGAACACATTGGTTTGGGATGGTTAAAAATGGAGTCGTTTAAGCCTTAAACAGTAATTAGACCAGAGAAAATCTAAATGAGGGATGGGCCCAATGAAGCCTGAGGCCCACAAGTTCATTTTAAAGATGAAAGGAAAGAATCATGGAAATGTTAAAATTCTAAGTATATACATATTAATATTAATTTATTGGAAATTATTCAGTTATTTGAAATAAATTTGAGGTGTAATTGTCTTGTGTTTTTCTTTAAAAATCTTGATTATGCTTTACTAAATGAAAAAGACCTGTAAGTGAAATGTATGGGACAAAACAATAAAAATAAATCTGTTTATTACACTTAAAATATAGTTTTAATTGAATTAAATTCTATGTTTAGCTTAATTTTTTCATTTTACTATTTGCCAGTTAACTTCAAATTTAAATGTTAATATAGATAACTTTAGACAAGCTAAATGTTCCTTTTGTAGAATTCACCAAGTGAATGTTATTTAGTAAATATTAAATAATTACCTTTTAGTTAGGGATGCACAATATTGGATTTTTGCTGATATCCAATATGTCGATTTTTCTGAACTCATCATTGCTGATACCAATATTGATAGCTTTATTATTTTGTTAGGAGCACAAAGCCTTCACTTTATAAAATGTGTCCTTTTACAGTGACAGTCCAAGAATGTAGAAACAGATGTGAAGTCATACCAAGTACATTTTATTCTTCAATAAATAAATAAATGAAGTGGACTTTAAACGATGATGAGGTACATTATGGGACATTTTGTAGAAAAGAAAAGAATAGAAAAATCTTTTCTGGAGAATAAACGGTGTGCCAGTGCGGGAAAGTCAGCGGTCTGGAGCAACTTAAATTTCTTTTGTCAGATAACAGATACCCCTATGATGCCTTAATTCAGGTCTTATCTGAGTGGATTTCTGCTTTAATGAAACTGGGATACTGCACTTTAAACCCTTAATTATTGAAAACTGCAATTTTAAGATTGAATTGGGCTCATGCCCATAAATATAGTTTAGGGGAGGTTCAGACTAGGCTTGGAGAGAACACCCATGGACTTGGGTAGCTTAATTTTTTTTGGCTCAATCCAAACTGTACTCCAGGTCGGCTCTGTAGTGTGCCCAAGCCGTACCACAACAAAGGGACTTATTCACAGTAAAGAAAAGCATTGAAGATGTGTTTAGAGAGCTGTATAATCATCCCCAAATGTCTGCTTGATGTATCTACGACTGACATGAACCTCATAAAACCTCCCTTCAAACATTCTGAATTGTCCCTTTAATATGTACATATATATATATTTTTCTATCCCTTTGACATCAAACTAAATGATCATTCTTAAAAAACCTCCCATTATGTGAAATGTGCCTGGCAAGTTATTTGTTTTTTTCTGTTTTGTTTATTTCACCTTTAAAAAACAAAAAATGAAGGAGGTGAGAGAGAGACAGAGGTATGTCCTACGACAAAGGCTTCTGTCATGTCTGGTATCTAACCCTGGATGTTTCTGCAAACTGATTTTACTTTTATTTTTTTTAGTTGACATTGCAGTGAAACAACTTTTTCTGCAGTTCAGAGAAGGCTGATTAAATACTGAAGGGATGCATGGTGAGAGGAGTATCTGTTTTTATCTACAGTGTCACACAAAATAAGAAGAATCATACTCTCTGGAGGGAGGACGTGGTGGAGTTCACCCCACACATCAAACCATCCGGTCCAGTAATCCATCACCATGGCCGGGCTTTTCGGCTGAACCAGAGAACAAAAATACAAAAATATCACACACTCATCCTTGGGGACAAACTGTGAAATGTTTGAAAAAGGTAAAACACAAACCTGTAGAGCATTTAGATCCCGGATGTCTTCCTGATTCAGCTTCTGCAGCTTCAATGATCTGATGGCTAGGAAACAAAAATATGACGAGGTAAGCATTGTCAGTTTCAAGGTTAGAATTGCTGACTGAAATAGAAAAGAAAAAAGGGTTGTTCAGAGTTTTTTGAAAGGTGGTTGTTTAAATTTTTTTAAATAGAAATACATTAGCCGTAGCAATTTGGTGGCTTGGTTCCTGTAGGGAGAATGCCAGTATGGAAGTTAGTGTATACATTGCTGCAGATGGGGCCAAGAGCTCGATATAATTCAATGAGTTTTAGATGAGAGCAGAATCAAAAAGCAGCATTAGGGTAATTGTTAATTGTACCAAATACAGTTCCAACACTTTACTTTAATGTTAGCAAGCCCTAGCAAAATAGACAGTTCATTATATACAATGCAAAATATATCTCACAGTCCACCAAGGAAACAACCCATAGAAAATGTTTGAAGAGGGCAGAACCTTTAACAAATATATCCGTAAAGGAATTGGATTATCATTCTGCCAATCACAGTCATTTTGGGGCACTCAGGTTATTTAGGCTGGCACTGCAGGCGCAGAGTAAAGTAAGCAATGCCAGCCAGTTCATAAATCAAACACTAAACCCGTCGGGACAGGGGTGAAAATATATTGTCCATTAAGAAACTTTTGAGCGTTGTTTTTCATTCGCTGAAAAATCTTGTCAAGTTCTGATAAAACTGCTTCTAGAGCAGCATCTTTGCTAATCTCTTCTTGAGCAGCCTGTTTTTACAGACCCACGGTCACTCTGCAGTTGTCATGCTCGTAGCTCCCGCCTCTTCCTCCTCTGAGGACACCGATTGGTCTGTTCCTCTGCAGACCAAGCTCAAATATTCCTGCAAGAAGCTTTCCAAGACGGATCAGTCTGATTACAGACATCGAATAGGACGGATCCAGCAGGTTACTTTTGTTACCTCCGCCAGGAGGTTGTGTTTTTGGTCCTGTTTGTTTTTCTGTTTGTTTGTTTGTTAGCAAGATTAAATAAAAACGACTGGACAGATTTTGCTGAAATTTTCAGGAGATGTTGGTAATGGCCTGACTTTAAAATGATTAGATTTTGGTGGTGATCCAGAGAATCACCATTAGCGAACAATCGTTTTTGCTCAATAACTATCTAGATAATAATTATATCAACATGATTCTAAGTGCTAGGTGGGTTCTCAGGGTCAAGGGATCATATTATGATGGTAACTTTATCATCTAACCATTGCTTATAGATGTGAACTACCTTGGCAGGGGTTTGCGCTCTCAGAGTGCTTTATAGTTTTGATACTACTTCACTCCAGGCAGAAAGACACATAGGCTATGATTCTGCCAAAGGGGTACTAAAAAAATAGGCTTGAAAAGTTGAGCATTGTGCACCTAAAATTCTTGGACCCATCTTCAGCAATTTAGAGCCAATTTCTCGTGTCAGTTCTGTCAGTACAGGAGAAGAGCTGATCAAAATAACTGTAGCTGATGTATATACTGTCAATGCAAACCTGATTCAGCCCCACTTCAAAATAAATGAACTCACCACTTATACTCTATTGTATGATTTCAAAACCGACTAAAATAAAACTAACTGTAGACAAAATGTTGTACATTTTCACTTTTGGCAGAAGCATAATTCATGTGTCAAAAAACAAAAAAAAGAAAAGTTGACTGGTCATTTGTTACTTTTTTATTTTTGAAAGAAAAAATCTTGTTTATCATAATTTGGATTATATACCTGGTTCAAACATTTGAAATAACCTGCTGAATTACCAAGTCATTTTGTTATTTTTGTTTGTCAATTGAAAATGGAAAGAATGAAAGGTGCACAGATTCAGCATACTTAGTGACAAACAGCCTGTTGTTACGATTTTCTTTTAGGCACATCAGTCCTCATTTTGGATGAGCTTGGTGATTGGAAATGTTCAAACATTTGTCTTGCTTTAGAGAATCTGCTTAAGATCTTTCTCTAAAAATGAGGCAATGACACATTAAAAGTAATAAAATCTTTACTCAAGCTGAACATTTTATGAAGTAAAAACAAAACTTAACAATTTAGCTCTACAACTTAATTTGAAATAAACTGAAAACAAAAACTGAAAATGAAATAAAAACTATGATAAATGAATGTGGATGTTTGTTTGTGCATTTTAATTATATACCTTACCTCCGTCCACTCCTCCGGACTTTAAGGTGTTGTGATTGTCTGATGTGAACAAGAGCTCACTAATCCCTCTGGACTGTAAGGCCTGTTTGAATTATTTAGAAAATCTGAACATTAATACAGTTTACAATTATAAATGTAGGCTTTTGTAAACTCTGTCCAATCACCTCTTTGATGAAGGGCATGTAGCCTACATCCTTTGCATACGATCCATACTCATTTTCCACCTGAACTGCGATAATGGGGCCTCCTTTTTTAAACTGCAAACAAAAATAAACATTTAAGTTTGACAATTTTAAACAAAATCCATTGAATCCCGAAATTTGTAAATCTTCTTTTTTGTCAAAATATACAATAACACAAAGAATAAGCCACGTTTATCCACCGGTGCATATAAACAAAAAGGCTTGATCAGCTCATAACAACAGACACCATGGCTGTTCTTCAGTGCTGCATTCTAAGCTAGCACTATGTACTGATTTTGGCAAAATGTAGGATATAACATTTGTGAGATCTGTAGTATGCCAAAAATACCCAGATGTCTTACTATTTCAGGAAAAATTAGAAGTATGCATCAGGCCAGTCTACCTCGCATACCCACAATGCAAAGCACCAATGGGTAAGGAGTCAAAATGTCAGACAGTCAGCCTTAGCAATATTAGTATTAGCATGATTCTGTAACATTTAAATAACAATAAAGTAAATCAAACTGAGTAAATCAAAACTTTTTAAGTAGTTACATGGATGTTGCACATTTCTCATGAGCGTGTTCAGTGGTGAAATTCATGTACAGCTAAATAAATCAATCATAAGACTTCTTTTAGTCTGTTAACTGACATTAATTTAGTAGTGATAGCCATTAGCTAAGCAACAGTTCACTTTTATTATAATGTCCTGAAACAGAAATCAGCTCATAACTGGATTGGGGGAGGAAATCACATAGCTATATTTGTGAAATAAAAAGAAAGGTGATGTTTTTAAATGTGTTTAACATAGATTTATTACTGTAGAAATAGTTATTGTGATCCAAAAGTTAGCCTAGTAGGTGGCAGTAATGACCGTCATATGATATTCACTAGAAAATAAATAGAAAAAGAAGAATCAGCTTGGCCAGGTGTAGCATACTACAAAATAACAGCCATTTGCGGTCATACTATACTATCACCAACTACATTGCGCAGTATCCAGTATATACTTCATACTGTGAAGAAGTAGTAGAAGTAGTATGCAGCAGCAAATGACTGTTTTGAAAGTCCACTTCATGGCCTGTGACCCCCTCCTCCCTCCACACATCGTTTGAGCAGCCAATCAGTGCAGAGCACACTTTCATAGCCTCCTGTAGCCTCCTCACCCCCTTGGATCTGAGCATTTCCAAAGAAGAGGGGAAAAGAGCTGCATCTCTACAGAAAATATTTTTTTCATTTTTATATTAAATTTCAATCAAATCCTTGCTTAATAGACACACAAGACATAATGTAAACGATCAAACAGACATGGAACCTTTAAAGGTTCGCCGTCACTTCTTGCAGTTTATTGTTAGAAAACCTCTTTTTTTTGCCAATATTCAAAATCAAGTCACCTGAAGTGGAACCACTTTTGGTATAAGTTTGTCAAAGAAAGTGTTGACAGCCTCAGTGAATCCTGGATGAGTGGTCCTCAGCCTCATGCTTCTGTCTCTGAGAAGCCAGCTGTAAAGAGACATTAAAAATAGAGATAGTTTTTTTTTTCTCTTTTTGCTTTATCGCTCTTTAGTGACATTAAGCTCACAAGTTGTTGGGACTTTTAAAAGTTCCTAAGCTTAAGATTGGAGCCTCTGAATTTTGTCAACTGTGCGTAAATACAGTGTGTTGCATTCAGGTGCTATCTTAAAAAAAGGAAACAATTTCCCAGAAACAAGATGTTTTCTGATTGTTTTTAATGACCCTGTGTCATTACAAAGACAAATAATATTGTATCGTTATTATTATCCATATTCATTGTTAGTATTATTCATAGAGAGTTAATAGTTGATTCTTTGTCCTCCAATTCTGTATTTACAAAAAAAGGGTGTTCCACAAGAGTCTGGACTGGGTCTCTCTCAATTAATCAGTGTTTTTCCCTATTTATGTGTACATTTTCTTGATTCACATTTCTTTTCATTTTAATAAATGCCCTACAATATTTTGTTCTTTCTCCTTTCTGTTCATAGCCTCCTTTATTTATTTAATCTTTGTAATTTGGTGCTGTCTTTTTATGCCTCCATGCCAGCATCAGCTGGGGCCGAAGCCGCTACGTTAACTGTGCCTACATGTCCACCTGGATCCAAGGATGAACCAGGGGTAGATCCATTGGTGGGCCAGGATGTGCACGGGACCACCTACATTGACAGGTGGCCAATCAGAGTCATGAACATAATGATATATGAATAAATGAAAGAATAAATAAAACAATATATATGACTAAAATTTAGGTTACATTGCTATTTTATTTGTTGACAGGGGTCTGCAAATGTAGGGTTCCCCTTTTGACTGCTGCCCGTATTTTCATTCCAGGTCGGGAATGAGTTTGCCCCAAGTGAAACCAGGTTCTACAACAATGCTTCAAGGGATTTCTTTCTAACTTTGCACAAATACCAACAAGACTAAAGTATGAACAGACTACATTTTAAAGTTCAAAGGTGGTAAATTTCAGGGTAAAGTCAGTTTTTTAAAAAACTGAAGTTTTTGACATGCATTCAGCTAATCCAGGTGATTTCAGGATCATTTTGTTTTCTTTTTGTAAAGTGTGAAAGTTTTTATTATACAGCTGAGTTCAGCCATGATGGAAGAGCTTTGAATTTTAACATTTTGTGATCCACAATAATTTAAGGATTGAAAAGCTTTCTAACCTTGGCAGTCCTCCGAGGTCCAGCTCAGAGGAAATATACGGGCCTGGACGCAAAATCACCCAAAGACCCAAATCAGCAGCAAGATTGATAAAGGCTCTGAAATACAGACAAAAAATACATGTTAAGACATTTTTAACTGCACAAACATGAAACTTTAGGAGCAGGAACATCTAAATCTTGTTATTTTCAGAATGTGAAGTCTGCTTGGCAGCCACAGCTTCAGTCTGAGGCGTTTTGTTGCTCCTCGTTTTTCCCTGCTGTGTTCTTAATTGCTCAGTAAGCTGAGATGTTTTGGTGATGTGGCTGTTGTCAGGTGGGACCATTCTGCCTCCAGATTCTCCCCTGAGCACCAGAGAGGCAGGAGTGTATTTTCAATACAATACCCAACACACCTCGGAGCAAACAATGGTGTTAGAAATGTGACAAATGTAATACTAGCTTTTGAACTTTATTACTTCATGTCTCTTAGTTGCATGTTAGGTTTACAGACTCTATATCAGTCTGAAATGGTTTATCTTTAAAACCCACTATCAAGTCTTTAATGAAGAAGTATGACTGAAATTCCTGATATATTCTATTCTATCATATTTTATAATCCATCAGAGTTTTTAAACACATTATTGTACTCTTTGGACCTCACAAAATAAAAGAAAAAAGCTACAAAACAAAACAGACATGTTTGGAGAGCACTTTGTTGACATTTTAGCACATTTTGTTCTCCAGGCACATAATTACAAGCCACTGATAACAGCTCCACCACTCACTTCTGGTCTTGACCCCCCACTTTAGACCTGCTGCCCTACATCCTTATTTTTACTCATGTTACCCGTCATCCATCCATCCATCCACAATCCATCCTCTTCTGGTAGCAGGTCAAGCAGTTCAACCAACATGTCCCTCTTCCTCATAACATTTTCCATTTCCTCCTGGGAGATTCCAAGGTTTTCCAAGGCCAGATGGGATATTTAATCCCTCCTTCAAGTTCTGGGTCTCACCCGTGGTCTCTTCGTAGTCGGGTATGCCTGGGTTACCTCCACAGGAAGGCGACCAGGAGGCATCCTAATTAGATGCCTGAACCACCTCAACTTACTCCTTTCAATGCGAGGGAGCAGCAGCTCTACATTAAGATCCTACTGCATGTCGCTCTATCTCTAAGGCTGAGCCCAGCCACCATCCTGAGGAATCTCATTTCAACCACTTGTGTCCAGGATCTCATTCTTTCTCAGAGCTCACAACCAGAGGCAAGAGCTGGAATGAAGATGGTGCAGTAACCTGAGAGCTTATCAGTCCCTCAGTCTCTCAGCCTCACCTGAAGGGGGCAATCCACTGTTTACCAGCACAAAACCATGGCCTCAGACTTGGAGGTGCTGACTCTCATCCCAGCTGCTCAGCACTGAGCCGCAAAAAAAACCATTGCCTGCCGAAGGTCTTTAGCTGAAGAAGTCAACAATACCACATCATGCAAATAGCAGAGATGAAATTCTGTGGTCTCCAAACCAGACCCCCACCCCATGGCCAACATGCTCTGGGAATGCATCCAACTTAGTGCCAAGGGCTCTAAGCTCTCACTTTGGTCATACAGGGCCCGAACGGCTCTCGGCAGAGGCCCCTGGAATCCCAAATTTCTGCAGTGCCCCCAACAAGATCCCCCGAGGGACACGGTCATTGGCCTCCTCCTTTCAGATAACTCTGGCTTTGCTTTGACATTGGGTTAACAAATGCTGTTTATCAGTCATTCACAGCCTGTGAAATGTAAAGTGAAAGATATCTCTATTCCATTTTTGTTATGATCTAGTTGATCACATTGTTTTTCAACCTCTTCTTTGTAAAATCAGTACTAAATCATGCAAAAAAAAAAAATCTGTTACAACACTGTGGTTGTTTCTCATTGCAATATGATTAGTTTGATCTTTTTAATTTTTTGGACAGGTGTTGTAAAATCAGAGCAGTCATGCTTAATAATCACGATCTTAACGTCAATCAAAATAATTTTTATTATAGTCTTTTCCGTAATTAAGCAGCCCTTGTGAGTTCCTAATTTATAAAGATTTGACTTATAAGATTTGTCATTTCTTTTATTACATTTAAGAGCAAAAAAGTTCAAAAACTGTGCATTAGGGAATGATGAATGAGGATCATTTGTACAGCAAAGTTTGCGAACATCTGCACTTACAGATGCAGCCACTTTAGCTTTCGCCTCCCAGCCAGATGCTTTCCAAGTTCCATCCAGTTACCACCCAACTACCATTGGATGTCCCTCTTAACTCATCCAACCTTCCCACACAACCAAAGTAGCTGTGATTGGATATATTCCTAACTTGTCCCTACTTTCTACATGACCAGTGTCTGATTGGATTAAGTCTCTGTCAGACATTTTCATCATAGTTTTTATCTGTTAATGAAAATGTCAGTTAATTTATTTGTAGTTTTTGTTCATGTGCACTTGTTTTCATTAGTTACTGTCTAGTTTTCATTAGAGGAAAAATGTTTGTTGATGAAAACTATGACGAGAATAATTAGTCAACAAAATCAACACTGCTACAATCCAAATACACATTAGTCTATTTTCATTCAAGATAAAGAGGAATCACTCTGCGTCTTACACTAAATCCAGCTGTGTGTGGAAGTTGAAGACCCCTCTCTCTGGCTGGTGCAGATTCCATGGCACAAACCTGCAACAAGTTTCTGTTAATATTCAACATCTGAGCAGCATTTCTTCAAACCACATTAAGTTTTCACCAAGTTTTCCTACGTGGTGAGGGTGTTGAGTCCACAGGCCTTCATCTTCATCAGCCGGTCCCTCCAGTAGGCCCTTGGCACCCGGAAATAGTGCACGGACCCCCCGAGGACCCTGAAGGGCTCCCCCTCCAGAGTGAACTGAGACAGGTTTGCACTCAGACCCACCTTCCTGCTCAGTCTGCGTCCCCCTGCTGGCATGCTGGAACAAGAAAAGAAGTTTGTGTCACACTCACATAATACAGCACCCTGACTATTGTGCCTGAATGGACCACATGATGTGCCTGACAGGAATTTGCTCCAAGTCTTGTGTAGGCAAACATGACCACAGCGGGCAGAAAATAGGCTTTATTTGAATCAGTGGGTGAAATTCAACTCAGCAGATAAGCTTCTTATTTACATTTAATCTGATAGAGGCTCCTCTTTCTCATTTGTATGGCTCTGTTCCCTAAAAGACATTGTTCTTTGCTTCACCAGCACTGAACTCAAATGTGGGGAGATATACACATCTAGTAGAACTTAACACTGCAAAAATAGTGTGATAAGAAATTCATTAATTCCAAACAATATCCAAAAAAATACATTCCAGCAAAAGGGGTCTTTGTACTTTAAGAATAATTGTGTAATGGAGAGTAACTATATCAAAATCTGTGGGTGGATTTGTGGAATAAAAAAATCAAACAAAGCAAGAATTTCTGTCAGTTCAACAGCAGTTGAGGGATTGTGGTAATATAACAATGTAATATTAATATAAAATGGACACTTGTGCTAAATAGGTTCTGTTTAGAATTAAAAATAGAGACATAAAATGGGTCTTAAAGTCATCTCACCTCTTCTGTTACCTTTTCGTGTATGACTGTTGTTCATGTCCATTTTTGCAATGTTTTTACTTTTCAGCATTATTTATTATCTTTTAAAACATTTTTAAAATTACAACAGATCAGTCAATCAATCATACTTAACTTTAAGTTACAGTTATGGCTTCAACTTAATTGAAGCTTTTGTCTACCTGATACAACACTCCAAAATAGGGGGTATCAGGGCTAACTGACACATCTTTTACTCTCCTCTGCAGAACTTCACACACATAATGTATATTTGGGTGGGCCATTCAAGTATATTTGCAGGACACCACCAAGTTTATCTTCCAGGGGACTGAATCTTCTAATAGTTTTCAATTCAATTCAGTTCAGATTCTGGGGGTCATGACTGGATTGAAAAGTAATTTTCTATTCAAATAAATTCATGATGCTCGATACATTTCCTTTTTGTTCTAAAAGGTTTTTTGTTTCAGGATCTGCTCCTGCCTGCATTAAGAGGCTGGGAAATATCAGGTCAGATGAGGTCAGGTTGGAGAGCACATGCTGGGAAGGCACTTTATCATTCATCATTCCTGAGACTCGTCTGCACTACCAGCAACATCAACCCTACTTCATTTGTAGGTGTTACGTATGATGAAGTTTGAGGGTGCAAACTCTATGCCTACGGTTCGGTGGGCAAGGGACGCCAACTCCTTTCAGCTGCATTACCAACTGTCGTACCCGGTGACAGTGCCCCAGGATATCAGCTTGCATCTCTGCAGCCAACAAACCAACTTTCAAGAATGTTTCGATCTGGCCTTGAACCGGCCACCCTCCAGTCCCCAGCCCAAGCCCTCACAGACTGAGCAACACTGCCACAACCCTGTGTAATATAATTTGACACAAAAGCACACAACAGAATGTGGTCAAGATATTTTCAATATGACAGATGCACTGTGGACGATCCAAAGCAAAACAGCAAAAATATACTGAGATTAGAAATGTTTTGATATGAAGGCTACAAAGATGCAGCTAACACACCAGAAACAACGCACCATGCTCTGGATGCACAGAGACAGGAGAGAGGCTGCACGAGAGGTTTGATATGCCGTGCAGATCCTGAAAATTGACTTCACATGAAAGGAAGTATGTTTTTTTTTATTTTTTTCAATGGATATAATCACCATTTGTGGAACATGGCGCAATAGATTTTGGTAAAAAATATTCTGACATTTTAAGCAGATGCTTGCTGCAGATTTTTTCCTGCACTTTTGAAGTGAGATAGTCCTTTCTTGTATTTATCTTTTTATTTATTTTGTTGTATCTCTTTAGTGCTTACTTAAATGAATTCTTCTTTTAATCTCTCAGCATGTAAAACAACAAGCTAACATTGAACCTTGAATCATTATTATAACATAATACTTGGCTGACATTAAACCTTCACAATTATCACTTTACACTGGCCCCAAGCAGTGATACTCAAAATTTTAATGATGGTGCTGTTTTCACAGGTCTACATACACAAAATTAATGTCTGTCAAGCACTTTAGTATTTGTTTCATGTCTTTATTGTAATGAATAAGCTTTCTAATTTAATTTGTTCTTAAAGTTGTATAATGTTCATTGTGATCAAAGACTGAAAACATGTATATTGTTTCAATTAGTCTTTGTCAAACCCTTAATATGACACCAAATTGCTGATTTAACACATTAATCCCACTGTTTACCACATTAGAGCTATTACATCCCTCAAATGATCAGGTGTATTGACGATGTATGATAATCTTGACAAATATCAACAATCACAATATGGCTATATCGTTATATAAGCTACCCTGTCCCATGATCTCTGTAAGTAGGTTGATCTGAAGTTAAACTGAGACTTTTTTCTTTAAAAGTAGTATTCAACACATTTTCTAACCTTTTTTGACTGTGAATCGATCCCTCTTTGTGTTTGACAAAAGTTCACAAACAGCCTTGGCTAGCAGCAAAAATAAGGCTCATAAATAAGCTGATATCTTTCACTGGCAACTTCAGACACAAAAACAACATCTTCAAACTTGAATTTGCCTCAATATTTTGTGTTTGCTCCACAAAATATCTTAACATTACTGAGTTTGGACAATTTTTTGATAAGAACATAATGAAACAGGAAGCTGTTATTTGGCTGGAAACAATGTGATCAACCCCAGTCTCCCCTGCTAACACAGACTTACAGTATATGTTTATGTCTACTGTGATTTCCAGGAAACTCCTCTTCCCTCTCACCACAGAGAATTGTAGCATTGTCAAACTTCAGCTGGTGATTAGTTTGTCCTCATAGGACGGACTATTTCTTCACTAAAAGTTTCATGATAGCTCTGACCGAATTTGATGTTAAAGAGTATAAGTGTAATCTGGACTCACCCGAGGTATTTGTACATGATGAAGCCAACAATGCACAGGCTGATGAGTGCATATTTCTGTTTGTGAGCATTCCTTATCCTCAGGACAACCATGGATGTGTGTGACCGAGCTTCCCTCCAGTGCTTCAGGCTGCAGTGAGTTCAGCTCTCAGCAGCATCAGAGCTCAAACATGAACGCATTAGTAACGCACCGCCTCATGGGAGTGACCCTGCAGAGCCAGGGCAACCTCACACACCAATTAACAGCCCGTGTGTGTGTGTGTGGGTGTGTATGTGTTTCTCTCTAGATTGGAAAATAAAAACATTTTTGGCCCTCAACTATGACTGCCTTCCTCACTATCGGTCAATGTATACAATGTGAAGACCGGTAGGTTTCAAACTTTTCTAGCCAAATGCACATCTAAAATAAAACCAAAATCTCACAAACACATCACCATGCATGTCTTTAACATGTGTCACAGTATCTGTTTACTGTTATTATTATTAGTGTCTGTTTATTTTAATGTTTATTTTATGTTTTTAAAATACAAGCAAATGTATCTGTAAATAAACATTTACAAAAATTTACACAAGAATTGATTTGAAACTTAAAAAATGCCATTTATTCAGCAAAACTCACAATAAAAGTGTTTATCATGTGCAGTGGCACTTTAATGAAGCACCTCTTATGTTGAACATTATTATGACCAGCTCATTAGGGAATAGGGAAGTAAAATAAAACCAGAAGTTAAGTAAATAACTAAAAGTTGGTGTCTGACAATAACAAAAGGGAGGCAACTAAAATTAAAAGAGTGCTGTAAAACAAAATTGAAAAGGGGGACAAAGACAGACTATAACCTAGAGTCTTAACACTGTGGGCTCTAATTTCCTGGCGCAACTTAGGGTGGCGCAGCCTGGCGCACCCCGCGCAGTGGTAATTTCGTCCGGCGCACCGCCTTGCGCAGCCAATTTGGCAATTTGGTAGACCAGCTGCGCCGAGATGGGTGTGACGGCGCACCAGGGGGAGGTGTCGAAAGATTCAGCTTGGCGCAGTGACAATTTCGTGCCAAAAAAACGCGCAGAAGTTGGCTGAAAGCCCGCCAGCTCCAACCTGGTCTATTCTCGGCACAGGAGAGGCGCACTCGGGGCAGTGGTAATTTGGCTGACAGGCGCACAGTGCGCACACGTCTCCAAAACCTCACAGGCAGGTGTCCAGAGTGTCAGGCACATTTCAATGCAATAAACAATCTCAGAAACCACTATTTAATGTAACTGTCTGAACCAGCACATACATTTGTATCTATATTAATTGTCCCGTCACATCTGATGTCAGATCAGAGACGTTTGTCATAACTAACTAGTTCACATCTCTCAAGCCAACCACAAACAGCCACATCATCCGATACGGAGTATCCGGCTTCTCTCATCTCATGAAATTCAAAAGAAAAGAAAAAAGAGAGAGACGCTCTCTGAATAAATGTAAGTCACTCGGTGTCTTAAGGATTTACCTGTGATTGCCCATATTTCTCTGTTTTAATCTTTATTCGTAACGTGATCTAAAAAGATGGAGTACATTATTGCAAGGAGGATGAGGAGGAGATATATTTTCACCAAAGTTCTGCTATTTGGCGATGACAGACCAGTAATGCAGGTGGATCACAAGCATGATGAATGGATTAGCCTGCTGCTGTGTTTAAATGTAATTATCACTTAATTTTGTACTCCTATTATGACACAGGAACAGATTATATCTGTCCCGCGAGGTGATCCACACGGTGACGTGCATCTTGGCCTCCGATGCGCGGCCTGGTGGCCCCTGTGCTCTCCCAGCTGCTGCAAAAGTGACAGCGGCTTTGACCTTCTTCGCCACCGAGGTGAAATTGTCACTGCGCCTCGCCCGTGGTGCATTTAAAGGCGAGGAGAGGCGTTCATTTGATTGGTGAAGATCACACACGGCTGTGTTAAACCCACTCAAGTCTTATCTCCTCCCTCTCTGCTACGTGCGCCGGTAGGAGGGACAGAGGCGTGGGTGCACCTGCCTGCGCCAGACTGCGCCATGCACGAAACTTGCAAAATTCCCTGGACACAACCTGTTGGCGCGGCGTAGGGCAGGTGCGCCCCGCCTGCGCCTGGTCTACGAAATTAGAGCCCTGTATTGCTGTTTAAACAAAAGAAGAGAAAGAAAAACCTTTCAAACAGCAACCAATCCATAATGTGACTAACAGTGACTCCTTAAAGCGATAGTCCGACTTTTTTTTTTGTTTGTTTTCATGTCTCTCCTCACTCCTGAGTCCACGACAAGCAGATAGACCTCATTCTTTCAACTCTGCGTGAAATAACAAGTAAGAGATGAACAAAGGCCACCCACCGCTAACTAGCTTTACTCAAATAGCTGGAAGTCAATGGGAAGTATTAGCCTGCCTCTGCCTACAGTCATCAGATAAATTCTTCAGCAACTCTAAACAGTCCCGTGTGCTGTTGTGACTCATTTTTTTATCTTATTAGGTTACCTCATCTTCTACCATCATCGCATTGTCTTCTTCTACTCATAAACAAAGGCTTTGTTTTGTTGACCTACTTCCGCAGTGGTTTGAGCTAGCAGTTTGACGTTTTTGAACGAGTTGAATCTTTTGAACAAATCTTTTAACTGAACAATGAGAACTGATTCGCGGCTGTTTGTTTGTGAGCCATTCTTAAATGCAAATTGCCTGCAAATTTAAGAACGGCTCACTCACAACTGAAAATCAGTTGTCATCGTTCACTTAAAAGAGTCATTTAAAAGACTCGACTCGTTTGCGAACTTCACTAAACCACTGCGGAAGTACGGATAGGACCAGTCCATCGCTGCAGCGGCAACCTGAGAGCTGCAGTGGCGCTCACCAGAACACAAGGGAGAAAGACAAAATCCTCATTATATGGTGGTGGCCTTAACAAAAATAAAACTGATACTGAAAAAAACTGCAGTTCCTTGAATTTCTGCTTGAGGCCATCTGAAGGAGCGCCAGAGGTCACATACACACTCTATTTTAAAACCCACATTTAATTAAGTCCACATTTTAGCGTTAAAAATAAACATGTTTACTTTAAACAGTTTTGGTTGGAATAGTTCATGTCTACAGCAGGAATGAGAACTGATTCAATTTGATTGATACCAATGCCATTATTCTGCTTATCAATCCAACTCTTTAACAATTCCCTTATCGTTTCCCACAGGTTTTCTATGTGGGGACTTCATAAGTTCCCAGTGGCAACAGCGTCAAACACAAGACTCTCCTATATTCTATGCCTAGATGTATAGATAAATGCTTCTGCAAGTGTCTGGTGTTTCCAATTACTGAAAGTTATGCAGTAAGAATCTCTTTTAAAAGATTAAGCCACAATTTTTAACCACCCCTGCCCTCAGTCTGCCAAGACTTTTGACCTGTTTGTTCATCTTTTCTGCAAACTGCCTCCAATGAGAGCATGATGTCTTTAATTTGCAAGGCATGCAGAAAAAAGTGGAAAGAACTGAAAAGAGAATCAATAAGCAAAAAAATAATGACATCGATTCTTCGAGAGAGTTGTTATTGATTCTCAGCTGAAATTGGTTTTCAATTCCCATCCTTCGTCTACAGGCTGTTCATGTATTTATTTTTATTTTTTAGGGGACATCTCAGTATTTTTGAAGCTTGCTTGTATCAGTATAGTCAGTGAAGTGGCTGATAGGCCTCCCAACAGCACTGGCCCTTTAAGGAGGACGAGCTGAGACTACCGGTAAGGTCCACTGCTGTTGGCAAGCACAGTTATTTTGCATAATTGTGTGAGTTTAACATAAAGCCACAAAACTATGTTGTATCAAATGTACAATGGAGCGAAAAATTTCAGAGCATTTTAGTTTTCCTCTGGGAAGTCTCTGTGTTTGGCCGTACTTTATGATGCAGCAAATGTCTACCTGTTCTTCCACCTGTGCACGTTAGATGCAGATAGTTCTACATGCTGATCTCTGATTCAGATGTAACAGCAGGAAAGTTTGTGGGCCTGGCCTTGCAATTTACACACATAGACCACCAGGTAACTCTGGATTCCTCCTGCTCCTCAGTTTCCACAAAAGTTTGTCCCCTCTCTTTTTAGCCTGTTGAAATTCATTCAGAAGAATTTCTTCTTCTGTATACTCCAGTTCAAAATGGTAACCAAGGTGCATCTTCAGTAAATGGCTTGAGGTTGGACTTGACATTAACTGTCATTAGACAATTATAATGGACCATTGTAAAATGACTTATTTCTTTGACCTGAAGTAAAGTGAAACATTTTGAACTAGTTATTAAGATGTCATTAAGTATTAAGATACAGTCAGATGAATTCACATTAATACCTTTACAAAGCAGCACTAAAGTCAAGAAAGATTTCTTTTCTTTTAGGTTTATTCAAAAAACAACACAGAGGGCTCCAACGTATTCCAAACAATACTAGAGATAAAACCACCCAAGACACAGTTTTAATGGTAAATAACGTAGCAGTGATGCTACTCAGTGAAAACAAAACAGTTTCCCCCTTGTTTTCTTTGCTGTGATTGTTTCAGCCATCTCATTGGTTATATCTTTCCTACAGTGTTCTGAAAATTCAGAGATCTTCTTTGAATTGTGATCTTCATCACTAGGGAGCAGCTCCTTGAAGGTGTCTGGAAATGTGATCGCAAGCTCAGCAATTTCTGCTGTTCTCGCAACTGTGTTGCGGTCAACGTTCATCTTGGTGAAGGCCCTTCCACACTTAGCGATTTCCTCATGGCGTCTTCATAGTGGCAGACGACTCCATCAGTTGTAGTAAATTAAGAGAAACAAAACGAAACGAAAAAATGTTTTTATGCCTACATTTTTGTATTATTCTTAACTGGGTTCGTAACTAGCTGTTGAAAAAGGATTAGTTATATTATATAAATGCCTTACAAATGATCGATATTCTAAAGTGTTACTGATCATTTCTCTCAAAACTGACTTCTTTGGCAATTCCTTACAAAATCACGTTATTTGTCTTGTATTCTTGATAGATTATTTTAAGAATTATCACTTTTTTTCAGGCTGATTTTCAATCTCTAAGTGCTTTTTTCAGTGGCACTAAGAAACTTAATTCCAGGTCTAGATGATAAAATGATAAGTTGGGTTTCAGGAAATCAAGATTTAAAAATAACACACATATTGTTTCCTGCATGTCTACAAAAGGCGGTCATTGGAAACAGCACCTGTATGTCAGTGTCAGTCAAACAGCCTGTATTCCCTCTCTGGTTCTCAGAGCTGAACGTCATTCAGTTCACTCGTTCTGAATCGTTTGCATGGAAACTGTAATAAAATGCACTTTTGGTACAAGGGCCCTAAAATTCCAGCTGATGCAGCAGGACAGCACTAATACAGAGGTAATCAGCATTCTTCTGATGATGTTTTTTGGCTTCACTCAGACACATCAGCAGTAACTTCAGCCTGTAGTCTGTGCTCCTCACTGCTCTGTGGTTGGTCGCCTGTCTGGTTGTTGTTTTTTTACACAGTCCCTTATTTATCACATCTTTTATCCTAACTTGTGGATTATGGGTTTTAGGGCTGATGTGTTGTTTTTCCAGTCTTTTTATGCATCTTTTTTAATGTGAACTTTGCTCTGCATTATTTTGTATGAAAAATGCAGACTGACGATTGATCTTTTATAAACCACCCTTTGTTTTATAGAATATCACTCTCATAGGTAATCGCTCTATCAAACTGAGAAGAAATCACAATAAGCTGAAAAATGTATTATTTAATATCAAAATACACAGAAATAGCTCTAGAAAACCCATAAAATATAGGCCTAGATAAAATAATAGAATTCATGTTATAACAAAGGAAACTAATATTAAGAGATAAAATGAAAGACAAGGGCCTGATATGTGAATAATATTTGTTCAGAATACTTTTTGAGAGCAGCTTATTCGTTGGTATATTTTTGGGGGGCATTTCCCTTTTATTATCAAAAATGCTGTAACTACAAGTTTAAGGTAACAAGACAAAAGACAGAATGTGTTTTTTTCTTTTTATTAAATGCTTTACTGACATTGTCTTTATTTTAACTTGAGAGTTTTCTGCAATCTTGAATGAACAACCTGCATTAACAGAGATTGTAAACAAAACAAGCAATATTTGCCCTTGCAGCAGACAGGTATTTGCAGCTTCATTTAATTTACAGCCACATTAAAGTTTGTTGCTTTCAAAGAGAGAGCTGGTGTCAGCAAAAGTTTACAACCATTTGAGGTGCTACGAGGGGGCTTGAGGAGAAATCACGTCTTCATATGCAGATTGTTTCAGGAACTTTGTGAAAAAATAAAAGTAAAATGATGTTAAAAAGCTGAACCTGAATTGATGGGAGAGCTTGTGTGAAGGCAGGGAGAGACTTTTTTGTTTTTCCAGGATTTTTGCATCATCATCAGATTTGTTGACAGGTGCATAAAAAGATGGCAATGGCGGCCCTCTGATTCTTTTTTTTTCTCGTCACTGTACTGATAATAATCCTGCATAATATCCAACATCCATCTTTAATGAATCAGCAGCCTCTCAGTTTGCTCTCACTCTTGAAGATTTCAGTTAAGATGAAACTTAATACCAGCTCAGAATTTCCTTTAAGTGATGAAGCAGCTCTGCTCACTGAGTTCTTCTTAAATATCTATTTGACTCTGCTGCCATCTACTGGTTTAATATAGTACAACAATTTAAAACAAAAAACTTGAGGACTCTTATGCTTTTCTTGACAAATATTATAACCTGTTTATTTTTACAAAGCTCATCATGTGCTCAGACGTACATGATAAATGATCCTATCTGCAGTGACAATAGTTTTCTTGTCAAAGTCGCTCCAGATCAACATTTCCTCTTCTCTCCATGTTCTCACGTCCTCATATCCTGAAAGCCTGTTGTCCAAAATTCAGCAGCAGCTCTGCACAAGAGAAAAGAACACAATAAAAGTCAGTAAATCTGAAATCTTCACAAAAATGGATAATAAAAACATTTGTTTTTCTGTGTTTGTAGAAAATAATTAATCAGTAGCTGATACTCACCACGACTCCTAAATCCCACTCGACACCAGAACAGGCTGAGAAAAAAGGGCAAAGACATGACGGTTTATGAGTTAGCTTATAATAGATTTTAACAAACTCAAACCAATCTGCAGTCTGTGTTTGTGTCCTTGTGGAAGTCATTCTGGATCATCTATTCTCTCCATGTTCTCCTCATGTCCTCGTATCCAGATGGACACGAAGATTTCCATTGTCAAATTAGCATTTTTAATCAGGAAAACCTGCAATGAAGCCAACAATTTGTGCTTGTGCATTGAGCTAATTATGATTTATTAACTTACACTATCTTCACTTCTGACAAATAACCACGAATACTTTGTATTTTCCATTCAACCCATTCAACAATCTCTAAGTTGTGGTGGAAATAAAGAGAGTTTTTAACTGAATAAAAATTCATTTAAGAAAACTTTTAGCAGATTCAACAATGTGTTTTCTTAACAAGCTAGCAAAAAAGTGATGAAGAGCCAAAAGTGTTCTTCAACGATTGATCCTGATGCCACTTTGTCCCCATTGAGCCACATTTAAAGAGTAAAACAGAGAGAAATATTGAAGTGCGATTATGAAAACAGGTGAAATCATACCAATCAGTCTGCTGATCCATCCTAAGATCCATCCTAAGATCCATCCTCTGACCAGGGTTAGCAGCTCCATCTCGGTGACTGGAGTGGGTCACTTTGTCCTGCAGGTGTCTCTCGACGATCTTCTTCTTCTTCTTCAGGTGTCGATGAGGTCCAGGTGTGCAGGTGTCTGATTTACAGCTGAAGTATCAGGTTTTGCCGAAATGTCCGACAGAGGTTTTCACAATCAGACCAACACGAGTCGAGTCCGAGTGCAAATGTAGACTTGGTGACCTCGGGTTCAAGGTTGCTATGGCAATTAGTGACGTGCGTGCGTGAGCGTGCGTGAGCTAGTCAGTCTGAGACAGGTATTAAATTGAAGATTCTCCACATGTAATAACAAAGATTCTTTTATTCGGTGACTTTTGTATTTTCTCTAGTTCAGTAACAGCAGTGAACAGATTTTGATGGAGGTCAAAAAGAAAAAGATGATCGGCCAAATACTCGATCAACAAGTTTACAGCGATAACCAGTGACAGTCTTGTGCTGTTTAACACAAGATGATCTCACTTTAAATATCTAATCTATATGAGGAATTACCATTTTATCAGTTTAATCATTTTGAGAGAGCAACCTTTTTATTATTAACCTTTGTTTATTATGATGACAAATAGGTAACATGTTTTTATTTTATTATCATGTACATGTTGACATTGTGGAGCTGGCTTTTGATAATTTGGCAACACTTTAGAATAATGATCATTTGTAATGCATTTATAAGCTATTAGTAGATATCAGTAGGTAGTTAACTAATCATGAACAAACCACTTATATACATTTGTAAATGATTATTATATAATTTTAAACAATTATTAAATCATTTACAACTTAAGTTATAAGACATTGACAAGCTTTTAGTTGATATTGATAAAATCGTTAATAAACCATATAGCCTATATACATTTGTAAATTATTATTAAACCATTTATAGCGAAAGTTGCACAACATTTATTTATGATTTATACATTATAAAAAACACTGCATCAACATTGTACTTGATTTATTCATCATTAACTAGCCTACTGTTATTTTTATGTGTAAGAAAACATTTTATGATTTAAGGAGGTACTCTTAAACTACATGTGTTGTGTTTTTCATGATTAATGATTTGTAATAAGTCAGTATAAATCACATGTTAAGTTTTTGTTGCAGCTCAATCATTTGTGGAAAAAATCATCAATTCCAAATTGTTTATTATCAAACCATTTCTATAGCCTACATTTCCAATTTAATCAATCAATCAATCAATCAATCAATCTTTATTTGTATTGTGCCAATTCATAACAAGTGTTATCTCAAGACACTTTACAATAGAGCACAAAGCTCTTCATGTTATGGATACACATATATGCATAGATACATATATACATATAAAAATACACATATACATATATATACAAATATATACATCCAACACCCAACATGAATCCATATAGCCAATCATGAATCCCTCCATCATGGCGGCAAGAAAAAACCTTCTGTTAAGCAGCAGGAAATCTTGAATGTGGACCCCAGTCTCATGATGAACAGCAAATCCACATGATGCTGTGTTGGGTGTGTGGGCAAAGGGAGGGAGGTAAGTGGAGACAAGTGGACTAAAGTAAGAACTAAAGTTAGTGACAGATCAATGGACCAATCATAGACCTGTCGTCGTCAAATTTGTTTCTGCTGCAAACAAATTTATTAGAGGTTAGCCCCTTGAGATGCTACAACTTGTTTTCAGGAGGGTCCTCATGTCTGTGTGGTTGTGGTGATAATTTTATAGAAGTATAATCAATAAAAGTCTTACTGAAAATAAGAATTTATGGTAGTGACGAACTCATGGGTGCCCAGACCACAAGTGCATCCCTACCATATTTGTCTCTGTTAAGTATAAATGTATTAATGGTAGACCTCTTGAGATGTGACACCTCATTTTCAAGAGGGATCTCATGTCCATGTGGAGCTAAAGATAGTTACTATAGATGTATCAACCATGGATAGAAAGATCATGTTAATATCTACATTAACTGCTATAATGATTATGAACTGGAGTGAGATGGCCAAATATGTGTTATGTCTGTAATTGTAGTTATTGAGGCTTCGTGACTCCACAGCAGCAGGCAGTCTCCACCAAGGATCCCAGGCCACCTAAAAGACAAGAGCCAGAGACGAGTACAGGAGCAAACAGAAAGGGGCAGAGGCAGATATGGAGAGAGAGTGTGAGAGAGAGAGGGATAGAGCCCAGTGTGCCAGATCCCCCCGGCAGTCTAAGCCTATTGCATCTTAACTATGTGTCTAAACTATGGACTATGAGCTGGTCCCTAACTGAAAGCTTTATCAAAGAGGTATGTTTTAAGTCTAGCCTTAAAGGTACAGAGGGTGTCTGCCTCCTGAACCGTGGTCGGTAAATGGTTCCAGAGAAGAGGAGCCTGATAACTGAAGGCTCTGCCTCCCATACTACTTCTAGAGACTGATGGCACCACGAGCAGGCCAGCATTTTGGGAGCGTAATGTTCTAGAGGGGTTGTACGGCACTACAAGCTCTTTGAGGTAAGCTGGTGCCTGTCCACAGAGTGCTTTGTAGGTGAGAAGAAGAATCTTGAATTCTATTCTATATTTAATGGGAAGCCAGTGCAGAGAGGCTAATACAGGAGTAATGTGGTCTCTTCTCCTAGTTCTAGTCAGCACACGTGCTGCAGCATTTTGAACCAGCTGAAGCGTCTTAAGCGACTTACTGGGACAGCCTGAAAGAAGAGAATTACAATAGTCCAGTCTAGAGGTAACAAAAGCATGGACTAGCTTTTCAGCATCGCTCTGGGACAGGATAGGCCTGATTTTAGTGATGTTACGAAGATGAAAAAAGGTTGTTCTTGAAATTTGCTTTATGTGAGAGTTGAAGGATAAATCCTGATCAAATAGAACCCCAAGATTTCTAACAGTTGTGCTTGGCGTCAGGCTAATGCCATCTATGACAGTTAAATCATTAGAAAAGGTTTCTCTAAGGTGTCGAGGGCCCAGCACAATGATCTCTGTCTTGTCTGAGTTAAGGAGAAGAAAATTTTTGGCCATCCAGGTCCTAATGTCCTTTAGACACGCGTCTAGTTTAGATAACTGATTTGTCTCACCTGGCTTCATTGATACATAGATTAATAGTGCATTGTTTATAAATGTGCTACTTTAAGATTCATAAGTGATCTGTAGATCATTTTCTTCAACATCATCAACCTTATTAGTAAATTATCAGTTAAATACTTTTAAAAAATAACCCACTGTACCACCATTAGTTTATTCGTGTTTAAAAAATGATTTGTTACACATTCATAAAATATTTGCGAGCTTGGACCTCTCGGACAAGTACATCAGTTTCCTTCTGGGAGAAGTTTGGCCTCCTGGAGCCGCTGCTGTCGCCCTCCATGATGAGGTGAAATTGTCGCTGCGCCATGCCCACGGCGCATTTAAAGGCGAGGAGAGGCGTTCATCTGATTGGTGAAGATTACACTCGCCTGTTTTAAACCCACTCACGCCTCCTCTCCTCCCTCTCTGCCACTTGTGCCGGTTGGGGGGGATGGAGGCGTGGGTGCCCCCCGCTGCGCCGGACTGCGCCGTGCATGAAACTTGCAAAACGCCCTGGACACACCCCGTTGGCTGCACCACACCTGTGCCTGGTCTACGAAGTTAGAGCCCTAAATTAGCAGCACAAGGTCCCTTGTAGCAGATTGGGCAGAGCCTTTGACATTCTCAGTCCACAGAGGTGTTTTGGAGTTGAAACATGTATGCTGCCCGCTTCAGATTTTCATGGCCAAGGGTTAAATGGGGATGATACCTTGACCTCGGGTATATTCTCATTTACGAAGGGACAGGGGTGGAATTATTGTTAATCTAACGTGGTAAATTAACATTTTTGAGTCATTACACAGATCTTACACATTTATCTTTGTTGTTATTGTTACTGATTATACCTCCATGATAAACTCTTGCAAACATATGGACAGGGGAGCCCTGTTGGGGGGCTGCATCTCAAGGGGCTAAACTCTGAAAAATGTATATTCAAAAGAGACAAATATGATGAATATAGTCGACTTTTGAAAAAAGTCAAAAGGACCTCTTTCACAATACATGTAATTTTGCCCACAGCCCAATTTTTTGTTTATTGTGTGGTATTTGTAGTACACCCAGAGACTCCCAAGAATATACCTTTAGAAAATCCAAAAGTCATCCAGGGCCTGTACTATGACCTATTTTATGATCATTGCCATAGGTGTGAGCCAGGGTGCACACTTTACCCCAAAACTTACTCAAACACAAATAATAAATCATCAAATTGGGTCAAATCACCTTCACTGAAGTCTGGTGCATCTTTTGAAATCAAATGTAAAGCTAAGTATTACAACTGAAAGAAGTTATTGAATTTTAACTGGAAAAAAAATAGTTTTTTTTATGATTTTTCAATCATGTCAAATTGAATCCAAACATTGTATTATATATATATATATATATATATATATATATATATATATATATACCATTTTTTTTTTTCAATATATCTGCAATTGTATGAAAATATCTTGACAGTGTAGCTTGGGAAAGATTAGTAAGCATGGTCATTTGATTCCATGAAAGGTTTGAAAAATAAAAAACAAATATGTCACGTAGAGCTCGTAGTGAATGGCAGAAGCTTGAAGCATCTGATATCTCGTTCCCTCATGTGGATCTGGAATACCTTGAGACCATAACATGCGGTACATACCAAATCAAACAGTCCCCTGGCTACATTGCTGAGCATCAAAAAAATGATGGTGACTATGAGATTTGGGTTTACCAGCATGATGCTGATCTCATTAGGGGACAGATTCATTCTCGTCACAGATCTCAAATAAAATACAATGTTTGGATTCAATTTGACAAGAATGCATCAGATGATCCTGTGAAGGCATATTATTGTCTCTGTCCTGCTGGAAAGAGAACCTCTGGCATGTGTGCACATGTTGCATCTGTAATCTATTATTTGGGATATTATAAACATTTTCAAAATCAGAAACCCCTCCAACCATACACAAGCAAATTCAAAGACTCAATTCTATGAAATAACCACCCAATCATACATCTTATGGATTTCTCAGATCCCCTTTCCCTCACTATAGTTCCAGTCTACAAATTAAAATTGTCCAAGCCGTTGCTATGCAAAAAGACACGAAGGCCATAAAACAGATTACATGTATATATAAGTACTAGAAACAGAAATTGACAGAAGTAATGTTTATGTATTGCTGTCATTGTAGATATATACAATCTGATTACAACAATCCAAAACTGCATCGGTTTTTACTTGTATCAATGGCTCATTATTATCTCATCACAAAGGCATAATATACAGGCCCTTTGTGGCTGTTCAATATTAAAATGAATAACATTTCATGTGAAATGTTTGTTTTGAATCTAGCATTCAAATTCTAAAAGAAATCATACTTAAAGGATGAATTCTGAACAAATCTTTAAAGGTTCCCTGATATACAAGATATGGAACAGTATCCTGATTCTACCACAGTAACCCAACCTGTTAATTGAACAACTTTACCGGTCTCAGAATTTGATGATTTTTTTCCCACTTTGAGAATATATATGTGGCCAAATAATTTGTAAGTATTTTAGGTGTACAGCAACTGTAAGTTGGTCAGACACATCTCCAAAGAATTGAATTTGTTGAAAAAATCATAAAAAAAACTAATTTTTTTCCAGTTAAAATTCAATAACTTCTTTCAATTGTAATACTTAGCTTTACATTTGATTTCAAAAGATGCACCAGACTTCAGTGAAGGTGATTTGACCCAATTTGGTGATTTATTATTTGTGTTTGAGTAAGTTTTGGGGTAAAGTGTGCACCCTGGCTCACACCTATGGCAATGATCATAAAATAGGTCATAGTACAGGCCCTGGATGACTTTTGGATTTTCTAAAGGTATATTCTTGGGAGTCTCTGGGTGTACTACTAATACCACACAAACAAAAAATTGGGCTGTGGGCAAAATTACATGTATTGTGAAAGAGGTCCTTTCAAGAAAAACTCGATGATGCTGGTCTGGACGCTGTCAGGAGTGAAAGTTGCTCAGTTCCTGAAATTCTCAGACCGGCCTGTTTGGCACCAACAACCCTGTCACGTTCAAAGTCGATTAAATCATCATTCTTCCTCTTTCTGATGCTCAGTTTTGATTTCATCTAATTGCTTAGATGCATTGAATTGCTGCCATTTTATTGACTGATTAACTATTTAGTTTGAAGAGCAGTTGAATGGGTGTACCTAAAAATATGGCCAGTGTGTGTATTTAGATTATTTCTTATAAACAGTTTGAGCCTTGTAAAGTTTCTGAATAACTTTGTTATTTTCTGTGTAGTTTTTAATTGCCCATAGGTTTGAGTTTGAGTGTCAATGGTTGTCCGTCTCTCTATGTGGCCCTGTGATTGGCTGTCAACTGGTTTGGGGACTACCCCGCCTCTTATCAAATGTCAACTGGGATTGGCTCCAGTCCACTGCGACCCCGAATAGGGATAAGCAGTATAGTTTATGGATGGATGGATGATGTAATTTCAACATTAATTATATTATATAAGGAATGTTCTATGTTATCTCCATGATATCAACGTTGGAAGATAAAGTTGAATATTAATATTGGCAGGTATTAACATTTCTGCCAATATGGACAACCTATTGAAGCCCATTAATTGGCAGTAAAATCGCCAAAAAAAGCACTAAAGTACCACAATGCTTCATCTCATGGGTACATTTAAAAATCAACATTATTGTATATTAAAGAGTAAAATGTTCTTTTTCTTTACAAAAATAAACTTTCACATTAGGAGCAACAAGTCAGTTTTGAATAGACTTGATTTCAATCAGCATCAGCGATAAGTTCAGAAACACTGGCATGTTGAATATCAGCAAAATTCAACTCTGCTTTCTGAAAACACAACTTTTTTATTCCATGTCAGCCTTTTAAAGAACATTTTAACTCATGTCTGCATGTTTTTCCATGACATTTTTACTATGAAACGTCAACGATCATTTCCTTTTCCAGCATGTTGCCTTGTTAACTTATGACATTCAAACTTCTTGACTTCTTGCTCCTAATGTTGACTTACTCTGGTTTTTGATTTTCACCCTTTTGTCCACATCTGGTGGATTTTTGACATTCAAATTTTACATCTTAACTTTTTCTCCAACTTTTCCTTGATTTTTAAACGTATCCATACAGTGATGAGAAGGTGCACCAGTGCTGTACATTTGTGTAATGGGAAATCACAATTTCCCCTCGGCTGCTGTGAGGGTTTCGCTCCCTTTACTTCATTATGGGAGCTGTAGTTCATTTGCAAACTGAAATAGTTTTTTTAAGCATACGTAATTCCATTTCTCAGCCCCCCTTGCAATGCTGGTGAAAGAGCTCTCCACATGCAGACATAAGCAGAGGCTTGGCCGCCCAAGCGTTGATCCAGAGTTGGATCTTTTACAGGTGTCGTGGAAAAGCTACTGCCATAACTGAGCTGCTCGACGGAGGTCTGCGTTGTCTGAGTGCTTTTCTAGTTTGATATATTTAGTGCAACACAAAACAGTAAAGGTGTAGGAAAATTTATTGGTGATTCTTCAGTATTTAAGGAATAAACTTTCAAAAACATCCTCTAGTGAATTGAACCTTTACACTAAATATCACAATATGCATGTTAAACCATTTGAGTAGTGCTACACAGTCTTCTTTGACAAATACATTTTCCATCAGAACAGTGGGTCAAAATATCACCAAATATTGGTGCACATTTACTCATTTTTCTCTTCAACAATGTCAGCATGTAGTTAAAAGTAAGAACTACAGAAAAATACAGTAAATGCGATAATTAACAACAATTAAGGAACTTTTAGAAAACACCTTAAGAATAAATAAAGCATCATGATGCTTGAAACTGTGTTTAATAAAACTTCATAAATTTAAGCCTCTATATCTGATAAATCTACACAGAATAAATAAAACATCTCATCACAAAGGACACTGGGTGGCATCCATGAACGTCTCCATTATAAAAAATACAGTACGTCAAGTCTACATGTGTAGTTTTTCAGTTCAAATATCTAAATTAATACAAGTGATTGATCAACACTATAACAAATGGTCCAAAGTGCAAAAATGCCTCCTGTCAAAAACATGATTTACTCTATAAAAACTCCTGTTAAAAACGTTGGTCAGTCATCTTAAACTTAGTCCTCTATGATCAGACAGCACTGCGATCTCTAACTGTAACAGGGTCCCACATGGTGGTTCGAGTCCCAGTACCCCCCACTGTAGCCCGGAGGGACCCACAGCGTGTGTCGCAGAGAGTGAGGGGCTCTGCTGCGAGGCCTGAACGGGTACTGAGGGCGGGGAACCATGTGACCTTTGGCTGGTACGATCTTCTTGGGGTGCCATGTGGGAGCGGCAGGATTCATCGCCTGAGAAGAAAAATAAAGGGTCGATTAGAAACTTCAAAACTAGTTACCAGTTTGTTTAAATTAATCAGAGGGAATAACAGATTTCTCTTGACGGACACAGTTTCATTTATCAGAATACATGAACTTTACCAATAACAAACCATTTCCCTAGTGTTCTTTAAAGACTCTTTTGAAGCGATAGTCCTATATTATTTTGTTTTCCTGTCTTTTCTCACTCCTGAGTCCACGACAAGCAGAAAGACAAGATTTTTCGACTCTGCGCGCAGTAACAAGTAAGGGACGGACAAAGGTCACCCACCGCTAACTAGCTTAGCTAAAATGGCTGTAAGTCAATAGTATTAGCGTGCCTCTGCCTACAGTCATCAGATAAACTCTTCAGTAACTAGTTTAGCTACTGTCATTAGAAAGTAGCGAGCTAAAAACTGCATGAAAAGTTGCTAACCTCTTCTCTGGGGCTTCTTTGAGGAAAAATAAGTCTTTTTTGGGGTCTGAAAAGTTCATAAATCTAGAGACAGTTGTATGGAAACACTGGGTAGTGGGACTGCTCTGGGGGGACGTGCAAATTTGAATGGCGGGTAGCGTCACAGGGGGCGCTGCACAGGCTGGAGGCTAGAGGCAGAAACTCTGCAGCTCACTTTTGAGAGAACAGACATGTAGGCTATGCACAAATTATTTAGCCTGTTTGCGTTCACTAACAAGGTCGAGAGAAGCAGAAGAAGGATAAACAATTTTCCAGAACAATTCCAGCTTTTCCAGGACATTTTTCTTATTTTCCATATGTTTTCCATGACTGGAAAATTGGTCAATCATTTTCCAGGTTTTCCAGGACGCATGGGAACCCTGATAATACAATTGAAGCAGTCTCCATCATGACTCAGTAGGAGTCATTTGTTAAAAAAAGACTTCTTCGTTGGGGACCTTTTTTTTTTTCAAATAAGGATACAAAATAACACTTCCAACACATAAAGCAGCCTCCTTTTAAAAAAGTTTATTATCCTCAAAACAACCTCCTAAATGCATCCTCCTCCATCCAACTTCCATTAAAGGACCTCTTTCACAATACATGTAATTTTGCCCACAGCCCAATTTTTTGTTTATTGTGTGGTATTTGTAGTACACCCAGAGACTCCCAAGAATATACCTTTAGAAAATCCAAAAGTCATCCAGGGCCTGTACTATGACCTATTTTATGATCATTGCCATAGGTGTGAGCCAGGGTGCACACTTTACCCCAAAACTTACTCAATCACAAATAATAAATCATCAAATTGGGTCAAATCACCTTCACTGAAGTCTGGTGCATCTTTTGAAATCAAATGTAAAGCTAAGTATTACAATTGAAAGAAGTTATTGAATTTTAACTGGAAAAAAATTAGGTTTTTTTATGATTTTTTTCAACAAATTCAATTCTTTGGAGATGTGTCTGACCAACTTACAGTTGCTGTACACCTAAAATACTTACAAATTATTTGGCCACATATATATTCTCAAAGTAAGAAAAAAATCATCAAATTCTGAGACCGGTAAAGTTGTTCAATTAACAGGTTGGGTTACTGTGGTAGAATCAGGATACTGTTCCATATCTTGTATATCAGGGAACCTTTAAAGATTTGTTCAGAATTCATCCTTTAAGTATGATTTCTTTTAGAATTTGAATGCTAGATTCAAAACAAACATTTCACATGAAATGTTACTCATTTTAATATTGAACAGCCACAAAGGGCCTGTATATTATGCCTTTGTGATGAGATAATAATGAGCCATTGATACAAGTAAAAACCGATGCAGTTTTGGATTGTTGTAATCAGATTGTATATATCTACAATGACAGCAATACATAAACATTACTTCTGTCAATTTCTGTTTCTAGTACTTATATATACATGTAATCTGTTTTATGGCCTTCGTGTCTTTTTGCATAGCAACGGCTTGGACAATTTTAATTTGTAGACTGGAACTATAGTGAGGGAAAGGGGATCTGAGAAATCCATAAGATGTATGATTGGCTGGTTATTTCATAGAATGGAGTCTTTGAATTTGCTTGTGTATGGTTGGAGGGGTTTCTGATTTTGAAAATGTTTATAATATCCCAAATAATAGATTACAGATGCAACATGTGCACACATGCCAGAGGTTCTCTTTCCAGCAGGACAGAGACAATAATATGCCTTCACAGGATCATCTGATGCATTCTTGTCAAATTGAATCCAAACATTGTATTTTATTTGAGATCTGTGACGAGAATGAATCTGTCCCCTAATGAGATCAGCATCATGCTGGTAAACCCAAATCTCATAGTCACCATCATTTTTTTGATGCTCAGCAATGTAGCCAGGGGACTGTTTGATTTGGTATGTACCGCATGTTATGGTCTCAAGGTATTCCAGATCCACATGAGGGAACGAGATATCAGATGCTTCAAGCTTCTGCCATTCACTACGAGCTCTACGTGACATATTTGTTTTTTATTTTTCAAACCTTTCATGGAATCAAATGACCATGCTTACTAATCTTTCCCAAGCTACACTGTCAAGATATTTTCATACAATTGCAGATATTTTGAAAAAAAAATGATGGTATATATATATAAAATACAATGTTTGGATTCAATTTGACAAGAATGCATCAGATGATCCTGTGAAGGCATATTATTGTCTCTGTCCTGCTGGAAAGAGAACCTCTGGCATGTGTGCACATGTTGCATCTGTAATCTATTATTTGGGATATTATAAACATTTTCAAAATCAGAAACCCCTCCAACCATACACAAGCAAATTCAAAGACTCAATTCTATGAAATAACCAGCCAATCATACATCTTATGGATTTCTCAGATCCCCTTTCCCTCACTATAGTTCCAGTCTACAAATTAAAATTGTCCAAGCCGTTGCTATGCAAAAAGACACGAAGGCCATGAAACAGATTACATGTATATATAAGTACTAGAAACAGAAATTGACAGAAGTAATGTTTATGTATTGCTGTCACTGTAGATATATACAATCTGATCACAACAATCCAAAACTGCATCGGTTTTTACTTGTATCAATGGCTCATTATTATCTCATCACAAAGGCATAATATACAGGCCCTTTGTGGCTGTTCAATATTAAAATGAGTAACATTTCATGTGAAATGTTTGTTTTGAATCTAGCATTCAAATTCTAAAAGAAATCATACTTAAAGGATGAATTCTGAACAAATCTTTAAAGGTTCCCTGATATACAAGATATGGAACAGTATCCTGATTCTACCACTGTAACCCAACCTGTTAATTGAACGACTTTACCGGTCTCAGAATTTGATGATTTTTTTCCCACTTTGAGAATATATATGTGGCCAAATAATTTGTAAGTATTTTAGGTGTACAGCAACTGTAAGTTGGTCAGACACATCTCCAAAGAATTGAATTTGTTGAAAAAAATCATAAAAAAAACCTAATTTTTTTCCAGTTAAAATTCAATAACTTCTTTCAATTGTAATACTTAGCTTTACATTTGATTTCAAAAGATGCACCAGACTTCAGTGAAGGTGATTTGACCCAATTTGATGATTTATTATTTGTGATTGAGTAAGTTTTGGGGTAAAGTGTGCACCCTGGCTCACACCTATGGCAATGATCATAAAATAGGTCATAGTACAGGCCCTGGATGACTTTTGGATTTTCTAAAGGTATATTCTTGGGAGTCTCTGGGTGTACTACAAATACCACACAATAAACAAAAAATTGGGCTGTGGGCAAAATTACATGTATTGTGAAAGAGGTCCTTTGCACTTCCCCATCTTTTATGAAGCGACGGGCTGGGGACAGTGTATGCATGTGCATGTGTTGGCGAGCACAGCCAGCCGTCGCTGACTTACGATAAAACTGCTATTAATTGCAGAGCCTCGTATTTAAAACATTGTCTTTGTGCCAAGTTAATCAAACGAGTAAACACTGTAAAGTTATTTTACGGTGGGCCACTGTGCTTTCCCACTGGCATTAAATGCACCATCTGAAAAATATCTGCAGCAAATCTACGATAAATTTCAGACAACTGAAGACTTCAATTACCCGGAAATTAATTTAAGACATTATAAGACTCTAAGGAACCACAGGAACCCCGTTTCCCTCCTAGAATGAGAGCACGTTTTAACGTACTGTATGAGACCGTACCTGTTTAGTACAGCGGCTGCTGGGGACAGTGAGGGGCGAGCTGCGTAGTCCTTCCTCATCAGACGAAGACCCTGAGTGATAATCAGACGTCACCCTCTCCAGAGCACTCGTCACCTTCTTTGCAACATCTTTGTCCTCCTCATAATCATTCGAGAAACTGGCCACTGAGAAGCAGGGATTCTGTTCTCCATATCTACAAGAGGAAAAGAATAAAGTTGAGGATTTACTGACTGACCAGAGTACTTGAAATGTACAGTATTCTGTGCCGTATTTTTGAAAATAATCCTTATCCCAGCCTGAAACACTGGGAAAGCATGGATGGGATGCTGATGCTAATAAGCCGACACAGTAATTAAAAACATACACAGCACTGACATAGAGATCAACATTTGAGTTGTTACTGTTAACGGCACAAGAAAAATATATTGACAGACAAGAGTTGGATCAGATTGCTGTCAGCATGTTTGAAAGGACTTATGCAGGTCAAAGTGTTATCCCAGATGTCATCTACATGTCCCCCTGGAATCTCCTTTAAGAGACAATATCATATGTGTTAAGACATCATATATTAACCTAACACCATGTTCTCCAGATGGATGGCAATACTTCATTTTCATTGTGGCCATTGGATATTTTTTTCTGTCCTTCAAAGCTGTGAAACTGGCAAACTCCATAAACATTTTTAAACAGTTTATATTGTTTTACAGGGTAAAGAAACAAAACTTTTGTAGCTATAGAAGCTTAATGAGTACCTTGAGTAGGGCCCTATAAAATCCATGATGACAGAATCGTGGAAGAAATCACGGAATTGGACATTAAAAGTGGAATTCAGTATCTATGGAAATGGCTGACATTTTACTTAGAGTTTTTTTTTTTTCAGAATAAAAAGGAACGCATTTCTCAGGAAAATGCTTTGAGGAGGGTCACTAAGGCTGGGGACAATGCACGCTTCACTTCCCCTCCTCCAACATGTCGAAGCAGCCGCATGAGACACCGGCTACTTTGGCAAAGAAGCTACTAAACTCCCAGCTAACTCCAAAGTACAGCGCAGAGCAGTTTCCCAATGATTATTATGAGTCAGGCAATCAAATGTTCTGCAAATTTAGTCAACATACTGTTGACTGGACCTGTAAAGATATGTGTGAGGACCACCTGAAGAGTGAGTGTCTATATTTCATTACTTTATACTGTGTCTCCAGTTAAATTTGCGGAAAATACTAAAAAACAATTCTCAAAAATTAAAACAGAAAAAAATGGAAAATGAGAAAAAACAAAAACGGACTTTGGGAAAAAATAAGATTTTATAGGGCCGTACTTCATGACAGCAAAATTGCATAAACTATTAAATAACATCAAAAACTCGGGATGCACAATAATGGACATTTGCCAAGATCCGACTTGTTGATATTTCCTGACTCAGAATTGCCAGTATCACTATTTTTGGTCAAGAGCACAAGCCTTACAAAAATCAACCAGTTTCTTTCAATGTGGCAGTCTGTTTGTGTAAGAAAGAAATACAACATTTCACTCTTGAAAACAAAACTCTTGATTTTTAAATGTAACCATTCAGTGGTAAGACGCTGCAATATGATGCATTTGTGTATTCTGACCATATTACTGCCTGATATATCTGCTGTAATTACCTGCAAAAATGTGAATATCAGCTGACACTGACACTGCTAATACATCTGCCAATAGAGATATTGTACCAGATCGTAGGAAGCAGGACTAAGATCAGACCTCCTAGACTTTCTGTTGTGGAGTCGTGAGGTGCCTCAGACTGTTGTATTCGGTCATTATGACACACTGAACAAGAGATTTTAGTAGTCGACGGATCAAAAATCCTACGACTGTCTGAGCATATTAGAGATCAAACATTTAACTTGTGTCTTCAATGAAAGCTTGATTGATTTGTCCAGTTGTATTACATGCATGTCAATTTGGGGGTCTCATTCGGTTGAGCATATCAAAAAGGACTCTGAGATTTATCCTGTATTGTTGCCACGTAAGTACGAGAGACCCTTTGTCTCTAAAATAAAAGCACGCCCTCTATTACTTACATTTGGCTGACTTCTTTAATGATATTATTTAAGATTCTTTCTAGTCGCTCTTTTAAATTCAAGATGTTATATTAATACAAATCAACATCAGCTACTGCTTAGAGCTGGACAACTACTCTAGTGTCCCCACAGATTCAATCTTTTTATTTATTTTTGTTATTTTAGTGAAACTACCTTCTTGATATGTAACAAAACATCTTCGTTTTAAAGGAATATAACCTTAAGCATCATTACTGGATTAAACTATAAAAGCACAGACCTCCACCAAGCAGCTCAGTTCTGGCAGTGGCTTTTCTACAGCCTCTGTAAAAGATACAATCTGGATCACCAGATCTAGAATAGTGCCAGGATCCAGACCAAACTCAGCACATACATGGAGGTTGTTATCATGTGTAATTTAGTGACTGATCAAACTGTGTTTTGCTGCCATTCTTGGTCAGGTCTCCCTTGAAAAAAAAAAAAGATCTCAATGTGACAAACCTGGTTAAATAAAGGTTAAGTAAAAATAAATACTATAAAAAACACAACAAGTTTTTAGAACATCACTCAATATTTTGATTTTATATGAATCACTGAACATCATCAGTGGGATTTCCCATTATGAAGTTCAATGTTTTTTTGTGAAATCAATCTGAATCAGATCCAGGTGAGATTTATCTTGATGATAGAGACATGGACCCCATATTGTCCTGTAAAACTGGAAGCAAATCTGTTAAAAAATGGCAGAGATATGATTTTATTAAAATTCCGCCCAATGTTAACTTGAAGGATTTATTTTAAATTTCGGGGATTTTTTGCATCCAGACAAATATACACATCACCACCGAAATCTAATTATCTTTAAGTTGGGTAATCTTGCCAACAAACAGACAAAAAAAAAAAAAAAAAAACATAACCTCCTTGGTGGAGGTAACGAGAGAAAAAGGCCAGGGCAAGGGCAGGGCAAATTATTCCCTGAACAAAGTGAAAGCTAACAATGCTGCAGATCAATCTCCTGACTTGGTATATGAATAAATTGCAGGAGGGGGCAGAGAACATTAAACTGGAATAAAATCAGCATATACAGCATCAAAGTCTCACCTGCAGCAGACCTCCCCGGGGTCCACCCACAGTGTCAGTTCACGGGGCAGTCCAAGGTCACTGTACCGAACTCCGCTCTCCCGGCAGGCCCGAAGGAGCTCTGGATCCTGCCTGTGAAATTTATTCACCCGGATACACCTGCAGAGAAGAAAACACATACATTACGCCCAGCCACGCCCACTCGATGACGAAAGTAGGAGTGTAACAGTTACCGATAAAATGATAAACTGGTAAAGTTTACGACTGTTAGCATTACAGTTTCTTATTTTAATTATTATTTTAATTATTAAGTCTCCAGGAGGTGAGGTAGGGAAAAACCACGAACCCCCCACAGCAGCATCAGACAGGAGAGGCCTGGCTGGACTGTTGAGAAAGACCTCAGCGAGGAACCAGAGAGGTGAAGAGGGTCAGGTTCAGACCACTGCGGATCACTCTTAAATTCACATTATTTTTTAACTAAATTAAACTTTCTCAAATGATTTCAGTGTGTGTATTAGTACTTTTTGAACATTTTGAGCACATTGCAACAACACTGTGATAATAACTGTGATCATTTTGGTCAAAATAACCCTGATGTAAATTTTTCACACTGTTACATCCCGAGATGAAAGACATCAGGGAGAGCCATCATTACCTATACGCCTGCCCTTTGCTCGGGGTCTCAGGATACCAGTGTCCTTTAAACTTCTCCTGCAGAGCCACAGCCAGCCTCTCCACAAACAGCTCCACCTTCTCCGACTCCAACTTGTCTCCTCTTTTCACGAGCCTCTTCAGGAAAAACACCACAGCTGCTATTTCTCTCCTCATGTTTCACGAGTGTTTCATTACGTCCACACAGCCTCTGAAGGAGAACGGAGATCACAGGGATGAACAGCAGAAACACACAAGACAAAGTTTTTGAGAGTGAGAAGACACTCAAACTACACCTGTGATGCCATTCTTAACCCAAACAGAGGTGAAAATGTTTGACGACAGACTGAGAACCGTGTGATCATGAAAGTATCAGATCATACATGATGGTTTCAGAGGTACTGTGACAGCACATTATCAACCAAACACAACAAAGACGAGAGTCAAGTTCTTATATGTATTTGACAAGACCTATGCAACTCCAGCAGACTGTGCTTTCTGCCTTTATCTGATTTACTTATTTCTGCTTTATTTTGTCTGATTTGTGTGACACTTGTGCCTCAATTCTAAGAGTCCATGGACCTCTGAACGACGCCAAATGAATCCAGGGTTTGACTAAACAAGACCAGTTTAATAATATTAATAAAAAAAAAACCACATGCCTATTTTGTGATATTAACTGTGATGTCAACATGTTTTTTTTCTTTGAAAATTGAGTTATTTTAGGCCGAATTATAGAAAATAGACGGTACTATACAAGCATAACTCCGTATTTTATCTTTTCTTTTTAAAGGTTTTGGAAAAGTTATCTGTACAATGTGATAACATGTTATGCAAGTATGCGCCTATATTTATCTTTAAAGAACAAGCAATACATAAAAATACACTCCAAAAATTAAAATACAAACAATAATAAAGGAAAAAAAAAGTTCAACATGTCACAATCCAGTTTACTCAATTCTCATTATTGTGGAGAGCAGGAACTAATCTCTGTGAAATGAAAATGCACGACTGTCACCATATAAGTGAGAATTCAGCTCTTTTAGAAAAGTCTTGGCGTTCCTCTGAGAGAAAGTAAAAGGTCATTACAATATCTGTATCAGTCGATAAAGTCATGTTGTAAAACGCTCTAGAAATCATTTTCCTGGACTTTTTCACCCCCCCTTAAAATGTATTTATTTCTAACTCGTGGGCATGAACACTGTCTGCTCGCTATCCTTTTAGTCTGGCTTTTATGTAATGTCTCACTATTACAAATGTATATTTTATACTTATCTTTATTTACTCTGCTTTTTTATAAACACATTTTATTGATTCACTGTAGGTAGCCTAAATTTTATTTTACCATTTTGTATTACTTATTTTTTTTCACCATTGTTTTGAATCTTGTATTTTACTCCTTAACTTGCATTATTTTATCTAATGATATTTTATGGCTAAGTGTGCGTTAGTTACCAAGAACATTTTTACTTCATTTCATATGCTTGATTTTTGCTCACTAACAAGGTAGAAGGAAGATGAATCATTTTCCGGGACAGTTCAAGCTTTTCATTTTACTTTTTCCCCTCATTTTCCAGGTTTTCCATGACTGAACATTGGTCAATCATTTTCCAGGTTTTCCAGGACGAGTGGGAACCCTGTTTTCCTAGAACATGTTTTACCATAGTTTGTTCTAATTCATCATTAAATCCCTCGATTAATTGGGAAATATAATCACTATAACATAATGACAACCAGGAGCCACATTTAAGCTGCTCTCAGGGTATCCAAGCGGTGGTTTTAAATTACAGGAATATCAATAAAACGAAGTAAATCTTAATGAAGCGGGAAAACATCAAACTGGATTTTAGCAGGAAGATACATTTATAGGAGCGAGTTAAATAACAGTTAGGTGGCCTGATAACAAGTGAATTATGAAATGAATATTTCACTTACATTACATGTAAATAATGAAAACGCGGTTACACAGGTGTATGACTGTCCCTTTGTTTATGATCAGACTTCAGTTAACGGTCTGTCAGAAAGGCGGGCTGTGACGCACCACTTCCGGTAATCCACGCAGCACCATAATAACAAGGCTGTTAGCTTCACTTATGCTAACGGGGCTAACACGCTTTAACAATGAAGCGTACGAACACCTCATGTAAAACACCGCTTAAGTTACTAGCACACACATTTCAAACACCCCTCTCGCTGCTATTAGATATATATACCCCATTTTTCTAATGTTGAATGAGAATATTAGCATAACAGCTAAAGCGCCAAGTTGACGCCAACTGCCACATGTGGATAACAAACACACACTCACCAATGAATGAAAGCCTGGTTAAATAACCAAGCAGTCACATTTAAATATCTACTGCTTGATCCTATTTAACAAAGTGCTGAATACATCCCACCACATTTTAGCGCCCCACAGACCTACCTTTTCAGTTAGCGTTCTGTCCCCGCATGTGGGTGAAATGAAAGGAGGGAAGGGGTCAGCCACATAAGAAGCCTTCAGATACAGTTAGAAGCCCCGCCTCTTCCAAGCAGGACACGCCCACGTGATATTCTCATTGGTTGTTGGTACAGAGATGAAGCGCGTTCATTGGTGGAGCGCGGCTCGTTACTGCGTGAGTCATACGGTTGTGACTCACAGCGTCAGGCCTGTTGTTGTTTGTACAGCGATGACGTAATCCCAACATGAACGGGGTTTATCGCTGCAGGGGGGGATACTGTAAGAGATCAGCAACAGGGTGAAACTGACAGAAAATAGTAATTGTAATGTATATATTACACATCAACGAGGTAAATAAAAACAAAAAAACAGAAGAATAAGGAAAGCATCAACTAAATTTTGATGGCATATCTATTTGGTCCAATATATCTAAGAGATGTTACAATAGACTTAAAGATCATGCAATATACCTAGAAATGTGCACAATACCTCAGATAATGTGCACTTTACCTAAGAGAAAGTGAAATAATATGTATGTTATGTTTCAGTTAGATTATATTACGTCCTAGTTATGTTAGTTTTGCTTTTCCTTTGAATGTAATGACCTCCGCCAAGGAGGTCATTACATTCAAAGGCATATGTTTGTTTGTTTGTTAGTCTGTTTGTTAGCAACATTACGGACAAACTACTGAATGGATTTACATGAAAATTTTACCAGATAAAGAATGGGTAATTTTTACAATAAAGACTGATTCGCATGAATGTGTACTTTATAAGGTAAACAATAGGGATGGTACTACAGCATCAATTTGGGAATCATTTTGGTCCTATATTACTATCAGTCAACAGGATGACAGTTGACTTACCCCATATGAAATTTCATTGAACTTACTGTAATAATGGAGTTATATATATTTATTTATTAATCTAATATGTAAATCCACATTATTTCAGTTATTTATTTGAGCAAGATATTTATTATTATTAATATTTTTTATTTCACTTATTCATAAACTTATTAATGAACTTTTCCCTACCTGTAAACATTTCCACACCTTCATGTAATATAATGTTATTTACACTTTTTTTCCCCACTTATGTATGAAAGCCCTGTCCAATATAATTACGCAGCATTGTATAGGCCTAACTGTCATGCACCAAATAAAAACTTGACTTGAAGAAAATTTTACCAGAGGTGTGGTTTGGTCCAAGGAAGAAGCCATTACATTTTAGTGGTGGATATTGGTCTGGATGCAAAAAATAAAAAATAAAAAAAATCCCCAAACTTCAAAAAATCCCCTATGTTGTCATTGGGATTGAATTTAAAAAGCATCACATCTCTGCCATTTCTGAACGGATTTGCTTCTATTTTACAGGATAATATGGGGTCCATGTCTCAGTCATTAAGGTAGATTTAATCCGATCCAGATTGAGATCACAAAACAACATTGAACTTTATAATGGGAAATCTCATTAACGACATTCAAAAATTCATATAAAATCAAAATATTAAGGGATGTTCCCAAAACTTATGTTCATACAGGATAAAAACCTCCATGTATGTGTTGAGTTTGGTCTGGATCCTGGCACTGTTCTGGATCTGGTGATCCAGAATTGTATCTTTTACAGGGGTTGTGGAAAAGCCACTGCAGGAACTGAGCTGCTTGGTGAAGGTCTGCGCTTTCAGAGTGCTTTTCTAGTTTTGATAAATGTGTTTTTTATCTCTTCCTCTTCAGCAAACATCTGTCAGGGACAAAAGATGGAAATTAACCAATGGCTATAATCTGGCTTGTTCACTTTGCTGTATGGTGATTCATATAAACTGGCACAGGAGCCATCATCATTAATGTTTTAATAATAATAATAATAATAATAATAACAATATTAATAATAATAATAATAATAATAATAATTCATTTAAACTATAGACCAACAGTACAAAGTAGAACAAACTTACATTGCATCTGGCTCAAAACACTAAGAATAGAAAAAATAATATTTACATAATATTAAAAAGAAGTGTTTATGTGCAATAAGGTAGTTTGAAATGTTCAAGTCACAGAATTGAGCTTTAGTGCTAGTAAATCAGTATGTTATTTAAAGTACAGTGTAGATTCTGTGCAGGTGCAAATAGCTTGAACCAGAATATACTTATATATGCACATATACACATACACTGGCACACAAAAATATATGTATATGTATAATATGATATATTAAACATATAATGTACGGCTGTTGTGGTGGTCTCAGTCCTCAGTGACTGGAGCACTAAGATCTGCCTCCAGCTGAACACCTCCAAGACCAAGGAGATGGTCATTGACTTTAGGAGGTCTAAGTCCTGCTCCAGCCAGTCACAATCAGAGGGGAGGTCATTGAGGGGGTGCAAACCTATAAGAACTTAAGTGTGCATCTCAATAACAATCTGGACTGTCTAGAACACAGATGCCCTGTACCTGAGGGGACAGGAGGCCCAGGTCTTTGGATGTCTGCAGTGAAATGCTGCAGAAGTTCTATCAGTCAGTGGTCTCCACTGTTCTGGTCTATGCTGCAGTCTGCTGGAGGGGAAGCCTGGCTCTGTGCTTGGCAGGAGTTTGGACTCACTTTGGACTGTGGTGGAGAGACGGACGCACAGCACAGTGCAGGCCATCCTGGACCTCAGTAACCATCCCCTCCACAGCATCCTGGAGGGACAGAGAAGCAGCAGCAGTGGGACACTCATGTTCAGGAGAGGTTCAGGAGATTCTTCATTCACACGGCCATCAGACTGAACAACACCCTGAACAGAGGCAGAGGATCAGTGGTTATTACTAGGGTTATTTGATCCAACCAAACATACAATTGCTACTGGAAACCCGAAATTCCTCAAGAGGATTAATAATAAGGTATCCTACCTCCCTACTTATCTATCTAGTTACTGACAGAACGTAAAACACATCACCAAATATGTTATGTAGCATCTGTGGCTCATTTAGCTTAGCTGATTGGCTTTTCTTCTGTTGTTCTCAGAACAAATTTTAACACAAACTCAACCTGGGTGAATACTTTTGACTTAAAGGACTAACTAAGTGGGTTTTGTGCTAAAGGTTAAGCCATGTTGTATATAATCTGTTTTGTCTTGGTGTTGGAAAAACTCAGTTTCATTCTCTCTTTTTTAATGTTAACTTCATACTTCATTTAAAAAAAAAATTACATTATTATCATTATTATTATTATTATTATTAACAATTCTAACTTTCAATATTTAAAAATTAGTCCAAATAAACTTTCTTGTATCTTGTATCTATTGTCATTATTATTATTATATTTATAATAATAATTATTTTTATTAGTGTTATTTTTATTATTATTATTATTGTTATTATTATTATTATTATTATTATTATTATTATTGTTATTGCTGTTGTTGATGATGATGATGTTATATTATTACTATTGTTATATTATTATTACAATTGTTATTACTGTTGTTGTTGTTGTTGTTGTTTGAAAATAATGCCCCACATTCATGTCAAAAAATCTATCTGAATTGAAAACTAGATTTAACAGTTATCGGGCATCTATAATGTAAATAGAAAGAAACACACAGAGGTCAAATCTAGTAGGCATTTAATAAAAAGTAAAGCCCACATTTTGTTCAGCACTGAGTGTCCCCGACAAAGACAACGATCATTTATGCATTTATGACAAAATAGTCTTATTAAATGTGACAGTTTAAACTCATATTGTTGATAGAGGAGGTTTTTTTGGTTGCTAAATCACATTGTTTGATTTACTGTGAAGTTTTCAGTGTATTCCAACCAGCTTATTCTACTTTACTTTTCAGCCATAGGTTGCTTTTAAAATGAAGTTTACAACAGTCAGTAGTTTTTTGTATCTGTCACAAAAATTATAAAGTGTGAACTTGTAATAATGATAACAGCCCACCGAAGACAAAAAGCACAAGTTACTTTAATAAGTGTCTGTGTGATTACTGTATTGAAACTGTAACCCCTTACTTTAATAGTAACCAAAAAAGTAAATTTATAACAACAAAAGAAACCAGATACAGCCCAGCACTGAAACTAACCAGATCATGTAGTTGAATGTATGAACACCTTTGATCCACAAGAGGGCAGCACACCTCCATCTACACTCCACAGACTGGTCCTCTATGTGATCATGAGCAGGAAAAAATAACCTACATGTTTAATTTTGTAGTTTTAAAAAATATTTTATCTCTTGATTATATCCAGGGATGATTTAAGTAAAAGGGTAATAAGAGGAGTTTTACCGAACAATCACACCGAGAGAGAAAAAACACCCATAAGCCTCTTTTCTCAGGTTATAAAGGCACGTCACTAATAACACAAATATGAATGTTAATGCTCATAAACTCAGTCTGAACATAGATTTCAATGTCTCAAGTGCTCAACAGCATGCTTATTGTAACATCAGCTGTACTGCAAACATGTACTTTTCAGTGTCATCATCACTGTAATCTCCTTTTTTATTGGATATTTCTATGATAATTTATTTTTGTATAAATTGCTTAATATAAAGGTAGTACTATTTTTAAAAAGACTTGATCTCATCTGCTGCACCAGGGTTCCCTCTGAGAGGGTCTAAGTTTGAAAAGTCAGTTTTATTTTGATTGTTTTGATGCACTATGAGCACCTTTTATAGTCCAAATACTTCTTTATCTCAATCATTTTTGATGTATACATTACAACTGACATCAGCCTGAGGAACCCCTGACATATGATAACATCTGCCTGATGGTAAAACTGCTTATCAGTAATTCAGACGCACTGTATTTACATTATATTTTTTCATAGAATCTTGATTTTTTTTTTTTAATGTTAAATTGGTCAATGCTGCATGATGGTTACTTTCTCTGAATAACAACTTTAAGGACTGATTTAATCAAAGAGGCCTGGGCTGTGATTGGGTGATCCAGTTAAAGAGGATTAATGAGTTAAAATAATAGAAATGAAAATTAGGGATGCACAATATTATCAGAGCAATATCAATTTTGGCATATAATAGCCAAAAAAAGGTGATTATCAATACCTGCAGATATGATGATCTTTGGCGACATTCACAGCTAATATTTGTCCGGACAAATTCGCCATAAATACCCCATATATTGGCTGTAATAGTGGCAGAAATGCACCATACTGATTGATCACATTGGTCTGTAACACAAATGGACCGTAACCATGAAAGGAAAGGGTGAATTCTGGTTAAGTAGAGACTTTGTGTTATTGACAAAAATATCGTGATAATGACTTTGGAATATCACCATATCAGATTTCTGCAAAAATCCATTGTCGTGCGTCCCTAATGAAAATGGCAAAAGAAAACACACACCCTCATTAGGGCCAGTGGTTTGGACAAAGAAAGGCTCTCCTGGTTAAAATAAATACAGGCATGTTGAATGAATGACGTGTTACTGTTCCTTAGCTGTTTCAGATGATTCTGTTCTGCTGAAATGTTAAGAAATGTTTTCAGGCACTTCACGGACCAGATGAACCGTGTTCAGCACATTACCATCTTATGATGTGGATATAAATACTCCTGAAATACCACAGATAAGAGACTGAGGCATCTGGCTGCAGATGATATGACTGATGATTTTGTTTCTTTTCATGGTCCAGCTTGTCAGTTAACTCATATCTACTGTTTTTATTGTATGTAAGTGTTACACATGTTATGTGCATTTGTATGTATTTCTGCTGTTATTATAAGTTACTGTGTTGACTGTGCTGCTGCCTGATTTGGCCAGTGCATTCTTGAAAAAGAGATATTTTAATCTAAGTTTCTTTTCCAGGTTAAATAAAGGTTAAATAGGGTGCTGGTTTGGCAGAGTGGTAGGCAACCAGGCACGACCCATATACATACATGCTTCTCTGGGCCTGGGTTCAACTCCAGCCTGTGGCCTGTTTGCAGAGTATCCTCCCCCACTCTCTTATCCCCTTCACAAGCCTATCCAGTCTCTCCCTCCTATCAATAAAGGCACAAAATGGCCAAAAAGCAATCTTAAAATAAATAAAGGTTAAATAGAAATAAAATAAAGACAAATCTTGATTCTTAATATCAGGCTGTGGATTATCATAGTTTATTACATGGTCGGTATGGATGCAAGTGTCATGGTGTGTGTGTCCTTCCAATGGGGGTCCGCACATGAGTGTGTGCGTGAGTGAGTGTCTGCTCACGGCAGGAAAATGTCATCACTTATGCTTCTATATTCACCGACATGTTGACAAACATATGTTCATGTAGTGTCCTATGGATACAGCTATCTTAAGACAAGAGCATACAGTGGTCTGTTTCTGTAGCTCTCCATATTTGGCTTAGCTCCAGACTTGGAAGAAGAGCTTAATATGTGTTCAGCATAGATTCATAGGTACATGCGTGGATAACTTAAATGATATGGATGCATGGATATCAAAATTAAAAGATATACTGATAGAACAGGTCCACAAACCAAATGATGATACATGAATACGTCCATGACCAAAAAATTCATGCTAACAAAGCTGATGAATAAGATATTCTTAGCAGTCAGTGACAGAATCAGGAAAACGCCTTTTAAGTAGTAAAAATATTTTTATTTTATTGAAATATTTTACAAAATGATACAAACCATCACTTAAACACAAGTCACACAGCCTGTTTTAGGTCCATGAACACACAGAATAAATAGAAATATATCACACAACAAACACAAATGCAGCTTTGTTCAACATTTAAACCCATGAACAAAGAGTCAAGTCTGAAATGAAGGAGGTGGAGGAGTAACAGGTTTGCTTACGTCTCCTGTAAATGAAAAAGAAAGAGAAAAGCTTGGCAGCCCGAGCCACAAGCCCGGGCTTGTTTCCACAGTATACAGAGAAACCACAGCATCCAGAAAACACACTTAAAAACACAAGATCGAATGAGTGAAAAATGCTCTAAGGACCAGAAATCTGAATACTTCCAAACATTCAAGCACACCGAAAACATAAAAACAAGATAAAAGTTAAAAATGGAGCTAAAACCTTTAACTTTTAACCCTAAAAGGGGTCAAATTCATTAAATCTCTTACAAAGAGAGCTCAACAGAGAAACACACACAGAGCAGAGGATTTCTAAACATGATGACCTCTTCCTGGACCAGCTTATTATCCTCGACTCGCCCTCTGACTCCTGACAATGAATCAAATGGACTTAAATCTATACGAGATACTTTCTCCTCTATAAGGCTTTAGTTCTCTCTTTCTTGCATAGGGTTCCTGAATAATAAAGCCATCAAGTCTTCAACACTGGCTGTTCATACTCTTCTCTCTGTCTCCTTTTGTTTAAAATCGGGGACCATGGGGGGCGCAGAAGACCACAGACCATCATGTTTGTATTGCTGCGACACTAGTGTAGCTCTCACACATCGATAGAAGGGAGAGGGATGTGAAAATTTAACACAACAGAATAAAATAGATGACTAATAAACAGTAAACATGTGCCAAAAGTATTGATTTTAACAGGAAAACACTAAAACACCCGTACATCACTAAGCCACATGTGATTTAAATCTGTTTGGTATTGCAACCCTCCTCTCTTAAATTAAATCAAATACTTAAAGTTCAGACACAAATGAAAAATACACTTTGGTTTGGCAGCTGGATTTATCTTTCTTCTTCTAATAGCGCTCATTTATTTTATAGCCCAAAGTACAAAGACTTGTGCTTGAAAGCTACAAGACAAAAACGTTTCACACTTAATAATATCAAGTAAATATCACCGGCATTAAAAGCTACAATAAAACCAAAACGCTGGATTTAAAATACTTTTCCCTTTCAGCAGGAATGTTAACATTTAGATTAGATTATGTTGTTTAATCTGATGAATTTCTCACTTAAAACCTGAAAGCAAAGGGGGCAAAAACAAATTCCTCCGATCAAAAAAACTAAAACATTACTGTATTTCTAAAAGAAATAATATTTGACATCTACCAGCACACTAGGGCTGCAAGATCATGGCAAAACCAAAGTAATGATTCATTTAAATGATATTAGGATCACGATTATAGCATATATACCACTTCCTGCATGAATTTTCTATCAGTACTTCTATTTGTGTTGCCTTGTGGGGCAGCTTCAACAGTGTGAAGTATTATGCACGTTATTTCGCAGGTGAAAGTTGTGCTGTCTTTCTATCTCCTTTAGCTCTTCCTCTTTTCAAACTAACAGGAGATCTTGACATGACCCCCTCTGCTCCTCCCTTAAAGTAAAGTTAGGCACAGTCTTATTTCAAGAGGATTCTGACCTGGTTCAGGAGTTATGCTACTGGTTTTAAAACTGGAACAAACTCCAGCCTGTGCAGTGTTAAGGGCATCATGGCCTGATCAGCTGCTCCCAGGAGACCAGATTGATTTCTGACATGTTTGATATTTTGGTTGCATACGCCTGCATTCACTCAAACAGTGAGAGCAGAGCCAAGGGCCAATTCTCCAAATGTAGAGATTCATGGGGCTTTTCCACAACAAGTTATCAGCTCGACTCAAATCTACCTCATGCTGTTAGTTCCATAAGGGATCTTTACTGAGGGGGGCAGGCAGCTCTATCACCTCTATTTCTTTGTTGTTGTGAGGATGTCATGGTAGTTTTGCGCAGGCTCGCTATGACTACCCAGGCTGCCTTAAAGATATACTAGCATATACTGTATTAAAAAAAAACACCATGTAGAGTTTATTAGATGCTACAAATGGATTTTTATGTTTGTCGGCATCTGAAATCACCATGGTAACACGCCAGGAAATATATGATCTAACAAGAGTTATACGAGGGGCTTCAGATCTCAATCACAATTCTGATCTCTAACATTTATGACAACTAAGTAACGAAGATTACTGTGCCACATGACCTGTTGCACTTATTTAATCTTTTTCCATCATTCATCTTTACTGCAACAATCATTATTTTTAGTATTTTATTTTTTTTGCCTGTGTTTTCATTTATTGCTTGTTTTGAAATGCTCAAAATGAAAATGTTTAGAGCATCAAAGCTCAAATATTGCATGCCGGTTGTGAAGTAAAGTCAATGAATCATTGCGATCAAGGTTTCCATCAAAATGACAGAGATCATGATTTTTGCCATAATCGAGTAGCACGAGTGGCTGCTACACTTCCATCTAAATCAGAAGGCTGTTAACCAATATTGTTAATGTATTTCTCAATCCGCTACAGACAGTGAAACAAGTAAAGAAGGCTCATGTTCTGATGAATAAAATGACTGCCCATTAATCACTTACTTTCCACAGAACTGTAACCACCAAAGTTGTTATCCAAACAGACAGGTGATTAATTGTGGGAGACTACTGCCAACTCATTTTGCACAAGCGTTTATCAAAAGCTATAGCTGGTTGCACAAGAACAAAAAGCAAGTAGCTAATAGAGTGGTGCAGGGCTGACGTATTTTCATGAGCCAACGCATAAGTTAGCAGTGGACTGGTTCCCTTGACTGCAAGCCCACTAACAGTCTCAGGGATTTGGCTGATAAAAAGCTCTGTGGAGGACAAATTCTGAAAGTTACATGTTCTGTTCTTAGTGATAATCTTAACAAATGAACCTACTTTTCATGATTTTTTTTAAGCTCAACCCAAACCAAGTGAGTGAAATGCTATTAGTAAGCTACTGTCGAAACTAGGGATGCACGATATTATTGGTTTGATATCGGTATCGGCCGATATCAGCCTAAAAGCTAAATATTGGTATCGGCCGATGTTGAAATTTTTGCAGATATTTACATTTATAAATCGGCCACACATATCAGCCATATATAGGCTGGAATAACGGCAAATTATACAGATGTTCAATATTGATGCACCTTGAGTTAAAAGCTGTTTTTCTTGTTTTACATTTGTTCATGTGATAATAAACTGCAACACTGAAAGAAACAGGTCCATTTTTGTTAAGTACAGAGCTTGTGCTCTTGACCTGAAATATCGGTATTGGCGATAATGAATCAAAAAAATATCGGCATATCGGGTATCGGCAAAAATCCAATATCGTGCATCCCTAGTCGAAACCACAACATGGCAGTTCAACTAAGAAGCAACTACAATATTTCAGATGGATAATGTCTTGTTGTGGCCTCTTGTTTGTGTTCCCTCATAATCAAACGTCCTTATCAAGTGGGTCTTCATGGTTGTGGCAATAGTGTATGAATTATTGATTATTAAAAAACTATCAGGAATGCTTGCTGTTGGGTTCCAGGCCATTTTGTAGTCCTTGTTCACAGTTAACTCACAAGCATTGTTTTAAACACACAACAATGGTCTAAGATTCAAAAGCAGGCAACATCAGATGCATTTATTATTTCCTATTTAACATTAAAAATCTCATTTGCCTGTGTTCACCACAAACCCTATTTCAGGCACTTATCTAAGACTGGTATTCTAAATCCCATATAGTTTCAAGCTTGTGCACCAGGAAGTGCTAAATGCTAACTCACTTATGCATTGTTGGACTCATTCCTGCATCACTCTAATTGCTCTACAGCTCAGGCAAAAGAGAGGATGGAGATGCTGCTTGGAAGATCCTGAGGCATTTTAACCTCAAGTCTCAAAGATTCCCCAAACTGACCTTGTATATCCCTGTTTATAGAGCCAACATTTCGTAATACAAAGTGTCATCGTAAAAGCAGATTTGTTTGTATGTTGAACTATTTCTTACATCTCAAGCTGATATATTCTCCAGCTCAAATGCGTTACAACCTGGTGTACATGCTTCTTTTTTTAATATCACGTCTAATCAGGATAAAAACAATTTTTAAGCAATTATGCGTCTTGGAGAAATAAAATAAACCATGTAACTTCTTTAGCATTAAAATAGAAATCAAGCTCGACTTTTAGTTGTGCATAAACAAGATACTCAGCTTATCAAAGGCTTTCGGTTATTTTTCCCTATGGAGCATATGTGCTTCTTTATACAGTTTACACACGTCTATTTTAAGATGCAAATGCACTTGAAATACTCTTATAACTACTGCCCCTGTAATCTGCATCAATTCATCTTTAGAGCCATGAAATAAAATACTGTTACACACAATTAGATAACATATGAAGGAATATGAAGCAGAGATAAAACCCATGATTAAAAATGCTTGTGACAGGATGAGAGACTCGAGAATGTGCCTAAAATTAAAGCTGTAAAAGAAATGTTCAACAGAAAAGTAAAACCAAACCAAACAGACAGAACTGATGTTAAATTTTGCAGTGTCCAGTCTTTAAGAAGGTAAGTCTTTCACCTTTATCCTCCTCTTGTACAGGGCACATTTCCACCTGGCCTCTGAACGCATACTGGGTGAGACAGTTGGGCGCATTTCAGTGGTTTCTTTAAACCGCAAACTGCCGTTAATCCTTGCATCATCACTGCAACCATGAGATCAGAGGCTGGTCCACCCAGCCCTTCATGCTGCTCTAAAGTGGATTTATCAGCGTCACCGTAGTGCTGTTAAAGTCACTCAGTGCACATAAAGGCTCCTCAGACCGGCTGTCAAAGTGTTAATCAGCCTTCACCTCTCTCGTCACTCCAGGGGGCCGCCGCTGCTGTTGCTGCTGGCTTTGACCCCAGCCCGGCTGATCTGCAGCCACGGCAGCTTGGCACAGTTCTTGAAGAGCTGCTCGATGGCAATGTGGCGCACGTGCAGCTCCGACGCCAGCGAGTCCTTTTCCTGCACGGCCACGGTCAGCTCTTCGAAGACCTCTGTGGAGAGAGATTAAATCAGAATCAGCGCTTTTATTCAGACACAAGGTCAACTTTTATACAAGGAAACAAACAAGGGAGACAAAGAAGATTAAGAGAATCAATAATATAGATTAATGAAGGAGCAGAGAGCACAGGCAACATGATGGAAAATGTATCGGAGTGAGATAAGAGAAAAAGGCGAGGACCTTTAGTGGACTGAGAGTATTTTCTGACAGGTCAGGACGGGGCGGAGCAGAACCATATCTCTACAATATCAAAAGCTAAACAGCAAAACAAACTACATATCTTATATTGTCCAACTGTAAAGAAAGTACAAATGGCTGTTTTGATACTAGAATTAATAACTTGATTTGACTCTTGTTGCTTATTAAAGAATCACTTAAATTAAGGACAGTAAATTAATGATATAATTTACACTAGAAAAAATTAATCTGTTCCTGCTACTGAGACATTTTGGCAGCCAGCATCACTCTGCTGTCAAGGCCAGGCTAGCCTTGGACCTTTCGTTTTATCAAATTCACTCAACGACTGATAAGTTTGGGGTCCAACTGTATTTAGGTCAGTGGTTGTCTAATCGTTGTGGCAAGGCACACAGCAAGTCTACATGTGCCTTATGACTTTATAGAATTATTACTTACAGCTATATAACAACTAATGAACGAGTTTAAAATCTGTTTTATCAGTTATTTTTGTACGTTTATTGAGTTATACAGCTGTAAATTCTGTTTTAAGAACAAACACCTTAACTATTAAAACCACAGAGGGTGGAGGGAATTATTACTTTAATGTTATCTCATCTAAGAGATTAACTAACTTTAATTTTTTTTTTTTACCTGTACGGTTTAAATGTAACTTACTGAAATGATGAAATTTATCAAATTTTTAAACAAATTCTTAATGATATCAACATTTCAAGATTTATACAGTTAACTGTCAAATTTTAGTAATTAATACTAGACACAAACAAACCGAAAGAGCTGAGCAAATTCATTAGACCAATTGTCATTAAAATGAGAAAACACAAATATTTCAGAAATCTTTCAAAAACTTGTTTTTAAACTGAAAATGTTACTGGACAAACATTTTGATCAAGAAAGAGGAATTTCAAACTGAATTCACCTTTTTATTACCAAATTTGAGCTGAATCGATGGGTTTCTCTGAGATATTAAATAATTAATCAAGCATAACATTCAAACACAAAAATTATTTTTTCTGTTCAGAATGAAAATAACTATAATTTGACATCTTAATCAATACATAATAAATTGCTTTACAATTTTTTTCCTGCTATTTTGTAAACCTGTAAAGTTGAAAATTCATGGATGGCAATAATAATTCTATTTTAGCATTAAAATGTCATTTCTGTTCAAGCACTTCTACAAACTGGTGCATTACCATCACACAAACATGATAAATTATTTTCATAATTACCAATGCTGGTAATATAGGGCAACTGTGGCATAACCTTACAGTGTGTGGTGGTCTACCTGTACATTATATCCTTTTTAACTCATGCCACAGTATCTTATCAGTCTATAGATGTTTTAATTGTATCTACTAATGCCAAATAATAAAAAAAAATCAATAATAATACAACTTGACAAACTGTTTCAGTAGAAAATATAAGAGCTCATTTGAAACTGGCTTGAATTTTACATTTTCAGTAACGTGTATAAACCTCACAAGTCAAAGTTTTTTAAACTAACAACTGGAACAACTAATAACTTGATAATTCCTTCCTGCTATCTCTTCCATGAGCTGTAAAAAACAGTGTCATCTTGGAGGTTTTTAACAAGATTTTTAAACTTACAGAAGTAGAGTTAATGCATCTTTATTTATTGGTTGCTGTTGTTATTTCAAGAATCCTAAGGCACACCTTAACATGTCTCACCATTTGAGAACCACTGGTCAAATTTGTTAAGCACTGTATCTTAAATGAAAAAGGATACATACACGTGTTAAGAGGCAGTTTTTTATGGTACAAACATTAGTGTGAGGCGTGCTTTAAGCAAGTTAAGTTTGAAAACCACTGGTTTAGGTTCCCCAAAGCAGATCAGGAGGATTAACCCTATGTACGACTCGGCAACCAGCCTAAGGTGGTCAATGATGTCAGGCTTTAAATGACAGTCTGTACACATTTAAAGTCCAGATAAGTGATCCCACACCTGCTTTCTTCAGAACATCTGGACTTTCACCCAAAGACCCTGTGTATCTTTCAGTAAAAACCATGCTGGGTAATTGGATTCGAAGTTGACTGCACTTTAGTATGTGCTCTAACACTTTGCATTAACAATACATTTCCAGTGAGGTCCTTCAATCAGAACTCACTTGCAGCTCATACATCATCTCTGTGTACAAACACCAGCAGGTGGCAGCAGCGTTCACGTAAGAATAGTTTCGAAACCTTCATTCTGGACCCCAGTTTCAAAAGTTGGCAGATTTAGGCACTCTGGCGCAACTGCAATGAAAACTTTCAGTTTTGTGTAACAGGCACTGAAGCTGCTAACACGTATGCAGTTCAGGAGAGGGGACTGTCCCATGGTACAGACTGCTGCCACCTGAGTTTATGAGAAAGGAGCTTTGAGTTTCTGTGGGTAAAACTGCAGGAAAAATGCTTGCAGTGCATGATTTTGGTTCATATCGGAATAAACAAAAATAAAGATATCCAAAGTCAAGGACAGCAGCATTGAAGAGAGGAGGGGAGTAAGATCTGTCTCTGTCTGAGGAGGACAAGTGATGAACTTTGTTTATAACAGAAGAGGAGTCGATGACTGCAGGGTTCTTGTTTAAGGCTAAACTGAAATAATAAGAATATGAAACACACCACAGAATCTAATTCCTAATTTATATGGTCCTCAAAACAGGAAATCTTTATTAACGTGCTCATGTTAATCAAGAACTTTTCTCATCATTGCACAGAATGTCTTAATTTGAAACAAAGTTTTCCTAATTGATCCCTCACTGTTAATAAAAATATCTTTTAGCCTCTTCTACCTGCTTTACTCTGGCAGCTGCCCCAGGATCTGCAAGATACTTCACTAATAATGTAAAAAATAAAACCTGCTGAACAGAAGTGTTTGACTGTCACAGTGAGGACAAAACAATGAGTCTAAGGGTTGAAGAATGAAGTGGAGAGACAGACAGGGTATGCATCAGTAAACACTGCACAGAGCCCGATTCAACACAGTCTGTCACATGAGAGGAGACGACGTGTTGACTGGAGAAGCCCTCCAGTGTTTATCTGCTCTGCTTTATCCAGTCTTCTGTCCTGAATTTGTAATATCAAGTGTAAACAGTCTGTGCTAAATCTGCTTTTTCCTGAGGGCAGCATAAATACATGAAGGACATTCATGAGACAGACTGAGGGTAACAAACAGAGCTGACTTTAAAAGATTGATCAGTCCAAGTTTTCCTGCCACAATGACTGACTAAATATAGATAAAGAAGAAAAGATACTTACTCTGTAGCTGCATCAGGAGCTGCGTGTTCAGCTGATGGAGTTCATCCACACTCATTTTAGTCACTAAAAGAGGAAGAACAGTTTTGACGGTTAACTTGGAGAGTACAGAACATCTGGTCCAGTCACGGCTCAGAGATGGTCTCCGTGTTCACTGGAAACATTTCAAACATCTGCTCTTCAGCCGAGACATCTATCACACTGATGTTTTGTTGTTTAAAGCACTGCAGATCAGATAAAACTGAATCACCTGTATCAAACCGGGTGCTATCAGTGGGCCTTCAGGTCCATAGCTTACTGGGGCAGTTGGCCTGGCCAGTAGTAGCGTTTCTTTACTCTTTTATTAATGCATACACTCACAGCCTGGACACCATTTTTGCTTGAGACATGGATTCAACAAGGTGCTGGAAAGGTCTTTTCCAAGAGTAGGGGTAAGATGGATTTACAAATTTGCAGCAAGTCAGACAATTGTGGAGAAGAGAGAGCTGAGCCATGAGGAAAAGCTCTAAATTTAACGGTTGGTCTATAGTCCAAACATAACCTTCGTCATTTTGTCATGATGGTTTTGAGACACAAGCAGATGAAACCAGTTTATGGCTGACACCGTAACCAAGCTCCTGATAAGCAGAAGAAAGCCAATGGATAAATGATAAGTGTGTAGTTTTTCCCCTTGAAATGTCTTTGCTGATTCCTATAAAAACTCCCCTAAAAAGCCCCTATGATGCATTTTATTTGCCCTTTAGATTGTTTAACATGTCTCTTGCGCATGATGGAGCACCTCTATGAATGAGGCAAAAAGTCTGCTGCATCCAGACGTTTCCCTCTATCCATGTTTATGGTGCCAGCAGCTTCCTGAAACGCCAGAACAGACCTACCAGTGTAACATCCTACCATTGTTTTGTCAGCAATTTTAGCCCACAGCTCAGGGTATCAGGCTCAGTGCAGCAAGCAAGATAAAGTAGAATGAATGTAGAGTTTCTGACAACATGCCACTGAGCAGCATAAAAATGGCCAACCATTATAGAGTAGATGGGTCAAGCAATCAGAGTGAACTGGGCCAATGTAGGGAGGAGGGCAAATGAGACCACCATTATCAGTGGCTGAAGTTGGCCTCTGAAGTGTAGCTTGGCCAGCTGAGGTGGTTTGAGGACCTGGTTAGGATGCCTCCTGGTTGATCCACTTTGGAGTTCTCTTGAGCATGTCCAACTGGGAGGAGAGCCCAGGACAGACCAAGAACTTGTTGAAGGGATTATACTGTTTATAAAATCAAGCCAGGAAACACCTGGAACCCTGAGCAACAAAATGTAGCTAGAAAGTTGGGTCAATTTGCTTAACCTGCTGCCACAGCTACCAAGCTCCAGATAAGCAAAAGTAAATGTATGGATTAAAGAAAAATTGTAGGGTTTTTCCTCATATAATGAAGCCTTTGCTAATCCTGCAAGATTTCCATAAAATACAACAGCATAAGAAAAGAAAAAAAACAAACAACCAGGGCCGGAGTTGGACACATTTTTGATTTTTATCAATCTGATTCCCAACTTTTTCTTCTAGGACCCCTTTGGCAGATATTCGATCTTTGGCAGATACTCGATGTTTACTATAACCTAGATTAACTAAAAGGAACAAACATCACTTTATCAAAATTTGCTAAGCCAGTATTAATGTATTCAAACTAAAATGCTTATTAACTTACTAAACTAAACACTGTGCTTGGGGACTGGATTTCAGTCCCCAAGCACAGCCAGGGCTGTAAGTACCGAAGAAAAAGCTGAGACCAAAGAAAACAAGGTCTGTATTGAACCACAAATCAGCTGTACTGGTGAATCCTTGAGAAAACATATTTCCATAATTTAATATGCAGAATTTATTCATTTCTTGTAAATAGATAATCATGGCCTAGCCCCTGAGGCTAAGGACAAGCTTAACTAAAGATATGCACACATATAAATGCAAGGAGTGTACCTGTGAAACATCTGTCTTCTTTTACTGAAATCCTAAGAATTTAAAGAAGGTACCTCAGAATTCATAATCAGCTTTGGTATGAAGAAACACAAGGGAGCTGAGAACACGCTGTATCTGAGCTCAGGGTTTAAATAAATTTAACTTTTCCCTGCAGAGATAAACACAGACGGAGATGAAGGACAGACTGAGTAAGAATGTTTAGTCTGCTGCCTTTAAACAGATAAATGCTCCGAGGTTTTAAGATTCTGAGATCAGAGATCAACCTGAACATGTTTAGACACGAGAGCAGAGAGAGCTGCAGTCACAGTGTCTACCTTATTCCTTTAGAAAGAAGAAAATAACGCTTCAACTAAATACAGGAAAATTAAGTTAAGTTAGATTAACTTAAGTTTAAAAAGTGATCTTACGTTCATCTCTGCTGTGTCCCTGGTGTCTGTGCTGCGTCTGTCCTCCTCCTGACGATGGTTTCCGGTTGTGCAGACCTTTCCTTCCATCATTGGACCAAACATCAGACTGTGACTCCTGCAGCAGCCCCAGCTCCTCTGCTGTGTGGCATTCCAACATCCCCATGGTGTAATCAGGCAGCCCCGCAGCTTTGCACGTGTCCCAGCGGGGGGCGTACCTGGGCACCTGGGCGTCTGACTGGGGCAGCAGCTTGCAATCGCTCTGCTGGTTGAGACAAAGCAGCTTGGCCCCCCGTCTGCTGGGGCCGTTGGAGGAGACGGCCTCTTTGTTCTGTGCGTACTGGATGATGCGGTTGAGTTTCTGGCTGAGGGCCAGCTTCATGCCCTCGTAGGCACTTCTGGAGACCTTGGAACGGGACAGCTTCTGGTTGGCAATGAGGTGGCATTTCTCGAAGCAGTCTCTGTGGCCTCGCAGGGACTTTGAGTGCAACAAGGTGGCAGAGGAGACGCCTGCATTCACACAGACAAAAAAACAGTGAGTCAGCAAGTGAGATGAAACAGAGCCTCCAGTTTTCATCACAAACTCAGTCCAGACATCCAACAAAAACACACTCTCATATACTGCGGGGAAAATATGAGGGGGAGCGGGGGGCACATTTCTTCATAAACTCCTCAACTAGAATCGTGGCCTGTCATCAACCATTTCTAACAGCTGTATGTTTTAAGTTTATTATAAGTCAGTATAAAGTCACTGACATTGCTGGAGTGACTACATTCTGTGCTTCATAGCATCTGTGCTCTGATAATCAAATCTACCTACTTCTAAAGAAATTATTATGATGATGGCAGCTCCATTAAAACTCTCATGTCGTGTATCAATGGCATAAAAGCCTGGATGGCACTGAGCTTTTTAAATCCACATGAAACTACATCAGAGATCGAGGCTGAACAACATATCATTTTTACTTATGCATTTGCAATAGTCACATCAAAGGATGTGCAATGTCAGCAACATGACTCAAAGTAAGGTCTCCCTGATCTTCCTCCGGCAGATCCATCTTGCCAAGCTCCAACCTACAACAATCGCGAGCAGCCCAAAGCGGGACGGCCCAATCAGAGTCCTTTAGAGCAGGACGAGGGGGGAGCTACGAGCAGGCTGACAGCAGGAAGTGACTGTTGATACAGAGATTAGCAAAAATGCTAGCAGCTTCAGTAGCAGTTTTATCAGATCTTGACCACATTTCTCTTCCCCTCCCCCTCCCCTCATTAAAAATGCAAACATGTCGAAGCGGCCGCCTGAGACACCGGCTAAGTTGACAAAGAAGATACAAAACTCCCGGCTAACTCCAAAGTACAGGGCAGAGCAGTTTTCCAATGATTATTATGTGTCAGGCCATAAAATGTTCTGCAAACTTTGTCAACATACTGGGATTCATAAATATACATGTGAGGACCACCTGAAGAGTGAGTGATTATATTTCATTACTTTATAATGTGTCTCAGTGTAGATTTTGCGTAAAATACTACAAAACAAATTCTCCAAAAATTAAAAGATAAAAAAACGAAAAGGAAAACTAAAACAGAATTTGGGAAAAAAATAACAGATTTTATAGGGCCCTACTATAATATGAAAAACAAATATCAGCACTAATACAACACTATTTCGGCTCAGCTGGTGACAGGTTTTGCCTTGAGTTTGTTCCACAAAGTTGCTCACATTGTGTAGAGTAGTAGCGTCCGCCACTACATTTTCTGATTGGCCGTATTGAATGTGACTGACAGATTGACGTGGTCCAATAAGCTTCTGAAAGGTCCTGCCCTCCCCAAACACTTTCTATGGGCTGTTGCCCAGATGGACTAGTGAAATATATTGAACAGTCCATTTGGTATGCAAGGTTAACCAAAACCACCAATTTTATCTCTTCTTTGACTGTCTATGGTGGAAGTTCAAACGTCAGTAGGCTTACCAAGAGATTCAGTTCAATGAGTGACCATGTTAAATGAAGATTTTCAGATGTTTTTTTATCTAAACATTTTGTTCATAATAATAGAAATACTCACTGTATGTGCCTTATATGAATACCCAAACACAGAGACATTAGGACATTTTCCACCCATCTTAAAAACATACTTAACAGATACCACCATGGACACAAAGTAGCACAAGACAGAGCTTTTATGATTTTAGTGTTTTTATTATTGTTTTTTTTTAATTGTTAGGGTTGTTTATTTCATTTGATTTTATTTCATGATGTTACTTCAATTTTTAATTTTAGTTTGTTTGGTAGTCACTGTGCAGCACTTTGGTAAACATAATTGGGTTTTTTAAACATGTGTTACATAAGTAAACTAAATTAGATTGGAAAGAAGGGGCTCATGGGAAAGGCCTTACTTCTGATCTCTCATGTGGGCATGTGACTGTCAGTAAACCAGTTACTTTCAGTTACTGCGGATGTTGCAGTTAGGATCATTTCTGACATTGACAAGAGTCCTGATGAAAGGTCTTTCGGATTCATATTTTACACAAATGAGTAAAAACTAAACTAAAATTTGACCAAAGAGAAAACTGGACATAGGTTCTGTTAACATGGTCACCATTTGAACTATAACACCAGGTTATCTGTAGCCTGTGTGTTCTTCTTTGTAGGTACACACAGACTGCTCAGTTCTACGCTGATGGTGACATCAGACACACTTTAATTGAACATTAGTCAAAGACACAAGAAAAATGGTAAAACACAGAAGTGGAAGCATGATATGCCTCATATCATGTGACTGACATCCCAAATCCTGCCATGTGACTGCTGCACACGCACACATCATGATTGTGATGGTAAAGCTATATGTTAATCATCTCAACAGACACACAAAACTGTTAGAAACACAGATCACACCTAAAATGTGATTCATTTGGAACACCCCCCACAACCAACCCCCAATTGTTCAGACCAGATATGGAGCAGATTCATGTACATTAACTCAATTCAACTCAACATGCGGGCGCTTTTTGGGTGTATGTTCCAAAACCATTCGAGTTTGACTTTAAGGAAAAGTGACAGCCTTACTCACCATGTCTGTTTATTATGAAGATATCACCTGGTGGTTACAGATTTGAGCACTCAGATACATATCATATTTGACTTTACAGTCCTCTGTAATTTATAGCTGCAACAATAACAGACAACCAAAGGCATACAGTCCATATACACATACATCCTCTTTGGTTTGTACATGAACAGCAGGTGCAGAAAGTACAAAGACTCACACCTGCTGAATTTATGAATGAGGTTCATCTTTTGTTTCTACAGTTGATGTCCCAGATTGGGGTTTACCAACATTATTATCCAAATAATCCAGCTATTTACCAAAGTCTGTTTTTACTGACATTTATTAAAGCATTTTTAGAATTAAAGTTCAGATTTATTGAATTACTTGTATTGTCCTTGGATCTGCAGCAATTAGTTTAGTTTATAGGGAAGAACATTTGGTGATATATTACAAGTGAACATGGAGAAGCATTTCTGGTGCACACACAATAGGGCTAGTTGCTGTACTGTGCTCAAGCATGACTCCCATCCCCTCTGCTCCCTTAGGCCAGCACTTACACTGTCTCTGCCTGAACAATGCTAAACCTAGATTAGGTCATATAACGTACATCGTTGACAACAAGACACACACAGGTGACAGAACCTAAATACACGGAGTTGAGCTTTTAGCATACACTATGTTGGCTTACAGTGTCTTCTACAGTCTAACTTAACTGTTTTACTTTGCTGCCTTTTTTACATCAATTTATGGTCAGGATTATTTTTAACTGTTTTATAGCTAAACTATGTTCAAGACAATACAAAACCAAATAAACAAAACACTGTTGGAAGACAATAAAGACAAGATAGTCATGATGGGCCAAGCATGAGTTAGAAAACAGAAAACATGCAAAAAGTATAAACACTTCAAAAATATAAAAATCAAACAAGCAAAAAAAGACTGAAAGAGGAGCTTGAGGGAGTGAAAATAATGCTCTCATTAGTCTTTTATCCATAACTTAATTCAGCATTCTCAATGTTGGTCAGCAATATAATTAGTAAATAAGACAGTTGATAATAAATAAAGCAATTATCTGTGTAGTTAATGAGAACTACAGCACTGACCCATTGAACTTGCCACAGCATTAAAAAGTAAATGAGTATGAAAGCAAGCTTAAACTGGCAGATTGACCTGCTGCGATCTCTGGAGGAAAGCTGCTTACTAAGCAGTGGATTAGCCCGCGGAGCGTTGAGATAGCAGGATAACAGATTAACCCTGCCTCTATTCACAAACATAAAGCATATTTTGGACATTTTAAAAGGTGCACAGAGCTCTCAGTCTGCATGAGGTACAGCTTTATTAATATTAACTAACCACTTTTTATATACCTGTTCCTGTCAAACACGGGGAAGGACTGTAAAGCTCTAAATAGTCTGATTTATTATTCTGTGTGAAAACATCATAAACCCTCTAAATCCATATTACAGCCAGTTAACATGAACTATGTGAACTATGATCCTGGAAACAGATCAATTTTACTGTTATCATCAGAGAAAGCAGAAGTAGGGTGGGGCAGTAAAACTATCTCAACTGGGATCACAAATGATATAGTGTGAATAGTGTGGATTTATGGCACCCCCTCACTGGACATCCAGAATCTGACAGACACCGTATGACTCAGTGGAACATTTACAATGTAAACCTGTACCAGTAAAACAACAAAGATGTGTCAGTATAAACTCAGCAGCTATGTTATTAGATTGACTTGTTCAACTGCTCCTTAATGCAAATAGCCTATCAGCCAATCACCTAGTCTATGCATTTATACATGGTCAAGTTGACCTGCTCAAGTTTAAGCTCAGCAAAAGAATAGTGAAGAAAAGTGATTTGATTGACTTTGACTGCAGCATGGCTGTTGCTGCCTGACAGGCTGATCTCAGAAACTGTGGATCTACTTGCTTACTTACATCATCTCTAGGGTTTACAGAGAATGGTCTGAAAAAGAAAAAAATATCCAGTGGACGGCAGTTCTCTGGGAGAAAATCGCCTTGTTGATACCAGAGGTTAGGGAGGAACAGCCAGGGTGAGGATGAAAGAAAAGCAACAGTAACCTAAATAACCACTCATAATAGCCAAGTATGAAGAAAGTCTTGGAGAAGCTGGGCTACAGCATCAAAGGACAACACCAGGTACCACTCCAGTCAGCTACAAGAACAAGAAACTGAGGCTACAGTTCCCATGGGCTCACCAAATTTGATGATAAACGTCAACGCCACATTCAGATGATGGGGTCAGGATGCTGCTTAAACAGCATAAAACATTGATCTGTTGTAGACTGTATCACTGGATCAGGCTGGTGATAGTGTTATGGTGTGGGGGATAGTTCCTTGCCACACTATGGGCCCCCTAATACAAATTGAGCATCATTAGAGCACCCCAGTCTCCCTGAGTATTTAGGGCCCTTATAAAATCTCGGTTTTAACTTTTCCCATATTTGGTTTTAATTTTTCCCATATTCCATTTTTTTCAGTTTTGATATTTTGAGAATTTATTTTTTAGTATTTAACGCAAACTTAACTCCGAGACACTGTATAAAGTAATGAAATATAGACGATTTAATTAAACACAGCAGGCAGGTAATGCTGATGAAGGCAGCTCAAATTCTCTGGTCAAGCCTCTCCCTGTTTGCAGCGTTTCACCAGAAAAGGACACAGCTTTGGTAGCTTCTCTAAGGGGATGTCAGATTCAGTGCAAAGAGCCACAAAATCCTTGACAAACCCACGTCTTAAATATGTTGACGTGTAACAGGCAACAGGCAAAAATTTTTACGTAAAATGTCAACCATCTATCTCCGTGATATTTCACGTTAAGATTTAATTTTGCTTTTAATGTCCAATTCCGTGATTACGTCAGCGATTCCATGATCACAGATTTTATACGGCCCTACGTACTGTTGTCCACTCATACCCATCTTCTGATAGCTACCAGTAGTATATTGCACCATGTCACAAAGTTCACACCATCTCAAACTGATCACAGGACTTCAGCGGCCTCCACAATCACTAGATGTCAATCCAATAGAGTATCTTTGGGTTGTAGTGAGCAAGAGAATTCGTGTCATGGATGTGCATTTGACAAATCTGCAGCAACCATGTGATGCTATCATGCCAACATGGACCAAAATCTCTGAGGAATGTTCCAGCGTCTTGTTGAATCTACGCAGTAAAGAACTGAGGCAGTTCTAAAGGCAAAAGTGGGTCCAGCCTGGTACTAGAAAAGTGTAATTACTAAAGTGGCCAGTGAGTGTACATTTGTGCTCACCCATAATCTAATACTGGTGTACCGGTGAGTGATTAAATGTTAAATTACTGAAGAAAAATATTTACCAAGCAGCAAATAAACACTCAGACAAACACACATCACACTGTTCCGCTCTGCAAGCTCCAGTGTTGTAAACTGCCAGCATCTCCCACCTATCATTCCTCTGTTACTGCCTTGATGCTGGCTCATGGTTGCAGCAGCTGAAGCCCAAAATCATGCCTCTGTAATATCAACACTGCAGATAGAGCATAACAGGAGCATAATAATCTAACTGTTAATGTTCACTTAAGTTTTAAAGAGAGTAAGACTGTAGCAGATTAATTTGTGTCCAGAAAAAAAGCACCAAGAATAAGTTTTGCTTAATAGGAGTCATCAGTCAGTCTGATGGTAGTAAAGCTTTGAGTTAGGAGGACGGTGTCTATCATATTTCCACTGACTGCCCCAGTTGCCTCCTTTCAGTACTGTGTAGCTTTGGCAGTGGGTTGTAGTTAGTGCAGCTTTTCAGCACTAGTATAAACACCAATCACACCAGTCTTCAGCTAAACTAGGGCCCCATAGCCCATCTTTGTACTGTTTAAATAATGGCAGAGGCCAAGAAACAGAGGAGGATAGTAAGTGATAAAGCTGAGAAGACAAAATAGAGGGCTGAGAGCAAGGAGCCATACAGAAAGAAGCATAATCAAGAGTACATCCCTTTAAATTCCCCTTTCTCAACTAGCATGTAATAAATCATCCTCTTGGCATGAACTACAGGCATAATGGCAACAGTTGAACAAATATACCAGGGCTCCTCCAACCATTTATTTTGAGTGGTTGCCAGCCCACTAGAAAATGCAACCTTCCACCACTCCAAAGTTGGGGAGCAAAGTAATTACTTCATAACATGTATATTCTAATATGCCTCAGGGTCTGATTTCAGCACCCATCACTCACCAGATTAATTGATGATTATATTTTTGGGATTTCCTCTGCCAATAAAAAAAACTTGGCAACTGCAATTTGTTTGGCACAGACTCTGTATGTTCGTGGGTTCAGTAAACAGCTATTGAATCCTTGCAGAAAGCTTTTGATGTTGTCCAACACACACTTCAACAGCTAAAACTAGTTCTCAATGCTGATAAGACTAAGCTAATGTTGTTTTCAAACTCAAAGAAGATATCCCAAACTATCCCCACAGTGTTAACTCTTGAGGGAAATGTCATAGAGGAGGTTCATCTGTACAAATACCTTGGTGTGTTACTTGATGAAGAAACTTAAACTCAAATTGGGATTTTTCTTTCGAAATAAATTTTGTTTTTCTTTCGAGCCAAAAAAGCATCTTGTCACTGCAACATTTTTATCGATTTTAGATTACGGAGATTTGTTGTATATGACTGCCTCAGATCAATGTCTTCGAAAGATCGACATTGTGTATCATGCTTCACTGAGGTTCATTACCAACTGTAGAGCCTTGACCCATCATTGTGAATTGTATTCTCGAGTGGGATGGCCCTCTTTGTCCACCAGGAGACTGGGACATTGGTACACTTTTATCTACAAGGCCATGCTTGGACTACTGCCCCCCTACATTTGTATGTTGATCACTCGGAGTAGTGTTGATTCTTATGGTTTGCGCTCAAACGATCACTTGTTGCTTTCACTTCCATTTGCCCGCACAGAACTGGGAAAAAGGGCTTTTGCCTACTCTGCTCCTTCTGCATGGAACATGTTGCAAAAAGACTGGAAATTAACTGAGCTTATTTCTTTAAATGCATTTAAATCCAGACTGAGAGCACTTGAGACAGCCTCCTCAAATTGTAATTGTTTTTTGTAATATTAATTGTTGATTGTGAATTGTAATTTTTACTGTGTAACTTTGCTGCCTCTTGGCCAGGACTCCCTTGAAAAAGAGGTTTTTAATCTCAATGGGACCTTCCTGGTTAAATAAAGGTTTAATAATAATAATAAACAATGGTATGCCAATTAATATGTATATTGAACAGCTTTGTCTCAATGACGGTGTTAGGTCTAAGACCTAATTTGTTGAATTATTAGTGATGTGTGCTTTGTTAGGGGCACATACCCTTGCTTTTTTTTGTATTATTCATGTATTTATTTATTCATTGATTTATTTGCCAGCATTTGTTAGTTTGTTTGTTGGTTAGTTTCTTAACAGTATAACTTAAAAATTGTTTGAACAGAATATGATGAAATTTTCAGGGACTGTTTGTGTCGGTACAGGGAACAACTGTTTAGATTTTGGTGGTAATTTGGACACAAATTCAGACCCAATAAATGTTAAAGGATTTGTTAAAAGTGTGAGACAGGTCAGTTTTCCACATTTTGGCAAATAACACATTAAGTTCTCAACAGATTTTCGCTATTTAAATTTTCAGGGAATGTTTTTTTATGTGGGAAGTTATTAGATTTTGGTGGTGATCCCAAACCAGATGTGGGTGCAGGAAATTCTTTTTAAGAATTTAACAGTGCGATTCTTCACATTTTTGACAATAACTTGCCCGACAATGTTGGAAAAATTTGCGGAGGTTAGTGCTCTCAGAGCATTTCCAGTGTATTTCTGTAAAAAAATAAACATTCAAGATACTGTTCTAAATATTTGTATGCCACCATACTGAACAGAGGAAACACAGTGTTCACATGCTGCATACACAGACAGTTTGCAAATAACAGTCTATAGACACTAGCAGAGTCATATCTATGCAAATACTGTGACCTTACGTGGTCAGCCAACATGGCTCTTTGGCCTCTCACAATATCTCCTCTGGTTTTGCCAAACAGCTTGATATGCAGTTTGTTTATGAGGGGGTCATGACAAAATGCAAAAATACAGCTGTACTGAGACACTGCCTCCAGTGTCTCTCTATTTGTGGTCAACAATAATTAGTGAACAATAAACAATAATCAGCTGTTTAGTAAGTGTGTGAAAAATACACAGTGTTGGAGAGCCTTGAGGACTGATTAACTGTGACTTTTTTAAAACCACAGTTAACAGTGACACTGTATAGTCATCCCATCCCAAGAGCAGACTTAGAGCTCTAATTTCCTGGCACAACTCAGGGTGGCGCAGCCTGGCGCACCCCCCGCAGTGGTAATTTCGTCCGGCGCACCACCGTGCGCAGCCAATTTGGCAATTTGGTAGACCAGCTGCGCCGAGATGGGTGTGACGGCGCACCAGGGGGAGGTGTCCACAGATTCAGCTTGGCGCAGTGACAATTTCGTGCCAAAAAAACGCGCAGAAGGTGCACTGAAAGCCCGCCATCTCCAACCTGGTCTATTCTCGGCGCCGGAGAGGCGCACTCCGGGCAGTGGTAATTTGGCTGACAGGCGAACAGTGCGCACACGTCACCAAAACCTCACAGGCAGGTGTCCACAGTGTCAGGCACATTTCAATGCAAAAAACAATCACAGCAACCACTATTTCATGTAACCGTCTGAACCAGCACATACATTTGTATCTATATTAATTGTCCCGTCACATCTGATGTCAGATCTGACACGTTTGTCATAACTAACGAGTTCACATCTCTCAGCCAACCACAAACAGCCACATCATCCGATACGGAGTATCCGGCTTCTCTCATCTCATGAAATTCAAAAGAAAAGAAAAAAGAGAGAGACGCTCGCTGAATAAATGTAAGTCACTCGGTGTCTTAAGGATTTACCTGTGATTGCCCATATTTCTCTGTTTTCATCTTTATTCTTAATGTGATATAAAAAGATGGAGTACATTACTGCAAGGAGGATGAGGAGGAGATATCGGGGGGAATATTTCACCAAAGGATCCGCCATTTGGCGATGACAGACCAGTAATGCAGGTGGATCACAAGCATGATGAATGGATTAGCCTGCTGCTGTGTTTAAATGTAATTATCACTTAATTTTGTACTAATATTTATGAGACAAATATGAGTGGTCCACACGGTGACGCGCATCGTGTCCTCCGATGCGCTGCCCGGTGGCCCCTGCGCTCTCCCAATTGCTGCAAAAGTAACAGCGCCTCTGACCTTCTTCTCCACTGACGTGAAATTGGCACTGCGCCTCACCCGCGGCGCATTTAAAGGCAAGGCGAGGCGTTCATTTCATTGGCGAAGATTGTACTCGGCTGTGTTAAACCCACTCAAGTCTTATCTCCTCCCTCTCTGCTACTTGCGCCGCTGGGAGAGACGGAGGCGTGGGTGCGCCTGCCTGCGCCAGACTGCGCCCTGCACGAAACTTGCAAAATGCCCTGGACACACCCCTTTGGCGCGGCGCAGGTCAGGTGCGCCCCGCCTGCGCTTGGTCTACGAAATTAGAGCCCTGAGTGTCTTCTTGATGGTAGTAAAGGAGAAGTAAAGGTCAGAGCAAGACTGTGTCCTCTTGTGGATTAATCAACTTGTCCAGTGAACCCCAACATAAAAAAGACCCTTGAGAATATGGGCTGTGATGGTTATAATGTTTAAAATGTACAGACCTATACTCCAGTGTACAGGGATTATGACTGATCTTTAGAAACAAGATTAGCTTGTGATTGCAGCATCTCTGCCTGTGGCTCCTCCTAAAAGACTTTATAAGGGAAAAGGGAAAATGTAAGCCAAGAATCTTTACTTAACAGTTTTTACCTATTTAAATGCCCCTGTTTATTTGTTTTCAGGGAGGAAAACCTTTGCCAATAGATTAGCTTCCATTTAAAAGCATGGTAATTCATAAACAAATGACCAAAACAACCCAAAAACCAAAAAAAAAACCTTTTCAACTAGAAACCTGAACACCTGATGGAAGCCCGAATTCAGTATACGGCCCCTGTAGGCTTAAACTTTTTGTAAGGTGATATTGAGCGTCATGAAAGGCACCCTTAAATATTATGTATTATTATTATTATTATTATTATTGTTATTATTATTATTATTATTATTATTATTATTATTATTATTATTATTATTATTATCATCATGCTCATCATGTGGCATCAGAAGCTGTGATTCTGTATGTAATCCTACTTCATTCAGAGTTTTTTTGCCATTTTAATTACAGTTCCCCAAAAGGAAAACATCCCTGAACCAGGAAGTATGTAATGGCCAGTTTAACTAGATACATCAACATTTCCTTTGTTTTCGTGTCTTGCCTCACTCCAGAGTCCATGACAAGCAGATAGACACCATTCACTGTGCGTGCAGCAACAAGCCAGAGACGGGCAGAGCTCACCCACTGCTAATTAGCTTAGCTCAAACACTGGGAGTCAATGGGTAATGTTAGCCTGCCTCTGCCTATAGTTATCAGATAAACGTTCCAGCAACTCTAAACAGTCCTGTGTGCCCGTTTTTTTTACTGTGTTATGTTACGGTATCTTCTCCTATCATCATATTATCTTCATCTACTCATTAACAGAGGCTTTGTTTTGTTAACCTAGTTCTGAGGTTGCTTGCACTGGAGATGTGACGTTTGTGAACAAGTTGAGTCTTTTGAACCTCTCTTTTAAGTGAACAATTTGAACTGATTCGCGTTTGTAAGTGAGCCTTTCGTTTGCGAGCCATTATTAAATATGCAGGCAATTTGCATTCAACACTGGCTCGTAAACGAACGGCTCACTCACAACTGCACATTGGTTCTCATAGCTGTTCAAAAGAATCGACTTGTTTGCAAATGTCACATCTCTAGCGCAAACCACCACGGAAGACAACAAAACAAAGCCTCTGTTTAGAAGCAGAAGATAAAACAATGATAGTAGAAGATAATGTAACATAACAGCATAAAAAAACGAGTCAAAACAAGCACACAGGACAGTTCTGAGTTGCTGAAGTGTTTATCTGATGACTGTAGGCAGAGGCAGGCTAACAACACCCATTAACTCCAAGTGTTTGAGTTAAGCTAATTTGCGGTGGGTGAGCTTTGCCCGTCTCTTCCTTGTTACTGCACACACAGTTGAAAGAATGGTGTCTATCTGCTTGTCATGAACTCGGGAGAGAGACAAGACATGAAAACAAAGAAAATGTTGGTGTATCGCTTTAAGTAAATATGTAAATTAATTTAACATCAAACAAGTGTCTGGTTTCTTGCTAAATTTAAGATCAAAGTAATTACAGTGATCGTATATATTGCCACATCATCCAGTCTTAAGCAGATTAAGCAATCTCTGCACTCATGCTCTATACTTAAGACTAGTCTCTAAAGAGTTTTCCTCTGTAAAGTTAGAAAAATAATCTCTCCTGCATCAGCCAAAAACAGGTCACACTGACACTTTTTCAGCCTGCAGAGAGGAAATTAACAAGCAGCGAGTGAACCAAAATATAATAACCCCTGGGTAAAGTGGGCCAGGGTTTGATAAACAAAGTAAAAGTGAAGGTGAGGGAGCGAGAACTGTGTGTGTACAGAGATATCAGAACAGTTCTAGCGGGACTGTGTGCACAGGCATTTATGTGATGGCCTTCTTCTCACGGCCTACATTTCTCAGCAGACAGCCGTACGTGTTAGGGCCTGAGGTGAGAGGATTAGTCACCATTTATCGGTATAGATTGAAGAGCCCACATGGGGACGTTCACCCAGCAGGCCTCAAACTGCAGACAGATGAGCAGAGGAAGCAACAGTCCATTACTACCACATGACCACAGTAAATTGGTATACACACACACACATGCTCAAACATCACCAGCCAGCCGAGTGTAAAGCGTGGTTTCTTGGGTGTCCACGAGTTATTTACGCCAAATGTGGTTTGTTTCCTTTATGACTGTGCCATTACAGCTGAGGCTGATGGGGTCAGTAACTGAAGTCTTGTGGCTGAATGAGTTTCTTTGCAGCAGTGTTGGAGACTGAAGGATGATGGTTCAGATGAAGCTGTAAAAGCTTTATCCAAACAGCAGTCGAGAGAGAACTTTTGGAAATTTTATTTCAGGCTGTATGTGAACCAAAGACATAAATTCAGTTAAAGACTGATTAACTGTGACTCCAGACCGAACAAATATTCATCCATGAGGGCAAAGAGAATATATAGTCTTGGTAGATGATTGGACTTAAAAAGATATTGGTAAAGTTATAAACTTTTGACATCTATTACAACACAATATTACCTGCAGCACTACTCCGTACCTGCGTGGTAGTGTTGACAGGTCGTCCCCTGTTTATATTAGATTAGATTACATATTGGAGGTAGGTTTGTCCTAATTACAAATGCACGCCAAAGTTTTTTTCCGAGCATGATAAAAAGTTAATAGTGAAGTAAACAGCTCAGTTTTCAACTTCTGAATGATAACATGACAGTGTTTCACTCTGGAGACACAGTGATTAATCCCTCATGTTAGACAGTCATTTGAGAGTAGCAGAGATCCTTTATAGTGCTGATATCAAGCTAACAGCACTCTGCATGCATCCGTTCTGGCTCTATCTATAAAGTATGATAAAACCTGGCATAAAAAAACATTGTAACACTTCCTGTGAACTTTTCTTGGTAAACTCTAATCACATAATGAGGCCAACCAAGTTTGCACACAACTCTTCCACTCTGAAAGTGGTGCAGTGAAACTGAAGTACCACTATGAAAGTTTCCTAAGATAGAGAATGACCCATAGTCACCTCCACATGCCTTCAAGTAGGGCTGGGTGACAAGGACCAAAATTTATGTTTGATATTTTTCAGATGAATGGCAAGATATATCTTGATTTATTTTCCGGAAAACTTAAAAAAATAAGATTACTGAAGCTTATAGTTGTCCTTCTTTGATGAAGAGGGCTGCAGCTCGCCATCTTACAAAGTCATCATCACTGTTACCACAGTTATCTTGAAAAAGTACTGATTACTCCTTTAAAAAGTAACTTAGTTACTTTACAGATTACTTGATTTTAAAAGTAATGAAGTTAGACTACAAGTCACTTTATTAGTTAGATAGATAGATAGATAGATAGATAGATAGATAGATAGATAGATAGATAGATAGGTATACTGCCTGGCCAAAAAAAAAAGTCACCACCTGGATTTAACTCTGCAAAAGATATGAGCCTACTATTGGATAATTACTGCATGGGCAATTATCTTTCCGCTGGCAACAAGTTACTTAACCCCAGCTGATGCAATGAGTAGCTTCTCATTTCTTAAACAACCATGTCAAAAGTCACATCCTGTGGTCATGGAAAAGATATTAGTCTGTTTAAGAAGGGTCAAATCATTGGCATGCATCAAGCAGAGAGAACATTTAAGGAGATTGCAGAAACTACTAAAATTGGGTTAAGAACTGTCCAACGCAATTATTAAAAACTGGAAGGATAGTGGGAAACCATCGTCTTCGAGGAAGAAATGTTGTTGTAAAAATATCCTGAATGATCGTGATCGGAGATCACTTAAACGTTTGGCCAAATCAAATCGAAGAAAAACAACTGTAGAACTCAGGGATATGTTTAATAGTGAAAGTAAGAGCATTTCCACACACACAATGTGAAGGGAACTCAAAGGATTGGGACTGAACAGCTGTGTAGCCTTTAGAAAACCACTCATCAGTAAGGCTAACTGAAAAAAAAGGCTTCAGTTTGCTAGGGAGCATAAAGATTGGACCCTGGAGGACTGGAAGAAGGTCACATGGTCTGATGAGTCCAGATTTACCCTGTTCCAGAGTGATGGGTGCATCAGGGTAAGAAGAGAGGCAGGTGAAGTGATGCACCCATCATGCCTTGTGCCTACTGTACAAGCCTGTGGGGGCAGTGCTATGATCTGGGGTTGCTGTAGTTGGTCAGGTCAAGGTTCAGCAACATTATGGCCCAAAGAATGAGGTCAGCTGACTACCTGAATATACTGAATGACCAGGTTATTCCATCAATGGATTTTTTCTTCCCTAATGACACGGGCATATTCCAAGATGATAATTCCAGGATTCATCGGGCTCAAATTGTGAAAGAGTGGTTCAGGGAGCATGAGACATAATTTTCATACATGGATGGAAATAAATCTTGTGACACTGCGGAAGCTTATCGAAACAATGCCACAGTGAATGCGAAAAATTAGAGTGTGCGACCTAGTGTTTTTTTGGCCAGGCAGTGTACATACATACATATATATATATATATTAGGGATGTAACGGTATGAAAATTTCATATCACTGTTATTGTGACCAAAATTATCATGGTTATCATTATTACCGCGGTATTGTTGCAGTGTGCTCAAAATGTTAAAAAAGTACTTTAACACTCATTTGAAATCATTTAACCCCTTTAATATTACAATTATAGCAGGTCTTTTGTTTTTTTTTGTCAATAAATGTGTCAGAAAGTGTCCTTTGAGTAAATTTTTTCAGCCTTTTTTCATGAGAAATAAATGTAAACAACTCTGGCAAGTATTTGTCATTATTATGTTATAAATGCTTAAGCAGTGTGTAATTACAAGAAAAGAAAAATTGATTCGAACTTTAAACAGGATTCTCCTCATAAACAATTGTAAATGAACATGTTCAAGGTTTTGAGATGACCAAAAAATAAACTTAACCTGTTTTACATACACTCACATTTTTTGTTTGCCTACAGCATTAGTTTCCATGTTACAGCTGCCTATCTTGGCCAGGACACTCTTGAAAAAGAGATTTTTAATCTCAACAAATTATTTTCCGGGTTAAATTAAAAAAACAGCTCATTATGTTAGACCATGTCCAGGCATTTGTTTACTGACGATAGTCCCTGAGGCAATTCCTGTCCAGTGAGCCCCCTTCCATGACTCTCCTCTGGTCTCTCCTCTCCCTGGCAGATCTCCTCCACATTTCCTCCTCCAATATTTCCAAATTACAACTGAAATCCATAAAACATGAACTATGATGGAAACAGATGATCTATTACGAAATACGGCCAGAAACGGCGATTAAACAGCGAAAGAATGACAAGAACACTCTCCAGAATGATACTAATGCTATTATTTACAACATTTATACATTATTTACTCAGAAAACACTGATAAACCACCTATAACTCACTCAGGTATGGCTCACTGAATCCTCTCACTCTCGCTCTCTCTGGCTCAGTCAACTTACTTACTTGAGGAGTTACAGCAGTTTTAATCACACACGTCTTTTTCTTCCGCTGGCAAAAGCTTTGTGTTTCAGACAGGGTGACCGTCTTCAATCAGTTTACCCTTGGCATCCTTGTAAAATCAAAAATTCGACCAGACCTTGTCCGTTTCGAGGGGGAAAAAACCTCTGGTTTAGTGTGTGTGCGGGCACCAACCGCCATAACTTTTGCTCTCAGAGGCCAAACATTGCAAACTGCGCATGCGTGCCTCCGTCTGTGAGGGACCGCTCCAGAGAGGGGGTGCATTTCACAGCAGGGGTCCTTTCTACGAGTTATTTACACAGTGTGGTTATCAAAGTCGGTTTACCGGTTATTAAAACAGGACACGGTAATACTAACCGTCAGAAATTTTACCACGGTTTACCGTTTTATTTTGTGTACATATATATATACATACATACATATATATACATACATATATATATATACATACATATATATATATATATATATACATACATACATACATACATACACACACACACACATATATATATATATATATATATATGTATATATGTATATATATATATATATATATATATATATATATATATATACACACATATATACATATATATACACATATACATATATATATACATATAAATTATATATATATATATATATATATATACATATATATATATATATATATATATATATATATATAGATATATATATAGATATATATATAAAATACACTGAATGTGGTACATTAACTGAATGTCAAACCACTTCCTGAACAAATCTCACATATTTCCTGTGTTGCACTGTGAGCTATACAAAAACATTCAGGGGTCACTCACAGCGCAAACCTGGAAGCTCACTTGAAAAGTTTTCCCTCATTATGTGAAATTTATCTATGAAAAAGAAATTTTGGTTTGTAGCCAGGTAGACAATCCCAACGGAGTGCAGTTTTTGTTGAAAACGAATGAATGAGGTACACAGACATAAAAGCAGAAGTGAGTCGAAGGTCCCGCTTGCTTGTGCAGATGTCTTTGTCATAACATTACCCGTTTCCATGGCAACAGTCAACGAGCTGCGTCTTCCATGGTGGCTAAATCACTGCAAATTACAATTTTTTCTGCCATTGAAAGTTTTAGCTGTGGCCAGACAGACCAATTTGCCCAAGTATAAAATCTTATTAGAACTGGTGAGCACTTTTCAAGGCTCCAGCAATAGAAAAGTATTCATTAAACCTGAGCAAACACCTCAGGCCAGCGGTCCTTACTCTCAGCTTATGCTATGCAAACAGTCCTTCCACTCTAATATGGGACAGTCCGTGCTACCTTATAAGTCTCTTTCCATAGGAATATGTTAGCCCATTACACAACTGTTGGCAGAAAGCTATTTTCAACTTCTGCATATTGACCCACTTACTAAGAAAGACTTTACCTGGATTAGAGTTAGTGTGTTTGTAATGGTATGCGAGTTGTGTGTGGACTAAAACCATCCGAACAGCCAATAACTGTTCTCACTATGGCAGCACGAGCTTTCTGTCTATCAAACAGCCATGCAATAATCCGATCAGCCTCAGTCATTGGACTACCACAAAAACACACTGACTACCACTTTGCAGAGCAGAGAAATCATTGGCCCACAACCAGGCCAGTGCACTACCAGCCAAAGACCTCACTCCAGCTAAGCAGCTTAGCACTACTGTCTTTCATGGCCGCTCAGAGGCACACTCACACATTATTCAGTGGAGGTGAATTAACATTGTTCAGCTGTGACAGCGAGAGACACTGAACACAACACTGATGAATGAGGGGCTTGTTTTGTCCTGTTCTTTGTGAGGACGAAGTCAAGGTTAATCAATCAGTCATTTGATGAAAAAACAAAAACAAAGACCCGTAGGAAAAGATGGAAGAATAAAGAGAAACAACCAATGCATCTCCTCTTTTTATGGTCCTTACAAATAATAAAATAATAATGCTCTATAGGGCTGGGTAACATGTCCAAGACAGATTTTTTTACACAACACTCGATTAACCATTTTAATCGATTTCTTCCCTCTCAAAAAAACAAAAAACAAAAAACAAGTGACACAGAAATAACGTAAGTCAAGTTCTGCCTTCATGTTATCAAAATATATGACAAAACTAAACAGAATTACCCTCATATAGTTAAAGTGCATGTCATAATATGTTGATCATGTAGTCAGCAGGTCTGTCTACATAAACACTGAAAGCTGAGCTCTTTTCACAGTAAATTAACATGCAACTCTGATCAATATTTAATCTCATTTATAAAACAGATTCAAGCCCCCACATGTGCTTGTGCAGAACCTTACAGGGCCCACCATCATGAAAACTGTAAATTTCCAGAATCTGTTTCAAGCATTGCAACAACTACCAACTGAAATAAGTTAGGAAAAAAAAGTCTTGATTTTTAATTTTTTCATCTTCTGCAGAAAATACTTTGAATTAATCAATGTATTGCCCAGCCCTACTCTGTGAGAATCACAAGACCCAGAGCTTCAAACATGACAGCAAGAAGCCCTTGTGACAATGGTCACAAGAAGACAGTGCAATATTAAATGAAAAACAATGTTCAGAAGAAAATAAATTATATATCGGAAATCTCATGGTTGCAACATATGCTGATTTATATGACTTTGTTTGTCCAAAATACTGGAACTATATCTTTTGCAATTTATAATCATGCCTAGAAGCCAAACAACCTTGCACCCGATCATCTGTATAATTTTCAATGGTGGTCAAACAAAACAAAAATCTCAAGGCATTTCTTTAGTTAATAATTATAACCTCCACTAAGGAGGTAATGTGTTTGCCGGCATAAGTTTGTCTGTTTGTTTGTTTGCTAGATTATGCAAAAAAAGACAGATTTTGCTGAACTTATTAGGAGATGTTGGGAATGACCCAGCTTAAAAATGATTAGAATTTGGTGGTGATCCAGATAACCACCATTAGCAAATGATGGTTTTTGCTCAAAAATTGTCAAACTAATAATGATATCAACATGATTCTGAGTGCTCGGTGTGGGTTTTCAGGGTCAAGGAATCATATTAGGATGGTAACTTCATCATGGAACCATTTCTTATAGATGTAACAGCAATATGTGAGCTACCTTGGCGGAGGTTTGCACTCTCTGAGTGCTTTCTGGTTTATCTTGATATGCTGTTCACACCACAACTACACGTCAAGGATATACAACGACTTGTGTGTGGTGTTATATTTAAGGTTATATTTTAGGTGATCTGAAACACTTAATAAGGAATGAAAAGCCAAAGGATCACAAGCTTTTAGTCTGCAGACCTTGTTAGAATTGGTGAAGTTTAAAAACTAAAGGAGCAGCACTCAGGCTCAAAGAAAGATTCATGCCTGCTGGTTGGTTACTTCTCCGTAATAAAGTAACCAAGGGAACGCTCAAACACAACATCATTATAATCCTCAGGCTACAGAGAGATGAAACCTCTGTTTGATGTAGTCCTGTTGCCTCTATTTGGTATCTACATCTTTGCCCTCATTTAGTTCAGACTAACTCTTCAGGATTCATGGTAGGGGTGAGACATATTCAAATTCAGACACTTGGTCGTTTTTCAAGCCCAGAGAAACACTCTGTAGCCTCTGAATAGTAAGTGTGTGGGCTGAACAAGGACACAGGATCCCTGACACACTTCAGAGGAGCTGGTACTGGGACAACTGGGGTAGAGGTCATCAGCGGTGAGGTGTCAAACAGAGCCACATGGCACAGCCTGGAGGAACGTGTTGTCAGCAGCAGCTGCACAGCAAGCCAACTCGGACACAAATACAGAGCTCGTGCAAACAACAGTGAACTCAATAACATGTGAACACCAACAAGCTCTTGTCAAGGGATATCTCACATCCAATATTTCCAAATTATGTCAAAAGCAAATTTAAACTAGCTTCTTAACTTATCAAAAGTTCAGGTAAAACTCAGAAAACAGTGAAAAAAGAGCAGTATCCATTCAAGACAGGATCACAGCATCAGCAGGTAAATGTCTGAAATTATAATGCTGAGTGTGTCTTATGTTAGAGGTGATGGGTGATATGGCCTAAGACTAAAATGACCTTTTTTCACAACAAGACCATGTTCATAATCTTTGCTCTAATTTTACTGCTGTTTCAGGCAACTGGCGATGTTCACCGGAGGAGAGGAATGTCCAATGTCTGTCTTTGTGATTTCAAGCCAAGGTGGAAACACAAGAAACAAGCTGAAGCATCTGTCCACCCAGAATAGCACTGAATAACAGGAGTGCCATGTGTCTGATACTGCTGACACTGACAATGTATGCAGGCCTGCTTTTTTTCACATAGAAAATCAAAAAGAATTGATAAGGGAAATGACAGTATGTTGAGTAAATAAAGGGAAATGTGTTAATCTAAGTCTTGCTATGTTTGTTTTGTGGAAAAATGTGAATTAACGTGGACCTTTTTGTTTGTTTGTTTTGTTGGATGTCTTTGATAATAAGAAAAAAATGAATTGTAAAAAGGCATGTTGGCCTGCAGCTCTTGTTTATTTGTAATATGTGTTTAGTTAATTAATATCTTGTGAGAAAGGGGCAGACTCTATAAGATTTTTCTTCATTCTGCTCCTTTTCATTCACATGTTTGAGATTTTTCTTTGTTTGTATTAAATGTTTTATATACTTACAGAATGACATAAAGACCTAAACCTAAACCTAAACAGAGAAATGGATCAATGTGCATAATTGATAATGGCCCTGATATTTCCAAAATTTTATCAATTCTCATCCATTATCATTATCTTAAAAGGTCCCATGTCCAGCAAAATCAGATTTCTTTCTTTCAATGTTGTTAGAAGGGGCTTGGGAGCAGAGGTACAACACCTTTTACTAAACTCTCAGTTCATGGAGAAATGCCCAATGCCTCTTTTGAAGAAAATGCCCCTTAAAACACTGTTTTTAACTCCTAGGGTTTATTGTGTAGTTTTTTAAGGAAACAATCTTTTGCAGCTTAAAGTGTTTTTTCTGGCTAAATCTCTAAATCAATAATGCAGCAAACATTTAAGTTTTAATCAGTTTTATCAGGAAGGACTTTGTGTTTGATCTTTTCAAAGATTTCCATCCATCAGCTATTTTCAATGAACATTCAACCAGATTGTGTTTGAAAGTCAAACTTTGTGGTTCAAAACATGACAGAAAAGTGGCCAAGACATTTTATCTGCTTTAAGTTGCTGGCAGTAGTTAAGGTGAGAGGGACTGCTCTCACTTTTAAAGGCCAAGAAACACATACAAGTAAGGCTGGGCCATGTAGACCCAGATTGATATCTGGATATTCTTTGTTGTATATTTGATATATATCTTTATATGTTTCCCAGATATTTTTGTTTTTATAAAACACAGGTTAATGAAGCTTATAGTAGAACTGTTGTGACGCAAAAAGGCTACAAGGCTTGAGGTTTCGGGTTACAGTTTACCATCTGACATAGTCATCGCCTCTCCTCTGTCCAGCAGGGGAAAGTGGCAAAAGTTTACAGCCATGTCAGGGAACTAGCCGGGTGGATTACCAAGACATTATCCTAATATTATCAAGGGCTGCATGAGAGAAAAGGTCTAAATAAAGGCCCTGAAGAAGACTCAACAAGAACCTTCTTGATGTGAGGGCATAGCCCTAATCCCTGATCCACTATAACAAGATTGCAGACCTAAATCGATAGAAAATATCAGGAACACTGATTCTGGTTCTGACTACTGAGGTATTTGATATTAATAGTTTAGCCAGCTAACCGTGCTCATCCTTACACTGTTCATCAATCTTAATTATTCTTGGGCAACAGAAACTGACAGCTGCTTGAAACCACATGCACACAAATAATGTATCGCATATGTTTAATTTACATACCGAGACTGATTAAACATGTAAACTGAATGAATCTGACAGCTAAACCATCTGTTTCTGACATTTTACCTGAAGAACTGCTGAAACAAAAACCTAAAGAACAGGCTCTCCAATATGCTGGATAGAAAACAACATCATGACACCAACAGGGGAGAACACTATAAAAAGTTAATTGAAAGTGTAACAGAGACACAAGGCTGCCTTGGCTGTGGATGCTGTCTAATATTCACACCCTCAGTGCACATCACACAAAGGAGGAAAAAGAGAACTGCACTTACCAAAAAAAGCGAGTGATTAAGGTTGTTAAAAAAAGTAGAAGCAGTGTTAATTTTGTTGGCTAATTATTTTCATCATAGTTTTCCTCAACAACCTTTTTCCCCTGATAAAACTAGACAGTAACTAATAAAAAGTTCACGTGGACAAAACTAAAACTAAATTAACTGACATTTTTATAAACAGATAAAAACTATATGAAAATGTTTGACTGAGACTTAATCCAATCAGACCTAATTTGGTCATGTAGAAAGTAGGAACAAGTTAGGAATATATCCAATCACAGCTACTTTGGTAGTTTGGTAAGGTTGGATGAGTTAAGAGGAACATCCATTCACAACTGTCTTAACTTCATGGTGGTGGTACAAGTTGGGGAGAGATCCAATCAGAGCTACTCTCTTTACGAAGTGATGTATTCACGTAGCGCAGGTTCACTGTTTGTTGTCAATTCTGGTATTGGAACTGAGACGCTCTGCCAGGTAGTCCAAATCAGTGGTTTTCAACTGGTTCGGCTTTGGGACCCAGCAAGCTGCGACCCAGATCGAGAATTATACATGGAGAATGTTCAGCTTCTCAAATTTATTAAATAAAAAGATGCTGCACTTGAAATCTGAGATAGAGCAGAATATCACAGTAACACAAAAAAAGTTTAATTAGAAACCAAAATGCCCTGAATGTGGCAATGTTAGAGAGAGAAATATTCCCTTTTACACTCAATTAGCTGAATTTTGATTGAAACCAAAAAGAGCATCTAAGGGACACAAGACTTCAAGACAATAAACCTGACTGTAGCTGTGGTTACCCCAGAGCTGTATTAATAATCATTTATTAGCACTAAATAAGCTGAGGCTGCCACAACACAACACACTTCAGCCTTTTTGAACAGACTCAACAGAGCATTCATCCTCACACATGAAATAAAAAAAAGTCCTGCTACTGAGAAGTTGTTTCAAAAAAATCTTAAAAACACGTAGCTTAGCTGAGTAGCTGCTTATCGAACATGTAACAAACACCTTTCTATTAAAACAGGTGTTAAGTAGCACTTAATTAGCACCAACTATTGATAAGGAGTGAATAGATGGTGGTCCAATGCAAAATAAAAGCACAGGATTTTTTCCAAAACTTTTTGCCAAGGCAAAGGGTCCGCAACCCACTTCTGGGTCACGACCCACCAGTTGAGAATCACTGGTCTAAATGAAGGTGATTGCATTTCACACAAAGTTCAATTTGTTTCTGTTAATTTATACATTCAAAATTTACTAGCATTCAATTAAGGGTTATTCGATGTTATTCACTTTATTCAAGTGTAAAACATGACTTCAGACATTCAAGGAAACATAAACCCTTTACACTTATCATATTTTAGTCGACTAAATTTACAATAGATTTTTTTCGACTAGAATGTGTAATTTTATCAACTAAAGCTAGACTAAAATTAAAACAATTAAGATGACTAAATTCTGACTATAACTAAAAGATATTTAAGGCAAAAGACTATAACTAAAACTACATTAACAAGTACTGTCAAAATTAACACTGAGTAGAAGAATCAGCTATTTTTTGTATCTGTTTAAGCAGATAATGTGGACAGGAAATTTGGCAAATATGAAATAGGCTTTTTATCATTCAATTCAGCTTAAAATTGCTGAGAAATTATTTTTCTGGCCCATATCCCCCGGCTTATGTATTCACAGAAATTATAGGCCCATCTAATAACCGCCAATTAAACATAAAGCATCAAAGTACTAAATTGGAGGGTTTAGAGGAGCAGCCCATTGAGAAGGGTCTTAGACTCTCTGGACCCCCACTGTGTTCAAACATACAGCTATCACAGTCAACATAATTAGGCCTCTGCACCCCAGGGTGAAGAGTTCAGCCTCCATGAATGAGCTGTTTATAGGAGCAGGCTACAATAGCCTCTGTCGAGCTGCAACCAGATTCAGTTCTAAATGAATCATTCCTGCCTCACGCTGCAGGAATGTTCTGTATTTACTCTCCACAGAGCGCCGGTTAAAGAGCCAGACCTCAGCATAACTCTGCCTCTGTTATGTAACAAGATAAAGGGCCAGTGCTGGTCATCAGCTCAACCTGGAGGCTCAACAGACGGCCCGTCAGAGGAAACCAGGAGACCATTAAAGGAAACTGCCTGTGTGAAAGGTTTAAGGTTAAAACACTGAGAGCAAGCACACTGGTGTCAGATCTTTCTCACAAAGTACGGTCTGTCACAACCAACGAGACCAGCATGTAAAAACCTTTTGCTTTGAAATATATGCTGCAGCTCGCACTCAAACTCACAGAGAGAATGTCTGCTTGAATATAAAATAGTTTTCAATACCACATTTTAACTTATTCTAAAGTTTGCTCATCCACTGACCAAACAAAATAATTATATACCCATGTAAAATCTCAAATATTGTACAAAAAGGAACAAAAGAAAGAATAATCACATGCCAGTATTAGAGCTGTTGCAATATCAGTTCTTTACCTTGTGATTATTGCGTATTCATGGACATAACATACTGCCATATTTGTTTAAAAAAAAAAAAAACATGGGGAAGTGGCCAATCTGCAACCATACATGCACAAAAAAGGCACACCAGCGATAAATGACAAAAAATGAACTAGATAAGTTTGGTGATCTTATCATGTTTTTAATATTTCAAATAACATCTTTATAGGACAGGGTTACAAAAATATCATGAATTTAGACACATTTTTTAGCACTACAGCCTCCTTTTATCCCTAAAACAAGCATGTGATATGAGGCACAACACCTCTGTGCATAACACTGCAAAGCACAAAAAACAACAACCTTTTAACAGACTCAGATTTCAAATGTTAGTTTCTTACAATTACTTAAACACTGAATGCAAATATCTGAGCCGAATGGTCAGCGACCTAAACTCATTTACTGAATGGGTCACTTTTCTGGCAACACCTTAATCCATTTTCAAGGGTTAGGCACATAAGCAAGTCCCAGTCACTCCTCTTTAAAATCTTGTGCAGCCACACTTTATCACCGGTAGGTCAAAACTGAAAACACTTTGCCCTAATCCAGCCGATCGGATGACACCAGTGTAAGTGATTTCAGAATTCAGAGATCTAGAGAGCTGAAAGTTATCGTCAAAAATAAGTACTAACAATCTTAGATAAGTTTATGACAGAGTTTTTCTTTTCACTAAAAAGAGTGAAGAGATTCATGCACACTGTCATCCACATATTCAAATCAAAGGTTTACTGCTGTTGTACAACATTTCAGGGTATTCAATTCAATTCAGTTCAGAAGAGCTTTATTGGCAGTGCTATTGCAGAACAACACTGCTTAAGCATTTCATGAAAAAACAAATGTAGGTTATATGGAAATGCAGCATTTTTAGACCAATAATGTAACTTAGATTTACATGTGCACATGTACATTACAACCACTATTCATTCTACAAAAAAGGGCCATCAGGATAATTTGAAATACTGGTTAGAGATACCACACAAATCCACAATTCTTAAAATCACAAAAATTAAAACTCGCTAATCTGGTTCATTTTCAATGGTTCAATTATGCACAAAGCAACTCACAACCTACTCCCACATTACTTCCAAAGACTGTTTTTCTCAAATGGGTTATAAATTCAAGGGGAACAAAATCTAAAACATCTTGTGCTCGCACAACTTTAAAACACTTTGCATGTCTGTATGTGGACTCAAAGTGTCGAACAGACTGGGTGGAGAGCTAAAGCACGAGCCAGTTTAAACAGCAGTACCAACACGGTCTTCACACAGCTCAGGAAGTAAAGGTGTGACAAGCATCCGATGTTCTCACAAGTTTATCTTTATCTCACAATCTTATCTATGGTTGACTATGTATTTATGTAAATTTCATCCGTAATTCATGTTTGTGAATATGTATAAACCACAAGTCATCAGATTATTGATTTCTGAGCACTGAAGAAGGGGAGGGATTAAATAAGCTTATACTTCTGCCAACTCCTTTTCAGGCAAGTTAATCTAATAAAGTTTAATCTTTTTAAGCTATTTTGTTTATGTTATTGTTTTTGTATTACTCATGTTTGAAATAAAGCCTTCATTCATTCATTCATTTATACTGAGGCTGAAAAATCTATAACACTGTATATAACTTACTGAAATGTAACTAAATGTATTTTTCCAGTAATATTGATTGTATTATGATTAACTTTTCTTACAGTACGTTGCTTACTCATTCCAACTACTTTTTTGGTGGTCACTGGTTGCTTTAATATAATGCAGCTGTAACTCAATGTGTGGGGTCATTTACCCACTGAGTTGTGTTACGCATCTACTGAAAACACTTAAAATCCTGGTTTATTAATCCTTCAAGGGGAAATTAAATTCTTTATACTTTGTTGTTACCACATGGGCGGCACTGTGGTGCAGGAGGTGGTGCACATGCCTCACACCAAGAAGGTTGCTGGTTCAAATCCCATGTCAGTCAGGGCCTTTCTGTGTGGAGTTCACATGTTCTCCCTGTGCATGTATGGGTCCTCTCCAGGCACTCAAGCTCCCTCCCACAAATCTAAAACAAGCTCATTCAGTTGATTGGTGACTCCAAATTGCCCTTAGGTATGAGTGTGAGAGTGAAAGGTTGTCTGCCTCTCTATGTGTGGCCTTGTGATTGGCTGGTAACCGGTTCAGGGTGCACCCCGCCTCTCGCCCAATGTCAGCTGGATGGATGGATGTTACGACACACGACACACACACAGGCTGAAATGCATATGCACAAACAGGTCCTATGATCATGCACGGAGAGATGTGATGGCTTGCAGCTCCTGAAGAGGTGCCACAGGGCAGTTTTGGGGTTCAATGCCTCAAGGGCACCCTGTCAGTGCCCAGGAAGTTAGCTGGCACCTCCCCAGCTACCGAACATGGCTCAGTCAGGACTTGAACAGGCGTCCCTTTGGACTGAGCCCCAAACTTGTGAGATGTAACATTAATCACTGAGTGAACTCTGCATGCTTAGGTGTCAGTCAAGTGTTGTGGTGTTTTCTCAGTTTGTCTGAGTCATTCTGGAATTAAAACAAGCTTGGCATGGTTTCAAACTAACATTTAAGTTGGTGTTTAAGCTAGCAAAATGGAGATATCAATGGTTGTAGCACTGGATCTAGTTAAATGACGTAGATTTATTCCAGCAAATGGCCTGCGCTGAGGCCATAGGCAGACAAGGACTCTCTGCAAAGACAGCATTTAAGATTTATGTGTTTTATTTACAGACATCAAAACTGCAGAGTAGAGGACGTGTTTATCACATTGCTGTGCAGTAGTTTACATTTACAGTAAACACGTACAATGCTACACAAGTTGGACATGGTGTATTTGATGTGTGTGCCTAACATTGCTAATTGTTTCAGCAGGAAACATGCTAAAGGTGAAACTCAGCATCTGTGTTTACACTACTTTTGTTTTCCCATCATATGGCTGGAGGGTAGTTTCAAGGTGTTACTGACTACTTTTGTCAGCTCAAATCTAATTATTTCTTTTCAAGACAGTTATTGTCAATACATGTTTATTGCAACAGCCTTGTTGATATAGTCTTGGTTGGTGACCATGAGTTAAAAAAAAGGTTTAACTTCTCAAAGTGCTGATCAACTGCAATTTTTCCTTCTAGAAAAACAGTTCAAACATGGGCCGGCAGGAACTCTGGTGCTGATTGATGGAAACCAAAACTGTCAGTTTTCTATTTTCTCTGACCAGTCTTCCATGACGTCTGGGTGATATGACCTTCAGCCAGAGGACTCATTATTATATGCAGAGTGTGTTTGTCCTTTGCATGTAAAAATGTACAGGCCAGCCGATGCTGCTGCTGTCACAGAGCAGATAGACCAGTATTATGGTTCAAACTGTGACCATGCAAACTGAGCACTTAAAGCCAAATTAGTTTTTTTTCTGTTTGACCTTTAGTGTTACAACTGCTCTTTAGATCATCTTTTTTCAAATTCTAAATACATTTTTCACTGTGCTTGCCAAGATGCATGTTAATAAAAGGTGTAACAGGGTTTAAACTCTGGCTGGATCAGAGGTGTGACTCTTGTACCTGTAAAAATGTAGATTTCATGCGTTATCATAGCCGGTTTGTTGTGAGGTTTCACAGTCATTAAGGGAGTCAGAGTTTGTTCAACACATTCCCTTGGCCTTTCAGCACTTCATAAGTTTCACTAAAAAATTACAACAACCGAATAGATAGATTTGGTGTGTTAACTGCAGAAGCTCTGCTGTTGACGCTTAAGGCTGTGTAACCATGTGTGCCACAAAGCTCTGATAGTACAATGAGAACTACGAAAAGAGGTCTGAAAGTTTAGAGATGCCCATTTTCTGAGAAAGATTGCTTGGTTTATAAATAACAGCTTCTGATGGGGTCTTTTTGATAGAACCAGCACTCAGGCCGAAGCAGCTTCCTCAGGAAACAACCACTTGGAGGTACAACAAAGGCTGCTCTTCCTGAACATTCATCCTGATTTAACTGCTCTCAACGATTTTTCTACTTACAGCCTTAACGTTTACTTCTGCACCTGGAGCTTCTGTGGGCTGAAGTCTTGATAGAAAACAACTCTTCACCCTGTCAACATAATTGCCTCGCTCCAACCTTCAATCCAGCCTATTGAAAACTGAAGATGACAAACATTTTTCATCATTCAGTTTGTTTATAAGGTGACTTTCAGCTCTGTCTACCTCCCTCTGTGAGTCCTGTGCATGTGTCTGCAGCTGACGTTGACAGAGACAAGTCTGAACATCCCGTTTACATGAAAACCTCTGAGCAGAGCTCCGGGAGGTGGTGGGTGGATATACATACTGAAGCATAAGCAGTTCACACGAAATGGCTCTGTTCTCTGCTGTGACCAAACCACACAGCTACAGAGCTGAACAATCACACAACAGCCAATGAAATGCTGTTTCAGATATTTAAAAGTGACACTCCGCTGGTTTTACACATGAAGTTTAATTGAACCATCATGAGGGGAACATTTAATCTGTGGAAACAGCTTTGTAATGGTGTTTGTGACTCTGGAGGAGGTGGGAGTTTCAAAAGGGGATGAAAACAGCGTTTCCTTCAGGGCTGTGCGCTGTGACAGAGAGAGCACTTTTATACTATGAGTGATTCAAAAACCTTCATGATCTCTATGTCATGAAGGGCTGCAGTGTTGCCTTACAGCATGAGGATTGTTGGATTGAATCCCAGCCATGCCCTTTTCATGAAGTTTGCCTATTCTCCTTGTGCAAGCCTGGGTTTACTCGAGGCACTTATGCTCCCTTCCACAGACCAAAGCCATGCTTCTGTCTGTGTGTGATAGCAACTGCTTGTTTGTATGTCAGCAATGTCACAGACTAGCGACCATTGGATCCTCACTCAGTGCTAAGATAGGCTCTAGCCCCCTGTAACCTCCCAATGTGATAAGTAGGGCCCTATAAAATCTGTTATTTTTCTCTGATACTCTTTTTTAATTTTTCCCATATTCTGGTTTTTGTTTTGTTTTTATTTTTTGAGAATTTGTTTTTTAGTTTTTTATGCAAATTTAACCCAGAGACACAGTATAAAGTAATGAAATATAATCACCCACTCCTCAGGTGGTCCTTACATGTATCTTTGCAGGTCCAGTCAACAGTATGTTGACAAAATTTGCAGAACATTTGATCGTCTGACACATAATAATCGTTGGGAAACTGCTCTGCGCTGTACTTTGGAGTTAGCCGGGAGTTTCGTAGCTTCTTTGCCAACTTAGCTGACGTCTCAGACGGCCGCTGTGACATGTTGACATCTTTAATGTGGGGAGGAGTGGAAGTGAAGCAAGCATTGTCCCCAGTCTTAGTGACCCCCTCGGAGCATTTTCCCAAGAGATGCGTTCCTTTTTATTCCGAAAAAAAAAACCCATTTACATAAAATGTCTGCCATTTCAGTGAAATTCCACATTTATATTTAATTCTGCTTTTAATGTCCAATTCAGTGATTCTGTCTACGATTCCGTGATCGCAGGTTTTATAGGGCCCTACATACGTAATATAGCAAATGGACGGCTGGATATTTTCATAAAGCTACCACAAGAAACATCTTGATTATTAAGCAGGGGGGATTCCCTGTTTAAACAGAGTGCTGCTAAAAGCTCCTCTTGTTTTAAGGAGCTTTTGCCTGATTTAAGACAGGATTTCTCCAGATTATGTAAAAAAAGTTAAAGAAATATGTGGGGGTGTTTCCAATCCTATAGTGTGTGTTGGCTCTGGCCCACGTCATAGACCATATTGTTAAATTGCTGCATACAATTACCTTTCTCTTCCTCTGCCCTCAAGAGGCATTGACAAATGGGCCAAAACATGTGATGTGTGAGAAACATGCTCTCTAATGGGACAGAATTATTTGCTGGAAGAATCCCTGAAGAAAACAAAGACCATTCGACTCCTTCCTGGCTGTAGCTGTTTGAGAGACTCTTTACAATTTGAAGATGGAAAACAACTACAGGGACTTATGTTGACTCTGGTAACTGTTTTTGTACTCTTTGCCTTTATTTCTGTGGGCAAACAACATTTGTTTGAAAAAGAGGTTCAACTGTCATAGCCCCTGAAAACACTTATCCAGAAAAGCAGACAGGGTAGAGAAAGTGTCTGTAATTATTCTAAACCATGACCAGCTCACGGGCTTAAATGTTTCAAAGGATCTGTCAGATTTCTCTGCAGTCTTTAACCCCTGACTTTAGGAAACATTGGATAAAGACTGAGAGTTGAACAAAATTTTCGTCAGCCTAACAAAGAGGCAGACCTACAGCAGGACATAAGCCTCCAGACATAAAGCAGCATAACTGCAGGATTGCAGAGGTATCAGCCATGTCCTTAGTTTTACTTTATTTACATCAGTAATAAAAATAAAAGGAAAAATCCTTAAAAAACAACATACAGAACTTGGCATTTTAAAGTGGCACAGTGTGCTTTTTCAGTGCCTGACAGCAAGAAGGTTGCAGGTTTGACTCCCCAGTCGGTCAGGGCCTTTCTGTATGGAGTTTGCATGCTCTACCTGGGTTTTTTTCTGGGCACTCAGGTTTTCTCCCACAAACCAATAACATGCTCAGTAGTTCAACTGGTGACTATAAACTGCTCTATAGGTGTGAGTGAGTGTATATGCGTTATAGACAATGGATGGATGGATGGACTGCTTTTTCAAGTTTATATTTGCTTTCCTCTGTCCTCTGACAGAGTACTTTTATGCAGAACAAACAGTCTGTGGCATCAGGACTTTAGTCACTGTCTGAAACGCTGGAGGTTTGTTGTTAAGCTGCCACTGATGTCTGTACTGTATAGTTGTGGAAACCAGCACCAAAATAATTTAATATTTGTAAATAATTTTCTGACTTTTGAAGGTCATTGGAGTGCACATTGGGATGGACTTCATCCTCAAAAGTTGAACTCATTTTTTTCTCTGTTATAAAAGGCATCTTTTTTTACTGAGACTGTTTGTTTTTCTGCTCTGAGACACTGGATTTATTCATCCAAATTAAGCAGAAATCACCAAATATATCAGATTGTATTGTGATACTAAACTGTTGTATCCTCAGCTTTACAAACATAAAATTCATAATGGAAAGTCTTTCTTTCAGAGTAGTGGTCCACATGTTTTAAAGAAGTGGGCATTTAAGAGGCTTTGGGAGGATTAAATTCAGGGTATTTTGGCTACTGCAGCTTTGATTTAACCATTCATGTCCTTATCTGTCTTTAGTGATTCACAAGGAATTACAGAGATACTTAATGCATTTAAGTATGTGTTTGATACAACGACCTACGATACTCCCTGAAACATCAATAACCAGAGCCATCCATTACAATGACCCTCTTTGATTATTATGCAGCACCACTTGGGAGGAATATAGGAATGGAGAATATGACAACTAATGCATGTCACATTGTTTTCACGAAATTGCAGCGTAACAATATTACAAGGTATTGCACATTGAAATGCTTGTCCAAATGCTACGACCCCCCTCTGCCCGTAAAACCAGAGTGGGATGTCATATAAAAATGACACTGTACATGAGACCAGAGAGAGCTTTCTCTAAGTCTTCTTATAAGCTCGTGGCTTGTGGGCTAACTGAATCAGTGGTTTTAAGTTATTAAGCTTCGTCTCTCCTGCTGAGTGGTGTTAAGCTGCTACCATAACATCTCATTTCTTACTGTAGCTGTTTCATTGCAAAGTACTTGCACAACATAATAAATAAGGGCTTTTATTGCAAAGAACTAGTAAGAAACACTTTTATTATTATCAAATTAACCCATCAACAGTGGGGTGACAGACAGCAGAGAGTATAAAAAGTTGCAGTATTAACAGCTGCTGTTCGACCACAATCAGAGCCACAGCTAGCATCTCTTAATCATCTTGGATCTCAAACTGGGTTAGACTGGGTTTGATATTAGATACCTCTGACTAGGGGTCAGAGGTATCCATTAATGACAAATATTTTCTGTCACTGATGGATTTTTTTCAAGAATGATGGACAATTTTGAAGGCTGTCTGACATTATGAAGGACTGGAAAAAGAGGAGTGATCCAGTATGCCATCATCCTCCCAAAGACTCATGCACAGACCCTCTGTTTTGCACACTTACATCCTGGAGGTCATTTAAAGTTGTAAAAAAGAATCCTGCTGAGAGTGAGTGGGCAGAATCACCACACTGACTCTCAGAGCTGCAGCCTGATCTATTTGGGTGATAATGTTTCATTTCATTCAGCAGTGACTAACATTTCTAGACTTCCATCCACCCATTATCGATACTGCTTATTCTTTTCAGGGTCACCTATCCCAGCTGGGCAAGACACAAGGTACACCCTGTACTGGTTGCTAGCTGATCGCAGGGTCCCATAGTGAGACAGACAACCATTCCCGCTCACACTCATACCTAAGGGCAATCTGGAGTCACCAATCAATCTAATGAGCATGTTTTTTTTCCTATGGGAGGAAGCTAGAGTGCTGGGAGAGAACCTATGAATGCATAGGTTGAAACTCCACACAGAAAGGCCCTGCTCGACACAGGGATCGAACCCGTAACCTTCTTGCTAGTTCTTCTGAGGCACACACAATACCTGTTGCGCCACCATGTCACCCATGTCTATACTTAGCTAAAGTAATAAATGATACAACAATTTTTTTACCACAGTTTCTGTACAGTGAGGGTGAAAAAACAACATTTGTGCTTTTGTATTATCAAAGACTGGTTAGAGATGGTTGTCTAGTCTTGCTCAAACTACAAGGATGTAGATGGTTAATGTCAGCAGACAGCTTAAGTCCCCTGTTACATTGTCATTACTTACTATTTTGTTAACAACTGGAAGTAACAGTAGAGTGAGCCACTGCAGACACCAGACTGAGCCATCAGCAGGTCCACGCAGGAAACAAAATTTGAGTACTAATTTTACAGTTAACTCCCATTCCTATTTTGATTTATTTATTTATTTTTTTGCTCAACTGTTGGCACTCAATTTTGTTACAAAACCAAAAGAGTCAAGCAGCCTGACCAAAAATAAATAATTAAAAAAAACTTTGGCACCTGCTCCTTCACGTTGCCATGCTAACAGCATGCTCATTTAAATGCAGTTCAACATTTGTAACAGTGCCTTACTTGTCAATGTACTTCTCCCTCACTGACCATTCAAAACGTCCACTGTGACAATGACAATGGAGGAAGGGAAACTGATCTGACTTGTCTTTTAGCAGACTGGATTTCTTTACTTTATTTAATGTTTTCTGGATGTTTCCTTGAATACAGGCAAACATTAAGCACACCAAGCTATTTAATGACATCTTGAATATTACAGAGGGAAGCGAGAGTTAACTTTTTTAACCTTGAAACATTTAACACTGTGAGACGTGCTCTGTGACTGAGGTTGTTAACACTGCAAGCGAAACACAGCGTAGACTAGGGCTGAACGATATGGACAAAATTTCATGTCTCGATATTCATGCCAGATATCTCGATATCGATACGATACGATATGACTACAGGTTTGGTGAAAATCAAGCATTTTTCAGAAAAATAAAAACATCATAATACAAAAGAATGTGGAAAGTGCTGTTTTAGCGCAGGGGAAATCTATATTGTTTACATTGTTGCTTTTCGATATTAATATCTTGAATGTTCATATCTCAATATCGATACGATAACGATATATTGTTCAGCCCTAGCATAGACGCCGGCCCTTAATCTGGAAAAGGCAGTACCATAAACGTTATTTTTGAGGGAAAGTGTCATATTGGTACACTGGTACATTGACAATAGTTTATCACTCTCCCCAAATTAATATGATAAATGTGTGTGTGTGTGTGTGTGTGTGTGTGTGTGTGTGTGTGTGTGTGTGTGTGTGTAAGTAGCACTGTTTCTGGCATGGTATAAATTCAGTCTTATGTGCCTCTATAACCCTGCCTTTTGAATACATGCTGGTTAAAAATTAAAACAGTATAGATACTTATCATGAGGATTTTTTTTCTTTAACATACTCATTAAAATTCTTTAGAATCTGTTTATATTCAGTTAGTGTAGAGAGCAATAAATAGAGGGGGGTGTTTATCGGTGACACAATTGTGATTCATCTGGTGCTGTATACCCTCCTGATTTAAAAAATAACACACTAACACAAACACAAAAGAACAGTGCATCAATTGCTTCTTATAAATATTCAAAACCACCAGCACAGAGCATGACAGCTATGAATATTCAGCAGCAACAATTCATCCTCGGAATAACATGATATGGTCTAGGACAGCGAGAATCTGGGGTTTGTTTTTGTATATGCATTCCTCCTCTTTTGTATTTCCTGTACACTCTGTCTCCATGCTTTTGACTGGACCATTAGCGAGGCATGGCGGAGGATGAATGAACATTGTCGCTTTTTATGTCTACATGAGCAGTCAGCGGGCACACGGCTCGGCCCGGGTTTCCAATCAGCCGTGCTTAAAGTGACCACATCCAGCTTGGCAAAGCTCCCCTCCCTCCATGACTCGCTCAGCTGCATCAGAAACACGTGCATGTCTGCTAACGCTCCGCTTCTTTCCCCAGACCCTGCAGTTACATAACAGCCACTTCACAGCCGTGCACAGGCTCCATCAAAACACTGAACCCCCTGAAATACACAATAGTTATGACACCTTTAGGGTCTTCTCTGCTACAAACAGTAATGAAGATGACAGTTTTCATCCTAGCTATGTAACTGTAAATGGAGGACACCCTAAATTATTCAGAATAGCAGCTTCTGTCTTTGTGACATAAATTTGTTCATAAAAGAGAGATTAAAACTTGCATCTCATGAAGTCAACCAAATATCCAAGTGGAAGGCTGAGGAGCAAAACAGCAATTTATGAAGGTGACCCTGAAAGCAGAGTCTATTTTTTTTAATCATGCAACAGAACTCATAGTTTCTCTGTGCCAGAGGAGTAACGAGTAAACAAGTTCTACTCTAAGATATGCTATATACTATGGAGATAATCAGTTACATAAGAAGCATTAAGACGCAAATGTTTTGCATGGCACTGCATTAGGTACAACGTTGTACTTAAGTGATGAATACAAACAAAACCATGTTTCCAGAACCTGTTACAGATAAAAACCCTCCATTCATCCTGAGAATGCATGAAACATGATTGGTCAGACTGACGCTCAAATCAGCTGACAGGTTACAAGTAGAGGTCAAGCATAACAAACAAGCAGAAACAGGAATGTCCCTTTGGTTTAACTTAAATTAAATTAAACATGCATATACTGGCTTCTCTATGTCAACAGATTGGGCACAAGAATAACTAGCAAGTCCAACAGGACAACGCATTTTTGGAGTGGCTATCATAAGGGCTGAATCATTAGAAAATATGTTTTTTAAATAGATATTTCACTTGTAAAAAGAATGCAGGATGATATCCCAAATGCACACAGAGTGTTACATGTGAATCTTGGATTGCTTTCACAACTAACATATTTGGTCTGGCCAAACAAACTCTGGTTCCCTTTACTGAAAACTTTTTCTGGTTTGGGTTGGTGTAAAACAGCAATTTATGAAGATGACCCTGAAAGGCAGAGTCTATTTTTTTAATCATGTAACAGAACTCATAGTTTCTCTGTGCCAGAAGAGTAACGAGTAAACAAGTTCCACTTTGAGTTGAGAAAATCTTACATGGACCAAAAGAACCAAACTCTGGCTTGCCTGAAAATGGAGGCTGTGGGGTGCCGGTATGGTGAGGTAAATAGCAACCGTACATTTACGTGGCCCTCACCTTGTGTGGTGGCCCAGATTAAATTTCGACCTGAGGCCCATTTACTGTGTTTCTTCCTCTGCTCTCTCCCCTTTTCAAGTCTATCCCCTGTCTTTCCACTGTCAATAAAGGCCAAAAAAAGCCCGGCCAAAATAAAAAGTCACCACCAAAAAACAGGGTCACACATTCTAATAGTTCATTGAACTGCCTTTAGCTTTGATTACAGCACAAATTTGCTGTGGCATTGTTTCAATAAGCTTCTGCAATGTCACAAGATTTGTCACAGATCATAGCACTGCCCCCACAGGCTTGTACAGTAGGCACTAGGCATGATGGGTGCATCACTTCACCTGCCTCTCTTCTTACCCTGATGCTCCCACCACTCTGGAACAGGGTAAATCTGGACTCATCAGACCACATGACCTTCTTCCAGTCCTCCAGAGTCCAATCTTTATGCTCCCTAGCAAACTGAAGCCTTTTTTTCCAGTAAGCCTTACTGGTTTTCTTAAGGCTACACAGCTGTTCAGTCCCAATCCCTTGAGTTCCCTTCACATTGTGTGTGTGGAAATGCTCTTACTTCACTATTAAACATACCCCTGAGTTCTGCTGTTGTTTTTCTTCTATTTGATTTGGTCAAACGTTTAAGTGATCACCGATCACGATCATGCAGGATTTTTTTCGACCACATTTCTTTCTTGAAGACGATGCTTCCCCACTATCCTTCCAGTTTTTAAAAATGCGTTGGACAGTTCTTAACCCAAGTTTAGTAGTTTCTGCAATCTCCTTAGATGTTTTTTCTGCTCGATTCATGCCAATGATTTGACCCTTCTTAAACAGACTAACATCTTTGCCACCACCACAGGATGTGACTTTTGACATGGTTATTTAAGAAATGAGAAGCTACTCATTGCATCAGCTGGGGTTAAATAAGTTGTTGCCAGCTGAAAGATAATCACACGTGCAGTAATTATCCAACAGGAGGCTCGTACCTATTTGCTTAGTTAAATCCAGGTGGTGACTTTTTTTTTGGCCAGGCAGTGTATCTTAAAAGTAGGGACGCTCTGATCAGGCTTTTCTTGACCACTACCAATCATATGTTTGTGAGATACCGATACCAATCATGTCTCATGTTTTTTAAACTACAGGTCAAAGTGTTTGCTTAGCAAAACTAAAAGATCTCAAGGAACAATGAGGGAGTATCCTTCAGTAAGGACGTCTGAATCACACAACCAAAAGACTCACTTATCACTTGTTTATTACTTGAATTAAAGAGTTTATTGACAGACTAACCAGTACTATTAATGCAATCCAACAGGCAAAACAGTGCAAATAGTTTAGTAAATAAAGGGCGATAAACTCTGAATATTAACTCAGTTTCATAATGTAACAAATGAAAATGTTTAATAAGGCCAAAAAAATTTTTTTTTTACCCCAGTCAAATCCATTTATTCAAGGTTTAGCAAAAAGTTCAATCTCCAGATCTGTAAAATACATTTAACACATCATCCTCTTAGTTTCGTCAAATTCTCATTCACTGAGCCAACCTGAATGCATCACAATGTTTCTGACTGGACCTCAAAAGCATCACTAAACACAATGTGCATTTGTTTTGGGGCAATGTGTCGCTCCTCAAGCTTAGCTGATTAGCCTTTATGCTACTGGTCTAAGTGTGAATTTCAGCACAAACCCAGCCACTGGTTAAATATTTTGGAAATTAACGGACTAAAGACGTGTGGCGTCCACAAGTAAACATGAGGTTAATCAACAGGTGTTTAAAGGCATTAATTCTGACAAACTGATCATGCTTTTTTGACAACAATCTGCCTACAGTGATCAGTGACAATACAATCAGGGTGCTTCTACTTAAAAGAGAAAAAAAAAGAAAACAGAGATTTTGGTTTGCTAGCTCTATTCGGACATATATACCTTAAAGGGATAGTTCAGTTTTTTTGAAGTGGGGTTGTATGAGCTCCATATGGCCACTAAGTACATTAGATGCAGTAGGGCGTTCTCTCCTTTCCCTCAGTAAGCCACAGTCTGTAAGAGTCTGTTACGCAGAACTAGCTGCAGAGCTAGCCGAGAGAACGCACTACAGCATCTAATGAATATGGAGCTCATACAACCCCACTTCAAAAAAACTGAACTATCCCTTTAAGGTCTATATGTCCATAAAGACCTACACATTGCTCCCGTCCATATGCTAGTGCCATCCAACACAGTCTACATACTTGTCTTATGACTCAAAATAAAGTCAAATGTGGCTCTGGAGTAAGTAACCAGTAAAATTTAGGCTATTGGAATTGAAGATATCAAAAGCAGGTCACAAGGTTGTCTGATTGAACAGTCAGTAGGCATTCGTCAGTCTGTCATTCACTTTCAAACAGCTCAAGTGTCAGCCATGAGCCAGAAACACTTCCTCAAATGGCTGCTAGTGACAACAGCCACAGAGAGTTGTAAGAACATACCTGCACCTAACAAAGGATGCAAATCAGCATCCGTTCAACATTGTGTATCAGGCCATATTGGTCCTGTTTTTCAAACAACTACCATCAGTGAATTAATATGGGGTGAGCAATTATCAGTTTCAGATGTTTATCTATTGAGTCTCTGGCACACCTAACTGCTGAGTTAGAGAAGCTTCTCTTAAAGGGCAGTAAAATGAACAGCTGTACAAACTATGATCTGTTTTCACGATCACACGAGAGGAAATATTAGCATTGTGAGAGAATTAGACTTAAGTCAGAGAACATCCATAGCAGCACCCGTATCAGCCAAAATGATCATTTTCTAACCTGACTTTCACAACAGAAGGCTACTGACTCCTGTGGGACTACTTTGTCTTGAGAGTAAGCACTGATGAGGAGCTTATGAATTACTGAAGCTATGTATTAAAGTTGCTTTTAACTAGGTCAAACCGTCTAAAAGGGCAGTCCAAATTCCCTTGAACTACTAAGGGTCAACTAAAAATGTGACCAACCATTGTGGTTTCTTTTGGAACGGAGTAACGAACCTGCGTCCTTTCAGTTTTGGCATTATATATGATCTTTGCTTAACCAGAAAAACCTCATTCAGATTAAAAATCTCATTTGCAAGAGTGTCCTGGCCAAGACAGGCAACAGCACATTTACAAAGTTACAGACTTGAGGCAATTACAGACACAGACACAGACATATAAACCAATCAAGTCAGAGTCAAAGAGCAGAAAACTATCAGTAGAAGCAGCTAAAGCCAGCTTCATTTTCCTCCTGTGCCTTTAACCTGCACTTAAAAAAGGGCAGTCCAAATTCCCTTATCTTATCTTATCTTAAAAAGATTTAAAGAGACTGACTCTACAAGACCAAGCTTTTCTTGTAGGAGATTCCAGTCTGCAGGAGCAGCATATCTGAAACTTCGTTTACCCTTTTTTTAGACGAACTTTGGGGACAGAGAGCAAAAGTAGATTTTGTGACTCTGTCACAGAACAAAGGCTGTAGCTTCCAGCACTCTTCACATCAATACAGATACTCAGGTATGAGGGAAGCAGGCCAAGTATTGCCTTGTAAATCAGGATGTGCCAATGATTCAGCCTACGGATGGCCAGAGGGGCCCACCCGACTCGATCATACAGAGTACAATGATGAGTTAGACCCTTGAAACTTGTTCTGAACCTTAAAGCTCCATGATGAACAGTATGCAATGATTTGAGGCATTGAGAAGTTGCATGCAGATATAAAACATCACCATAATCAATCAGAGGCATGAAAGTAGCAGCAAAAAGATGATTTTTGCATTGAGCATCTGAATTTGTGATATTAAACTGGTAGTAGTAGTACACAGTACTGGTTGACAAGTCCAACATTTGGTTTTCTGACAACACTAAAGGAGACACATTGCTCATATTAAGACAGGCAATTGTATGAAGTATTATAACTAGTATTATAACTATGCCCTCTATAACATCAGAAGGACCAGACTCTATCTGACAGAACAGGAAACAAAGCTTCTTGTACAGGCTCTGGTAATTTCATGCATCAACTGCTGCAACTCACTACAAGCAGGCCTCCAAGCATGCACACATTTAAACCTCTGCAGGTGATCCAAAATGCAGCAGCAGGTCCCGTCTTTAACCAGCCAAGAACAACACATCACTCCACTGTTAATCTGTCTTCACTGGCTTCCAGATGCAGCTCGCATCAAATTCAAAGCTCTACATCTGACTTACTGAACAGTAACAAGAATGGCACCTGCCTAAATGTAGTCATCAGTGGTATGTCGAGTTGGAGGTTTTAAGTCCCAGCTCTTTGTGAACAACTCAGCGTTGAGTATGTGATGCTTAATGTGATGTCTATGTCATCAACATAAGGACTTGATGATGATGGTGGTAATGATATTGGGGCAACTTGACAAGGGTTTCTGTCAATTGCTTGTTTAAAAAAAGGCATTGCTTTTAATACTTCATGACAGCACTGGTGTCCAATCAGACTTGAAGTAGTTGTACTTACTAATGTTGTCTAAATGCTTGCTTGCATTACTTACTCTCAGGTGAACGTTGCTTTAGACAAAAGCATCTGCTAAACGAAGCTGTAACATTGTCAGCATGTTTTTTATTTCATGACAATGAAGTCATTTGATAGCACTTATAGTTAGGATTCCGACCTTGACTGATAAACATGCCTTCATACAGGCTTCCTCATTCTGCCATGTTCATATGAGTTTGTCCAGAATGAAGACCAATGAGCTTGAAGGCATAAAAAACACAACTCGAGTGTAGCAATATTCTTTCTGTGCTTTTCTGAGACAGAAGATTTCAGACTCTTTTAGCACGCACAAAGAACAGAGTGATTAATCAATATCCCCACAGTCAGATCTCTTACACCAGCGCAGAATAGACCTATAAATCTTTTATGCATATGCATTTCCTCCTTCTGTCAACAGAATGATATACCACTCTTGGAGCTCTTAGTCAGCTTTATGATGCGGTTGTACAAGTCGTACACAATAATGCTGTGCACACATAAACACACACACAAGACTCTCCATAGCATTAAAGAGCTTTTGTGTAGATCTGTGAGACGAGAGCTGAATGAGAGGCATATCTAATCCCCTTCTGATTTCCCATTCTTCTTCAAATAGGCCACTCGTTAATTAAGAGATGAAAAAACTTCAAACACATGCTCTTGAGTTGGAGTGGCACATCAAACGAGAGAATCACAGTGGCCTGCTTTAGAGACGGCTTTGGTCCAACCGGCCTATTACCCGGCCCATATATCTCATCCCATACGATGTTCCTGGAGAGGATAAAAGGAGTGTGTGGTGGGCAATCATATGAGGCGTCAACAAATATGAAGGGTTCTGAGGCTGTATTACAGCTCTGATGATCAAAAAGTTAATCCCCTGTTTCTGCAGAAGTCATTTATGGTGTGATCCTAATGCTGGAGACGCTTGGCAGCTCATCTATTCACATAAAGACCGCTTCTATATGAAAGTAGCCCTTGAAAAGGCTCCAGATGAAGGTGAATTTTCATTATGACTCCCTTTAGACTGAAATAAGAGAGTGTGAATGATTGGTAAGGCACAGAGGGGTCATGATGTGGTGAGAAAAACATCATTAAGAAGCCACACTGCACACTGTAACCTGCAGGCTGCTTTGAAACTTCAGCTAATACAAATAAGCCGTCCTTGAAGAGCTCATTTCTCTTTCCACGTCAGTCTGTTTGCCCGTCTTTCTGGTGAGCAAATAGGCACCCTCCCACTTGTGTTTCTTACCTTCGATGCTGAGTTCAAAGCAGACATGGCAGAAAGATAAAGTCCCTGTTTCCGTCTCGAGCTTGCACACGCTGCAGATGTTGTCGTCGTTTAGATCGATGTTCACAAACTGCTCCTCTTCATCCATTCTGCCTCTAGGAGAGAAATACACAGTTTAAGAGCACATGGGCAAACAACCCAGCTCGATTTTCCTAATTAGGTCAGACTCCCTAATAAACTGGTTAAAAATGCAGGTTTGGAAAGTGTAAGTGGGGGAATATTAGTGGTTCATAATACAGTAGTAGCTGCAGTGTAGATTTCAGAGTGATTTTGAATGTTGTATTATGGCTTTGCAATATATCAAGCTTATAAGATCTATTTATATCAAACAAAGATAACTCACTGGCCACTTCTAGGCTCAACTACCTTGTCATGTAAATAGCTAATAAGGCAATCACATGGCAGAAACTCAATGCAATTCTGAATGTGGATATAGAAGAGACAACCTGCTTAAGTTCAAACTAAGCATCAGAATAGAGAAGAAAAGTGGTTTAAGTGTCTTTGAAGGTGGCATGGTTGTTAGTGCCTGGAAGGCTGGTCTAAGTGTTTTAGAATTCCTGATCCAAATGAACTTTCATGCACAACCATCTCTTTTACAGAGCATGGTCCAAAGGAGACTAAATACCCCAATCCCTTGATTCCAGAGGTCAGCAGAGAATGGCCAGTGGTTTGACATGTTCAAGTTGTGAGAGTAACTCAAATAACCACTTGCTACAACCAAGGTATGCAGGGTACCCCTTCCGAGTGTAAACACATGAAATCCTGAAGCAGGTGGGGTACAAAAACGAAAGACCACACCAGGTGCCACTCCTGTCTGCTAAAAACAGGAAACCGCAGCTACTGTTTGCATGTCACAGAGCTCAACTCATCTTAATCTGGTTTCTTGGACGTGACAATGATTTCATTGTACTTTAGTGGCCTCCAGTCACCAGATCTCAGACCAATAGAGCACCTTTGGGATGTGGTGTAACACGAGGTTCACATCATAGATGTTCAGCCAAAACTGAGTAATGCTATCATGTCAAAATGGATGAAAATCTGTGGGGAATATTTCCAGCACCTTGTTGAATTTTTGCCATGAATAATGAAGGCAGTTTTGAGGGTAAGAAGGGATCCAACCTTGTACTAGCAGGATGTACCTAATACAATGTCCAGTGCAAAGGACTAGTTATTAAAACATCGTCAACCCTACTGCACACCACACTCTGAACTGTAAAAAAAATATATTGGAAATATTTGGTAAGGAGGGTGGAACTGGCAAGGAGGAAGGGCTCCCCTCACTCTTCACCAGTTTGATTCACTTCTACAAATGTTGCCCATTTAGTCATGTAATTTGAAACTTTCCCCTACTGACTAAGGATCAATAAGCTGTTGATATAACTGATCATTAAAATAATTTTATCACCATCAGCTTCGATAATTCACATCAAAAACAACCAAGTAGTGCTTTTTGAAGACTTGGTGTGGTTCCATGAAGTGATCCTTAGCAAGCCCGACCCTCCTTTGTAACAGCTACCAGGCTAGACTCTGTCCACACACAGAAGAAAATGCTGTCCTTTTTAAAACATTTTCTGTAAAGACAATCGCTTCAAGAAATTTGTCCGTCCAAATGAAAACACTAGAGCACATATGCCAGCCCTGTAAGTGACACTGCAACACTGCTGCAGACATAGAGTAAAACCTAGAAGAAGACATGGAGCATGTGCATACATCATGAGAAATGTAAACGAACACTGGCGTTGACTGTTCTCTGTGTTCACTAGCTGCTCACAGGGGTGGTAGAGGAGCAAAGGATTTTGATGAAAAACCCATAACAAGCTCAGTAGCTTTCACAGCATGAACATAACGCTCTGTTGCTGTTGTTGAGAGGAGGGGCTATGACGTCATCTTTCTGAAATTATCCATATTTGTCGTACACATGGAAACACAAGGCCTGTGTTTTCAGATCTTGGCACTCTGGGACCCATTTGAAAAATGTGCATTTTTGGGCACCCAAAGCGCTGTATCTGTGCGGACACTTGTTCGAATACAACTAAATAAATCTACGATAGGACAGCCCAAAATATCTGTTGTTGTTAGTCTCTTTCCCATTCAAAACAACTGAAAATACCTCACTTTTTAACTTTCTTGTTATCATATTTAACAAAATTGATTCTTTCTAAAGCTTAGTTACAGTGAAAAAAATAAAGACAAAACTACAATAACTCAAAACATGTTTAAAAATATTAATTAAATGTGATCTTAGTGATCTAATAGTAGCTGTCAACATCAACAAAAAGCTTTACGTAGACAACTAAATATTAAAAGAGCAACAAATGTCATCAGTTTTAAAATGTTTTCTTTAGCCTTCAAGTGATACACAAGCTGACCTTGTGTTTTTTAATTAAAGAAGCAAATAAAAATAAAAATGTCCCTTGATTGATTGGTCGGTAAACCAACAAAAAATCAATTCAATAATTGTTATAACCAATTTTTTTTTAAGGACAAAAGTATTCAGATTTAGTTTTCAGCCATTCATCTAAAATACTAATAATGACATGTTTTGTCCATATTTCCCTCTGCTCTGTTATTATAGCAGCAACTCAACACTGACAAAATGATAGAGCTCATTCTGTTGGCTGTAAGCGACACGGAAATAAAATTCTAGCAGAGATTTATTTTAACACAACTGTTGTAACTATGAAAAAGCATTCATAACAAGCGAGCATGACTTTGCAAAAATGTCAGGGTTGGCCACAAAACTTTTAGAGAAGTTTGAAGATTGGCTGCTTCTGTGCACAGCTTACTCAAGGTTACTCAATGCCTGAGTCCTGCTTTCAAGATCTACTTCAACGGGACCTTACTCTTGCACACATTTTAGAACGACCTTTGACGAGCTGTGAAGACATTTGTTCAGCTGTGAAACATCCAAAAAGTCTCAACTGTCAGAAAGCAACATGTGATAGCTGTGTCATGTATTTGCACATTTATATGCCATAATATCTCAACTGTGTTCACCAGCATGACCATTACATGGGTTTGAGGCCAATGCTTGCAATAACTATAAGAGGGGGAAATGAAATACAAAATGGTGACAGGATAAGATGAGAAAAGATAATCCTTTATTGATCCCCAGAGGAGAAATTTGAGTGTTGCAGCAGTAAAGGGGTAAGTACTATGCATTAAAGGTCAATAAAATAACATACGATATAAAAGATATAGATCAATAACTGTACAAATAGCAAACAAAATAGAATAACATTGAGGTATTAACAATAATTAAAATTAACGGAGAAAAGTGTCATTCTGGAAGCAAATTATTTTATCTTTAAGTATTGTGCAGTAGTGGGCCGGGATAGGAGATATATTGAACATAAATATTAAAGTGCAGTACAGTGTAATATTAACTACAGGTTAGCTGATATGGCAAAACCTTAAGTTGAAACAAAAATGAATAGAGATAATCTTTTTGTAAAAATAAACAGACACTAATATGGCCCCACAGGGATCCAGACAGGGACAAATATAGAGCTCATATCATTCTAAATAAATACAACAGTGCAGAGCCCCGTTTGTAAGGGGCGATACATTTGCTGCAGCCAGTGCTTACAGTTCTGTGAAGTATGAAGTAGCAGCAAATGCTGAACTAATCAGCTAATTTAGTGCTGTTTCAAAACTTCTACAGGCAGCAAGAATGTCTGCCTCTACATGTTGACCCTATGACTGGCAAGCCACTAGTCCATGGACTACTCCTACCTCTCGACAAATAACAGTTAGGATGGGGTCGAGCCCCACCAGAAGTGATTGATAGGTATAGATCCGTGTTTCTAAACCTTTTTTCCAGTTGAGGCACCCTAAAAAATATAGATCTCAAGTCAAAATGTACTAATTAGAGTGGATTGAATGTTCTACATCCCTTTAACCACCAACTCACACACATGGGGCTGTTTTAAAACAGAAATAAAAATTCAACACTGTTATTTCATGTTAATGGGAATCATTAGCCTGGGACAATGCAAGAGACCTTTTATTCTTTCAGCCTCTAGGTTTCAAACTCTAACTTTTACAAACACTTTTCACACCTCATCATCACTTTCTCTTGTTGGTTGTGCTGTCTTTTAAGAAAAATATTAAATGATGTGTCCTTCAGGCAAATGTTGAAAGAGATTTTGGAAGTTTCATTTCTAGTTCACTCAAAGCCATAACTTGATTTGATTATTTTATTTCACATACCAGGCATGACTGAAGTGGACATGTGTAATACAACATGTAGCTGTTATCATACTGTCCTGGATTGTCTTATTGTTAGCCTCGTCCACCCTCACTGTGGGGAGGCCACTGGGTGATCAGGGTCAGATTCAGAAATGCAAGGATGTCAAAGCTAGCTTGTTTGCAGCAGCCACTAAAATTTACTGCTCTCACTTCATGAACACATTAGCTGAAAAAAGACTTCAGCACTTAGTATTGACATCAAACTAGTAATAGGCTAACTCTGATGCTATTGCTGTGCTTTTAGGAGAAATGTGGACTATACAAGACCATTTGTATAAAATTTAATGTCAATGATCTGCATATCCATAAAAACTTGTTTCACACATTTTAACAAAGCCACAAGGCACCCCAAGGTGCCTTGGCACCACTGCTGGGAAAGGCTGGTATAAATTATGGATGGATGAATGTTTTCAGCATGTGGTCTGGCATGGATTTTGTTTTCAATTTATCAATTAAATTTCAGTTTGAAAGCATTACTGGCATGGATGTTGTTGTGTGTTACTGCCAAAGAACAATTAAAAATTTAATATGAAAAATAATGCATGTAAGTATAAATTTGTTTAAAAGTAAAAACAAACCAAGAGGTTTTATATATATTTATATATATATATATATATATATATATATATATATATATATATATATATATACATACACACACACACACACACACACACACACACATATATATATATATATATATATATATATATATATATATATATATATATATATCAGGAAATGGAATAACTGACTTTTAATACCTTATGGAGAAGAGGTGGGATTTAATAAGTTTGTGAGCATGTAAGTGGAATCAATTGGTGTTATTTTATTTTAAGGCGATCCTTGTTAGCTTACTTTTGTATTATCATTTTGCTACATTTGTATAAATGTGCATAACATATAGGATTTACTTCTTAACTGTTCGAAATAAACTTCTGCTACAGGTCATTAGTATGGGTGATAACAGCCCTCTAATGGGAGCTCAGCTTCCTGCTGTTTGACCACAAAAACACCATTTGGTCCTTGGAGGCTGTATTAACATTTAAAGAGTTCTTTATTTGTATTAAAGCTCAACGGATCTGCATTTTCAGGGCTCAGGAGCATTTCTCTAGCCTGATATTCACAGGTTAAAACATCCCCTGCTCAGGTTAGATGAACAGTCAGTGATCACAATAACGAAGGTCAGCTGGAGTCTGAACTTTTCACCGTTTAATACACTCAGACAAGTTAACCCTCACCACCGTCCTTTCCCTCCTTAATAACTGCTCAGACTGTCTGGTGCCTGTTGGCTGTTTGCTCTGTTCTGGTCGATATTTCTTGACCTACGTGTCTGTAAACACACCGTTAAACAAATGACTGCTAACAAGAAGTTAAGCTAGCTCTCGCAGGCATCCTCAGACCAGACGTAACTGCCCGGGCTGATTCGTGACCGTTATTCTCTGTTGAGGATCAGCGATGAACCACAGAGACAAAGGAGGCGGGTCAGCCTCATTAAAGGACAGCACTTTAGTAACTTACCTTTAATGATAAAAGTATCTTCACTCAGCTAATCCTTCGGTGTGGACAGCTCTGTTCTTCTCCTTCTCGGTGAGCTCAGACATCGGCTCGTCACGGAACATCCACTGAAGCTACAGGAGCTCCTCTGCCTCTCAGCGGAATGTACCACTAGTTTGACCAAGGGGTGCGATTAGAATTATCAACACAAAAAATAAATACCCGGCGTTTAATTGCATACAAAGACGACATTTTATGGTTTCCTGATTTTTTTAGTGATATTTCGTCGATTTAAGTTGATAATTCCAATTGGAGATATTGTCTTTCAGAGCTCAATCTGAGAATACACCCCTACGTGCAAGTAAAGTAATGTCGTCTAACGTCATCAAAACATTTCCATAACATTTGCTCGAGCTTTAACAAAACTCCCCAAAGCAAATTATAACGAACAAATCCACCAGATTCTCGCGTTTATCGTATACACGTATTCAGTTTATATTAAAATATGCCCAATTAATATTTGTCACCTTTCTCTTTCTGTTTCTATTCTTCACATGAAACGACACGTGGGGAATTCCCGCGACAAACAGAGGGACAGCCACGGTGGTAATGGCTTCGTAGCCTCATTGTTTCCTTTGTTTTGTCGGATTAGCACCTTGGCACACATCCTTACAGACTGTATCAGTTCAACTTAGCCTACTTCAAGAGTGAATGAGAAGTTGAGTGATTCATATGGTCCATCTAACATCTCTTCAAAACAAAGTTTAATTACAGTCAGTAAGCAAACATAAAATCAGAGAGGGAACCCTGTCCACAAACATGTAAATCAATCAATACATTTTTATGTGTATAGCGTCAATTTATTACAAGTGTCATCTCAAGATGCTTTTCAGTGGAGCAGGCTGAAGCCATACTTTTCATTTTATAGATACACATATATAAAATACACATATAGGCATAAATATCCAAATCAAACATGAGTCCACCATGAGAACAGCACTGGGCCAACCTACAGTGTAGTGCATCTGTAGGAGGCTTACAGTAAAGTGGTCAGAAAAAGCCTCTGTTTAGCAATTGGAAGTCTTGTGCTGCGTTCCACTTGTACTGGGAAGTTGGGATTTCTGAGTTCCTAGTGGGAAATTACAACTGAGGTCGGAATTTCCTCCTGAGAAGTGAGTGGATCCTCCCCACCCCAGAGTTGACAATTGAAGATGGCTGCCCAGGGTGTAAACAGTTATTAAGCTCCTGTAATATTCTGTCTATTAGTACTTCTGACTAGTGCTTGTCGCACTAAATTGGCCAAATACGTGTGTATGGAAATGCTGCTATAGTGTTATTTACATTCTTCATGTGGTATGTGCGAACTACAACGCAGGGCGTGCTAACAATAGCCTGGTAAATCAACAAGTTTTGTCCGACTTTGTAACTGGAACGCTGATAACTCGGATATGAAGCCATTCCCTCTCCCAGTTCCGATGTAAATGCAATGCAGCATTAGAGTGGAGCCACAGTCTCGTGATGAACAGCCATTTACCGAAGCTGTGTTGGGGGTGTGGGGGCAGAAACAAAGGGACTAAAGTAAGAATTGAAGGTTGTGGCAGATTCATGGGCCAGTCACAAATCTGTCCTCATCATATTTGTCTCTGCTGAATGTAAGTTTATCATTGGAGTTAGCCCTTTGGGATGTGGCATCTCTTTTTCAAGAGGGTCCTCCTTTCTATATGGTTTTAAAAGTAACCATTGTGGTTCTAATATCAACATTAAAAACTATAATGCTTATAAGGTAGAGAGGACTGATACTTTTCTGTGAGGCTGTATCCAGATAGCTTCCTTTTTATTACACTATCATTACAAAGTGTTAATATGAAGTAGCACACAAAGTGGTGTATGAAGTAGGGATATCACAATTACTATTGTGTCTTCCAGTGGACCAGACGTTTTCAAAGGTCCCTTTAAGAGAGGCAGGGGAAGAGAAAGCAAACTGGCAAAAATGTTCTGCTCAGCCAAATTCTGCTATTTGTGGAGCAAATATTGAATGTTTGGAATTGTAATTATTCTTGGAGCAACAGTTTCTTTTTTGTGAAATGATCTTGGAAAAAACCTCCATGGCCACAGTCTAATTGAAGAAGAGACGAGTTGCTAAGTTGATTGGGCGGCACAGTGGCAGAGCAGGTGGTGCCTCACAGCAATAGGGTGGCTGGTTTGTTTCCCATGCCGGTCAGGGCCTTCTGTGTGGAGTTTGCACGATCCCTGTGCATGCATGGGTTCTCTCTGGGCACTCTGGCTTCCTCCCACCTACCCAAAATCAAGCTTGGCAGATACTGTAGGCATGAGTGTGAGCATGGTTGTCTGTCTGTCTGTGGCCTGGCCATCGCTGGCAACCAGTCCAGGTGCAACCCGGGCCTGGCCTGTAAGTGATCCCAAAAGGGATAAGTGGTAGAGATAATGATGGATTGATGTTAGCTATGTTTGCAATACGTTTGTATTGAAAAAAAAAAATGCAAATCATTTATACTTCATTCAAGATGTTCATTTTTGAGGCTGTATCTTTTTGTTTCCTTGTTTGAGTTTAAAAGATGCAAAAAATAATAAAAATGTAAAGAATCTTCAAAACATTTAAAGCAACACAAAGATGTCATGATTGGCTTAGAATATTGAAAGTAAGCTTTTTTTCTAGAAGACAGCTGTATAAACAAGATATTAAAAATTGTTTTCCAGAAAAGATAATAGACAATAATAGACATTAAGATAGATAGATATAGATATTTTACAAGATTGATTATAGTTTGATATATTATCATTAATAATTTCTTACAAAAAATAATAGTAATAACCAGTTGACAATAAATATATTCATTTAAAAAAAAACATGTTTTTTTGTGGGGACATTGCAATACACTGCAATGGGCCATTTTGGAGCGTAAGTCACAGTTAAATCACATAAGATCCACACACATACTGGTGGCAATAACACAGTACAAATACATGGAGCTAAAAACAAAGGCACAGTGTTGGTCATTTTTACACCTAGATCGTTTGGGAGAGTATCAGCATGGTTTTTTTGCATATATATGAACTCAGCAGTTGATCCCTGGTTTGGTAAAAGCTTACCTGAAACAAGTGGTCTTGGCTCACTTCCAATCAACCTCTGGAGCGGTTTGTTTGCAGTGAGGAAAACAGTCGATCCACCAACAGATGCAGACATGGTGATACACTGCTGTCGTAGTATAGGCTAAGTAGTAGTTGTAATAATAATAAATGCTTTACACCTACCAGGCTGATAACAAAGTACTATTTAATAATAATATTTGTCAATTCATCAGGAAAAACAGTGCAAGTGATCAAATAGAGTAAAAGCAATAAGTGTTGGAGCAACAAGCTTTATTATACAATGAATATCATTATTTTTAAGGGCAAGAAATCAAATTTCACCACCAAACAACTATCTATTCATTTTATCACCAAATCATGTTGATGTTTTATTTATTCACCGCAAATATAAATATAACTGTCCTGAGCACAAGTGTTAATGTATGTCACCTTGTTTTAAGTGATGTTAACCACCGAAACTGACAAACACTGTATTTGAACAATGATTTCGTAACTATTATGACAAATTTATTATCAACAATTATTTCTATTACTTTTTTTTATCATTATTATTATCACCAATATTTCTGTCATGATTTCTATTTTCATTATTGTTATTACTGTTTTCAAAATTAAGAATAATAATCAACTTTTGTTATTTAAAATAAAGCATATGCCAAACCCAGACACTCTTATGAACCAAATATATCTTTACACTCGCTCCTCTTTGAATATTTTTATTTTTATCTGCATACGTGATCACTACTGTAATGTTATCTATAGTTTTATCTGTTTCTTACTTTATTATGCCCCTTTTAAAAATTCACATTATATTATAACATGTTATTTAAAGAGTTAATGCTATTATTTAGATACTGTGTTATCTACATAAAACTTCACTGTCATAAATAAACCATATTAATCTTGGTATTAAGATATTTATATATCTACACACAGACAAATTGGTGTTGCAAGCATGGTGAAATGTTTAGGTATCCTGTTTTAGTCAGTTACAATGGGGACGGGGACTTTCCTTAATTGGGATATATTAGCAGTGTTTTATATTTGTGGGGGCACAGGACGGTCTCTGCTTAATCTGGACATCTGGTCATCCTGTCCATAACAGAATAAAAACAAATAAAGTGCAAATGATCCATTCAGACATTAAATGCATACATAAAACTTGATCCTTTTTGAACACACTTTCTCTGAGTACAAAACATCTTAATTCATAATTAACCTAAAAAGTATTAAATATATCCAGAACAATTAAAAACAATTAAACCAAAACTCCTAACCAAATTACTGCCAAAACAGTATAAACTTAAGTTCAAGGTACCAAGAACAAGAAGATAGGGATTTAAAAAATGTACTTTGACTCAGCCAAGATCCCCTGAGGCCTGAGGGTCGACTCTTCCAAAGAGTTTGCGCCATCTTCTGGCTGAGGAGCAGCTGTACAACCAAAGCTGAAACTGCTCTGCCTGAGGTTCAAGTGCACTTCGGTACAGTGAACAATCACAATGACCCAAAGTAAAGTAGGAATTCTCACAAATACTCGCCCAAAGCAGCATAAAACAGCTTAACTTGTATGTTATTGTACCTCAGCCTTGATGTTATAAGAATAATACTTTCATCTATAAAGAAAACAGTTACACAATGAAGCTGTGCTGCTCTGCTGGCTATACAATATAAATCTTTTTACCATATCTGCTCACTTAATGTCATGTAGCAGAGAGCATTAAAACAGGCGATCGCTGAGCTACATGTTCACTTTGTACTGCATGTCCTTGTCAGTGAGGCTCAGTTTGTGCGGCCCTCTGGCCCATCTGGCATCCTCGGTTTCCTGTAAGCTGTACAGCTGACATTGTGTAAGTCATACCGTTATGCAGAGGTCTTGTGTTTGCGGGGCACCAAAGGTTTCCTCAAGCAAAAATCCCACCAGTTCAAATTGTGTGGAAGAAACCCTCTAAACATGTAAAATGGACTTAAACTCTTTTAAAGTAGTTTTATCCAAAACTCTAAACATGACAAGAGCCTCAGAGTGAGCAGACAGTATGATGCATCATGACAGTGCTTCTACAGGTCAGACTTGATCTGTGATCATAAGCACATCTATTTCTGTTAAGCTGAAATCTTTGGTGCTACCCTGATGTCATATGTGCAGATCCTGACATGTTGTGGAGCTGCTCCATTAACACAGGGGAGGGACACATGTTGCCAAAGAGTCGCTGTTTACTGACACGGTCTCACAGTTTGATTTTCATTTGCTTTTTAGCTTCATTGTAGATTTTTAAAGCTCTAGGGTGGCTTAGATCAGTGGTTTTCTTGTTTTTTTCTTTGTCAAAGGAACACCTAAAACTATGCCAAAATCTCAAACAAACCATATGTAAAAGGTATGGTTATTAAAAATAAGACTAACACTATTATTGGAGTGGTAGCATGACTGATAGGAACACCAGGGGGCTGGACAGGCTGGCTCTGTGCTTGGCATTAGTTTGGGCTCACTTGTGACTGTGGTGGAGAGACGTATTCACAGCACAGTGCAGGCCATCCTGGACAATAGTAACCATCCCCTCCACAACATCATGGAAGGACAGAGAAGCAGCAGCAGTGGGAGATTCATTTCATTGTGCTGCTGGACTGAGAGGTTCAGGAGATCCTTTGCTCCCACAGCCATCAGACTGAACAACAAACTGAATAGAGGCAGTGGATCAGGACCTAGACTGTTAATTACCACCGCTACTATACACCCGAATTTCCTGAAGGGGATTAATAAAGTATTTTATCTACCTATCTATCTATCTATCTATCTATCTATCTATCTATCTATCTATCTATCTATCTATCTATCTATCTATCTATGTCCCCAAAGTAGTGATGGCGGTATTGATACCAATTGTCTCTTACAAAACATACATAATGTTTATGAGGGATGGGCAACCTTGGTTACCTAGAGGGCATCATTATGGTCATCCAGTTTTTCGTTAAAAGGACAACTGGACTTGTTAGTAGTACTTGAAAACATTTCGCCTCGCTTCCAAAAGGCTTCTTCAGTTGTAATTAGACTGGGGCCAAAGAAGGAAATTTGTAGTCCTTGTTGGTCATCTAGCTGTGTAAGGGAAGTTGGGCCATTACCAACATCTCCTGAAAATTTCAGCAAAATCTGTCCAGTAGCTTTTATGTAATCTTGCTAACAAACAAACAACCAAAAAAACAAAACAAACATTCGCCGGCAAACACATACTGTAACCTCTTTGGCAGAGGTAATAAACAAGATAACAACATAAACCCTCTGGTATCCTGCCCAGAGACGCCCTTACTAACCACCAAAAGCCATAATCTATGCTTAGAGATGTTAATTAATAGGGGTATTAATGGCATATGTCAACTATTAACAGCAACATTAGTTACTGTACATTATTGTTTGAGTCAAATGTTTCAAGATAATCCCACCAGACAGCCGTTGCACATAAAATGCACACTATTAAATATTATATATTGATTTATTTTACAACTCTAATTGAATCCTATTCTTGTAAGCCAAAATCATCCCTTATCATAAATATCCTATAGCTTTGCTATGGAGAGGACAGTGGCTCATGTCGATGCCCGAGCCCCTAATTACACAAGTTCCACGCATGGAAATTGTAAGAGGGGCCCGGGGGCGGGACATGCCAGTTTCATCGCAAGGTCATTTATGATAATAAGTCCAACTCGACATTACAAGGTCACGTCCAAGTCCAGGCTGAAGCAACATGTAGCTGGACAAAGACACGGTGAAATGGTGGAGAAACACAGAAGAGATGACAGGAGACTTTATTTATGTTTTAGCCACATGTGGCCTGTGCACAGTCTCTCTTACACACACACATACAAGTCCAGAGCATCTCATAACTGACATGTATGTGAGATGAAGACCTCAAAAGGGAACATCCGTTGTCATGGTAACCAACAGTCATTGGCACAGGAGCCTCTTTGTGCCTCTGAGAGGCTCCTGAAGAATTGGTAATTACAGGAAAACTGTAAATGCTAGGTGAAAAGTAAAATGATCGTGAGCATCAGAAAGTTCTGGGGAGCATGAAAATGTAAAGTTTTTAAGATGCCGTGAGAATTGAATGAGTTATGGCATTGTAAAAACAGTCAGTTCAACAGGATGAAAAAATCAGTTTACGTTTGCCCTTATTGCAGAACGTCGGGGACCTCCAGAAAAATAGCTGGCTCCCATTTCAGGGCTTAAAAATGGGTTTATATGAGTCCCAGGAACTTTCCTTCCTTAGCTTTGCTATGGAGAGGAGAGTGGCTCATGTCAATGCCCCGAGCCCCTAATGATAAACAACAACATTGGTTAAAATATTTGTTGTTGTTGTTGTTGTTGTTGTTGTTTTGTACTGAATCAAATATTTGAATATAGTCAAACCTTTCACTCAAGAACCATAAAGTGCATACCAATAAATCAAGCTATTAAAGAATATATTTGATTTTTGTTTTTCTATACTAATTGAATTTTATTTTGTGAATCAATGTCAGCTCTAATCATAGATATCAAATACTCACTTGTTTCACATTGTTTAATCCTTTTAATTACATATAATGATCATGATGTCACTGCATTTCTTGAAGGAAAATACACAAAAATGACATTATTTCAACATACAAATTGGACTGTTTTATTTTTGCAGCCTTGCATATGTCAGTGATTAACAGGAACATATGCATTACTGTTTTTGGTTTAGGTCAAATATTCTGAATTAGTCACACTCATTACACTTTCCTTATAAAATGCACACCTATAAATCAAGCTATGAAATATATAATATTTATAAATAAATAATTATTATATATTTATTTATAATTCTCTGCTGATTTAATTTATTTTTGTGAATCAAGGTCAGCTCTAATTATACATTTCAAACACTTATTCATTTTACATTTTTTAACCCTTCAAATGCTGTATTTTGACTATTTGGGCAGTGGTGCCTAGTCTTCCTCCTCAGTGCTGATATGTTGCTCCATTGTGTCAGGATGCAAAGTAAGAAATGAGCCCTGCTCATCTGATGCAGCTGCGGGTTTGTAAACTAAGTCAGAGACTGTTTAGGTTTAGGTCTCTCTTTCATGTGTTCCCGTTCATGTACCTCAGAGCGGTGTAGTACGAGTGTGTATTTGGCTCATTGCAGGTGTGTGTGATGTGTGTTTCACAATAAAAAGCAGCAAAATGATGTCGATCTTTTGCAAAAAACAGCACATGAAATGGGGTGATTGAAATACAGCACGACTTAAAAACTACAGTGCATGTGCCTCTATCACACAAGGGCAAAAGGTCATGTTTTGTGCACACCATACACACACACACTCACATAAACACACCCAACACAAACATGTAGCCTCAGAGCCTTGGTAGATAGTGGAGCAGGGGATATTATGACGCTGCCATCTAGAGGAAAAACATGTATTTTATCCCTCTTCCAAATATGCTCAGAGTGACATCACAGGGTAAAACAAATGCTGCTCTTTAAGAGCTCTTAAATGAAGGCCACATATCGGAAAATGCATGATTTACATCTTAATTACGGTGGGTGACGAGGGCAAATGGCCTAAAATAGCTCAATGCAGTTCAATAAAAGGAAAACACCTGCAAGAGCAGAAATGCACTGCAAGTTAGAAACAAAGCAAAGCCCCACACGATCCAAACCTAGAAAAAACACCTGCTAGAGCAGAAAGGCAGCATGATCAAGTGCAACTACAGAAGCGCTCCATGCCTGAAGAGGGGTCTGAAGCAGGGAGAGCACAAGGGAGAAACAGACGAGAGAGACTGTGGTCAGCCAGACCCTCCTCTGTTTTTCATGGTCAAATCAGCATCTCCTAAATTAGAAGTGCTCATGTATTTGAACCTGTACAGTAAATGCTCCACGCCGAACGAGGGATATGACAATCCGGCTGCACGAATATATCAAGTTCTTTTTTCCTTTACCCCCCAAAGTGTGAAATACAGGAGTCTTGCCTTAATGTTGTCTTTAGGATGCCTATTTTTCCAACATGAATGAACAGAATGCGTATTTGGTCTTAGGACCACTTCAGAAAACCGTTGTCAGTTGATACAGTTTGTCAGTACATCTACAAGTACAACTCCATGCAAAGCCAATGCCATATATCAACAATGCCCAGAAATGCCACCAGCTTCTCTTGACCCGAGCTCATCCGAGATAGACTGACGCAAAGTGTAAAAATGTGCTGTGGTCTGACAAGTCCACATTTCATATTGTTTTTGGAAATTATGAATGTCATATCCTCTGGGCTAAAGAGGAAAAGGACCATCTAGACTGTTAAAGTTCAAAAGCCAGCATCTGTGATGGTATAGGGGTGTATTTGAGCATGGGTAAGAGACATTCAATAGCGTGGCTTCATAGTGAAGTGTGCAGGCACTAGACTGGCCTGCAGTCCATATTTGTCTCCCTCTGAAAATGTGTGGCCTATTATGAAGCACAAAATACGACAACAGAGATGCCAGACTGTTGAGCAACTAAAGTCATACATGAAGCCAGAATGGGGAAGAATTCAACCTACAAAGCTTCAACAATTTTTGTCCTGAGCTCCTTAAGCTAATTGAGTGCTGCTAAAGTAAAAAGGTGCTGCAACACAGTGTTAAACCTGTCCCAGCTTTTTTGGTGTGTGTTGCAAAAATCAAATTCAAAATTAGTGAATATAGAAAAAAAAAAAAGTACCAGTTTGAACATCAAATATCCTGGAGTCAATTCAAGTGAATATAGATTTGAAAAGAATCTGCAAACCATTGAATTCTGTTCAGCAAGACAATGCTAAGCCACATTCTGCACGTCTAACAACAGCGTGGCTTTGGAGTAAAAGGGTGCAGGTATTATACTGGCTTGCCTGCTGTCCAGACATGTCTTCCAAAAAATGTGCGGCGCATCATGAAGCACAAAATATGATAACGGAGACCCTGGAGTGTTGAGCAACTGAGGGTATAAGGAGGTTTAAAGCGTAGTCAATTCCTGCATCCTCACACCAGCTTTGCGCATGACCACTCCTCATCATCAGACAAGCACACCCCTGGGGCAAAACCAGGAGTGCATTATCAGTTACTATTTAAACCGGGTGAGCGCACAGCATATAAATGACACATGCATCAAGCAGAAATTAGAGAGGACACCTGCTCTATGTGCCAAAATACTATGCACTAGGTATACAATAGGGACTATTATGTTTTGTGGGTGTTCCAATGAAACACAACTATCTATCTATTTGTTTAATGTCACTGAATCAAGGTGAGCGTAACCATTAACCTGTCCTCTTGAGAGCTGGAGACAAGAATTTAAGTTTTTTCTTTCATCTGAAGGAAATTCTGGCACATTTACTTAATTACTTAGTGATCATAAAGCACTACCTGTGTAATTACACTGAGATATACAGTTGTTTGTCATCTGCATAATGCATTGCAAAATAGATTATTATACCTTATTATCTAAGCAAGCAGCAACAAGACGTACCCTTTTTCCTTTTGCTCATTTGGTTAGACCTTATGGTGTTCACGTTCACGACTGATTTACTTTTGTGACATTTAAACAGTGCATTCACTCTGTACTCAGCCTGTCATAAATCATGTTATTCATCGCTGCAGAGTGCACCCACGTCCATGTTTTCTCTCTGACTCTGCAGCCTCATGTTGCAGCTTGTCCCACGTTTTGTGAGCCTCAAATCTGGTCCAGCGAGTTCTGTGAGGTTAAAATAAGAGCTGAGGGGAAAAAAACAGCCACCAGCGCTCTGTTTGAGCTTTATTCACCCAGCAACCAGTCACACCGCTCCCTGCAGATGTTTCCTTTGGCTGCTTATTGTGTTTTTATTTAATCTGCAGCTTAAATAAAGAAAGAGAATAAATCAGTGCTTCTCAGACACTTCCGGCTCTGGGCTCTGTCTGGCCAATAAAATAACTTCTATCTAGATAAGGCTCTTGCATCACTTCAGTTAAGGTTGTGTGGTAACTGCAGGATCAGTTGTGGGTCCGTCAGAGTGGTGAGGTGTGACTCAGCCAAACAGAAAAGTCCCCATCTGCCAAACAAAGGAGTAACCAGACACCTCGTCTAACGTGAAGGGACTCTTGCAATCCTTCAAGATAAACTTTGATAAACTCTGTGTGCAACTTTAATTCTTTCTGCAATTAAGTTCAGCAATAATTCCTGCCCCAGACACTTAATTAAGTATCCCTTGCTAGTACCAGATGTGACTCCATTTGCCTTCAGAGCTGCTTTAATTCTTCATGATTCAACAACATCCTTTAAGATTCTGGTCCATACTGACATGACAGCATCAAACAGTTGAAACAGGTTTGTTGGCTGGACATCCATGATGCAACTCTTCAATGCTGCCACATCCTAAAGGTGCTCTATTTGCTTGAAATCTGGTGAATGTGGAGGCGGCTGGAGTACAGTGAACTCATTGTCATGTTCAAGAAACCAGTTTGAGTTGATTTGAGCCTTGTGACATGGAGGGTTATCTTGCTGGAAGTAGCCATCAGATGATGGGCAGGCTCTAGTCATAAAGGGATGGCCATGGTCAGCAATAATACTCAGGTAGGTGGGGGTGTTAAACGATTTTCAAATGGAACTAAAGGGCACAAAGCGTGCCAAGAAAATAACCCCACACCACTACACCACCACCAACTACCTGACCTGTTGCTCCAAGGCAGGATGTATTCATGCTTTCATGTTTTTTGCACCAAATTTTGACCCTAATGTCTGAATCGTGTAGCAGAGATCGAGACTAATCAGACCAGGCAACATTTTTCCAATCATCTGTTGTACAGTTTAGGAAAGCCTGTGAAAATAGTGGCCTCAGTTACTTGGCTGAAAGGAGTGCCACTCAATGTGGTTTTCTGCTGCTGTAGTCCATCTGCTTCAGGATTCAACATGTTGTGCATTCAGAATTGGTCTTCTGCATAAATTAGTTGTAATGAGTCATTATTTAAATGACTGTTGTCTTTCTATCATCTTGAACCACTCAGTCAATTCATGGAGGGTTTTCCTGCTGACAGTAAAGATATTCTGATTCTAAATCTTCTAATAATGCAAAAAAATAATAATATGACCGTGTTAAAGCATTTTTGGAATATAGTGTTCACAGAATTGCATTTGCATAAAGTGTCTTGGAGAGCTGGTCTCCTTAATTTTTTTTAAGGGCAGATTAAAAGCTTTAGAGGAAGATGATGCTTTGACAGAAAATTTTCCCTGACCCTGACTCAACTGGTTGCTTTGTCTGTATCTGTGTCTGTAACTGTTTTATGTCCGTAACTTTGTAAATGTGCTGCTGCCTGTCTTGGCCAGGACACTCTTGCAAATGAGATTTTTAATCTCAATGATGTTCTTCTGGTTAAATAAAGTTTCTATTCGATTTGCAAGCAAAGGGGGACCATAAAGTTTTACGACCTTGGTCTCTGCCGGGTGACCACGAAAATGGCCTTGAATCAGGAAGTACCTCTGATACCGTTAATTTATCCATATATTCGCTGTGTTTATTTACAAATAATAAATCTTCAGTGTTTAAAGAAAACAGTAAACAAATTGTTTCTGTTCTCTTATTTTCTTTTGTTTGATTTGAACAAAAATAAAAGTGTGATTTATTTAGAAAATTAAAAAGATGACTGCTAAAAGTGAAACCAGAAACATGGTAACACTAACACCAGTTGGTATTTTAGGAATAAGTATATCTGGGGGTCTCAATAAAGTAACTTCCCCCTTCTGGTAAATAAAAATAACACTCTTTGTAGGTGCAGAAAGCACCTGATGCTTTTCCTTTTGTACTGTCTGGAGTTTTCGCCTCAGGGTTATCCGCTTCACCCGAGGTCAGATGACTAAGGCGTTGGTACAGACTGACTTCATTTATCTGTCCTCACCGTGTTATACAGGTTAACTATGAACGGAGGAGAAATGAACCATCAGTGAAGGAAATGACTCACGCTGTAAATGACTGAACTGAAAGGATGCACTCACCCTGTGGCCGGGGTTAATATCATGAATATGTCAAAGGACCTAAAGGTACAAATGAAGAAAAACTCATCCGGCTGTTGGAAAATGAATCTTTGTGACCAAAATCACATAAAATGAGTCTTTGGCGTGGGGACCTGGTTTGACTGGAATTACTAGCATAATACCAACTCCAAGACCAACTCCATAAAAAAGAAATAAATGTTTGCATGTTGGCATTTTTCTCAGTTTGCCTTACTGTCAGAATCATAACATGCAAACTCTTATTCAAATAATGTGATTTATATCATATAGAGAATATAACCATAATTATATTGCTGAGAAACATTGGGGAAAAAAAGATGGTGTTACCTGAGCTAACAAAAACTGAAGAGGTTATTTACAGGAGTAAAGCATCAAGGAAATTATCGGCAGGATATATTCAATGCTGAAAGAGCATTGTTGACGTTTTTTAACCAGACAAAAACTGAAAGGTGGCTTGGGTGCAGTAAATGTGTCTTTAAAGGCCTTCAGCTTTTATTTTGACTTTGAGAAAACACTGAGACTAAAACCATCGTAAATAATTAATAATTTGGATAATAAATAATTTTAAAGTGCTTCTTCATTATAAAAGTATAATTTATATTAGACAAGAAGAAATGCACCATGTGTGACACAGGGAATTACAGGCTAACAAAATATACCAAAGAAAAGTTAAAAATAGATAAATAAAATAAGGTTCTTTTATTTGAAGCGATCGAAAATTCAACAACCATTGCAAGATTCAGGACTTTTACAAACTAAGAGGCCACTTTATTAGGTACACCTTGATAGCACCGGAGAGGACCCCATCTGCCTTCTGAACTGCCAAATTTTTGGTGGTACACAGATGCTGCAGATTTATTGGTTGCACGTCCGTGATGCAAATCTCCTGATCTGCTACATCCTAACAGTACTATATTGGATTAAGATCTGGTGGCTATGGAGGCTGCTGGAGTACAGTGAACTCATTGTCATGTTCATATTAAGTTGATATTGCTTAAAGATTCTGCATGTTGCAACCTGTCTATTTAATTTTTCGTTTTATTTTACGTAATTTTAATTTAATTTTATTTAAGTTTTATGCTCTTATCTATTTTAATACCTTTATTTAATATTTCCTACTGCTATACTGTGTATAAGAGCAACTGAAACAACCAGATTTCCCCTTTGGGATTTAAGAACAATACTTTATTTAATAAAGTATTGTAGCAGAGATCAAGACTAATCAGACCAGGCTACATTTTTCCAGTAATCAGCTTCAGTTTTGGAAAGCCTGTGTAAACTGTGGTCTTAGTTACTTGTTGTTAGCAGAGAGGAGTGCCACTCGATGTGGTCTTCTGCTGCTGTAGCCCGTCTACTTCAAGATTCAACATGTTGTGCATTCAGAAATGGTCTTCTGCATACATCAGTTGAAATGAGTCATTATTTTAGTTACTGATGTCTTTCTATCATCTCTGTCTGAACCACTCTGTCCATTCTCCTCAGACCTCTGGCATAAATAAGGCATTTTGGCCCAGTAAACTGCCACTCTGTGGATATTTTCTCTTTTCAGATTATTTTTTGTAAACCCTAGAGATGGTGGTGCATAACAGTCCAAGTGTATCATCAGTTTTTAAAATACTGGGACCACCTTGTCTGGCATAAACAACCATGTTACACTCAAAGTCACTTAAAACACCTTTCTTTGCCATTCTGATGCTCAGTATGAACTTCAGCAGGTATTGTTGACCGTTTCAACAAGCCTTTTAAGCACTGAGTTGCTGCCATGTGATTGGCTAACTTGCTATCCTCTATAATAAGTATTTGAACTGGTATACCAAATGAAATGGGCAGTGGGTGTAGTTTAGTGTGCCACAATGTATGATCTTAAAAATTATAGTCTTTGTTTTTATACAAAAACTATGGTGTTTCATTTTAAGCTCAACAGCAGTTTTACTGTAAATGAACGTGGTGTGTCAGGCTAGTGGTAAGACTTTTTTAGCCCTCTGAGCCGATGAACAAAAGACCTATTGACCTTGACTCCTGACCTTAAAAAATGTGCTTAGCTCATCATTCAATTAAGTGGATGTTTCTCATTTCCATAACTTTAAGCTCCACAGACATCGAGTATCACCTTCACAAACCTGCTTGGATAAACTGGTAGACACATCAAAACTCTAATGGCTCTGGCTTTGGCTGCCGCTCGTCTGGAGGCATAATGAAAGTGAAAATATTTTATTACCTGTAATCCTAATATGTGTGTGGGAAAATGACGGCTATTTAAAAGAAACTGTAATGATACCTTCACTGAAAACATTCATCTTGCTGCTGCTTTATCTGTAACTGAAACTTGTTTTTGTGTGAGCTGTCTTTTTATTCATTTTCGTATCAAATTTATTAGTAATCTAAAAGGATAAAAGGATAAAAAGACATATTCTTTTGCAGCTGAAGATTATGCTTTAAATAACACAAGAACAACTGATGTGTTTTTTAGGCGAGAGAACCTGTTAATGAAGGAGAACTAACACCAGAGGGTTTAATGCCTGCACACTGGAGCAAAGATGAACAGAAATCCCCTTAAATGTTCCACACGAGAGAGGACTGTGGCCACTACAATTACATGATAATCATAATAATACACTTTTTTAAAAGTTCTGCAAAAAAACCTGAATCAAGAGATTTAAGTCTGAAATCTGATACTGAAATAATCAAGTCAATATTCTGAGATCAATGGCAAAATTATTACAAGAAAATTGAGCTTAAAGTCAGAAATTTGAGGGGGAAAAAAATAAAAAAATTCGGTGTAAAATGTCAGAATTCAAGATTTAAGTCAGAACTTTGACATTAAATTAGCAATTTGGAGGAATATGACTTAAATGTAGGAATTTCACAGTTATGGGTTTTTCTTATATTTTCAATTTGAATCTTATAATTCTGGCGTTTTTTTTAGGAAATCTAATTTTCAGCCCAGAATCCTGACTTTTATCAAAAATTCTGTTTTTATTTTTATTTTTATTTTTTGTTAAAGAAAGACTTAAGGCACATGATTCATGAATATTGACTTTTTTTTCTCAGAATTCTGAATTCAACCTTAGACTAAAATAAACAGTATAATAAAGAAAATATAAAAAATATTAGAATAGTATTTCAGTATGAAAGTTTAATTTACTAAAAACAAATATCAGGTGGAGCTGCAGTAAAGAGAATGATAAAAAAAAAAAAAAGCCCTTTAATTACCTTTTTTTTGACAAAATGTGCGAACAAAATTGAGACCTAATTGAAGCTGACAGAGCCTAGCACCTCTCCCCATGACACCCTCAGTTGACCCTCTGGCAGGTCTTGTACCCCTGATGGGGAACCAAAGCACCATTGTCCAATTTTGGTGCATCTGTGTGAATTTTAGGCTCAGTTTCCTGCTCTTCGCTGCCAGAAGTGAGAACTGGTGTGGTCTTCTGTTGCTGTAGTCCGTCTACTTCAAAATTAAACTTGTGTTTTCAGAAATGTTCTACTCACCTATATGAGTGATTATTTTAGTTATGACCATCATCCTCCTCTGACCTGTGACATTAACAAGGACTTTTTTCTCTTTTCTAAGACCATTCTCTGTAACCCTAGAGATTGTTATGCTTATGAGTCCCAGTAGGCCAGACTGTCTGGCACAAACAGATGTGCCATGCTCAGAGTCACTTAGATCACCTTTCTTCTCCATTTTGATGCTCAGTTTGAACTTTAGCAGGTCCAATAATGACCATGTCTACATACATACATGCATTGAGTTGCTACCATGTCATTGACTGATTGGTTATTTGCTTTAATGAGCAGCTGAGCAGGTGTACCTAATGCAGGAGCCTGGGGAGTGTATATTTAGAATGTCATGCTCTAAACTGGTGTTTCTTGTTTGATCAAAATAATCAATAATTTGCTTCAATCAACACGTTCTGAGGCACCTGAAGAGTTCTGATGTAAGTAAGTCAGGAGTGAAGGCGGCTGGTTTGTTGTAAGGTGAGATAAATGAAGCTCGGGATGAAGGAACACAGTACAGTCTGTCCATTGTTGTAAAGACAAACCAAACCTGCCAGTCCATCAAATGCACAGTCATCCTGACAGGAGATCCTCACTGAGATTGAGTAACAGTACCTCCATTATCCTCCTCATACTTAATGCTATGACACATCACCAGGCAACATGCAGCATGAAGCACCATGTACACAAACACAGCACTCAGATTATACACACTCCAGCAGGCATCTTCTGCCTCTCTGCACACACGCACTATAAAAACAGGAACATTATAATCACACGCTCTGGATCTCCGATTACAAAAAGACAAGCCCTCGAGGCGTCGGCTGTGGCATGTTGGTTTTTTTTGTGAGTGATGAAAAGTTAAAGTGGTCTTGAAGGAATGAGCCAACAGGCTGGGTTTACGGGTCGATCATCAGCTACCCCTTCTCCCCCATCCATCATCCTGCAGCCTGTGATCCCCCTCAGGGCCGGTTCCCATGGCCTGTGCCAACCCGAGCATGCTCTGTGGGGTCTGGGCTGAGACAGAAATGTTATCATCATAATAAAAATACAGGTGAGGCTGCAGATGGAGACATGCTGCCCCTGCCCAACATCGAGCAGGACCGCCCATTATGAAACAGAAAGTAACTGAGAAATGTGGAGGTGATGTAAACTTGTATGAATTTAATAAATAAAGCGATAAAAGTGATATGGTATGATAAACAGTTAAGTGATTTGATCAATTTGATGGTGAATTGTTGAAAAATTATGTGAATTGATATGAGAGGCAAAGTTATGATTAAATGATCATTTCAATTATCTCATAATCATTTCTCATTCAAAGATAGACAGAGCAAGAGTGAAAGTAAAGAAAAGTGATGACTGAACTCAGTTTATGAAAATATTTTAATGGATTCTTAGCTGGCTCTCTGATTGAATAACTGACTAACCAATCAGAACCAGAGAGCCAGCTGCTGCCAATCAGAAATTAAAGTGTAAGCAGAGTCTATTTTAATGCATTGTGGTGAAATTTGTATTTTAATTTACCACTTCAACAATAGAATTAGAAAGAAAACTTGCTTTCAATCAAAGACTAAACATTTCAATGATGACAATATTTGGTGGTTTAGGAAGATTTGGTGAAGATAAATTCAGTTTTTTGTTTATGTGACAGCCGATGTTAGAGGACAAGTCCTTCACCAGGTATGATATTAAGTGTTTTGTACAGATTTTGAGTTTTCTTCATATATTCTAATATAGTTTAGTCTTCAGCCTTTCACTTAGGATAAAGTTTTTAAAGATTTGAAGTGATTAAACATAAATAAAAGTGAATCTCCTATTTATTTATTTTTTTTTAAATCAATTTTCATATTCCTTTTTTTCTTAACTTTACATTAACATTATATTTTCATTACTTTTCACTTTCTATATTTTTGTATATATATATATTAATCAGATCCAGTTTTAATACTCAATATTTTATCCTTTTAACTTTTTACTTGGCATTTTGACGCAGCAGGTAGTGCACATGCCTCACAGAAAGAAGGCTGCTGGTTCAAACCCCATGTTGGTCAGGGTCTCTCTGTGTGGAGTCTGCATGTCCTCCCTGTGCATGCATGGGTTCTCTCCGGGGACTCCGGCTTCCTCCCACAGACCAAAAACATGCTCATTGGTAATGGTACTTGTATTAAAAGACTCGAGGTCCATAAACAAAACAATAAATACAAATACAAACAGAAATTGGTTTAATTGATGACTCTAATTTGCCCAAAGGTATGAGTGTGAGCATGAATGGTTGTTTGTCTCTATATGTGGCTCTGGGATTGGCTGGTGGCCAGTTCAGGGTGTTCTCCACCTCTCGCCCAATAGGCTCCAGCCTCCCACAACCCCAAAGGGATAAGCTGTGAAGATAATGGATGGATGGATAGTAACAATTACTAAAATGGTGGGAGAAGAAGAAGTCTTATTGCAAAAATGTCCCATATATTGGTTTGAATATTGTTAAAACTTAGAGTTGTACAATGATGTTTACCTCATCATTACTTCATGTCCACTGAATTGAAAGTTGAGACTTTGTGCTCTCGACACAAAATATCAGTATCAGCGATAATGAGTCTAGAAAAATCAGCATGTGTGACATTAACAAAAGTCCAATATTGTGCATCCCTGCCTTAAACTAGAAGGGGCACCAAGAGCACAACCTTCTACCGAGACATTTCCAACAATGTCAGGCTGGTTATGTCAAAAATGTATCTATCGTGCACTGTTAACAAACCCTTGAAAAAATTCCTAGATCCACTTCTAGATTCTGATCACCACCAACATCAAATCACTTCTCCCTTGTCCCATGACCAATATTCCTTGAAAATGTCATCAAAATCTGTTGAGAACTTTTTAAATTGTTTGCTAAAATGTTGGAAAACCTGCCCTATCCCACAAAGTTAAACTTCCTGGATCCACACCGAGGGTTAGAAGCACCACCAAAATTGAACTGATTGGTCCTTGACCCCTTTCTGACCTATCCTAATAATTTCATCAAATTCCCTTCATAACTTTTGTAGTTATCAGTCAACAAACAAACTAACAAGAAAGCACTGAGAGCCACCAAGGTAGCTCACATATTACTGTTACATCTACACACGGACACAATTATTGGTACCCTTCTGTTAAAGGAAGAAGAACCCACAATGGTGACCGAAATAACTTGAAACTGACAAAAGTAATAATAAATAAATATTTACTGAAAATTAACTAATGAAAATCAGATATTGCTTTTGAATTGTGGTTCAACAGAATCATTTAAAACACTCTAAAATCTAACAAGTTGGCATTACTTAAAAAAATTTTGGAAACCGTTTGCCTTAAAAAAGTTAAGTAAATACGTTTAATAATCTTGGATCATATTTACTTTATATTTACTTGTTTTGTGTACTCGGAACCCTGTTGTATTTACTTAATTTAACTTGGATTAAGAAAGTTATGTCAACTTCCTGTGTTAGTTATCCACTAGTATCAAGTGCACTATCCAACTGAGCCACCAACACCTCACATACAAGCACACGCAACAAAGGATGTTTAGTAGTTAAAAAAAAATGGCCTTTCACTTCTGTGTTGCAGCTTAATGCAGATACATTAAATAACTCACCTTGAGACTGAGAGAAATTCTGCGTCTGCGTCCCCAACGTCAAAATCAGTCTGCAGAGTAGTCTCCCGCCTGGCTTTACTGCACATGTGCAATCCTGAACTCAGTGTTCAATCACCATGATAAAAAGTTTCGAGTCCAGCATACACACAGGAATTAATTTGTATATATTTCTCAGGCTAAATGGGTTCCTTACTCATATTGATTGAGTTCAATCAACAGGTTATTAAGATTTAAGTAAAGTGCACAAATATAATTTAAGTAAGAATGGCTATTACATTTTAGAGTGAAAAACAAACAAAATAATGAAACTGGCCTGGACAAAAATGATGGTACTCCTAGAAAAGACTGAAAGTGATTTGACCATAAGGACATGTTAAACTAAGGTGTGTCCTGCAATTAGCATCACAGGTGTCTTCAAACTTGTAATCAGTCAGTCTGCCTATTTAAAGGGTGAAAAGTAATGTGCTGCTCAGTGTCAGAAAGCTTGGCCTCAGTAGCAGGTCATAGATCCTCCAACAGGATAATGACCCAGAACACACAGCTCCAAACATCCAAGAATGGCTCAGAACAAAACATTGGACTATTCTGAAGTGGTATTCTGTGAGCCCTGATCTAAATCCTATTGAACATTTGTGGAAGAAGCTGAAACATGCAGTCTGGAGAAGACACCCTTCAGACCTGAGACAGCTGGAGCAGTTTGCTCAGGAGGAGTGGGCCAAAATACCTGTAGGCAGGTGCAGAAGTCTCAGCTACAGAAATCTCCTTTTTCTTTCTTTTACAGAAGGGTACCAACAGTTTTGTCCACGTGTGTACAAGCAATACTTCCATGATAAAGTTCCCATCATAATATGATTCCTTGACCCTGAAACCCACACCTAGCACTCAGAATCGTGTTGATATCTTTATTAGTTTGACAGTTATTGAGTAAAAATGATTGTTCGCTAATGGCGTTTATCTGGATCACCACCAAAATCTAATCATTCTTAAGTTGGGCCATTACCAACGTGTCCTGAAAATTTCAGCAAAATCTGTCTATTAGTTTTTGCGTAATCTTGCTAACAAACAAACATACACAGGCAAAAACATAACCTCCTTGTCAGAGGTAATAAAGACACACTATGGACTCACTCTCAGTAAAGGTCTTTGCAGCAGACTGTATAAGCTCATTTCATCTCGATTTTATCAGTGAGAACCAAAAGTGTTATTTTGCACAGAAATGCATATCAGGGATTCTGAGTAATATTGCCCGGGAACAACTGTCCTGTTTTATTTAGAAAAATACTATTTTCAGTGTGTCAGTTATCCAAAATGTGCTGATTTTTTTCTTTTCATTCATAAAAAACGACAAAGTGAAACCAAAATAATGTTTTAAATGTTTTAATGGATGCTGAAGCACTGATATGTAACAGATACAGAACACTGAAGGTCAAACTTTTTATAAATGCTGAACTCTGATGATTTCCACGACCAAAGTTTGTGCTCTATGAAAAATAACTTACAGGTACCCCAGCTGCAGTTTACACTGAAAGTCCCCACAGGCCACAGGTGACTTTATCTCCATTCTGTGCTTGTTGAGTAAAAAAATGTCCTTGTAGGTACTAAAAAAAAAAAAGGTAAACATTCTAAATTCAAACACAGATGAGTCATTATACTTTGTATTTACAGTGTACATATTTACATTTAAGCTTTCTCGGCTATCAGGAGAGAGCATTTGAGTCCATAAAAGTCTCTTAATGTCAGACAGAAGAGTAAAAAACAGGCCCTAATTAAAGTTCTGTACAGTTCTGACAGAGTCCAGTTTTCGTTAGCAGGTTGCCGAGGCACACTGTGATCCGTTCAGCTGAGCGTTGTCGTTGTGCTCCGTCAGTTTGAGGATGACGACTTTCCTTGGCAGCGGCTTTGTCTCCAGCTGTGGGGGCTGTTCGGCTGTCGGCGTCACTGAGCTGTCAGTAACGCAGTCCTTACAGTCCTGTGGCAACAGCATGGTGATGATGTTCGAGTGCCCACCCTGCACGGCAAGGTGTAGTGGACTCAGCCCCTGCTCGTCTGACAGAGCGCCACCATCTGGGCAGTGACGGAGTAGCTCTTTTAGGACTTCACAGTGTCCATTTTCAGCTGCAAAGTGGCAGGGGGTGCGTAGAGCTGGGGTGGATCTTTGAGGGTCTGCTCCTTCTTCTAGCAACATCTTGACCGTGGCGAGGTGGCCACGCTGGGATGCCAGATGCAGAGGACTGAGTCCCTTGGCGTTCTGGGCGTGGATGTCCGCCTTGTGTTTGATCAGAAGGCGAGAGGTGCTGGTGTGTCCGGTTTCTGCAGCCACATGAAGCGGTGTGTTCAACCCAGCGGACATCATGTGAATATTTGCTCCAAGCTCGATGAGAATCCTCGCCACTCTGTACTGCCCCCTCTGGGATGCGAGGTGTAGAGGTGTGCGTCCGTCCGTCGTCTGCCCGTCCACGTCAGCACCAGCCTGCTTCACGAGCAGCTTCACAATACCCAGATGTCCCTGCCAGGCTGCGAAGTGAAGCGCTGTCCAGTTGTCCTTACCCTTGATGCGCACATCAGCACCACGACTCAGCAGCACTCGGATCACGTTCTCCTGACCGTGCTGACATGCCACGTGAGCCGGTGTGCGCCCTTGACCGTCTGCCTCGTTTATAGCTGCCCCACGGTCCAGCAGCAGGCGCGTGATGGCTTCATCACCGTTCTGAGCCGCCCAGTGCAGAGCCGTGTACTGGTCCTCGTCTTTGGCGTTGACGTTGGTGCCACGGCGACCGAGCAGGAGTTCTGCCAGCGGTTTTAGGTGTCGCTCAGTGGCCAGGTGTAGAGGGGTGGAGCCTCGAGTGTTGGCGAGGTTGGGATTGGCGTTGCTCAGGAGGAGGAACTTGACAGCCTCTTCGTTGGACATGGTGATGGCGTGGTGGAGCAGGCTGCCTCCCCCGTCCAGGATAAGATCAACATCCTGAGGCTGGAGGATTTTCATCAGTTTGGCGGTGTCTTTGGTGCGGATCGCCTCACACAGTTTACGTTTTTGGACCTCAGCAGAATCTAGACAGGGAAATAAAACACCAGAATGAGGAAAATGAAAATGAAAATAGAAAATTTTAACAACTTCAGTCATCAAAATCTTAAGGACATTTTCAAACAGTTGAGTTCTGGGTTTACCCTCTGCCAAAGAGTTTACTAAGGAAAGATGGATAACAGACATCCTGAGCAAGAGCATACCGCCTTCAGTACTTTAGAGAGCCTAGCTAGCACTGCCTTTCTTTAAATTCTCTATTCCTTCAAAGTGACTCTTGTTCACATCCTATTACAACTGCGGAAAAACACAAGTATACATTTAAGGATGCTTGGGCCAAGTCCGCTCTGATAAGTCTTTGTGTAAGGTCACAGAGTCAGCTCAGTGCTGCTTGGCACCATGTTGTCAACAACTCTGCATTCATTCCACCTTCTCTGCTCTGCTACCACGAGTCAATCGGCTTAAACTGCCAACAAAACAATGGAAGGACGGCACACTGGTGGGGACAGGGGGGAGAAGTATTGGTTGGGAGAATAAGTCAGGATATTGTTTTGTTCATATATGTGCTCTATCCTATGAATGAGACCAATTAACAAATAAAAGGGTGTATAAAACTTTAAAAAGTAGAATTAAGGCTCTTTAAACTGTCCACATGAGTGTAATTCACTCTAGTGATGAAAATCCAGCTCTAATGCCTTTAGAGGTAGTGAGAGTCTCAAGCGGAGGCGGCTTCACTGGTGCTTCCTGGGCCTGAACATGAGGCATTGTATAACTTCCTGTTGGCATTTCAAAGTAAAATTTCAGTCTGTTTTTTTAGTGTTAACACAACCACATTTTCACACATTGCTTTTATCAGATTATGTTTCTGGGCCAGTTGTTTAATCATCCTCATAGCTTGTAAGGTTGTAGACTGTTTTCCCTTCATCTTTTTAAGCTTTTTTCTTTCATTTTTTTAAAAACACATGTTTTGATCACAAAGGTGTGTTCAGTGTGTATAAATGATAGAAAAAAATCCTTTTATTAGGAACATTTATATGTATCAGGCCTCCTTTTGGACCTCTCTCTCTGCCTTTATCTGTACGCAGGTTCTTTGTGCCTATGAAGTGCTTAACACATTTATTAGACCACCACCTAATACAAGGTTTATGCCACATCCATCCTAAAAATAATTTTGTGTGAGTCTTTAATGGTTGTACACCAGGTTGTTGAAAGTCTTGAACCAAAATGATATTTTTAATGCTAAAATTTAATTATTAGTGCTATCCATGAATTGTAAAATTAACTGTTTTACAAAAAATAGTAAAGCACATTAAATATTTATGTATATCTTTCAAAAATGAGTTTAAAACTGAAAGTGTTTTTGTCATTGGACATGCATTTGAACAGGAATAAGGAATTTCAGACTGAATTCACCTTTCCTTTTTTTAATAACCAAATTTGAGCTGCTCACAGGGTTTCTCTCAGAAGTCAGAAATTAATAAAGCATAATATTCAACCACTTCAACTATTTTTTCTGTTCAGGGATGCAAGTAAATAACAATGATATGACATCTTAATCAAGAAAAAAATCTGTTCTTTGATATTTTTTCTGTTTTTTGTACAGCGGTAAATTGACAATTCAATGGATAACAGTTATAATTATATTTTAGCATCAAAAACACCATTTCGGTTAAAGAGCTTGTACATATTGGTGTATTAACATAACAGAAACATAAAAAATGATTGTGGTCATGAAAATGCTGTTAATTTAGGGCAGCTGTACTATAAACCTAGCACTGGTTGGTGGTCTAATGAATTTGTCAGAAACTGTTGGCAGTTGTTTTGTTATTGGACAGAAGATGGACATACCGACAGCCTAGGAGCAAATCATCACACTTGAATAGAATTAAACTTTTATGTTACTTCACATCTTATGAACGTAATTACTAGCTTAACTGTTTTTGAAGGTGACTTCTTTGTTTACTTTGGTGATCACCCTTGGGTTTTGATATAAACTCACCACATGTGTTTTCCCTCTCAAACGACAGGGTGATGGAGTCTTGAGAGGAGAAGGCTGAATCAGCTGAAGAGATGCCCGACAGCCTCTTGGACGTGTTCTCTTTGCTGTGGCAGCTTTCCTCTTTCACTCTGTCAAAACTTCTGGAGATCCCAGAATCCACCTGGCTCAGCAGCTCTGACAGGCTGTAGTCCTTCTCTGGTAGCGCTGCTGACTTTGGACGCACGGGCTTGTTGTCTTTCACCTGTAAAACAAATATCCGGATGATTAGCATACTAAGATGCTGCACATACCATTACTTTGAGGCAGAGGTATTCCTGGCATTGACACAAAGTGCCATGTTCTTCTTAGTCTTTCGCAACTCTGAGAACGTGAAGCTTTTAAAGGGGGAGGGGTGGTTATGACAAAATGTTTTTGTTTCTTTCACTTTGGAAGAAAAACAGGAGACATCAGCTTGACTAAGTCTGATCATGCATTAGCCACTTAGCCAACATCACTGATTAATTGTGTTAGATGATGGATGATGGATTTTTTGCATGAAACATGTTTAAATCTTATGAAGATTGCAGAATCAAGGGAGATATTAATGTCAATTATATGTGAACAACCTTTGGAACCTTATCCAGCATCTGTGACATATTATAATGATTATGCAGCACAGTTTTCACATGTGAAAATATACCCTGATGCTGGAGAATCCTTCCCCGTACACCAGGGATAGGCATGTGGCCCTCCAGCTCTCTAAACAAGACCCGCCAGTCATTTCCAAAAATCAGCAAATTGTTAACTTGAATAAAACATGACTCAACCCATATTGTGTAATTCAACCTGAGATACTATCATGCACCAATGGGGCTATGTAATAGAAATATTTCTACACTGTCTAGCTCAGGGATGGGCAACTGGTTACCAAGAGGGGCAAATTAAAATGCAGTTTAATAGGAAACAAATGAGACAAACATGTGTAGCTGTCATAAGAAGTTACTTAAAAAACATTTATATGTACTTAAACCAAAATGTAGTGACCAGTATGTTATCTAATGGGCTAAAAACAGGATTCAAGTCAGTTGATGCAAGTATCAGAGAATTTACTGATTTTTAAAGCATATTTTACTGATATTTTGCATTTTTTTGACAAATGCATGAAATCATAGATTACAAAAAAACCAAAAAAAACAGGCAATCATAGACCTATTTTTTTTTTTTTTTGCAACTAAAGAACTTACTTGGTCTTAATAGTTTCTCAAAATATCATATTTAGCATCAGTATTTAGAATGTTTAGAAAATGCTAAAGATAGAAATATTTGTACTTGAAAAAATGCTAAACATTCATTGTTTTGTTGCATTTTAAAAGAAGCTTAATTGGCTTTAAGTCTGTGTTAAGCTCCTGTAATTATGCATATCTATTTGTGTTTCAGTTATGATGTATCAGTGCTGGTGTACTCCATTTTTATGTGTTTATTTTTGCTATATATTAAATTTTTCTACCATCAAGAGTATCTAACAATTGACAAATACCCTTCTATCTCTGACCTGTTGAACAGATAAAGAAGGTCTGTTGAGAGAGAGAAGCCAAACAAAACCCAGATAATCCATCCAGCAGTTTGTCAATCTCCTTCTTTTCTAGTTCCTTGTCTTCATCCGTGCAACAGAAAATAGAAACAGGGTGTTGAGGCAGGATCACGCTGCACTGCTCACGACCAGTCAGGACACTTATACGTGACTCAGTGTAATAAGCCTGACTTTCTTCTAGGACACGGTGAATAAAATAAGCTAATGATACTGTTTAATAATGTTTAGGCCACTCTGGATAGTGTGGGCTGCACTAATGGGCTGCTACTTTTAGGGATAAAGTATGGTGAATGAGTGTGTAATACCTGACACAACCATTGTTCAACTTTTGAGACAGTGCCATGCTTACTTATGTTACTTTTCCATCACTGACAAAACAGAGCCCGGGATGGGTGGGAATTTTGATTTTAGTATTTTTGACAACAATGACGAAGAGAAATAAAGACAAATATTGAGTGCAAGGTGCAATACTTGCTTACATACAAAAGAGTAAAGAGAAAAGGACTAAATGCTCATGTTAACTACAATAAATGAGAGAAATCTAATTGAGACAAGATTGTATTGAATATTTCCTTGATCTTTGGTAAAATGACATGGCAGATTTTACTTTGTCAAATTTTCCACAATTTCAGATTACTCAGCAGTAAATCATCACAACATTTTGCTTTCTAGCTTTGGTACGATGTTAAAGAAACTTCTAGACACTTCTGTTATCAAAAACTCAGTGAAATTGATTTTAAAGGCTTTCAGTTTCATTATTTAGCTTATTTAGCTTTTTATACATACATATGTCTGACTTATGTATGTGTGAAAAGTGTGTATCAGTCAAACAAGCAGGATATTTGTTTCCTGTCACGTACACATTGACATTGTCAGAAATGACACGCCAGCTCACAGGTTAAACAATCCCATTGGTCAACATTCCTTTTATGTGATGCAACTGCTCCTCAGGATAAAATATTTACAAAACATATAACTCCAAAACTCATTACCATGTCTGAAGCACTCTCGAGATAAGCTGCCATTTTGTCTGAGTGTTTAGTTACACATTAATTCAAACAGCATGAAGTCACTTCAAGAGCTATAGGGGAGAAGTATTGTTGAATAAAGCAACAAAACATAAGTGGGTCACTGCTGCTGTTGTATGGCAAAGTCTTTTTGCTAAGTCATTATTAGATAAGAACTTGAAACACTTCCAACAAACACAAATAAACACTAAACCAAAGTCATGAACAGTCCCTCATGTACCTGGTCACTTGTGAGTGCAGTAGGAGACGCTGGCTCGGGTTCAGACTTTGATAAAGTCGGCGTCTTTGGCTCTTCCTGAGGTTTGGAGCAGAGTTCTTCAGCTTCACTTGTGATTTCTAAAAGAACAACAGCAATGGGTCAGATTTCAGGACTAACAGAGAGAGGATTACAGGAAACAAAAGAGAGGAAAGCAGCACTTATAGAAGGAGACGAAGACCCTAATTGAACAGACCCCTGCACTTAGATCTCCGCCTTTGTTAGGGGATCAAATGACCTCTTTAAATATCTTTGTCATGAGATATAAAGGCTGAAGTTTGTTAGAATGAAGAGGCAGTATTTACCCTGGAAGCTGGGTCTGGCATCAGGTTTGGTGGCCCAGCAGCGCTGCATGAGGCTCAGGAATCCTGCACAGGCTGAGGGTCGGGAGCGAGGGATTAGACCCAGGTCTGGGCGGACCCCCTTCACCACCTTCACCATGATCTGAAGGATGTTATTCTCTCCTGCAAGACAAAAACATCACAAAGTTCAGTTTTATCTCTGTCAATATGCTTTTTATCCACCAAATCCAATTTACATCGCTGCCCAATAGGTTTACATTTAAACTTTTAGGGTACATTTCGCTTTGGCACTGTGCACTCAGAAAGTTACCAAAATATGAAGCAATTTATCAGCAGTTTTGAAGCAATAAAATCCATCCATTCATTGTCTTTACCACTTATTCCATTCTAGGTTGCAGGGGGCTGGAGCCTATCCCAGCTGACATTGGGGGAGGGGCAGTGTACACCCTGATCTGGTCGGCAGCAGATCACAGGACCACATAGAGAGATAGACATTCATGCTCACACTTACACCTAAGGGCAATTTGGAGTCATCAGACAAATATGTTTTTGGTTTGTAGAAGGAAAACAGAGTGCTCAGAGTGAACCTTCACATGCACAGGGAGAGCATACAAACTTCACTCAGAGAGGCCCTGACCTCGAACCAGCAACCTCCACGCACACTGCCAGCTGTGCCACTGTGCTGCCCCTATGCATTAAATTTTTTTTTTGTAATACATTGACATTTTGTACATTTGTTTCTCTTGTGTTATGTTTAATATAAGGAGGTCAAGTTATCATTCTTTTTAAATCGCACATGACCACTGACATTGCTAAAGAAATGTTCCTCAATAAATTTTTATAAAAGATGTTTAAAGGCTCAATTAAGTACTGTTTTTAAATATTTTTGTCTTTCATGTTATACATTTTTTAAATTATTTTATTGTTTGTTTGTTTTTTCATTATCTCTGGAGTCATTAGCAGTACAATCCCTCACAGAACTCACACATGATCATACACACCACACTCACATTTTCTATTGTAATCCTTTCTTTTTTTGTAATTGTTGTATGTATTTTGATACCAGTTTGTCATAACTTGTGAGTAACTTGTTTTTTTTTGTATATGTACATATAATATTGTGCAACCTGTGTACCTGTGTAGCCTGATGGTACAGCCTTTAAACACAGGCTCTGCCACCATTGTGGTGAATGAAAAAGTACAACCAGAGATAAATTCACTGCTATACCTTATGCTCAAATTACTTTTGTTTGTGCTCATCATGTGTGACTGGAGGACGGTCGAGGCACACAAGAGCGCTCCTGATGTGGAGGGATCCATTCACAGGTAAGAACTAATAAAACACTCATCAATAACAAATAGAATCATCAGCGCAGCTCCAACTGATTATTGATTGGATGAAACACACTCTGTCAGCACTGTATGCCTTTTGTACAGCATTTTCCTCCATGCTCAGCTGGTGCAGCACTTTAATTTACCTGCGCCAAGGAGGTTATGTTTTTGCCGGTTAGTTTGTCTGTTGTTTGTTTGTTTGTTTGTGTTCAAGATAACTTGAAAAGTTATGGACAGATTTGGATGAAATTTTCAGGAAATGTGTGGAATGGGATAAGAAAGAAATTATTAGATTTTGGGACTGATCCGGATCACCATCCAGATCCAGGAATTGTTTAAAGGATTCTTTAAAATTGCCAGATAGGACTATTTTCGCCGAAGTGGACTGAAGCTGCTTGGTGGAGGTCTGCGCTCTCTGAGTGCTTTTCTAGTTAGTTACAGTGTCAATTTTTCTTTATAAGCAGCTGAAAAAAAACAGTGAGTCCTCGTGAATGTCTCCCTATTGGAGTTTAGAAACAAGCCCATGTCTCCTTCTGATCCTGCATTATGCTGAGTGATATATGCACAACAATTGTGCTTGTTTGCCGACCTGTGAGGGCTGTTCAGTGACTGTATTGTGTTACATAAACCAGACCATAGTATGAAAAAGGTTTGGGACCACTGACCTAGAGGACAACAGGCTCTGTGCATGAGACGTGTGGACATGACCTCTAGGCCATCAGTTCACCAAAGGGTCATAAATCCATTCTGAAGTCTTATCTTCTCAGGTTCTTCTCAACACGAATACCTTCAGTATTAGTCATAATATAACAAACTTTAGTACATGACAACATGATCTATGGAGCGGGTCGGCGCCAGTGCCCATATAGATAATCAGTTCTGCACAATTTATCACCATCTCCCCATGTGAACAGGTCAGGGAGTGGGTGCTGTTGTTTCCCATGGGCGCAGCAGGTGAGAAGCTCAAACAGTTCCCGCTGTGACCTCTTTGTATCAGCACGTGGGATCAGCCCGTCAATGAATCAGAACAAACACCTACAGGCCTTAATCACAGGTACTTCGCCTCCTATTGTGGGCTTAATACCCTCCGCAGGTGGAGGCTGGAAAAAGAAGGAGGGATGGTTATCCGGTCCTTCCTCACTTTTTCATTATGTCTGGATCAGCATGGGCGGGGTCAGTGCCAGTATGGAAAACCTTCATCCAGTACACTGGACCTTCAAAGAAAATAAAAGCCAGCTACCCTGAAGTGAACTGCTATCTGATACGCCTGGGAAAAACTACAGGCTGTTTGCCAGTCTGGCCTTGTTCAGCTGCACGCTCAGGAATTCACAGAGTAAATAAACATACAGAGCACCTGTACACACATACGCTGAAGCCTGCGGTGTTCACCTGAGGTTCATCTTTACTGGAAAACATGAGCCACCAGCCCTTCTAGGGAAATACTAAATATAGATGAAATATAGGACAGAAAGAAACAAAAGGTTACGGTACATCAAATTAATGAGACCAACTGAGAGGTGCAGCTTGGTAGCTCATAATCATATGTGCCAACTGTTGTTGTACTAAAATGTGCTTTAACATTTGGTTTTGTTGCGGAAGTTCAATGTGTTGACGGTTGCAAAATTCACTTTGACACTTCTGCACTGAACAGTCATATTTCCAGTTTCTTGGGCTGCACGATATTACAGCAGGTAGTATTTTTACCTGTCAGCTAGAATCAGGATCAGACTCAGAATCTCTTTATTGTCATTGTATCTAAATTAGAGTGACAACCAGTCAGTGTATTTCCTTATAATTTAACATAAAAACAACACATAACAAAAACAAGACACAGGACAAAAAAAGACAGTAAGTGACAAAAAAAAGACGGTAAATGTCAAGTCAAAAGGGCCTTTCTGTACAGTGTTTGCATGTTCTCTCATGCATGTGGATTTTCCTCAGGTACTCTGGTTTCCACCCACAGACCAAAAACATACTCATTAGGTTAATTGTGACTCTAAATTGCCCAAAGGTGTTAGTGTGCATTACAGGTTTTCTGTCTCGATATGTTGGCCCTGTGATTGGCTGGCTACCAGTTCAGGGTGTAACCCACCTCAATGTTTATGTCAGCTGCGTTAGGCTCCAGCCCCCCGGAACCCTTAAAAAGACAAGTGGTCTAGATAATGGATGGATGGTGATATCAGCGGTTGGGGCCCTGCAAACTACCTTCATTCAGCAGGTTTATCTTGTGTTTTTCTCTGCCTTTGAAAGATTATATTCAAAGGCAGGATTTTTCATAATCACAACAGATGGGTTTGGCATGCTCTTAAAGAGGTAGTGATGGCAAAAAGCTGCAGAAAAATGTTCATTTAAAGTTGCATCTCATTTAGGATGCACGTGCCAGCAGATGTCTCTGTCTTGTTCACTAAGATGGTGGTAAAATATGAATCCATCCTTTCCCAGCCATTCATGCTCACGCTCATACCTAAGGGAAATTAGAGTCACCAATCAACCTCATGAGCATGTTTTGATCTGTGGGTACGTCAGAGTGTCCGGAGAGAACCCACGCATTCATGGTGAGAACATGGAAACTCTGCAAAGATAAATCTGACTGACGTGGGGATCAAACCTTCTTACTGTGAGTCACATAAACTAGCTGCTGTGCCACCATAGTGCCCTTTATAGGACTCCTGAAAATCTTTAAAAAAAAAAAAAAAAAACCTCTATATTCTCCCTGTGCATGTGAAGATTTCCTCTGGGTACTAAGAATTCTTCCCATGGACCAAAAACATGCTCAGTGATTCTCCCATGGTGTGCCAGGGCAAATTGGAGTGCCTTAAGGCAAGTTTAGGTGTACCATGGAAATTGCCACTGGTTATCACATCAACTATTTTTCCATTTGTCCTTCAAGAGTATGAATTTTCCATTTTCCAGCCCTTTTCTATTTTTTTTTTTTTTTTTACATCAAAACACCATCTGGGTATGCTTGCAGTGCAGATGGATCCACCTCATTCGACATCTGTATTCATGCAGATGTGCTGTATCTTGCAAACCTCCAGTCTACAATGATTGTGAGCGGCCCAAAATGGGACAGCCGAATCAGAAGGCTTTAGAGCAGAAAGAGGTGGGAGGTACAGCAGCAGGAAGTGACTATTCGTACTGAGATTAGCACAGATGCTGAGAGTTTTAGCAGCAGTTTTATCAGATCTGGACCAGATTTCTTTATTAAAAGAAAATCAAACAACACTTAAAGCACTTATAAATTGTAAAAAAAAAAAAAAAAAAAAAAAAACACTTATGACATGCTTTGCAGAGAGTTTGTTTTACGAAGTGGTTCACATTCTGTCCTTTACAGTACAGTAGTAGCGCCCACTTACTACATTATCTGATTGGCCAATAATGAATGTGATTGACAGAATGACCGTCCAATCACCTGCTAGTATGGTATTAAAGGGCTGTTTCCTGGATGGACTAGTGAAATATATCACACAGTGTATCTGGTGTGTCAGGAGAGACATCTACCCGCACAACCCTGCTGTACCACTGTGTAGCCCATCACTGATATTTATCTACTTTAATATATATTCATTTTTCTACAATTCAATAGACTGATGTGTCTTTTTTGGAGTGACATGCCTTTATTAAACTTTTTTTTCATTTCAAGATTCCTCTGTAAGGTGATGTGACACATTAAGGTCTTGAATCTTGAATTTTGGTGCATTTTGTTGTTTTGCACAGAGTTTTGAATGCTTCATGACTTTGACAATGTTGACGTGCTTTCTTATATCTCACTTGTTTAACACTCCAGGTCACACATAAACTTTTGACAATGCATGTCACTTTTCTGAGGGACCCTCTCATAAGTTCAAACACTTCAAATTTGTTTAATTTGACTTGCCTGGATTAATCTGGTATGATAAGCTAGATTTAGTCTAAAATAGAAATTCAGAAGTGATAGACTTGATACAAACTAATATTCTGTCAGTGTTTTGGATTTATGAATGAAATGTCGTACAACACTCACCTTGATATGGTTTCTTCTGTGTCAAGATGCCCCAAATGACGATAGAGAAACTACGAAAGAGAATTAAAAATAAAAATAAATAAGGTGTCAGTTTAATTAAAGGAATAAACAGACCATCACGTTGTGGTGAAAATGGCTCTTTTTTGCATTTCTGCCTCTAGAAACGAGTCCTGACAGATGAATGATTCTGACATATTTCAGAAGAAATAATCATCATGCAAATACTTTTAAATGACACTTTGTTGGGTCTTTAAAGAAAAGTGATCAAAATAAACTGAGGTTCCCCTCCAGTCTGAACGTGCTGGAACAGGCTGTTTCAAAACTCCAACATGTGACTATTGACGTGAGATGATATGAGTCAGATCTGCGGGTTGATGATACAGCAGTGGGGGAATCAAACCTTTTTCTCACAACAGTGACCTCCATTAATCCTAAGAATGTGGTTCACAAACGTCAGAGAACCCCCTCACCTGTAGACATCGTGCTTGGTGTCGGACACTCGGTCCTTCTCGATGATGCTTTCAGGGGGCAGGTAGGCGATGGTGCCGCAGAATCCGTCTCTGCTGATGTCATCGGCCCGGGACAGACCGTTCCAGCGAGCCAGGCCGAAATCTGAAATCTGAGAGACAAAGAGGTCAGATTAAACTTGGAGCGATCAAACAGAGCTGATTTTCTCATGAACCCTGATTACTCACTCTGCAATGTGAGTCTGGCACACTGATAAGCTCGTAATATGAGGTAGGGCTGGGAAATATAGTGTTTTGAAAATATCAGATAAAGGATTAGATATCATCCCTTTTATTAAGTTTAAGTTACTGACAAAAAACAGATGAAAGGTCTCAAACTCAGTAAAGATTGTTTAAGGCAGTGGTGTCTAAACTTTTTTCATCAAGCCCACATACAGAAAAATACAAGGAAACCCAGCCACTTGGTGTCATACACCTTTGGTCCTTTAAAGTGAAGGAATTTGGGATGGCCAGTCAAATTTTAGGGGACCCTGGTTGGCCCTGGCTAGCACCTGATCCAGGATGATAACAGCATGCAGGAGAGAGGAGATGATGACAGTCATCTCAGCATTCAGACTCAAAACAAGAAAAAACTTCAGCAGGCGACTTCACTTTATGGGAGCGCAGGTGCTAAAAGATAATTAGTGTAAAAAACGTCTGAAATTCAACCTTGATACAGTGAAGATAGCGCAGGTCATGAGCTGAATTTGTGTTTCTCATTGCCTCCAACTCATTTTCTTCTTTCACCTGTCAAACACAGGCCTCAAATTTTAATAGAAGACATCTATAATTACTTTTTGGTCTCTGCAGTGAGTCAATAAAAATGGATAACTGCCCACAGTTTTCCCACAGATTATAAGGTAAGTGACCACATGATTATCTATTTAAAATGTCTAGTCTAAATCAAGAATGATCATTTTATTTATATAAGAAACATTTACATTATCTAATAAAATCAAACTCTTTTCTTCCCTGTTTGATCCAGATACAACAAAAATACAGTCTCTAAACACCAAAAAATGGGTAATCAATATTAGTAATTAAAAGTCATTAATCATCAAAATTCTCAAACAAATTCCCCCTCCTTGTTTTATTTTGTTAAAATCTGGGGGATTTCTTTTTGTTTGATATGATGTACAAAAACAGAGATCCTAAACTCCCAATATTAGCTCACTTATTGGTTACATTTGTCAAAATTTTAAGGCTTTTCCTTCTATTTGCATGTTCTACTCACTTTACTCACACTCACTCAAGTTTCAGCACATTTTGGTAACATTAGTTTTATCATTTTGAAAGTCATTGCACATGAAACAGTACAATGTTGACAATCTCAGTACACTGAAAAGTTGTAAATGTTCCTGCTTAATTTCAGAGAGGGGGCAAAAGATGCAGAAAAGTTTGGAAAACTCTAATAGCCCATGATCAAACAATCAAATCATTGTTTTTTTTCACTAGATAATTAACATTTAGTCATTAAAGAAGTTTCCTCTCACAGAGCTATGCCAGTGTGCATGTGCTTTGTCTTTTCTTGCTTTTATTGCAAAACTAGATGTGATCCAAGAGCACAAACACTCACCAAGGCATTTCTGACAGTCTTAGCTGAGTTATTATAGAAAATGTAGAAAGACTGCCCTACTGAAAAGAAAATTAACAAACCCTTCACAAATTCCTGGATCTGCATCCAGATTGGATTGCCACCAAAATCTCATCCCTTCTTCGTAGTGCATGACCTACATTTCCAGAAAACTTAATCAAAATCTGTTTGAATTATTATAGAAAATGTGGGAAACTGCCCTTCCAGCAATGTCGACAAATCCTTGACAAAAATCTCTGTATCCACATGTCGATCCGGATCACCACCAAAATAAACTCACTTTTATCTTGTACAGTGACCAACAATCCCTGACAATTTAATCAATTTTTTTGCAAACTTTTTGAGTTATCTTGCTCACTGACGGACGGACAGATGAACAGACAATAAATGCCAGCAAAGACAAAAAAAATGTTGGTGGAGGCAAAAGTAACATTCAGGGAGCACTTCTAGTTTAAAGTGGGTTGTTGTTTTTGTATCAGGACTTTTCTTTGTTGTCTTTAGGCAAAATCCTTACTCTTTAGAGTTAACTATTGAAATTATCAGTAAGGACACCTCTACTAGAATCATATCAAAGTTTATATTTCTGGTAAAGTGACAACGACCACTTGTTATTTCATAACAGGAAGAAATATTCAAGTGCTCCGAGAGCACAAACCTCCACCAAGGCCTTTCCGACATGTTAGAGAGTTATTGTCAAAAATGAGGAAAACTGCCCTTTTTTGCAATGCAATTATTTTTTTAAACTGCTGGATCCAAATCTTGATTTTGGATCAGCATCAAAGTCTCTTCACTTCTTTATGTGCCATGATCAACATTCCCTAAAAATGTAATAAAAATCAGTTCAAAACGTTTTGCGTTATCTTGCTCACAGAGGGACAGATGAACAGACGAATAAATGCCAGCAAAAACAAAAACAATCTGAATGGAGGCAAAAATAACATTCAGGGAGCAATTCTAGTTTCTTTGTTGTCTTTAGTCAAAATCTAACCATTTACATGACTATGGAGGACTACAGGACTATGTAAATCCTGAGTAAGGACACCCCTACTAAAATTATATCAAAGTTTATATTTCTAGTATTGTGACAACAGCTTGTTATTCCATAACAGGAAAAAAGATTGTAATACTCAAAGTGTTCAGAGAGCACAAACTTCCCCTGAGGCCTTTCCAGTGGATGTGGAAACAGTTGTGGAAAACTGCCCTATCTCACACTGTTAGCAAATCCTTGATAAAACTCCTGATACAATTCCTGAATCCACATCTGGATTCATAGCAGCACTAAAATCAAATCATCTCTCCTTTGTGCCATGAAAAACACTTCCTGAAAATGTTATCAATATCTATTCAGAATTTCTGAGTTATCAAAAATATGGAAAAACTGCCCTATTTTGGCAAATCATTGACAACAATTCAAAGGTCCACATTCAGGTTCGGATCATCAGCAAAGTCAAATCACTTCTCCTTTGTGCCATGAACAACATTCCCTAAAAATGTCATCAAAATCTGTTGAGAATTTTACCAACAATGTGTAAATCTGACCTATCTCACATGTTAAATCCTTAAAATAGTCCCTGATCTGAATTCAGGTTTGGATTACCACTAAAATGGTATTACTTCCTTCTTGTGCCATGATCAACATTCCCTGAAAATGTCTATTATAATCTTCTCATCACTTTTTAAGTTACCCTGTTCACAAACTAACAAACAGCAGCAAGAGCATAACCTCCTTGGTGGAGGTAATAATGTGTATGGTGTGTTTTCAGCTAAAAAAACTCTTCAGATGTGTTTTCTGGTTCATATTTCCCAGCCCTACGCTGAGGGCAACGGGGCCATGTCTGAGCCTGCAGCAGAGGAGAGGCCTCCACGTTAGTGTTTTACAGTGAACACACCCACTTACACACACACTCAGCAGGCAGATCTAACAGGAGCTGAGAGAGTCGTGTTCGTACAGGCCCGGGTGAGCTGTTTACATGCAGGTATTAAACGTTCCCAGCCCTCGCTCTGTGTGTGCAGAGGAGCTGCTGAAGGTCAGAGAGTACAGAGAAACATCTGTCTGCTCTGTCTGTCAGCTTTAAATGTCTTAAAGAGGACCCACAGATAATCCCCATCACACCTGAAATTCTTCTGAAACAGTGAAAACGATCGACCTTGGTTTTTGCCTTCAGCGCTGCCTTCATTCTTGAGTTAGAGATTAGATTAGATTGGATTAAGGTTAGATATAACTTTATTAATCCTTTTGGGAAACTCCCTCAGTGAAATTAGGATTCTAAATTTAAAAAAAAATAGATAAAAAGACATGTAAAGATATATATATAAATAAATTTAAATAAAATAAAAATGTAAATTAATAAATAAAAATATGGCTACTGGCTGGCTACTGCTCCTTCCCGTCTTCTGTCTTCCTGTTACTCCTCCTCCCTCTCAGTGAGGAGTTGTACAGTCTGATGGCCTGAGGGACAACAAGAGTTCCCCCCGTCTGTTGGTCGAACACTTGGTAGGACAATTCACCAATTTAACAAGGTGCTGGAAACATTCCTCAGAGGTTTTGGTCTACATTGACTTCACAGCATCACACAGCTTCTGCAGAATTGTGTGGAGGCCACTGGAGCACAGTGAACTCTTATTATGTTCAAGAAACTAGTCTGAGATGATTTGAGCTTAGTGACGAGGTGCGTCATCCTGCTGGAAGAAGCCATCATGGGTGCACTGTGGCCATAAAAGGACAGACACGGTCAGCAACAATACTCAAGTGGGTTATGCGGTTTAAATGATGCTTAACTGGTGCTAAGTGTGCCAGGAAAACATCTCACACACCATTACACCGACATCAAGAGCCTGATTTGTTTATAAAAGACAGGATGGATCCATACTTTCCTATTTTTTACACTAGATTCTGACTCCACCACCTGAATGTTGCAGCAGAAACTGAGACTGATCAGACCAGGCAACACATTTCCAACCTTCGATTGTCCAATTGTTGTGAGCCAATGCCATATGCAATCTCAGCTTCCTGTTCTTAGCTGACAGGAGCTGCATCCAGTGTGGTCCTCTGCTGCTGTAGCCCATCTGAGAGTCAACATGCTGGTCTCATGCATGCATTGGTTGTAATGAACGGTTATTTCAGTGACTGTTGCCTGTTCCTCTGACCTCTGGCATAAAGAAGGCATTTTTGTCCAGAGAACTGCCACTCACTGGATATTTTCTCTTTTTCAAGCCATTCTCTGTAATTCAAGAGATTGTTGTGCTTAGAAATCTAAGTAGCCACGCCCATCTGACACTAACAACCATGCCACATCAACGTCACTTAAATGCTCTTTCTAACTCAACTGGATGTTCGGTTTGATCCTCAGCAGGTCATCTTGACCACGCAAAGGCATTGAGCTGCTGCCATGTGATTGGCTAATCGGCATTTTGCATTAACAAGAAGTTGAATGTACCCAATAAAGTGGCCGGTGAGTTAATTTTCATGTCTTATTGTGGCTGTTTTACCATGCTCATCACTCATTGCAATCACTATGTGAAGAACTTTTGAGCAGGAAACCAAGCACTCTTTAAACCGTGAAACATTAACATTAAAATTCAGGCATTGTCAAGGATTTCAAGGCTCCAAAGTGTCTTTTGAAGTATTTGCTGCAGAAATAAAGAACACTTTATTAGGTCAGCTGTGTTGATAAATTGTTCGGCTGGACCATTAAAGTGTTTTCTTTGTTTAGGTCATAATCGCTGAAAAAAAATACAAATAACCTGACAGAAAAAATAACCCCCTGTTTGAAACATATATTTAGGATGAGTGGTTTGGTAGTTGCAGTTTTCTGTCATTAATGAAAGCATCCCCCTAAACTGTCCCTTTCTGATGATATAGAAGAACAATCATTGTCATACCTTGACATGGTAGTGGGCGTCCAGCAGGATGTTTGCAGGCTTCAGGTCCAGGTGGAGCAGAGGAGGGTTCATGCAGTGAAGGAAGTTCATCCCCACGGCAGTCTCGTGGATGATGCGAAAGCGGAGCTCCCAGGGCAGCGGCTCGGTGGCCAGCAGGGTCTCCAGAGAGCCTGTCTCCATGTACTCCATGACCAGACCCTGAGGGTCCTCGCAGATCCCATACACAGGCAGGATGTATCTGAACTTAGCCGCCTCCATCTTCTTCGCCTCCTCCAGCAGCTCAGAGAGCTCCCTGGTGATTAAGAAGATATTAACTGCATCATTTTCACATCATAGTGCACTGAAAGTTATGAAACAGACACCTGATGCATCATCAGACATGAACAAGTGAAAAAACACACCTACGTTGAAACAGCTCGGGGTCACCTGACAAGTCATCTGATCTGTATGATCATATAATCACTCAAGAATACAATATCCAAAAGTGAGGATTTATAAAGATAACTCACCACAGAAACAACACTGACAAAAGCTCCCTTACATTTAAAAATACTAACACAAAAATATATATAAAAAAGCACACATCCAAAGGAACATGAGAGTTTTCCAGAGCCCATGAATAACAGGAGTGAACATCAGGGAGCAGCGTCATGACATGCAACACAAGGAGAAAAATGTATGCAAATATTCAGTCATGGAGGAACCTTAAATATGTGAGAGATGTGATGATCCTGCAAAGCTCTCTAGAGAATCTCTCCACATGAAGGCACAGTGAGCTAATGTATAATGGTGTATTAAAGCCACTTTTAAGAACAATTGTTGCCATTAAAAAAAGACATTTTTGTGGATTTTTTTAGATTCTAAATTCTTAAATCTACTTGTGAGAAAAAGTCTAAATTTTCCAATAAAAAAAGCCATTATTTTCCTTTAAAAAATCTAATTTTTGAAAGCATTAGGTCCAAAAAAGCCGAGTGCAAGAAAGAAATCATACCAGAAAAAGGTTTTTAAGAACAGGACAGTCCAGAATAATATGTAAATGGTCTTCTGTACTGCACCCTCTCTAGCATTTGTGTTGTTTACACGTCTGTCAAGATTTTTGTTTCGGTGTCAAAAAAAATCAGACACAGATTTTTCATGAGAAAACCCTCCAGCTGTGAGGCTGTGGTGGTAATTTAGGTATTGATTATGTTCGCCCATTCCTCTGAGGTGACAACAATCCCAAACTCTTTTTCCCATTTTGTCTTCACATAATCTGCTGAGTTTGTTTTTACAAGCAAAGGGTATATATGTGAGGTCACATGACCATGAACTTTGACCTGTGACCTCAAAATCTACACACTTTATCCTCGAGTTGGAGTGAAAATTGGTGCAAAGTTTGTTTTAAACTCTCCGACAGCTCTCTGGGATATCACATCAGCAAGAAAAGGATGACCACAAGACTCCATGACCTTCACCTTTGACCTAAAAAAAGCACTTCATAATATATTTCTTCCATATTTTTTCAGTCATCTTGATTTTATTGTTTCTTTTTATTTTGTTATTCTGGTATGCAGAATTCACTCTCCACACGGACAAATAAACTTGATAAAAAATAAATAATCAGTGATTATATTCATTATTTGATGTTTATTTTTTATCTTTTGTAAATCATTTTCTGCTTCTGTGTAAAACACTTGTAACTGTAATCGAATTTGTATGAAATATGCTATATTAATAAAGTTTGATAGATTGTTTCACGTGGGTGTTGATTCAAAATTAGAGGGGAATCATTAATAGGTGTTCATGTGGCCTTGATTGCTTAGTCTTGTCAATATGCCCTCTAGATCAGACCCTACCGGACAGAACAGGCACCACAGCTCCCTAATAGCAGGCCTCCCTGCATGCACATTTAAACCTCTGCAGATGATCCAGAATGCAGCAGCACGTCTGATCTTTAACCAGCACAGAACGGCTCGGTTCATGATACGAACTATCAACCCAATGAAACTTTGTCTTTGGTGTCTCACTAACCCATGAGGGTTTGGCACTTTGTGTGTGCAGGACACGTAAGTAAATAACAATCATTTAATGAATTAACTAACAGAAATTCCAGCTCTTATTCATCTGTGTCATGTAATTGATTTGTCTGTACATGTGTCAATCCGTCTTATTATGCGGTTGTTGCTTTGTGAGCCCAGCTTATCAAACAAACAGTAAGAGAGCTGTTACATAAAATGCTAGCTTTCACAATAAAACGGAAGTGAGCGATTACCAAAGAGCTCCAGGAGAGGTTCAGCTTCCTTCAAAAAGTACAGGGGTCTGATTTTGCTGTGTCATGCACAAACTGCAGGTTTCCGTTCTAAGTCAACAACAGAAGAAACAACAACAGAAGAAATGACAACAGACAAACAGATGGTTTAGTCTGGAGGAAGCTCTAGAGACCTTCTCTGGAGATGAAAACACAGGAGACAACCAACTACTATTTCTATGTATCGCTGCTGCCAGGCACAAACTTCTCATCTCCAAAATTTCTCCTTTAAAGAAATGATAGAAAATCCCTACGGCTTCAAAAATGTATCTAGTATTGTCCTGATTATAAGTTATTCTTTTTTACTTTTAACTAGTTAAAAATTCATTAAACCAACTCACCAACATAAAAAGGTGACCAATAAAACTGTTCTATAGAAAAGATTAAACACAACAAGAAAAAGAAAGAAAGTGGAGATAAGAAGTTTTTGCCCAACAGCGACAACATTGTATTTAGAATCTACTAGTTTGATATAATCTCATCAAATGTGAAATATACTTTGTTTGTTCTCTTTTTCATGGTGTTAAAATATGAACTTGTAAAAAAAAATTCAATCATACCATGGGCTCATACAGGTAGGTTTGTGGCAGAATTGGTTGTTTGATGGCCATTTTTATTGACAGAGTGAAGGAATTAAGGAGAGAAGAGAAATATATATTTAACTTTATAGTTTTCCGAAGCCAAAATTTTCTTTTTCTGTTTAAGCTCTTTTTGGTAAGGTTTCAGTAACCTCTAATACAGCACCATTTTCTTGTAACGCATAGTCCAATTTAGAGCTCAGATTGGACTGCAAATTAATTCTCTCAGCTTACAGTGATTTCAAAAGGTGCTACCATCAAATAAAGCAAAAATGTTGCATAAACATCCAGTTGTACAAATATCCAAACATTGTCACTTCATTCTTCAAAAACAAATGGAGAAGATCAACGGCAGCGAGCAGGGATGTGTTCACTTTTCAAAAGAGGAGATAAAAGTGGAGTTGGAGATTAGAATTGACTTTCAGTTTCAGTTTGCATCGCTGCCTCTCATGATTATGAAAACTGAATGATATTAAATGTTTATTGAGCCACAGGACATGTTGCAGCTATTATGTCTGTTGTACTATTTTTGGTATTTTTATTTTTCATGTATGTTTTATTTTTTTGCTTTTGTACTTTTATACTCAAAGTTCAACTGTGAAGAGCACTCACATTTAATGACTAAACAAGGTGCATGTTGTAGATAAAATGAGTAATCATGTTCTATATTTGTGATTTCAATGTCTAACAAAATTTTTGTGATCATAATCTTTTCCATTATTTAGAAGACCTTGGTAAGAGTTTTCTTTTGCTGACAACAATGTCTCAACAGCCAGGATATGGGTACCCTGGGACCTCCTAGAGGTCTGACTACTGAGAAGAACGTGGTCACATGAAGCCCTTAGCATGACAGCATTTGCATTTTAAGTGAAGAGTGAACTTGTGACTTTAATGGACAACAGAAGAAAATGTATAAAGAGCTTTTGTTAATGATAAGCCCTTCTTAATGTGCATTTGTGCAAAAGTGTCAACTAGCTCCTCCGACACAAAATTCACTGAGAGGCTGAAACCTCACAAAGGTCTAAATATCGTAGTGTTTTTTTCAGCAGGAGATGCTCCAACCCTGCATCAACCTCTGCCAAGAAGACCAACCTAAAACAGGAATATAAGCACTCGAAGTCTTTGAGTAATGTCAAAATAAAACATGATGAGGAAATAATTCTGATGCAGACAGAAAATCAGCACCATGAGGTGATATGACCTTATATGTCACTCTTACATTATACTTGGCTGTTAACATGCTATCTCATAATTCTCTTATGCAGTTTTGGTTCTCTCATGATATTGTGAACTCCTGTTTTTAACTTGCTCAGGGCTGTGTCCTCTGCACAGCCCTTTTAATGCTTGGACAGGATGTTGGCGAACTATTGGGAAACATGCTGCACTCACAAAGTCATTTCCACAAAAAAAAAATCACTTTCTATGGACTCAAAAAATGAACATGATGCACCGTCGCCAACACCTGCAATTACTCAAGTGTCCACTTGAGGCTGTCTGCAGAAACTCTGGAGGTCATGGTGTAGACCAAGAGGGAAACGCTGATTTTTATTACTGAAATGAACATGTTTACAGTTTGGTTAAAAAAAACTGCTTCTGTCTGGATAATCTGTGTATTTAATTTCTGTATGATGGGGGGGGGGGATGGGTTATGACTGACATGGTAACAACTTGTGTAATGTCACCAATGATCTGTGGCCATTTGTCCCACCTTAATTCGCTCTCTTTGTTTGTTAGTAGGTTGATACATAATTTCGTTGAGAAGGTTTCCTCAAGCAGATATCACACATATATTACTGTAACCATGACTACCAACATCAGTCCTCTCCACTTTATAATCATTATAGCTGTTCATGTCAATATTAGATGATCTCTCTATCCATGGTTGTTATGGCTTAAACCACCATTAAAAGTAACTTCCTTTACAACCATACGGAGAGGACAGTTGATGTCTGTCTCTCTCTTTGTTAAATTCTTCCTACAGCCAACACACCAGGCACAACCTAAGGGATCATGCTGTATGATTAAAATCAGGACAAAACTTCAACAAATGTCACTGAAGTTATATTTAAAACTATTCACAAGGCAGAAAAGTTCCTGAATATTAATTGTTTCTTCTCGTTATCTCATATACAGATACAGACTAAAATGCTCTCACTATGGCACACACTCATGAATCCCCAGCAAACATATTAGCGACTAAATCATGAGAGATATCCCCCATCAGTTGGGGTTCTGCATCTATTACCTGCTCATTTTTTGTGATATTTTGAGAAGACACATCACTCAAACATGTTTGCTGTTGCTATGCTGATTTTTTAAGCCATCTATACAAGTGCAAAGAGGAAATACAAAAAAACCTGCTGAGAATCAGCTCATGGCTCTGCTCTCACAATGCAAGTGAATGCAGTTGTTGACCAAAATATCAAACATGTCTGAGATTTATTAAAGTGGTCAGGATTACCTGATCAAGCCACCTTCACACTGCATGACAAATAATGCATGACATGGCTGAAATCTGGCTGCAAGATTCACAAACAAAGTCACGATGACCTTAAAATCATTCATTGCACACCAGCCTGAAGGCTTCTTATGTAGTCCATGTTTTCAAAATCCCTCTTAGTCTATGTGCTGACAGATTTTTATCAAAACATCTCATCAAACATTAACCAAAAGACCATTTCGTCATGCCTCATCCTCTGAGCTGAAATATTTCTCTTGACCCAAATTCCAGCACGTTACATATCTTCCTAACTGAGCTATGCAAAGCAGCCATACCTGAGACCTCCTGGGCAGAAATCTATCACTAATTCACCACCACTCATGCTCACTATGTATATTGTGCTTTTCTTGAACCGTCCAGAGGCTTTTTTAAGGCCTTGAGGACATTCCAGGCTGGGCCGGCATGCATGAGGAGAGCGTTACACAGGGCTCTTGTTCTCCACTGCTCGACCTTTGCACGGCCCTCTCTCTCTCTCTTTATCAGCGCTGTGGGTCTGCTGACAAACCTCAAACACAGACGAGCGGGTCATTCATGACCTCAGAGCACGTATCTGCTGCTTTAAACATGCACACTCTTAATGAGGCCTGATTAAACTGATAAAACGAGCTTCAAAGAGGCAGAAAGAGGCAGTTTTTCTAACATTAATGAGATAAAATCACATGTGAGGAGAATACCCCTGCAGCTCATGTGTGCAGAGGGGATCAGGTTTCTCTGGGTGTCGTGTTCAGCAGGGGGGGTAGCTCCTGGTTGGCTTTAGAGGTTTGTGCAGGTGAACGAGGAGAAGTTTTGGAGGCAGTGTTGTCACAATTACAGAATGATAAACTGTGATATGATCCCAGTAAACTCTTAACAATTCTGATAACTGTATGAGACCATGGCAACACAAACAGAAGTGGCAAACAACCAATGTGGAGATTTTTTCTTGTCTCTGAAGTTTAAAAGTTGCAGACACTTTACACACATTATAAATCACATAAATGCTTTGGTGTAGGGCTGGGCATTATACATCAATAAAGCAACAATAGGATAAAGAGTTACACAGTATTGTTCATAGTGATGAAGTTTGTGAAATTAAATCAGTTTTAGCTGAATGAGATTACACAACAAATATCCAGTTTCATCTGTAAACAATAATAAATCATTGTCGCAATACCAAAATGATCAACTTAAATATAATTCTCCAAAAGATTACACAAAACTGATACCTATTTGATACCACAGGAACAAAAATAAAAGTCCTTGACATCATATATTGGGCCATTTTTTTGTTTTGTAGACAATCAAACACATCTGCTAAACTGTAGAGGTGTCCCAAAATGTTTTTGCATTTGAATGAAGTCATATTTATATATATAAAAAAAGAGTACTAATTTATTTTAAACATAATTGTCAATTTATACACGTATTCCTCAAAGTACATAAAACACCTTATATCCCAGTGTAAATATATATTAGTTATGAGGTGATTCAAACATTATGAATTAGAGATGCAAATATCCATCAGGCCGATATTTCCAAACTCATTATCATCGATAGAGATATTCATAACAATGTTTTTTTGTCAAGAGCACAAAACTTCTGCTTCACTTAAATCGATCTTTTCCTTATTATAGTGACATAAAGAGCACATTCAGTAAAAATGAGGTAAACCATCAAGGTACATCTGTAAATTCTGCCAGTATTACATTAAATACATGAGATATATTTGACCAAATTGTACGACTAAAATATAGGCTGTAAATAATCTGGAAAAAAAAATATTTATTTAAATTGATTGCCACTGTTTTAGGCAATGATCTGCCAATACTGATGTTGTACCAACAACTTTGTGCATGCCTGTTATAAATACATGAGCTGCATATCTTGAACACATTTTATTCTGCTCATTAATGTCAAATTATTTTATTTAGTCTCTCAGTGCAAAGCATGTAAAAACACACCCTGAAATACACACCTTAAAAAAAGCAGAAAATGATTATGAAATTTTGAATCAGAACCAGTTTATAAGTTTTACCTTATTTGTGCAAATTCATTGGGAAAATTTTTGTTCATGAAGTTATTAAAATATCATGTTTTAAAATGATAAATTACCATCACTCCAAACCTAAGAAAGCATGCAGGCATTTTCTAGATATGAAACATGAAGCAGCAGTTGAAAGAAGGGTTAAACTGATAGGGTGGGAGGTACCAAATCGTTTTTAAACCAGGCATGAAATATTTTTCATTTTAGCTGTAAAAATGTCCTTAGTACTCACACAATCATATAATCTCCAAGTTTCTTGCAGCCAGTCTGAAGTGGGCTTTTGAGGAGCGTGAGCTTTTGGTTTTTCTGCACTGACTTAATTTTTCAGCCTGGAGGTTGACACTACGTTGGACCACAGAAAATAAGTAAAGAGTGATAAGTAATACACTCTTAAATATTGCCATAATGGAAGAGCAAAAAACTAATGAGTTTTCATGTTGTATGAATTTTATCATAACATGTCCTGTCAGAATAAATATGAGAAAAATCCAAAAGCCGTTTTTGTCTGTCCAGGTTTTTGTTTACTAGTTACCACAAGTATACGTTCAGGGATAATCTCCAAAATGAGCTCAAATGTTAACTCTTAACCAAGAACTAACTGATTTGACTTTTGGGGTCAAAAGGGTGAAGATCATGATGCCTTATGTTTATACTTTGAATTTGAATGTAATGTCCAAAATTGATTTAAGGAATTCTCCTTAAACTTGCACATATTTTCCCTCTGATACAATAATAAACACATTTTATTTTTAACACTTAAGGTCAAAGGTCAAAGGAGATTGGGCCTCATATTTAGCCCTTGCCCACCACTGCACTTTTACTATCTGGCATTTGCAGACATTGCAAAATTAACATCACTTAACTGAATTATTCTAAATGTTACAAACACTAAGTTTAACTCATCCGGTGTTATCAGAGTGTGAAGACCCAGGCCCTCCACTTACAATTAAAAAGTACTCGTGCTGAGTGTGACAACTTTGCTTGTTAAATATTTTTCCGATTCATTTGTGATTGCAAATGCTCACACAATGAGACCCTGATTGATTCCCCAGCCCTACCTCCCTGCAGCAGCAGAGACCCCTGATTAAGAAGCACCTGTTTGCTAACCTTTCAGTCTAATCCAGCACGCTCCTCAGAACCAAACAACAGTGTCCCGGCTCTAACAGCGAGCAGGCCCAGTCTGACCGGTCTGACAGCTTCTCTCGTTTATTGTCTGTGCCTCACAGCCGCCATCAGCCTTCAGCCTGCAGCCTGCAGCCCCGCACACAAAGGCCGCTTTGAGTTCCTGCTGCTGATGTTATGTGCAGGTCAACGAAGGCTGAGGTTTAATGGATGTTTATGTACTCTGCAGATGTTTGAGCGTGATAACTCCTTCAGTTCAGGGTCAGTGGTTGCTTTAAGTTGCACGGATAGTTTTAGAGGATGTTGGGCTCTTTTACTTTAGTAGAAATTCATGTTTAAGGCTCGGTGGTACATTGAATTAATGGGATTTATCAGTATATTTTCAAACACTGTACTGGGTCTGACAGTATTTTAAACATTACTATAGTTTATGTTGTAGTGATTAAGGGATGACACAGCTAATGCTCAGTAAATGACCATTTTACAGCCAGAACCAATAACAGTAATAAAAATATCACTATAGCAAACTTAATTTGGAAATTATCATTTAATTTGCTTAAGATAATTTAAGGGGCATTTTAATAATCAGTAAAAAAAGAATTATAAAATACATTTGATCTTATATCAAGGCAAGAAAAATAGAATTCACCTCTTGTTTGATGTTGTTTTTAATAATCATAAATTGCAAATAAGCTCCTAAATGTTGTCTTAATTACACAAATCCAGCACAGACACTTCTCATGACAACATTCCTTCAATCTCAGCAGATGCCTTGAATTGCAGCACAGGTTTTAGAGAAGATATATGAGGCATCCTCTTCTTTAGAGAACTATAATACATAACTAAATATTAAATCACTAACTACTGTGTCTTGGTCTTATGTTTTTTAATCTTTTAGTGATAGTTGAGATTGAAGATGTTCAAAGTGATCATATCTATTTTTTTCAGGTCGGCGGATGTAATAAGTTGCAGCACAGGTTCAGAGAGGATGTACGGCCTTTTCCTTATTAGGAAATGTTGCCACCACTACTTCCTATTTGTGGGTTAGATCTCCTTTTAAACCTTGTTATGGCTGCATGAGTTATCTTTTTAGATATCAGGCAGTCCAGACAACAATAAACAAGGATATACAAAGTTTTCTGAGGCTTTATCTCAATCTCTTAGGGCTGTGAGACAATCAGGATTTATTGCTGGATTTTGAATGTGTGGCTCTTTGCAGTTATAACATTTTATAAAGTCTGTGTTGATAATTGAAAGCATGATTACGTGATTCATAGCCTGGCCTGACGGTTGTACGGTTCAAGAAGCTTTATCGTGAAAATCAGTCAATTCACTTTGTGTTATGTGTCATAGTGAATGACAACAAAATACCAGTGTGGCGTACCTCACAATCCCATGGCAGAAAATTTGGCATGACTGATGTTCTCCTGCCCCATGAGATTTGTTCCTTCGTGTCAGAGACATTGGCCAGTTAGAGCACTGAGCTCTTTGCATGCAAGACAGTCACGGATGTAAACAGACCAAAATTGTTGCCTCAAGATGTAACTATGAGACTGAGGAAAAGTCTGCAAAGCTTGGAAACAGCTCCTCTGCCTTCAGGATGTGTTGTTGAGGAACTACAACAACAAAAAAGAGAAACACCGGAGGAAACAGCAGAGACACTTCAGCTGCTAGAATTTAGCATCAGGGTTACATCCATCCATCCCTCTCAGGGTCACAGGGGGCGAAGCCTATCCCAGCTGACATTAGATGAGAGGCAGGCTACTCCATGGACCAGTCACAAGCCAATCACAGGGCCAGATAGAAAGACAGCCATTTACACACACACTACACCTAAGCTCAATTTAGAGTCACTGATTAACCCAACGAGTATGTATTTGGTTTGTGGGAGGAAACCAGAATACATGGAGAAAATCCACACACGCACAAGGAGAACATGCAAACTTCACACAGAGAGTCTCCAGACAATTTAGGGAGTTAAACCAGCAACCTTCTTGCTGTCAGGCACAGGCACTACCTGCTGCCCTCAAGCAAGCATATCATTCAACATGACTGAAAAGACAAGTGCAAAATGTTTGTTTGCTATCCTCAGTGCCACCCCTCTTTCTTTCAACATCACTGCATCGGTCTAAAAATACTCCAGATTAATCAATTACTGTGATGATTGAGATGTTTGCTTCTTCACTCTATGGGTTTGTTATGAGTGGTAAACAAGCAAGAGTTTATTATTATATTTGTGTCCAAAATGGCAAATCAGTACAGCCTCAAAAAGACAGCAATTACATTAGTTTGATACATTTTTGTGGTGCAAATGAATGAGTGATTGTGTTTGATTAATGGATCTTAGAGTCAATCAAAATAAACACAGCTATAATTTTTTGCCATAAAGAACAGCCCTAACTCAAATCAGTTTTACACTGAAGGTCACATCTAACCAGTCACTGGATGATGGTTGAAGTTTCTATATGTTATCAGTCTATCAGCTAACACATCCTTGCCCTTTCATACCCATTTACACGACAAAGTTGCATCAATTTAGCCTTCAGTGTCTTGCCCAAGGACACATCGACATGTGACAGACAGAGGTGGGCTCTAACTTTTGACCATCAGATTAATGAACAAGAGTTTCTCCAGTAAGTTACCAAAGCCTGCTGATAAAAACTCTTAAAATTATCAGGCTGCTGGCAAAGTGTTAAACATGCTTAAATCATTTCATGACAGCAGCATCAAGGAAAGAAAAGAACTTGCTATCGATGGAAAAGTGAATAAAAACATATAGAGATACCAAAAGCTTAAGATTCATTTTGAGTTTTGAGCTAAGCTTTTCTTTTCTTTTTACATGAATTGAGACATTCAAAGGAGCAGCAGTGTCCTTATTTTGCACAAATATTAGAGCAGGAAAATGCCAAGGTAAGTAGTATCCAGCTGCCTCACTTTAGCCTAACCCTTAAATGTCCCAATGCCTTCAAAGTATTATTTTCTTTGCTATTAATGTTGTTAGAAGGGACTTGGGGAGCAGAAGATTATGACACCTTTAACTAAACTCTCAGTTCACAGAGATTCATGCCTCTCAAAAGAAAATTGAAGTGCTCTGTTTTAACTCCTGGGGTGATGGTGTCATGGATATACAGCCTCCACCTACATGTGTGCTTTCTACCCATCACATGCAGATGCCATGACTGTTTTGAAAGTCCGCTCCACGGCCTGTAACCCCCCCTCCTCTTCCATCGGACATCATTTGGGCAGCCAATCAGTGAGGAGCACATTATCATAGCCTCCTGTAGCCCCCCCACCCCCTAAAATTTGAGCATTTCCAAAGAGGAGGGGAAAAGAGCTGCAGCTGATCCTCTTCAGAGATTAAATTATTAATGTTTTTATTCAGCTTAGATCAAGTCTTTACTGAAGAGACACACAAGACTTGATGTTAACAGTCAAACACTCAGGACGGGAATAAAAGGTAAAAATGTGTGATGATTGGGTGTGTCAAAAAAAGTGTTTTTTAATGGAGCCTTTAGGAAACAAAAGAACTGACATATTTCTTACTAGCTATTTGCTTGGTGTGGTAGTTTTAGGTTTAACTACAGTGCACATGATCAGCAAAAGTGTGTGTTAATTGAGCATCTCTGTCATGTACCGACTTATTTATTTATTATTGTCTCTGTTTTACTGTTTGTAAATGTATGTATGGTCTGGGTAGACTGCAAAAACCGAACTGCCCTTTGGGATAAATAAAGTTGTCCAAACTAAACTAAACTAAAGATACCTGAATTAAAAATGTGAAGGAATACCTCTGACAGTTAACTCACTCACGCTGACAGAACTACTGTGAATATAATCATCTTAATGACATGAGCGGGTTATATAACAGCTCAAAGGAGTGGAAGCGCTTCTGTCCTGCCAAAGGTGTCGCCCTTCAGTTAAAGCTCAGGTAAAGGTGAGGACTAAGAGCAAAGCAGACCGTGAATGTACAGAGTGTTTAAACAACTATTCCTCCTTTTTTGGCAGGTCCACACAGAGCAAAAGTACATTTTAAACAGAGCTTTACGTTGATTGTGAAACTTCAAGTAGTGCCAGAGGAGAAACAGGATCCCACAGACCACCTTGCTCCCCTCATATAAATGCACATCCACTTAAATCAGCCCCTCCTCGAGGTTAACGCATGATAATGACGAGTTTAGATCAGGGGGAAAATCACGGATACACCTTTCATGTTTTCAAGTTTGCCCTCAAGCAGAGAGGACTCACTTGACCCCTTAGGATGAATCAGCATATCAACACCCTGTCCCCCCTGTGTGAGTATATCTGAGTTTAAAGATCTCAAACATGGCCTCTTGTTCGCCGCTGAGGCTCCTTCACGGCTCCAGATCGTCACAGAGGGAGTGACTCACACAATCGACCTTTCAAGACTCTGAGGCAATGGCTGTTTCCACTGATCAGTCATGGCTGAAGCTGCTGTCTGTCTGAATTTTGGTCATAAAGGAGGTAAATTTAAGGGAAATAAGCATTTGGTAGATAGATTGCTTATAAGGAAGTTAGAAAAAGGAGGGAAAAGACCGATCTGATGTTTAAAAAGCATCTTAGAATAGAAAGATAAGATTATATACTTCACACTTCCTCCTGGGGCTGGGCAATAGATCCAGTTTTTGAGTATATTACAAGATGAAGGTAAGACAATAGCTTAATTTATTTATTTTTATTATTCTATATAAGGTTTTGCCCTTAAACCACATACATTTGATTCACCCACACACTCAAGCAACAGTATTCTTTGTTGCTTGAACACTTGTGACTGATTCCCCCACTCCTATTTCATTTGTGTTTTATTAATTGTTCTGTTTGTCTTTTTATTCTTGTTACTATCACTGTCTTGTTTTTTTGTGTATTTGTTTTGTTTCTGTCTCTTGTTATTGTCTCATAATCTTCTCCTATATTTTCAAATTTCCTGTTTTTTCTCTGTACTGTTCCTATTGCACTTACTCCTTTGTATGTCTTGTTAAATATCTGCAAAAAAAGAAAAAGCTATAGCGTTTAAATCAAGGCCACCATCTGGGACAGAAAATAGATGGCAGGTTTAATGCAAATTAAACTATTTTTTACAGGAAGAACCTCTAACAGAGATGTGTTTATCGGCCTTTTATCTTTATATCTTTCTTTCAATGTCACCTTATCTGAGGGAAAATCGTTTTATTGGTTAAAAATATTAAATAAAGCTGATGCCTGTTTGATACCACAGCAACAGAAATAAACACTCTAAACACCCAGTGTAAGGTGGTGCGTTATTTTTAGCTATCAAAACTTGAAGACAAACTCCTACACGGTCTGAAATGTTTAAGAACACTGTCAAGATTTCCACAGACTGATGTTGTCAGAATGTCCTCTTCTCTTAAAAAACGTGTTTAAAAATGTTAACAGGAAACCCTCTTTCCTTGCAAATTCAACTCACTTTTCAATGTTGCCAAAACATTAGTGTTATTAGTCTTTATGTATACTGAACAAATACATAATACTGGGTGTCTAGGTCAAGGGCTGGGCGCTACATTGAGTTATTGAGGATAAATATTAATACAATTTCAGGATGGAGTGCAAAAGTCAAGTATTTGAATGTTGTTTAATTTGCTCTTAACTATCATAAGTGTTTTTCTGACTTCATCAGGCGACTGCTGAATGAACTGAAACTCATGTTTCCGAATGGTGCCAACATATCTGTACAATATATTGTATATTTTAAATATTGCCCTTTTTTTTAACCTATTTTTATACTTTATTTTATTCCTCCTGACTCTTTATTTTTATTCTAATTATATGTTGATTTTTTAACCGATTTACCAAGTCAAATTCCTTGTATGTGCAAATAGTGATAAATAGTAATTCTGATTCTGATTCAATTTGACACAGTGCTCTCTCTTCTTCTGTTGACTGAAATATAACTGAAGATCATTTTATGTACTTTTGAAAAAATATCAATAATCCAAATATTGAAAAAAACATCTTTCTCTTGTTTTAGAGAGCATACATTTCAATAGCCTTAAAATACAGAGGGGAGAAGTTACCCTGCAATTTGTGATAATAACAAACAGATAGTTTACAAATTCCAAGTGCCTAGAACTACGGCCTAAAAGTGCTATACAAATTAAGTTATTATTATTATTATTTTTGTTATTATTATTATTATTATTATTATTATTATTATTATTATTATATTATTATTATTATTATTGTTATTATTATTATTATTATATATGGTCACATGTGTTTTTCAAGATTTGTCACAGTGTGTAGAAATTAAATACAGGTTATGTGAAATACTGTTTACATTAATATTTTTTTGATTTGTGTAACTGTTGTGTAACTGTTGTGTATTGTGCCAGCATACTGCACTCATGGTGGATTCATGTTGGGCTTTGAAAAAAAAAACTTAATACATTAAAAAATGAAAAATAAAAGTCAATAAAAATTATTTATAAAATATTGATTATGACACTTATCTACTCCCTTGTTAAGTGTCTTGAAAAACATTTGTTTGAATATGGCACCATACAAATAAAGATTGATTGATTGATTGATTGATTTACTTTATTTGGCTAATGATGTGTGCAGTTTAACCCACTTTACCAAAGGCTTAAAAAAATCCTTCTTGAAAGTGCCCTTATTGTGCTTTTGAGCTAGAAAATATATCAGGTTTCTAATGCAAACTGATAAATTAGTATAAAACACACAAACAGAAAATCAAATTTATTCAAATAAAATTTTTGAGAAGACAAAATCTTGTTTATTGCTTGAATTGACAGGACTGAACTTCATGTGGCCAGTTAATCAACTTTTCAATATGTTGTCAGCATTTTTGGTCACTTTAGAGAGCGTTGTCTCTCTATGTTGGTTGACAATACGTCTGAAGATCATTATGTTTCTGAACTTTTTGATGCCACTGAGCATTATTTATCATTTCAAAACACACGGTAGGAAAATGAGTGACCCTGCTCTTTTATAAATGTTTAAAAAGATAATTAATCCACTAAAGATCCCATCATCTAAATTGCACGAATACTAAATATTTGCAATGCTGCAAAGCTCTAATGTATTTGTACAGTTAAGACAGTGTGCTGGATTTCATATTTTTCATAGTAAAGAACAAAAAAAATTAAAAAGCTGATGAATATGAGTTGGGAAACTTTCTGAATTCAAAGAATTCATTGTTATATTTTCAAATAAGATTTAGGGTAAGAAACATAATCTATATCAACAAAGATTATTTTGGGATTTTAACTTCAACCCACCATTCAAACTAATGCATATGCATTTGCAAAATTTAGAGATCATTTCTTTTATTTGTTTTAAATATGACTGACAATCACAATGTGTCTGTAGTTATTAAAGCATCTTATTATTAAAATAACAGAGACTACATTACATTAAACTTGTGGTATTTAAAAGTATTGACCATTATGAAACTAACAGCAATAGCCAATGATTTTGTACTATTAAACAAGAGGGCAAACATTTCCAGCTTATTTTTGATCAATAAACACAAAAATCTCCTAATACTGGGTATCCTGGGCTAGGGCTGGGAAAGTTACTGCATTTTAATGGTGGGCCAGTTAAAAATATGACTAAATATCATCAATTTCCTGCACTTTTTAATGCAACAGATCATATAATTATTCATATTTTTTAATTTTGTGACGCACAGTATTCAAGTTGAGTGACACCATCAGTATAAGGAAATGTTGTCGAGTGTTTTCGTTCAGTTAAGGCAGAGTGACGGAACAATTACTGATGATGGAAAAACTGCCCAATATTCTGTGTCGAGGATCCCTATTTTTGTCTTAAATATGTTTGATTTTACGAGAATCACACCAAAGTTAATTATTTTGGTGCTGTGACAACCCTTTAATACTCCTTAACTGAAAAAAACACATATAAATATATACTGTGTGTCATGATTCACCTAAAAAAGTATCTGATTTATGGCCCATATTTCCCAGCCCTACCTCCTACAGTCAAAGTTCTGGGTGTTTGTGTAACTTACTTGTCATCCACATGCAGGCAGGGAGGGCACTTGATAGCGAGCCATGTTTTCCACTGTACGTGCCTGACTTTGTAGACCTGTCCAAACCCTCCTGAGCCGATCTTCTCCCAGCTGCTGAACTCAGAGCAGCCAAAGGTCCTCAGCAGCCCCATATTCCCACGAGGAGAGTCCGGGACGTCCATATCCGTGTGGGTGAACCCGGCTGCTGGGCGTAAAAATCCTTTCTTATCCGTCTCCAGGACACTAACCTGAGGTGAGCACACACACCGACCTGCCTGAATGTGAGCTCTTCCTTGTTTTTCCCCTGACAAGCTCACACTGAGGCCCCTCCCTCTCCCCAGGTGAAAAGGAGGGGCGTGGCCTCCTGCTGCAGCTGTGATGTCACTTCCTGGTCTGGAGACAGAGTGGAAAAGTTTAAGCCTGGCTGCAGTTTGCCCTACAGTGTCAAACTTTCTCACATTTCTGCAGCGAGGAAGAGACAAATGATCATGTGGAGGAATGTGTCGTCCCGTAAACTCTCCTTTGTCCCTCTGCAGAGCTTTGAGCGGCCTCAGGTAAGACGAGGAACATCTGTGACAATAGAGGAGGTGATGTGATACAGGACAGGTGGTTCACAAATGTGTGGACTCATCCCTCAGCACAAATAAATCCAGCAGAGAGGATCATCATGTTCTGTTTTGTAGCTCTGGGACGTCATTATGTGAAATTTAGCAGCAGAGGAACACTGAGTGTACCACCGGGGGATGGAGCAGAACTTTAAATCCATGACTGATGTCTCACTGAGGCTGGGCAATGTGGACTAACATTAATGCTCAGTTTTTAGCTGAACTGTGATACACAGTCTACAGACAAATGTGAAGCAGACGACACAATTTCATCACAGCAGTTGTGAGTGGAAACTGGTGGCAAAAGAGATAAAAGTAGAGATACAGATATTTGACAAAAGGAAAACTATTCTCATTGTAAGAACAGGTTAAAAACATTGTTAAAAGGTATTATCACAAAAAAAGACACTCTTTAAAGCAAAAAAGACGTTTATGGCCATGAAACAGAAGTATATGCTTAAAGGGTTAGTTCAGTTTAATGGGGTTTCTCGAGGCTCATGGCACTAGCAAACATGATTAACACTAAAGCAACTGTGGTCTTTGTCACTGTGGGGAGATATCTGGGGACAGACTATATACCAATCAATGGTGCCATGAAAGCCTTGTAATTAATTTTTTTTTAAAAAAAAGCACTCTGAGAGCTCAAACCTCCTCCAAGGTAGTTCCCATATCACTGTTATTCCCATAAGCAACAGTCCCATGATAAAGTTAGCATCATAATATGATTCATGACCCTGAAAACCAACACCTAGCATTAATAATCATGTTGATGTCATCATTAGTTAGACGGTTACTGAGCAAAAATTGTCGTTCCCAAATGGCAGTTATCTGGATCACCACCAAAATCTAATCATTTCTAAGTTTAGCCATTACCAACATCTCCTGAAAATTTCAGCAAAATCCGTCAGGTAGTTTTCGCGTAATCTTGCTAACAAACAAATATACGCCAGCAAAAACACAACTTCCTTGGCAGAGGTAACAACATTGGCTTAACGAGACTCTACAGTAAGACTCTTTACAGTGTTTCACTTTTCCTCAACAAAGCTTCTGTGTTTAAGAGGTACTGTATGTTTGGATGTAGGGGTTCTGTATCCCTCTGCCATCAGCTGGTCAGGAAGATAGAAGAAACAACAAACGCTAACTTCACTAAAACTGAACTCAAAATGAACGATTTTGAGCCCATATAAACTTGGAGGCCCATTACTGTCAGGAGTTTGAGTAACAAGGCTTCTCTTGGACCTTTAATAAAGTTCTCTGAGAATTTTCACCAACAGCAAAGCCTCCGGCTGGTATTTGTCTTTGTGCAGCATCTCCACAGTCCCTGAGGTGCTTCAGTCCTGACATTTTAACAGCAGTGCTCACATTAAAACACTGACTCTCAGCATCACTGATGTTCGTCTGTGTCTGACGTAACATACTGCTCACCCATGAACCAGACAGATGTTCAGCTTCACATTTTTATTAAAGAACTACGAAGTTCCCAGAGCACAAACCTCTGCCAAGCATCTCTGACACGATGAGTTTATCAGAAAAATGTGGAAAACTGCTCTGTATTGCAAAATTGCAACGCATCCAGAGGTTGTTTGGGGAATTTACGAGATATTTTTATCTGATATTTCGCAAATTTACCATCAGTTTCCCATTTATTGGCTTTAATATTGAAAGAATGTACAGATGTACCATAATGGTGAAGCTCATCATCACCAAGTGCCCACTTTCAGGTATTAAAAATATTGTTTATTTAAAAAAAAAAAAGTTGTTTTCTTGTTTCACCCCAATTTCTAACACAAAGAGACTGTAAATAGGAGCAGGTCAACTTAAGTGAAGTGAAGCCTTTGTGCTTGTGATAAAAATATTGATATCTGTATTGGTGATAATGAGTTTGGAAATATCAACAAAAATCTAACATCATGGTTCCCCAATTAAAACCCTAATGCTTGAGATAAACATGTAGAGGTGTGTGCTGCACTGGGTCATGACAGAAATGTAATTTGGGTGCTATTCAAGGATCCAAGGACGGAGATACAGTTGAAAAATGCACAAGAAATCCATGACACTCCAAAACACGGTTAAAAATCCTTTATTATAGCAGGGCTGGGTCAACTATAGACTCATCAGAGTCTAGTTGGAACATGTTTTCCATGACCTATCCCTTTTAAAATAAAGGATTTTTAACCACATCGAAGTGCCTCGGATCTCTTCTGCGTTTTTAAAAACCCAAATGCTTTGAGCAAAAATTAATCTAATGAGCTAAAGACAGATTCAAGCTATTTTCTACTTATTTTTGGTGCACGTTTCAGATCATTTACAGATTATTTAAGTTTATTTTTCATTATTTTCATGTCTGTTTAGCAAATGCTGAAAATCTAGTTTCACAGACACAGTAGCAGCTCTGTTTACTCAGAGTTATTGCTTTTGTCAATGTTGTCATGGCAGATATCTCAGAATTCTCTCATGAGTAGCCATTTATTGATATATTAAAGTGATTAGCTGGCTGTAGTTGGAGGTCCACACTTGGCCCCCGGGCCACCAGTTGCCCACACCTGGTTGTTTTGGTGTTTCCTCTGTAGAGTTTCAGTCCTGCAGCAGCAAAGAAAAAGGTGAAAAGTGTTGAGTGGTGTGAGTGAGAGCTCTTTAATGTTTCAGTCCTCCCCTCGTTTAAAGGTGTTAATGAAGTCTCTGCTCCTGATCGTCACGAGGACGAGCCGTCATTGGTGTGGAAATCAAACGACTCTTTTCACCTGCAGGAGGATGAATCAGGATCGACCGCTTTAACGCCATGTGAGAAACCTCCTGTAGCTTCTTCTGTTTAAATGAGTTTTAATGGTTTTAATTCATCAGTGAGCTTTTCCCAAACTGTTGATGTCACCCTTGAATAGGCCAACATGTATAGTTATTTTAGAGATTTAATGCATTGCTATTTTTCTGATACATAAAGGCTGAGAAAACAAAATTAAAGGACATTTCTAAGTTTGACATTATTTTTTTCTCATTTAAAAAATAAAATTATCTTCTGAATATTTCATTGGCTTCTTTTATTTGTGTTTTCTTTAAAAGGAGTAAAACTTCACTTTAACGTAAAGATAGATTGAAAAGGATCATAAAGACCATGGTGACAGAGAAGTGAAGCTGTTTTTCTTGAAAGGTCACTCTACATTTAAAATGTGAGTTGTTGTGCTTTGTGTTTTAAGTTTTGTTGTTTTTGTTTTATTAATTGTTTTATTTTTGTTTTTTTATTTTGTTTTATTAAATTTTGTAACATTGTATTTGCTGCTATCTTGGCAAGATTTTAAAAATAAAAATAAAAATAAAAATAAATAAAATAATAAGTACTTATTCAAGAATAACTCAATAACAATAAAAAAGTCTGCTTTTTCATAATTTTATCCTTGTGGTGACCCTATACAAGTATTAAGTAGGAGTTTCCATATTATCTGCATACTATCATTATTGGCAGATGATAGCTTAAAAAGTTAAATGTCTGCAGATGTAAAAACGACTGCAGATATTTAAGGCAGATATATTGGCCATATTTATCAGCCATATATATATATATATATATATATATATATATATATATATATATATATATATATATATATATATATAGATATATAGATATATAGATAGATAGATAGATATAGATATATAGATATAGATATATATATAGATATATATATAGATATATATATATAGGATATGTTGGATGAAATATCAGAACAATGTATGAATGTACCATGATGCTTCACCTAGGGGTGGGCATTATAATAAAAATAAATCACATATTTCATGGCAGCATCATCATCTGAATTTTATACATATTATTGTTTAACACATTTGCAAATAACCAACCAGCTCCAATCTTACATCCATACATTTCATTCTTAATGCACAAAAACTCAACTAAAAATATAATCTAAAGGTTATTTACTTAAAACCTTTGCTTGTTTTCAGCTGTTGGTCGGTGCATGAAGTATTTTATTATTTTTCCTTATATATTTGGAAGTACTTTGGGTGTTAGAGGCATTTAGGTGTGGAAGTCTACCATAAAATAGCATCAAATAACCATTTCTCTGATTTATGAACAAATTTAATGAACAGATTTTGACATTTTTGGCACAATGTTGAGATAATGATTTACCCATTTGTCCTCTTTTGTGTTTTTAAACATGTTTCAGTATGTATCATACATTATACATATTTTAATTCAGTAATAAATATTCAATTTAAAGCATGCAGACTTGAACTCTCTGGTGTTTCTGGTCTAATTTAGCCCTGGTGAAAACAGCTTTGTGTAAACGGGGCCTTAACCTCAAGTTTCAGTTTCAGCTGACAGCGTGACTCTTGCTCAGCTGGGAGGAGGGATGGGGAGTATACAATTATGGTGGATAGAATAAAGTCCATGGATGATCCCACGATTGCTCTGCTTTGGCAGATTGCTGATACATGGGTGTGTAAATGGAGGCCCATGCAAAGTGCCAAAACCTGCAGTACCCTCAGTGTGCACTTGAGGCTGGCTGCAAACGAAACCTTGTTGATTGTCTGTGGGGCAGTTGTGGTTTTCAATGCTTTCATACACATCTTCACAGCGTGGTTCAAAAACGGCTTCAGTCTTAAACTACAACACATCTATGTGCTCTCACTGTTAGGGGCGTGATCATTTTTTTATATTGAACCCTTTTCTATTTTTTTCATTATTCACAATCTAATACCATCATATGGCACACCTCTAGCTTCAACTAATTATTATTGAACATCTACCTTTAAAAATCAACATAATCAGTTTTAGAGAAACACATGTTGATTTTCTCGACTAACTTCTTTTTCCAACTCAAATAAACAGTCTCAGAGTAAAGAAAAGGTCCATTTTAGTGAAGTGGGGACTCCTCCTAAGTCTGAAACTGAGCCAGAACACTGTGGAGTCTGGATGGTAATGTGGACCATAGCATCCCTCTGAGGGTGATGCTGCTGCTTGTGGACGAGGTTTTTAATCTGAAAGAGAAGAATCAGAAACATTTATACCTTCTGCAGCAGCTCATCAGGGCCAAACACATAGAGACACCATCGACATGAACACTGTGGATCATGTGGACTACCTGACCTCACCAGAGCAGGTAGCAGACTACGTCAAGAGGCTCAGGGTACTGATATGTCTCAACCAAAACATTTCAGTATCAGCGAAGATGAGTAACCTGACACACCAGATGGACAGTTTCATATTGGAAATATTTCACTAATCCATTTGGGAAGGAGCCGTTGGAAAATGTTTTCAGGGGCAGAACCTTCAAAAACAACAGCAACTTGTGATTAGCGATCATTCGGCTTGTTACACTCATAACAGAGGCAAGTGACGGTGCCTCTGAGCCACAATGAGCATGGCTAACAATGGCTTACAACAGTTAACGGCTGTTAGCCCTAGCGGCTAACTGTTAGCCGCTAGGGCTACCGGCTTACAACAGTTAGCCGCTACGGCCGTTAGCCGTTAGCTTAAACTACCTGAAGACTATTGTTTCACACTATATTATACCACACAGATGTATCATCTAATACTTAAATGAGACATTATTCTCCAAAGACAATCCCTACCAAGTTTTCCCAGTAAACTTCTGAGGAGAGCATATTTCGCCAAGTATCGCTGAGTAACCATTACGACCACAGACTAACCGGCATGTCCGTGGAATGATTTCCGCGTTCTCTCCCAGTTTCCCAGCAGTGATCCCCAGTCACAAGAAGAGCAAAAACATGACTTCTCGTAAGACAAGCTTCAAGTGTTGTTCTTTCCTCCTTTTAAAGAATAAATTTAGTCCATTTCTGATTAAAAAATTAAAAAAAACGCAGATATTGAGACCGCTTCAGAAGCCGCCATTGTTTTCAAACATGCAGTCACTTCCTGTTGTCGTCACGTTTGCTGCTCCCGCCTCTCTTCCCTGATTGGGCCGATAAGATTCCAGCCAGAGTGAAGTCATTGGACAATGGAGGCTGGCAAGACGGATATGACTGATTTTAGAATCAAGCAGGTCTGTCTGCTCTGCTAGGCTAGATAATGAGTTCAGACAATAACAATGAGCTGTTCATTAGTGGGCCTTTATTAAGCGCAAATTGCCTGTAAATTTAAGAATGGCAAGCGAGTGGCTCACTCACAACTGTGAATCTGTTCCCATTGGTGACTTAAAAGAGTTGTTCAAAAGACTTGACTTGTTTGCTATCGTCACATCTCCAGCGCAAACCATCGAGGAAGAAGGTCAACAAAACAAAGCCTCTGTTTAGGAGCTGAGGAAGATAATATGATGATAGTAGAAGATAATGTAACATAACGCAGTAAAAACGAGACAACAAGCACACAGGACCGTTAAGTGCTGCTGAAGAGTTTATCTGATGTGGCAGAGGCAGGCTAACTATACCCTTTGACTCCCAGTGTTTAAGCTAAGTTAAGTAGCTGTGGGTGCGCTTTGTCCGTCTCTTTTTTGTTACTGGACACAGAGTCAAAAGAATGGTGTCTATCTACTTGTCGTGGACTTGGGAGTGAGGCAAGGCACGAAAAGACAAAAAAAGTCATTGCATCCTTTCAACAATTACAACTAACAAAAAAGAAAAATACATAACAGTCAAAGGAAGATAATTTATCAACACACAGTGTATAAAACTCAAAGGTAAGCTGCTCTAACTACCTGATGGGCTGGTCACAGAATATGAAGCAGTTTCTGATGTGTTCTACTTTTTGATGAATGTTCTGGAGCATTTTGATATTAAAGTATATTTTAATTATATTAGTTTGTATTTGACCAACGCTTGAAAGGGAGTTTACAGAAACAATAACAGTCTAGTCACATTTTTTTGCAAATATTATTTTCATTTTGTCATTGCAGATCTTGTCCCATTTTCTTCATGTACAAGCATATTTTTGATGATTTAAAGTGACTTCTGGGCCACATTGAGGGAGTAGGATGGCTGCATGTGGCCCCCGTGCCAAGAGTTGTACACCTCTGGTCTAGATAACTTAGTTATTCTATAAATACACTCTGCGTTTTTGGGTAATCTCTGCAAGTAATTATCGTTATTGTTATATTGAAGGGCGTTATTTCACACTGCTATTCTCATATGGTAGAGCCTTGTCTGTGTTTAGATTTCATGACTTTGTTCGATGCATTAAAAACTAGAAATGCTCTGAAAGTACAAACCTCTATCAAGGCTTTTCCAACAGTGTCAGGTGGGTAACTGTCAAAAATGTAGCGAAGTGCCCTATCTTGCGATTTTAACAAATCATTAGAAAAATTCCTGGATTCACAGTCGGGTTCAGATCATCAACAAAATCACTTCTCCCTCGTGCCTTGAGCGATATCCTAAAATCCAATGAAAACTTTTTGAGTTATTTTGATCAAATACAGACAAACAGACAAGCAAACAAAACATCATTGACAGGTAATTATGCCAAAAACATGAATATCTACTCTTATTGAAATGAAAATGAAGCTTAAATTATCCATTTTTAATCGTTTTATTAAGTGTTTTAAATTGCGTTTCTGTTTAAGAATAAACATTTTGGTATAAGAAACTCTGAATACAGCTGTACATTTTTTCTTTCATCAAATTATGGAAAATATTCACATTTTTCAGGTAAATATATTATATATATGAATTAAAAAATTAAACATAAAATGTGAACTAATTTTGTCCTCAGACAATGTTAACTATATTCAAGTGGCTGTCTTTGTAATGAAAGTTTTATTTTTTGGTTTGTCTGTCACACGATTGGATTATTTTAAAAATCTAAAATTTAGATATCACAGTTGTTACAGAGACAAAATACTCAAAAGGTCTCTGAAATAGTCCTTTAAACCGATAAGTCAATGTTTAGGCCAAAAGAACTGTAATAACCACAATATTATTACATTATTAGAAAGTTTTGCGCTTGTCACAAGAGGACACTTGATTAAGAAAAGCTTTTGGTTTGATGTTGGTTCAGAAGTGCCATCATTTAACATAAATTCATACTTTTAGAGCAGTTAAACCCATATTAATGGCAGTTCAGCTAGATGCTGCTATAATAGTCAACATCATTCCCCTACAGTTTATATTCATTATAGATACTATTTCATGAGGTCCCTCTTTTTGCCACATCTCAGGGGCTTATGTTTAATGAATTTAAATTCAACAAAGACAAATGTGGTGATATACACTAAAGATTGACTGAGTGATTGATTGATTGAGCACATTTATATTCAGCTGACACATGTGATGAGGACAGATTTATGTGTTTATACAAATCTATTTATTATATTTGTATGTATCTATCAATTAATCAATCAAACTTTATTTTTAAAGCACTTTTCATACAACTATGTTTATGTATCTGTGCATACATGTGTGTCTATAAAATAAAAGAGTATGGCTTCAGCTTGCTCCATTTTAAAGTGTCTTGAGATAACACTTGTTATGAACTGGTGCTTTGCAAATAAAGCTTGATTGATGATTGATTGAGAAGTCTTGACGTTTTGTTTTTTGAGTAACGTTTCCAGAATATTCTGTCCCTCTCTTTAACCTCTTTCCTCGGGTGCTTTTCTCTGAGAGAGAGTTTGGGCATGCACATGGAGAATAAGAGTGAAGCTGCAGACTGACGCTACTTCACTTGACTTAATTTACTGCTGATGCCTGGATTCTGTAAATACTACATGTAAAAGGGTTTTTTTCCTGGCAGAAGAAAAAATCTTTGCTCATGACTGAGAGAGTGCTTTAGTTTGGGTTTTTAAGTAAATCTAATTCTGCACAAACTCAAATGATGATTTCATGTCCTGTGTTTGCTGGATGTTTGTCAGTCTTTATGGCCCTCTGCTGGTGGATCATTTCATAGCTTCAGATTTTTTAAAGTCTTTGAAGGCTCAAACAGTTTGGAGGTGAGACATCCTGTATGTCTGTGTCAGGGATGGGAAAAATGCAAGTTTGGGGCCAGATGCAGCCCCCTCCTCCCACTTAATGCGGCCTGCACCTTTATTCTAAATATCAATATATTAACTTGAAGAGAAAAAAGACAATCCACCACAAACATATTGAAAATGAAAATCTTCCATAATAACCTTTGTTTATTGGTAAATATTAAGTTCTCTACAAAAATTAACTGTATTATTGATGTTTCCTTTGTTTTTACATCTTGTTTATGCATCACTAAATATACTTGTAACGATAACAAAAAGATCTGTATTAAAAAGAAATATTTGGAAAAAACAGTGAATATTGTTTTTTACTGAAAATCCCTCTGATCTCCTCGGACTCACCAGGCAGTGGCTCTCACGTTGTTTACTTCTATCTCAGGAACTGTAAGACGGATTCTTACAGGGACAACTGTCCTTGGAGCTGACTTTTGTCAGTGTATGGAGAGGACTTCAGGTTTAATGTATTACTTTTAGAGAGTTGACATTAAGTGAACTGTTTTTCAGGAATATTGTGCGTACTATTTACCTTGGAATGCAAACATGGGAAGTGGGAATTATGTCACATCCCAGTTTAACGTGTTCCTGGTATGAACTGGTAAAGTCGGGGTGAAGATCGTCCAGCTTCCAATAAAAGGGGTCGTCCTGTTGACATCTCTAATTTGCAACTTGGACAATCCAACTTCCAAGATCAAACAGAGCACACCATCATATTTGTGGATTCATAGCAATAATCCATTGTGCTTTTTTTTCTATGACATTTTCTTGATGAACAAACATCGTAGTCACATCAGAGGATTTACATTTTGACCAAAAACTTTCTGTCAGTCAGCTGACCATTCAGATACTCCCAACTTCTGCTTCTCTTCTTTTCTTGACAATAGCATCCAATCAGGAGTAACCAAATGATAATATGAGACGAGGAAATTTCAGTAAGGACCTCTTTCACAATACATGTAATTTTGCCCACAGCCCAATTTTTTGTTTATTGTGTGGTATCTGTAGTACACCCAGAGACTCCCAAGAATATACCTTTAGAAAATCCAAAAGTCATCCAGGGCCTGTACTATGACCTATTTTATGATCATTGCCATAGGTGTGAGCCAGGGTGCACACTTTACCCCAAAACTTACTCAAACACAAATAATAAATCATCAAATTGGGTCAAATCACCTTCACTGAAGTCTGGTGCATCTTTTGAAATCAAATGTAAAGCTAAGTATTACAATTGAAAGAAGTTATTGAATTTTAACTGGAAAAAAAATTAGTTTTTTTTATGATTTTTTCAACAAATTCAATTCTTTGGAGATGTGTCTGACCAACTTACAGTTGCTGTACACCTAAAATACTTACAAATTATTTGGCCACATATATATTCTCAAAGTGGGAAAAAAATCATCAAATTCTGAGACCGGTAAAGTCGTTCAATTAACAGGTTGGGTTACTGCGGTAGAATCAGGATACTGTTCCATATCTTGTATATCAGGGAACCTTTAAAGATTTGTTCAGAATTCATCCTTTAAGTATGATTTCTTTTAGAATTTGAATGCTAGATTCAAAACAAACATTTCACATGAAATGTTATTCATTTTAATATTGAACAGCCACAAAGGGCCTGTATATTATGCCTTTGTGATGAGATAATAATGAGCCATTGATACAAGTAAAAACCGATGCAGTTTTGGATTGTTGTAATCAGATTGTATATATCTACAATGACAGCAATACATAAACATTACTTCTGTCAATTTCTGTTTCTAGTACTTATATATACATGTAATCTGTTTTATGGCCTTCGTGTCTTTTTGCATAGCAACGGATTGGACAATTTTAATTTGTAGACTGGAACTATAGTGAGGGAAAGGGGATCTGAGAAATCCATAAGATGTATGATTGGGTGGTTATTTCATAGAATGGAGTCTTTGAATTTGCTTGTGTATGGTTGGAGGGGTTTCTGATTTTGAAAACGTTTATAATATCCCAAATAATAGATTACAGATGCAACATGTGCACACATGCCAGAGGTTCTCTTTCCAGCAGGACAGAGACAATAATATGCCTTCACAGGATCATCTGATGCATTCTTGTCAAATTGAATCCAAACATTGTATTTTATTTGAGATCTGTGACGAGAATGAATCTCTCCCCTAATGAGATCAGCATCATGCTGGTAAACCCAAATCTCATAGTCACCATCACTTTTTTGATGCTCAGCAATGTAGCCAGGGGACTGTTTGATTTGGTATGTACCGCATGTTATGGTCTCAAGGTATTCCAGATCCACATGAGGGAACGAGATATCAGATGCTTCAAGCTTCTGCCATTCACTACGAGCTCTACGTGACATATTTGTTTTTTATTTTTCAAACCTTTCATGGAATCAAATGACCATGCTTACTAATCTTTCCCAAGCTACACTGTCAAGATATTTTCATACAATTGCAGATATTTTGAAAAAAAAAAATGATGGTATATATATATATAAAATACAATGTTTGGATTCAATTTGACAAGAATGCATCAGATGATCCTGTGAAGGCATATTATTGTCTCTGTCCTGCTGGAAAGAGAACCTCTGGCATGTGTGCACATGTTGCATCTGTAATCTATTATTTGGGATATTATAAACATTTTCAAAATCAGAAACCCCTCCAACCATACACAAGCAAATTCAAAGACTCCATTCTATGAAATAACCAGCCAATCATACATCTTATGGATTTCTCAGATCCCCTTTCCCTCACTATAGTTCCAGTCTACAAATTAAAATTGTCCAAGCCGTTGCTATGCAAAAAGACATGAAGGCCATAAAACAGATTACATGTATATATAAGTACTAGAAACAGAAATTGACAGAAGTAATGTTTATGTACTGCTGTCATTGTAGATATATACAATCTGATTACAACAATCCAAAACTGCATCGGTTTTTACTTGTATCAATGGCTCATTATTATCTCATCACAAAGGCATAATATACAGGCCCTTTGTGGCTGTTCAATATTAAAATGAATAACATTTCATGTGAAATGTTTGTTTTGAATCTAGCATTCAAATTCTAAAAGAAATCATACTTAAAGGATGAATTCTGAACAAATCTTTAAAGGTTCCCTGATATACAAGATATGGAACAGTATCCTGATTCTTCCACAGTAACCCAACCTGTTAATTGAACAACTTTACCGGTCTCAGAATTTGATGATTTTTTTCCCACTTTGAGAATATATATGTGGCCAAATAATTTGTAAGTATTTTAGGTGTACAGCAACTGTAAGTTGGTCAGACACATCTCCAAAGAATTGAATTTGTTGAAAAAATCATAAAAAAAACTAATTTTTTTTCCAGTTAAAATTCAATAACTTCTTTCAATTGTAATACTTAGCTTTACATTTGATTTCAAAAGATGCACCAGACTTCAGTGAAGGTGATTTGACCCAATTTGATGATTTATTATTTGTGTTTGAGTAAGTTTTGGGGTAAAGTGTGCACCCTGGCTCACACCTATGGCAATGATCATAAAATAGGTCATAGTACAGGCCCTGGATGACTTTTGGATTTTCTAAAGGTATATTCTTGGGAGTCTCTGGGTGTACTACAAATACCACACAATAAACAAAAAATTGGGCTGTGGGCAAAATTACATGTATTGTGAAAGAGGTCCTTTGATTTGGCTCTTTATCAGTGTGGGACACGCCTCACAATGTAAGTGTAAAACTCTGTGCCTGATGAGGGGGGTGTTAGCACTCAACGACAGACTGTAGGGGACACCAGATAACATGGGAACATGTTACAACACAACACCTGCAGAGGGCAAAGACACTGTGTGCGACACTGGAAGGACAGAGAGCAGCTTTAAAAAGAATAAAACCTGCTTGACTGAGCTGAACTAATACAGTCGGGAATATTTTCGAGTTTTTAATCAGTCCATTTTGCTGAGTCCTGTAATGATCCGCTGTAGAGACGGTGATGCCTGATCACGTGAAGTGAGTCTGGGATCAAAACATTATTATTAAGAAGTACTTTTTTTCATCAGCCTGGTTGCCTGGTTGCTGTGATGCAGTTATTATCACTACTACTGCTTAAACTGCTACAGTGGTGTTGAGTCAACTCGCTCCAGGAAACCGGTTAAAACCCCTTATTTCAGGCAACCTCAGCGCGGTTATTGATGCCAAACGGGTCGATTGCTGTGTTAATATATATGCAAACAATTTGTGCTGAGCTTGGAATGCCCTCTTTATTTAGAATATCTCTCCCAAATGTTCCTGGTGTCAAAACGACCTTAATCTTGGTTTTCTTAACTGTGGTAGGCAGTGATTGTAATTCAAATCAAAACTTGATAAATTTACCAGCTCTACTCTACTCTAAAGTGCTGAAGATGTTTTATAAAGTAAAAATAACAATAAGAGGAAATATTACACTAACCATGAGCAGTTCCTGAATACTCTCCCTTTTGTTGTTTTTGGCTCTTGCTGTAAATATTACAGCAGAAAAATGTATTTTTGTCTCCAGTACGTTCCTCCTCACCTCCAAAACACGTAACCGCAGCAGTTTATTCGTATTGAACTCAGTTTGTTATTTTTGTTTATTCTTCTGAACAGTGTGGGGTTCAAAGAGGCTTGTGGAGGGTTTATAGATTTATGAACCTAAAGTCAGATCAGCTTTAGTGAAGTAAAGCTGCTGAGGTTGGTTTTAGTGTTTAAAGTATTAGCAGATTAAAGTCTCCATTGTAACTGATCCCTGTTTAAGCCATTTATCTGCCAAAGACCAAAATATGAGACCCCTTTAAAGGTCACGTCCTGGTGTGTTTGCCCGTTTACATCGTGTCCTGAGTGTCTGCTGAACGAGGATTTGATTGAAATTGAATAAAAAATGAAATATTTCATCTCTGTAGAGCAGGGGTGGGCAACTCGGAGCCAGACATCTCATGTGGCCCTTCACCTCACTCAATACATCCAACCAATCATTTCCCCCAGAAAACCCAAATTGGAAATATGAAGAAAACATAACAACTGCTAAATATGATTCATCATGAGTAACCAGTACTACATAATCCATAAATGAGGATAGGTGATAAAATATTTGAACTAACCTTAGATTGCTGGAAGATGCTTTGTTTTTTAGGTCATGAAAGAACTTACACAGGTGGACAAAATTGTTGGTACCCTTCTGTTAAAGACAGAAAAACTGACAAGGGTGACTAAAATAACTTGAAACTGACAAAAGTAATAATGAATAAATTTTTACTGGAAATCAACTAATGAAAATCAGACACTGCTTTTGAATTGTGGTTCAACAGGATCATTTCAAAAAACAAAATAATGAAACTGGCCCGGATAAAAATGACGGTACCCTTAACTTAAAGCTGCAGAAGGCAACGTTGTTTTAGTATAACTGAGTAAAATTTTATAATATCCTCCAAGCATAATGTAAGTCAAGTGGTCTGAGACAAGCAATAGTTTTCTGCACCTTACCATGGCTCTGTGTTCAGCCTCTAAAGAATCAGTATCAGGACGATGTGCATAAACCAATCAAAGGCCAGCTCAGACCACTGCGTTCCTATTGGCTGTTCTACTGCATATGCGCGTTCCTGTGCCGCCGGCAGAAGGAGAGAGCAAGCGGCAATGGCGGACTGTGCACCAGGTAAAAAAAACATATCAGCATTGGCTACAACTGCCTACACAGCTAAACAAACGGAGCAAAAGTCGTGTTAATATCGGCAGAGCATTCCAGAAATGGAGAGAACTGCGGGATAGCCTAGGTCTGAAGTTGGATACGGAGCTGGCCACTCTTCTCTTGGACAGGTAAGCTGCTGACCCGGACATCACTCAAAATTGTGCTAAGTGGACCGGTGAATTCCAGCAGCGGCTGTGTGTGCTGTGTGCGTGTGCTCGTCTGGTAGGAGGGGCTCAGGGCGGAGACAAACGAAACCTAACTCAGATGAGACTCAAAAATCAAACGTTTTTTGGCTTTCTACCTACTGCAGCTTTAATATTTTGTTGCACAACCTTTTGAGGCAATCACTGCAATCAGTTGATTTCTGTAACTCTCAATGAGACTTCTGCACCTGTCCACAGGTATTTTGGTCCACTCCTCGTGAGCAAACTGCTACAGCTGTCTCAGGTCTGAAGGGTGTCTTCTCCAGACTGCATGTTTCAGCTCCTTCCACAAACGTTCAATAGGATTTAGATCAGGGCTCATAGAAGGCCACTTCAGAATAGTCCAGTGTTTTGTTCTGAGCCATTCTTGGGTGTTTTTAGCTGTGTGTTTTGGGTCATTATTCTGTTGGAGAACCCATGGCCTGCGGCTGAGACCAAGCTTTCTGACACTGGGCAGCACATTTGGCTCCAGAATGCCTTGATAGTCTTGAGATTTCATTGTAGCTGATGTGACTTGCCAAAAAGCTCCAGTTTTGTCTCATCTGTCCAAAGGACATTCTCCCAGAAGCTTTGTGGCTTGTTAATATGCAGTTTGACAAAATCCAGTCTCACTTTATTATGATTTGCTTTGAACAGTGATGTCCTCCATTAAGTCCACTTTGGCTCAAACAGTGATGGATGGTGTGATCTGATACTGATGTACCTTGACCTTGGAGTTCACCTCTAATCTCTTTGGAAGTTGTTCTGGGCTCTTTGGTTACCATTCGTATTATCCGTCTCTTTAATTTGTCATCAATCTTCCTCTTGCAGCCACGTCCAGGGAGGTCAGCTACAGTCCTGTGGACCTTAAACTTCTGAATAATATGTGCAGCTGTTGCCACAGGAACATCAAGCTGTTTGGAGACGGTCTTATAGCCTTTACCTTTAACATGCTTGTCCATGATGCCAATTACAGGACACACCTTAGTTTAACATGTCCCTATGGTCAAATCATTTTCAATCTTTTCTAGCGTGCATGCCAGTCCAGTAGATGGCGATGTAGGTTTGCAGAGAAACAGCGCTATTACAACACACGTACGAAGAAGAAAAACTTTTCACAAACAACAATGGCGAGTGGACCCACGAAGACGCAGGAGTTTCTTGTCTGGACAACAAATCTGTCTGGATAGTTTTGTCTGGATAACAAATCGAGCACGGTAAGTAGCACACGTTACTCGGTAGATGGACAAAGCTGTTGTTGTTCCTGGTATGCACGTGCAGCCTTCATGTGAAAAAGTACTGCGCATGCAGTGACGTCAGCGTTTCCCCCTGAAACGCTGAATCCCGTTTACATGAAAACTCCCTGCTCTGGACCCTGGTTTCAAAAGTTTGTGGATTCAAGCACTCCGGGCACTGGTCTCATGTAAATGGGAGGCTAAAACGCAATGAAAACTCTTCAGATACGGCCGAAAATGGAGTCGTGTAAACAGGGCCTCGGGCTTCAAAATGAGTGAAATAAAAACAGGAGGCCTTTTAAAAAGGTAATTGTTTAAAAATAACAGTAGAAAAAGTTCTCCAGTTTTCTTCCAGACATTTCAGCAATAACAGTTTACAGCATTTAAAAATAACATTTCATAGGGGAGAGTTTCTTTTCACATGTTTCTCAGGTTAGTTCACTTTCATATTTTGTTTTCAAGCTTCAGGTTTACACTGAAAACATGCAGGTTTAAAGGCTGATAAGGCATTTTAACGTCATCATGGTGCTTTGGTTTAAAATGGAAACGATCCAGAAGAGAGGATTCAGGCAGGTTTTTAAATATCATGAAGATGAATGAAAGTGACTGATTTCATGCTCTCACTGCAGTGAAGCCCGAAGCCCAGGCATCATGTTCACAGGTTGTCCATCTCTCAGTCAAAACCATTCATGTGTGCACAAAATCTGTTGAACAATCTGAGGGATTAAGATCTTACCTTCAACACATGACAAATGAACTTCAAGGATACAATGATTAGATGTGAAGGTCAAATGTTAATGTTGTTGGGCCTCATTTTTAGCCTTTTGTGTTTGAATGAAATAATCTTAACACTTTCAGGGATTCTTCTCCAGTTTTGCACCAGCACCCACTGTCTTCCATTAGATTTTAAAGGTTATAGTTGAAAGTTAAAGGTCACTGGGCCTCATGTTGATCCTTTGTTTGTGGACACAGTTCAACATCTCCTGAATGTTTAAAAGGATTTCCTCTAAACTTTACTCTCTGACCAAACAATCAATTGATTCAGTTTTTGAAGGTCATCGGGCCTCATGTTCATCTCTTACTTGTTAATGTTTTTCTAAAATGACGACAGGGACTTTCTTTCATTGCTGCACAAACATTCTCTCTGGTAAAAGGATAAACTGACTGGATTTTGGACGTCACTGAGCATCAAGTTTGACCCTTGATGCTAAACGTGATTTCTCTTCCATTGAGGGATTTTCTTTTGGGTTAAGATCATGGCCTCATGTTTGACCCTCACTCTTCGAAGGCCTGTGCTCGAAAACATCGATATGGCAAACCACTATCATGTTCTGCTGGCCTCTGTGTATCGATTTCGTTTGTGAAGAATCAATTTGATTTCAATCAGATTATCAGTATCTAGAAAAACTCAAATTGGCCAAGATTTCATCTGCTTCACTGCACAATAAATTGGAGATGCACAATATTCGATTTTTGACAATATCCGATATTTCCAAACTCACAATCCATACCAATATCAAGACATTTTTCTTCAAGAGAACTAAGCCTCCGCTTTACTAAAACTGACCTTTTCCTGTCACGTTGTCACTTCATGTGTTAAAAAACAGATGTGAAGCCAAGAAAACATTTTGTCCAGTAAAAATGATACTTTTGATTTATAAAAGTGGATATTCAATGAGGACTTAAACCATAATGAACATGTGCACTTTGAGTCACTAACAGCCTACGTTTGGGATATTTATGCCCAGTTTGTAGCTGCAAAAGATCGTCTGTGAATATCTGCAAAAATGTTCATATCTGCTGACACTGAAAAGCAACTTTTTTGGCAAATATCTGCTGATAACAATAATGCTCTGATAATACCGCACATCTCTACTTTAAATGTAACAGAACTAATGCTTATAGTTAATCTGTTGCCATTGATATACGCCGTGACATTTGATGGTCACATACATACTGTTATTTCCTGGAGTGCGGCATACGGGTGTTTTTAGGTTTGGCAAATGTTTGAACACTCCATGCTACATTTTGGCTAAATCAGTGCGTACTGCTTGTGTAGCAGCAGTTTCATTCAAGGTCAGAGTTGATATTAGTGCACAGTTTGAGAAGAATCCCTTCAAGTGCTCTTCAATGGATGCACCAACTTTTTCTTTTTTTTCCTGTCTTGCCACACTCACGAGTCCATGTCAAGCAGATAGACTCCATTCTTTTGTCTGTGAGAGTTGCTGAAGAGTTTATCAGATGATTATAGGCAGAGGCAGGCTAACGCTATCCATTGACTCTCAGTGTTTGAGCTAAGCTAATTAGCAGTGGGTGAGCTTAGCCCGTCTCTTCCTTACTGCACGCACAGATGAAAGAATGGTGTCTATCTGCTTGTCATGAAAACAAAGAAAAAGTTAGTGTATCACTTTAAGATCACGTGCCACAAAAATGGGACAGAAAGACAGACACACAAAAACATAACGCCCCTGCCCGGGCTTTTCTTAGCTCAAAGGCATATAAATTAAAAATCCCACTTCATTCCCTTAATGGGGCAGAGAGGCATCTGTGTGACAGTGATCAAAGTTTACAGTAAAAAAAATCTACTCTACTATGTTACAGAGTGCGTGAGTGTCTGTGAGGTGACCTGCACCCCCTCTCTGCATCAGAAGCTGAACATCTGCTGTGCTGTCCCGCTCTGCTGCTGCGGGGCAGGCTGCTGGTTCTGGACGGCCCGTCCTGGCTCTGGTCCCTGATTCTGACCCTCCTGACCCTCCACCTGCGCCCCCTCTAGGACAGGCGTCACCTGGCTCCCCTCGGCTGCAGGAACGGGCCTCCAGGCCAGCGTGGGCGCCTCCAGCTGGTGGCTCATGGGATTGACCAGCGTGGTGACGTTGATGAAGTGGGCGACGGACTGCTGCGTGGCTCCTCCGCCCGGTCCGACCGTCTCTGGGACGAGCTCGGCAGGACGGTTGTGGAGCATGGCGGTGTCGAAGGTGACGGTGAGGATGGAGTTGTCAAGGGTGAGGGGGCGGTCGCTGGCAGTCAGGTGACCAACGGCGACGGGCTGAAGGCTTGTGAACTGTGCGGGGGCGTGGCTTGTGATGGGAGTGACGGTGATGTTGGTGAGACCCACTGAGCTGTTTGGAGAGGAGGCTGATGGAGCGTTGGGGTCAGCCAGGACCACCACCTTAAAAAAGGAACAAATATTTTCAGTGAAGCAAAATCAATGAGCAAATAAGGTGAAAAAAAATACACTAAGTGGCCATTTTATTAGGTACACTTTGCTAAACCAGGTCAGACCCACTTTCCACCTTCAGAGGTGCTTCAATTCTTCGTGGCACAGATTCAATAAGGTGCTAAAAATTCAGGGATATTGGTCGACGTTTAGAGGCCGTTTACATGACAATGAAAATGGACGAAAGCATTTGTGCCTTTAAACGAGAACGGTGCCTGGAGTGCCTGAATCTGCAAACTTTGGAAACCAGTGGACAGAGTGAAAAGTTTAGAAAACAGTTTCGTATCCATCTTCGTCTATACAGGGATCAGCATTGTCAGGGTAAACGATGACACACGGTGCATGTGCAGTATTCTTTCAGATAAAGGATGCACCTACTGTGAAAACAACAACAGCTTTGGCCAACCGAGCAACATGAGTGCTGCAGACTGTGCTCGGTTTGTTGTCCAGATATAAACCACCGGAAAGCATGCTCGTGTAACACCGTTCTTTCTTTACAAACTTGCATCGCCAACTACTGGCCTGGCATGCACTCTACTGCATTTTCAGTCATTCTTGTGGATTTCTTGTGAACACGCACCGTTTTCACACTGTCTCCGTGTGAACGCAGAGCACTTTTGAAAATGCAAAGGAAAAACACTTTCAGTTTCTGGTGACAACGTTGTCGTGTAAACGGGGCCTTACATGACAGCATCACACAGAGAATCTCCTGTTGCATCACATCCCAAAGAGGTGCAACAGGATTGAGATCTGATGATGGTGGAGCCACCGCCGTCAGGTAGGCTGTGGTCTTTAAAAAACATTGAGTTGGTGCGAAGGGGCCAAAGTGTGCCAGCAAAATATCACCTACACCAGTGATCATTAACTTGCAGCCCCGAATCACTTGAGGCCTTCCACAGCTTCCCATCCAGCACCCAGAGTATCACCAAATTCAAAAAGTTTGAGATTTTAAGTGTATTTTGTGTCATTAAATACCCCCAGCAATTAATGCAGCCCCCACAACAAATGGGATTTAAACAATTTCATCAAGAACTAGAAAGCACTCGGAGAGCGTACACCTCTGCCAAGGTAGCTCACATATTGCTGTTACATCTATAAGCAATAGTTCCATCATAACGTTACCATCATAATATGATTAATTGACACTGAAACCCCACACCTAACATTCATGTTGATATGACTATTAGTTAGACAGTTATTGAGCAAAAATTATTGTTCACAAATGGCAATTTTCTGGATCACCACCAAAATCTAATCATTTTTAAGTTGGGTCATTCCCAACATCTCCTGAAAATTTCAGCCAAATCTGTCCAGTTGTTTTTGTGTTATTTTGCTAACAGACAAACAAACACAGGCAAAAACATAACCTCCTTGGTGGAGGTAATAAGGTGATTAACAGTTTATAAAGTGCAGATATGACAAAAAACACTCATGAAAAGATTAAACTAAATCTTGGGTTATGAATAGGTAAATATTGAATGCTCTGGATTTGTGTTCTTTTCTTTTTTGACTGCTTGTATTTTTGCCCTCAAATGCTTACACTTCTTTTTGTCTTTGTGTAACTTAAAGGAGCTACGGGGTTGTCTTAAGGATTATTTATATATGTTCCCTTTTTTTTAATAATGGTAGGTATAATAAACTTATGCTTCAGCCTACGCCTGTTCAGTCAGTGTAAGTCCTAAATGTCTTGTTGTGATTTTTGCTGTGATTTTGTTAAAATGTTTTAAAAGCACTGATTGAAAAAACTTTGATTTGTTTTGACTGATCAACACTAAAACTCACAGCTCCTCCAGAGCATTTCTAAATGTCTTTTGTTGTCAGTAGCTTGAAAAAAAAAGAAAAAGAGACCAGACACATTTTCTGATCTACGTGACGTTATTTAGGTGAAAAGTGTTGATGCAAACCTGTTGGATACTCTGTACAGCAGAGCTGGTTTCTGTCTCTTCTCCAACAATCACAGCGTTGAATTCAGTCATGGTTTCAGGCCTTGACTCGGGGAAATCCACGTAATCCTCAGACTCAGAAAGCTCGGTCTCCACCTGAACTCTCTGCTTCTTCTTGGGGTGTCGAGTGGGACGGCTCGGTCTCTCCTGAGCCAGGCCGTCTTTCTCCAGAGTCAGAGAGGGCTGAGAAGAGAGAAGATATTTTTTTATCACAATACAATGACATGCTTTTAATATATATGTGACATGTGTGGAAAAATGGGGTTTCAAAAAGGAATTTCATTACATTTCTATTTTGAATAAATAATTACAATAAAATCTCACACTCTTTGGTATCATTGTCTAAACATCGTCCTTTTTCTTCTTTGAAAAGCATTTTTTTCACATCTTTCATTTTATTTTGCTTTCTTTTATTTAGAAAAAGGAAAGGAAAAACATTCTTTCAAGATACTAAGGAAATCATAACTTCTCTTGTCTTCAGTATTTTTTATTAGATTTTTTACAACAGAACAAGAGTAACTGTACCTGCACAATGCTGATTGATGAATCATTGATTGTTGAAGGTTCCTGAAGATCATCAAACTCATCGATCCTCACAGACACCACCTATACAAACAGAAGACAAATTATGATATTATAACATGTTAACTGTTTAGTACTGATTAAATAACATTATTTCTAAACCGGACTGACCTCGGGGTGTTTGCGTCTCAGGTGTCTGTTCATGGATGCTCTGGTGGACACTTTGGTCCCACAGAGGTGGCAGGACTGAGCCTCCACCTTCTCGTGGGTCAGGTGAACGTGTTTCTGCAACATGTACTCCGTCAGGTACTTCTTATCACAAGTCCCACACGTCCACGTCTTACCCACTGCAGATAGAGAGGTGGGAACCAGATCTTTAATCCAATCCAATCCACTTTATTTTAAATCGCACAATTTTAAAAACATAAGGTTACCAAAGGGCTGTACAATAATAAACAAAATAAATACACTAAAATAAATCCAATAAAACAAAACAAATAGGGACCACACAACACTCATGCTGTGTTAAAAGAAAAGGAATAAAAGCAGGTTTTAAGACGAGATTTAAAAGTTTCTAGGGCGGGAGCCGTTTTGACATGGGGGGCAGCTCATTTCACAATTTAGGGACTACTGCTTTTATCATAACACAGAGTTTACAGTATTTACTACTTTAAATAGATTTTTCCTGTAGACGGACTGATTCTCTTGATCCCTGATGCGGTCATGGCCATATTTGTTTGTTTGCTTGTTTGTCTTTCTGTAGGCAAGACAAAAAGTTCTCAACATGAAGACATTTTCAGGGAATGCAAAAAGAAGAAGGGATTAGATTTTGGTTGTGATCAAATTGCGGATGTGGATCCAGAATGTGGATTTGTTTACATTGTGTGATAAAGCAGATTCCCACATTTTGATAACAGCTCTGCCAAGGGTGTCGGAAATGCCTTGGCGGAGGTTTGTGCTCCCCTCATACTGAAGTGTGGTTCTCGTTTTTTTTTTCCATTTGCAGGTAGTTGGAGTTATGGCAAACTCTCACAGATGATCATTCTCCAATTCTCCACTCGACCGTAGTGAATACAGCCCGCAGACAAAGAGCGAGACATGTTTGGGCAATGCATGTTAATGTTCTCTACGAAAAAACCCAAAACATGGTGACATCGGCCTTGGCGCAGATGCAATGTAAAGTGTCTCTTGTGCAAAGATGGAGGGATCTACAGACATCACGTAGTTGATGTGAGAAAAGTTAAATTATGCATACTGAAAGGCCAATGTTACAGTAGCACTTCAGGATGAATATTAAATTGTGAGCTGTTCATAAAAAGGCAATTTGATTTTCTTTCTCATGCGAGTTTGACAAAAATATCACTACCAATATGAAAATGACAGAAATCTGTCAAGGCGACTCAGACCTTTAATCCCTGGGCTTGGGTTGTTTGCGAATATCTTTGGAAGCATAGAAAGTATCTTTATGGGGACAACAGTGTTTGGAAACTCAATTATTTGTCATCTATGGAGGATTTAAAGTCAAACATATCCCTTACAAACATGCTTTAATCCAGCCATTAAGTTTTGGAAAAGTTATACTTGCAGATCCACAGTGTTAAATCTGTGATACTGGAACATTTAGCTGTTCTTGTTTAAGACAGTGTTCTGGTTTTATGAGCCTGACATGAGACATTTAATCTGGCACCTCAGACAGACCCTTCAATATATTCATAAGCCCATCTGGGAAAGAGCCTAAAGAAAGTGTTTGGGGAGGGCTGAACCTTTCAGAAGCATATCAGGACGGTGACTGGACATCGTTCCATCAGTCAACAGTCATTACAGGCCAATCAGGAAATGTTGTAGGCAATCTCAATCGGCGCCTTTCCTCTTCCTGCTCTGAAGGACTCTAACTGGACCGTCCCACTTTGGGCTGCTTACAGTTGATGTAGATTGGAGCTTGGCAAGATCGATCTGCCTGATAACAGACGCTGATTTTTTGCTCTGATCCAGCTGCACTGCAAGCTTATGAGACACTCACCTGTGTGGATGAGCTTGTGTGTTTCTAGCGTGGTCCTCTCGCTGAAGGTCTTTCCACACAGCTCGCACATGAAGTCCTTTATACCTTCAGGCACACCGTTAGGAGGACAGACAGACAAACAAGTCAAACAGAGACATGAGACACTTTTACAGTTAAGTTTGTTTTCTTTGTAACTTTGAAAACATTACCATCTTCTGCTCTGGTTTTGTCTCCTTACTTATCACTCATTCTCACCTGTGTGCCTCTTGTAGTGTTTCAGCATGTTGACTTTCTGAGCAAACTTGCGGTTACACTCCTTACACTCGTACTCTTTGATGCCCTTGTGGAGCTTCATGTGGTGCCTCAGAGCGTGCTTTGTCTTCATGCCTGCACACGACAACATTTAATCAATACGACAACCAAACAGTCATCAGCTAAGCCTGCTCATGGCAGAGGAAATAAAGTGTTTTGAGGTGTGCGGGGTACAGCGGTGAGGTCCTGACCTTTTCCACACTCAGCACACAGGAAGTCTCTGATGTCGTCGTGGACCCTGAGGTGCTCCTTCAGCATGTCCTTCCTCGCAAATGATTTATTACATTTATCACAGCTGTGGCTCTTCACCCCTGAATGATCACACAAAGACATAAGCTGCCGTTGAAATAAAAAGACATCACCGCACTGTGATGTTACATGTTTGAAATTATATGAACATGTTTTGTTTTGTTTTTTAAGATGATTTCTTGAAACATTTAGGCCTTGACATGAGAGCGAGAGACAGTGGACAGGCTTGTGATAGAGCAGGAGGAGGACACTCTGCAAACTGGCCACAGGCTGGATCTGAACCCAGACCTGAAGAGGCATGTATAGGGGTTGTGCCTGATTGCTTACCACTCTGCCAAACCAGCACCCAAAATACACTGCCTGGCCAAAAAAAAAGTCACCACCTGGATTTAACTAAGCAAACAGGTACGAGCCTTTTATTGGATAATTACTGCATGGGTGATTATCTTTCAGCTGGCAACAACTTATTTAACCCCAGCTGATGCAAGGAGTAGCTTCTCATTTCTTAAACAACCATGTGGAAAGACACATCCTGTGGTCATGGAAAAGATGTTAGTCTGTTTAAGAAGGGTCAAATCATTGGCATGCATCAAGCAGAAAAAAACATCTAAGGAGATTGCAGAAACTACTAATATTGGGTTAAGAACTGTCCAACGCATTATTAAAAACTGAAAGGATAGTGGGAAACCATCGTCTACATGGAAAAAATGTGGTCGGAAAAAAATCCTAAAACATGGTGATCAGTGATCACTTAAACGTTTGGCCAAATCAAATAGAAGAATAACAACAGTAGAACTCAGGGGTATGTTTAATAGTGAAAGTAAGAGCATTTCCACACACACAATGCGAAGGGAACTCAAGGGATTGGGACTGAACAGCTGTGTAGCCTCAAGAAAACCACTTAACAGTAAGGCTAACTGGAAAAAAAGGCTTCAGTTTGCTAGGGAGCATAAAGATTGGTCTCTGGAGGACTGGAAGAAGGTCATGTGGTCTGATGAGTCCAGATTTACCCTGTTCCAGAGTGATGGGAGCATCAGGGTAAGAAGAGAGGCAGGTGAAGTGATGCACCCATCATGCCTAGTGCCTACTGTACAAGCCTGTGGGGGCAGTGCTATGATCTGTGACAAATCTTGTGACATTGCAGAAACAATGCCACAGCAAATGTGTGGGTGTAATCAAAGCTAAAGGTTATTTTTGGTGGTGACTTTTTTTTTTGGCCAGGCAGTGTATATGAACATATATGATATGCTGATGCATCACCCGCTCTTGCATCCTGCCAATCTGATGTATGTTAATATCTAGGGTGTATGTAATTCTGCCTTTTAAAAAATATGTCCTACAGAAATCTCCACCTAATGTGGTTGAACTGGGGCAGAGCAATATATTGTTTAAATTGATTAGTTCAAATGATTTTCTGCAGATGATTTTAAAATTAAAAATCGAGATTTCTTCTTGACTCATGTGAATAGTAAGTTGTTGAAATGTTTGAAAACATAAATACTGAAAGTGAACAGTTTTTATGATGGCCGGCCCTATCAGGTTTTGCACAAGCACATGTTTAGGCTAATATTTGTTTTATAAATTAGATTAAATATTGATCAGAGAGTTACATGTTAATACAGTGAAAAAAGCTCAGCTTTCAGTGTTTATGTAGACAAATCTGCCTAAGTTTGAACTACATAATCAACATTTTATGACACACACTTTAACTTTAAGAGGGAAATTCAGTTTGGTTTAAGAATATATTTTGATAACATAAAGGCAAAACCTGATTCATGTATTTTTGTGTCACAGTTTCTTTTTTGAGGGAGAGAGAAAAATCGATTAAAACTGTAAATCAAGTGTTATGGAAAAAAAATCAGGGATTTTATATTTAGGCCATATCGCCCAACCCTAGGTTGAACCATAGACATTGGAGGCAAACAAGATGAACTCATGCACTTAACTACTCCTTTTTTGACATTTTAACACTATGAAACAGTCAAAACTTCAGATACATAAAGAATTGAGACACGGTTATGCCCACAAAAACAAAGATTTAATTTGGAGCTGACAGTTTTTATTATCAACATGTAAAAACACATTTACTTATTAAAATCTAGTGATTTAATATAAGTCAATAAGTCAGTTACCTTGTTTATTTCAATGTATAAATTTGTAAATCTTTAATGATTTGGTCATCTTATGATGAAACAAAACAAGTGCTACATCCATGTTGCCTGTTCAAACCATAATATTTAAGCGCCTGTGAACGTCGCAGAGACAGAATGTTGACGCCCTCTCTGTTTCGTCTCCACAGGCAGTAACAGAGGCGTGATATTGGAGACAGGAAGGCACACAGACTCAGCAGGAGGGAGGAGCACTTCGAGTGAGCGTCTGCCTTTGTGTGCAGCGTATGCTTCCTCGCAGTAACATGTCCTCACCTGTGGGCCTCTGGTCATTTGTAATAACTGTGAAGGATGTCAGTTCTTTTAATTCAGTGTGAGTCGGCCATGTCTCTAATTTGATTAGTTAAAAACTTCAGAACAAAGGAGCCTACAAAAGCCTTTTTCATCACACAGAGAGGCTGTATGATAAAACTAATCCAGTCTGATACAGAACACTGTGACCTCTGCGAGCAAAGTGAAAACCACTGATCATCTCGTCATCATCATGGCACATGTTAATAACACAGTACTTGCTGTTATTAATGCACATCCTCGAAAACTGATCAAGACTGAACTTTTGGGTAAGGTGACAGCCCTAATAGCTGCAGATCAGTCTGGATGTAAGGTGGTCATAAAGTTGTGATACATGAGATGTACTGAGTTTAGCTTGAGCTTATTAAAGAGTTTGTTCACAAATTGCATTAAATGTTATGTCCAAAGATTCAGGGCTTCTGGACTGAAGTTTTTCATTTAATATCTGTAGTCTTGAGGCTAAATATGAAGCCAGAGCTTATGCTCATTATTTTAAGTGTATCTAGACTGCCCATTAAGTTGGATAATGCACATTTCCTCTCCTACTGCATTATTATAGCAAAAAGATTAATATTTATGGTCTGGAACAGTCCTGCTGCCCCTGCAGCTAAGATGTGGCTAGATGGCATTACTAACACCATAAGACCTGGATGTCTCTACAAACATATCTTACATCTCAAACTTAAACAATGAAATTAAACATAAAACATATGAGTGAATGGATAAAATAACCAGGAGTGGAATACTGGGGAACCACTGGGATTGAGCGATGGGTGGAGTCGGAGAAGGATGATGGATTGGACACAGAGGACTGGACAAGTACCCTTTTTCTTTTCCCTTTATTATTTATTTTCTTATTATTTCCTTTTGATTTATTTTCATATACAAATGTATATTTACAAATATAAATACTTATGTTAAAATATAAAAATGAGTCATGAATGTATAGAAGAAATATGTTGGAAATATAATTTCTCAATAAAAAATGATGTTTGAAAAAAAAAAATAAAATAAGAAAAAAAAGAAATGCCTTCTCATCTTGTCAACAAAAACTCCAAACTCAACTGTGGACGCTCTCACATCTCCGCTTTCTGGTCTCCAACCACCTCAACAAGTGAACCCAGGCATCGTGATCTGTTGAGTATTACACATAAAATAAAGCAAACTTCATAAAGGGTACTCGGATGTACCCGAAGATGCTCCTAGATGGTTAATAAGTGCCTGAAACATCATTTAGGAGAGCAAGAACAAGTCTCAAGCGTTGTAAAAAAAAAAAATCTATACTCATACTATACAAATAAATCTTAAAAAAAAAAAAAAAAAAAAAACCCATGAAACTTTTTCCTCCTCTTTTTCTCACAGTGATTGTCAAGCCCACTTGCAACTGCTTCTCTTTACTTTGCATAACTTTTTATTAAGATTATTTAATTTTATACTTGTGTTACTCAGTGTTCTGTTATAAAAGCATTTGGAATATTGTTGATGCGTAATCAAAAACAAATAGAGGAAAGCATCAGCTTCAGTAAATGATCAATATGATGGCCGCGGATTGATTCCAACCATTAGCTTCTTTCCTGCACATCACTGCCCGCTCCCTCACCCTGCTTTTCCTTATACTTTTCACTTTCCTCTCAATCACATTCATGCCCAAGGATGCACTTTTCCAAAAATTAAAGAGGACAAACATGATGCTCACCTGTGTGGATGATCTTGTGCCGTTCTAGGTTACCGATACTGTTGAAGATTCGACCACAGACTTCACATGGATGGATATACCTTTGAATGAAACAGCAGATTGAATACGTTATTAATCATTTTCAAATGAAAACATGAAATTTTACATGATATCAACCATCTCTGTGTCAAATAAAGCTTTTCTATTTAGGCTGCAGTACTGTCTTTATTTAATTTCCAAATCCGAATGAGGGTCCAGGATTTGTTGACATTGTGCCACAGGGCAGTTTTCCACATTTTGTGGAAAGGTTTGTGCTCTGTTAATGATAAGTAGTAATGGACTTGAGCTCATACAGCACTTCTATACTTTCTTTGACGACTCAAAGCAGCTTTACCATCTGCCCATTCATATCCGTTCATACACATTCACTCTCACATCCACTCAACTGATGGCTGGAGTTTCTATGTGTTACCTGTCAGTATCAACTAACACATTCACACCCTTTCATGCCCATTTACTCGCCACTGACACAGGAGTGGGAGAAACTTGGGGTTAAGTGTCTTACCAAGGACACATCACCATGTGACAGCTGAAGCTGGCCTTGAACCTGTGCCTCTGACACCCCTCTTTGAGCACTTCTAATCTTAAATTAAGATTGTAGTCCGTGATGGAAAAATGCTGTTAAAAAAGCCATGACAATCCCCCCAGTCTTGCTTTGTTTCCCCTGCACATTTTGAGATGTGAAGTAACTGCTTTATGTGCCATGATAAATAGAAGCAAGCTCTTACAGTGTTATGTTGCCTGTAATATTTGTACTTGTGCACATAATGGTACGTCTAATCTCGTCAGTTTGTAGCCTGCAGCTGACTCTTTGGATGAAAATAGGTACAAAAGTGAGGCTTATACACTGGATTGTATGGTTGATAAAAAAAAAGGTAACATTTATTTATGTTCTTGCATTTTGGAGGATAAAAATGTCTAACATCTTTGACATGAAGTCATAACATATCTGCAATGTTTGTGAAGTCTGTGTAAATGTGACCTAAACTGGCATCTCTGTCTGCATCCCTGTCTTTAAGTTTGGTCTTTGTGATCAAAGCTAGTTTAACAATAAAATAACATCACCACACTGCATTAATAAGCTTTGGAAAACTGTGTCTGTGCTGCCCCCCCGTGGTCTTACTTCTGCACTGCGGGGTCGGGTAGCTGCTCTCTGTGGATGACCAGGTGAGCATTGTAGGTGGCCTTCAGAGCAAAGCGTCTGTTACAGATCCCACAGCCATACCCCCTCTCTTTGTGCTGCTCCATGATGTGCTTTAGGTACTCTCTGCCCTTAGCGAACGACAACTGAACAACAGACACAAGAAGAGAGACTTTGAGTTTACACATGAACATCAGTCAGAGTTTTATTTTGGATTTAATACCGCCTTGTGCGAGTATGCTTGCTGTTAAAGGGTTACACCAACATTTTCTTTGTTGTCATGTCTTGCCTCACTCCAGAGTCCATCACATGCAGATAGACACCACTCTTTCGTCTCTGCGTGCAGTAACAAGGAAGAGATGGGCAAAGTTCTCCCACCGCTAATTAGCTTAGCTCAAGCACTGGGAGTCAATGGGTATAGCCAGCCTGCCTCTGCCTACAGTCATCAGGTAAACCCTTCAGTGAGTCTAAATGGTCCTGTGTGCTTGTTGTGACTCATTTTTTTTATCATGTTATGTTACGTTGTCTTCTTCTATCATCATATTATCTTCTTCTACTTGTAAACAGAGGCTTAGTTTTGTTGACCTACTTCCGCAGTGGTTTGTGATAGAGATGTGATGTTCACGAACGAGTCAAGTCGTTTTTTAACAGCTCTTGCAAGTAAACGATGAGAACCGATGTGCAGTTGTGACAGAGCCGGTGGTTTGCGAGCCATTATTTAATTTGTGGGCAATTTGCATTTAAGAATGGCTCACAAACGAACAGTTTCTAATCGGTTCTCATTGTTCACTTATAAGAGCTGTTCAAAAGACTCGACTCATTGACGTCACATCTCTGGCGCAAACCACCACAGAGGTAGGTCATCAAAATAAATCCTCTGTTTAGGAGTAGAAGAAGATGATACGAAGATAGTAGAAGATAACCTAACATAACATGATAAAAAAATGAGTCACAACAAGCACACAGGACTGTTTAGAGTTGCTGAAGAGCTTATCTGATGACTGTAGGCAGAGGCAGGCTAACACTACCCACTGACTCCCAGTATTTGAGCTAAGCTAACTAGCAGTGGGTGAGCTTTGCTTGTCTCTTCCATGTTACTGCACACAGTTGAAAGAATGGAGTCTATCTGCTTGTCATGAACTCAGGAGGGAGGCAAGACACGAAAACAGGAAAATGTTGGTGTATCCCTTCAAGATAAAAAAGCTTAATGATTCATGTTATAGTCTGAACTTTGACAATGAAAGACCTGAGATACATAGATATAAATATGAATAAATAATTGCAGAGTTTGATCTCTGTCAGGACAAATCTCACCTGGCATTTCTTGCAGTTGTATTTGTGATGTTCAGGGTCGTCTTCATCATCATCCTCATCTGTTTCGTCACTGTCTCCGGGTGAAATGCCGATCTTTTTGATGAAGGCTTCTCTCTCCTGCTCATTCATCAAGGCGATGTCCTGCAACAAAATCAAACCGATACTGACGACGTGCGTCGATGGTGGCTGCAGCACTTGTGGTAATTGCACCGGACGATGGCACTCATATCTAAGGTGCCAGGTCACAAAACTCAGACCATCTCAGACTAACTTTTGGAACATGACAGTGAGTTCAGTGTACTCCAGTGGCCTCAACAGTAACCAGATCTCAATCCAAGAGAGAACCTTTAGGATGTGATGGAGCAGGAGATTCCCATCGTGGATGTACAGCTGACAAATCTGCAGCAATGGTGTGATGCTATAATGACAGCATGGATCAAAATCTCTGAGGGATGTTTGTAGCTCCCTGTTGAATCTATGCCATGAAGAAATAAGGCACCTCTAAAAGCAAAGGCGGTCCATCCTGGCAGGATCGTGGTGTTTCAGTAGACAGTCTGTGGAGTGTATCTTTATAACACTGAAAACTTCACTTTGCTGCTTCTGATTACAGACCACAGCGACATATCTATATGCCTTTATGAAGTGATTAACTACTAAATACAAGTGATCACAAGCCATCACCTTGCGTTTTCATGTAAACATTTCATTTTGCCCTCACAGACTGATTTTTTAATGATATAAAAGAAACAGACAGTAAAAAGGCTTTCCCCGTGCTCTGTCTCACCTTAAAGTGAACGTGAATGTGATCTCTGAGGACGTCCACACGGAAGAACTTCCGAGCGCAGATCTCACAGGTGTACTTCTTATCACCGTGAGTCAACAAGTGCTTGTTCATGTTACTCCTGCAGGAGAACACCTGTGCACACAAACAAACACAGACCCACATCACAGAGTGAAATGAACACTAAGAACGAAGACTATAAAGGTGATGATAGTTTGGGCTTCATTTGAGTGCAATATGACGTGTGAAAGTCTCGATACTACACTGAGACCTTTGGATAACAAATAAAAGGACCATATTCTTCAGGGCTTATTGACGTTCATGAATTTAGACTTACACAGTATTTTTATTGTGAATGCTCAGTTACTGACAGCAATAATATAACAACTTGTTGAAGAAGCTTCTTGGATAAGAAGTGAAACGTCTTCCCAACAAACTCTACACAGTCCAGTTGCCTTGTTTTTGAATCTTCAGGATTACAACTTGTTGTGCAGCTGCACTGAACATCAGTGCCATATACTATGACAATATTTGTATTATTTATATGTATTAGGAATGCAACGTTTACCGATAAAATGAGAATTTCCGATGGTTAGTTTTACCGTTTTCAATTTTATGTACTGTTAAAACCGTGTTTGATTGCCTCACTTTGTCAGTAACTCATGGTGATGCTGATGTTGCCTGGAAAAGATAAGATAATCCTATATTGATCCCCAGAGGGGGAATTCAGGACAAGAGGGGAAACTGTACACGCATGCACAGTTTGCAATGCTTGGCCTCTGAAAGTGAAAGTATGGCAGTTGGTCCCCGCACGGACACTACCGGATATTTCTTTCCCCCTCGAAACAGACAAAGCCTGAAGTCTGGTCATATTTTGGATTATAGATGCCAAGGTGAAACTAATTGAAGACAGGCACCCTGTCTGCAGAAAATGCAGAAAAAAAGTCTCCAGGAGGGAAGGCAGGGAAGAACCACAAAGTACCAGCAGCACCTCCACCACAAAACCCCTCACAGCAGCATCAGAGGGGAGCGGCCTGGCTGGACTGTTGAGAGAGACCTCAGAGAGGAACCAGAGAGGTGAAAGGGATTTTACTAAACATCAATTGGTAACCCCCATCTTTGGCCTCTCTAGAGTCTGAAATACATAAATGATCTTTCCAATGTCTGTAAAAATGCACTTCCCTTGTTATTTGCTGATGATACCTGTGTTGTTATTTCTCATGAAGACTTTGGTCCACTGATAAGAGAAGCAAATGAGGAGCAGTCATCTTTTTCTAAATAGTTTTAAATTAACAAACTCTCACTTAATAAAAATACATCTAATTTGATCATATTTTGTAAAAAAAAAAAATGCAAAAGAAAAAGCTAAATATTCATCGTTAATATTAAAATGACTCATGTCAACTACATTACGTTTCTAGAAGTCATAGTAGATGAATTTTGTGCAAGATAACAATGAAATCATTTGGTATTTTGTGTTTGTCTATTTATTATCTTCTAATTTACAGTAATATTATGTACTGTAACACTGTATGGGCAGCCACCTGTCCCACTCATTTAAGTAAGATTTTGATTTTTCAGAAGATGTTTACAAGAATGATTAGTTTTGCTAAAAGAAGTGACCCAGCTGCTCCTCTTTTCAAAAAGTACAAGCTCTCATCAGTTTCAAATGTGAACACCTACCAAACCTGTGTGTTTAACGTACAAATATGTGCACTAAATCCAGGACCTAACCAGAACTATTAAGAAGCTTTCCAAGGCTTCTTCAGGTCTTTATTCAGACTATACAAGGCATTCAAGGCACATTCACCTACAGAGGACAATCTCTATGGACTAAGCCATCTTCATTTAAACCATCCATTTAAAAAGGTCATTAATTTTACAAAACATTTAATAATCCATGGGTCTTGAATCTGATATGATTGTTTTATGATGTGTTTGTTGTACAGTTCTATGATTCTGCTAACCACATCACCGCCTATAACTATAATTTTTATAAGCCTTTTGAGGCCCCTAACCTCCCTCCACAATTTTTTACTTCAATATTCTGAAACTGTTTTTCTTTTGTAAAATATGAAAGCATTTATGTTTAATAAACCGATGGAGAAGGGGTGGGACTAGATAAGTTAAGTTTCCTTTCGAATATATTGGATGTAATGACTACACTATATTTTTTCTTCTATTTCTGTTTTAATCGCTCTTTTGAATATATTTGAAATGAATAAGGCTCTATTCAATTCTGCATTGTTTTTATGTATAATCTCTATAATGTTCAATAAACTAAACCTAAAATACAAGCACTTTCAAGGATTTCAAGCACCCAGATGACGTCTGTGAGTAGCAGTTTGCCTGCAGTTTTGATCAAAGTCTGTAAGTGTTGAGAGTCTGTGTCATCTGTTTCTTCAAGTTTGATTTGAAACACAATAATGTCAAAGTTGGTGACTGTTATTGACGTATTATGACAAACATTTGTTATTTTTTACAGAAACAATATCGATACAGTTTGTGTTTTCCACATCAGCTAAAAACATCATGATATGATTAAGCCCATATCACACAGCCTTAAACCTCAGTGTATGATTCTACCTTTTGGATTAATGCAGAGTCACTCGCTGTAATTCTTTAAGGCTTTGCTGCTGTTTTGTTTCATTCTCACCTTCCCACAGATGGGACAGGGTGACGGCTCCTTCCTGTACTTGGTCCCTTCCTCTCCATTGGCCTCCAGCTCCTCTTTCTTCATTGGCTTTGACCCTGTGGAGGAGCAGAGTGACTTTAAACCACAAACTCTCACAAAAACTTAATGTTCCATGGAAAAATCAAGGGGCAGTTTGATGAAAGTTTTCGATCTTAACACTTTAAGTTAAGTGGGGTTCACACATAAAGATTATTGGGCTGTTTTTGTCCCGACTTTCCCCCTCCCTGATCAAGGATGGCAAACACCAGATTATTTTATGTCTTATGAGATTATCCTATAAGATTATCCTGTGGTCTGAGGTGTGTTAAGACTGAATTTGTCCCAATAATCGGCTCTGTAACGGGTCAGGCCCACAATCGTAATTTTTAAATTTCTTCAATATTTACGACGAAAAATCTTTGTGTGTGGAAAAAGCCGATGTGAATTGTGACGTGCCAATCAAGAAGCGAGCTGACTGAGGAACAAGGACGCAGGCGTTAATAAAAACAAGCATGGCCAACCTGAAACAAAGTTCGGTGGATTCAGAAATGGAGGACCAGCTTGCGTGTTCACGCTGTCTCCAGGATTTTTTCAACAGTCTTTTTTTTTTTTTTTTAGTTCGGGATTTTACCTTCAAAAATAGTCCCAAGACCACCATCATTCCCTCTTCTCAAAAGTCCTCTTCCATGTTGTGTGTTGTGTTTTCTGGTTGTTGCGATGTTTCTTCTTCATTTTTGTTTGATCATGTGAGATTTCTGTCTTGGAGGACTAGGTTCTAGATCAGTGATGGGACAGAATCGTGTGTGAGGTGTGCTGTGTTGAGATTATCGGAGCACACCACACACAGCATGACCAAAACTGTTCAATGCCTGATTTTTATTTTCATGTGTGGGGTCTCTGAGGAATAAGATAATAAATGTAATAACAGCCACTGAAGCCATTACTGATTTTAACATGTTGATATTTTTAATCTTAGCATATTTTAGCATTTGCCTGCATTTATTCAGTTTCTAAAACTGTTACGATCACAGATTTGGAGAATGTAGCTCTAGCGTCCATGCAGTCTCAGATACGGAGCTGATTTTCATAGCCGTGGCTGTGCCATGTACTTCATACAACCCCACTTCATAACCTCTTCATCTCTGACAGATAAAAAAAATCTCTCCAGACATGGAAAATGCTTATGTGTGTACCCCGCTTTAAGATGAGGATTAAATATTCCTAAAAGAAGATAAATCCGACCTTTGCAGATGAAACCTCAGCAAAAACAGGGACAAAGACAAATGGTTCCTGTCAGCCTCTGCAGCACTGACCTGCTCCGTGCCTCTTCTGGTGCTCCTGCATGACGTCTTTACGGTAAAACATCTTGTTGCAGACCTCACAGGAGTAGAGTTTCTCGCCGTGTTTCTTCTTGTGCTTGGAGAGGTTACTGTTGGTGGAGAAAAACCGCGAGCAGATATCACAGCGGAACGTCTTCTCGTCTGGAGGGAGAAAAGGATGAAAGTAATGAAGTTGGATAACATGTAATCTGGTTGTAACAGATCCAGTTTCATTTTTCAAAAGGGAAAGAAAGACGAGGAACGGAAAACATCTCACCTGTGCGGCAGTTGTGAAACTTTAAGGCATTTTCCAGGCGGAAGGATTTTTCACATGTGTTGCATTTGTATTTATACTCCAGGTCAGGCTGTTGAATGATTTCCACCAGAACTTATATTAGTAAAAACAAAACAGTTTCCTAAACCATCAGAGGTAACAGCCTGGATTCTTACTCACCATGTTCTTGCTGTGCTTGTACGAGATGTGCTGCTTCAGGCTCTCCTTACGGCTGAACAGTTTGTCACATTCATCACATTTGAACAGCTTATCACCTGGAGGACAAATGAGGTATCAAATGTATGAATTTTACCCCTCAAAAATACTCTAATGGCCACTTTATTAGGTACACCTTGCTGGTATCAGGTTGGACTCTCTTTTGCCTGTGAAGCTGCCTTAATTTAACCTTGCAGTGCAGCTGGATCAGCCTGATTCAATGTCTGTAATCATGCAGATCCATCTTACTAAGCATCTTACAGCTCTTTTAAGTGAAAGATGAGAACCGATTCACAGTTGTGAGTGAGCTGTTCGATTGCCAGCCATTCTTGTCCACTTAAAAGACCTGTTCAAAAGACTTGAGTGGTTCGTGAACATCACATCTCTAGCGCAAACCACCGTGGAAGTAGGTCAACAAAACTAAGCCTCTATTTGTGAGTAGAGGAAGATAATTAATTTATATTAGGTTAAATAGATTAGATAGTACTTTATTAATCCCTTTGGGAAAAACTTCCTCAGGGAAATTGAGAAATACGATGATAGTAGAAGATAACGTAACATAATGCAGTAAAAAAACGAGTCACAACAAGCACACAGGACCGTTTAGAGTTGTTGAAGAGTTTATCTGATGACTGTAGGCAGAGGCAGGCTGGCTACACCCACTGACTCCCAGTGTTTAAGCTAAGCTAACTAGCGGTGGGCGAGCTTTGGCTGTCTCTTTCTTGTTACTGCACGCACAGTCGAAAGAATGGCGTCTATCTGCTCATCATGGATTCAGGAGTGAGGTAAGACATGAAAAGAAAAAAAAGTTGGCGTATCTCTTTAAGTTGGTTGGACGGCGGCAGAGAAAGATGCCTGGTGAACCTGCTGTTGCATCGGAAAATAATTATTCTACTGGTGACGCTTTTCTAGCTTTTCTCTGTGTGATTTCTCACTGTCTCCAGTGTTGTTTATCCTGTGCGTCTCTGAGGAAGATTCTGTGTGATGATCACCCACCGTGAGATCTGATGTGTCTGTTCAGGTTGCTGCTGTTCTGGAAGACTTTGTTGCAGAGAGTGCAGCGGTAAATCTTCTTTATATCTCTGACTTTGTGTCTCTTTAGGGCGGTATTCTCTGCAGCACACAGCAGGACGACGCTCTGCGCTGCTGCTGCTGCTGCTGGTGCTGCTGCTGGAGGTGGTGGTGTTGGTGGTACTGATGGGGATTGTTTTGGCTCCAGGATCTGCACCAGAGGCTTCACATCTTAACACATCAGAAAGAAAAAGCAGAATTTCATGCATCATTGCGAGGCAGTTTGGATTACTCTGATACAAGATTTCCAGGATATAATGAATTAATTTATCTACTGTTCTTTTCTTTAATTCTTTGTCAGTGTCATATTAAATATAACAACCAAAGTTTGTTCAGAGCCATCATACACTGCAGAGCAAAAAAAAAAAAAGTAGTGCAAAGCCCTTTCTCCCAATCCCTTAGCCACCCACTGTGTACAATCAGTATGCTTTACTCAGTCATATAAAAGGTTCAGTGCAGGCACAAAAGTAATAAACAGTAGCAGCATTTAGAGGACAAATTGACACACAGAGGGAACATACAGACAGTTATTTGAGTGATCTTTCAATTTTGCAGCAGTGCAAAGACCCATTCAGAGCTACTGTAACGATGGGGTATGGTGAGTGTTTCTGGGTGGGGCAGAAAAAGGAGAGGGGTAACTGTTTTGCAGGCCTCACTGCCCGCTGACTATAAATATAAGTTTTTATTATCACATGTATGTTTTTTTATTCGTTGAAATGACACTAAAACATTCATATAGATAAAATTAAACTAAACAGCTGATGGAATATAGAGGAAAAAGGTAATAAAGAGAATAACAGCCACTGCAGCCATTACTGATTTTAACATGTTGATATTTTTAATCTTAGCATATTTTAGCATTTGCCTGCATTTATTCAGTTTCTAAAACTGTTAAGATCACAGAGTGGGGGAATGATATGGAGCTGATTTTCATAGCTGTGGCTGTGCCATGTACTTCATACAACCCCACTTCAAAACCTCAATCTATCCCCTTAAAGGGATACGCCAACAATTTTTTTTTCTTTTCGTGTCTTGCTTCACTCCTGAGTCCATGACAAGCAGATAGACACAATTCTTTTGACTGCGCATGCAGTAACAAGGAAGAGACAGGCAGAGCTCATCCTACGCTAATTAGCTTAGCTCAAACACGGGAGTCAACAGGTACAACAAGCCTGCCTCTACCTACCACGTTATGTTACATTATCTTCTACCATCATCGTATTGTCCTCTTCTACTCCTAAAATGAGGCTTTGCCTACTTCCGTGGTGGTTTGCGCTAGAGCTGAGACGTTAGCAAACAAGTCCAGTCCTTTGAATGGCTCTTTTAAAGCTGTAAGATTCCAGCTTTCAGCTCTCTAGGGGCCTCTATGGTCGTTGAGTGTCACTGCACGCTCGTAAAACAGAGCGCCTCACACCAGCGTGCATTTGTTGACATACAGAGGGAGGAGAAGCAAGCCGACAGGACTTCCAGAGAGACAAATAAACCATATAGACTGATAAGGTACAGTCTGATCATCGATTGAATAAATCATCACGTACTTACAAGTCCAACAATAATGGCCAAATCAGCATCGGTTGGACATCCCTCCAAGTCTTTCAGCTCACGCCAGCGAGTGAATGCCGGGCCAATGTTTATCCCTGTCCGGGCATTTAGCTTATTACTCTTCCGCTGTTTTTTTTGTCGTCTCCTCCTATAAACATTTCTTTTCCTTGGGTTTTTCGCTGCTTCTGCCATGATAACAACTCTACATGTAGCTTTCTTCTTCTTCTTCTTCTTGTTTAACAGCTGGTGGCATCCAATGTCAGAGGAGCATTACCGCCACCCACTATGCAGGAGTGTGAGCCAGAGGTCCCTATTTCCATTAGGAAAATAAGTGCATATTTACTTTAAACTAAACTCTGTTCATTAAATCCATTTAAAATTTCAAAAACTGCTTTATATTCTCCTTTTCCCAACGTTTAGCGTTCACCTCGAGGGGGAGGTGACATATGCCGTAAAGCAGTCAAAGCAGTAAAAATTTGTAGTTTTTTAGTGCGGAAGTGTTCCTACCATCCACATCGAAGTTACATTGTGCCAGTGAAGGTGATACAGACCCCCTCAGACCATGACAGAGGTGTCATTCAACCTGTTGTAAGGTGATGTACCATCACAATGACTCTAGAAATATTATATTAGAGTGGAAAAAACTCCATAGTGTTGGTTTAAGTGAACGATGAGAACTGATTCGCAGTTGTGAGTGAGTTGTTCGTTTGCGAACCATCCCTAAATTCAAAGGCAATTTGCATTCGAGAACTGCTCGTAACTCACTACAACTGCGAATCTGTTTTCATCGTGCACTTAAAGAGCTGTTCAAAAGACTCGACTTGTTCACGAACTTAACATCTCTTGCCATGGAAGTAGGTAAAAAAAAAAGCCTCTGTTTATGAGTAGAAGAAGATTATATGATGATAGTAGTAGATAACGTAACATAAAATGGTAAAAAAAAAAAACAGAGTCACAACAAGCACACAGGACTGTTTACAGATGCTGAAGAGTTTATCTGATGACTGTAGGCACAGGCAGACTGACAATACCCATTGACTCCCAGTGTTTGAGCTAACCTAGTTAGCAGTGGGCAAGTTACTGCATGCAGAGTTGAAAGAATGGTGTCTATCTGGTTGTCATGGACTCAGGACTGAGGCAACACACAAAAAGAAAAAAAGTTGGCATATCCCTTTAATAAAAAAGTCTCAAACAAATACGTTTTCTCTGATGGTGCAGCCTGATGGAAATTTGACCCACTGACCTTTCCTGCTAACATGGCTGTGTGTCACTGGTTCTGCACTTTAAGTAGATCTCTATTCACATGTATCATTTCAAACATTTTCTTCACCTGCGCCTACTTCAATACAATATCTCAGTCCTTTTCCCAGACTGGTTTGGAGAATGTGCCTGAACCTGTTGTTGCCTGTTCACAGTTAAAAGTTAAACAAATAGTTAGAAAGAGGGACCCACAGAAGTGAAAGTGTGCAAAGTTTTCAGTGTGGTGCAGTCATGAAGAGCAAAACAAAAGATCAATATACTGATCTTAACTTGGTTTAGTTGTATGTTAATTAAGAGACAGGATTTCTTTATGGAACAGATCCTGTTACCCCCTTATTTGACTGTGATAAGTTTCTGATTTAATTCACTTTGTTAATCAGTAATGAGTCTAATTCAGTGGTTTTCAGACTAATTTTGCCCAAGAAACACCTCAAATCAAGGCAAATTTAATTGCACACCTCATTTACATCCAAGCAAAATGCCCTCTTGACACTTGTTACTGTAGACCTTATTTCAACAGCACGAGGTAGGTTGTCTAAAGCGTACTACGGTTTTGGCATGTTGGTCTTTATTTTGTAATTTTAAGGATGCATGTTCTCGGCGAAAAGCCAACAAAGGGGACGGAATATGTGCCATAGTTAATTAATTATGGATGGGTGTGTTTAAGGTAACAGGAAGAAGTAAGTGCAAGCCTGTAAACCAGTCTGCTGATACAGAGATCAGCACAGAAGCGGCCTGCATTAGTAGCAGTTTTTAAAGAACTGGATGACATTTCTTCATCAAATGAAGAACTGCGAATAACATTGAAAACATTTGTCAATAGAAATTATATTTTACTGTTCTCCTAACATTTTTGTGAGAATTTGCTGCATGAGTTGGCTTAAGGTGTACATTTCACTCTACAACTACTAGATCATCTGTCTGGCCCCTCATAAATGAGACTGACAGAACGATCATCCAATCACCTTCTGGATGTGTTTTTAAAAGGTTCTCCTTTCTCAAACATTTTCTATGAGCTGTTGCCTGGATAGATTTTGAAATACATCCTGTTGTAGATGTGTGACTGTCAATCTAATGCTTCAGGGTAGTCATGATGGCTTTTGACGATATACTTGCATGTATGCGATATGTGTTACTGGAGGATACCGTAAGAGGGCACTCGAAAACCTCAGGCTGCATGCAAGTAACTACATGTAGTGTGATAAACTGACCGCAAACATGGCGACATTTACATGAATTAGAGAATAAAACTAACGAAATAAGACCGGTCACGCAATTTTGCTGCACAGTTAACAAGTGACGCACTTCCAGATGCTTTTTACGTTGCAGAAAATGTATCAAAATCATGTCTGCTTGTGTTTTTCACGAACCTTATTTCAGGCATTTATCAAAAAGAAACATCCAAAAATCCTGTGGACTTTCAGACGTGGGAACTTGAAATGCTAAAATTCCAACTTATGTCCACACTTCTGGACTCCTGCACCACTTATTTCCAGATCTGATTCTCAACGGCATGCCACCCTGAATAGTTCGTCTCACCTTTGTTTTTACTCGCAGCAGCAGCTCCAGTCCTGCGTCCCTTGGCTCTCCTCGCTCGGCCCAGTCCTCTCCTGAGGCTCTGCGTAGCTGCAGCGGCCTCTCTATCCTCCTCCTCAGGGTCCACAAGATTCTCCCCGACTGTTACCGTCTTTATCTCATCATGACTCAGCACGTTACCTGTGATCAGTCGAGGAGGAAGAGGATTCAGAGCAGGAATCATGACTCAGCTTTGCCTCTGCTTAGAGATGTTTTAAAGGAATGACTGACAAACAGCTTCATTTGTTGTCTTGTGTAATGACTAAATCAGAGACGTGCAGAGGAATGAACTAACTGGAGATATTGATGGTTTTAAAGATCTTACCTTTATTATTTTCTTTGCCTACAGAGGAAATGCATGCTTTTTCCGTGGTCTCTGGTTTAGCAGGGGACTCCCCATCTGATTAAAAAAAATTAAAATAAAACAAAACGTTAAACTAACTCTGGTGCAGTGAACTCAAGCCAAATTGAAGTATCTTTCTCTGATACATTGCTTGTGCCATACAAATAGAAAAATGAACACAACATTCAAAATAAAGCTGAACAGTAATTTTTTTTCTTGTGAAATATTTACTGCAATATTTTTTCCAAAAAGAAAACAAACAAAAACACCAGACATTTTTACATGCATTAATAAATTTAAGTCAAGAAGTGACATTTTCCTTATTTTAGTCTTATTTTATTTTGTATTCTAGATCCTGCTCTTCATACATGAAGTCAGTAGGTGGCTTATAGAGCTAAGCCCCAATTATTTGATTAAATGACCCTTAATTGATAAAATTATAACTATGTTTTATCACCAGACAGTCTTACTTTTAATTTTTTAGCCAAAAAAAGTCAAATTTTCAAGTTTTATGAAATAAGAATAAGAATCAGGGATCTTAAACATGCTATATTTCAGTCTCAGAGTGATGGAAACAATGTGAGAACTATTACATATAAAGGATAAAGATGATTATAAGTATTTTTTTGTGGTGGAAACAATACTTTTGGCCTCTTTTTTACATTTCAAATCTATCGCTGTGTTTAGAATAGAAGGAAATAATGTGTGTGAGTCCCTAACTGAACCAAGAGAAACTGGGGTGGGTCCATCAGGACTCTGCTTACTTTGGGCTAAGGCCCTCTGTGCCCCCTTCTGCTCTGCCCCTGCTCTCCTTCCTACAGCGCTCTGATGTACAGAGATGCAGAAGGAGAAAGGAGGAGCCCTGAGTCAAAGTTAATCTTGTTGCTTGATAACAACAAGATTAACTTCATCAGCCATCTGTAACGACGTTAGAAATTTTGTGTGATCGGCGTGACGGTAATGTGGAACAATACGGAGCCCACAACAGCGAGCTCCTACAGCTGATTGTTAAATGATCACAGCAGCATGTTTTTAACAGACTCTTTACTCAGTCAGAGCACTGATCAGGAGTGGGACATTAAACTGCTACATGAATGTCTCTTTAAAGGGGTTTGGAAACAAACCCATGGCTCTCTCTGAACCGGTTTTATGGTGAGTTACACGATGCACAACATGTGTTGGACACAATCCAAGTATTTGAGGAAAATGTTTTTCAAGTTTATTCTGTATGTTTGACGTAATCTCACAACAAGGGTGTCCGAACTTTTTCATTAAGGGGCGCCTAAAAGAGATACCTAAGGTTGACCGGGCCGCATTGTTATAACTACTGTTCGTGTATCAAGATTATTGAAATTAATCAGATGTAGATTAAGTTATTTATATTTATTGGAAATGCTTAATAAAAAAAGAGAATAGACATCACAGTTTCCTTTTTGGGGACAAGGCAAAAAAGTCATCCATTGTAATAAAATGGTGGGGTGGCCAATCAGAGCAGGTTAAAAGTCCATTTGGTCTGGTTCAGTCATTTTCAATCCACAAAAAAGCAATAAGAATCTTCCATAAAGTTGGATTTCTAGAATACACCAATTCACTTTTTTTAAGGTCCAAACTATCAACATTCATGGATATTGTTAAACTGCAAACAGCACAAATAATGTACAAGGCCAAGCATAATTCATAACCACATACAATCCAAAAACATTTTAGAGATCGAGATGGGGATTATGATTTAAGAAGAAATTTTCATCTGAAAATTCATAGGTCATGCACAAGAATGAAAAACTTCTGTGTTTCACGGTGTGGTGTTCAGTTATGAAACGGGTTACAACAAGATCTAAAGCAATGCTCAAACCTGATGAAATTTAAAATAATGCATACAAATATATTTTGTAGTAGAAAAATGGATAAAACAGAAGGTATTGCTCTAAACTGAAGGATGAATACTTTTGTTGGTTGGTTTGTTGTTATTTTTTTGCCTTTGTTTTGTTTTCATTTTGTTTTGTTAGATCACTGAATTATTGCATAGAAACTGTTTTTCTTTTGTAAAATATGGAAACATTTATGTTTAATTAACTGATGGAGAATGGGTGGGATTTGATAAGTTTTACTTCCTCCCACTCCTTTTTGAATATATTGCATGTAACGACTACACTATAGTCTTTCTTCTATTTCTGTTTTTATCTTTCTTTTGAATATATTCGAAATAAATATGGGTCAACTCAAAATTCAATTCATTGTTTGTTCTGATGTCCTTTTTCTCTCTTTTATTAAACTCCTCTGTTGTTGTGACATTTCAATTAAGTCCACTGTGTTGTATCGTCCAATCAGTGAGTGATGTCCTGTACAGCAGGGTCCACAGCCCTTCAGCATGGGTCCTCCAAGCAATTTGACTGCCATGGTCTGGTCCTTCATGGGGCGGTTAAGAAACTACATCGGGCTCGAGCAAAGACCCAAAAACCCATGCCCTTAAATAAACAGCCTGGCATGCAGCCTTATTCAAAATGAGAATGGCACACTGAGCAGCAGAGAGAGGAGGCTGATGGCTCATCTCTGTTTTCAGACTCAAAAACAAACCTACAAACTATATAGGAGCTTGGTGGGTGCTTGGTGATGACCAGCACAACAATCTTTGTAAATCAGTCTTTGAGACAGAAAAGATGGCAATTCAGGCAGCAATTAAAAAATAATCCACACCCCTATCCCCGCCAATAGACCGCCTCAGCAGAACAATAGCCATGGACACAGAGCACCCCTTCAATACCCACCTCAGACTTCTGCCCTCAGGTCGCAGGTACAGGACGCTGAGATGGAGAAAGACGTGCTGTAACAAAAGCTTTGTACCATCTGCCATCTCCATCCTCAACAAAACAACCCACTGATAAACTGATCTCTCATTTGATGTAAATCTCCTGGATGAGTACAATGTGTGTTGCTGTTTCCTAAATGTATGTCTATTCTCCTTTGACAGTCCGTGAAAACAAATTTCCCACTGGGACTATAAAGTTATCTATCTGCTCTTAAGTGCTGTGATTAGTTTGTATTGAGGCCCAGTTGTTTTCACAGGAACATCTCTGCTGTAATGTTTCCTACCTGTCGGGGGTGGTGGAGGTTGAAGTGGTGGTTTTAACATAGGCTTCTCCATCTTCTTGGCATAGAAAGCTCCATACCAAACCCTCAGCTCTGCTCCTGGCAGCACATCCTGAAAAACAAACATGTGGGATTAAGAAACTCTGGTACAGGGTGCTGGTTTGGCAGCCCCCGTTTCACAAGCTTATCCACTGTCCCTCTCTCTTTACTATCAATAAAGGCACACAATGTCCCCCAAAAAAGAAACTAAGGTGTGCTTTTGGCACAGTCTTTAGAGGGCTCAAATTTTGTCTTAAATCAGACCAAGACTAGCAGCAGCAGCATAAAACCTCAGATTAAAGATTGGTTTTTAAGCACCTGTGATGTGTTGAAGTAAATGTCATCATCCTGCTGGTATGCAGTCAGATTCTGGTGTTTGTGGTCTGTAGCAGGTCGAACCAGCATCATCCAGTTACAGTCCTCCTCACTGCTCGAGTCAAAACACACCACCACCCCATCCTTCTGGAAGATCTGATCATTCAGACAAACAAGAACAGTAAAACCCACACATCCATTTGTTCAAGAAAAGACAGAGCTTAAGCAGCACTTCTTATGATTCATAGGTCTGCACCTTCAGAGGAAACGCCCCCTCCTTCTCCAGGTGAGGGACCCTCTTTGCCTCAAATGGCCCAAACCGAGTCCTTTTGACCAGTCTGCGCAGGACGAACACTCCCTCATTCCCATCAGCCACCTGTCTGATCTCCAGGCTGTTCGGTAATGAAGACCTGATACAGGACGAGGACATCATATATTTAAAAGACTGTATATTAATCAATCAGTCATTATTTGCACAGTGCAAGTTCATAACAAGTGTTATCTCAAGACACTTTACAATAGAGCAGGCTGAAGCCATACTCTTCCTTTTATAGATACACATATATGCATATATACAAAAACATACAAAAATGTATTTGCATATACACATCTGTACATCCAGAGATGCATCCATTCCAGACAGAGACAAAAGGACTAAAATAACATTTGTTTTGGCTGAATGTACACTATAATCAATCTTTATTTGTATCGCACCATAGTTGTTGAATATACATTTATTAGAGGTAAGCCACTGAGATGGGGCATCTCATCTTCAAGAGGGACCTCATAATGGTGAGGAAATAGATGCAAACATGCATAACTCCAGAGGTCTTACTCTGAATGTATCACTGAGGTGCATGTAAATACTTCAAATCAGATTATTGGTATTATCAGATTACTACCATAACCCAATTATTCCTACTTACTGGATTACTGTGATCATGTTAACATACTCACTGTAAAATCATCCCAAACATTGTTTGCTATATCTGCTCTGCTGTTGGAGAATAAGGATCATACTGTGGCTTATGGGCTGAAAGGACCAAAAGTAAAGTATAAGGATGAAATAACTGCAGTAAGTAAAGGTCCCACACTCCAAACCTGTCCCTCACCTGGCTCTGCTGAGGACAAAGGAGTCCTGGACGGTCACCAGAGGTCCCAGTTCAGGACACTCAGAGTCATGAAACTGTCCGCAGTCATCACACCCTGAAACACAAAGAAACAAACCTGTAATTATTAATGCCAGACTCTCGCTGTGTGTTAAATTTACTGTAAAAGCGATAAATGTACTCACAGATCAGCTCATCTGGTGTCTGCTCAGCCATTATGACAGCCTGAGAGGAGACGGACAGGGGGGAACTGTTTTAGCATGGCACATTAGATTTTTACCAATATCTGACATGCCAATATTTTCAAACTCTCTCTAGCCGATACCTAAACTGATAGTTTTGTTTTCTTATTTAGCAACATACACACAACAAACAAGATGAGATTCTACGATTAATGAGAATTGATTCCTTTTTCAAATATAGACATTCAGTGATATTGCAGAAGCATTATGGTACATTTGTACATCCCCCATATATTACAGTCAGTATATGCACTATATCTGACTGATATAAATGACCAATACACAGCTGTGAATACTGGCAGATATTTTCTATCCATCAATACCAATAATGAGCATTTTTGGCTATTATCTGCAGATGCTAAAATTTCACTGATAATATTATACATCCCTACTTAAAAATCCTCAAACTTTGTTTTAACCTATGGTATAGTCTTTAATTCTGTAAATGTGTACAGCCAGATTATCTGCGCTAAATATTGCAGAATTTTTCAAATATTGTTTTTTTTATTTATTTGTTTTTGCACATTATGAAATAAACAAAAGACAAAGATAATAAATCATATATAGTGCAGGAGAGGTAAAAAGCCCAAAGTGCTTATTTGAAGCCTCCACCTAGAGTATGTTAAGGCTACACAATATTGTATAGGGATGGTAATTGATAAGGTTTTATCGATACCAATGCTATTAACGATCCTGCTAATTGATCCAATTCTTTAATGATTCCCTTATTGATTCCTGCAGATTTTCCATGTGGGCAAATGTTGGCCTGTAGATTTTCAGTGGCAACAATGTCAAACACACGTCACAGCATAGCTAACTTCTTCTGCTGGTGTTTCCACTCACTTAAGGTTGGGCAGTAGGCGCCTTTTGTAAAAAATTAAGCCACAATTCTGACTGCTTCTGAACCCTGTCAGTGGAAGGAATTGATAAGGGAACTGATTAGCAAAAAGACTCATGATATCGATACTTTGATGGAGCCGTTAACAATTCTCAACTGGAATTGGTTTTCGATTCCCATCCCTGTATGTACATATAACATACAAAAAAAGACAAGAGAAAAAAAATCAAAACAAGTTACTCACAAGTTAAGACAAACTAATAACAAAATGCCTACAACAAAAATTACAAAAAAAGGGAAAAAAGAAAAGATTAAAATAGAAAATGTGAGTGTGGTGTGTATGATCGTGTGTGAGTTCTATGAGGGATTGTATTGTCAATGACTCCAGAGATAATGACAAAAAAAACCCCAATGAAATAATTTTTAAAAATGCACACATACATGACATGAAAAAAGCTATTTCAAAACAGTAATTACATGATACTTTAAACATCTTTTATAACTATTTGTCAAGGAACTTTTCTTAAGCAGGTGAAAAACGCCATACCATAATTGGACCTCTATATCTGAATGAAAATTGACCTCTGCGAGTAAGAGTTTTTGGAGGATGAAGATTGGGTGTCTACTTAGCATGGAGTCACATTAAGTTGAATAAAAAATGAAAAACTTAGTCTCCATAAAGAACCAGATGCAGCTCTTTTTCACTCCCCTTTGGAAAAGCACAGTTCTGAGGGGTTGGGAGGGCAATGAGAGGCAATGATAATAAGCTCTACGCTGATTGGCTGCCTAAACGATGTCTGATGGGAGCGGGGAGGAGAGGAAACAGGCAGTTGAGTGGACTTTCAAAACAGTCATGAGTCGTTTTCATTCAAGCAACCCTCATATTATCAGGATAATACCTGCGTAATTCCCTGACATGGTTGTTCACACCTGTTCCTCTCAGCAGGGAGTATGCCCTGTCAGACAGGTGAGAAGAGGTGGACGTGGGTGTCCTGTCAAGTCTCCCATTTCCAGTTTTACACCTGTCGCACGGGATTATGTCATCTGCAGTCCCTGCTCGTCTTCATGAATTACCTGGGATGTTCACTTCTGCGTTATCACTGCAGCTCTAGCAATGTAACGATTACCGATAAAACGATAAACCGCGGTAAAATTTTTTGATGGTTAGTGGGGGTGTAATGATCCACTGATCTGGGTCGATCCATCGTTTGGTTAAGCAACCATCTAATCAAATCGATGGAAACTCAAAACATCGATCAACATCGTTATCTTTGAGATACGCCTTTATATTGAAATTCCAACCAGATATCCGTTTCACAGTTTCCGCCCAAGTGTGCCTCGTCCTGAAGTTTCCAGGGCTCGTATTCAGCGTGACACACGCATTTCAACCTTTTCACTCTCTCACACGCCACACCTGGTATTTCTCACGCATTAAAATTTATTATGTGGCGCCCACCAAGTAACACCGCTATATGTGCTTTGGAACATGTAGCAAGGCGCTCTGAGCATCATAGCGCTCAACGGGAGCTTGACATATCAGCCAATCAGAAAATAGCACTGCTGTATCCGGGTAAGATACGGTCGATCTGACTGCAGAGGATGAATACTGCACGCACACGACGGGAGTGCCTAATCACACGAGTACAGTAAGTTATCTCATCATCTGATTTTGTAGCGCACTGATTAATAAGAGTACTTATTGTACAAAAGGAAACAATGAGAGCTTATTCTTCCTCCACACCTACCATTAAACAGTAAAGCAAAGTCTAATCACACTGACATACAAACTGTGGTTACCCGGCATCACAGTCAAACAAAATCATCAATGTTGTTTAGTTAAGTTAATAGTTCTACTTTGAACATGAGAAATGTTTCGATTTAATTAAAATCAAAATTGCACATTTTCAGTTTGAAAGAGCATGGTCAAATGTTGGAGGTCACTAATTAACCCAATTTTAATTTTAAAACACGATTACATCATACAGATGGTTGTAATCCTCTATAAACTATCATACCCAAAGGTCAGCACATTGTTTCACATTTCAGTAATAAAATTGTCAAAACATCAAAATTTCTTTGTATTTCCTTCTTGCTTTAGGTGAAATGTAGCTGATTGTCTTAAATGTGTACATAATATCATCTTAAATTGATCAAAGGCCCCTGAATCGAATCAAATTGAAATCGAATCGTAACAGACTTTGTGATATCGGCAAATATCGTATCGTTGTCCAAAGAATCAATATCGTATCGTATCATCATGAATCTGGTGATTTACACCCCTAATGGTTAGTACTACCGTTTCCTATTTTACTTACTGTTAAAACCGTGAAGACCTCACTTTGTCAGTAACTCATGGTGATGCTGCTCATTGCCTGGAAAAGACAGAACTATGTGTCTGCTCCTTGGCAAAGCAGCAGCAGTCCCTCAGACGCAGGTACGCATGCACAGTTTGCAATGTTTGGCCTCTGAAAGCGAAAGTATGGCAGTTGGTGCACGCATGGACACTGTACTGGAGATTTTCTCAAAACGAACAAAGTCTTAAGTCTGGTCTATTTTGGATTTTCCAAGGATGCCGCATGGAAACTAATGGAAGACAGCGACCCTATATGCAGAAAAAAAGTCTCTGAGAGGGGAGGCAAGGAAGAACCACAAAGCACCAGCAGCACCTCCACCACAAACTCCCCCACAGCAGCATCAGAGGGGAGCAGACTGGCGGGACTGTTGAGAGAGACCTCAGCGAGGAACCAGAGAGGTGAAGAGGGTCAGGATATGACCTGCAGATAGTTCTTAAATTCACAATTAATTGTGAATTTTAATTCAATTAAACTGTTTTATTAAAAAAAAAGACATTTAACTAAATACATGTTTTTACATGATTTCAGTGTGTGTATAAGAACTTTTTGATGATTTTGAGCACATTGCAACAACACCGCAATAACAATGATAACTGTGATAATTTTGGTCACAATGACCATGATGTGAAATTTTTATACCATTAGATCCCTACTCAGCTGACTCAGACTTTACCCAGAAAAAATACTACTGGGTCAAGAGGAAATTGCCTGGGTAAAGATCAGGTGAAAAACTTTGCTGTTTGCATCCACACAGTTCACCTGGGTAAAGTCTGGATGATTTCAGGGTTTGTGTGAAAGGTAGAGTTGTTCCGATTCCCATACCAGTATCAGAAATTGCTCCAATACTGCCGAAAATGCTGGTATCGGTATCGGCAACTACTGGAGTCCAGGCACCATCCGATACCACGTAATTTATTAAATTAGTAATCTATTTACTGTTTAGCACCGTTAAACTCTGGCAAAGGGTTTAACCTGAGCCAGGCCTTACCACAATCATAATCATATCACAGTCATGCAGGCGTAATTTGTTATTTTTTTTATCATACTGGTGTCGGATCGGTACTCGGTATTGGCCAATACCCACAGCACAAGTGTTGGTGTTGGTATTGAGAGGGAAAAAATGGTATCGGAACATCCTTAGTAAAAGGGGTTATAAAGTCTGCCTGTGACAAGCGGAAAACACACAAGTAGGAGGAGGCTGTACAGCTGTGACATAATAAACCCCAGGAAGTAAAAAAAACAACACATTTTAGGATGCATTTTCTACGTAGGTGGGGTGTTTGGTAAAAGCTTTCATAATCTTCTGCCCCCCAAAGTCCTAATAATAACAATAACCGTGAGGAAATCTGACTATTTCAGGAGATGGGACTTTTAACATAGAAGTCTAAGCACCACCAAAAAGGGAAATTCTTTAAGTTAGAACTTTCAACATGTTGTTACATTGTTGTTGCAGCTTAAAAAATACACCGATTAAGCTTTATTTTACTGTTACTACTAAAAATACTCTTAACATAGCGTGTCATTCAAAAAAATCACTTTCAGATTTTTATTACTGAGTTGGTTTTCTAGCAAAAAAGCCATTATAATATGTTTGTATCAGGTGAAATTAGTGTTGAGGTATATTCTAGATTAGCAAAATTCCAAAATCGTGCATCTCTATTAATGGTCGTGATACCCATAAAAATCGAAATAATCTTGCTTATGATTAAGCCATGATGACAAGGCCTCATTAAGGATCAATAAAGTCTGAGACACATTCCCATTTTTCTAAAGGAACTACTTGTTTGAGTGTGACAGAACTTCAGAGCCTGTTCACAGTTACTGCAGCTCCTGAACGCACCACACCTTCAGGATCAATATTAGTGTACTACATGGAAACAATAACCGGTTTCTGGTTAAATGGTACAGTATGGACGTGCATGTTAACGTATGCAGCGCGGCCAGAGGCAGGGATCCTGGATTTGAGTCGTTCCCAAACTCCAGCCGGGTTTTAACTCCGATCTGAGCGGCTCCTCTTCAGTCAGATGTAACAAAGAACAGTCGGCATGGCGGATGGACCGGAGACGAGAAGCACCAGACTGGAGTCGATGCTCTTCAACGGCTGACAGAGAGCCTGGGAGGGCGCCAGGGAAACCCCGGAGAGGCTCAAACCAACCGCCTGCACCTCCACTACGGAGCTGCGCCGCCATTTTGTGTTAAAATCACGTATGAAAGATAGAAAACACGTTACCTTCTCTGCAAAACAGCCTTCATTTATCGAATCCTGACTCCGGGTTCCAATCCGCTCCAGAAACGGCGCAGGACCGGAAACGAAGCGCGTAGTGCATTGTGGGAACTGTAGGCCACAAGGCATGATTCAAATATGACATTATAAAGCACTAATTAGGCGTTTTAACGTTGTTTTTTTCAAACTCAGTTATTTATTTTTTTCTGAACATGAGATATGGTATACATATTTCATCACACCAGTTTTAACGTCCCCTTCACTGGCTCCCGGTCCACTTTCGCATTCATTTTAAACTACTTTTAGATTAGATTAGATATTGGATAGTACTTTATTAATCCCCTTGGAATAACTTCCTCGGGGAAATTGGCATTCGTAGCAGTTCAGTATAGCAGATTAAAAAGATATGTAAAAAAGATATATCTAAACAAAAATATAAATAAAACAAAAATAAAATATATGCTACTGGCTGGCTACTGCTCCTTCCCGTCCTCTGTCTTTCTCTTACTCCTCATCCCCCCCAGTGAGGAGCTGTACAGTCTGCTGGCCTTAGGGACAAAGGAGTTTCTCAGTCTGTTGGTCCTGCACCTGGGAAGGACATATAATCGTTTTTTAAATTATCTTTAATCGTTCTTAAAGCACTCAATGGTCTTGCCCCTCTGTACCTGTCTGAGCTCCTGCATCGCCACTCCCCAGCCAGAGCCTTAAAGTCCTGTGACCAGCTGCTGTTGGAGGTCCCCAAAACTAGACTTAAGTCCAGAGGTGGCAGGGCCTTTGCAGTGGTTGCCCCTTGACCCCATCCACATTAGAACCTCCCAGACCCAGGAGACTTTTAAATCTTCCCGAAAGACCCACCTCTTTTTCCTAGCGTTTCATAAATTAGCACACACAAATTACTGGCACTCTGTTTTTTCCTACATTTATTGGTTTTATTTCACTGTTTTAATTTTATTGTTTTATCGTAATCTATTTATTTATTTACTTCTTTTTATGTACCCTATGTGCAGCACTTAGATCGACTGCTGTCTTCTTAAAGGTGCTTTATAAATAAATTTGACTTGGCTTGATATATATGAGACATGCTTAACATCAGTAAAACCAAAGAGCTGATAGTTGACTTAAAAAAAAAGAGGCAAAGACTCACAACCCTGTCTACATCAGTGGAGCTGAGGGGGAGCAAGTGGGCAGTTTTAAGTTCCTGGGAATCGACATATCAGAGATCCTGTCTTAGACTTCACATCTCTGCCCTGGCTTAAAAAAAAAAAAAAAATAGCTCAAAAGCGGTTGTAATTCTTAAGGAAACCTAAGAAAGCAAAATTCCCATGCCAAGTTCTAGTCGACATTTACAAAGGAGTGATTGAAAGCATCCTGACTGGAAACATCACAAACTGGCATGGGATGTGCACGGCCCAGGACAGGACTCTGCAAAGGGTGATTAAAACTGCCAAAAACATCATCAGTACCCATCTACCAAGCATCAATATATTGGGGAGATGAGGTGCCGACGCAGAACCAAGAGGATACTGGAGGACAACACAATCCCAGTTGTATCCTGCTCACCCTGCTGTCATCAGGCAAAAGATACAGAAGTATCCGCTTTACCAGCAGACTGCAGAGCAGCTTCTCCCCACAGGCTGTGAGATTGCTGAATGCACCATCTGCACTTCTCCATGTCTAATGGTTTTTGTTTTTGTTTGTGGAGCCACATTTTCATTTCACTGGGCGACCTGTTGCATGATGACAAAAGTCCTTGTATCTCGTATGGTTTCTCAAAATTGTTTAAGTAAAGGACAAATAAAGTCAAACTTTGGCTTGCTAGAATACAGTGTAGTAATTTTGGTACCTTACCTTGATTGTTAACCAAAAGTTCATGAGAACATTTCCATAAATAGCACAGAAAGTGTAATTTATATTCCCAGCCTTTACTTAGACTTAGACTTAGAAAACCTTTAATATCCCCAGGGGGCAATTTTGTTTGCAGCACAAACACAAACACGTATATCTAGATACAATGACATACATTGATTACACAGACCTATCAGATATAAAATTCCCTATCACACAGAAAACGTAAGTAAATAAATAATCTGAAAATAAATAGTCTAACCATCAAAACTTTTACTTTGCTTAAGATGCACCTTTCATTGGGAAACAGTTCATATCACACCCCTGCCCATGCTTTGTTTAGTTGTGTGATTGAAATAGAAAGAAATGAGTTCATTAGTCTGATTTGTTCTAATATTGGGATGTCTGTACCGTCGCCTTGAGGGGAGAAGCATAAACTCCTGAGAGTGGGCGGGTTTTATCCATGCAGACCTTGTCTGCTTTTTGGGTAAGCCTGGTCAGATAGAGGTGGTACAGATCAGTTTGTTGCCTCCCAATGATCTTCCCACTAGTTCTCACAAGTTTTCCCACTTTGTTTCTGTGGGTGACTTTAGAATTACCACACCAGCATAATGATGCAATAAGCTAAATAAGACTAAATAAGAATACTCTCAATAAAAGCCTTACAAAAAGGTCAAAATACTTTTATGAAGTAACAAAATAAGAAACTTTTACTACTTATTGAGGAGATAAATCCTGCCCAGTTGCCCAATTAGACATCCATCCATGCATTATCTATACCACCTAACCCTTTTGCAGTCATGGGGGCTGGAGCCTATCCCAGCTGACAAGACATGTTTTTAATCTATGGATGACAAATATAAAAAAATAACATCAGACAACAGCTATAAAGTCATTATTTCATCCACAGAATGTTTCCTGCCAATATCTCAGCCATTTCATACTGTCCAGTGTACCACAATGTTTAATATTGTTAAGTTTAGGAGTCCTGGGCAAGCTAACAACAGGAGGTTTAATTTCTTCTCTTTTCAACCTCAGTTCTTAGGAGTCTATTAAGCAAGGATTTGATTTAAAATTAATTGAAAAAATAAAAATTTCATCAATTTATAGGACCAGATGCAGCTCTTTTCCCCTCCCCTTTAGAAAGGCTGGGATCTGAGGGGATGAGGAGGCTATGGGAGACTATGACAATGAGCTCCAATATGGGCTGGCTACAATACAGTGCAGCAGCTTTTTGGAACCTCTCCTTGATTATTAACCCAAGGTACAGGAGAACATTACCATACCTAGAAAGCACACGGTGAGCACAAACCTCTGCCAAGGTAGCTCACATATTTGCTGTTACATCTATAAGCAATAGTTCCATGATAAAGTTACCATCATAATATGATCCCTTGACCCTGAAAACCCACAGCTTGCACTCAGATGGGCCATTACCAACCTCTCCTGAAAATTATGATAATATGATGATAGTAGTTTTGGTGAAGGTAACTAGCACTGAAACTATAATATATATTTACAGCCTTTATTTATGTAAAATAACAAAAGAAGGAACTCATATACCGGCCAAAACATAACCTCCTTGGTGGAGGTAATTCTATCAATATGAACAAAATGGTCTTGTCTAATATCTTGCCTGAAAATGTATTAATATATATCTTAAAAACCTAGCCTTAATCGTTCATGAGCAAAATTCTTATTAAAGACATGACAGCGTATGTCACAGGAGAAAAGAATCACTACAGCACAAATATTTAAAGTGGCACCACAATCTTTGTTATTCAATCGATATTTTATTGCTGAAATGAAATAAGTCAATATGTAAATTAGTTACAATTCCTGCGGGGAGGTGACTGAAGTTATTCAACAAATGTTGGGTCATTTTCTGAGCACAGAGCAGATGCTAATAAAAACACATCATCACATACAGCCCTACTGCTCACTGAAAACATTACAGTAGCTGATGCCTGCAGGCTGCTGTGGTGGGTCAGGAGTCTGAAGCTGAGAATGACTTAAACAACCCGTTTTCCTCTCCATTACACAGAGTTTAAGGTGATTTCTTCCTTGTTTGAATGTTTCCTTTACAGACGATGGCGTGAGAGCGTGTCCATGAAGACTGAGTGTTTTTTATTTCTGATAGTCTCACGATGTAAACACTGTTAACAGATATGGTGTGTGCATAGGCCTTGAGATTAAAGCGAATGTTGCAGGAACACAGTGGCCGTCTTTTAGGAGCCTTCAAGTCACATCAAGTCAAGGATCAAGAGCGCTGGTGACGTCCTCAGAATGACTGTAACGCAATCTGTCTGTCACTCTGACCCCATTTAGACTCTGTGTTAACATCTATTCCGGGCATTCAGATAAGAAGAGGACTGTCCTCAAGTATGTGTCCATAATGTGCATAAAAATGACAAAAGTCACTGTCTCAAAACACCAGTCCTCACATTGTGAACATGGCCCCAACCCATCCATCCTGTCCGGTCACTTGTGGTCAGATTTGGGCAAAGTATTAAGTTACTTTGTTAATAATTATTTCTTTCAAAAGTAATAATAAAACTTTACTTATTACTCAGTACAAACAGAGTTCATTTACTCTCAAGTAATTTATCAGTTTTACCTTTTTTTCAACATGTTCCTTTCAGATATGATGGTGAGGCAGATACTTCAATAAATAGTCAGGATGCATGACATAATTGATATATCGGCCTAAAAAGTTAAATATCAGTATTGGCTGATACTGAATTTTTTTTGCTGATGTTTACAGCCGATATATCGGGTGGAACATCAGCAAAATACACCAATGTACCGTAGTGCTTCACCTTATCATCACTGCATAAGTGCGTTTAAAAACCCTGAGTTTCATTTTTTTTCAAGAGTTAAATGTTGTTGCCCTTGTTTTAAAACTGTTCCTCACACAAAAAGACTGAAAGAATCAAGTCCATTTTCGTTATGTAAAGACTTTGAGCTCACAAATATCAGTATAACGAATATCTGCAAAAACTCAATATTGTGTATCCCTAATAAATCCTTTGATGCATTTTTTGCAATTAAAAACATTTTGCTGATCATGTTAAGTTAACAATGGACAACGTTTTTCATCTTTCAAAAGCATAAACTCAAAGTAAGATAATACTTTGGATCCCTCTCATCCTCTCAGCTATGATGAACTCTTTAGCTTGTTTCTATGCAAACACATTCTCACCACCTAGGACAAAATGGATGGTAAGTACATTTACAACCCAAATGATAAACATTTCAATACCCTCATGAACGAAGACAAATGGATCATTGCAGCACAGCAGCATAAACTGTGCTCATTTGCTCTTTTCTGCTTAAACTCAAATTCAATTACCAAGATAAAGCATTCCTGAGGCACCTACACAAAGGCCCAAATAAACCTTCTGAAATTTGATTGACTGCCACAGATTCTCCATTGATTGGTTATTTGCCTTATCAAGCCACAAATGAAAGCTGTTATGTTGGCTGTATTTACTTTGGATTTGTTTTACAAACTTAAGAACCTTGAAAATGGGATGTATCAAAGGTGGCCCGCCCATCCTCATTCAGTTTTGACACCCCTGGTTTAAAGGACCATAAAACTTATAACCTCTACATTTCAGGATTTCCTGCATTGCATAATTTTGGCTTCTACTGCCACCTTTTGAGCTAAACCCTGGTTGATATCACCCAAAATGTATTTCACAACTGCTGTCACAGCACTTTGAGCAGTATTGATTCTGCAAAATCCATATGAATACACGTATTGGAGAGGAGTTTGTGATAATACAATACTGCATCAATTTTTTTCAGCAAAGGCCTAATTTCCACTATGTACTATCAGGGTGACTCTCCTCATCCATTTATTTTGATTATTTTTAACTTGGTGGTTAAGGGAACTAAGCAAACACTGAAATGTTAGATGGAGACCTCTGAATAGTCGATTGGTATATCCACTTGAAGTGCTACATAAGACGGATGACAAGGACATCAAACTGCTCACGAGTTTGGCTCCATGAAATCGTATAGCTTTCTAGACTCTCCTGTACTTAAATGCTATTCTGTCTGACTGCTCGCAAGCACATCTTGAAGAACTCTTGCCTCCTGGTTGTGACAAATGCCACAGACTGAGAGCCAGCTACACTTTAGCTTTAGGGTCAATAACAATTGTACCCCTTAGCCCTTGTTTTACCCATTCACCCTTGGCTTTGTGTGTTCACGTCTAGTGAAGGAGTGTCCCAATTCTCCATAAGGTTGAGGGGAAGGGCTACACAGCCCTTGAAACGAAGATAAACCAGGACCTCACTTGAAAGGAAGGGGTATGAGAAATATACGTGTATTAATCACAACCAAAGCTATGTCGAGGAGGTACCATCAAAGTATACAGCGTGATGGAAAACAGAGTGCTTTGCACCAAAACTGAGAAGAGTTAAAACAAGCTGAGTCAGCACTACTAATTCAACTAACCAAAGCGCAATAATCACAAGGTAAGAGGCTAGAGGCACAGCTTTCACCCTCATTGTCACTTATTAACATGCTTGAAGGAGGGTGATACATTATTAAGCAAATAAACATCATGGGATGCTGGTAAGATTGAAATAACCTCTCAATTCAGGTCAAGCATAAAGGTGTACTGCTGTGTCCTTAAAAATAAGCTGCTAAATGGGCCAGCTCTTATTTGTGATGTTACAAATGGTGTATGTTTCTAAAAGATGTTTCCTTTCCTTTTTACATCATATATACATACACAGTGAACCAAGAAGCCCAAATTCTTCCAATTTAAGAGCAGTTTGGTGGAAAGAAGGCTCTAAGGGTCCTCGAGTTGAGATTTTTGCATTTATATCTTATTGATCAGATAGGCAGCTAAAAAGACCACTGCTGATAATGAGTTAATGAAGTTTCATTATTTAGTGTAAAGCGATACGCCAACTTTTCCTTTTCTTTTCTTTTCATGTCTTGCCTCACTCCCAAGACCATGACAAGCAGATAGACACCATTCTTTCATCTGTGCGTGCAGTAACAAGGAAGAGACGGACAATGCTTGCACACCGCTAATTAGCTTAGCTCAAACACTGGGAGTCAATGGGTACTATTAGCCTGCCTACAGTCATCAGATAAACTCTTCAGCAGTCCTGTGTGCTTGTTGTGACTTGTTATTTTACCGCGTTATGTGACATTGTCTTCTAGGATCATATAATATTCTTCTACTCCTAAACAGAGGCTGTTTTGTTGACCTACTTCTGTGGTGGTTTGTGCTAAAGATGTGACGTTAATGAACGAGTCAAGTCTTTTGACTGACTATACCCATCGACTTTAGTTTTGAGCTAAGCTTAATAGCAGTGGGTAAGCTTTGTACTTCTTTTCTTGGTACTGCATGCACAGTTGAAGGAATGGTGTCTATCTCTTTGTCATGGACTGAGGAGTGAGGCAACGCACAAAGAGAAAAAAAAGAGTTGGCGTGTCCCTTTACGGTTTTGTTTAAGCCTGGTGTTGAAAAGGACTTGGACCAAAAGCACGATTCGTATTAGAACTGCATTAGATTATTAATAAGTTGATATTTAAAGCCTGATAGACTATAAGTAATTATTTATTCTGAGAAAACATCCAAATTCAAGGAAATCAGACAATAAGCATTGCCATGAAGCAGGAGTGAAGCGGTCTTTTCCTTTATAAACAGATATTAAGCCATATGATAGGCAGTTAATTGAGGCTATTTTTATTGAGTCCACAAATATCAACTATTAGGGGTCACCTCTACTGGCTCCAACTTCTGAGCCGAGTCATATAATCTGTAAATCTGACAGGAGCTCCAGTTCCTATCTCTGGTAACACAATTCAGCCATGCTTTTTGCTAACTGGTGGACTACATCCAATTGTGCCACTTTATGGAGAAGGAGTCTTCACTACCAAATCAATATGATCAAGACGTCATGCAGTCCGACCTTAAAGATATCAAATCATTTTCAGAGCATACTGAGGTGTGTCCCTACCTGGCATTAAGGATTATCACTTGTTATCTGAATGCCCACTTCAGATGTTGATACAAAATGTAAACGAGTCAGTGAAGCATCAGTTCTCTCATTGAGAAAACAGTAGTTAACATGATGTACAGACATGTCTGCAAAGCTGCTTATAAAAAAGAAATACAATCATAAGCTGGATAAAAAAGCAGCCAAAATCTGTTTGTTTGCTCCAATATTTTTTTCACACTTTCTCTTGTTCGAGTTTAAAGCTACATCTTTTCAAACATTAGAACACAGAAGAGAAGACTGATGTATGCAGGGTCGACATGGGTGTACAGACAGGTTTCATGAGTGTCTGGCCGAGTGTCTGGCCGAGTGTAACGTCACAGTCCCTGGGTTAAAAAGGTTCATTCATTTCCCTTTTGACATGTTAACAACCCTGCTGATAACAGTAGTGTGGAGGAAGGAAGACAAAGACAAAAGTTGCATATCTTTTGGAAACACTGCAGAGGGGAGTAAACATTAAACGCCCACACAAAGCTGAATCTTAAGCCACAGTGTTGCTAAATTTCTCCTTTTTTATACGGGTGTTATCTTCTGAAAAGCAGGGTATGGCTGATACTTTACTCCAGGGATGCACAATACTGGTATCTGCAGATAAAAGCTCATAGCTACTTTTGGAATTGATTATGTTCTTTCTTGTCGCTGCCTTTGTGATAATGCCTCTCTTGACTGTTGAGTCTGTTTCTTCAGCTGAAAAGGGAAATATTGAACAGAGCAGAGAGGGTTTAGCATCTCTAAGGATGACTTTTGGTAAATGGTCCCAAAATGAAGCATCAAAACCTGTGCTGATAACAAGTCAGTATTGATAAGAAAAACAAAACAGTCAGCACACAGAAATGTGCTTTTACAAAGTATTTTTTTTAATTGGACAAAAGCAACTTACAGTTCATGATAAATGCATTTCAGCACTCAGCCTTCTTTAGTGTTAGTGCTGAAATGTGTTTATGGTGAACTGTGAGTTGCCTTTGCTCAATTAAAAACCTATTTCTTTTCATGAAAAAATACTATTAATTGAGTTTTCTGAGCGCTGACTGTTACCTTTTTCTTGTTTTAAGTTTTTTGGTCCAGCACTGGTCAGTTTTTTGGTACTTTTGGAGGGTGCTTTGTATTTTTTCCTTGTTCGCCATGTGTCAACACTGATACCACACCAGGGCCAAATTTCACTACTCATCCCTCATTTATCAGCTGAACATTTTAAAGTTTGAATAGTCACATCGTATCAGAGTTTCCTCAGCTGGAGTTTTTTCCTTTTTGTTTTGTTGCATCCTCACCTCTTCAATAAGGACAGAAGCTTCAGCCATAAAATATGGCTGGTTTATTTTTTCACTTAAGGTGTTTTTTGTTACTTCAAGCAGATTGCAAGGATTACCCAAAGTAAGTACCCTTCAAAACTGTGGTTTACTTCTGATATTTCATTTTAATTCAAAGGTGTGAGCTCCTTAACCCTTAAAAGTACAAGTGATTCAAAAAGGACTGTGTGTGGTTGTTTTTTCACCAGTGCTTTAGAAATTATAAGATGATACCATAATTGGTAGTTAAAAAAAAAAAAAATACCAGTTCAAAAAATAGGCTGAGACGGTCCTGGTTCAGCGAGACAAAAGTTCTTTGTTAAAAGACAGTCTGACATAAAAAAAAAATTGGAGCCACTCCGATGTAGTTATAAGTCCTTTACTGTAGCAGGGATAAGTTACATACACGTTGACATGAAGACTCAATAAATTGAAAAGCACAACAAATCCCTGCTAAAATAAAGGACTTTTAACATCTACACCGGATGTCAGACTGTCTTTTCACAAATAATTTTTGTCTCACTGAACCAGGACAGTCTCCAGCTTGTCTTTTGAACAATTCTCAAGGTTAATGAATGAAACTGAGGTCCCTTTGGCTCAACAGTTTCAAGCGTTAGCAGAAAATGTGTTATATACTCACATTAGTCCAATCTTAAACTCTTTAAGTCATGAGTTTGTTTGTTTTTTAGGCTGTGCAAGATGTTGCACACATTTTTATTATTTCTAAAATTATTTTATAATTGAAGAATTCATCTAGCAGTTTAAGTGCGGGTAAAGATAAGTAAAACCAATTGAAAGTAACTATTTTCTGTGAGTTTGGGTGAGTAGATCTTCCTTCCCCTGTTCATATCATCGGGGATCTTTAATTAAATAAGGTTGGTGACCACTGCTGTGTTGTGTAATCCCACTCCCTTGTCCAACGTGGCAGAGTTTCTGCATTTCTGGTTAACTTCACAGTGACCAAGAATGAAGGGGAGGTCTCTAGACTCGTAATAAAAATATCATTGTCAACATGATACATTTATCTTTCAATGAAATGTAAATGGCTATGTTTTCACCAGTGCCTGTAACAGCTGCTACATTGACCATGTCTGTGGCCGGGACATGGTGGCTTAAGTGAAGTGGAGAGCACAATACAGCAAATATGGAGCATCTCTTTACATCTACTGTGTATTAGAGGAAATCTTTTATTAAACTGGATATGTTTTGTTCTCTGCATTAAATGTGTTTATTGAACATGCTTTCATTGTCTTTTCAGCGTAGTTTTGCTAAAGTCTCAGCTTCTGGAGTCTCCTATGATCCTGTTCTCATAACTTGGTTTACCTGCTGTGTCAATGGCGAAATGCTACGTTGATGAAATAGATAGGTAAAACTTCTATGGCTGGCAGTATTCTCACTGAGGTTTAATCCAGAAATATTTATGCATTTGTGAGGAGCCAGAAAGTGAAAACAGAACTCATGCAGCTATCAAATACACAAATCTTAGAAATTCTGAACTGGTTCTAATCATCTATACCCTGGCCTCTTCGTCAAGAGGTTTTTTAAGTGATGTTTGTGACTCTCAAAAAGGCAGATGGAGTTTAGTTTGACTGTCACTGTTAAAAAACACAATCCATAAAATGTCTTTGTTTTATGAGTCTATCTTTAAAGTAAAAGAATACTTCTTGCATTTATTGTTGAATCCAATGTGGTTTGTCTTGATTTTTGTGTTTCAAAATAACAGTAGAATATAAATCGTATCACAGGAGAGACTTGTGTTGTCAAAAATCAGTTATTTTAATGTTTTAAAATGGGTCTGGAAGTATCAGCATATCAAATATCAGCCATAATCCAATATTGTGCATCCCTGTTTTCTACCAATTACAGCTTATTATGTACATTTCATACAGCTGCTGCTCTGTTATGACTCAATTTGGGATGACATTAGAAGCAAACGAATGGATATAAATACTACACTTCATAGTATTAGTGTCAAAAAGTAGTCGTGTTACTATCTCCCACTTACAGTGAAAAGATTATCTCCCTTTGTGAATGTTTTTTAATCTGTAACACAAGAGTAGCTCCTGTCATTGCACTTTAAATTAAAGGTACTACAAATGTGCAAATCATACAAACACCACTCTTCTCTCTCTTCATCTTTGGTCCTGTTGGTCCACCGTAACCAGACGTACGGTTTGCAGCAGGGGAGAGTTTCCTCTTCACGCTCAGAGTCAGTCAGTGAGGTAAAGAGTCACAGCCCACACCAACAGTCTAATCTGTCGGAAACAAGGCCACAAAAGCGATTAAAAAAGTTCAAAATGTTGCATAAAATCAAATAAAAGGAACATGCTACGCCATATCCTCTGGAAAGCTGTTAATCCAAGAGTGGAGACCTTCGTCCACACATGCACACACTTCCTTTCTGTGGAAGGAAACGGCAGTCAAAGAGGACATTTTTCCATCTGCACAGCTTTCCCATTCACAATGCAGGAGCTGCAGTATGCAGGCCGGGCAGTAGGGGGAGCGGGTGAGCCAGTGCATGTTTGAGGTGGAGGTGGTAGCTGCTGTAAGAGAGGGCTGATGGGAGAGCAGGAGGGGGAGGGGGTCTCCTCACACCTGTGGTTCCCCCATGGAGGTAGAGCCGTTAGCTTTGCTCTTGTTCTTGCTCTTGCGGCTGAGCATGCGGCTGATCGTGGCCGTTCGGCTGGCTCGCTCCACCGCCGCCGGAGACTCCAGGTACACCAGGTCGTTGTGGGACTGGCTCATCCCCGGCTCCTTGCGCTGGTGACGCCGACGGAAGAAGAGCTTGGCACTCTTCTGCAGGAAGCTGCCTGTGAGGGAGGAACACAGGAAAGATCTATTGTGATGAATAAAGTAATGACTTCTGGCATGTGTTCTATCAAATCCTATAAGCATCTGAATCAGCAGCACTTCAGAAGCAGCCAAGAAAGAGCTAATAAATGTTTTTCTTTACTGTATTTATGTGAAGGGAGCAGACGTGTTGGAGGAGAATATTCAATCTGTCTCACATTAAACCAACAGGAGCTTCTTTGTAACTGAGATCTTTTCATAGACAGTGTCAAAGCTGTTGCAATATCAGATTATCAGAGTTTTTATACTTTCATCATTAAAAAAATAAAAAGATGGTTACCTGTTTTACTACCACAGCAACAAAATACAAGTCCTGGACACACAATATAGGATTATTTATGCTTTCACTTTACAAAAAAAGTGACAAAAGCCCTGCCGACGAAGCACCTGATTACAAAGGCAGGTACAGTTGAGTTAATAGTTGCCCCTACATTATTATTATTATTTGAGAAATATCTATCATCTACATAAAAAATCATCTTAATAAAGAAAAAATAATGTGCTTTACTATTTTTTTTGTTTTTTGTGTAAAACAGTAAATTAGAAAATTCATGGATAACAATAATAATTATATCTTAGCTCTAAAAAATGTCCTTTTAGTTAAAGAGGTTCTAAAATCTGGTGTATCAATCATCACAGAAACATCAAAACTTCTGTTGGTAATTACCAGTGCTGTTAATTTAGGGCAGCTGTGGCATAAACCTTTTACTGGGTGGTTGTCTAATAAATTTTTTAAGCACTGTACATATTGTTTATATGGAGTAATGTGAAAAATGTAGAATTTGAAATCATTCGACATTTTCTTTGTTATTTGAAAGGCATCCTACCATCACCTTCTGCACTGCGTTGCTTCACACCTGAAATAGATATGAAAAGTATTTTTCTGCTCCAGTGGAGGAGAAACCTAAATAAACATCAGTGTCTGTTGACTTGTAAATTTCAGCTGCACCTCTGCAGTTGTTTCCATATTAGTGATCATTAATACCAGATATTGCATGAAATATGTGTCACGTAATATTTAATATAACATCAAGTCATCAGGGCTGATGCCAATATCTGTTTAAAATCATAACAAAGCCAATACTGATGTCGATGGTGTTTTTTTCTAACGTCTTTCTTCGTAACTCTCAAACAAAATCAATATTTTCTCTCTTTTTTGATCATCAAAACTGATCAGCTTCTTCTGCTTAATATAAAACTTTACCTCTGAATCAGCAGTTAAGTGATGTTGTTGCTGCCAGCATTAAATAAGTATGAAACAACAAATTATCATCTTAACTAATATCTGCTCAGTCCTTATCTGCGCATCGCTACTTAAAACTTGATCTAATTAATAATTTAATAAAACAAGTACCACTAGTCTGCAATACATTAATAGGATCTCTGCCAATTACTCAGTGTTAGTACTCACGTTAAAGTCGTTTAAAACTAAATCATGTAACCAGATTAAGCATTTTAGTCTTCTAGTGAACTAAAGTTAGCAGAGCTCTGCACGCAGCACTCAGCTGAAACCTGCACAGCATCACTTTGCAGGACAACACTGCATTTTTCATTTTTAATACTGGATAAAGTCGCATTATCTGGCATTCTTGAATAAGGACTAACCTTTCCTTGACTAACCTTAAGTGTAATTTCTTTTTTTCAACTTAAGTTTTTATTTGGCATATGACAGTCATACAATGCTACATAGTAATATCGGGCAGGTAAAAAAGTATCAATAATACAATATTACATGAAGGTGTGGAAAATTTTTACAGGAAGGAAAAAGTTCATAAATAAGTACATAAATACATAAAATTAAAAATAATAATAATAAATAACTAGATCAAATAACCTAAATAGAGTGTGATATACAGTATATATTAAAAAAATTACTACATTAAGTACAATGAAGTACCAGATAGGGGTAAGTCAGCTGTCATTTTGCTGATGGATTGAAATACAGGACCAAAATGGTTCCCAAACTGATGCTGTGGTACCATCCCTGTTGTTTACCTTACAAAGTACACATTCATACGAAGCAGCCTTCATCATCAAGTTTACCCATTCTTTAAACTGTGGGCCTTTTAAGGATAATCCTAGCTGCCACTGAGACCCCAACCATGATAACAGAGAATTTATGTCTGATTTATTTATTAAAAATCTACCTTTTCAAAAAAGCTTTTTACTGAACTCTGCCGACTCACACTTACCTTCTTGTTTTTATCATTGTCTATTTGTTATGTGTTTCATCTGTTTTTAACCTTGTAGCACTTTGGGATTGTCTTTAAAATGTAAAGTGCATTATAAATAAAGTTTGTTATTATTATTCTTATTTAAATTGTTAGTTATCTGTCCATTATCATCCAATAAACAACCTTGGGCAGAGTGGCACAGTCCTCTTCAGTGTAATTTCAAAGATCCAGTTAATGAGGTTTCTCCCTGCGAGGCTCTGAGCACATTAAAAAGCAGCTATAACAAAATGTTTGGAATTGAATAGGGCACATATGGCAGAGCTAACATTTTTAATCCACTCTCATTTCAGTCCACAGCTCAATTAAGTTCCTTCTTCTCAGTAAATCCTACTGAGAGAAGTTAAATCTAAATATTTGAAGGACTTTGTGTGATTGTAAGGCCCTGTTAGACCTGTAATGCTTCAAATTAAAGCAACTACTGTGCACGGTTTTCTAACATCTACATGTAGTTTTTGAACATTGTTATCTACTCTACTGGTCGCTAGCACTGACTACACACATACAGCACAAGGTTATTACAAGTAACTCATGAATAACTTACTCTTGTGGACATAATGTGAGCTTATCACTGCTTTCCTCTACGGTGGCAGTGACAACAAAAGGAAAAATTAAACAGAGAGAAAGAAAAACAGACCACATCACAGAGGAGAAACAAGTAGAAGCTCATCCTATTCTGCCTTAAAGTCAGAGAGTTAAGATGGATCAGAGTAATGTTTCAGGAAGATTTTGCTGTTATCCAAAGTTACTTGTGGCTTCAGGTAGGTGTTGACTTCCCCCTGTGACCTCTCACCTCTGCTCTTCTTGCAGCTGGCCTCAGACACACACATGGACAGCGAGGCGTGCTCCAGCTCCTCTCCCGTGTGGCTCTCCCAGTCGTCCGGAGGCCGGCCGATTCCACTGGGACCCTCCTGGGGCTCGGACTCCTCAGGGGGGCTGCTGGTCCCTGTGGCGATCGCCGTGGTCACGTCCTGAGTCGAGCTGCCCTCCGACATCGAGGCGTCCATTGCTGCGGCGTAGCCCGCCATCAGAGCAAGCTCATCATCCTGAGACAACGGCGTCTGGCAAAAAAAAACAAGACGAGTCCCATAAACGAATAAAAGGGAAACTCAACGGAGGCATTTCCAACATTGTCGGGCGAGTTATTGACAAAAACGTGAAAAACTGCCCTGTTAACAAATCCTTTAAAAATCCTGGATCCACATCTAATCATGTCTTTCTTGTAACCTTGCAGTGCAGCTGGATCCGCCTGATTCAATGTCTGTAATCAGACAGATCCACCTTGCAAAGTTTCAGTCAACGACGACTGTGAGCGGCCAAAAGCTGCACAGCCCAATGGGCGTCCTCTAAAGCAGGAAGAGGTTGGAGCTACGGGCGGGACGACAGCAAGAAGTGACTTCTCGTATCGAGATTAGCATAGATGCTAACAGCTTCAGTATCAGTTATATCAGATCTGGAGCATATTTCTTAATTAAATGAGAAACAACCATCGTCACAATAAACTTCTTTACTGACAGCAGATTTTCGCTCCACTTCTGACATGTTTTGTCAACAGCTTGTTTTACGAAGTGGGTCACATTCTGTCCTTTATGTCACAGCGGTAGCATCCGCCTACCACATTATCTTATTGGCCTGTAATGAATGTGACTATTCATTGTGCCTATTCCCAAACACTTTCTATGAGCTCTTCTAGGGCTGGGCAATATATTGATTAAATCGATTGATTCACATTATTTATCCAGAAGATTTAAAAATTAAAAATTGAGATTTTTCTTCTTGACTTACACTTCCTTCAATTGTAAGTTGCTGCAATGTTTGAAATATAAATACTGAAGATTTACAGTTTTCCTCAGGTTTTGCACAAGCACATGTTTAGGCTTGTATTTGTTATTTAAACAAGCTTAAATACTGATCAGGGAGTTTCATATTAATGTAATGTGAAAACTGTTCAAATTTCAGTGTTCATGTAGACAACCTGCTTACATTCAAACTACATTATCAACATTTTAGAAAAAAAAACACAGCATGCAATTTAACTTTTAGGAGGAAAATTCTGTTTAGTCCAAGAAGATACTTTTATAACAAAAAGGCAAAATTTCATTCATGTATTTTAGTGTCACTTGGAGGTTTTCGCCCAGTCCTAGGCTATTCCCAAGATGGACTAGTGAAATATATTGAATGGTCCATCTGCTGTGTCAGGTTATCTTTCTTGTGCCATGATCAACATTCCCTGAAATGTCATCAAACTCTGTAGAGAACTTGGCAAGTTAATATCAAAAATGTGGAAAACTGCCCTATCTCACTACGTTAACAAATCCTTAAAAAAAAAATTCTGGATCCAGATTTGGATCACTTCCACCATCTAATCTCTCCCTTCTTATGCCATGGTCAACATTCTCTTAAAATTTCATCAAAATCCATCCATTACTTTTTGAGTTATCTTGCTCACAAATAAAACAAATGTCAGAAAAGGAAAAACATCCTTGGCAGAGGTAAAACGTATCGTGTGTGAAAAGATGTTTTCTCAGGTGTAACATTGAAAAAGTTCAAGCAAACATCCCCAAACATCAAAAAATCTCCTTACTGCCACCGGTGATAACTGCCCTCCAATATCAGCATCTTTTTAAATCACGAGTTCATTCTAATGCTGTTTCCTTACCTTTGCGATGCCAGAGATGATGATGGTGCTCTTCTTCACGGGTGACTTCAGTTTCTGTTTGGCAGACTGGTGCAGCTGTCTGATGGCAGCCTCTGCGACGGGGTCTGTGCCGTTCAGCATCAGCAGCTCGGTGTCAGAGGACGACAGAGCCTTACTGACCGTCGGACCCAAAACAGACGGCTGCTCCGACACGCGACGCCCGGAGAGCTTCGGCTTGCTGGGTACCGATTTAATGGCAGGATCTGAAGGAGGGAGCACAAAGTTTTCTGAATGTATGTCTCCAGGGGTAAGAAGAGAGTTTCCCAAAACAGAAAGATTATGACGATGCACAGTCTGTGTGTGCTGATGACAAATGCAGCGCTACTCTGAGCATAATTGATACCTGCTTCTTCACAAATGTCAAAATAAATTTAAGTTCAATGTATCTGAATGGAATTTAACATTATCACCTCCACCAAGGAGGTTATGTTTTCACCAGCGTATGTCTGTTTGTTTGCAAGATTAAGCAAAACAACTGGATGAATTTACATGAAAATTTTTACCAGAGATGTGGTTTAGTCCAAGGAAGAAGCTATTCAATTTTGGTGGTGGTCCACATATTGGACTGGACGAAAAAAATCCCATAACTTAACACTGGGCAGTATTTTTAAAAAATCTTATCACTGCCATCACTTAATGGATTCACTTCAAAATTTACAGGATAATATATAACACATCTCTATCATCAAGATAAATTCCATCTGGATCTGATCCAGATTGATGTCAAAAAAACAAACAAACAAAAAAAAAACACTTAAGTTTATAATTGAAAATCTCATTAATTTCTCCTTGGCTGCTGTGAGGGTTTTGCCCTCTTTACGTCATTATGCAAATTGTAGTTTATTTGCAAACTGACAGCAACGTTTTTCAAGCCTATGTGACTAGGGGCTCTCCACATAAACAGACATGAGCAGAAACTCGGCCGTCCAATTGGAGAGCTTGGTGATCCAGAATTGTATCTTCTACAGAGGTTGTGGAAAAGTCACGGCTGTAACTGAGCCGCATGGCAGAGGTCTGCGCTGTCTGAGCTGTTCTAGTTTTCAATCATGTTTTTCCATTTTTGTCAACTGGTGTCCATTACAAAGCTCCTTTTTATGAGAATTTGATCACCCATCAAACTGAAATTACATTTTTATAAATACTATTCAGTCCAGGGATGGGCAACTTTGGTTACCAAGAGGACAATGTTAAAATTGATCTCATTAAGAAAAGGTCAAATTTTTGCAACTGGGGCAATAAAGAGAACAAGTGTGTATATCTCTTATAAGAAGTTAAACTCAAGAACGATTAACCTCTTTAATTTTTCTCTGCATCACTTTATAACACTAATCCTTTGCAGAGATGATGTAAAAATATTTTATCATTCATTTTTAGAGTTTCACAGCCACTCCAGCATCATTTCTAAGAGAGATGTTCACAGTAAAAAATTGTTTTTGTTTTAGGCGAGGATGAAATTTTCAAATTATGCTGACTTCTATCTTCATTTATTCTGTCCCAGTAACACATAAACTGATAATTACACATCTGGACAAATCTCTCAAGTCTTACTTTTTATTATGACAGCTAAATTATTCAAATAGACCGTGTGGTTGCAGAGATACACTCTTTTCTTTATGGGTATGGGTTTCGAGCAGAAGGCCTAAAAAACAGGGTGGGGCTGAACAGGTTAAAGTGTATTTTTCTTACATTTTTATTCATTTTTAAACAAAAGCCAGTTAAGGCTCTATTTGTTTTATAGAAATATTTCAACCTTCAATGTTGATATGGGTGGTTATCAAGATTTTCTACATGAACATAAATTTTCCGGATATTTCAAACTGACTGGTGGGCCACTTCAAGAAAAAAGAAAGGCCGCATGTGGCCCCACAAGCTGCCAGTTGCCCATCCCTGATTCAGTCTCTCTACAAGACGTATTCATTTTTGATTTCTTTCTTTGTTGTTTCCTCGTCTCCAATCTTTGGACTGGAACAAGTTTGGCATTGTTTTAACTGTTTCATTAACTGGAAGTCTAATCGAGCTGCTGTGTCAGGATTTATTAGGCTAAATCCCAAAACCAGCATGTTACTCAGTGACAATGTCAGAGCTCTTAATTTGTACATGTTTAAGGCATCTATTACATCTTTAGAGTAAGAATGCTAAAATGGGAAGAAAAAGTCTCTTTAAAATTGTTTCATATGAAGCTCCAGATCATTACACGATCAGCCAAAGCTGATTTTATTGGAGATGATTTAACTCCAGTTTGTCTGAGTAGTCAGAGTGTAAGGGTTTTGTACCGATGGTGAGTCCAGGAGGGAGTGGTCGACCAGGTTTGCTCTTCACAGCAGTGATGGTGGTGACCACGGTGCCACAGGGCATGACTGTACGGTCCATCTCCACCCTCTTATTGGAGGCAGGGGTGGGAGGGTGCCAGGACCTCACCTCACTGGGCTCCAGGTAGGTAAACTGAAAGACACATTTTAGCTCATATTACAGTTACATAATGGTGATGGAGGGTATGCACTGAAATCACTTCCAACATGTCATAACTGTCTGAGACATGGCTGCCTGCAGTACAGGAAACTAATGATAACAGGAGGACAGAAGACTAAGATCTGCTGAGATGAGTTATTTTTGGATTCAACAATAATTTAATCCTTTCACTTTAGATACAGTGGACACTGACATGGACAAAAGGCCTAAACTGTTTTTTGGCACCTATATCTGATAAGGAAATATAGTATAATAATACACTTTGTCCACAGTTGTGTATGTTCTTCAGGTTCTGGGTCATAGTTTTTGTTTTGGTTCAGTTTTAACAGTCTTGATTACTGGGATTTTTTTAAATACTAAATTTTAGGGAGTTCAAGGTTAACTTAACCAGAACAGGAAGGGTTTATCAAGGAGAAAACGCTTTTCACTCTTAAACAGCTTATTATTTACTTTTGAACACAAAGAAATCCATTAACATCCATGACGAATTTGTGGTATATAAAAAAAGACAAACACAATTAAAAAGAACACTTTTAAGTGCTTTTTCACCACAGCTGCTGTTATATGTTTTAAGTCTTAGAACAAAAGCTAATTGTTTTTTATACATTTTATGTGAACACACTATGATGACATTTTATTTGTTCAGCTTTTTGTCCTTTTTCTAAGCTGTCAGTGAACACAACATAATGTAACTATTCAAATGGTCATCCCACCAAATTCAGCAAGGAATTTAACCTACAATTTTTCAACAAAGTCAACTCGGTACCCTTGGCACCCCTACAGAAGGGTGCCAAAAAGTGGGACAACATGGATCAATTATATGGGTACCTTTGACAGTGGAAAACCCTGTAATTGTGTACCGAGCTGAACCAGACTGCTTGGTGGAAATGCACCAGGATCTGATGAATGTTTGACCTGCAGGTTTAATAAAATGACACTATGTCAAATAACCCAGAAGATAGCAGTATTGATAAGCTTAGTATATGATAAGTAATATTGATTTTTGGGTTTGGCAAATGCTGAACTATCTTCACTCCCACCACAGATTAAAAGATCTGCCCTCCTTATATTGGGGAGTGGTTGCTTTTTACTGCCTTCCCCCTCAAAGTAATAGTGTGATATCTTGGTCCAACTCAAGTGCATTTCTATATGCAGGAGTTTACTGACTCACAGGCACAATGCAGAGGAACAAGTCGAGAGGGAACAGGGCAACAAAGAATGAAAGCTGCATACTGAACTGTGGATGATGTGCCAAAAGTTTCATATTCTATTAAGAACTGTTGCACTATCAATCAATCAATCAATCTGTATTTGTTTAGCACCAGTTCACAACAAATGTTATCTCAAGGCACTTTACAATAGAGCAAGCTGAAGCCAAACTCCTCATGTTATGGGTACACCTTAGATTAGATTAGACAGAACTTTATTTATTTCTTCCCTTTGGAAGACTCCCTCAGGGAAAATAAGATTCCAGTAGCACCATTCATGGCAGATAAAAGGGTATATATAAAGAAGACAGATATAAACTGAAATATAAATAAAAATAAATAAAATAGAAATATGGCTACTGGCTGGTCACTGCTCCTTCCTGTCTTCGGTCTACCTGTTACTCCTCCTCCTCCCTAGAGGGGAATTGTACAGTCTGATGGCCACATATATAATAAATATAATTGTATATACACATACATAAATCCAGAGATGTATCCATCCAGGCAGAGACAAAGGGACTAAAATCACATTTGTCTCTGCTGACTATAGACCCAATCAATTTTTATTTGTATAGCACCATATTTGTTGAATAGAAATTTATTAGAGGTAAGCCCCTTGAGATGTGGCATCACAACCCAAAGTAAACATTATTTAAAAACAACTGCAAAAAAATTGGCACTTTTTCTTCTGAATTAAGCCTTTTATTACAAACTTTCCACTGATTTCTGTCACCAGTCTTTGCTTTCTGCCACTTTTGTCTTGGACTGAAGTGACTCCGCTAACATCAGCAGATTGTGTATGTACTTTACATTTGTACTTTGTGTCTATAAAAATCTTAAACACATGACAAAGTATTAGACCGTAACTGTTAATTATTAACGACATCGTGTGTGAAAAAACATCCTCACGTCAGTAGTAAGTGATCCGGTCACTGCTTCTTTGGTCATAAGTGCAAATGTTTGCTGTCCTTTGGGCTGCTTCTTTACGAGATCAAAAGGCACTGACACTTGACCCAGTAAGGAATCTGAAAAGGAGAAAAATACTCATTAAACACGCACAATGAAGTCTGATTGTACAGTATCATGTGAACGTCACAGCTCGTGATCATAGTAATTAGCTCTCCTGGCTGTCAGGCTTCTTCTTACCCTCTTGAGGTTGTCCATCATTCATCAGCTGAATATTGAGCTCTTTTGAAAGTCCATTTAACTCACTGGGGAGAAAGAAAATTTAAAAAATGATCAGCACAATTAAAGACTGCATTAAAGCTGGAGATGGGATGCATATAAAAAACAAAGCTCATAGTAAACTTACAAGATAAAGGGCTGGTCCCAGGCAGGATTGGTTGTGTTCTTTACAACTGAGGTGTTAAACTTCTGAGGAGGATCATCTAACTTCAGCACACACAGAGGATTTATGCTGCCTGTAAACACAGAAGAAAAAAACTGTCACAGATCCAAAACTTCAACTGCAAATTCAATCAAAAGTCTAATGAGCTGCTGCAGTGTTAAATTATGCTAAGTCACTTTAGCTGCTTCACTTTAGCGGGCAAAGAGGAGGTCAGCTTACACTGTAAAAACGATAAATTATGCAGAGGTTAGAGGACACTCCTAAAGTAACGGCTCCGAGCTCGTCCCGCAGCATCAGAGATAAATCCTGTTTGATGGAGCTGATGACGCAGTGAAAGCCTCTTGTCTTAATGAATACTACATCAGCAGGAAACTTAAAGAGCAGAACCAGAGCGATAAATCAGTCAGTGGGTATTTTGATTAACGAGGGCCTACTACAGTCCTAATGGTGCTGTATCTGTGAGCAGCAGGACTGTATGTGTTCATCACCACCACAAACTAGGAGAATGATATAACCCAAACAGTCATTTAGTCTATTAAGAAATAAAGTTATCATGTTTTTTTTCTATTTATTAAGAGTGAATCTAAGAGAAAATAATTCTTTATTGATCCAAGAGGGGAATTGCATGTGCTGCAGCAGGACAAAGGCAAAGATGCGTGCAGGAAAATACCGTTAAAACAAATAAAGACAAATATAAATGTGCAGTAAACGGATATCCAAGTGAAGGTTATGCTATAAAATCACATGATTGATTGAAGGAATATCTGTATACAGTAGGGATGGCAATTGTTTATGTTCTTTAATGATTTCAGTGATACCCTTATTGATATTTATTATTTCAGACAGGCCTCCTCTCTGTCTGTTTTTTTTAATTAATTCCCATCTTTCTCCTTTACTTTTGACACCATGTGAGACATTTGTATGTATTATTATTTCTATTTATTTGTTTTATTTGGTATCTTGTTTTGGGTCATTGTTGTTACCTTGTTTTGATTTGTACAGTTGTTTCATGTCTCTTAATCTGTTCTTGTATTATATTTTAGTTTTTCTTTTTCTACAGCATTTTGGTCCACTGTGGTTGTTTTTAAAGTGCTTTACAAATAAAACTGGATTGGATTGGATATTGATAACCCTTAGTAATTCTACTCTTTATTAACAGAGATGCACAATACTGGATTTTTGTCAATATTCAATACGCCAATAATTCAGGACTCAATATCACTGACTTCAGTATTGATAGATATATATTTTTTCAAAAGCACAAAGCCTACACTTTACTAGTATTGACCTATTTCTTCCATGGTGACTGCCCATTTGTGTTAGAAACAGATGTGAAGCAGAAAAAAAATTTGTCCTTGACAAATCATCATTTTGATTTATGAAAGTGGACATTTGGTGACAATGAGAAAAACCATTACAGTACAGTTATACATTCTGACAATATTAAATCCAATACATGGGATATACAGTACATGAACCACATGTATGGCAACAATATCAGCTATAAATATTACCCAGAATTTTCATATCCATTTATGCAGATGATTGACCTTTTGGGTTATCATTTGCTGATAACAATATTCTTCTGATAATACTGTGCATTGGTACTTATCAAGATTATTACTGATCCTTTTAGTTACTGACCTTTTTTCTGGTTCGGACGACGAGTCCACAACACATTTTTATAGAACTGGTATAAATTGAGGAAAACTTCTGATTCCAAATAGAAAAGGATTTAATTACATCCATCTCTTTATTTCTGTATATTTATGTTCAAAAATATTTTAAATTTTAAATCATTTTATAATATTTCTAAATTGACAGAAAAATGAACAATTTTTACACCCAAACAATTGTATCTATTCAACATATACACAATAAAAAATATAATCCACTGCGTTGCTGCCATGTGATTGGCTGAGTAGCTATTTGCATTAACAAGCAGTTGAACTGATATATTAAAGTGGCCTGTGAGTGTTTATGTTGTTTTCTCTGTATTTCTCTGCTAACTAGTGATATACTGTAAAGAAATAACAAATGATAGTCATGATACAAAAAGGAATAGACGTTGATATAATTTTCACTAAAGCCAAACAATTTCAATACGCGTGTGACACTGAAGTAACAAAAACAGAAGCCCTGGACATCCGATTTTGGGCAACACATCATGTTCAAGTTTTACAAATTACAGCCAGAACTACTACACACCGTCCCTAACGGGGTTTTCCTTATTCAAAATCAGGTGCCTACAGGCATGTGTGATGTGTGCGCTGGCTCAACTAAATACTTTTACAAGCATCATTAGAATACTAAATATTACTCAATTTAAAAATGAATAATTATGTTTGTTTAAAAGCCTGTTTCATTACACAAAAGAATCTGCGTGTGCTATGAACTAAACATAAAAACTTGAGGCTCCTCAGTTTCTTATTTTCTGGTATATAGCTGTGCAATATCTAATTGGAAGACTTTGAGGCAGTGGTTTATATCACTGTGCATTTATAGTAACAAGGATGCACAATTTTGTTTTTCTGCCAATAGCCAATATGCCAATATTTTTTAACTCTTCCTCGCAGATACTGTTACTTTTCTGGTCAAGAATACGCAGTCTCCGCTTAACTAAAACTGACTTGTGTCAATTTATTTGTGTTATAAGTGTGTTTGTGTTAATAAGAAATCAGCCTAAAAAGTTATGTACTGGTATCAGCCAATATGTAAATTTTTCACAGTCGATATATCGGCCACACATGTCGGCCATATATCGGCAAATTACACAAATGTACAATGTTATTGCACCTTCTCATCACTGCGTGGGTACATTTAAATAAAGGCTTTCATTTTTGCAAGAGTTAAATGCAGTTTTACTTGTTTTACATCTGTTCCTCACAAAAATATACTGTAACACTCGAAGAAACAAATCCAGTTTTGTTAAGTACAGAGCTTGTGCTCTTGACCAGAAATATCTGTATCAGTATCTGCGATAATGAAATAAAAAAATATCAGCATATCGGATATTGGCAAAAATCCAATATTGTGCATCCCTAGTTATAATGTCATGCCTGATTAGTGTATCAGCTGTAAATATCAGTAGAAATATCCACATCTGCACATACTGATATTTAATTTTTTTAACTATATGCTGCACATCAGTGAAATATTATCAATTTTCTTCCCTAACTTTAATTGCAACAAAAAGTTTGCAAAGCATTGACACAGGCCTCCATTCAAGAGATAAAATGTTAGCACGCTAAGAGAGATGGCTGCAATGCTCATTAACATAGATTTTTGCATTGACTGCAGTATTTCAAATATTTAGTGTCTATTTCTGATACAGCAAAAATAATGTCATTTCAGTTAATTGCTTGATCTCATTACATACTGTTCTCCACTTTTTTCATAATGTAATTACGCACAAGAAAGGTCTTTTCTTTTCAACATGGCTCCAGAGACAACAACATTTGTAGTGATAAATTCCTCCACCCTAAAATCAATATTGAGATTATTAATTAAAGAGGGCGTCTACTGCAGCTCTGGATCTGGCTTTAAGCCCATACAGGAAGTCCCCAAAGTGAAGCTGAGCTAAATTTAAGTATTTTGCTTAAAGGACGGCAAACAGATATTAAAGTGTTGAATGCTGCGTCACGTCTCTGCAGTCGATTATCAAGTGTTGTGCAGAATACTGAAGAGGATGTCTGGAGCTGAAAACAGCCGAGCCACAATTAGAAAGTGACTCAACACTGACATTATCACGACAAAGTAACTGAATAAGGTCAAAGACTTCATCACCGAACAGCATCATTAACGAACCAAAAAGACCTGAAATCTTCTCAAACTGTGAATGAGCTAATCAACACCTCACAGCCCAAATAAGCAGGTGACATTTTCTGAGTTGAGTTTGTTTTCCATATTTTTAAATCTTCCAGAAAAAGCATCTACAAAAGCTTTAAGACATAAGTCTCCCTGAGGTGGGACAAAAGATTTAAAATCATGTACATAGAGGCTTGGTGTCGCAGCGGTAACTGAGCAGGAACTGTGTTTCAAAGAAGTGACAATATGGACGTCATAACAGAGCTTGTCCTCCTCCTGACTTTGTATAAAGAAATGCTCTGGGCAGAGTCATTCCCCATGTCAACATGACGTTTAAGACAGCTGCTAGCACCAGAAACAGGGGGAGAAGGAAGTCCTGAAGAAGTCCTGATAACATGGATTTTTTTCTTGTTCATAGAGGTGATTTATGATCCAGGAGACACATTAACGCACTAAAGGGCAGATAATACAAAAAAAAAAAAAAGCAGAATATGGGCTCGTCTTGGACCCTGCTTCAGATATGTTACTTTTTCCTTGCCTTTTATATTTAATGATATATTTTGATCTCTCCAAGGTTCAAACTGCAACATTTTTCATTAAATAAATTTGAGTGATTTGAGTTTTTCAATTGACGTGGTGGATCCTGAGGATTAACTAATCCATTACCCATACTGCTCATCCCTTCTTTTCGGCAGGAGGAAGCGGGAGCGCCCTGAGAAAACTCACGCAGGCACAGAGAGAACATGCAAACTCCACTCAGAAAGGTCCTGACCAACACAGGGCATTGAACCACAAACCTTCTTGCTCTGAGGCATGCGCACTAACCTGCAGCGCCACTGTCTCTATATTGCTTATTTCTTTTGGGCCTATCCCAGCTGACACCAGGCAGAGGCGGGGTACATCCTGAGCGTCCAGCCATTTGCATGGCCACATAGAGAGACACCAACCTGCTGCCCCACTGAGCCACAACAGTTGATCTTAGGGCTGGGTGATATGGCCTAAAATAAAATCCTGGAATTTTTTCTCCACAACACTCAATTTAAAATTTTAATGGATTTTTTCCCTCTCAAAAAATAAAAAATATAAAAAAATAAAAACTCCAAGTGACACAGAAATTACATGTGTCAAGTTTTGCCTTTATGTTACCAAAATGTACTACAAAACTAAACAGAATCACCCTCCTAAAGTTAAAGTGCATGTCATAAAATGGTAATCATGCAGTTGGCAGGCCTGTCTCCATAAACACCAAAAGCTGAGCTATTTTCACAGTAAATTAACATAAACTCTCTGATCAGTATTTAATCTCATTTATAAAACAAATACAAGCCTCCACATGTGCTTGTGCAGAACCAGACAAGGCCTACCATGAGGAAAACTGTAAATTTTCAGTATTTATATTTCAAACATTGCAACAACTTACAACTGGAGGGAGTATAAGTCAAGAAGAAAAATCTCAATTTTTAATTTTTAAATCTTCTGCAGAAAATAATTTGAATAAATCGATTTAATTGATATATTGTCCAGCCCTAGTTGATCTTAATTAACAATTTCCAAGACCTGTGACCTTGAAGCTTTTCAAATAATTTTGACCTCTGATGCTGTGAACACCCCTCATCTGATTTGGATGTGAATACCCTCAAATTAAAGCCAAAAGTCTGCAGTTAAAGCACATCTTGTTCATTTCATTCCAAATCCAGATGAGAATTGTGTCGATGTCCCAATATTCATGGACCTGACTGTATGTGTTGACAATGAACAATACCTTCATCTGAAGACGTCAAATGACACAGAGCGATTAAAACTATGAAGAGAGATCATTTCTCATCACTGATTAACACTCAGAATGATTTATTATGAGATCAAGCAGAGTCACATATCACGTTACAATGAAGGGTGTGTGCTTTGGCAGGCTGCTCATGATTCTTCAGATACTTGTCTCTGCACCAGGACACATAAGCACGGACAAATATTAAAATGTAATTTAGCTCTTGGACGTTTTTTTCTTTCTTCATTGATTCAAGCAGTATTTTTGTTTTTCTATTTGTTTTTGGTCTTGACAAAAAAAAGATTGATTGATAGATTTATTAATATGAAGGAAACAAATAAAACACAAACTCTTCTTGTCCACACGTCTAATGTCCAGTGACACCCTGGTGATTTGTTTTCACTCTGAACATACGAGAGTCTCACTGGAGTGCGAGGCTTTGCCACCACGCTGGGTGTAGTGATACTTATGTGGGTGTTTCATAAATGTCCTGCCAACAATGTTCAGCTCTGACCAACAGATTATCACCTTTAACAGCCAACTGGCAAACAAAAATCCTCTTTATCAGCAGAGTCTCTGACCGAGCAAACAAAGGCGAGGCAGGGCCAGACTTTAAGACAATAGAAGTGTGGTACCTCAGGAAAACTCAATTTTCTTCATGAAATTTACTCCAAATGTGATTTCCAAACAAAATGATTTTTATATAGCCGTTTAAAAGTTGAAATCTGACCCAAACCTTAAATTCAGAATCATGTTGACAGCAAAAAATGAGCTTCTGTGACACATATCAAACTCTGATCTGAAAAATAAGTCACGTTGGATAAGTCTCACTACATTTTGTAAAGCAGTCTTGTTTGTTAAAAATGAGGCTTTCAAATGTTAAAAATATAATGATATTAATATAGGCATTTTTTTGCATTTTCATCATTTTAACAGTATCTTCCTTAAGAATATAGACTTAAGTTCATTTGTATGTGATTATTTTCTTACAACAAGTAATCTGTGTTTGAAGTCTGCTTGTCATTCCTGATACAGCACATTTATCAACTGAAAACAAACATTTAAGCAAAGAGATCTGCGCCTCAGACACACACTGCAAACTGGGAAACAGAGCAGGGAAACTAATAACAGCATGGAGGACAAGTTCTAGAGCAGCCGGTCAATTTAGAAATTTTAATTTAGTGCAAACAGACTGACATTTTTACACCACATGGGAACTTTTAATAGTCCGTTCATCATTGGTGAGGTATATAAGATACGTCCTTCAACAAGCCCATGTGACAGGCCAATTTAAACCCCGAAGAGACACAAAGAGCACAACAGTCACTACTAGAAGTGCCCTGAGAGCGCGAACCTCTGCCCTGGCATTTCTGACATTGTTAGTTGTTGTCAAAAATTTGGAAACCTGCCCTGTCACGTACTGTTAAAAAATCATTCAGAAAATTCATGGATCTGCATCCAGATTAGATCACCACCAAAATTCGATCACTTGAACAATCCCTGAAAATGTCATGAACATCTGTAAAGAACTTAATGAGTTATTAGCAAAAATTTGGAGAATCCGATCTGTCAATATTAAGAAATCCTTAAAAAAAATTGTCTGAATTCGCTTTTTGATTCAGATCACCATCAAAATCTGTTCACTTCTTTCGCCTTGACCAGCATTCTCTGAACATCTCATCAAAACCAGTTTCTATCTTTCTGAGTTATCCTGTTCACAAACAAACAAACACTGGCACAAACATAACCTCCTTGGACGAGGCAATAAACATGTCAATGTGTTAAACATAAAAATCCAGAAAGACCTCCACCAAGGAGGTCATGTTTTTGTCAGCATATATTTGTCTGTTTGTTTGTCTGTTCGTTAGCAAGATTACACAAAAGCAACCAGACAGAATTTGCTGAAATTTTCAGGAGATGTTGGTAATGGCCCAACTTAAAAATGATAAGATTTTGGTGGTGATCCAGATAACTGCCATTAGCGAACAATTGTTTTTGCTAAATAACTGTCTAACTAATAATGATATCAACATGATTCTGAGTGCAAGTTGTGGGTTTTCATGGTCTTGGAATCATATTATGATGGCAACTTTATCATGGAACTATTGTTTATATATGTAACAGCAACATGCGAGCTACCTTGGCGGAGGTTTGTGCTCTCCAAGTGCTTTCTAGTTTTTCATAATGTCCCTATTGCTCAATAACATTCGGAGTCAAAATCCAGTAGGCTTCTCTGCTTAGTTTGTTTAAAATGTCCCGCCCCCTGATAACTGGGTGATACTCCTGATCCCCCAAAATTTAAGAGAGGCTGCTGGGCCTTGTTTAACCTGATATTAAAGCCGCGCCATTGCATAAGTTAGTTTTCTGTGCATTTATCATTTTTATGTTTGGCTATTCTGGCTGTTTGCCCCATGTACACTAAACTGCACTAAAATGAACACAAAACTTTTAAGGCTTGAATTGTAACTTCAAACCACTGAAATGAGGATATTTTACAAAGCATAATATCAAGATTATATAAATATAGAATAGTAAGTATTCTTTTAGATGTGAAAGTAGCCTTAGTCAATAAATCAGTATCTCTACAGAGTAATGTCTTATCTTCAAATGGTTCAATAATCACTGTTTTAAGCTGATTTCAGTCTTAAAGATAATCATTTCCTGAGATAACTGTTTCACGGCTGCACCTTTCACCACATACTTCTGACACAAGAGTGAAATTTTGCTAAATCTTTTCAAATTTTGTGATGAAGATGGTTGAGATGCCATGTTCCATGTAGTCCTATTATGTGATCAGCATCTGATCAACCTTATGAGAAATTAATAAGCCATTTCTTAGATATTCCGAGCATAAGATAAGGCATTCATCAGTATCATAAAGGCATGTGGTCATGTTAGTCTACTGTTGAAAATGCATCTATTGTGGAGGACTGCTCAGACCACTTTACAGATGTAGTTTAAAAGTCTGTAAAGCACTCTGTTCAACATTTTGTAACCAGTTTAGACTCAGCTTCAATGATACTGAGGCAGAAGCTGGACGTGATGACACTGAGCAGTCGGAGAAGCAAGTCAGAGGCCTTGTTTTTGCCTTTAAATTGGATACAGACTACCATAAATAAGTTTCTGCTAGGAGATGAACTAATAAAAGGAGCATGACACATTCAATCTTTCACACAGCTGTTAAATGTTTGCTTTTCTCTTGAGTGAAGAAATAAATCCAAAGAATGTCCTTGATACTGATGTAAGCTGACATCTTGTGACTGACTTTGGTTTACTGCAGTAAAAACACAGACAGCGGCCTTTTCACAGCAGCTAAAGTGACTTAATTTCAACGCGTCCAACCTGCAGCGTCGTCCTCTTGATTCAGTGTCACCCTGATGTTCTTCACCAGCAGCTTCCAGTCGTGGGCTCGAGGGGGTTTGGGGGGTGAAACCACATTGTTGCGTACGGCCTAAAGGACAAAAAGAAAAACAACGTAATGAGTAAATCAATCAGCAAACTAGATCTGCTGGCTGCAATATTAGCAAGGGTCTTATGAGCTTGGACTTTTTTAGAAGCAGACGTGAACGTGAAACAGGTGAAGAAAATGTAAAGACACAGAGCCTGCGCCACCTGTGGGTTAATTGTTGTTGTGTTATGCCAGTTTAAATTATTTTATTTGTAACTATTATTAATCCTGTTGTTTGTATATGTACATTATCATTGGTTTAGAAATTCATCAATTCTTTTTTGGGTTATTATCATCAATTTTATATTAAAATATTTCTACTGAGAAGTTGTTTTACGGAGCTGATGAATCCTTTTTACATTAAACGTTGTCTGTTTACTTGAAGTACAAACATCAACCACTTCATTAGGTAAAACCATTTCAAGTGCCCAGTTGTATAAATAGCTAATCCAAAAATCGCATGGCTGCAACTCAGTGCATGGAGGCATGTGGACATAGTCAAGACAACCTACCAGAGTTCAGACTGAGCATCAGAATAGAGAAGAAGGATGACTGGAGTGACCTTTAAGATGGTTGTTCGTGCCAGAAGGGCAGGTCTGAGTATTTCCCTTATTTTTGTAACTGCTGCTCTACTGGGGTTTTCATATACAAACATCTCCAGGATTTACAGAATTTTGTTCGTAAAGAGAAAATATTCAGTAAGGGGCAGTTCTTTGGGTGAAACTGCCTTGTTGATGCCAGAGGTTAGAGGTGAATGGCAACAGTAAAAATAAGTAACTGTAAGAGGCAACAAATGATTACTCGATACAATCAAGGTAAGTGGAAAACTATTTCTTCATCCCTTACACTGTGTCTTAAAGCATATGGGCTACAGCAATAAAAGGCCACACCTGGTGCCACTCCTGTCAGTTACAATCAACTGAGTCAACAATTTGCTCAGGCTAAGCAAAGTTGGACAATAAGGTTGGAAAAATGTCCCCTGGTCTGATGAGTCTCATTTTCTGCTGCAACATTCAGATGGCAGGGTCAGAACTCAGCATAAATATAACATGGATCCATCCTGCCTTGTGGTGGTGGTGTAATGGGTGGGAGATATTTTCTTGGCACATTTTAGACCCCTTAGAACCAACTGGGTATCGTCTACATGCTATAGATTACCTGAGTATTGCTGCTGACCATGTCCATCCCTTTATTACCACAGTGTATCCACCTTCTTAAGGCTACTTCCAGCAGGATAATCCTCCATGTCACAGAGCTCAAATCATCTCAAACTGGTTTCTTGAACACGACATTGAGTTTACTATACTCCAGCGGCCTCCACAGTCACCAGATCTCAATCCATAGATCACCTTTGGGATGTGGTGTGGTGCTATCAAGTCAATATGGACCAAAATCTCTGAGGAATGTTTCCAGCACCATGTTGAATTAATGCCATGAAGAAACAAGAGAACACTCAGAGAGGACAAACCTCTGCCAAGGTTGCTCACATATTGCTGTTACATCTATAAGCAATAGCTCCATGATAAAGTTACCATCATAATATGATTCCTTGACCCTGAAAACCCACACCTAGCACTCAGAAACATGTTGATATCATTACTGGTTAGACAGTTATTGATCAAAAACGATTGTTCACTAATGGTGGTTATCTGGATCACCACCAAAATCTAATCATTTTTAAGTTGGGCCATTACCAACATCTCCTGAAAATTTCAGCAAAATTTATCCAGTAGTTTTTGTGTAATCTTGCTAACAAACAAACATATGCAGGCAAAAACATAACCTCCTAGGCAGAGGTAATTAAGATAATTAAGCTCATATGGCATTTTTGAAGGCAAAATGAGCTCCAATCTGATACCAGCAAGGTCCTTATAAAGCAGCCAGTGAATTGTGAATCAAATTAATTTTTAATCTTGTTTATAACAAAGATATTTACATTAGTCCTTTAACAGAAATCTTAAAAAAATAATAATAATAATAATAAAACTGCAGTTTTCTTTTGTTTTGTTGGATAGCAGCAGATATGACATCACTAGTGGGAACAAAAATGTAAACAACCCTGCTGACCACAGGAGAACCTGCCCATGATTTGCACATGCTTTTCATTATGGCTGCACAGAATTTGCATTAGAAGTTATTGGTTTTACTTTTGAAAACTAAATATGACAGCGTGATTTAGTACCCTGTAATAGTAGGCCTGGCTTAACCTGAGGGCTTACTGATAATAATAGTACGGACATGCTCACAGATTCTGACTGTGAACCTTAAGACTTATCTGCTGATTATTTTAATCCTTTTAATTACAGGGATAAAGGTGTCAGTGGGGTAACCTTAGCACGTGATGTAACAATTATCTGAACAGTAAACACATGAAAAGTTAATCCAACATTTCCTGATGAAAGAAATTTTATTTACTTTTAGAAAGCATGAAATATCAATAGCTCACTGTTGGCTCATGAAAATCTTCTGTCAATCATCAATAACATAATTAGGCTATAGGGTCGACTGCTCAGGAAGGAAAATATAACTTATTTAAGAATTAGCTGTAACCTGAGACTCCAGTTAATCTGAGGGGGAGGGACGGTGGTGCCCATAAAGTCTGGTAAACATTTCAGATATGATTGTTTACAAGGAGAAAACTTGCTGTGCTTTAGCAGTTTGTCTCCAAAACTCAAACCACCACTCACTAAAATGTGAGCACATGGCCCAATAAAAAACACATGACACAGCGTGAGAATTGTGCAAAGGGCATTTCAGTAAAAATATCTTTAAAGGCTCATCAAAATAATCAAGTCTTTATGTGTCAGTTACACTTTGATTGGCCATGTAGTTTGCAGAACTACATGCTCCACTGAATGACCTCACACATTTTCATGTCCACACAGTGGATTGAAAAAAACAACATCAGAACAGAAACCCAAAGGGGCTACATTTTTAACGAATGTTAAAGACCTGCGATACCTAATTTTTGGTGAACTTGACTGGTTGGTACTCTAGCTACGCCACTGATGGGCAACTTGCATTCCCCCTGCTCCCTCATTGCAGCACGCCAGCTAATTCAGCAAATGAAGAATTCATATACATTAAATAATGACAAAAGCTGCCTTGTAAACATTAAAGGGTTAGTTTGGGTTTTATTAAGTGGGATTTCTAGAGATCCATGGCACTAGTAAATATTAGGGATGCACGATATCATCGGTTTGGTAACGGTATCAGCCAATATCAGCCTAAAAACTTAAGTATTGTATTTGCTGATATTGAAATGTTTGCAGATATTAACAGCCGATATATCAGCCACACATATCTGATATATATCGCCTGGATTATCAGCAATTTACACACATGTACAATACTGGTTCACCTTCTCATCACTGCATAGGTACGTTTAAAAACCAAGGGTTTCATTTTTGTAAGAGTTAACTGCTGTTTTTCTTGTTTTACATCTGTTCCTCACAAAAATATACTGTAACACTGAAAGAAACAAGTCCATTTTTGTTAAGTACAGAGCATGTGCTCTTGACCAGAAATACTGTATCGGCGATTATGAATTGAAAAATATCAGCATGTTGGATATTTGCAAAAATTCAAAATCCTGCATCCCTATTAAATATGAGCTCAAATAAAGGAACTTGGGAGCTTTGCTCCTGGGGGGAGATATCTGGGAGCGGACGGTAGCTGATACATAACAGTACAGGGTGCAGTCAGCAGAGGTGATAATGAAGAAGTCAAACATCGTAGCACACAGGGCAGAAGTGGTCAATATAGTAGGGCCTGACCGATATATCGGCCGGCCGATTAAATCGGCCAATTTTAGCCCTTTTCAAAGGATTCAACATCGGCCAGAATTTGCCTATATAACACCGATATATTCTTAATTTCTCATAAAACAGTAAACAATGTTCGTCGTCCAAGCTGCGCAGAATGATGGCATTGCGAAAGATGGCGGCGCGTTGTTAAAGCGGCTCTGAGCTCTGCTGTGTGTATGGATGATGGAGTGTATGGGGCAAAACTCATCTACAGTCACACAGAGTTGCTGAATGTTGTTTTTGCCAGCATAATGACTGACTTTCAGCGCTCGCACAGTATACTGCTGGACATAGCGAGAGCACCGGGCCCTCTGCTCAGCTACAGAAGCAGCCACACAGACTGGCACTGATGAGCTGACCAATACCAGATCTGTCATTTACAAAACTGACGAATTGGACCTTCTGATGGCAGGGGATCAGTTTATCTGTGACTGTTCTGTGATGATTATTACGGAAACCTGGCTTCACCCGCTTAACCCCGACGCTGCAGTTGAGCTAACTAGCTAGCTAGCTAACTATGCTAGCATTAGCATTGCTCCCTCTGAGCTGTTTGACGTCATCCGGGGGAGCCCTCGTCATAGCTGGGAACTTTAATCAGGCCTGTTTAAAGAAGTTTGTGCAATATGTGCAGTGTCCCACAAAATATTCTGATTTCCTCACATATATTACCTCATGTTTACAATAAAAAAGTGGTTCTACCTGCACTAAAACCTACTTCTGATACACTAATGAGGACTCTGGGACTGAAGGCAGATGAGACAGGACAAGAGTTCATTATTCATCTATATATTTACATTTTAAATAAGGTTATTTATTTCATTTTGCAGGAATTGACTACAGTTTTGCCCACTGTTTTATTTTGTATTTGAAAGTTCTTTGCTCTTGAAAGTTGCAGAGGAGATAAATAAAAGAGGCTTATGAAAAGAATGCTGATGCTTTCCTCTCACAATGACCTGTTTACAACTTTTTAAAAGTTGTTCTACCGAAACTATAACCTACCTTCTTATTATTTTCATCAACAAGAAGTACAAGATAAAGAGTGACTCTTTTTAAGGTTTTATAATTAATTCCCCAGAGGTATAATGCTTTGCATGTTTATGTACTTGAAAATTCCTCTCTGTTGTAAAGTTAAACAAATACTTAGTGACAAAGTATTGTAAAATGGTAAAATGTTCTGCCTGTAATTCATATATTCATTGTTGTAAGTGTTTTTGGACCATTTAAAAAAAAAAAATTTATATATATATTTTTAATTAATTGGCTGATTAATCGGTAATCAGTATTTTTTTCTGCCAAATATCGGTATCGGCTTCAACAAATCCATATCGGTCGGGCCCTACAAAATAGTGTATTAATTATTGTCAAAAAGAGGCTTAATGCACCACTGTCCGTTGGTGGAAACAGCAGCAACTTGCAGAAGCATTCATGTATTCAGCACGGCACTGGATAATAAGAGCAACACTAAATACTCATATAGGCCAACTTTTTTCCACACAGAAACTCATAAGGAAATAATAAAAGAAATCAATACAGAATTGGATCTCTGAGTAGAATCGTGACTGGCATTAGTATCAATAAAATCTGATCTATTCTTGTCCCTTATTTAGGTACAAATAAGAATACCCATGCAAAAAAAAATTGCATTTTATCATGGGCCCTTATGGGGTCTTTACAGACAACTCAAGTGAACAGAGTCCAGTTTTTTTTGCAGCTTGGTGAGGTCTCATCGAAGTTTACGAGAGGACGAGAAGTGCTCCAAAAGCACAAACCTCTGCCAAGGCATTTCTGACAAAAATCCTGGATCCACTTCCTGATTGGAATCACCACCAAAATCTAGTCACTTCTTCCTTGTGCCATGACTAAACACTCCCTGGAATTTTAATCAAAATCTGATCCTGTACTCACAAACTGACAATTGCCAACAAAAACATCCCTGGCAGAGATAAAAATCTTCCTCACATAAAACCACAGAAGGAGTGAATACAAATCAGTGAATGGCGTTGCTAATAAACTTGCCCTCTTTACATCTTCTACACTGTTAAATGTTGAAATAGTTACATAAAGTAAAATCTACCTGCCATTGTTCTTATACACTAGACATAACCTGCCATGACAGCCTTGCACACCTGTCTTTTAGGTGTTGTTGTTTTTGTGTTCAGATGTTGAGTATCAGAAATGAGTCTTTCACTCACCTGGAGGTCTGAGGTCTGAGCAGACCTGCTGCTCAGCAGCACAGAGGGGCGCGTCTCGCACAGCAGCTGCTTCAGCTGCTCCTTAATGGATGCTACACTGACTGTGTTTGTGTTGTTCTGACAGAGACAGAGAGAGAGAATATATCATCCTAATGAACTCTCCAAAGGAAATGAACAACACTCTTTTGTATTCAACGAAAAATTTAGGTCAGGATTCTTCAAAGATTTTTAGGAGAACTTTTAGGAGAACAATTAGCTGGCAAGGATTGCTTTTATATATGCAACAGAAGCATAAACCATATAAAGAGTCATATACAACCCATTAAATAGATGTTTTATATTTTGGAGAACAAAAATAGAGACCAAACATGGCTTTATACTTTCTTAACAGATTCATTAGGACAAAACAGTGTAAATGTGGTCCAAGGTGTAAAATGGAAAGAAAATGAAGTTATCTTTCATTACTTTTGTTAAATATCTGTTTGACAAAGAGTATTACAAGGCCAAAATCCCCATCATGTCACTTTAAAGCAGTTAATAATGACAAAAGTCCATAAACACAACCCGCTTAATGAAGGGCTAAAGACTGATCATCCCCTGCAGGGATTTGTGTCTAAATGATCAGCCCCAACATAAAGTATCAAACATTTTACTTTAGTTTCAATGAATTTAGAATGTTAGCTGACAGATGGACTGAAATTATATCAGTCGTCTTTATCTGAGACTATGTCCACAAGTAGGCGGTATTTTTGAAAATGCAGCATTTTCTGTGTGTCTTGTCCTTTTGTCCACATGTAAACGGTGTTTCAGTTCACTGACATTTCATATTTTGGAAAACTCCTGCCAACATTTTGGATGAGACCCAGCGATGGTAGCCAAATTCACAGCGGTGCAATGAGGTTCCACTATATTTACACCTTGAAACATTGACATTAATTCTGCAAGGCTGCAATATCTGTGTCAATTCATTGGATGAGCGTGTGCCCCCAGATACACACCCCATTGCTGTCTTGCATCCGGGGTTACAGCAGTTATTGAAACCAACAGAAGTACCCATGAAACTTTGTCATAACAGAATTAGATCAGCATTATCAGATACGATTTGAATCAAAATTTTAACAAAGAAATATTTACTCGAAACAGCTGCTAACACCAGTAAGCACAGCTACAAGTTAAACAGTAACACCAGTCAAACTTTTAGTTGGAAAAGATATGAAAATAAAACTGCTTTTGCAAAGAAAATGCAAAAAAAAACAAAAAAAAAACAAATAAAAGAAACCTGCTTATCACGGACATTGTAACAAGGTAATTAACGGTGTTTAACAGTGCATTTATGCATTTATGCATTTTCCTGAGGACAAAGATTCACCCATGAGGACTGGATTACTGTCAAAAACCTCAACTTTTAAAAGGATGCACCAACATTTTTTGTTTTTCAACATGCTTTGATTTGTTTTCTTAAAGCACGTCTGCGGTGGTTTGTGCATGCACTCTGTGTTTTAGTTTCATACATATTTCTTTCAAAAATTACCTGAAGTGCTAATCTTAGTCTACAAACTGCATAATGCAATAAAAAAATAAATCACAACAAGCACACAGGATCGTTTAGAGTTGCTGTAGAGTTTATCTGATGACCGTAGGCAGAGGCGTTCTAACACTACCCATTGACTCCCTGTGTTTGAGCTAAGCTAATTAGCTGTGGGCGAGCTTTGCCCATCTCTTCCTTGGTACTGCACCCACAGACGAAACAATGGTGTCTACCTGCTTGTTTTGGACTTGGGAGTGAGGCACAACATGAAAACAAAAAAAATGTTGGTGTATGCCTTTAAGAATACCTGCATATCAGTGAACACAGCCTAAGCTCCCTAAATGTACCTGTGTCGGTGTCACTTGAAGCTCTCCTGTCTCCAGGTGTGATACTCCCCAGCTCACCTTCACCTCATCTATAGCTTCTTGCATCTGCAGATCAAGCTGAAAACAGATGAGAGACAAATCATTAAATCATCATGTAAACAAGAGGAATACTGTAAAGAGCATTTGCCCACCCCCCATAAAAATTATATTTAAATCCAGGATAATCAAGAGGGATCTTAGCAAAATGAATAGTATACAGATACCAGCAAAAAAACAGGGCCTGCACTTCACAGCATATGATCCCAATGCTGGAATACTTTCTTTCTGATCAATAACACATAAAGTCTGGCATATTGAAAGTCACAACTTAAGAGCCATTAGAGGCATACTGGCAGACAGAAACTGTTATGTCACACTTTAATTACATCCACTTTCACAGCTGCTAACTCAGACTTTGCTTGGAGAATTTACTGGGGAGCTCGCCTGAATATTAAGGAATCATGATGGAATGAAACACCTGACTGATTGTGTTAACATATGCAGATGGCATTGACAAATTTGGAATATTTATTGCCTGTGTCTCTTTTTGACAAAAGAAGTATTTAACTTCAATTCAAAACTAATATAATGCAGCCTCTTCAGCCACCTCAGTGGAAAAAACGGCCCCAGTGTCCCCAGTACTTTCAGTCAAAAACAATTCAACTCTTGGAAGAGAGCCATGCTGGTCGGTGTCATGTCTCACCCACTGACCGATCAAAATTTAAGAGGGGGCAGGATTTTTGATGTTTGCCTTGTAAACACAGATGTTGGAGGTGAAAATGTGCTGCTTAATGTTCTAGAGGGACCTATTTCCAGGTCTAAAGCTGCTATGAGTAGCAGGATAGGATTTCTTGACTTTGTTATCAGTGGTTAATTCAACAGCCCTATTGATGCTGCCTTTTCAAGATGTTATATTCACACCCCTGTGATGCTTCATCAATACTCTGAACATACTGGGAGATGGGATAAGGGGAACGAGTTGACCCCCATTTGCTCCATCCCCAGAGGTAGGATCAGAGGTATGATACTGCAGAGAGGGGGGGGCATGCAGCAAAGCGGGAGATGGGAGCGCCGTAAGTGTCTCTGCCTTTCTGTGGGGAGCAAAGGCTGTGTCAAACTTATGAGTATCCATCCATAATGCAGTGTGAACTGAGGCCCTGTCCCCACTGAGACAAAAGCGCTGTAACGCTACCACAGACATAAACCACAAATAGAGAAGAGGACATGGAGCGTGCGCATACATCATGAGGAATGTCAACAAACACTGGCGTATGCTGTTCTCCGTGTACTCTTGTTGCTAATGGTAGAGGAAGAGAAGATTTTTCTGTAAAGGGTCTAAGCTCAGTAGCTCCTGCAGCACGAGCGCAACACTGTATTCAGCCATTGTTGTCATGGTTCACCAATGAGATTTAAGGGAAAGGTTGGGTAATGATGTCATCATCTTTGAAGCTATCCGTATTTGTTGTCCACATGTAAACACAAGGTCGACATTTTTAACAGGTCGTTTGCACCTTCTGTTTACACAAGAACAGTGATCAGAGTGCCTCAACCTGCAAACTTTTGAAACCAGGGTCCAGGGTGAAAAGTTTTGATAGCGTTTTCGTTTTTGTATCCATGTAAACAGGAATGAGCGTTGTCAGGGAAAACGGTGATGCGCAGCACATGCGCAGTACTCTTTAAGATGAAGGTTGCGTGTGCACCTAGGAAAAACAACAATAGCTTCGGCCATCTACCGAACAGCATGTGTGTTGCTAACTGTGCTCGGTTTGTTATCCATACAAAAATATCCAGACAGATTTGTTGTCCAAACCAAAAACTCCTTTGTCTTCGTGTGTCCACTCGCCATTGTTGTTTGTGAAAAGTTGTCTTCACTGGAAAGCGTATGCGTGTTGTAACACCGCTGTTTCACTACAAACGTACATCGCTACTACTGGCCTGGTATGCACGCGACCATGTATTCAGTCGTTCTCGCGTCTCCTTGTAAACACGGAGCGCTTTTGAAAATGCAAAGGAAAAAGCTTTCCATTTCTGGTGACAACGTTGTGGTGTAAACAGGCCTTTAATTTATCCTTTAAGTTAATTATCGAGGTGTAATGAGCTTCATTGAGGCGCTTTTGCATAAAGGCACTGTAAAAAGGGCTTGCAACTTTAGGTGAAAATAAATGGTAAATGGACTTGAGCATATTTAGTGCTTTTCTAGTCTTTCACTTCTCAAAGCTGCTTTACACCGCAGGTCACATCTACCCATTCACACCCATTCAGTCTCACATTCACTCACTGCTGGTTGGAGTACCACAGCCACGCACATTCATGCCCATTTACACGCCACTGATGCAGCAGTGGGAGCAACTTGGGCTTAAGTGTCTTGCCCAAGGACACATTGCCAAGTGACAGCCGGAGCTGGGCTCAAGCATGCAACCTTCCAATTACTGACCAAGAACACTATCAGACTGTGCCACCGATGCCAGAATATGAAGCACATGATGCTATTTTAACAGCCTTAAGGGCAGTTCAGAGAAAACTGGAAGCTAATTCTTGTAATCCAGCAACACTTAGCTCTAGAACGAAGTGCTCTGAAATTGAGGAGAAGGCTTCAAGCAGAAAAAGCACCAACTGTGGGTACAGGCCCTTACAGCAATGTGAATTTCATCATTATAAAAAATATATGTACCACAGTAAAGTGAAATTCATTTAAGTCTGTGAAGTTCTGATAGCTCTTAGAAAGCCATTTTGATATTTTCTCTACAATAAATGTTTCTGTAAACTGAGGTAAGAACATCAGAGTGGCAGAGATTTTTAGTAGGTAACTATGACACTGTGACATCAGGTATTTGTCTTTATATTAGATTATCATTAGTTTTTTTCTTAAAGCAATACAACACTGGAGCCATGGCCTTCAACACTAAACGTATAACCTACAACAGACTTATGCAATGGCTCTCTGCTCAGCCTCACAAACAGGACAAGGGTTAAGTAGAAAAGGTCACAAAGGTGTACGTCAACACCTCGCTCAGCTGAGGGAGAGAGAGTGACAGGAAACAAGAGAAAGGCAGAAAACAGAGCTGGTCATCCTGTCCCAGCATGTCTGGAATCCAGAGTTACGCTGAACAGCCGCCTCTGTGATGGCAAACAAAGGATTCATCAGAAAGAAACACACAACGCTCGGAGGGATCGCACTGAACAATATCACAATACAGTACAAAGAGGAGTACACTGGTGGGGTTTATAATCCTTGTATCAATGGTCTTTATTCATAATGTGAAAGTGAGAATGAAAAAAACCAACTTTTTTTTTACAGATATACTGTATATTTGTGTAAATCAACTAAAGGTGCAAAAAAGCAGGTTTGAATTTCAATATGACACTTTAAAATTGAAAAGATACTGATGAACCTTCAAAAAAACACTCACCTGAACACCCAAAAACTGAATAAGTTGTTTATTTGTAACTCACACCTTGCACATTATAAAGTGTAGGTAAAAACGCTCAAAAATGAGACACTGATATTCCGAATAATGGGAACTGAATAAATAACATTTATCTTAGAACATCATGAACCCAAAGTAAAATATTTCCCTATCAACACTTCTTTATAATCCAGAACAAGTGTGCGAAGTGATTTTGCTCCCTGTATTTCTTAATCTTCTTATCCCTCGAACACTTAATGGGCATCTTCATGAGATGCTAAAATGATTTCATAAAAATGTTTAATGGCTGATAATAACACGGTTATGGCAGATCTGAAAATTTACTTTTAGACTCACCAGTTAAATTGGCAGGTCTATAAAAAAAATCTATCTGGCACTTATTTTTTACTCACTAAAATGATAAATTGTGATATAACATAAAGCTGTGGTGAAAAAATGCATTTGCTCTGATGCATGTTTTTGGTTTTTTAGAGAATTATCACTGTAAAATGATATAAAAATAAGATTTAGAGCTCTAAATCACCATTTTGGGAGTAATGGTATCCCGTCTCTCTAATTATTTATTTCATTTTTGTTTGATAATTTGTGACCATTTAGATGAAGTGTTTTTTTCTCTTATTCCAGCAGAAGCTTATAATTTAAAATTCTATGTATGTTGTGTTGCTGCTACGTTGAATCAATTAAGTACCTATCCATCTATCAATCAATCCATATGTCAATCCATCTGTCAGTCCATCAATCCTCCAATCAAATCTTCAATCCATCCATATATCTATCATATTATTTAATTTTAATAATTGACTTTGGATGAAACTGCCATTTTATTAGCAACCTTAACCATCTGTGGTTTCACATTATCTCAATAAGAATGGAAGAAAAGTGTTTTTTTTTATGGACAATAATTGAGTGGGGCTGCCTTGAAAGAGATACAATTGACCAAAATAGTTAAAAAAAAATTGTCTTTTATTTCGATTCAACATGTTTGCCAACAGCAGAACACTTAGTATAAAAACATATACTCCCTGAAAATACTGACAGCTCGGACCCATCACATCAATTCACAGGAGGAATTAACAGACTTAAATATGACAATATCAAATAAAACCAAAGTAAAACCTAGTAAGGGTAGAAAAGATCAGTGTGTAAGGCAGATGAAGGGAGAGAGAGAGATGACATACTAAGCCCAAAAGAATAACTTTTATGATTTGTGTTGCATAATCAACATTAATATCCAAGGGGAACCAGCACTCTATCTTTATAACTATGTTCTTGTTGTTCTGTTAGACTTCTGCCCTTTCTCTAAGCTTTAAAAATACTCTCAAACTGTATTTAATGATGGGAAGTTTCTCTGCTCTCTCTACAGCACTATAACCAAACAACGTCCTGACAGACATTTCCCTCTCATATGTAACACTGGGGGAGGTGCTCTCTGTCAAACATGTTTCAAGCTACTGGAAATACTGGTTTATGCTGGTTGTGAGAGACTGGAGTGAATTATACAGACAAACAGAAGAGACGGTGAGATCAAAGGAACACGATGTACATTATATAGGGATTGATATTAAAAGGAACCAAAACATTTAGAGAAAATCACATCTTAATTCAGTGTGATCAATGTAATCCACTGATCTGGACACTTGAATTCACAGATCAGTGAGCTTGGACATTAACTGGACTTTAGGGTGCTGGCAAGTTGTAGTCTGTTCAACGTCCAGATAACAGCTGTGAGATGTTCATATTCTTCTATGTAGCCCTTTGCCCCGCCATCTGGACATTTTACAGATTCAATAATATACTCTTTTTTGACATGTTAACATTGGTCCAAGAGGTGCCCAGATCATAGTTTTAAAGTTTCTTGCCCAAATCTCCACTCTGAGATTTTGGCAAACCTAAAGAATTCAATTTTCCATTAAATTAACTGAAATCAGTATTTTAACAGTTATTACTTGGGCTGAATGATATGGTCTAAAAAAATAAAAAAAAAAAGATTATTTTCCACAACAGTCGATTTATGATTTTAATAAATTTTTTTCCCTCTCAAAAAAAGACTTCAAGTCACACAAAAATGACATGAATCAAGTACACACCATCCTGTAACCTTCAGTCTTCAGACACCGGCCTACTTTCCACACCCAAAACCAAACTCTAAACCTATGGAGACAGAGCCTTCAGTGCTGCAGCGCCCACCCTTTGCAACACTCTCCCTGCAGCACCACCTGTTCACCACAGCATACAGTCTTCATTAAACCACCCCTCACAGTTTGTCCATGTTTATGTGCTCCTGTAAAGCATCCTTGGGTTTCTGTAAAGGCGCTATAAAACTCAAGATATTATTATCATTATTATTATTATCATTATTGACTTTATGTTGTGAAAATATATTTCCAAACCAAACAGAATTTCCCTCTTAAAGTGTGTATTAACAAATGCTGATAATGAAGTTCAAATGTAGGCCGATTTGTCAACATTAACACTGAAGGCCGGGGTAATTTCACAGTATATTAACATGAAACTCTCTGATCAAAATTTAATCTCACTTAAAAAAAAAACAAATACAATCCTAAACATGTTCTTGTACAAAACCTGACACGGCCAACCATCATGAAAACTGTAAATTTTCAGTGTTTATATTTTCAACATTGCAACAACTTACAATTGGAGTAAGTCAAGAAAAAAATCTTGATTTTTGATTTTTTAAATCTTCTGCAGAAAATAATTTGAGTTAATCAATTTAATCGATACACTGTCCAGCCTTTGTTATTACTCTTGTATACCTTTATTATTCAACTGAATCATTTTAACAACCTTTGTTTGTCTCTCAAATTTGGAATATTTAACCCAATGATAGTTTTTTATTTGGGGAATGATTTAATACAGCAATAGTGTCATAATAATAATGACATGTTCGGTTTTCAAATATAAACATCCAGTAAAAATAAAGTGAAGCATCATGGCACATTCACACTGTTCATCCTGCAAATACTATAGCAAATATATGAGATATTTATGGCGATGTGTGCAGCCAATATATGGGCTGTAAACATTGGCAGAAGTTTCAATATCAGCAAATACTGATAATCTACTTCTTAAGCTAATATCTGCAAATACTGCTATCCTAGTTGTTATAAAGGGCACCCCTTTGGGCAATGATAAAAAATGTAAACCTGTATGTGTCTTTCAGTATTAATGGTGGCTTCACGGATGTGCAAGTTACCTATGCCACAGGCACTAACACAGCCTCACTCCACCTGCTGATAACAGTCTGCATGGTCCTTTTCCTCTTTAACCCAGAAGACATGACGTCCATTATTTCCATAAACAAACTGAAATGTGGACTTATCAGACCACAGCAGACTTTTCCACTTTGCCTCAGTCCATCTCAGATGAGTTGGGGCTGAGAGAAGCCAGCAGTGTTTCTGTGTGTTGATTATATTGCCTTGCTTTGCATGGTAGAGTTTTAACCTGCACTTGTAGACGTAGCAGCAATTTGTGTAAACTGACAATGGTTCCTGAGCCCACGTGGCAGAATCCTTTACTGAATAAAGTTTTTTTTAATGCAGTGCCACGTGAGGGACTGAAGGTCACAGGAGTTCAAAGTTGTTTTTTGGCCTTGTCACTTGCGCAGATATTCCTCTGGATTCCCTAAACCTTTTGATGGTATTATAGGCTGCAGATGACGAAATCCCTTCATTCTTTGCAGTTAACATTAAGAAACGTTTTAAAACTGTTGGACTGTTTACTCACACAGTTGTTTACAATGGTGAACCTCGCCCTATTCTTGCATGTTTAAACAACTGAGCCTTTTGGGGCTGCTCCTTAAACCCAATCATTACACTCACCCTTTTCCTGTAGGGCTGGGCAATATGGCTTAAAAAATAAAATCGGTGAGTAATTTCACAAAAGTAAATTTTTGATTTTAATCAACATTTTAACCTCTCAAAGAAAAAACCTCCAAGTGACACTAAATTACGTGAATAGAGTTTTGCTTTTTTTATACAAATATCTTCTGAAACTAAATAGAATTTCCCCCTAATAGTTAAATTGCATGCAGTTTTTTTAATAAAATGTTGATAATGTAGTTTGAACGCAGGCATGTGTTTACATAAACACTGAAATCTGAAAACTGTAAATTTTCAGTATTTATATTTTCAAACATTGCAACAACTTACAACTGGAGGAAGTGTAAGTCAAGTAGAAAATCTCAATTTTCAATTTTTTTATCTTCTGCAAAAAATAATTTCAATTAATCAATTTAATCGATATATTGCCCAGCCCTAGTTTCCTGTTATCCAGTTCACCTGTGGAATGTTTCAGACAGGTGCTTTTTGAGTATTACTCAACTTTCCCATCTTTCATTTATCTCTGTCCCAGCTTTTTTGGAACATGTGGCAGGCATTTAATTCAAAATGAGTAATATTTACAAAAAAACAATCAAGTTGATCAGTTAGAACATTAAATATCTTGTCTATCTAGTGGTTTCAATTGGTGGAAAATTATCTGCAAATCACTGTTTTCTGTTTTTAATTTGTTTTACAGTGTCCCAACTTCATTGAAATTGGGGTTTAGTGACAAACATTTTTCGTCATATTTCTCATCAGTGAAACCAACACTGCACAGTATCATATCAGAGATGACACTGCACTGTCACGTGTGTCACTGCTGACATGTAACATGCCGTATGAGCAGTGTGTTAAAAGTCAAAGTACAAACACAAGCACAGCGCTCTGCTCCGTTGTTGTGTCCACATACTGTAAATGCCCAGAGCTTCTGTCCCCTCTCCTAACATCATACCACCATTAGCCTGGTCTGTTCTAGCATGGATCTTAGTCAAAGAGCTTACAAATTCTCCAGTGGACGGATGCATGGAGACGTTTTGAAAAAAGCCGTTCCAGACTAAAGCCGCAACAATCAGCTGAAAAGGAGACGAGAGGCTTCCTTTATGTTCCAGCAACAACAGCTGATCCACAACCAAAACAAACCCAGCCCGACTCTAATCCTGACTTTAGCCTCACTGACTCTCGCTGCAGGTCATATTTATGGCACAATGAGCCCAGGAAGGATGACAAGCACCTTATTGGGTTAAAAATAGCCTTCAATACAATTGGGTTAGCCTTTATAGCTGCTTTTATCCACACACTGGAGGAGAATTAACACTGACCTAAGAACGGAGTGAAAGATTAGCCCGGCTTAATGCACACTACCCGCTACGTATACAAACAAATCACTTTAGGCTCCACTCTCTTTAAACAACACAAAGGAGAGTCAGAAATATTCCACTGGAAAAGAGCAGAGTCTGATTTATGCATTATGAATTAATTAAATCAGCGTAATTTCTAGTTAGGAACAAGCACCCATTAGTCATTTCCATCACATCTTCAGAGTAACATCAATCACGCATAGCCCTCCTGACCACACTGAATGTGCTCAAAGCATGCCAGGCATACTAGAGAAGAGCCTGACAGTGATTTTAACAAGGTCCTCGGGACGTCTGCCAAGCACAGAGAGATATCCCAACCATTTAATCTAAGCCTCCTGCCAGCAGTGATCCAGTGCTGGGCAGTACATCATGTTCAATAAAGTCTCATTAAAATGAACCTCACTGACTCACAAAAGAAGCAACTCTGCCTCCAGACACTTTGGTGTTAAAGAGATACTCATATGAGAACAAATGGGTGTTGTTTCACAGTCATGGGGTTTAATGGACACCCTTTAACAGCCACCTGTAGAGCATTTACCTGCAGCTCCAGAGGAGAAATACACACGGTGTATTTATGAGGATCTTCTAAAGATGTGGATGTTGGTGCTGCACTGACGGAGAACTGAAGCTGATCCCCGACCACGCTGCAGGAAGCGGCCTGTCAGGAAGACAAAGTGAGGTATTAGTGTTAGAGCCTGATCAATATGGGACTTCAGAGAGGAGAATAAACTTTGATACTGGAGAGGAAACAGGATTGTCTGGAATCAGGTACATGATGCATGCGCCATATTAAGGGCTTCCTCAGGATTTTTACTCCCACTCTTCTTCTTTTTTTGTCCTGCCTCTACATTTGCATTTTCACCTTCAGTGTGTGTTCTCACTAAAGCCCCATTTTCACGACAACGTTGTCACCAGAAACAGAAAGGTTTTCCCTTTGCATCATCAAAACTGCTCTGGGCAAGAACGACTGAAAATGCAGTGGCGTGCATGCCAGGCCAGTAGTTGGCAATGTAGGTTTGTAGTGAAAAACAATTACAATACGCATCTGCTCACTATCTCTTTCCAGTGAATACAAAATATAACAAATACATCACTGCTGGTAAGAGTATTGCCGCAGCAAATCAACATTTTGCTGAAGGAGCAATAACAAACCGAGCACAATAAGCAGCACACGTTACACGGAAACTGGCCATGTAGCAGTTGTTGTTGTTCCTTGGTGCGTGCGTAACCTTTATCTGAAAGAGTACTGAGCATGTGCCGTGCGTCACCGTTTCCCTGACAACGCTGATTCCTGTTTACACAAAGCGTTTACGCAGATTGAGCAAATGCAATGAAAGCTCTCCATTTTTGGCCATTTTTGTTGTCGTGTAAACGGTCCCTAAGAAATGCAAAACTGAAGGGTGTCCCATTTCTTTCGTTTTTCTTTTTTGCAAAATGCCCCTTTCTTGCAACCTTAGGAGCTAATGTCCGCAGCAGTTTGTTTTTCCCCAAAAAACGATGTAGCCCAGGATTTTAAGCATTTGTAGCAAGTGTTTTTTTTTTCGCCACCCTCGCAGCACTCAGTTTAAAACAGCTCAACTTTTGGAACGACACTTTGCACGTCAATGTTCTCCATCACTAACCAATCAAAATTAAAAGAAGCCAAGTCTTTCAATATCTGTTTGCTAAAGGTATGGCACAGGAATAAGTGATATGGACTGTCTCTTGGAGAGAACAATTTATTTATTTATTTAATGTTTATTTGTATCGGGTCAGTATGAAGCAAGAGAATGCTGCCATACAATACAGCATTTATAGCCCGAGCTAATTTGTCCCTAGTTGGGCCTTTAAAGGCTTTAAAAACAACAATAAATACTGGTAAAAGAAAAACAAACAAATTAAAAAACAAGCAAAAACAAAACTCAATAATTACAGACAGAACAACACCTGACAAATACATACAACAATACAAAAACAGGTAAAACAGAGTTTACAGCCACTATAAATGCCATGACTTAATTACTGTATTTCATTTTCATGTTTTCTGGGTGATATTTTCAAAAAAAGAAACTATTATGTGCACAGAGCCATTTGAAACAACTGTAAGGACATTACTATGGGAATAAGATGTAAGTTTAGGTTACCTGGGAGTGCAGAGCTGCCAGTGCAACAAAAAAGCAGCGGCTTTGAACACAGACCCCAGTGCTAATGCAACCTTTCCAGTACTGACATCATAAAATTTAGATGAGGACTCATTTAGCTTCAATGGCTTCACCTGCTGTCAAGCAGTGGATGTGGAGACACACATGAGGAGAACACAATGAGAGACTAAGTTCAGTGGTAAATTAATTTGAGCTTGTATTGCTCTTCTCTGGTGATCTTACAACTAAAAGTACATTTACACAGCAGACCCCACCTACTAATTCACACTCATATTTAGGCTTGTCACGAGAACCGATACTTCGGTACCAAGTCGGTACTAAGATTCTGAAAATGTGACGGTACTGACTTTTCTAGAATACCCAAAGTACCGTTGGTACCGAGGAGCCAGATCTAGCCGCTTCTTTAGCGTTGTTTTTTGGCTGTAAATGAGCGATTATCTGGCAACCCTCACACGGTGCTGATCACGTGACTGGAAGTATTTTGGATTCGAGGCTGACAAGGACGGATTGGTTATTGATCCTGAAAAACCTGGCTGCAAAAAATGCCGTCACCGCAGCACGGCGAAGGGGAGCAGCACGTCCAACTTGGCAAAACATTTAAAAGACAAGCAGCCAGACTTGTACAGAGAATTCAAGGTGAGTGCATTTGAATTCACGTGTTATCATTGTTGCTCATATCTAATTACGTACAATGATGAGATGAGCCCAGCCCCTAGTAAATGAGCTGCCTGGCAAAGTAACATTAGCGTTATGTCCAGCCTCGTCTGTCCCGCATAATAGTTACATGACGTTTAGGGCTGAAAAGATTCCTCAGATAATCTGAATAATTCCATTACAAAATATCCTCGGGGCAAATTGTGTGCCTCGAAGCCTCGTTTAATATATAAATATATATATAAAATATATATCAGGACTACTACACAGCGCACAGTGTTTGACACGGACGGTCATTTCTGTGGCGCAACGCGCCTGCTGCCTCCGCTGCTGCGTGGCTTGTAAAATCATGAAGGAAGAGAAAAGAGAGGGATGGAAAGGAGAGAGTCCGCAGAAGAAACAGCAGGGAGTGTCCCAAGTGTGTGGTCATGTACAGTTTTAGTTTACATGTTCCATTTAAGCATAATATTGTTCGTTGTTCACTTTGTTGAAATAAAGGAGTGTATGTTGAACTACAGGGGATTTTTTTATTTGTACTGTGGTATCGAGTGGTATCGAGTATCGTAGAATTTAAGTGGTATTGGTATCGACTACTAAATTTCTGGTATCATGACAAGCCTACTCATATTCATGTCTTAACTGATGGTAAAGTTTCTATATAAACTATTAGAATAACCTCCTCATATTTATGCTCTTTCGTATGCATTTACACGCCACTGATACAACAGTGGGAGCTACAGTTCATGGGGTAAAGGGTCTCTTCCAAAGACATAACACGTGATTGTTTAAGCTGAGCTTAAACCCAAGTTTATGTTGCACCTTCTTAGTCTAAGTCAACAACAACAGAACTTGTTAGAAGAGGACAATTGCCAAAACAAGCCCAAAGGAAAGCAAGTTTGAACAAAGATGGTGAGTCAAAAACACACATTCCCCCCAGACAGAATGGCTTTGCTCTCACTTAGGAAAGTATAGGTGACACGATCAATGCATCATGTAGGGAGAAACCTGTTATAGTGCAAATTTCTGTCTAATACCCCTTTCAGACTGGCCAAAAAACCTGTGTAAATCCTCCAACAATCGGCTCCTGTCTGCAGTTTGAAAGGGTCTACTCGGCATTTCGACCTGGGCCGACTTACCCTGCAAGCGACATGGGTTTTTATCGGCTCGTCTCCGACCGGCTTCAGTGAGAACGTCACACCTGGGTCAAGCTGCTAAGTTACGGATGACGTCGGCGTTACATGCTCACGGCATAACATCGCGCCCGTCCCCTCTGTCTGTAACTTCCGTGACTCTTTGCCATCTCAGCAACAAATTCCATCCGCCTTTGTATTACCAGCGCCGAGTTTGTACATTTTTAAAGAGGGACAAAAGTACAAAGTACAGAAAACCGTGTCCACGGCGTCCATGCTCTTTTCCATTGTTTACGTGGTCGTGTTTTGTCACGCCGATGACGTCATCAACGTGATGACATCAGCTTGATGCGCCAGAGGAAAAAAAACAGCCATGCAGCTCGTCTGCTGCTGATTAGACCCGTGTCTGCTGGCAGTGGTAAAGGAGTCACTGGCGGGTTAACCAGCGTTGAAAAAACCAGCGTTGACCCACAGATTTTAGTGTGAAAGCGGTATAAGAGTGTTTACAATTAGATTACGATTATTTTGGTCGATACTGAGATTATGATCATTGAGCAGTTTACTCAAAACACTTTACAACTGAAAGGCAGCCACAGCTGTGTAACAAATTGTACAAAAACACATCACAGAAGTCTTACCGCTCTATGTTAGAGCCCTGATTGTGTTGGCAGGCAGGGAACATTCCTGCTCTGAACGAGCCTCAGCACACTCAGGCTGAAACTGTCTGTGTCTTTACAGTCTGTGTCTTTACCACACTCTTCGCCTTGTCCATGACTCAAAAATGAGACGAAAATGAAAACGTTTTCAAAACCTTTCACTCTGGACCCCGATTTCAAAAGTTTGCAGATACAGGCACTCCAGGCGCTGTTCTCGTGTAAAAACAGAAAGCACAAACACAACGGACACTCTCCGTTTTCATTGATGTGTACACTGGCCCTAGGCCAACATGGGAATAGGGGCCTTAAAGGAAAGAGCTCCAACAGAGCACCTCAGACAGACTGAGAATACAGGTGGATCAGGGGTACTCAGCATGCGAAAACTAGAGGGCTTTTGGAATGTTAGTGATTGTGAGCACACACTTGGAGTCACTGACTTAGTCACTGTGAATGCTATGGAGGTGGAGTTGACCCCCATCTCTGCTCCACCTCCAGAGGTAGTATCAAAGGTGCTATAAAGGTGAGAAAGGAGCACGAGGAGCAGGCAGTTAAAAAACAGTGCATGTGTCTGCCTGTATGAGTATGTGAAACATGTGCTGTCTTCAGATCTCTTGCACTCTCTTAAAGCCATAGAACCAGGTGGAACCAAGTTTCAGTCACCATCCCTACTCATAACACCGACTATCACTAGAACTGATTCCCCCAAATGAAGCTGAATATTTCCCTCAGGAGTGGCTCACGCTGAACTGAACTGTGAAAAGTGAACAACGTGCAGCAGCTTCCAAAGGCACTATCAGCACATTCATCATCAGTGAGTACAATAAATCACCTTCACTGCGCAGGAATGCATCGGTGCAAGGGAAAAATTGCCACACAATGCTGAAGGGTCTCTAAGCAGAAACATATATATTCTCTGCATTCACTGCTGGAGTATCAGTGAGCGTGTTTGTGTCTCGCTGGGTAGAGATGGCTGTTAGGGGAAATCGAACATAAACAGAGGTGCTGCTGGACCATTCCTGTCTGCCTGCTTCTTCTCAGCGCTCAGCCTGACAGCTATGTAAGCCTCTTAAAGTATACACACACACACACACACACTTTCACAGCATGAGGGTAAAAATAAGCCTCTGTTCATTAAACTCCCTGCACTCTACAACAGAGCACCTGGTATTTCTGTCCATATCGTGATGGTCACAAAGAAAGGGCTGAGTTTGCAACGGGAGCACCGCAGAGCCAACAACAGCAACCCAGAAAACAACCTGCCCCTCTCTGTCCGCCATAAAAAGAGAGAGATGAATGCCCTGTGATGCCAGTTTGGTTTATAAGGTCTTTAGCAGGTTGGGACATAATCTGCAGGACTGATAAACTCAGGTGGGCCGGGCAATATGGACCAAACCTGGATCTTGATATGATTTAAAAGTGGCTCTAATGCTGCATTCCATTTACATCAGAACTGGGAAGAGGGGAGTGGGAATGACGTCATATTCGAGTTACCAGTGTTATAGTTATAAAATTTGAAAAAACTTGCCGATCTGCCGGGCTATTGTTAGCCGTAGTTAGCATGCCCTGTGTTGTAGTTTGCACATCCCACATGAAAAATGTTAATAACACTGTAGCAGCATTTCCATAAATATACGTTGAACAAACTATGTATGCAGCTGATTTAGTGCAACAAACACTAGTCAGAAATGCTAATAAACAGAACATTACAGGAGCTTAATAACTATTTACACCCGGGGGCAGCCATCTTTGATTGTCAACTCGGGGTTGGTGAGGATCCGCCAACTTTCCAGTAGGAAATTCTGACTTCAGGGGGCGTTCCAGTTGAAATTTCCCACTCGTAACTCAGAAATCCTGACTTCCCAGTCAAACTGGAACACAGCATTGCCTGGTGATCCCACTCCACTTTCAAAATAATGAATTAGGGCCCAAGTCTACAAAGATTTTAATTCACTTAACAGTATTTATTGAACAGTTTTGCTGTTTGGACCTTTGGTGGGACATATGACTAAACAAAGAGAATCATGCTAAATTTGTTTTGTTTTTCAGAGACCTTGAGGAATTAATACATAATTTAGAGCAAAGAAGCTTCGCTACTCCAAGATAATGTAATATATAGGCTAAGAATATGAGAGGGAACAAACTGACTAAAGGAAGTATACTAATTTACATCCTCTAAGGGCTCCCATACGTCTCCAATTTTAGCCACAATTTTTTCAACCTGAGACATCTGTGACCCACTGAAAAAAGGTTTGCAACCCACTTATGGGTTCCATCTAACCAGTTGGGAACCACTGCTTTAGGTGGATGCTAAAGCCCAGTGTATACCTCAAAAGAACATTTCACTGTGGATAAATAACAATCAATGATCAAAATAACAGATACAGATCCAGTCAGCACTGCATCATAGTTTGGGGCGGGGCATCAGCATGAAGGAAAACAATCCTTTTCTCCAGCCAAGTCTGCAAGCAGGGATTTTAAAAACTCTGATGCTAACAATTTACCATGTCCTTAAAAACATCACATCACCTTGATATTAATCAAACTGATCGAGTTCTTACCTTTAATTGAATAAGAAAGTTACATATATATATATACATATATATATATATATATATATACACATATATATATACATATATATATATACATATATATATATATATATATATATATATATATATATATATATATATATGTATATATATATATATATATATATATATATGTATATATATATATATATATATATATATATATATATATATATATATATATATATATAGATAGATAGATAGATAGATAGATAGATATAGATATATATATATATATATATATATATAGATAGATAGATAGATAGATAGATATAGATATAGATAGATATATAAAAATACCATACCCCATCCTCATATGCTGGTTTAGTAAAATCAGATTTTTTTATGAAATTCAATAAGCCAGGGTGCGGTGCTAATTAATCTTTATCCAAAAATGGGTACCGACTTACAATTTCCCACAGACAGATAGATGCAGAGAAGACTGCATAAATGCAAATAGAAAGAGAGCCTCTTGAAGCTCTTGGGAACACAAACCAACAAAAACTTTCTTCATGTGATATTTATGATCCTATAGTATAGTCGGACATGCTATATCAACTATCTAAAAATCTCAGGACTGAGATTGCATGTTTTTTATATAAGCAGTTAAATTTTTGAAACTGGACATCAAACTGTTTTCATCACATATATTTCAATATACATCAGGATTTTCACTAATAATGCAAATTCTCATTAATGAAATAGAGTAAAATAAAGCACACTGATCAGCTGATAAGTTCTCATTAAGAGAATTAACCAAAATAGATCGTACTGGTGGTCAGAATAATGTTATTACTGTAAGTGGTTCTTACTGTTAACTTTTATTGAGCGTTGGACCTGGTGTGAAATGTGCTTTCAAATCAGTTCAACTAACATTGCCCAAACCAATGGCCAGATAAAGTCAGAGCAAAACGCACAACACTATTTAAACTGAAGTAAACCCTACCACTATTAATGATATGGTCCTACACATTACCTTATATGAAAATATATTCAAATAACCCACAATTCAACAGAATACTTTGTCTTAAAAAGAGGCATCATCTGAGAGATCCATGTCCTATTTTTAAAAGAGGCGTTGCTTGTATTCTTAACATGTTTTTAAATGCACAAAAGATGCCAGGCAGATAAATTTGGTAAATTTAATTAAATGGGGAATGTTTGTACCAAAGATAGTGAGCTGATGAGTCACTGTGTGTACACTGCAGGCTGACTGCAGTGCTGCTGGTGGAGTAGTTTCCTCAGCACTGAATTAGGGGAGGGGAGATTGATTTGTGGGTAAGACTCTGCCAATAAAAAACATAAACTAGGAAATTAGAAATCAATAAGAGCTTGCCACTAAAATCAAGATAAATGGTGAAGCTGTCATGGAAAACTAAATTTGTGATTTTGGGAAGAGGCAGACACAGCACCAGAGAAAAACAAGGGGGCAGTTGATGTAGATGTTCCACTGAAAATAATCACAGACAGTCAGAAGACGGAGGACAAAACAGCCATATGGCTTCTTTACATAGACGTATTGGCAGTATACAGAGTCTCAAAAATTATGTTCAAACAAGACGTAGTGTCAGACAGGATTGCACATCTTAATGTAAAGTTTCTGTTGATGTTCATCTAAAAAATGATGGCAGGTTTAATGTTCAGTACAAAGGTTGTTTACAGCATAAACTAATGACAGTGATTTGATCATTATGAACTTGATTGTCTATATATGAAATCTAGGCTGACAGGGATTTATAATTTTATTTAAAAAACATTTGTATTGGAAAAATTAACATATTAACCTTATTCACACTTGAAAAAATACCTGCAAATTGCTTGTATTGACCTGTGAGCCACATGTATGGATCCAAACAGCAGTTTTACCCAGACTTTACTCTGATATTACCCTGCTCGTCCCCTTGTTTTTCCCCACCCCTAAACTGCAACTTGCAGGAGGACATTCTGTTGAGAGTGACAAATGTGAGCAAACCACTCATGGGAATGTTCTGGGTGGTTACCGTTACATTTCCAGGAAATGTCATCGTTGTATGTGTGAAAGGGGCTGTTGATACCTGTTTGGCCATTTTTAAACATGCAACCCTGAAAGTTCAGAGAAAATACTAGGATACCAACCGAGACAACTCCCTCCCTTCAAAAGAAGTCAGATTTTCTTAACCATATCTAAGCAAGCTGCATGTGTGAACACAAACAGCAGGGTTTTTAGCCCAGAAGGGGTTTCCCTTCATGGAAATAATGTAGATTTTATCATTTTTAAACACATATCACGACATTGACAACCTCAAATATAAATGATGCAAATGTTTTGTACTGTTTTAACAGTCTGTAGGAGCTCAACTGCAGTTTTAAATAAGGAAAAAACTTGTCTCATATCAGGTGTTTAAGGCTCCTATTTTTGTTGCTTTGGTATCGAAAAGATATCAATAATGTTTAATTTTACAAGAATCATTTTTAAGGGGATATGTCCATGACAAGCAGATAGACACCATTCTTTGACTGCGTGCAGAAACAAGGAAAAGACAGGCAGAGTTCTAATTAGCTTAGCTCAAACACTGGGAGTCTTTGGGTAGTGTTAGTCTGCCTCTGCCTACAGTCATCAGATAAACTCCTCAGCAACTCTAAATGGTCCTGTGTGTTTGTTGTGACTTGTTTTTTTTACTGCATTATGTTACATAACCCTATTTTTAGACTAAGATTAGCACTTTATGTAATTTCAAAAGAAATACATATATAACTAAACCGAAGGACTCACGCGCAGCAGTAAGAGGAATAAAGCAGAAGAAGATACATAAAGTGCTAATGTTAGTCTTAAAAAAGACAACGTAACATAACACCGTTAAAAATCCAGTCACATCAAGAGCAGGACAGTTTAGAGTTGCTGAAGATTTTATCTGATGACTGTAGGTGGAGGCAGGCTAACACTACCCAGTGACTCCCAGTGTTTGAGCTAAGCTCATTAGCAGTGGGCGAGCTCTGCCCGTCTCTTTCTTGTTACTGCACGCACAGTCGAAAGAATGGTGTCTATCTGATTGACATGGACTCAGGAGTGAGGCGAGACATGAAAAGAAAAAAAATGTTGGTGTATCCCTTTAAGGTGATAATTCTGCTGTAACCACCATTTATCATTCCTCCACAGAAGAAATGGGTACATTTAGTGTACTGCCCAATTCTATTTTTTCACCATTGAAATATGGAGTTATACAAGTAATAATCTGAAATGAAAATTAATAAAATTACCACACACTCTCATTAATCACACATCTAACCGACCAGAAAAAGACTAGCTTCCCTTCCCTTGCTTGACATCAGGTTACCTCTGTATCAGCTGTCAGTCTCATCAGTCACATTCTACACTGGCATAATAGATGAGGGAGGGAAGACCAAAATATGTAGTTGTTGAAACTTTGTGGTTAAAATTAAAGCGCTTCCGCTTGAAGGATTTAGTTTGCAATCCAGAGGAGGCGATGTTACAAGCACAGGCACTGTTTGAAATATGTTTAATAACAGAGAGACACTGGAGCTGCTAATAGACTAATAATTACACTTCAGTATGACTTTATTCAATGAAGGCTTTTGTAATATACTGCTGATCAGAGTAAATTTTGGCAGCTGTTTTACATTTAGTCCTGCTGTTAAGACAGAAACTATAATAAGATTTAGTCATGATTTACACTTTACAACTGGTGATTTTTTTCTCCCAATGCCAGAGGGCCAATTCTCAAATAATAGGGCACTCTTAATTGACAAATATTATAAATTAATCAACTAAACAACTGGAACATATGTTTTGCCTTTATAAGAAACTACCAAAACATTAATACATTTAAAACTGATATGCACAGAGTCATGCTTAATTTCACAGACTACACAGAATTAAAGGTAACTGAAGCTGCTTTTTAATGGAATGAACAGAATATCTACTGGTTATTTAAGTATACGTTTATAACACTTGCCTCCTTTAATGCTTTAGAACAATACTGCCGAAACAATTAGAGCATATTGCAATAACAAAAATTCTTGAAAAGATCAGAATAAAATTGTTTTGACATGCCTTAAATCCCTTTTTTTACACAGTTTTGAGCTGATAAATCAGATTAAAAATCATTCATGAAAGATTTTATTAATTGTTCTCAATTTTTATAATTGATTTATATTTACAGTTGAAAAAGGAGCCACAATTAGTGAGGACTAGTTTTACTCAACAAAATGTTTAAAACAAAATAGTTCAGTTTTAGATGAATAACAAAGTCATTACATTTTAGCCGATATAACAGTCGATTCATTTCCGATTACCACTATCAGTATCAGTCTATCATTTTATGCAAAGATGGAACAACAATACCTTTAAACACTAGTTTAAAAATAACTGCAAAGGACATTTAATTATCAAAAATACATTCTTCTTCTGATTATTGTCCTGTTTTACCTTTATTTTATCCTAACAGCACATGACAAAAGTGAATGCCAGTAACAAAATCTTCATGATTACACTAATTTTTGATTTTTCAAGAGTCCAAACTAATTTGACATGCCAGATAGACAGCTGAGTATTTACTATACAGCATATATCTCACAGTGCATCCGGGAAAGAGCCCAAAGAAAGTGTTTGGGGAGGACAGAACCTTTAAACAGCATACCTGGCAGGTGATTTGATGATTGTTCTGTCAATCACACTCATTATGGGCCAATCAAACAGTAAAATGGCAAATGGACTTGAGCTTGTATAGTGCTCTTCAAGTTTTTCTGACTTCTCAAAGCAGCTCTACACTGCAGGTCACATCTACCTAACCACTCACACCCATTCACTCTCATATTCTCTCACTGAACTGTTATTTCAAAGAGTTTCGGGCAAGTTATCCTTCAGTATTCACTAACACATCCTTGCCCTTTACATGCCACTGACACAGCAGTGGGAGAAACTTGGGTGAAAGTGTCTTGCCTGAAGACTACGGATCGACCGATACATCGGCCGGCCGATATTTGCGGTCTTTACTTGAATCGGCATCGGCTGATTCGCGCGTGGGTTCGCCGATGAATTTTTCCGCAGCATGATTTACAGACAGGCATCCATGGGCAGCTCTGTGTTGTCGGAAGACCCTGCAGCACATGCAGACGCGTTACCACTCCCCCACTGCAAGAGTGGTGAAAGCAGCATTGCCTTGGAGGCTGCTTCACAACAACGGTAAGTTTTAAACTTTCAATTAGCCTCTAACAGTTAAACTTAGTTGAAATACTGCCACCCACTTTGAAATAGGAAACATGAATGCCAAGTGCATGTAATATACGTGCTTGAAAATATAGTTAAGTTTGTGAGTCAGAAAAACGGGAATGCTGTTGAATGCTTCATCTTTAAAACTGCTTACCGTTGTATTTAGGGAGCTGTTGATGTAGTTATAGGCTAATATGTACAGCTGTTACGAACACCGGTTTAAGGATTAAGTAATGTCAACGTTGTCAATTCAGTTCCAAGGTGTTTGTAGGAGTTTAATTCAGCAAACACTGGGCTGAGCTTAAATGCGTGTCGTGTGTGTGTGTATGTGTGTGTGTGTGTGTGCGCTCTCTCCCTCAGAGCGGAGTGGAGCAGCCGTGTCTGCTATCAGAGGTCTTTAGCGTGCACTGGATGAACTTTAGTGATGAGAGAAATGTTTTATATGTAGTACTAAATTGTGTCAGTGTTTCGTGAAAACCTGTTTAGAGCTGTTTGCTGCCATTATCAATCCAACGTTAACGGAGTTTTTCAGTCAGCGTCTGCTCAGCTGATGTGTGTGTGTGGAGGGGGGGTGTTATCATTGTCATTTTTTTCATGTAAATTGAGGGAGCAAAAAGCAGTATCGGCCACAAATATCGGCCCAAGAAAATCGGCAGTCCATAATCGGTCATCGGCTAAGGGTGATGGAAAAAAATCGGTATCGGCATCGGCCCTAAAAAATCCTTATCGGTCGAACCCTACTGAAGACACATCGTCTTCAGTAGGGAGAATAGGAGCTAGGCTCCTGCAACCTTCTGCTTACTAACAGAGCGCACTATCAGCATAAACTAGAAAGCACTCGCAGGGTGTAAACATCCGCCAAGGCAGCTCACATATTGCTGTTACATCTATAAGCAATAGCTCCATGATAAAGTTACCATCATAATATGATTCCTTGACCCTGAAAACCCACACCTAGCACTCAGAATCATGTTGATATCATTATTAGTTAGACAGTTACTGAGAAAAAAATGTTTGTTCGCTAATAGCGGTTATCTGGATCACCATCAAAATCTAATCATCTTTAAGTTGGGCCATTACCAATATTTCCTGAAAATTTCAGCAAAATCCATCCTGTAGATTTTGCGTAGTCTTGCTAGCGAACAGACAAACAAATAAACATAAGCCAGCAAAAACATAACCTCTTTGGCAGAGTTCATAAAGTACAAGACATGCAGTGTGTAAAGTTCAAGACATGAGACACTTTGTAGAACAAACTTGCCAAAACATGTCTTAAGTGGAGTGAAAATGTCCTTTCTATTGAGAAGTGCCTTCAGTGTTGTTGTTTGTCATTCAATACAGAAATGCGGTCCAGATCTTACAAAACTGCTCCTGAAGCTCTTAGCATTTATGCCAATCTCTGCAGTCACTTCCTACTGTAGCCATGCTCAGAGCTCCCACCTCTTCCTGCTTTGGAGGACTCTGATTGGACCAAGCTTTTGCAGACCGAACACAGTCGTTGTAGGGTGGAGCTTGGCAAGACAGGCAATGACCAGGCGGATCCAGCTGCTGTGCAAGATTATGTCCAAGTTTCCCATTAGTTAAAGTTTTTACCCCTGTGTCCTGTCTCCATTTTTCTCTCAATTTTTTCATACATATGGATAAAGAACAAGAAGTGACAGTGTTTACAAGGTGCTGGGAGACGACTGTCTTGATTTTCCTCACTTTTCCTGATAACAAGGCTTGTTGGCTTGTTCTGAAGATGGTAATGTTTTTAATAATCTTCATATACCTGATTCATATGCTGCTCTTTGACTCCAGTACAACAGAAGAGAGACTTTTGGCTAAATTCTGTTATAAGCTCAAAGTACATCACACCACATTTCGGCTTCCTGACCGTCAAAATGAAAGTGATAGATGTTTAATTGTTTTGGGAAAGTGAAACTGAAATTTACACCTCATGGAGTTATACATTTATCAGATAGTGTGAAACCAGCAGGTGCTGTTCTGCATGTGATGCTGAGTGAAACCTCATAATGCTCACATGCTGTTGGGACAATGTGTCACAGAGGAAAGGTCACTGACAAATATTTCTCATATTGAAAGTTAACACCGTTGTAGATCTTATATACACGCATTTTGCTGCACAGATAAGCTTTTAAATCACATTAATGTCTGAGCTTATGTTTGTTGTACCTTGTTCCTTGCAGACTTCTGAAAGCTGGACACTTGGCTGACCATGAGCTCTGATGCCTCAACATCATCTTCCTCAAATGTCAACAGAACAGGACCCTGTGGAGAAGGAAGACAGCAAATCATCAAACACGACAAAATCACAATGCACACTTCGGAGGACTGATTAAAAAGTGTTCATAATATTTAGATTATGGAGAGATGAACATTTTCAATAAAGCTAAAATCAGAGAAATTCAAAAATCAAAGTGGATCAGATATATCGTCCCACAAAGACCAGACCTAATATAATATAATATAATATAATATAATATAATATAATATAATATATCACCAATTCTATTGAAACACCACAGAGGTAGCCTAAGAGTGTCTAGTTCTGAGGAAGGCAGTGTGACATCTCTGTTCTTATGTTCTGAAAATGTTTATATTCTATTAAAAATAAACCAGGAATGCTTAATTGTAAAGGCTGCAAGTATAAGAATATAAAACATAATGTTAGGTCTATGGGGGGACATGCAGCTGCACTCGCCCTCGTCTGTGTATATTTAATGTGTTTGTGTTGCAGTTGCTTTCAGAGGGTTACACTACCTGGTGGGAGGATGAATGGACATCAACTATGCAAACATTTTGAAGTGGCTGCCTGAGACACAGGCGAAATCTGCAAAGAAGCTACGAAACTCCAAAGTACAGGGCAGAGCAGTTTCCCAATGTTTATCATGTGTCAGGTGATCAAATGTTCTGCAAATTTTGTCAACTTATTGTTGACTGGACCCGTAAAGATACATGTGAGGACCACCTGAAGAGTGAGTGATTATATTTCATTACTTAGTACTGTGTGTCTGGGTTAAATTTGCATAAAATACTAAAAATCAGAATTCTCAAAAAATTAAAACTGAAAAAAAAGTAATATGGGAATGTATTATCTCCCTTCAAAAAATAAAATTATAGAAAAAAGAACAACTCACACAACTTAAAGAGGAATAAAAATAAAAAAATAGCTGTCAATACAAGATCAGTGATCTATCACACTTGATATTCTATAAATATTTTTGGTTGAAAAATCCCCATAGAGTGAAAAAACGTAGAGCAGATGCTTCAGGGAAAGAGAAAGGATGTTTGTTTATGGGAGTCTATCTACAAGTCAAAATGCGACGAGTGTTGGAGATAAGACCAAGGCTGTCAAACTGTTTGAGACTTAAGTGGTTTTCAATATTACTGTTTGAAAACAGTCTACTATTACCTTTTTTATGACTGAAATTAGGGCTGAATGATTTCAGGAAAAGATCTAATTGCGATTTTTCTGGCAGATATTGCGATTTCAATTCGATTCATGATTTTCTTCATATCAAGCTTCAGTACAATATTCACTATGTTTACAGTACAGACAACAGTAAGGAAATGATCAATGATCAAAAGCACATAACACATTATTCAACATCTAATATTGATGATAAACAATCTGTTATTGTTATTTAAGGGATACTCCAACCTTTACTCCTAAACAGAGGCTCTGCATTGTTGACCTGCTTACCAGCACTTCTGCAGTGGAGATGTGACGTTCACGAACGAGCCGACTCTTGAACTGCTCTTTTAAGTGAACAATGAGGGCCGATTCATAGTTGTGAGTGAGCCGTCGAACCATTCTTAAATGCAAATTGCCTGCAAATTTGTAAAGTAGTATGTGTAAAATAGTTGACACAACAGATCCTGGGTCAGTCAGGAGTGCTGCAGAAAATCGCAGCTTTGGCGATCACATGATTGCGTTGTCTGAAATCGCAATTTCAATCCAAAAATGATAAATCGTTCAGCCCTAACTGAAATTACAGAAAAGTACCAAAAAAAACCTTTTTTGGTCCTTTAAAAGGTATGTTTAAATGCAGTGACTCTCTAAAATGCAAAAAAAAAAAAAAAAGTAATATACTGTCTAAATTACAGCCGGGCGATACAACGATTTCAAAACAATAAAGCACGACAGAACCCATGAGTGGAAGCTGCCAGTCAGTGAGTTTTTTCCCAAAGAAGTACTTGATGCAGCCCTAACGTCTTCCTGCTTTAGACTGTGTGCCACTCAACAAAACTGAAGAAGAGGAGGGCAGCATCTGCATGGTGGTTATGCCCATTTACTACAGTTGGAGTTTGGGTAGTGCATTTTTGTTTAAAAATGTTGTTTTTAAGGGCTTGTTTATATGACAATGAAAATGGCCAAAAACGCAGAGTTTTCGTTGCGTTTGCGCCTTCTGTTTACACAAGAACGATGCCCGGAGTGCCTGAATCTGCAGACCTTTGAAACCGGGGTCCAGAGTGGAACGTTTTGAGAATGCTTTCGTATCCATCTCAGGTGTTAACAGGAATTAGCGTTGTCAGGGAAAACGGTGACACGCAGCGCATACGCAGTACTCTTTCAGATGGAGGTTGTGCTCGCACCTTGGAACAACAACAACAGATATGGCCGACTACCAAGCAACATGTGCTGCTTACTGTGCTCAGTTTGTTGTCCAGAAAAAAAATTCCTGCGTCTTTGTGCATCCACTCGCCACTGTTTGTGAAAATTTCACCAGAAAGCATACACATGTTCTAACACCATTGTTTCACTACAAACCTACATCACCAACTATTGGCCTGGTATGCACGCTACCGCGTTTTCAGTTGTTCTCATGGATCTTTGTGAACAAGCCTCATTTTGCCACTGTCTCCGTGTGAACGTGGAGCGCTTCTGAAAATGCAAAGGAAAAACCTTTCCGTTTCTGGTGACAACGTTGTCATGTAAACAGGGCCTTTAGCAGTCTTTGGTTGTATTCTTATTTATTTTGATCTGTTGTTTTATGACATTTAGGCTGTTAACAGTTAAATTTATTTTTCATACACTTGTTTTAAAGATGTGTTCAGTTGTTAACAGTTTTATTTTTTCTAATATCTTGTTGAAAAGTTTTCGGTTGTTAATGGCCGTGTTTATTTTCTTATCTTGTTAAGTGTTAATTGGTTGTAAACAGTATTATTTATTTAAATATGTTGCTTTTCAGAAGCTCGAGGTTGTCAACTAACTAGGTTAACAAATTAAATACAAAAAAATGTGTTACAAAAACAATGTGTTTAGTTTACACTTGTTTATTTTGATGACTTTAAATAAAAAAGCACTGATCTTTTATTTTCTTTGCCTGTAGATATCACCATTGCTCTCTTTGACCAGTGGAAGTCATTTAATGAAAATAAGTGGTAAAGAATTCAGTGCTGCATATTGTGAATGAGTTATATTTGATGAGATAAACTTCATTATGAAGTTTAACTGGCAGTGACCTGGCATTAACAGTGAATGAAATATATAGTGATAAATATTGATATCAATCAATATTTGAAATATACTGTAGTCATATTTTTTTACCTTAACACCCAGCTCTAATCTTAATACATATGCCTGCAAATTTGATTGATTAAAAACAAGTATAATCAATATTGGGTGCCAGGGCTTCTCATTTTGTTGTCTCGAAGTCGAATCATTTAATATCATTTAATGATTACAGGAACATTATTGAGATTTAACGTTTTAGTATCATGACAACTCCATGAACAACTCACAGAGAAGAAAGAACTGAATTGACCTTTGCCAGTGAATGAAAAACGATCCATCACATCGGCGACGTGGATGCAGATGTTCTGACTTGTAAATCTCAGAGAAGAGAGAAATACAACCCAGATGGTTTTAAGAATGTAGAATATGCAGGAATGTTTTGGTTTTGAGTTTAACTACAACGGTTGTCATGTGTAAATCTAAACAGGTTTGATGCTAACAACATTTGAACCTTGTACCTTTTTAACAGAAGAACATAGACGTAGGTACTCAATTCTGGACAATTAAAAAGTAATTAAAACCTAAATTAAACTGATAAGCCTCTCTTGTGCTCTCATTTTGTTTGAGTCCTGTTTTTGCCAGATAATAAGTGATGACTTATTAATGACTTCTCTGTAATCATTTTGTTGTTTCCTTTGATTCTTGAAGCACTTTGTGAATGGGTGTTTTAAAAGTCTGACATACAAATTTCACGCCCTTGCGTAATTTCTGCGATGCATGATGTTGGAGTTTTGCTGATATCTGATATGCCGATATTGCTGCACACATTATAATGCACAAAGTCTTCAAAAATACTGACTTGTTGCTTTCAATGTGACAGTCTATTTGTGGAAGGAACAGATGTAAACTACAAAAGCACTCAGAGGGCGCAGACCTCTGCTAAATAACTCAGATCATCAGATCCAGAACAACGCCAGGATCCGGACCAAACTCAGCACATGCATGGAGGTTGTTATCCTGTATGAACACAACAACTTTTGGGAACGTCACTTAATATTTGGATTTTATATGAATTATTGAATGTCATCAATGGGATTTCCCATTATAAAGTTAAATGTTTTTTGTGACATCAATCTGGTTTGGATCCAGATGAAATTTACCTTGATGATAGAGACATGGACCCCATGTTATCCTGTAAAACTGGAAACAAATCCATTGAGAAATGGCAAAAATTAGATTTTTTAAAATTCCACCCAATAATAATCTATGGGATTTTTTTTAATTTTGGGATTTTTTTTAATCCAGACCAATATCTTTATCAACACCAAACTTTTATGGCTTCTTCCTTGGACCAAACTACACCTCTGTTAAAAAATTTCATGTAAATCCATCCAGTAGTTTTTCCGTAATCTTGATAACAAACAAACAAACAAACAGACAGGCCCTGGTGGAAACGTAACCTCCTTGGCGGAGGTAACAACATTTCACTCTTGAAAAAATGAAACTGTTGATTTTTAAATGTATCGATGCAGTGCTGTTAAGGTGAAGCATTATGGGACATTTGTGTAACTTGTCGATATTACAGCTGCTATACAGGATGTATATGGCTCATCTTCAATGCCGATAAATGGACTGTAAATATCAGCAGATATTTTAATATATCGTCCATCCCTAATAATTGCTCATTTTCAATTATCAAAAAGATCTGGCAAACGGGCACAACAGTACAAAAATGTGCAGTTTAGTGTCATTTTGACAGTAAGTGTGAGTTTGCCTTCAGTTATTTACAGCTTTATTTTTCTTGGAAACATTTGTCAGAGGGCTGAATGATACTGAGCAAAAAAACTTAACACAATATTTTGCCTTCTGCAATATATACTGTGATTTTAAGGGAACTTTTTAGATAAATGTTGCATCTTTATGTAGAATGATTTATAGGGGTGTCCTGATACAACTTTTTCACCTCCGATACGATACCGATATTGCAGCCTTGAGTACTGGCCAATACCGATATCGATCCGATACGATAACAGCAGGAATCATACATACTTTTATTACTTATTTTGTAGTATGGACTGTAAGAAAAGGCTTGATCAAGTGAGATTACTCAAACAGAGAACAGTAGTCAGCAATTGTAGGTATGAGAAAAACTGACCCAATTGTTATTAACCAATGGGTGAAATAAACTTTAGCCTTAAACATAAGAATATACTACAATTAAATAAAATAAATAAAAAATAAGTTAGAAGAACCTGAAAAGTAACCTCAAGAAATCCAATAAAAACAAAAACATAAATTTTTAAATTGCAAAACAACCACTGTGTTTAAAACATAAGCATATTCTACAACTGAATTAAATAAATGAAAAATTAGAATGGACTAGTTATATCGGAGATTTTAGATGCAGGCCGATATAATCCGATATTTGTTTTTTTGCTGATATCAGACTGATATCCGATATCAATATCGGATCGGGACACCCCTAATGATTTATATGGATATTCAAATTAGTCTTCCTTTAACTAATGAGCTCTTTTTTAACACACTGCAGCTGACTGTGTGTAACTCTTTTTTCATAGATTCAACAAACAAACTTGTGGTTAAGGAACTATTTCTGACAATGAGCTAATTCTCTGTGTATGGCCCTGCATTCTTCACAAAAGCTCAACATGTTACATAGCTGAGCATCTGTAGTCATTACCGCAAAGGAAGTCTTTTAAAAGCCTTATGAATGTCTCAGAATTATGTTTAATAGAAGGAAAGACAGAAAAATTCATCTGAAAGTCTCCAACATCACTCTTTGAACTATGACACGTTTATCTGTGACAAGTGTCATCAGTAGCTTGTAGAGCTGAGCAATCAATCAAATTTTAATTTATTTAGTTGAATGTTAATTTGATTATAATTACTGCCTTCCACAAATACAACAACAGAGTAATTGCAACTAACTTTTTTTCCTTTTTTCCTTGATTATTATTCGTTTTTTTTTTTTTAGGTGTTTTGTTTTAATAAGTATATTTCTATGTATTGCCCGTTCTTTCACGTTAAAAATGAGAGTCAAAAGCATTTACAGTGCTTCACAAATTTATTAAACGACCAGTCATAAAAACAGGAAAACATCAATATTTAAGAAATCTTTCAAAAACATGTTTAAAACTGAAAATGTTTTAGTTATTGGACAAACACTTTGAACAAGAATGAGGAATTTCAAACTGAATTCACCAAATTTGAGCCGCTCACTGGGCTTCTCTGACATGTTAATTCAAGCAGAGCGTTAAAACTCTAAAACATTTTTTTCTGTTCAGGAATGCAAGTAAAGAACTATAATTTGACATCTTAATCAAGAAACAATAATGTGCTTTAACATTTTTTTATTGTAAAACAGTACATTTGAAATTTCATGGAGAACAATAATAATATTTTAGCATTAAAAATATCACTGTGGTTAAAGAGCTTCTACATGCTGGTGTATTTACCATTACAGAAACATAAAAATGATTTTGGTAATTGTGTAGCCGTGGCATAAACCTAACATTCGGTGGTGGTCTAATAAATTTGTTAAGCACTGTAAGGTCCATGAAAGAAAATGCCTTAATATTAATGAGTTATCGTGTTTCATCATCATGATCTCAATACAGGGTTCCCACTCTTTTCTAGAAATCATTTTCCAGGAGTTTTCCAGAACTTTTCCAGGACATTATTTATTTCTAACTCTCGGGCATGAACATTGCCTGCTAGCTATCTTTTTTAGTCTGGCTTTAATGTAGTGTCTTACTATTATAAATGTATGGTTTATACTTATTTACTCTGCTTTTTTATATAGATTATGTTGATTTACTGTTTAAGTAGCCTAAATTTAATTTTGCCATTTTTTATTATTTCTTTTCATCACCTTGTTTTAAATTTTTATATTTTATTCCTTAACTTTTATTATTTTATCTACTCATATTTTATGGCTTAGTGTGCATTAGTTACCAAATACATTTTGACTTCATTTCCTATGTTTGATTTTTGTTCATTAACAAAGTAGAAGGAAGATAAATAATTTTCCAGGACAATTCAAGCTTTTCCAGGACATTTTAGTTTTTTCCTCATTTTCCATATGTTTTCCATGACTGGAAAATTGGTCAATCATTTTCCAGGTTTTCCAGGTTTTCCAGGATGCGTGAGAACCCTGCAATATATATCTAAAATAATCATGATGAGGATTATTGCCTAACGAGCTTCCCTAATGGTTGTACATTTTATGTGTAGGAAACATAAACTCTTTATGTACTGTGGTCTGTTCTTATTTCAATTTCTAAGTAAGTCTCCTGATGGTGATAGCACACGGTCATCTACTGTAAACAGTCACAGAATAAAGAAAATATAGTTTTTGTCTCCATCAAACACACAACTGACAGGGTGACATGCTTTAAGTCACATGACTGACAGGATGCCCTGAGATTTAACTACTGCACATGTGCACACTGCCAATGTGATTTTAAATTGATACATTGTTCAGCCCTAATTTGTCTTATGAAACAGATGTAGTTATCAGGGCTGCATGATATCAAATTGTTGCAGATATGCCGATATTTCTGAACTCATAATTGCTGACACCTATATTGATACTGTTTATTTAGTGTTTCAGCACTTTTGAGGCAATGCATGACATGATGCACATATTGGCAAAGCCAGATTACAGCTTAAAAAGTATACATTATATATCAACATACACAAAATCTTCTGCTGATATCTGAAGTCAAAACACTGGAAACTCACAAAAGCAGAAAGTGTGAATGTGCAAGTTTCTCCTTACGATACTCAATCCTTCAAGTTAAACTGGGCTCCAAGTACTGAAGTTTAATGTTAAGATGGTTTAATTTCTTTCCCTTCGGAAAAATGCACATTCCACCCAAAATATTTTAAGAGAATTAAAACTTTTTATTGTTCTTGTGTAGATTCTTGAGTAGATTTTCACTTGTACTTGAGAATTTTATAGGGATGCACAATAAAGGATTTTTGCTGATATCAGATAAGCTAACATTTCCAAACTTATCATTGCAGATACCAGTTCTTTAGGGAAGGTATCTCTTTTACTAAAATCAACTTGTTCCTCTCATTTTTAAAGCGTAATGGTGTTGGATATTGATGCCGACCAAGGAAAGTATCTGTTTATTTTTAATTGAAGACACTACTGTTTTCAACAGGTACTAAAAAAGGGCAACAAATGACCCCCATCCTGGCCTCTCCATTGGCTCCCCGTTCATTTTAAAATTGTACTGTTTGTTTTTAAATCTTTATATGGATTCACACCTCGTGACGTCTCTGATCTTTTAAAAGTTTATACCTCGTCAAGATCTTTGAGGTCTGCAGACCAGCTTCTCCTTGTCGTCTTTATGGCCAGGGTACAGAAACTTCTCTGTAGTGGGTCCTAAACTATGGAAGACCTACCTCTTGAAAACAGAATCTCCCCCACATTACCCACTTCAAAATTGCCTTAAAACTTCATTGTACTTGCTGACTTTTAATTCAGCATGAGAGTGGTCTCTGTTTTTATAAGGGATGCATGATATTGGATTTTTGCTGATATCCATTATGTCACAACACATTATTGCCAATACCAATATTTTTCGTCAAGAGCAGCGAGTCTTTACTTTATAAAAATTGGCTTGTCTCTTTTAGTGAGAAAGTCTTTTTGTGTAGGAAGCAGATGTAAAATAAGAAAAAGTCACAACTCTTGAAAAATGAAAATCATGTTTTTAAATGTACCCATGCAGTGATGATGAGGTGGGGCAATGTGGTACATTTATGTATTTTGATGATATTACTGCCGATATATGTAGGGCATATATATAGTCTGTAAATATTGGCAAAATTTTCAATATCCACTAATACATTGGGATTAGACACATTGAAATATGCTCTTTATTGCCCAAATTCCCCTCTTGCATTTAAGTACAAAGACCCTCAAAAAGTGAACCTATGTGAGAGCACAGATGAGGTGTTGTTCTCCAGTTTCCACCTTATGACCAGGTGCACTGACTTTCTTTTATTGGAGTCACCTGCCTGCCACAGTGCTCACTGTGATCATGAGACTCACTCACCCCTCTCCTCCTGGACTCCTCATTCAGGGCTCTGCACCAGGCTCCTCTCCACTGGCTCTTCCAGCTCTTCAGTGACAGCGCCCACCCCAGCAGAGAGGCGGCTTCCTCCTGCGCCGCATTGTCCTCTGCTGCTGCTCCTGCTCCCTGCCTGCTCCCTACCAGGCTCTGCTGCTGCTGGAAATACTGCACGAAATACAGCAGGAGAGTGACCAGGGATGCAAGGAAAAGTGTGACCATGCACAACCACTGCGGGTCCTCCAAACCAAAATAGGAACTTTCTGAGTCGGACATCCTTTGCAGAAGATACACACCTCCTCTGAGAAACAACCTGGCTACCTCATAGTGGGTATTTGTTTAAGGAAAGGCTAAAAGCAACCTCCTGCAGCTGATATTTGCACAGATCTCAACCCCCAATGCAAATTATACCTATTGTTATCCATGTTTGAGCACCCCACTGCAGCATCTAAAAGCCATTAAGAGGTATCACATTACAAAAGTTAATTAAAGAGACTTAAACCATCTTTAAAGAGCTTAAAATCCCCCTCTACCGCTTATCAACCTGCAGAAAAGGACACTCTCTACCCCTCATTGGATATGCTTGTTAGCTTAGTGAGCTAATCTTCGCCACGGCTCGCTTAACTAGCTATTCTTCATTAGCTAAAGTGCCGCACAGCCGAAGTTTCCCGAATGTTTGTTATTCCCAGAGTCTGTGGTTAAGCTCCTTGAAAATATATCCAGCTTGGTGAGTAATAGTCCCGTAAAAGCATCCTGGAGGGGAGCAGGGCAGTCCTTGCTGCTGGACTTGTCTTGCGGCTTCAGTCTGACTGTACAAAGTTGCCTCCTGGAAACGGATATGTGGCAGGAACTGTATCTCCCAGAGTGCACCGCGGCAAAGGCGAGAGCTCGTTGGTGTCACAAAGTTGTAGAAACTCAACAAATTTAAAAAAAATTAGATGTAATTTTATTTTCTCAGTGAGTTGTATTAATTGTAAAAGAGGTATATTTCGATGTGAGAGACAGAAACTGACGTACTCATCCAGATACAAGGCGATATCACCACTAACGGCTGTTATGAGCTACGCGTCTTGCCGTAGTTTCTACATCTCCAATCATCCTACATTCAGGGAACACTAGAAAAATCGGACAAATGAGAACTTAACTAGGAAAGTTCACGTTAACGCCCCCTCGAGTCGAAACAACAGTCAGGAAAGTGGGAGAAAAAATTGGTATACAACTCACAATAAAATAAAACATTATACAGGATTTATTGCTTTCTTTAAAATTATTTTTTTATTAATTCATTTTTAACAAAAAGAAATGAAGGGAATATGCATACATAAATCTCATACCTCATAATTCATGCTTCCCACAAAAGAAGACAAAACAGAAGCACATAAATAGAAAGATAAAATAAACAGAAAAAACACATCATACGAAATCACAAAATTACACTGACATACAACAATAATTAGAATAAAAATAAGGGTCAGCAAGAATAAAATAAAGTATAAAAACAGGTAGAAAATATTGTAAAGGACTGAGGTAAATATCAACATAATCGAAATATACAAAATATAGGTACAATAGGAACAAAAAAAGAGCAAAAACACAACCCAACAATATAAACAAAAGGTGTGGTGAAGGTGCAGTACACATGGGCACTGAACTTTTTAACAGTATAAATATGATATAAAAATAGATACAGTGTGCATGTGTATAAAATAAAGATTTGCCTGGGCTGCAGTGTTTATTATGTGCTGTTCATGATGCTGGCAGCAGAGGGAAAGAAAAAAGAAAAGAAACTGTTCATATAAATGTCTAAAATTCCTAATGCCTCTACCTAATGGATGCCTCTGTAATGCTTTATAACATTTTGGAGTTTTATAATCTATTGAATTGTTTGCCTCATTCATAAATGTCTTTTAATTTTAATTTTTCTTGACCTTTTCTGACCTATTTTGGATTTTCTAATAAAAAACAATCCAGCATTATAATTGGTGTTGTTTATCAGAGCAGAAATAGCCAAATTTTTAAGCCCATGACCCCCAAACTGAGAGAGCAAGAGACCGAGGAACCTCTTGTCCCTCGAGGTGGTTGGAGCAAAATAACCATATATTTTAAGATTTTTTTTATACATCTCTTAATTTAATCCTATATCTCCACTTAAGACTAAAGTTTATGTCAACATTATATTTATTTAATATATTTTGGTTCCACATTTGGAAGCACTAAAGAGAGCACAAAAAAGAGGAAAAATAAACTTGTCACAATATTGGATTTTCACCTCACAACTATCCTAGAAAGATATATCACAATAATGATATTATCTCAATATTTATATATTTTTTTAATACATTTTGTCATATTAATCCACAGGCTATTTTTTTAGTACTTCTAAAACGTTGCATATAGGGGGTGGAGAGACTGCATGCAACCATAACTGTATGAAAAAAATTGCCAGAGCACAATATTAAAGACTAAATTATAATGAAAAAATATAAGATAATGATAGTTTGGAGTGATGTGACCTAATATCATATCGTTTTTCATTTACTCGCTTATTCGTTTATTTTGCTTTTTCTCAGTGCAGCAACAATATCAAATTATTTCCTGTTTCGGTTGTTCTCATGCTGTCAAATTAAAAGTATTTTCTTACAGTGACAGATAAGGACTTTGATTGTGAAAATATTCCCGAAAGTCTGTTATCAAAGTCTTTGCCATGCTTAAGTTTCGCGGCGAGTTTGTGGTCATAGTTTCTTCTTTCTAACAGAGACATCGGTTTATACTCACATCTAAGCAGCAGATAACACAGATCTAACCGCTGCAGCACAGGGCCAGACAGATAATTTATAATAAATAATGTGATACAACTCAAAAATGAATTAGGTCAAATAAATTAAGATAAAAAGTTAAAAATAAATAAATAAATAAAATAAAATCTTCATATTCATACTTCAATTCATATTTCTTTCTCTAAATATGAATGGCTTAATTCTATAGTCATGTAAAAAGATACAGTATATAAAGTTTTTCAGTAAGACCCAAGGCATTTCTTTTCCACAGCTTCTAAAAGACTGAAAAAATACATTTTCAAATTAATCCTAAATGCTTTACAATTTGGAGCAACTAAAAACAAAAAACAAACAAAACAAAACAAAAAAAACATGCATGAACACTGGATAAACCTTTTCTCATAATTTTTCAAGTCATGTCAAAACAAGTCAGCTTTATTTATAAAGCACATTAAAACAACCAATGGTAGTCAAAGTGCTTTACAAAGAGAATGTGTAGCGGATTAAAGCAAAACAAACAACCATAAGCATACATTACGTAAAATCAATACTGGAAATAGTACTAAATTCTATCATTGAATTTTTGATTGATTAATTGATTGATTTATTGATCGACTGAATGATTGTTACATTGATAGAATACTTATAAATGTGCAAATGGCAGCAAAAATAAGGGAAAACGTCCTCAAATGTGGTATAACATATACAAAGAAAAATATATAAATATGCCCAATAAACAAATAAAAACAACACTCACTGATTTAATCCTAACATTCAAAGGGAGTGAAAAGAAGCAAAGACCTTATTTAATCTCACCGATTCCTCATTAATCAGTTCTAACTGCTGTACTTTCTTGTTATTAAATACCTGTACAAATGTTAATTTCTCTGACTTATTCATTACGTCTGGTATCAGCGTTTAGTATTTTTCTGAAACCTTCAACATATAAGGGTAAAAAAAAACTTAAATAATGTCAATAAACAATACTTATCTCAGCACTGATCAAACACTTTCGTCGGGGTATGGTCAAAGGCCAAATTATCTCACAAAAAACTTCCTGTTCTGTATGAACACAACAAATCTTATCATATTTAATAGTCAATAGGTACAATATGCTATGTATCTGAACATTTTTCCTGTTTCATTAAACATTCACAGAATTCAAACTACGGCAGAGAGGTGGATACTAAATTCAGATGGCAAGAAAAGTTTATAAAATCAAGTATAAAACATATCAGAAATCAGTCAATATCTGTTTTTGTTGGTTGGTTTCTATCTCACCGTAATAAATCATGAACCATTAGTAAGGAGCAAGAAACGCTTATTTCGCAATTTACATTGTACCCTTGTTGTTTACGACTTTGAAGTACGTCAACACATCGATATCGAAGTAGAAATTCCCAGCTTTCGATTGGCACGCGAACGCACAGTTATTGTAAACAGTTGTGGTTACTTGAAGCTGAGTTGTGAAAAGAACCAAAAAAACTCATAAAATACCTCCAGTTTACAGACAACTTTACAGTATTGTCCATAGAAAGTCCCTGGTATTTATTCAAATATGTCATTAGAACATGAACGCGCTTAAGGTTAGGTTTGCTCTATATAGAAATCGTTCAGACCGTCCAAAAACTACATCTTCCAGAATGCATCTCGTAGATGCGATGTTTGTTGTTATCGCACAAAATCGATAGTTATTTCGTAATAAATAAACAGTATTATGCTTTGGCAAAATACAAAAACCAAAGTTTGACTTTATATTGTATTGTGATAAAGAAAAGTCGTCATGAAAAGCCGCAGCTGCGACATAAAAGACATTAATCGGCTGTTTTGAGCCACACTGCTTGCCGTAGAGCTTGTCATCATTACCACCATCCTGTCCTAGTTGTAGCAAATACTTAGCTTTGACTAGCTTTGAGAGAATGCCTCCTCACTCATCCTGTAAATATTACTTTTTGAGGTAGGGTAGCCTCAAGTTAAATATTTTATTTATTGTTTTAGTACTTGAATATACCGCACAGACAGGCTCCGCCCCTTCATAGGGATAAACAAACGTTTAATTCGTCATCTAAGGTGATCGAGGCAGCAGCCATCACCCTCCTGCTGGTGTCGTCTCCTGTTCATGTAAACAATAATCATCAGTCCACCATGAACTGTCGCTCTGAAGTCCTGGAGGTGACGGTGGAGGCCCGCCAGGTGGAGGAGTCCATGCTAGCTCTGCTCCACACCATCCTGCTGCACCGGAGCACCGGGAAGTTCCACTACAAGAAGGAGGGCACCTACTCCATTGGCACCGTGGGCACCGTGGACATCGACTGCGACTTCATCGACTTCAGCTTCGTCAGGGTGTCCTCAGAGGAGCTGGACAGGGTCATCAAGAAAGCTGTGTCTGAATTTAAGGTAATTGGAGGTTTCAGCTTGTGATTGTTGACTGTCATGTGTTAGCAGGCCTGTAATTTGATGATCGTATTATATGTAAGATTACAGAGAGTTAACCCAGCTCATAATGATGCTCAGAAAACAATATTTAACAACAGAAATGGTATACTGCAGGAGAAGTCTTTGAGGCTGTAACAGTCCTATCAAAATTGTTCTGAGAATTTATTTTGAGAAAGGATCTTCTTTTTTTTGTCAGTTGAGTGGTGCAGATATGGAGGTATGTGCCTTGTGGTGTGTGGGTGTACATTGCCCATGTATTTCAAAGTAAGGGTGGCACAGTGGCGCGGCAGGTAGTGCAAGTGCCTCACAGCAAGAAGGCTGCTGGTTCATTGTTCTCCCTGTGCATGTGTGGGTTTCTCTCCAGGCACACCGGCTTCCTCCCTCAGACCGGTAGGGATGGGAATTGATAATATTTTATCGATACCAATGCTATTAACGATCCTGCTAATCGATCCAATTCTTACTGATTCCTGCAGATTTCCTGTGTGGACAAATGTTGTCCTGTAGATTTTCAGTGGCAACAATGTCAAACACACATCACAGCATAGATAACTGCTTCTGCAAGTTGCTGGTGTTTCCACTCACTTAAGGTTGTGCAGTAGGCGCCTTTTGTAAAAAATTAAGCCACAATTCTGACCACTTCTGAACCCTGTCAGTGGAAGGAGTGGATAAGGGAATTGATTAGCTAAAAGACTAATGATATCGATACTTTGATGGAGCCGTTAACGATTCTCAACTGGAATTGGTTTTTGATTCCCATCCCTACAGACCAGAGAGTTTTTGTTGTGTTTGCGCCTTCGGTTTACATGTAAAAAAGTGGCCGGAGTGCCTTAATCTACAAGCTTTTAAAACTGGGGTCCAGAGTGAAAAGTTTTGAAAACGTTTTTGTCTCTGTGTAAACAGGAATCCCTATTGTCAGGGAAAACAGGGACCCGTGGCACATGTGCAGTACTCTTTCAGATAGAGGTTGCGCGTGCACCTAGGAACAACAACAGCTATGGCCAGCTACGGAGCAACATGTGTGCTGCTAACTGTGCTCGGTTTGTTATCGCTCCTTCAACAAAATGTGGATTTGCTGTGTCAATACTCTGACCAGCGGAGACGCATTTGTTATATTTGCCATAGGAAACGATAAACTTGCATTGCCAACTACTGGCCTGGTATGTACACTACCACGTTTTCAGTCAAATCCGTGTGAACGCATCGTTATCTCACTGTCTCCGTGTGAATGCAGAACGCTTTTGAAAGCGCAAAGGAAAAACCTTTTAGTTTCTGGTGACAACGTTGTCATGTAAACAGGGCCTACGTCAATTGGTGATTCTAAATTGCCCTAAGGTGTGAATGTGAGCGTGAATGGTCGCCTGTCTCTCTATGTGGCCCTGCGATTTGCTGTTAACCAGCTCAGGGTGCACCCTGCCTCTCAGCCAATGTCAGCTGGGATAGGCTTGAGCCCTCCGTGACCTTGAAAGGGATAAGTGGTATTCTAAGTCCCACGTATGTTTGGCCTTGGGAATCAGGAAGAGCTAAACGCTAACTTAAGTGTTTTTGAACTTGTTGCTGCACCACTCTATTAGCCATAATGTAGGCAGGATATACAAATATTCATTGTGTTTTACCCTGTCGTTACTGAATGTCTACATATAAAACCAATACAGTACCTTTTATCAGAGGATCAAATAGGGATGGGAAATGTATTGATTAAATCAATTAATTTGAATTATTTTTTGCCGAAGATTTAAAAATTATAAATTGAGATTTTTCTTCTTGACTTACACTTCCTCCAATTGTAAGATGTTGCAATGTTTGAAAATATAAATCCTGAAAATGTACAGTTTAATGATGGTAGGCTGTGTCAGCTTTTGCACAAGCACGTGTTTAGGCTTGTATTTGGATTTTAAATTAGATTAAATACTGACCAGAGAATTCCATATTAATGTATTGTGAAAATAGCTCAGATTTCAGTGTTCATGTAGACAAGCCTGCCTACATTCAAACTACATAATCAACATTTTATAAAAAGGAAACAGCATGCAATTTAGTTGCAGAAGATATTATTAGAACAAAAAGGCAAAACTTTACTAACGTAATTAAGTATCACTGGGAGGTTTTTTCTTTGAAAGGGAAAAAAAATGATTAAAATCGTAAATTGAGTTTTGTGAAAAAAGATTGGCAATTGTATTTTTAGGCCATATCGCCCAGCCCTAGGATCAAACGAGAATCAGCTGATTTTTTTTTTTTTGTTTTAATTCTGTTTTTAACACAACTATCCTGTCCCTTTATTTTTGAGACTTGGTATCCCTGATAAAAAAAAGTGTTTTATTGGTAAACCTATTCATAGGCCTCAGTCATGTTGTTATGAAATAATAAATTCAAATTCAAAGTCATGATAAAATCATATAATGAACCCAGTATTTTGGTACATTTGAATTGTGAGGTGAGTATTTTGCTTCATCCCCTTTAGTCTGTAATGAAATCTGAATAATGTTTTTTGTTTGTAGGATGCTTTGAACAACTCAGGCAGCGACGGCATGGGTCAAATCTCCCTGGAGTTTTACCAGAAGAAGAAATCCCGCTGGCCCTTCTCTGACGAGTGTATCCCCTGGGAGGTTTGGAGCATCAAGGTCAACGTGGTGAACCTGGCCAACGAGCAGGAGAGACAGATCTGCAGGGAGAAAGTGGGCGAGAAGCTGGGCGAGAAAGTCATCAATGTGGTAGAGGTCATCAACCGACACGAGTACCTGCCAAAGATGCCCACCCAGTCTGAAGTGGACAATGTGTTCGACACCAGCCTGAAGGACGTACAGCCCTATCTTTACAAAATCACATTTCAGATCACTGACTCTCTGGGCACCTCGGTGAGCACGACCATGAGGCGGCTGATTAAAGACACTCTGGCTCTGTGAGGACGCTCGAGGACAGAGAGAAAACTGAGCTGGATGATTCATACCTGCATTTACAGTCAAGCAGACTCTTTTATTCAGAAGAAAACACACATAGGAGCTGAGAAATGGCTTCTGTGGCATCTCTGCTGTGGCTTGTATATCACTTTTAATTCTTTTCAGTGAACCCTGCTTCTTAAGACATGCTGAGCTCGTCAGATGAACATTAGAGAACTTTTGTGATGGTTTGGAAGAAGAACACCATATCGTTTTTTTTAAGAAAATAAAATCACCCCTGGGCGTCTATTTTTGTGCAATGCACTCTGGGTAATGATGTCAGGTTGTTGTTTTGGTCTTCTTTCTACATTATTGTGACTGTACACTAGGGCTGGGCAATATATCGATTCAATCGATTAATTTCAATTATTTCCTGCCGAAGATTTAAAAAGTAAAAGTAGAGATTATTTTCTTGACTTACTCTTATTGTAAGATGTTGCAATGTTTGAAAATATAAATCCTGAAAATGTACAGTTTTAATGATGGTAGGCCGTGTCAGCTTTTGCACAAGCACGAGTTTAGGCTTGTATTTGGATTTTAAATTAGATTAAATACTGATCAGAGATTTCAGTGCTAATAAAATAGCTCAGCTTTCAGTGTTTATGTTGACAAGCCTGCCTACCTACAAACTACATAATCAACATTTTATGACAAATTTACAGAATGCAGCTTTAACTATAAGAGGGAAATTCTGTTTTGTTTGGGAAGATATTTTGATAGCATAGAGGGTTAATTGGTTCATGTAATTTCTGTGACACTTGGAGTTTTTTTTTTAAGAGGGAAAAATCAATTAAAATCGTAAATCGAGTGTTGTGGGGAAAAATCGAGGAGTTTATTTTTAGGCCATATCGCCGAGCCCTGCTGTAAACAAAATGGCTGAATGACAGTATGGCACCAGGGAAGACAAACTCACAAAAACACCTATATCCATGCACATTTACACAGAAGTGTCTATGATAAAGCAAACATACTCATCAGCCACTGTATTGTATCAACCTTGCTAGTTCCAGGTTGGACCCCCTCTTGCCTTCAGAGCTGCCTCAATTCTTCATGTCATGGAATCAAACAAGGTGCTGGAAACTTTCCTCTGAGATTTTGGATCATACTGATATGATAGAATCACACAGCTGCTGCAGAATTGTCAGCTGCTCATCTGTCATGGAAATCTCCTGTTCCTCCACATCCCAATGATGCTTTGGAGGCCACTGGAGTGTATGAACTTACAGTCAAGTTCAAGAAACCAGTCTGAGATGATTTGAGCTTTGTGACATGACACGTTATCCTGATGAAAGTATCCATTAGCAGATGGATACACTGTAAAGGGTTTGAAATGGTGAGTGATAATACTCAGGTAGGTTCTGGGGTTTAAGTAACGCTCAAATGGTACTAAAGGGCCCAAAGTGTACCAAGAAAATATCCCCTGTTACACCACCACTAGCCTGAACCGTTGATACAAGCCAGGATGGATCCAAGCTTTAATGTTAACGCCAAATCAAGACTAATCAGACCAGGCAACATTTTACAATCTTCTATTCTCCAATTTTGGTGAACCTGTGCAGATTGCAGCCTCTGCGTCCTGTTCTTAGTTAACAAGAGTGGCAACCTGAGTGGTCTTCTTCTGCTGTAGCCATTCTGCCTTCAATTTTGGCATGCTGTGTTTTCAGAAAAGGTGGTTATTTGAGCTACTGTTGCCTCTCTGCAGAGCAAAAAGATCTACACAAGTGTGTTTGTCTAATTTCAAGTCAGAAATGTCAAGAACATTTATAGTAATCCACGTGTTTGAAAACTAAAAATAAATATCTCCCTACAAGGAATAAACAGCAAAAAAAGGCAGTAAATTGCTTTTAATGATGAGAAAATAACTGTCCAAGAAGCATGCTAAAATTAACTCAGCAAATGTTTAAACATGAGGTTTAATTACTACTTTGGATTTAACATTTGATTTTAAGACACCTTATAAGTTGAATTATGTTTTTTCTCATTGACAGATACTTTAACTTGTTAAAGCAACTCAAGCTTTATTTTTAGTTTTTATATCTTCTAATAAAATGTTAGACCGACATGTCAGAAAATTGTGGCCAACGTAAGTCTTGTGAGATCTTTTGACTTGTTTGTGGACAAATACTTTTGCCTGGATCTAGTTTTGCATATCATTTCATGCAGGCCATTCACCTCTGACTTCTGGCATCATCGAGGCATTTTCGCCCAGATAACTGGATTTCACTGGATATTTTATCTTTTTCAGATCCTTCTTAGTAAACCCTAGAGACGATTATTCAGTAAAATCCCCGCAGATCAGCAGTTTCCGAACACTCATGCCACATTCAAAGCCACCTGAATTAATTCTTCTCTGATGCTCCGTTAGAATTTAGCAGGTTTTCTTGGACATGTCTACATGCCAGAACGCACTGAGTTGCTGCCATGTGACTCGATAATTAGCTGTTAAACTGGTAAACATGGTATTTTGAGTTTATGCTTAGTTTTGGATATATTTTTCCCCACTAAAAATACACCAGTACAACATGAAAGGTTTTTTTCAGTTTGTTCTGCCCTTATCATAGAAAGAAGTAAATCCTCTGTAAATATTAGAAAAAAATGAGTGCAGCTAAGTGACATCACTACCTTGAGTGCATTGATTAACAGTGGTAGCCCACATATAAATACATTGTTTTTTTCAGTAGTTGGAAATTTATTGTTTTTTATTCATCATTCCCATAAAAATCAATGTTAATCTAGCAGTGTCCACATGTCTCCCATTGCAGGTTTACTTTAAAGTTCTGATTATAAAATGTTGATTTTTATTAAATAAAGTTTGTTTTTGTATTATTGTCTTTACACTAATCTCTTCTTTCAACTGTTCAGGAATGCAACTTTGACGGAAAATAACATTTAATTCAGTTCTTTAAAAGTAGGGATGGGAATTGCTAAGATTGAATTGATACCAATGCTATTCTGTTTATCGATCCGATTCTTTAACGATTCCCAAATCTATTCCCGCAAAGTTTCTCTGTGTGAAAAAGCTGGATTGCCTCATTTGTCAGAGGCAACAAGGTCAAACGCACGACACTCTTCATAGTCAATGCAAAGCTGCTGCACAGTGAAGGGCTTCTGTAAGTTGCTGGTGTTTCCACCTACTAAAAGATGGACTGTTTTTTATTTGTCAAGTTCTGCCCCATCTGCCATGATTTTGACCTCTTTGTTGTCATTTCTGCTGACTGCCTCTGATGAATAGATGATGTCCTTGATTTGTGAAGCTTGCAGAACAAGTGGAAAGAATTGATAAGGGAACTGATAAGCAGAAGAACTAATGTTAATGATTCCTTGAGGGAGTTTTCAATTCCCATCCCTGTTTAAAAGCTGTGTTGCTGATGTCCAGAAATGTGTTATTTATTGTTAATCTTAGGCAAAAATGTTGGTTGTCATAGTAATAAACAAGTAATTATAAGTAATTATCTTCAAATCAAATAAAGACAATATTATCTTTACATTTAGGATGAGGAATTAACTTCTGTACAAGAGGAACTCGCAGGACAAGACCATGTAAGAAAAATAAACTTCACATCTGTTAATGAAAGTGCTGTGAATGTGTTTTTTTAAAAATCATTTCCTTAACTTCCTCTTTCACACATGTTGGCGGACAGTGTGACCTTACTCTCGGGTAGGACAGGATATCCAGTTTGCCTTTTTTCCAAATTAAAGCTTCCCAAGTTCACTCCAGAGTTTCCAGTCAGAATTTGTCACAACGGCCCTCAGATTGAAAAACATTCATCCAAGCTCTTGGTTTTCTGCCAGCAGGACTTCATCTGTGTCCAGTTTCACATTCCTGAGTGTAACAGGTAGATAAATCAACAGTCTAAACATACAGTGGTCTATTTTACTGTTCACTTTGAGAGCTTGTTCCAGGTTATTTCTGGAAATGCAGATGCAATACTTTAACAGAAATGTTTAATGTTAAGCTCAGAGATTAACACTCCAAAGTATCACTGAATCAGCCAATGAGGTGTTAACTAGAGTGTTTATCACATTAGTGTTTCTTGAGTGATGGGTTGAGATTCCCAAGGGGGACATGGCAACACTGAGAGGGGCTGCAGCTCTTCAGGGCAGGGGCAAATCCAAACTGGTGGCCTGGGCCCCCTTGGATTTTGATCGGCCACCATAGGTGCAAATCCAGGACTGTAAGTTGTGACTGATTACTTCTCGTTAGAGGTGGACCTCATGCTGAAACCAGTGTCGGCTGGGGCAGCACGGTGGTGCAGCAGGTTGGGCACGTGCCTCACAGCAAGAAGGTTGTTTATTCAATCCCTTGCTGGTCGGTCAGGGCCTTTCTTTGCATGTTCTCCCCATGCATGTGTGGTTTCTTTCCGGGCACTCCAGGTTCCTCCCACAGAACAAAAACATGCTCACTAGGCTGATTGGTGACTCTAAATTGCCTTTAGGTATGAGTGTGAGAGTGAATGGTTGTCTGTCTCTCTATGAGGCCCTGTGATTGGCTGACAACTGTGGTTGAGGGTGCAGCTCACCCTCAACCACAGTATAGATAATGGATGGATGGACAGTGCTGGTTGTGTTTCAACAGGTTACCTTCTTTGAATTTAAGTTGTGACATTTCCTTTTGCTTGAATTTTAATCATTCAGATAATAATTAATATTACTTTATATACAGTATGTATACACATAGGGATGTCACGATATATATTGTAACATGATTTATCGCGATAGAGAACGGCCACGGTTATCGTTTGTAAGTTTTTCCATGTTCCGTCATGCCACAATAGTCATGTGATGTTACGGAGGCAGGCTTTGTGTGTGGATGTATGTTAGTGTGGCAGACTGCACTGTATGTTTGTAACAAAAATCTAAACTCACACAGCAGCGGAGAATAAAAAGTAACGTTCGGGTAAAGTGAGGACAAGTCACTGGAGGTTTTATTGTAAATGTGGAGTAGCGTACCAGAGCCTCAAAATCATTATATTAAGTATTAAGCATTTACTCTGTTTCGTCTCGTACACGAGACGAAACAGAGTAAATGTGTAAATATGGATAGCCCAGTCTGTAGCCACAACAAGTGGTGTCTGCAACACCTGTAGAGCACGAGATTTGTTCACGATCGAAGCATAAATTCTAATTTGAATACGGGATCACATATACGACATCAATACTAAATCACAAATACAAAATATTTTATCAAATTAATCATATTGAAGAGAAAATCATGTACGTGAGAAGCTATTTAGACAGTTCATTGAAATATAGGCTGGCTATGGTTCACTTTGTTGCCTTTTCTCTGTGCTGTATGTATAACTTCCCACAGCACTGAACTTGACGTTGTGTTGCTGCATACATGTGAGAGTATGAGAGAGGGAGGGACAGAGGAAGGGGTGAGGAGGCTACAAAAACATTGAAATTTAAATTAATAGTGAATATAATGAGTTTTAAAAATCCTAATTAAAGGATGGATAGAGAATTGTAAACACATTGTTTGGGTTTTGTTTCATTAAAGTAATTTCTTTAAAATACTTGTTTATGTGTTTCTTTTTCCATCAGCATTTATACATTTTATTAGAAGAATTGTGAATTGTGATATATATATATATATATATATATATATATATATATATATATATATATATATATATATATATATATATATATGTATATAATAAGATATAAATTGCAATATCATATCGTATCGTATTGTTCTGAAAATTTCTGACATCCCTATGTACACACAGCACATATCCATCCGTCAATCATACAACCCAGTGGTTCTCAACTAGTCTGGCTTTTGGACCCACAATCACCCCTTAATGTCAAGCTGTGACCCAAGTCAAGGAAAATTTTAAACTTCCCAAATTTAATAAGTAAAAAGATGCTGCACTTGAATGTGTGCCAGAGCTCAATTAGCTGCATTTTAAATGAAATCAAAAAGTGCATCTGAGGGACACAGGGTTTTAAGACTATGAATCTAGCTGTAGCTGTGACAACACTGCGTCAGTGGATACATAATGAACAGCTCTGTGTTAATAATATTCAATTAGTAGCACTAAATAAGCTGAAGCTGCCACAACACACTTCAGCAGCCTTTTTTTTAACAGACTCAACAGAGCAATCATGCTCAAACATGAAATAAAAAAGTCCTGCTACTGAGAAGTTGTTTCAAGTAATCTTAAAAACATGTAACTTTAGCTGAGTACCTGCTAATTGAACATATAACAAACACCTTTTTGTTGAAACAGGTGTTAATCAGCATTTAACTAGCACCACCTATTGATAAGGAGTGTGAATAGATGGCAGTCCAATGCAAAATAAAAGCACAGGATTTTTTTCCTTACACTTTTGCCCAGGCAAAGGCTCGAGACCCACCAGTTGAGAATCATTGATCTAAACTGCTTATCCCTTACGTGGTAAGGACGTAACATCACGCCCGCTTGAGTTTCACCCCGCGATCATATCAAATATCATATAATAGGATGTATTAGCTGACATTATTCCAACTGTACCCTTTTCACTCACCTACCAACTGCAGCTGATGGCTCTGCAGCAGCATCGTCTGTGAATTTTCTGTGGTCCGTCTAGGCGGAACTAATGTACCCACCAACTAATGGACATAGATTGTCACTCTGTGGACCGGAAAGAAACAGTCTGTCACGGGTGTCAATCACGCACCCACACAGCACTGACTGGCTCTCACGGCGTGACATTGCATGAAAAGTTCAAATATTTTTATATTAAATACAGCAACAGGGGCGCTGCCCCCACGTCTCCAAAGATGCAACCAAGTTGCCCAGAACACATCCGTCGCATTGCATGAGATCTGGTCGCGCGTGGTCATGGCTGATCACGGTTGTGCATTGACTCTGCATTGAGAGTGATCGCTGAGGTAGCCAAAGTCGCGTTTGATGTGAACACACCTTTAGAGCACAGTGCTGGAAAGATACACCACAGCCTTTAAGGACTTACACTAAAACAGCCTGTTCTGAGCAGGGATGAAACAGGGGGGTTTGTAGGCAGAAAAAAAAATCAATTTCTAAGTAACTGGTGGCATGGGGGCCACGTGTGGCCCTTCACCTCACTTAATGCAGCCCACCAATCAGGGAGTTAATCAGTTTATTTGTCCTTCTTACGGAAATTGGGGTGTGGCAGGAATCACAGACATTTGGCAATAGAATACAGTGTTGAAAATAGACGAACAAAAAACACATTTCCCTCCTGAAAAAAAAAAAAATTGAAATATAAAGAAAACAGAACAACTGCTAAATACGAGTCATCATGAGTAAGCAGTATGATATAAAGCACAGATTAGAATAGATGATAAAATATTTCTACTTTAGCCTTAGATTGCTGGTACATGCTTTGTTTTTTACAAGTCATTAAAGAACTTACTTTGCTATGATTGTATCTCTAAAATATATAGTGCAAGTAAAAACTATATTTGGGAACAGTGGTAAAAGTAATAGAATTGTGCTTTAAAAACTGGTAAACATTCACTCTTTTAATGAGTTAAAAAGAAGCTTAAATTGTCTTGTGTGTTGTGCTCATTTAACCGTGAATTTTTAATTGTGTTCGAGTTAAAATATATTAAGTTTGGTATAATCCTTTTTTGAAGATTTACATTTTCTTTTTATTTAAATATTTTTTTTCTTGTTGAGAGAACTCTACAATATGCAACAGTGCAGCCCTCAGGCAATGAAAAAAAATGTATGCGGCCCTCTTGGTAACCAAAGTTGCCCACCACTGTTCTAAGTGGATTTGATCTTGGTACACCTTTGACCACTTTAAATGTGTTAAAAAAAAAAGAGTAAAAAATCTGACCCTTAAGAAATCAATGAGCTGTAGAGTATTTTCCAGCTTAGAAATAAATTACACGTACTTCAAAAGATTTTATATGTACTCCATTGTTACTCTTTATTACAGAAATTAAGCACAAAAACTGTATAAAAACCTAAACACAAAACAGCTGCAAGTCTCCAAAAGCAACAATAAAGCAACTGATGCAGATACAAATATTCATTATTGCAGTGAGAGCACAGAATACTAAAAAGATAAAACTTTGTTTTCTAACAAAATTGGTACAAAATCGAAGATACAAACACTTCCATATACACAATTCTAATAATCTCTGTGACCCTTCAGGAAGTTTTTATCACAAGAAATTAAGAGCACTATCATCAATACAGAAGTTCTCCAAAGAATTAAACATCACAAATGCAGCTCATGTCGCTCATCGACAGGAAAAACAAATTCCCAAAGTTTGTGTGGAGCACTCTTTGAATGCAGCATCTCCAAAATACATCACAATCGTAATAATTTATGACAAAGTCCTAATCCATCTAGCCAAAGCAGAAGTAAATATTTGTACAAGAATACAGTTGTGAACAGCTGGAATACAATCAAAACACATTCGTTATGTTAATTATTTAGGAAGCAGGGACACTCTGCTCATTGGTACAATAGAAGATTTGCCTCCTCGTGCCTCCTTCTTCCTAACTTCATCATCTTTGAAAAGCCTGAGTCTTCTGAAACTTTATTGTGCTTTTTATGTGAAACCATAAAGACAAAGTATTTTAATGTTGCATAAGGCCATTGAAGCATTGTAAAGCTTGGTTTATTACTACATTTGGGTATCAGAGTGGATATGAGGGTATAACACTGGTGCTGCGCTGGGTTTGCTGAAGTGATCATTTTAAATATACACACAAATGTACATCATTTAAAGCACGATAAAGTGATTTGATTAAATCATAATTTTCAAAACTGCTGCAGCGTGTGCTTGAAAAAATCATTGAAAGTTAGTTTGCTCTGAAATTATAGTTTACTTCTCTTTGCTGTACTGTGGCAAATATTTTGGTAACACATGAGTTCAGGATCCAAATATTCACCATTAACTAGCTGCTTATTTGCATGCTGGCTGTTTATAAGTCATTATTAAGACCTTAAAAGTACCCAATACTACATGACCATATTGTGCAGTACGCTTCCCTGGCACACTTTAAAGAGGTGGGCTTAAGCATGGTCAGCCTGCATATGCTTAAGTACAAGATCGAGGGAGCAATAACTTTAAATAACTTTGCATTCAGAGGGCTGTATCCAATCAAAATGACTCAAAACAAGGTACATTCTAAAGTTTCAATCATATTCATTGCGTTCATTCTTCATTCTGCTGACTATAGGTACTTTTTTGCGTGCTGGCTGTGTCGTGCTCAAGCCAGGTTGCAGCTAGAGCAGAGTGAGTGCCGGCCACCAGCGCACTGAGAGGGGTGTTTAAGCTCAAGCCTGGTTTATATTTTCTGGATTATCGCTGTACCCAGACTGTTTTGACCTGCAACATTCTTGAGCATTTCTACTTGTGTGTTGGTTAGTCCCTATTGCTCTGCCAAACATTCAGTAGTGCAATTTGTGACTTTTCTCTGTTAGTTTGTGTATAAGAAACCATAGAAACAGATGCAGAGCTTATAACGTCAGAATAAAGAGCTGATAAATGATGAGTAAGGGTTGATTAATATGTAATTATTGCACAAAAGAAAAGCGAGTTGACATCAGGAGAGATGGAAACTATGGCTGCTTTATCAGTTGAGACCACAGACTGGAAGAGAATTGGATGAAGCCATGTAAAGTTAGCTGGCTAATTATTAAAGCAGCCTTTTGAACGCTGTGGATGCCCTGTAATGGAAGTTGCTATATTGCACGTCATCTCAACCGAACTTGGATGTGTTGTATATTTAGACTGAAGTAATGTTTTGAACCAGGCTGTAAAAATGTTATTTCCGTCATTCATGTGTCAGGTTTCTGCAGTAAGCCTCAAGTGGAAACTTGGGGTACTACAGGTTTAGTTTGCCACCTGGTTGAGACAGGGAGCAGAGATTTTTTTGGGTGTTTGATCACTGAATGCGACATAAATGAGGAGATACTCTTTGGACATATCAGTAAGTAAATTCAACCTGCTGGTCCATCCTCTGCAGCCATTCTATCTCATCATGTTACTTTAAATCATGCCTGAAATTAATTGGAAATCCCAGGGCTTGCAGTCTGTGTTGTTATGATGTGCAGTTACATTTTTGGGAAGGTGCACATTAAGCTACATGTGTAGATCTTGGTGCTGCTTCAGGGCTTGGCACAATTACAGCATAAGCCACAGAACAGCTCCAATGTAGAAGTATAATGAGGCTTTAGCCACAGTTCAGGGCAACTACCCTTGTGTGAGTGTCCTTAGAGGTTTCTATCAATACTCTCTAAATAACTGCTTATTGATACTTTATTAGGTTGTTGTACATCATGTTGTACAAGCTCCATTCTCTTATACTCAGAATTAAGTCCTTGTAACTCAGAATACGCTCCCTGTCTTTAAGTAAGGTCTTGTACACACTAATTCTCAAGTTGTTTCATATTGTCCAATATTCTGTACATGTTTGCTCACATTATGAAAAATTTAAATTCAAAGTTAGAAAGTATACATTACCAGTTGTGTTGACCTTAATTTCTTTTTACTGTGATAATAGCACCTGTGAATTCAGCAGACGTTTACTTTCTCATTGCTTTATCTTTTCTATCCCATTGTGCACCATTAATTGCAGTAGTTTTGTGTTATGTAACACACAACTAAAAATACTGAAGGGTGCTAATACCCCTGTGGGTTAGGTCTGTGCAATCAGAGAGGCCTTCTCACCTCAGTACAGGCAGTTGACTCCAGCCTGAGGCCCTTTAGGCAAATGTATCACCCCCGTCTCTGGCCCCAGTTTCTGACTCTATCAACTGTCTCCTCTTTCAAAAAAGGCCCAAAGACTTATTTTAAAAGGGAAGGAAAAACACGTACTTCTCCCCAAAAAATAAATAATGAGTTCTAGACAAAAAAAAAGCCAAAAGAGACAAAGAGTCTCCACAGCCGAAGCTGCTCCAAAGTCAGTTTATATGAGGACTATCACCACAGATGTGATGTTTTGGGTCCTAGCCCTTCATCAGTCCTCATGTCCTGAAACAGAATATGGTCATGAGTAAGGTAGTACTGATAATGACAGTTTAGCAGCCAGTTAGCTACAACTTAGCAAGCTATTAACAGGCATGTAACTGTGAATATGATCCCTAAGCTGTTACCATATTTGGTATTTAAGGAGGCCATCTAGTTAATCCAGTATTAACTGAATTTACCAAATTTAACTCAGAATCTGGTTGACACGCTTTTGACATTTTTTTTCCCAATCATTGTCAACAAAAAAGAAAACACAACTTTATATTATCTTATTATTCCTAGTTGCACAGACTTATTTTGTGTACACGTATACATGATTAAACAGTCCTGCAATAAGAAAAACATGAGCACTGAGTAAAGCAACTTAAGAAGGCTACAAATTAAACTGCAATGCCTGAAATAACAAGTATCTGAGATGTGATTGATAATAATGTGCAATTTAATTCTTAATTATCCTGCAGGTATCAATTAACCTACAGAAATGACAAAAAGGCAAATATGAGAACACAAGAGAATGAATTGAGGAAATGTTGGGCCAGTTCATAATTTCCACTTCTTCAAGCGAACGTCTGGTACTTTGTCCCCTCATAACAGGATCAAACTGTCACACAAAGTGCATATTGAATACATTGTTGAGGCCACTAATATTATCTTTAAGGGATGTCACTCACATCAAGAGATACAAAAGCAAAAGCACTACTTGCTAATTCACCACCAACCTCTGATAATTTAAAGCACTTCACCTACAGCCTGAGAAAACAAAGAGTGAAGATGTACCCCCTTTTCATTGAACCTGTGCTTTAACACTAAGAGAATAGAGGCATACTGCATAAAATAAAAAAGGTAATCTTCTTTGAGGTTCAGAAATGATATGATGGTTATCTCAGAATTCGTACAAAAGGAAAAGATAAAGAAACTTCAAAGCTCAGTTTTTCCAAAATAACATTTGTTCACTGAGCAAATAGGTGTTTTTCATGTGTACTGTTATGTAATGCCATTAATAAAAAAAAATCATTCTAGTCTGATTTACATTTAAAGACAACTAAATTAAACTTTTTGTTTAAAATGCAGCATTTATTAGCCTGAGTCATAGGATGAAGCCCCAATGAGAAATTGAAACTCTATCCGTTTGATTTTGTGCTGATCTGAAGTGAGGCTAATGTGCCCAGGCTTTCTCTGGACCTACAGTTTTAGCATCCGTTTAATAGTTATTTCCACTTGTTCTTTTTAATCTGGCATACGAACGGGTCAGTTACGGTCATTTCATAAAAAATAGCACCAAAAATTGGCCAGATGGAAGTCATATCAATTTAATATTTTCATCAGTTTATGTTAAATCTGTGGACTTAACTTGTTAAAATATGTTTATTGTCAAACCAGCCATTGTAAACGGACTTCTCTGGGTTTTATGTCGGCTTCAAGTATGAAAACAAACTCTTCCGTGCAAAATCAATTAAGATACTGATGTTTGATTTTACGAAAAAAAAAAAAAAGCAAAAAAACTAAAAACTAGAGGACAGAGAAAGAGTTGGAGGTATATACACTTAGTGATGTATCAGTTACTGTTGCATCATGGTCTCATCATAAACTTGACATTAGGGCTCCAAATGTTTCAGTAACTTCAGCTAAGGGTCTTTACTGGTGAACATTATCAAATAACTAGAAAAGCACTCAGGGAGTGCAGACCTCTGTCAAGATACAATTCTGGATCACCACGCACTCCAATATGACGGCCCAGTCTCCGCTCATGTCTGCCCATGTGGAGAAGTCCTCTGCTGGCATTGCAAGGGAAGCTGGGTAATGCAGTGAGACAGGCTTGAAAAACGTTGGCGTGAGTTTGCCAATAAACTACAATTCCCATAATGACGTAAAGGGGGCAGAACCGTCAGAACAGCTGAGGAGAAATCAATGGGATTTGCCATTATAAACTTCAATGTTTTTTGTGACGTCAATCTGGATCGGATCCAAATGAAATTGACCCTGATGATAGAGTCATATTGTATATATTATCGTGTAAATTTTGAAGTGAATCCACCAAGTGATGTCAGAGATATGATTTTTTTTCAAATACAGCCCAATGTTAAGTAATAGGATTTTTGCACATTTTGGGAATTTTTTGCATCCAGACAAATATGTGGATCACCACCAAAATGTAATGGCTTCTTCCTTGGACCAAACCACACCTCTGGTAAAATTTTCATGTAAATCCATCCAGTACTTCTTGCGTAATCTTGCAAACAGACAATTAAACAAACTGACAAACAAACACAGACACACCCTGATGAAAACATGGCCTCCTTGGCAGAGGTAATAATGACAAAGCATTTAAAACTTTTGAGTTGAATGAAAGTATTTGACAGTGTACTTCCCTCTGGTTACTGCTGTGAGTCTGTGAGTTGAGGTTTAACTTTCTTGTGCTGACCGTGACATCATGTGCATATCAGTCAAAATGACCGCAATTACCTCCACCAAGGAGGTTATGTTTTTATCGGAATATCTTTGTTTGTTTGTTAGCAAGATTACACAAAAACTACTGAACAGATATTGCTAAAATTTTCAAGAGATGTTGGTAATGGCCCAACTTAAAAATGATTAGATTTTGGTGGTGATCCAGATAACCAAAATTAGCGAACGATCGTTTTTGCTCAATAACTGTCTAACTAATAATGATATTAACATTATTCTGAGTGCTAGGTGTGCCTTTTCAGTGTCAAGGAATCATATTATGATGGTAACTGTATCATGGGACTATTGCTTATAGATGTAACAGCAATATGTGAGCTACCTTGGTGGAGGTTTGCACTCTTCGAGTGCTTTCAAGTTTGGATTTTTGCTACACTTTAGCAGCACAACTAGATTCCTAAAGGTAACAGTATCAGAAATAGTTTCAGTACTGGTAAATGGTGCCTGGAATGGGACTGTTTAAGTCTCTACATTTGGCATTGGTACCCATATTTGTAGTGTTTTAGCACTGTAATCAGAATTGGAACAACTCTTGTGCAAAGCAAAACAGTTGAAAAGATTTGGGGTGCACCTCTTTCCTTGTTTTCTCATCATTACCTACATACATGAGTTAAAGTAGACAACAAGTAGAGGTTTAAAATAGAGCAATGCCTATATCTCATTTGGAAAGTAAAATAAACCATTTATAATCATCTGGTCTCACAGAGGAATCTAGCACTTGATTGCACATTCACGTTTACACCTCTAATGAACATGGCCACTTTAGTATATATGACATTGGAGGCAAGCAAATACGCTATACATTCAAAGTCTTCCTTTTGTAGGCTGAGGTGTGTTAATTAGGTAATTGTCTCTTCAGAGAAACTACTACAGGTGTGATGCTTACATGTGACTGTGACTCTGCTCATGGCTCCACAGACTGAAGGCCGTCTTGAAGGTCCTGTGGCAGAGTTTGCACATGTACTGCCGCTTGAACGTCAGGGCGGAGAGAGATGGAGCGTGGTAGAAGAGTGTGTCTGATTCCTGAGGGCCTCCTGGATTATCCATGCTGTTGGACCTTGACAGAGGGCTGTGGCTGCTGGGTTGGCATTCCAGTTCAGGCCTCTTTGTCTTGTTGACTGATGAGCTACAGGGCTCTGGGCTGCTGGCCTCCTCGGCCTCTGTTGGGACCACAGGTGCCATCTGGGTGGATTTGACAACAGAGGCCTGCGGGGAGCGGCGTTCAGAGCTCTGAGGGGTTGTAGGAGGTGATGGGGACAAAGGCGAGGGATGTCTCTCGATCTCTTTGGCTCCTGGTTCATTAGCAGTCGACATGTGGGACTGAAAGTGGCTCCAGAGGCGGAAGTTGGTCCTGAAGGCTTTGTTGCAGATGTGACAGATGAAGGGTTTGATGTGGCAGAGCAGCTCCTGGTGTCGCTCCAGATCTTTGCGAGAGCTAAAAAGATTCCCGCATTTCTCACATGGCCACACACCAGGTTCCTCAGGACCAATTTTTCCAGCCTCTGTGTTTTCCAGCTCACTCACGGCCTCCTCCAATGGCTCCTCCTTCACTACCAGCTTGCCGTGGTGGCCCATGCTCAGGTCTTCTGGCACATAGGATGACGAGTCCTCTGAATCATACATTGGTTGACCTGAGGAATCATTGTAATTTATTGTTTCTCTTGAACCCCCAGTCACCAGGGGCTTGTCTTGATAATGATCCTCTCCATGCATTTCAGATGACTCTTCATCATTCTCTTGTTGCTGCAGGTGAATCTGATCCTTAACAGTCATCATATTTTGGTTGTGGACCTCCACCTGGTGTCGCCATATGCTGAAAGACGACTTAAAGGTCCTCATGCACTCCAGGCATGTCAGTTTCTTGTACTTACAATGTAACTCGTGGTCTTTCTTAACTGTCGGACTCGAGAAGCGGAGGCCACAGTAAGGACATACGGTGGCATGTCGACACCCTCTCTCATGGTCACCCTGCTCGAAGAGTGAAGACAGCTTCATGTTGCAAAGTCTACAGGAGTAAACACCAGTATCTGAGTTCTTCTGTTGATTGACCTCATCCTGTTCCTGGTAGAGGATGCTCTCATCTGCTGTGTCCTGGTCAGCTTTTTCAGCAGGATGTGTCCTTAAATGCTGTCTGTAGTGAGACTGGAACACAAACACTTTCCCACAGTATGGACATATGTAGCTTGGCCTCGACCTCTTCTTGATGAGTGCAGGAGATTGCAAACCCTGCTTATTCCTCTTCAACTTCCACAGCAGCGCCTTCTTTATCTCCCTTTCTCTTACTATATCTATCAGCTTCTTCTGGAACTTCTCATCCAGTACAGAGGAGCTGGCGGACGAGGCTGGATTTTGTACCACGCCATGCTGAGTTTGGCAGTGAGTCCACACTTTGAAGTTGGTATGGAAGCGCTTGTGGCAGATTTCACAAGCGTACGGCTTTTCAGGGTTGTGATACATATTTACATGCCTATGTAAGCCAGCACTGGACCTGAAAACCTTTAAGCAGTTCCAGCATTTGAAGATTTTGTTCTGAGGTGGCTCAACACTGTTGTTGTTGCTGCTGGCACTCTGAGGTACCGCCAAGTTCTCATCAACTGTGAGGGGATGTTCTTTGAATATTTTGCTCTTCTTGAACGGGTACCTTCTGTTATCTGGTCGCTCCCATCTTTTACCCATAGAATTTACATTGGACCTTGAATTTTGGTCATAATTTGCTTGCAAGTCTTTCAGACTGACAGGTAGCGCCTCTCCAACTGTGATTCGAACAATGTCCATGGGGTCTGCAAGGGGACTGCTAGGCTCATCTTTCACACTGAGCTCTCTTTCTACCTGAGTTTCTTCATCATACCTGCTGAGGTACTTTGACCTGAGAACCAGTGGAGATGTTCTTTTTGAGTTTCCGTTGTGAGCGGATGTTTCTGGCCCACATGCTTTGGATGCCATTTTAACCACAGACTGTTCACGATTTTGTAAATCTTTGAGCTCCAGCGTGGGCGAGAAGACTGGAACGGGGCTGTCCATGGATAAAGATCTTCTAAGGAGGCTTTTTATGAGTGGCCCGCTCCGGTCGATGGTCGGGCTTTGCTCACTGGCTGGGCCTTGGAAGGACACTTTGGTGTGATGGTGCTCCTGCTCCTCATCATCCTCTTTGGAGTCCTGGTCAATGGCAGACTGCAGCCTGATGTGCTGCACTTCTGCATCACTGAACGACACAGAGGAAGTCAGCTGGGGCCTGACAGATGCTATGTGAGATGAATTTCCCTTTAGTATAGAGGTGTATGGATAGATGGACTTCCGGTCAGCAGTTTCACTCTGCTCAGGAGATTTCCTGCAGATGGATTCAGAGTTTCTAAATGATTCTAGTGAGACACACTCTGAAGGAGGTTGAGTTGATGCTTGGGCAGAGTGAGGAGGTGACGTTCTTTCTGATGTCTTTCTAGGATAATTTGAGTGACAGGGATGGGCGGTCTCATTCCGGACCCGGCACACAATGACACTTCTTGTCTGGACATCGTTCTCTTCCCCTTCAGAGAACGAGAGCCTTTTTCTGGACACACAGTAGGATGCATGTGGCCTTGTTGACACAATGTTGGTGAGGAAAGGGATTCCAAGACTGTAGCCCAGCTCTTGAATAGCTGCCAAGCTTTCTTTGTCCACAAAGAGTGAGGAGGAGTAGATGTAATTCAGGACGATCTCAAAGGCGTCTGGCTCACAGAAGTCCAGGTTTACAATTTTCAGGGACTCCGTGTCCATCCGTGTGAACAGGGACTGGAAATACTCACTGCTGGCAGCCAAGACACTCCTATGAGCATGATACTTCTGATCAGCTACAATCAGGACTACGTCACACATCTGACCCCGCAGACGCTGCTCATTCAGAAGCCCCAACACTGAGAGGGCGTGGGAGGGGTTACTGTAGTGCACAAGGCTCTCCATGGCTGAAAGACAGGACAAGAGGATTACATTTTAGTGCATGAAAGTAAACGCAAACTAAATGTTACAAAATGTCATGATGTGCTTATGCGTGCATGAAATTGCTTTGTCCTAGATATGGACATGAGTATGCACATTTTCTATAACAGCCTTAATGCTAGGGCTCTGCACCTGCCCCATGCTCTCCTTTTATTGTTCGCCTGTGTCCATTAGCCTGTTCACCTTGCACAACATCAGCAGTGCCAGGGGTAGCAATCTCCATGGTTACCTCTGTGTGATATAAGCATTTTATTCAAAATACGTAAGATGAATTTTTCTTTTTCTTAAATATGAAACAGGACTTGGAATTACTGATTCAACACATCAGCCCTCTCTGAACACATGGTCATGATTTTTTAATTGTTTTTCACAACGCAAAAATATGGTTGTAAATGAGTTTTTATTACATTTAGAAAAATCTCAAGAACTCCACAACTAGAGAATCCATAACCTGAAGGAATCAGCACTATTCTGACAAACAATTGTGTACATATTTGCATTTCAATGTAATTAATTTAGGCAGTGAAGAAATGATCTTACAATTCAATAAATCTCATCAACTCCATTTTCTCAGTAATCGACCCTTCAATTTATCTGTATCCATCAAAACCACCACCACAGGGTCTTAGGGCCTGTTTACACAACAACACTGTCACCAGAAACAGAAAGATTTTTCCTTTGCGTTTCAAAAGTGCTCCGCATTGACACGGTGACAAAGTGAAAACAAGTGCGTTCACACGGATCTGTGAGAACGACTGAAAACGCGATAGTGTGCATGCCAGGTCAGTAGTTGGCGATGTAGATTGGTAGTGAAACAGCTGTGTTACAACACGTGTCTGTGCACTAACGCTTTCCAATGAAGATAAACTTTTCACAAACAACAGTGAGTGGACACATGAGGACAGGAGTTTTTTGTCTGAACAACAAACCGAGCACAGTTAGCAGCACACGTTAATCGGCAGTCGGCCATAGCTGTTGCGTGCACACCTTAATCTGAAAGAGTACTGCGCATACACTGCATGTCACCGTTTTCCCTGATAACGCTGATTCCAATTTACATGGAGACAAAAATGTTTTCAAAACTTTTCACTCTGGTTTCAAAAGTTTGCGGATTCAGACAGTCCGGGCATCGTTATCGTGTGAACAGAAGGTGCCTACGCATCGAAAACTCTCAGTTTTTGGACATTTTCGTTGTCATGTAAACATCCCCTAAGACTCCACATGGGTGTATCCTGCTGTCGACCTCACTACCTTTTTGAATACACAAAGGCACCACAATGAATTCTAGTCACCAAAGAAACACTTATCACCCAAGATGTTGCAAACTTATCATGAATCATTTTTTTAGGCACTACCAACTTATCAACAGAAATGCTAAGGGATCAGAAGTTTGCTTGTATTAGCATGGCTGTCCTAAGGATAACTTCTTTCAAATTTCTTATCAATCTGAACTGCACATCCCCAAACAGAATACCAATTAGGACATACTTTATGTGAAACAACAATAACCTAAAAGTTTTACTTATCGTGACACATGAGATGAGACTTTGATTACCATTTTTAAAATCTAAATACTATTTTGCTCAAGCGTAGGAACAGTCCCTCTGTTTGTTTGTTTGTTTGTTGGTTTGTTTTGTTGTTTTTACATTTTTTGTCCTATCATTAAGAAGTGAGTAGATTTCAATTTCAGGTCATCAGGTGATGGCTTACTCTGGAAATCATCTCCACCATCAATCTGAAGGTTGAGCCCAGCATCTGTTGTCATGCTGATGTGTCCTTATGCAAGACACCGAACCTCTAGTTCTCTCACTGCTGCATCAGTGGTGTGTCAAGGGGGATAAGAGTGCTAATGTGTTAACTCAGGGGTTCCGAACCTTTAATCCTCAGAGCTTCCCCTAGTTGTACCTAAGAAGAGTCATGCCCCCACCGGGACTCAGAGAGAAAAACAGATTAAAAAAAACAATATACAGTATTGCAAAATAAACTTCAATTTTACTAGTTTTCATGGATCAAGTCAAGATAAAATTGGCTTACACACATGCTCTCGTGGAAAGACCCTTTAAAAAAGTCTTAGTCCTGTATTAAGTGTATTATCATAGGTTTAGATTGTCTAAATTAACCACATTTTGACAACCTCAAAGATGACAAAGCCTAAAGCCCCCATGGGATGCCTGGGCCCCAAGTTGGGAACAAATGGGCTGGCTGATACTGATGGATAGCTTGCATAGAAACACAGTTAATGGGTGCATGTGACCTGCAGTGTAATCGTGCTTTCTATTTACTTCAGGACTCTAATGTCAAAAGTTAGAATTTTGTCATATCCCAGGTAAACGTGTTTCAGTTACGAGCTGGCAAAGTTGGTGTACCTAAGGAATGTCCGAATTCCCAGTTCAAAATTCCAAGTAAAGGGGGCATTCCTAGTGTGTATTAAATTTGCAACTCAAACAATCCAACTTCCAAGATCACATGGAGCACACCATAAAATGGCTTTGAGTGGTCAGAAAGACTAGAAAAGCACTACATAAAATGATTCCATCTGGGGAACATAGTACCAAATTATTTTCATGAAATGCACTGTAAAGTTATGTATGCAACACAAAAACACATTATTTTTGGGCTGAAAAATATTTTTGGCTGTTGAATTTCTTCATTTCAGGTGACCTTTCACCAGATGGACTGTTCAGTATATTTTACTGGTCCATTTAGGAAAGAGCCCACAGAAAGTGTTTGGGAATGGGCAGAAACTTACCGAGCATATACAGAAGGCTATTGGAAAAGAAGTGGAGCCAATATATCCTTTCTATTGAGACATGCTTTCAGTGTTATTTGTTTTTCATTTAATTAAGAAATACAGTCCAGATCTGACAAAACTGCAACTAAAGTTTATAGCTTCTATGCTAATCTCTGTACAAGCAGTCACTTCCTGCTTCTTCTAACTTGTAGCTTCCTCCGATTAGGTCGTGCGGCCTTGGGCTGAGCACTGTCATTGTAGATTAGAGCTTGGCAAGAACTACAGACATTGAATCAGGCTCAAATAATATAAATAAATCAATCACTGGTTGCTGGTATGACAAATACTAAAATTACAAATAATATATTTAGGACTTCAAATTAATCCTGGAAAAGTCTCCAAAGATATTGTTGCTATATGTGGAGGCAGGAATTTCTTTTTACTCTGAGTTTTGTCTGTACAGGTCATTACTAAAGACGATTTCTACAGAGCATATTTTTGGCATTTATCTGAATTGTTGAGGTCACTGACACACACACTGTAAAGTTATGAGCATTACATCATGGTAGTCAGAGGTTATAAAACTGCAGCTCTGTAAAGTCACCATCAGTGACTCAGACTGAGACAGGAAGTCTGCAAAGTTCACTGTAGAAATTAAAATCATTCACCAAAGAATGAGTACCAAGCACGGACAATAAAAGTTTTACTTAAAATCCTAAACTTCAACACTAATACACTGACTAAAGAGAAAAACATCTGTCTTATACTTAGCAAATACAGTAAATTTAGCAAATGTGATCATATCTTTTGGCTGATCTGATAGTTCAGTTAACTGTTACCCAAGAGAAATCAACATTGTTCAACACAAATATCAGCTTTCTTTCTAGATATAAAAAGGATGTACCTTTGACCATTGTCACATAAAGTCAGTCTTCAGTTGTGCTTGTTTGAGTATCTGTGTGTATCAGCTAATTGCTATGAGCACAATGTTATTACAAAAGATGACTGCTCCTCTATTATCTCAGCTGTGCTTTGATTAAGGTGAAAATGTTTGGTGGGATTTTGTTTAGAAATAATGTGAAAAAAGTAAGAAAAGCATCTCAACTCATATTTAAGTGAACATGATGTCTTTAGGTGTCTCCACACACTAACCCTACAATAATCCTGCATTATAGTTGTACTGGGAAATTGGGATTTCCAAGTTCTGAGTGGGAAATTTCAACTGGAATGCCCCCTGAAGTCGGAATTTCCTACTAGGAAGTCAGTGGATCCTCACCACCCCTGAGCTGACAATTGAAGATGGCTGCCCCGAGTGTAAACAGTTCTTTAGCTCCTGTAATATTCCATCTATTAACACTTCTGACTAGTGTTTGTCGCAATAAATCAGCTGTATACATAGTATTGTTCAACATATATATATTGAAATGCTGCTATAGTGTTGCATTCTTCATGTGGTATGTGCGAACTACAACACAGGGCGTGCCAACAGCTGCTAACGATAGCCTGGTAGATCTGCAAGTTTTTTCCAACTTTGTAACTATAACGCTGATAACTTGAAACTGAAACATTCCCATTCCCCACTTTCCAGTTCCGATGCAGCATAAAAGTGCCCTAATGTGGGTTATTATAACACGTTTAAGAACACTTTATCTAAAGCTTAAACTCTTAACACTTAATTGCATAGAGCATTGAAACAATCAAAACACTGCAAGTGTATTTGAGTAATACATACAGTGTCCTTCCATATGCTCTATGAGAGTGGATATGAAACATATTCCCAAATTTTGCATCTTTTTGACTGGCCAGCTGAACTGAAGACGTATCAATATCATTATTTACCAACCTGTGTACCCCGGAGGTCCATTGCAGCTCTCTATTTTAACTCATGACAGCAGCAGGTTTAATAGGAATGCAGATCTGATGATTTCATAAAGCTCTGTTGTGATTCTATCAAGTAATTACACTCTTGTATATTCATGTTTACATTGTTCTCATACTTGAACATGACAATTACCCTATTGAAAGCAGCAATTACAATGTAAAAACATGTATTACAGTATAATGTAAAAGACTTCTGTAATAACTGACCCCCAAGTTACAGTACACAAGCACAAGTCTAAGGCCAGCTCATATTCTGTTGTTTTAGCAACATTAGTATTTATCGAGCCATTTCATGGACAGCATCTGATTAAGATAAGAGTACTTTTCAGCATCACAAAGATCCAGAGCACACTGCTAATGTAGTTAAATCATATTTGGAGAGGAAACAGCTCTAAACACTGATTGCCACTGACATGATGCCACTGTAAGGTTGTCAGTTAGCATACCAGAATAACAGTATGATACTATTATAATGCAAATCAAACAATACCTGATCCCATACATTTCCATGCAACAGGAACAAGGGTCATGTTGCACTACATAATGAGAAAGGTCTTGCTTCTAGTTAAAAAAAAAAAACTGCAAACAGCTAAGAATTTATGACTTTTCATTTACATATTTCCTCTGTTTTATGGATTCTTCTTTGTATAGAGCAGTGTTAATTTTGACAGCACTTTTTAAATTTAGTTTTAGTCTTTTGCCTAAAATATGTTTCAGTTTTAGTCATAATTTAGTTATCTAAATTTTTTAATATTAGTCTAGTTTAAGTTGATGAAACTTCATAACATTTTAGTCGACAAAATCTACTGTAAATTTAGTCAACTAAAATATGAAGTGTAAAAGGTAAGGCATTTTTTATGTTTCCTTGAATTTCTGAAGTCATGTTTTACACTTGGATAAAATGAAACATCTAGTAACCCTTTATTGAATGCTAGTAAAGTTTGAATGTATAAATTAAGAGAAACATATTTAACTTTAGTGTGAGATGCAGTCACCTTTATTTAGGCTACCTGGTAGAGCATCTCAGTTACAATACCAGAGTTGACAACAAACAGTGAACCTGCTCTACATAAATATATCAATTCATAAAGAGAGTAGCTCTGATTGGATCACTCCCCAACTTATCCCACCTGTACGAAGCTCAGGCAGTTGTGATTGGATGTCCCTCTTAACTCATCCAACCTTTCCACACAACCAAAGTAGTACTTGTTTTTATTAGTTACTGTTTAGTTTCCATCAGGGGAAAAAAGGTTGTTGACAAAAACTATGACAAAAATAATTAGTCAACAAAGTTAACACTGGCATAGAAACTGAGTAAAATATTCAGTCATCAGAGGACAGCAGTGCCTTAGTCTGTGGGGATGAGGGTAAAGACCCAGAAAGGTGCATAGTTCAAATTCCGGTGCTGACAAAAGTGTAAGTATGGGCCTAGTAGATAAAGAAAAGCAAATTTAATACTTGGGTGCCCTTGAGCAAATAACCGCATCCCCAGCAGCTCAGGCCACCCTCTGTGTGCAGCCCCTCGTTCTGACTGTCGACTAGATGATGACCAAAGGTCCAGTGTGCGACCTAAATGGTAGCGTCTGGCCTAAAGTTACCCCTTCAGTTTAAAAATGTATATATAATTTTAAAGAAAATAAATTAACAAAATAAAACTTAATACAAAGAAACTGAAAACAACAAAACACTTATGGTTTTGGACTGTCCACAGCATGGGTTCGTTACTTTACCAGATCGCCATACTTGTATTACATTCCAGTAAAATCTAAATAAAGAAGGAAAGGATCATTTCTACACCACAACAACATATACAATGAATTTTGGCACCCAATTTAGAAAACGTTTTTTTTTTCCAGGAACAAAAAATGTTTAAATGTCTATATTATTGCAAATGTTTAACTGCTTTTAAGAGTGCGTAAGAGTTTGTTTGCAATTTTGGTGGATTCATTTATCCCTTAAACTTGTACTGTGAAATAGATTTAGATTTAGATTTATTTAACACTGTCACTAAATTATAAAAATCTTATTTGTCCTAATGATACATTGATGAAAGAATCATAATTCTGAGGGGTTAGCAGTCTTGTTTCAGAGGCTCTCCATCAAAATGGGATAAAAGCTCATAATTAAGAGTGAAATAAAAATGTCTACACATTAAAAATTCAAACAACTGCATCAAAAGTGTATCACCTGAACAGAAAAAGAAGTAAAAGTCATCCCTCTAAATCTATAGAAAAACTGTGGAAATACCTGCAGCAGTCTGGTATGATATTTTAAAGGTTACTTGGGGAAACTTCAGAAGAGTCTTCCATCAGTGTTCATGAAGCGCTGAGTGGGAAGGAAGGGAAAGACTGACTTTACCCTTAAGCAAACTTTTTTTCTACATAAAAATATGATGTAATACTTTAGGAAGAGTCCATGATTTGACATGAAAAAATGCATAAAGCAACCATGGATTTATGCATGTACTCATGCCAAATAATAGTAACAAACATGCATAAACAATATTCCAAAGCATGAGGTCATTCATTTTTTTTTATTAATTAACTCAGTCATAATGACTGAGTTAATTAATGTTGCTCACAATTTCCTCATTAATAAATGCAGACAAGGGGACACAATGATGACTTCATTGTTGCTATCATGTTATCCAGCTTAACATCTTATGATTTATTTATATTTTCTGCTCAGCCAGAGCAGAACATTAAAAAGTCTCTGACACTGTGATAAAAGGGAGCAAGAAAATATCAATAAAAAATAGATTGCAACATTCTGTGTTACATTTCTTTATCATATTTTATTGCACAAAATTAATCTACATTTTGTTCAGTTTTTTTTCTTCTATGTTTTAATCCAAATTTGGGACATTTGTTTGGTCTTGTTCAGCCCACAGTGGCTAGTAAGCAGCAGTCATTTACCCATTTGACTCTCCCTCTCCCTGTTACATTTATTAATTTTGTCAAAGCTGCCAGACACTCATTTTAATTACTGGACACTTTAATGTAACTATCTGGAAAACAGAATGATGTATAACATTACAATGAAGGAATGGAGGTTGCAAATGATATGTTCTTAGATTAAAATAAATAATTATTAACAGGTAAAAATGTTTATTTTAGTTATAAACTTTATCATTTTGAGGATTGTCTAACCCTCTTTTATAGCAGAGGCTGTTTTACCTGCAATTCAACCTTTACTGAGAGCCAAGATTTCAAATTTATTGTTTTTAAAGGTATATTAACCTTCAGAAGGAGAGTCATTTCATTCATTAAGGAATTAAGGAAAAGGGCGATATGATGGGTATCGCGATACATGGATGACTATGAGATATCATGGTAAACTGTAATACTATAAATGGGGTAACACGTCACATTTTCTTCACTAAAACGCACCCAAATCATTGTATGAATAAAAAATACAGTTTCTGGTCAATCATTTCAATAATCCATGGTTGCTGCAACATGGATAGACTTAACTGTCCCAGAGACAGAGAAAAACAGAGAGTAAAATGGGTTAATGTCTGCTGCCAGCTAAGACCTGAAGGCTAAAGTTAAATACAAATACAAAACATCCATCCATGAGCTATACACTGACCCTTCAGGATCACAGGGGGCTGGAGTACCCAAGCTGTCTTGGGTGAGAGGCCGATTACACCTTGAACTGGTCAACAGCCAATCACAGGATCATGTAGAGAGACAGACAAACATTCACTCTCACACCTAAGAGCAAAATGGAGTGTCCAGTTAACCTAATAAGCATATTTTTGGTCAGAGGAAGCCAGAGTGCCTGGAAAGAACCTCACATGCACAGGGAGAGCATGCAAACTCCACACAGAAAGGCCCTGACCAACATGGAGTTTAAACCAGCAATGTTCTTGCTGTTACGTATGTGCACTATCTGCTGCGCAACTAAAATACAAAATAGTTCTCCAGCATTGCTATGAATCACTGAATATAAAAACATCACAATATTGCACTACAAATACCTTACAAAATTGTGCTGCAAAATATTGTGATACATTGTTGTATCAATATTTCTTACAACACAATGGCTGGTAGGTTAACCAGATTCCCCTGTCACTGCAGAAAAGCAGTGTTTGTCAAGTGGCTGGTGCTAAATTACAACCCTAATAGAGTGTAAAATATTAAATCTAGGGATGTACAATATTATCAGAGCAATGTCAGTATCAGCAGATAATTGCCTTAAATGTTGATTATCCATATGTACAGATAAGAGAATAATTGTCAAAATCTACAGTCAATATACCTCATCACTACTGGAGGTCCACTTTTATAAGACAAAAGTATAATTTATTAAAGATTAAAATGTTGTTTTTCTTGCTTCACATCTGTTTTGAAAACAAATAGACTGTCATTCACCATGCACAGCAGCTGGATTTGCCTGATTCATTGTCTATCCATCCTGCCTAGCTCCGATCTACACCGACTGTGCTCAGCCACAGCAGCACGGCCCAATCACAGTCCTTAACGCAGGAAGAGGTGGGAGCTACAAGCAGGACGACAGCAGGAAGTGGCTACACTTACAGAGAACAGCAAAGATGCTAACAGCTTTAGTAGCAGTTTTATCAGATCCAGACCACATTTCTTTATTAAATGAAAAACAAATATCAACACTGCAAACCTCTCTATAGAAAGGATATTTTCGCTCCACTTCTGACATGTTTTGACGAGAGTTTGTTTCACATTCTGTAGTGCAGTAGTACTCGCCTAGTACCGTTCATTATCTGAATTGCCCGTAATAAATGTGATTGACAGAGTGATAATCCAGCCACCTGCCAGATATGCTTCTGAAAGGTTCTACCCTCTATTGGACTCTTCACCTGATGGACTAGTTAATTATGTTGAGCAGTCCATCTGATGTGTGACAAAACATCAGTATTAAATAGGGGTGAGCAGAAATATCGATTCAGCAATGCATTGCAATTATTCCCCTCCCAATTCAATATCGATTCAGCAAATCCTCTAAATCGATTCACCTCCTGGCCAGTGGGGGGCGCTGTGCACCTTTTCAGTGTTTATCCAGCTGCCTGTTGCAGAAGAAGACATGCTTGCAGAGAGATCGAATTGAGAGCCGAACATGAGAGTGATTTAACAGCGGTTTAACAGTATTTTCTGTGTAAATAATGAAAAATATTAAACACAAAAGCATTAGTATCATTCTGGAGTGTTTTCTTTTCATTCTTTTGCCGTATTTTCTCTGTGTTTTGCCGTATTTCCGACGTATTTTCTGCGTGTTTAATTGCCTTTTTTTGGATTTATCCTCTTTTGATTATATTTCGTGTTTTATGGATTCCATAAATAGTAATTTAAGAAATATTGGAGGAAGAAATGTCGAGATCTATGTCTTCAGCTTGACAGGAACTGCTTCAGGGACTATCATCAGTAAAGAAAATGCCTGGACATGGTCTAATATAACAGGCTGTAACATGGACACTAAAAGCTGCAGTCTACTACTCTCAAATACCGCTTTCACAATAAAATTAGCGGGTCAACGCCGTTTTTTTCAACGCGGGTTAACCCACTAACAATTGGCAAGTGACTAATTTCCCACTGCCAGCAGACCCGGGTCTAATCAGCAGCAGACGAGCTACAAGACTGTTTATTTTCCTCTGGTGCATCAAGCTGATGATGACATCATCAGTGCGACGAAACACAACCATGTAAACAATGGACAGGAGCATGCAAGCCATGGACACGGAGGTTAACTGTTTTCTGTACTTTTGTCCCTCTGTAACAATGTACAAACTCGGTGCAGACTGAGCGACATTCGAGCGCTGATGATACAAAGGCGGATGAATTCGTTGCTGAGACAGCAAAGAGTCACGTAAGTTACAGACGGAGGGGAAGGGCGCGATGTTATGCCGTGGGCACATTACGCCAGCGTCATCTGTAAATTAGCGGGTTGACCCAGGTGTAATGTTCCCTTTGAAGCCGATTAGAGGCGAGCCGATAAAAACCCGTGTCGCTTGCAGGGTCAGTCGACCCGGGTCAAAATGCCGATTAGACCCTTTCAAACTGCCGACAGGAGACGATTGTTACCGGGTTTAAACGGGTTTTAGGGCCAGTCTGAAAGGGGTAAAAGACATCTTGCTGTAAATGGCGTGTTTCCTCCATCACCTCAGAATCGTCAGTCTCCCGTTCACATTCGTACATAAAAGAACGACTTCCGTTAAGCGGTAGCCCGGTCAGGTTCATCTGTTGATGCATCAGCCGTGACAGCTTGTTGTTGTTTCAGTTTTGGTCACAACCCCCTTACCGTCGCTGTCCTTCCTGTGGCCAATCAGCGCACGCCTTATTGTCATTATTTAAATGAGCATCTAGGCCAGTCGAAACCTTGTGTGTATTCTCGTGAGACAAAGTCGCGGTATAATGAAAGCCACCAAAAGCTCAATATTTGCTTAAATACATTTTTTTCATTATAAAAATCCATTTCAAGACATTTTAAGAGGGACAGATTAATTAAGAATACCAGGTGAGGAGACCTTTAATATCAGTATTGGTAATAATATGTTTGAAATTACTGTCATATCAGATTATCTGCAAAAATCTAGTATCATGCATCCCTAGTCATTTGCAATATTTACCTCGGCCAAGGAGGTTGTTTTTGCAGGCATATGTTTGTTTGTTTGTTAGTAAGACTACGCAAAAACTACTGGACAGATTTTGCTGAAATTTTCAGGAGATGTTAGTAATGACGCAACTTAAAAATGATTAAATTTTGGTGGTGATCCAGATAACCACCATTAGCGAACAAACATTTTTGCTCAATAGTTGGCTAACTAATAATGATATCAACATGATTCTGAGTGCTATGTGTAGGTTTTCAGGGTCAAGGAAATATATTATGGTAGTAACTTTATCATGGACCTGTTGCTCAAAGATGTAACAGCAACATGTGAGCAACATTGGTGGAGGTTTGTGCTCTCTGAGTGATTTCTAGATATCATATTAATTCTATCAGCATATAATGTGGATTCTTGCCAATGCATTTACTTATACTTCATCATTAACACATTTTTCATTATTGGGCTGGTGGGCTATTGAGTGTATTTTTGGTTATAAAGTTGATAGGCATTTAGACTTTGTTATACCTAAAACTCTTGCAATGACATCATGCATATTTACTCTACCCTATAATATATCTCTTCTTCAAAACACCTCATTTTTCTCTTATTTTTCATATCCTGGAGTAAAAACAACACCGACATGCTCTTCTTGAGGCGTTTATTTCGAAAGCTGTGACCGGAAGGCATGTCAGCGTGTTGGAGTGATTGACACTTGTTACTATCAGTTATTGGCTCGATGCTTCATTCATTCATCAAAAAACAACATCCGTCTGGTTCCGTCAGTGTCTAAACTTTCGGACGACGACCACAGTGGAACAAATAATGACCAGCCGAGTCTATTTTAGAGGAGGAAGTGGATGGACGGTTTAAGTAGGAGATCCTCCGTGAGACGTGGCTGAATTTTCCCCTGACAGATAACTTACTAAGGCGGGGAGATGCTCTTAGTTTTCATTTCAGTCACCCGGTTTGAGTCTGTGTGGTAAAACGAGCAGCCGTTACCGCCGTTACCATTAACAACGAGCAACGGTTACAGCAAACACTGAGGAAAAGTTCAGCGCTGTTCAATGGACTCCCCCGCGGTAATCCCGAAATGAAAACACCGACGAGGCTGTAGGAGTGTGGGGGAGTGAATAACCCCGACATTACCCCCGCTGGACGGGCTGTTTTCGTGTTTCCTCCCGCCTATAACGTCTAAACCCCGGCCTGGAACAGCTCGGTTTGAGGCTGCTAAACAGGTTGTGGCTGGTAGAGCAGCACAATCCCCCCTTTAGAGTTACGTCAGGGAGGGAAAGGAAAAAGCGTCTCCTCAACAGCTACTCTACCAACTGTATTTACCCCCCCCCTGCCAATTACCTGTCACTCTAACTTCAGGGCTCTGTCCACACTTACCCTGGCCGTCGTCAGTACGCTCTCTCCTCCTCACGGCCCGGACTTTATTCACTGTTGTGGAGGTTTCAGCGCGCTGGTCGTGATTCCATCCATCTTGAATTTGACGTCATCCCACACCAGGGATGAGGTCATCGCAAAGAAAGCTCGTCACGTGCACCACGCACTGATAGGCTAATAAAGGACTAGGGGGCGGGGCCAGCGGAGGAAATGACTCTTGGGCTAATTTAAAGGGACAGGTCATATTTTTGTTTTAGCTGTTAATATGTCTGCAGGATGTTGGCTTTTGTAGTCGTTGCAGCTAAATAAAAGGGGGATTCTGTCATTATTCTAAACTTAGAACATTTAAGTCCACTCTGACAGCCACCAAGAATGATTTTGTTTTCTATAACTTCTTTATTTTTCAAGTAAATTAGTTGGTTTTGTCCTTTAATTGTTGAGAGTGCGTATAATGTTGATGGAGACAGCTAAACAAAAAGGGTTTACTTCCTTACCCATTGCTAGATATAAATTTATATCATTTATTTATCACACTAACTAGCTGCTTATTAGTATATATTGAGAGCTTATTAGTACCTAATTCTGCAAAACCATAACATGCAGCAAGTAGGCTATTACTTAGGACTTTTCTCTTAATATCCTCATAATTAGTGCTTATTAGTAATTAGTTAAGAAGATCCAGTATCCAGTGAAAATCCATTCACTTCTTAATAAATGGTAGAAAAAAAACTCAGGAGTTTGTGATCCACAAGCTGTTATTTTGTGAAACATTATGGTTTTCAAGGCCCTTTCACTTAACAGAAATGAAAAAAAGAAACAAAACATTTTTTTAAAGGGACTTGTATATTTACTTCAGAAGAAGTGGTAATAATGTAACTGTGGTGAGATGTGACAAAATCTTCATTCAAAAATCTGTACCTTTATTTTTTAAAATTCCTCCTGTCAGTATCTACATCACACAACTGTTGTGATGGTTTGAGTCTGTTGTCTTAGGTTTTATACTTCCATTTATGTGTCTCACTCTGTGTGCAGTATTAATGGTTTCTCTCACCCCCATTTGACATAATTTGCACTTTTTTAACAACTGTAATTGTGTAGAACAGATGTTTAAACAATACTGATCATTTTTTATTTCAAAAACCTCAAACATGGGCTTAAGATATGGCTGTGGGTATTCAGGTGGAGAATCATCCTCATTACCGTCACTTTAGTCAAACTGGAGAGTTTGACCTGAGGACATTTTATTCTATGTGCAGCCATGGAGACACGTGACACCTCACAGGAATGGCAGCTATGCACAGACACACCACACTAACACAATTATATATATATATTTTAAAATAAGATGTTAAAAAGGAAAGAAACATCATCAGCTGATTCATAATAAGTAATAAAATGTAACTGTGTTAAAACTTTGTTTGTCAAATGCTGTGGCGTAACAGTGAAAAAAAAAAATCTCTGCAAAAAATAATACTCATTTAAGGTGCAGATACTCAAAAATTTTACTCAGGAACAACTGAAGTAAGTTTACCTTCTTATTGTCCTCCACTGTCGTGGATCACAGACACTTAAAAGGAAAAAGAGGGTAAATGGAAAAATTTAAATTGAATTAAATAAATGTATTTATGATTTTTAAATTCTTCTGTTTGTCTTTTAAGGTGTTATTCATTTCCACATTCAGCAATTTATATATTTCTTTTACATGTCAATTTTACCAATTTCAAAAGAAAACGTAATTCAATGAAACAAAAAAAAGTTAAAGGTCTGTTTTTTCTACTGCTGTTGATTATATGGGGAAAAATGGTGGATAAACTTTTGCAGAGATTAATCTAGAAAATAAATAAATGAATTCTGAAAAACAAGAAAATTCTTGAAGGAATATGTTAAGTATTTCCCTCTTTCTATGGGTAGTTTAAAAAATTCCAAGACATGAGTCTAAGTCCAAGCAAATTTTATATGGGGTCCTGAAACATGGTGCTGATACCAAAAGTCTAAGTTTTAATCTGGTTCACAACACAAGAGAGAAAACACAATGGCTTCATTTGCAAATAATTTGTGATCCCATTGGCCTCCACAACTCCTATAGGAATTAAAACTGACAAAAAAGACTCCACAGATATTAACAAAGTACTTCTTGGACTTGAACAACAAAAACATAATTTCAGGTCTTACTGAAAAAAAAGAGAGACCCCAGTATGGATATAAATTGTTTGTGGTGGGTTTAAATTGCATATTAAAAATATACATGTAACTGCATGTCCCCTCAGCCCCAGTGAAACTAATTAGTTTTGAGACTGAGTACCAGTCAGGATGCAGTGTCATTACTGGTCTCCATCAGGGATTTGTTGCCATGTTTTTTTTTGCCTGCAGGCTTCTTCCTGTAGCTTCTCATCACCCACAGTACCTGTTAAATCACTCAGGTGTGGCAGCAGTTGTGAAAGTCAAAATACAAATCTCCTGCACACTATTGTCTCTCTTTAAGCTGGCAGTTATTAACTCACACAATATCTCAGTACAACAGACCTTCATTAGACAAGATGGCAATATTAACAACTTTCTTTCTCTGTCTCTCTTTTTTCATGCAACGAGAACAGGATAAATATACAAACACATCAAATTCATGTCATTCTTGTACTGCCGTCCCAGTGTGAGTTGATAAACATATAAAACAATTAACATATACAATAACCATCCTGTGCAATACATTTCTATATTTTTTCTATATCATTATTATTATTATTATTGATCCTTTTTTCTTATCTTATATTTGTATAAAAAGTCAATTGCACTGTCCTGTAGGATTTTATCTTGTATATATTTTGTACCTTATACTTTATTTATAATTATCTGTTTGCAATGAAAAAGGAGAAGCTCTCCGATCTCGTTGTACATTCAGTATAATGACAATAAAGGGCATTCTACTCTATTCTATTCTAAAATGCAAGTGATAAAAGCACATGCACACACATGATTTCAAAATTGAGAACATTTAGTTGCAGTCTTTTATTAATGAAACCCACCCCCTAAAAAATCTCTATACATTTTGAATTGGCCAGAGCCTTTCTGCGTGGGTTTGCATGTTCTCCCCTTGCATTTGTGGGTTTTTCCCTGGGTACTTTTTTCCTCCCACTGACCAAAAGCATGCTCAATGGCTTAACCGGTTGCTCCAAATTTCCCTCAGGTGTGAATGTGGGAGTATGAATATCTGACTCGACATGTCAGTCCTGTAATTGGCTGGTGTTTGGTCCTGGGTGTACCCCGCCTCCTGCCCAATGTCAGCTGGGATCCAGCTAGGCAAGGCTCCAGCCCTCTGTGAAGCAAGAAAGGACAAGCCATATAGATAACGGATGGATAAATGTTCACATAAAAATATATATATATAAAAAAAAAAATCAAAACTTGGTCAATGTGACTGACCAACATTGTTAGTGAACACATGGAAAACTGCCCCGAGTTAACAAATACTTTTACATTCGTAGATCACCAATGACAATGTACTTAATCCTTGTACCATGACCAACATGCTCTGAAAATTTTGTCAAAATCTGTCAATAATTTTTGTCGTCATTTTGATAACAGACAAACAAACAAACAAACCAACAAATGAGCAAATGCCGACAGAACAGAGATAAAAGGTAAAATATAATATATCTAGACCATACTGTGTAAATAGTCAAAAGACAAGTAAGGTCAGGTTAAAAAATGTCAATCAAGGCTTTGCAGAGAAGGGAAAACCTGATATTTAATGGATATATTTCTCACTCCAAAATTCCCCCAATTAGTCATGAAAGTGTAATCAAACTTGACAGACTGCATGGAGATGTCCTGGTGATGTAGTTTTTCAGTGTAGTTGTATAAACAGGACCCTAGCTGACTCATCCCATTGCCCTGCACCTCCCTGCATCTGCACGCTTCAGCTCGTCAGCGTGTAACCATCCATTACACTTAATGACCGAATGCAGTGTAATTAAGCACATTTTCACACATCATTACCACAAAGAGACACCACTGAATTAATCACTGTACTTATGCATGCAAGACCTGCATGAAAAGATTTGAAAGAAAATGGAAAGGATTTTCTCATCAAGCATGAATTTATTATCATGTTTATTATAACATGATAACAGATCCTGATGTTCCTGCAGGTCTTTAAAGAATTCTTTAAAGTTTGTGGATTTTTAAGCTTAAGATTTTTCATTGTCTGGGTCTAAAATGCCTTGAAAGGTCTTTTATTTAATTCTAAAATGTGTACAGCATCTCTTGGTAATACTAATTTGGGCTAGTTTTCCATGAACTGGGCAGTTACTAGATTAAGATACACTTGGGCATTGTTGACTGAAAAGCTTGGCTTCTATCAATTGGAAGGTCGAGGGTTTAAGTCCAGACCCACCTGTCAATACATTTCACTAGTCCATCTGGGAAAGAGCCCATAGAAAGTGTTTGGGGAGGGCAGAACCTTTCAGAAGCATATCCAGCAAATGATTGGATGATCGTTCGGTCAGTCAACATTTGTTGTAGGCAGTTGCTATGTTACAGAACATGAACCACTCCGTAAAACAAACTCATCAAAACAAGTCGAAATGGAGCAAAAATATCCTTACTATAGAGAAGTTTGTAGTGTTATTTGTTTTTCATTAAATAAAGAAATATGGTCAAAATCTGACAAAATGTCTACTGAAGCTGTTAGCATCTATGCTAATCTCTGTGTTAGCAATCGCATACTGCTGTCTTCCGACTTGTAGCTCCCACCTTCCTGCTCAAAGGACACTGACTGGGCCTTACTGCTTTGGGTCAAGTATAATTGTTGTAGATTGGAACTTGGCAAGATGGATCTGCCTGGTTACAGTTTTGAGCAGGTCTGGGGAAAAGTTTCATGAATGCTCAGATCAGTATTTGGCGTGAAATCTTTTGCCTGTAAAACTTTGAAAGAATTCTTCCAGGCACATTTGCACAGTATTTTAAGTAACTTTGCTGGTTGCTTGTTCCAAACATGTTGAGATCAGGGCTCTGTAGGGACAGTACCATCACTTCCAGGACTCCTTGTTCTTCTTTACCCTGAAGATAGTTCTTAATGACATTGGTTGTGTGTTTTGGGTTGCTGTCCTGCTACAAAATAGATTTAGGGTCAACCAGAAGCCTCAATGATGGTACTGCATAATGGAAAAGTATCTGCTTGTGTTTCTCAGCATTGAGGACACCCATAATCTTGAACAAATTCCCAACTCCATTTGCAGAAATGCAGCCCTAAAGCTGAAGAGGAACCTGCACCCTGCCTGCAGACACTTATTACTGAACCACTCCCCAGCCATTTAGTGGACAAACTGCCTTCTACGGTAGACACAGTTTCAAAATTTGACACATCCGTCAAACGCACCTGCTACCTTTTTTTTTTTCACCACTAGTTACTGAGTTTGTGCATAGTTGATTCACCTGGCCTTGTTTTTATATACTGAAGGTATGGTTATTTGGTCACAGTTATTACATGAAGATCACTTCTGCTCAGACCTCTATGGACAGTAGAGGGGGGAACCTGGTTTCTGATAGTTCGGAGTTGATGGCACAGCAGGACACCAGGATTTTGAATGGAAGTGAGCATGATGGTTTATTTTATCTGCTGCTTTAAGTTTCCTTGGCCAACCACTGCCTCTAAGGTCCTCAGTGTTGCCCATTTCTTTGTGCATCCTCAAAAGACCTTAATCAGCACAGATCTTGAAACCATAGACAGCTTTGGAATGTTTCCCTGCGAGAGACCTTGCTGATGTAGTATGAGCACCTTGTATCTTGTCACTGTGCTCCGTCTTACCCTCGTGTATGATCTATGACATAAAACTATCTTCCAGAACCTCACCTCGGCAGAGTTTAGCAGTTCCTCAACCAGTTTTAAGCCTCCTTGTTCTATAAGAGAGCTTGTTTGTACAAAATGAAACAAATAACATTACAGACTTTGATAGTAATTATACACTCACCTGTAACTTCATCTTCCTTGTTCGTACCAGGCTGGACCTCCTTCTACCTTCAGAACAGCTTTGTGGCATTGATGCAACAAGGAGCTCAAAACATGCCCTGCAGATTTTGGTCCATATTGACATGATAGAATCATACAGTTGTTTCAGATTTGTTTACTGCACATCTGTCACACAAATCTCCCGCTCTTCCAAATCCAAAAGGTGTTCTACTGGATTGATATCTGGTGACCATGGAGGCCAGTGAAGTACAGTGAGTGTCAGGTTCAGGGAACCAGTTTGAAATGATTTGAGCTTTAGGACATGGGAAACTAGAAAGCATCCAGAGAGCGCAAACCTCTGCCCGGGTAGCTCACATATTGCTGTTACATCTATAAGCAATAGTTCCACGATAAATTTACCATCATAATATGATTCCTTGACCCTGAAAACCTACAACTTGAACTCAGAATCATGTTGATATCATTATTAGTTAGACAGTTATTGAGCAAAAACGATTGTTTGCTTATGGTGGTTATCTGGATCATAACCGCAATCTAATCATTTTTAAGTTGGGCCATTTCAACATGTCCTGGAAATTTCAGCAAAATCTGTTCCCGTAGTTTTTGTGTAATCTTGTTAACAAACAGACAAACAGACAAACATACGCTGGCAAAAACATAACCTCATTGGCGGAGGTAATTATTAACCGTCAGAAGATGGGCAAACTGTGGTCAAGGTTAGCAAAAATGCACAGGTAGTCTGTAGTCTTAAAGTTATGCTTAGATGCCACTAAGAGGCCCAAAATGTGCCAAGAAAACATCCTCCTCACCACCACCATCCTGAACTATTGACACATGTATGGAAGCTGATAAGGTTTTTTTTTTTTTATACCAACGCCATTATCAATTCTGCTTATCAAACCAACTCTTAATTTATTCCCTTATCAATTCCTATGGATTTACTGTGTGGAAAAACCTCCTGATTTTCAATTCTGTTCTGCTTAGAAAAATGGTCCTGCAAGTCGATGGTGTCTCCACCCTTACTTCAAATCAAAGAGACACTTTGCTGTGCAGCTAATGTCATTTTTCTGAAATTTAGCCACAGTTTTGACCACTTCTGTTTTCTGTCTGCCGTGATTACATTTTTCACTTCTTTGTTATTGTTACTGCTGGCTGCCTCTGATGAAAGAGACATCCTTGATTTGCAAGGCATGCAAAACAAAGTAGAAGGAAAGAAGAAGCAAAGACAAATTTTGCTGATTCCTTGAGCAAGTTGTTATCTTTTCTCAGCTGGATTTATGATAATAATAATAATAATAACTTTATTTATATAGCACCTTTAAAAACATATGTCTACAAAGTGCTTTAACAGATAAAACAAAGGCAGAAAATGGCAGATTTGGTTTTCGATCCCCACTCCTTGACATAAGGCATGATGGGGTATTGCAATATTTTTCCTTCCTTAATGTTGTGTCTTTACAACTTAAATTATATTTTAACCCTACTTTCTCAAAACAAACAATTGCATTACTTAAAATATACTTAAGCAACTTTTCTGTCTATACTGAAAGAGAATTCTCAGTTAACAGCCATGTGTTTTTACCTTCATTGTGCTGCTGAGTGTGCATAGTTGTTACAGTTCACACCATTTTCAAATGTCTCTTTGTTGAGTGGTTCCTCCCAGAGCAAAAACAGATTAAAAATATATGATAAAGAAGTAGAAAAAAAATCTTTTTTTTCTTTTTTCAAAAGAAACAATAAAAGTTAAACTTAAAATAAATCAAAATTGTTTGGAAAATAATATACTGTAACACTGCTGTGTCTGTGGTATGCGTTGTCTGTAGGTTTGTACACTGAGCAGAAACACGCAAACATCAGACAGACTTTAATTGTAGAAAGTAAAGGAACCAGGAAGATAATTGGCTTTGGTTTCAATAGTAGTACACGTCAAGGCACTGTGTCCTGGTTTAAAACACAACTGACCTTATGTGACACCTGCAGTGTGGCTACATGAACATGTTGCAGTTGTGATGTTAAAATGACATATCACTCAACTTTAGTGCCAAGATAATAGGATTTTCTAAATCTGAGGAGATTTTTAATTTGTTAGAGACCCCACACATAAAGATAAAAAAAATCAGGCATGACAGTGTTGATTGTACTGTGTGTGGTGTGCTCCGATAATCTCAACACAGCACACCACACACATAGTGATTCTGTCCCACCACCAATCTAGAATCTAGTCCTCCAAGCCAGAAATCTCACATTATCAAATGTGATCTAATAAAAACAAAGAAGAAAAAACATAGCAACAACGAGAAAACACGACACGCAACATGGAAGAGGACATATGAGAAGAGGGAATGATGGTGGTCTTGGGACTACTTTTGACAGAAAATCCCAAACTAATAAAAAAGAAAAGCCTGTGGACAAAATCCTGGAGACAGCATGAACACGGACTTTATAGTCTACTGACTACACAGCCATGCTTGTTTTTATTTACACCTGCTCCCTTATTCCACAGTCAGCCTGCTTCTTGATTGGCTACATTCTGTTTCATGTCACAATTCACAGAGTCATGACTCAGGAGTGGTCGGCTTTCTCCACACACGAAGATTTTTGGTAGTAAATACTGAACAAGTTTAATATTTGACAAACGGTCCCAATCCATTTTTGGAGCTGATTATCGGGATAAAGTCACTCTTAACACACCTCAGACCACAGGATAATCTTAAAAGACATAAGATAATCTGGCGTTTGCCGTTCTTGGTCGGGAAGGGGGACAAAAACAGCATGATAATCTTGATATGTGTACCCCGCTTAGAGGTGCAACACTACTGGGAGCCCTTTCAGCCACATCGCTGACTATTGTCAAGTACCCTATACAACCCAACATAAAACATAAAAGTCACCTTACTTCTTCATTCTGATGCTTGGTTTGAGCTTCAGAAGGTCATCTTGCCCATGTCCACATGCCTGAATTCATTAGGTTGCTGTTGAAAAGATGTACCTTATGAAGTGGCCGGTGAGTTTATATTTCCAGTGTTTTTGTGCATTCTGGCAGTTTTTTGACACCTCTGCGGCTGCGGCTTGCTTTCTCGATAGTGTTGCAGAAAATATGAAAGATTTCCTCATCAAGCATGAATGCATTTTCACATACATAATGTCAGAGTGATGACAGACTCCTGATGTCTTTTTTTAGCACAAAGCTGTGACGGCCTGAGCACCCTGCTGTTTCCTCATTTTATAATGAGAATGAAGACATGTGGGGAAATGGCAGGAAAGTTCTCACTCCTTATTTTTTTTGTCACTAATGGCTGACACAGACTGTTCAAGGCGGCAACACAGTGAGCACTGCTATGGTTACCTGTGTGTAAACCGAGTCATTAGGGACACAGACTCCTCCCATCCCACATCCCTCTGCCTGGCATCACAAACATGTTTACCAACCCTAACAGCAGCACAGAATGGTAAGTAAAATGCAGATTATTTATCCAGGAGAAATAAAAGATAAGACCTGAGTTTTGTCTCAGGCAGTCATGTTGAATAAAGTTTCTCTCTCTCTCTCTTCTGCTGCACTGAATCATCAGCTTGTCACGATCCCATACGTCATCCAAAAACAAGAAATTTAATAGATTTTTTAACATAATTGCTCCTCCAGTACGCTCACAAACCTGATCACTAATATCACATGGATCAAACTGAAAACCCACCATCTGGCTGCCATTATTTTTTTAGTCCATGAGGGACTGATGTTGCTACGAAGGGGAGGAGAAAGACAGAGCCACAGAGGATTTGGTCTTTGAGAGCACACACTCTGAACAGTGAGTTAGCATCATTTCAAAGAGAGACATGCACCTACAATGTGGTGGATTTTGATCTGTGAAAAATGAGTTGGATGCTCTCCATGTGGGTGGCCGCGGCCCTGCTGGCTCAGTGCATGGGAGAGAGCACTGTGCTTGAAGGTAGGCCTCTGCGCAGATGATGGATTAGCAGGAAAATTGATGTCTTTTCACAGCAGAAAATGGCTTTTAAGAGGATTTACATGTCCTGATTTGAATACTGCCTGTTATGTAACATTTTTATGCACTAATGACTAATTCAGAGTGTAAAATGTGATGTTTAGCAGCAGCCAGGGACAATCTATCAAGGAAACTAAGCCAGGAGGAAAATTTACTGCATGTATTTTCTGTTTTCTTCCAGGAATGAGATTGTCTGCGTCCGGCTACCATCTATGTAAGGACAATGTGACGAAGAATGTGAGTTTCCTGGCCATTCACAAGGTCCCTTTCACTGTGACAACGACATGTGGATCCTGGCTCCAGATGAATAAGTGCACGGACACACTTTACAAGATAGTCCATCAGACTGAGCACAAGATGGTGAGAGAGGAGGTGACCCGCTGCTGCCATGGATACGAACAAGTTGGACGTTATTGTGCTCTACGTGAGTCTGCTACACTGTATCTATCCACCATGTCTTAAAGTAGTGGATCTCAACAGGTGGGCTGGGACCCTGATGTGGGCTGGTTGCAGTTTTTAGGGGGTTAAAACTTTAATGACTGAAAATAGTGGCAAGAAGGTTATGTTTGTGATGCCTGTGTTGAATAGCATTACGTTTGTAAGATATTTTTTCTGGTTTCAAGCTCAACCATAAGCAATAAAACTATACACTACAGACCTTAGTACCTATCTGTCTGTCTGTCTGTCTATCTATCTATCTATATATCTATATATGTGTGTGTCCAATTAACATTTTAAATTCATAATTTTGAATTTTTGACATGTACCTACAATTTCAGAGATCAATCCCTATCACCTATCCTACTTAATAATCTATTTTGACAACTTCTGTCTGGCTCTATCATATTTGACTCCAGTATAGAGGGTATGCACTGACGTCACAGTTTGTGTGAAAAACTGTGAGTTTGTCAGAGAAACAACGTTAATTAATTTCTATCAGTATATAAGAAACTGTAAAATGCTATAATTCATCTGAAAAGTGCTGAGTTTTCAGTTCATTTTCACTAATATATTTGATCATGTTCATCACAGAAAATGCAGGTTATACTCCGCTTTACATTTAAAAATGACTTGACTAAATGACTAAACATTTAAGACATAAAGTTTTGTTAAAAATGCATCATTAATTAGAGTTACAGGATGAAGCCTTGCAGAGACATTTTAACTCCATATCTGTGTGATTTTGTTGATCCAAAATGAGATCGATGTACTCAGGCTTTCTCTAAGTGTATGGTTTTAGAATCTGTTTAACTGCAGTTTCCTCCCATGTATTTTTAATGTGGCACATGGACAGGTCAGTCACTTTCATTTCATGAAATCAATTAATGGCCAAATGGAAGTCATATCAATTCAATTATTTCAGCATTTTATGTTAAATCTCGGTACTTTTTCAAGATTGTTTTCAGATACTCAGCTGAAATGAACAGTTTACCTCAGCTCACAAACTAAATGTGTAGTTTGCTCTGGAGACAGTGAATGACTTCTCGTATTTCGAGAGGTGCTGTGAGATTCAAGCTCTGTTGAACTTCCAGACCCGACATCTTTGTACAGAGGGACTTTTTCTTTTTGTTTTTTAAATAAAAAATCTGATTCACTCTGGGATGAAATCCTTGCCTTTGGGCATAATGATTTTATTCGCTGAAGAGTGATGAACTTTCCTGTTAATTGACATGGATTAATCATTCTGGAGCTGAACACACAGCTCCTCACACTTTACTGTTTAGAATTGGTCATCTTAAAGGGTTAGTTTGGGTTTTTTGAAGTGGGGTTGTTGGAGGCCCATGGGACTAGTAAATGTGAACACAAATAGAAGAACTTGCAAGCTTTGTCCCTGAGGGGAGACAACCAGGGGCAGACGGTAGCAGTACATGGTGCCACCTAGGGCTTCGTAATTAAACCACTTGTAGGTTAAAACTACTCAAAAAACTACATTGCCTTGACAATACGTCACAGTAAGATCCTTTAAAGCATTTAGAAATGTAGTATGTTGGGGCCTAGGGGTTATGAATCCTTCTGCCATGAGCTGGTCAGGTCTTCAGAAGAAACACTGAATACTAACTTCACAAAGACTGAACTAAAAATGAACAATTTTGACGGGGGTAGTGATGACATGCTGTTAGTTGTGGATATGAGAGGATATCTTCATGAACCGGAGTAAACAGAGGAAGAATTTTTGCAGATGGTGTCACATGTAGAAACAGGGATGGAGAACGGAGGAGCAGGACAGAGAACAGGTCACCTGGTGGTGCAGATGCATGAACTGTGAGCTCATGTCCACAAATTCAGAGGTCCATTGCTGTCATGGTGGCACTTTAATTTCAGTAAGCCGTCAAACTGCTGCCATGTGCCTTGGTCCTAATCAGTAAAATGGGCACTACAGACAAATGTTCTGTCGCTGCAGAGAGGTGCATCCTGATGGTCATATTTAAAAAACAAGACAAATTTAGCATAAATTAGTCCATTACTTTTGGGACCCATCTTCGCAATATCCAGAGAGTTAAATGTATATTGGTTTGTGCCTCAGTCACCACTGCCTGAACCTGCTGCAGCACTCTGACCTGATCTAATGAGAGGAGTTGCTGTTGGAAGGATACATAGCCCTTCATTGCATTACAAAATAGTTCCAAACACAGGGGCTTTGTCGAGGGAAAGTTAAACGCTGTAAAGAATGTAACTGTAGCAACTAGTGGGTTAATCACAAGGCTTTTTTAGGCACCATGTACTGCTATGCACCGGCTACCGTCCACTTCGGAATAGCTCCCCAGGGACAAAGCCTTCTAGTTCCTTTATTGGCAATCATATTCACTCGTCCAATAGGCCTTGAGCTACCTCATTTAAAAAAAAAAAAACTGAACTAACCCTGTAATACCACTAGGGCTGCAACTATCGATTCTTTTTGTAATTGAGTACTCTATCGAGTGTGATGGCCATTAATTGAGTAATCGAATAACGGGTACATTGCGCTCAATACAGTTTTTTTTAATTTTTTTTTTACTTTGAATCACTTCGGCTTTATTGAAAAACACCACTAACATACAGAACAGAAAATAAGCCAGGTCTTTTAAATAGCCAACTTATTTTTCTTTTTTTAACATTTCGAGCATAAAAAGGATCCCAAATTCAAAATGCATACCGGTATGTTTGCATTGGTAAAAAATAGTTCCTACATGAAACTGCTTACAACAAGGTCTGCAGATTATTTTGAGCAACCAGGTCCTGATTTTTAGAATGAGACACTGGTTTTTAGAATTTTTCAAATGTATTTTTGCTGCTTTGAGCATCACAGGACTGGAGAATTAGTCCAATTATACCAGAGAGAAGGCAGACATCTCTACAGCTGATATCTCAAAAATGTACAACTCATACATAGCCTACAGTAAAAACCTAAATGGATTTAAGTTATAATGATAAGTGTCTCTGCAGTGAGCACTAAACCAGTTACAACTAATCAAATGATATTGATATTTAACCATGTGCAGTGGTGTAAACTTTCGAATTTGTTTTGTTTATATTGTTCTTGCAGTTTTATTTTTTCTCTGGGTCATATCTTGCTTTTTAGTGCTTTTTTAAGTTTGGTTATTTTTATTTTATTTGTTTTTGTTCATGCTTATCTCTTTTCGCTAAATTATTGCCTTTACTGCTGTAACAAAGCTAATTACCATATTGAGGATCTTATTTAGCTTATTTTATTACAAGGCCAAAATAACATCGTAATTAGATACTAAGATAATTCAACCAGCTAATGTATTTCTTTAATTTATCAAAGGATGCCCTAAAGCTGCTTCTTCACTCACTGTCAGCATTTCCTGGTCTACTCACTGCAATCAAATTAAAAGTAAAGTTAAAATACACATAATACAGGGCAAGCAGCCATAGCATTGATTTACGTTCTGAACCAGCCTTTGCACAGAGTTATAATCAAAGTACGTTATTTACTAGACTTAATCTCAATTATTGATCACACTAACTGCTTCTGCTAATGTATCGTGAGTGTTATCCTGTTGTGTCCGCTCTGCTGACCTGACGCACAGACCGGATGTTTACTGTTGACATGCTGCAGCACCGACGACGTGCTATCATGCTAAGCTAACTCCGTTTTACAACAGACACACTGCACTGTTTTCTTTTCATTTCAACTTGTAGTGACCCCACAGTTGGGATACTTTCTACTGTTTCTTCTGAGGACTCTTCCTTCTGCCCCTCTCTTTTCTCTTCCTGCATGGTTTTACAATCTGCGTCGTGCGTTGTGCCACAGAAATGACGGTCCGTGCCAAACACCGTGCGCTGGATAGTGGTCTAGATTTAAACGAATCCCCGAGGCATTTTGACCCGAGGATTTTTTGTAATCGAATTATCCGGATTATCCGAGGAATCGTTTCAGCCCTAAATACCACCCAACAATTTTAACGTTAAGAACTTTTTTTCTGGCTTCAATTTGTAGGGTAGAGGTGTAAACTAGCAAGGATTTGGGGAAACATTATGTATCGCAATACAGGGCCTATAATTCAATATATCATGATATATACTGATGTTGTAAGCTTGGCAATAAATCAAGATATTTATTCTACTAGTATGTCTTTGATTCATTTTTCAGTAGTATTAGAAATAGTATTAGAAATCCACAACATGAAACATCAAAAAATTTCTAGTTTGCTGTGTTGCTCATTCCACAAATGCATGATCCTTCAGTTTCTTTCTCGTTGCAAAGGTGATTAATCAGAGTTTACAACTATATAAAGTACAATATTGGTATTGGTATTATTGAAGGGGAGAAAAAATTAAATAAGGGTTTTAGGAGGAGTACTGTGTATTGGAATGACAAACTGTTTTTCCATGAAGTCCTGAAGATTTTAAGCAAATAACAAAAAAATACATATTACAATGTGAAACAGAATAAAACAAAATGAACGCATGCATGTCCTCTTAGGGTTCTTGAAATCATGGTATTTTTAAGAGCTTATGTTATGTTCTGTCTTTTTGATTATTCAATATTATGCACCCTTTAAGCTCCAAACTGCAACATATTTCATAAAATAAATAAGATTTTGGTCACAATTTCTCATTAAAGAAATACTTTTCATCCTGAGGCTACACCAGTTGTGACTCTCTGTCATAAAACATCTCACATTTCCAGCTTGTTGCCTTAATTTGAGTCTTTCTGATGCAGCATCACACTCTGACAGCAGAGTAATCACCCTGACCTTTTAGAGGGTGATGCTGTTTGAGAGACACCAGATGGAAGCTTAGTGACCGCCCTGCTGCAAACATCTTCCTGCTAATACATGGCCTGTAACATGTTATTTTTTGTCTTAAACAAAGCTGTAAACAGGAGCGGGGAGTTTACAGCCAAGCCAGGAATCTGTCCAAGTGCAGATGGAGTGGATGCTGGATCTGAGGCCTGTGAGTGGGACATGGATTGTCCGGGCTGGCAGAAATGCTGCCACAGATTGGGTCATTATCTCTGCACCAATCCTGCAAGTTAGTCTGCATTTGTGTCATTGTTTTTTTCCTCCGGTAATGTTATGTCTTGTATTAAAGGCTCTTTCTACCTCAAACCCTAAAATCACACCTTACACCATAGGCAATGTCAGATTCCTTTTAAGTGAGCTTAAACCCTTGTAACTTGACATAGATGGATAAATAAGGCTTGATGTTTTTCAGAAAGTCCTGTGAAGATCTGCTCCCCCACTCTGTAGGCTGAACATTGTTATTGTTTTACCCTTTATACGTTTGATTTCAGGTTTAGCTAATTACCCAGGGAATGGAGGGAGCCGATTTAATGCAACAGTGACGGTGAAGGCAGATTACCAACTCCTAATGTCCAATGGAGGTCATGTGAATCACCTGAGATTACTACAGGCAATGGTAAATCCACCACTAACACTGATACAGCTCTACCATTGATTTTAAAGTGCCCATTTTATATGAGTTTGTATGCCCTTTAGTGTGATTCACACCTCTTTCGTGTGATAGAGTACTTCTGTGCACAAGACAGACTGCTTACAGCGTCAGTAGCTGCCTCAAACCACTCGTCCTCAAAGCCCACAGAATAAGTCTACCAGTGTGGCGTCATACCATTGTTCTGTCTGCAGCTTAAGTCCATTGGCTCGAGGTGGCATGCCCAGTGCAGTGCATAGACCGTAGAATGAATGCAGAGTTTTTGACAACAGGGGGCCTAAATGTAATTGGCCAAGGGAGAATGAAAAGCTACTATAGCTATCATGGACCCACAACATGCAAGTTTGATTTCAAAACAGTTACCACCATTTGCAGGTGACGTCACACCCAACATGTAACTTAATAGTCGTCTAAATTAAATAAATATATATATGTCCCTGTGGTGAACCTACATATCCAACCATACTTATCCACTGCTGTGTAGTGGACAAATGTCAGTTTTTTATATCTGCGAGTCATTTTATGAAGCTCAAACTATCATAAGTAACAGAAGCACCTTGTTGGCTAATGCTAATGCTAGCAATGGTCAATTAAACTTATTAAAACAGGACTGTGCCTTAATCCAAGAAACAATCAGTGTAAGCCAAATAATGAATTTGAAGATAAACTTTTATTCAACCTTTCTGGTTTGTCTTTTGAGTTTCAAAACATTGATTTGGGTCCAATCAAGCACAAATGTTCATTACAGCAAAGGAGGATTTGCATGAAAAGAGTCACAGGCTGCAGATTTAAACACTTTAGCTGCTGGTATCCTCTGTTGAAAATAACCAAGTGATGGCAGCTGCTGTAAATTGGACTATGAAGCGCCCTTCAGGCACATGAAGGGATAGTTTGGATTTTTGAAGTGGGGTTGTATGAGGTATATTGTATTAGCCTGAACAATAGCCACAGCAACAGAGATCAGCTTTGCATCTTTGCAGAAATAGTAGAAGCACTGCTTTAAGTGATAAAAAATGAAGATACACAAATCCACTTGTCTCAGTCTTTCAGTCTTTTTCTTTCAATGTTTTTATTTATGTCTTTATCATTTAAAGGTGACTGGAGCTCTGGAGGCCGAAGTTTCTATTAAACTCCTCAACCTGAAGCCTCTCCACCCCTATAGAACATCCACCTCTCTGCTCATTGAGCGTAACAACTCTCTATCACTGCACAACGTCACAACAAAGCTGCATCTCCTCCTCGCTCACATACAGGAAGTGTCGTCTGTAACAGTAGAGGGTGAGGAAACGTGTTTTTGTTTGTCTGTAACTCAGCACTCGTCTGTCAACTCAAGTCTTTCTTCTCTTTCTTCTTCTCCTTCAGAGAAATGACATTCTTGTAGAGTTTTGAGTGTGATTCATGATGCAGAGAACACGTTGTGCAGGAAAAAATGAGTCAGCCGCACCACAGTTTCCCTCTCCCACCACTTCTATTTGAGTGACAGTCATCTGTGGGATGTTTCCTGTAATAGCGGAAAAAAAAACACGAGAGCGTGTGCAAACACACACACGTGCACTGACACACAGTCCCACACATACAGATATTAATCATGAATTCATCGTAATTATTGTTACAGTTGCATGTTAAACAAAACAATCATGCAGCCAACGTGCACAGAGAACAAAAGTAATATATCACTTCATACCAGCATGAAACATTTATCATTTAGACACTTCTTGATTAAATTGGTTTTAAACAAAAGATACAAAGAAGACAAGCATGGCCTCTCCACCTGTGACGACCGAGGCCAGAGGTGTAATGTTTTTTGAGTTGTCCATCCATCTGTTCATTTGTCTATCTATATTATATTTATTACATTATAGGCAGATTCTTGTGAATGTAGTCTCTTGAAAAAAATTTTGAGGATGACCTCAAACTTAGAACAAAATCCAATTAGTGCAAGGATAACACCATTAAATTTTGAGGTTAGGTCAAAGGTCAAGGTAAAGGAGATTATGTTTAAATTTTGTGTGACACCAACTGATTAGAAGACGTTGGGAACGAAGGTCAAAGTCAACGATCTTCATGGTAATCCTTCCTATTTGAACAGGTTGTTGTGAACTTCTCGTGAACAGCAAGGAGGATGCTGGTTCAGTCCCTGTGTCGGCATTTCTGTGTTGAGTTTGCATGTTCGCCCCGTGCGTAGGTTCTTTCCGGGAACTCCAGCTTTCTTCCACAGACCTAAAAATGCTCATTAGGTTGATTGGTGACCCCAGATTGATTAGTGTGAGCTTGAGTGGTGTCTGCTTTTTCTTGAGGTTAAACTGAATACATTTTGGAGGTCATAACAATAACAATACTAACAATAGTAATATTAATAATAATAATAATGATTCTTTATTTATATTGCTCTTTTCTTACCAAAGTTACAAAGTGCTTTACACAGATCAAATTAAAATACTGTATATTCCCTAAGATCAAAATTTTAAGACCAGTTGAAAAATTTTTTGTCCCATAACCCTCAGGGTTTTTAAGAAATTCAAAATGGCTGTCTTACTGCGTCCAACCGCAGCATTGATGGCACACTGCGAGAGACCTTGCTTATGCGGCTCAACAATCATACCATGTTCAAAGACAGAAAACTTTTATACCTTTGCCAACAGGAGGTCATGACAGTGTGAATTCCTGAGAAAATGACATGGAATCAAAATTTTTGCTCAGAGTTTGGCTGTGATCTTTAACATTTGATTAGCTAACAAAAGCATGTTTGAGTTTAAATGCAGTTTTCAATAAATGTCCTGCTCAAAATTTTGTGTCTCTTGCTCCCATTTCTTCTTTTTGCATTTTGAAGCTCAACTTAGAACCTTCTTAAGATCCAACAGAGCAAAATTCAAATTTTTGCCATTTTTTAACTGGTCTTGAGGTTTTGATCAGGAGTGTAGATGCTTGGATGAAGATATAAAAAATGTGGCATTAATTCATACATAGGAATAAACATTATCACAACAATATAAGAGTTTACATCTGGTTCAGGACCTTTTTATAAAAGAGTGTTTTAAGATAGGACTTAATAGAAGAGACAAAGTCTGTGATCTGGACTTCAGCCGGTAGGTCATTCCAGAGCCTTGGTGCCCGACTTGAAGAAGGCCGACAACCCTTTGTCTGTAATTGGGCTCTGGGTATCACAAGTAGACCCTGATCAGCTGATCTAAGGGTACGCCTAGGATCATAAGGGGTCAGTAGATCAGTGATGTAACAAGGGGCCTGGCCATGAAAATTCTTTGCAATTGAAAAAATAAAAAAAAGCTTTTTACCTGCACATTGTGGGGTCTTCTTTGCCTTTGAAGCTCACATGAAGACACTGTTACTAGTTTCAGTCTCATTTTAACCAGCTTCTTGTAAGAGCTTTGAATCTTAATCGTTTTTGTAATCATAGTCTTATTCCTGAGCTGTAACCTCTTCATCTGTGTCTTTGTGTTTTTTCAGATGTCAATGAGTGCAAACATCCTGCTCTGTGTCAGTGCTCCATTCATGCAAGCTGTACAAACACAGAGGGCTCCTATCGCTGTACCTGCCTCCAAGGATACACTGATGTGAACCCCAGCAGCCCTGGGGCTCACTGCAGAGGTACAACTCTTTGATTATAATTTTGACAAAGTAGGGATGGGAGTGTCGATATTAAGTATGGAAATACTGATACTTTCAGAGTCACTCTTTTGGTATTGATTACTTTCTTAAAGTATCAATACCAAATAAGTACTCAAACAAAATGTTTATCCGTGAAGTTCTATGGATTGTTTTTAGTCTTTCTGTCTTTCTTCTTCTTTCACACAACACAGTTTTGTAGCAAACTGAAGTGGGAAGGGCAGAAAGAAAACCCAAATTTATGCACTGCTATTTTCTAAAGAATATTTTTAATTCACTTTTGAAATAAATGATTATGTTTAGTTTGAAAAGATTTATAAATCAGTGCAACTTAGGCCTACATTAGTGTAGTTGTTTCAATTGTAAATGTGTTTATGGAATAATCATCAAGTCTTTCATGGTGAAATATCTGCAAAATGTATTCTCTTTGGACTAAGACTAATATCTGAACTCACTTCAAGATCTGATGGTCCAGGGTCTAGACAATATACTTTGTGCTTTTGGTTGATGAAAAACATCAAATTCATAAACATTTTGTACGCATTGTGGGAGATTATTTGTATTGGTAGTGAAAAAGTACAGCAAAAGTATCGGTATTGTACTGATGTGAAATAGTCTGGTATTGTCCATCACTATAACAAAGAAGTTAAAAATGCAATCATGACTGAGAGGGGTCAGAAGTTGACTAAATAGAGTGGTTCAGGAATGAGTTAGCATTTAGAACTTCCTGGTTCCCAACCTCCAGAGTAAATGGGATTTAGAATAATGGTTTCAGATAAAAACCTGAATTAACATTTGTGATGAAGACGCACACGATATTTTAATGTTTATTCGGAAATAACAAAATGCATCTGATGTTGCCTGCTTTTGAATATTAAACCGTTTTTGTGTGTTTGAAACGACGGTTGCCAACTAACTGCTAACATGGACTACAAAAAAGGACGGGGACCCGAGGGCAGGCATTTCTGATTGTTTTTTTAATAATCAGTTTTTCATACACTATTGGCACAGACATGAGGACCAACTTTAACAGGTCACTCAATTATGAGGAGACTCTCTAACAAGAAGTTACAAGATGTTATACAATGGAAATATTGCAGTTGCTACAAAGTTAAGCTGCCAGGTTGTAGTTTCATAGTAGTTGTTAAGATTATCAGGAAAAGCAGAACATGAGAGTGACATTATTTTTTTGTTCTCCACAGAGCTTTTTATCAGCAATAATCCAGAACTCAGTGACATATCCCAGAGGCTCTTAGTGTAATTGCAGTTTGGGGAGCCAGCCTGATGCTAACTTTCACTATATTGTGTCTTAATTGTTGACAAAGAGACATTGATTGGGTGGAAACACCAGCAATGACGTGTTTGACATTGTTGCTATTGAAAATCTAAACAGGCAAAGTTTTGCTCCAGAGAAATAGATGAGGGAATCATGAAGAATCAGATTGAAAGGAGAATTGATTATGGCATTGGTATCCATAAGATCTAATCAATTCCCATCCCTACCTTTGTGTATGTGTATGTGCTTTGTGACATAATATCTTGAAATTAACCTGTTGATTTATCATTTTAATAGGACCTTGTGATTATGTCCAAATGTCAACATGGACTTAGCTTAGGAGTTAAATAACTGAATTTCAACATGCAATTAGAAACATGATTGATCACTATTACTAACTAAATTCAGCAATAAATTTCAGTTAAAATATGAATCATTTGACAGCCCCAGTTATGACATAAAACATGTTGGGCTAAGAAAAAACGGCCTAAGCAGCCACAGTTTAAGACACAGAAAAACATTGAAAAGGCTGAATTCCTGCCTTAAAATGGTAAAAGATGCAGTTTATGCTCAAGTTCCTTAAAACAGTAAAAGCTGCTTACACCAGGACTCTGTGGTTAACTGTAACACCACCATTACCACATGCCTCTCACAGAGCAGTAGAAAGCATCTTGATCAGTCATTTTTCTCTCACCTCAAGTGCCTGTAGTTAACCTCAGCCTTCTTTGGCTATATATAGCTCATGTGTCACAATCACCTCTTTCTTTACAGATTATGTGGGTGCTTGTAGCATGCAGGCACATTGTTCTCCCTTTCGTTGTTGTTTGAAACCATTAATGAAACCTTACCTTATTTAAACCCTCTGCTTGATATTACACAATAAAGTTTGTGGAGCTGGAACAGATACTGAAGATGCTGAATAAAGTATATTTTGGCTTTCATTGTAACATCCACTTCTATTTTTTCTCCTCAAAGCTGAGATCAGTGACCTGACTACTACAGAGCCTCCACAAACCTACGGTCCACCTATGAGCACAACCTACAAACCTTCCTCCACCACCAGCACTGTGGGTTTTGTCTCCTCCACAGAGATCAGCGTGACTACAGATCTGACAACAAGCTCTGAAACAAGCTCTGATTCTCCTCATTCATTACCATGGATGAGTACTGAGCCTTACACCACCATGAAAACAACAGTGGAGACAACTCTGCTGACCACCACCTGCTGTAAGAAGCCTTTATTTTTTGGGTTGGGGGGTATTTGAACTTCACATCCCCACACATGAGTGGAGTGGAAGACAATGATTTACTATAAAACTCCCTTACAGGTACAATTTAGGACCTATTTACATGTCAGCGTTGTCACCAGAAATGGAAAGGTATTCTCTTTGCATTTTCAAAAGCACTCTGTGTCCACACGGAGACGGTGTGATAACGATGTGCATTCACACGGATCCACAAGAATGACTGAAAGTGTGGTAGCATGCATGCCAGGCTAGTAATTGGCAATGCAAGTTTGTAGTGTCCTTGACAAATATAACGAATGCATCTCTGCTGGTCAGAGTATTGACGAAGCAACTACACATTTTGTTGGAGGAGCGAAAACAAACCTAGCACAGTTAGCAGCACACATGTTGCTCAGTAGTCAGCCATAGCTGTTGTTGCTGTTCTAGGTCTGTGCGCAACCTTTATCTGAAAGAGTACTGTGCAAGCACCACAAGTCACCATTTTTCCCTGACAACGCTGATTCCTGTTTACACAGAGACGATAACGTTTTCAAAACTTTTCACTCTGGACCCTGGTTTCAAAAGTTTGTGGACTCCGGGCACTGTTCTTGTGTAAACAGAGGGTGCAAACGCAATGAAAACTCTTTGTTTTCGGCCGTTTTGGTTATCTTGTAAACAGGCCCTTAGTAAAACAGAGACTCCTACAAAAGTCTGGAAATGTTATCCAGTTGATAATTTCTCCCCTCTAATAATACCAATTTGTTTTGCACATTGTTGTAAAGCATGATTAGACATCTTTAAGAGGTACAACTTGTAAGGATCCTGTACTTGTGGATTGAGCAACACAGCTAAACGTGTGGGTGGCCCCCCCAAAAAAGTACCAAAATCCTGTCTGTGCCTGGAAGAAAGCCTACCTTTTCTCAGTGAAGCAAAGGTGAAGACGCCCACTTTGCAGTCTGTCTTTGACTTCATTAGTCTCACAGAACTTAAATTTGGAAATGGCTCCAGGGCTGATGCTCTGTGTACCAAACACCAGCTTAGAGTTGCTGATGTTTTTAGCAGTTTTTCTTTGGCACTACCCACATGTTTAGCCTTGTTGCTCATTCCGTGAAAGCGCGGTACTTACAAGTTGTACTTATTGAAAGGTGACAAATCAGGCTTTCCAATGATATAAAATACAATACCAACAGTTATTATTAAATCTGCCAACAACTAATCCAGGTAAAGGACCCAAATGCAAGACTCCAGGCAAAGACAGTTCCAATAACGCAGTTTATTAAAAAAGGTCAGGTTCGGTACACAGAATACCAGTCAGGCAAGGCAGAGGTATCGAAATTGTGAGGCAAAAAGGCAAGGTCAAAAAACGAAGCAGGCGCGGAACAGACGTGGAACAAGACTACGAAAAGAGAGCTGGAGCATGACGGTGAGGTACAACGAACTGGCGATGAGACAGAGAGAGACAAGAGGTTAAATACACAAGGTAATGGCAGTGATGAAACACAGGTGTTGGAAGACACAATCAGGAGCAGGTGCGCACATGACGGGGAAGTGGGGGAATTGACCTTCAAAACAAAAAAGGAAGCACCAAAACATAAAACATGAGGAAAAAATAAAAAGACAGATGCTTAACCGACAGATATGACATAATCATAATCAACTGAAATAATGTTTTCAAACATTTTCTGAGGGGTATATTTGATGTTGGTATCTGCTATCAAATAAATTTTAAGTTTTTGCTTTTACAAATTTACTTTTTTGTTGGGATATAAATATTTTGATCAAAACAACTATTATACCTGCATCTATATCTGTTTAGACCTAAAAACTATTCACATTAGTCATCCCGTGCCATGCTCAAACACATTCCCCCCTAAAGTTTGACTCATTTGCTTCACGTGAGAGCTCAGTGCCGTGCTTAAACCACAGCCCTAAGCATGGCACTGTAACTGGCTCCAGAGAAACTGTTTAAAGCCTTTTGTTTACCTCACAGACACAGGACTGCCTTGTTTTCTATATAACATAAAGTACGTTACACTATAAGAGTAAAAACCCTATTTTCTATTCTCCTTCCAGCTCCTCCCAGCATCACCAGTTTATGGTCGGCTAACGTTACTGGAACCAACTTCTCCGTCCACTGGTCCTCTCTGCCTGAGACAAACCAGACCTACCAGGTGGTTGTAAAGATGGGGTCAGAGGTCGTTTATTATCATGGGACAAGTGAGACCATGATGAAGGTACAGGGACTTCAGCCAGGGGTGCTCTACAGTGTTACTGTCACGCCGTGTGCTTGTGGAAGCCAAGGGGGAGCATTTACTCTACAAGTCAAGACGGGTAAGACATTTGTGACAATATGTTCATAACTTTACAGCTCTTGTGCTCTGTGTGTTGGTATTAGATGATTATAAAATACTGTCCTGAACCACAATTTATACTATGTGCACCTGTGCAGACTGAAATAAAAATTGAAGTAGGTTAAAATGTAGCCGAGTTGGGGCTGGACCAATTTTTCAATCATGTCAGGCAAAAGTCTCTTACACTGTTGCTGTTGCTGTTCTACTCAAAATGAAAAATGTTTTACTGAATATGGTTGTCACAAAATGTGATATTTAAACCCACAGTATATAAAAATGCTCCACTATGGGGCGCTCAACCAAAACAATAACAGACTAGAAAAGCACTCAGAGAGCACAGACCTCCACCAAGCACCTCAGTTACAGCAGTGACTTTTCCACAACCCCTGTAAAAGATACAATTCTGGATCACCACGCGCTCTGATTAGCAACCGACTCTCCACCCATGTCTGTCCATGTGAATAGCTCCTCCACCGCCAGTGCAAGGGAAGCTGGGAAATGAAGTGACATAGACTTGAAAAACGTTGACGTCAGTCTGCAAATAAACTACAGTTCCCATAATGACGTCATGGGGTCTAAACTCTCACAGCAGCCGAGGGGAAATGAATTGGATTTGCCATTATAAACCTCAATACTTTTTTGTGACATCAATCTGGATCAGATTCAAACGAATTCACCTTGATGATAGAGACACATTATGTATATTATCCTGTAAATTTTGAAGCAAATCCATTGAGTGATGTCAGAGATATGATTTTTAAAATTTGGCCCAGTGTTAACTTTTAGAAAATGTAGGGTATTTTTGCATCCAGACAAATGTGTGGATCACCACCAAAATTTGATGGCTTCTTCCTTTGACCAAACCACACCTCTGGTAAAATTTTCATGTAAATCCATCCAGGAGTTTTGCGTGATCTTGCTAACAGACAAACAGACAAACAAACATCATGCCCGCGAAAACGTAACCTCCTTGGCGGAGGTCAGATGAAGAGTAGAGGCTAATGAGCTGGTGTCTGCCTCACCTGCTCTGTTTTATAAAAGACTTCACTCCATAAGGTATTTGTACCAAATGATAAACCTTCCTCTCATGTTTGAATTTTACACTATGAGCAAGAAAAGCTCATATATTTGGACCTCCTGGTTTCTTTTTAATAGATTAATTCCCACCATAAATCGCTGTTTTATTAAACTAATGCAATTTTATGTAAAACTTGGCCCTTTTAGATTCTTTCAATCATTAAACAGACTATAATTCTATTATGAAATCACATTTTATAAAAAGTAATATAATAAAAAATGTTGGCATCTTGATTTATATAAAACCTTTATACGGAAAGTTAAAGAATAACTAGTATCTATGCAGCTATTGAATGATATTAAAAATAGTAGTTCAATATGCTTAGATACGGGATAAGCTCTCCCCAGTATCTCATGTGGCAGGACTTCCTCTCAGACTTTAAGTGTATTTATTGTACTGAATAACTTTTTCTTTTACAGATGCTCAGTCTCTTGATGCCACAGCACGAATAACGAACATCCAATACACTGCTGATTTAGAAAACAAGAACAGCCAGGCCTACAAAAACCTCACTAAGAGTCTAGAAGAAGAGGTATGTTTGCTGTCTGTACTTAGACTCTGCTGTATCTCATCATACGGCGATGCAGCTGTGCATGTCTATAATAAAGGTCAATGACCTTTTGTAATTATGGTAATGGTTGCTGTTTTCATTTCTGTTTATTTATTTAGGTTCATTTATAACTATTTGTCAAAAGGTTTTTGACTCTTATTAAAGCACAGTTTAAATTATTTGTTGTGATTGCTGTATGGGGCTTGCTGCTGATTTTATTTTTATTAAGGTTAACATATCAAAGATATAATATAAAACATATATTTGGGGTTGGGCAGATGTATCTATGTATCTATCTATCAGGATTATCCAGTATTGTTTCACATTCTACAAACATGTCAACTACAAACTCCAATTCCAATGGAGTTGGGACATTATGCAAAAGATATTTATTTTAGAGCGTGTTGCAGGCGTCAAATTCAAAATGAGTGAATACTTGCAAAAAAAAATTAGAACTTTTATCAGTTTGAACATCAAATATCTTCTCTTCGTAGCATTTTACAAGTGTCCCAACTTCATTGGAATTGATGTTGGTATAAAAATTCAACGGGTGTTTCAAATGTGTGGATGTTTCCTTTGTCATTATCAGATCTACCAGCATCTCCCTCCAGAGACAAAGGCCCTGGTTGATTCAGGCCAGGCGAGAATCATGATCACAGGTTTCTTTTCGGGCAGTGTGGTGGTCAAATTCCGCCTTTTTCTCGCGACACAGAGCCAAAACATCTCAGAGACGTTAGAAACTGCAATGAGGTCCCTGTTGAACAGCAACAAATACAGCGTGGATCCAAACAACACCAGTATCAATGGTTTGTCTACTTCCTTTCTGTCTATTCATCCTTCAAACTGTGTAGATAATTTGGGGAAATTGGGGTTAAATATTCAAACAAAATTCATGAAAATACATGTTAATCTAAAGTTAAACTTTAAAGTGGCACCAAATAAGTTTTATAGATTAGCTGCTTATGCTTAGAAATCCTTGGTAAGTAAAACTTGTTAAATCAGAACCTCTGGGGATGAAGTTTAAGAAGTTTAAGGAGTCTGAGGATTGTGGAAGTGGGCTGTTTATCTTGTTAGGCTAACAAGCTGCATTCTAGGAACTGAAATATGCAGCACTTTCTGATGTGGAGTAATATCTATCAGTAGCTGCAATTGACAGTGATGCAGCATAAAATTGCTTCAATTTGACAACTTAGAACTATCAAACTAACTATAGTGTGCTGAGGGACTTTGATTGTATCTTGCCTGAAAAATGTGAGCCATTAGCACGAGTACATCACTGAAAGATAACACCAACCTGCCTTTCTGAGACAAACATTCTGCTTTATCTTAGATTCAGATGAATGTGCTTCAGGGCAGAATGACTGCTCCCAATGGGCTATTTGCACAAACACCTGGGCCTCCTACACATGCGTCTGCCTGGATGGATTTATAGACAAGAATAAAGAGAGGCCGGGACGAGCCTGTCAAGGTAAAGTCTCACAGTGAAGGGAGGATTGATTTTACTTTAGCTGGCTACAGAGCCTGCATGATATGAGAAAAATATGCAACGTTCAGTAACATTGTTCGATATTGATATAATGACATTAAATGCAATAATGTAACAAAAAAAGGGTGCATATAACGGACAGTGTCATAGAGTGGTGCAGGCATCACATATTTTTGTAAATACTGAGTATTTTGAATACAATTTTCTGCACCGTGTGAAAGGGGAATTGTTTAAGTGGAATGAGTCAACCAGTTATTTGATCACATATTGTAAAGTACATTATTTAACAACATTTGACCCAAATAACTGATACAACCACAAACAAGCAATTTGTTCTGAGTTGTAGAAAGTTAGATATTTAAGATATCTGAGTGGTTCACTTGGAGTCATAGTTTTGCATACCCACACTGATTTTGACCAAATAAAGAATGCCCATATATGTATATCTATATACAAATTTCTCTGATAAATATTAAATCACGGAAACAAATGTCAATGTATTTTTACACTTAAAATTTATAAATTGTTGATTCCAATGTTTTTTTTTATTCCTTGCAAACGTCCCGTATCGAAACCATTTGGTATCAAGTTTCAATAGTTTTGTTTGAGTTTTATTATTTGTTTGAGTCTTGAGTATCCTGACACCAAACTTGATACTGGTATCAAAGTTGAAATTTTGGTGTCTTTACAACACTAATTGATGTAAGATTGATTTAGCTTTTCATATTATTTAATTATTCAGAACTCTAAACATAACTGAGTACAAAACATTCCGAAAATGTTCTCCAATAAAAGTGAAAGTACTGATTTACTCATCCAGTGTGTAGACCGCCTTTAGTAGATGGACATCACTATATAAAAGAGTTTTTGTTTATTTTGCAGGAATCCCTACAACAGAGATGATAACAACACCTCTGAAATCTACAGTATCTGCCACAGTTAGCACTACTGCATTTTATGAAACAACCAGTACTAGTGCAACCACCACTCCAAAGACAACCACTGTTTCTATACCTAGAAGCACAACAGTAACAGTTGGCTCAACCACTGGAGCAGTCACACCAACAGCTGCCCCGGTGGTGATCCCAACGCAGGCTACCACTACCTCTACAACTGAAACCACTACTATGACCTTTAAAACCACAGCTGCTGCCCCTACAACCACAACCTCTACAACTGAAACCTCGACCATAACATCAACAACCACCACTATTGCACCAACAACCACAACTCCTGCAAGTGCAACCACAACCTCTGTATCTAAGACCACAACTCACTCCATAACAACCGTCTCCACAACTGAAACTTTGACTTCCACATCAACAACCACTGCTTTTGCACCCATAACCACAACTTCTGCGAGTGCAACCACAATCTCTGTACCCATGATTACTACAACTCCCGCAACAACCACTTCTACAACTGAAACCCACACTCTTGAACCTAAAACCACATCTCCAGCATCAACAACCACTGCTCTGGTACCTAGAACTACCACTTCTGTATCTACAGCATCCACTCTTACATCATCATCTACCTCTCCTGCACCAAAACCCCCTATTTCCTCACCTGCAACCACCATTCCTGTAACATCCACAAGCCCTGCAACAACATTCACCATTCTTGCCTTCAAGACCACCATTTCTGCCCTAAAACCCACCACACCTGCCCCAAAACCCACAACCCTCAAAGAGACAACCACTGCTCTGGCATCTTCAACAACCACAAGGACCCCTAAAACCACTAGAAAGACCTTCACAGCCATCACCATAGCCCCCAAAACCACCACTGCTGAACTAAAGTCCACCACCACTCCTACAGCCACCTCTGCAGCAATGACGACAACACAAAAGCTCCAACAAACAACCACTAAAGTCCCTAAAACCACCACCACTGCAAAGAAAAACACCACGTCTACCTCGAAAACAACCATTACTTGGCCTAAAACCACCACTACTGCCCCCAAAACTACCACAACTGTCCTTCTAACCACCATTATTTCAATGAAATCCAAGACTTCTACCCCTATTACCAACCCTACTACTGTAGCTACAACTGTCCAGAGCAGTGTCACCATGTCCTCTATGCCTGGGGCCATCTCGGTCCAGTGTAGGGTTGCTGCCATCACTGTGGCCATAGCCAAGGATTTCCTCCAGAGTGCCGACCTTGATGTAAATGGCCTGTACTTGGGCTTGCCTGAATGTGCCGTCAATGGAGGCAATGAAACCCATGTAGAGCTGACCGTGGACTGGTACGAGTGTCAGACCAAGCTTGTGCATGTGAGTATGCTCTTGCAGTTGGCTCTCTGATTGGATCCACCAATCAGAGAGCCAGCAAAGAGTCAACAACTAGATTTGGGCTCTTTTCTCTGCTCTTGAACGTTTCATTGACTTTACTAATCTCTGTATTAAGTCATTGTTATGGTTCATCACCTCTCAATATAACCCAAACCGTTCTTTTTTTCTAAAGAATGACACCTTTTACATCGCATCTGTGACTCTTTATAACTCAATGGATCCATACAACTCATCGAGTGGAGAAGTGGTGGTTCCCAAAATACGGCTGGAGGTTCCCATCGTGTGTACCTACATGAAGAGTGTGCTTATCTCTGCTGACTTCGGCTCAATGGGGTATGACTCACCTGATCTGAGTAGTTTTCGGGATAGCCTCAGGACAAATGAATCATATGAGGCACAGCTTTTAAATAATGAGACTGTGCTTATGAGGATTAAACCACGTGGATCACAGTCACACAGAGTGATACTGAAGGTTGGGCAGTCACACACAACTGCTGTAAATTTACCATAGCTGTTTTCCATGAACAGTCCGGCTCAGTTCGGCACGCAACTACTGTCATTTCTACTGTTGGATATGGAGAAAAGATACCCAAATTGTCAACACGTGCTGTCACACTTTTTGGCATCCTTCTGAAGGTGTCCTGAGTGTACTAAACTGACCACTAGAGGGTGGAGTTAAAAGCACTGGAGTCCGTTACTTGGTCACAAAAATCATCAAAAATTCTATTCCCATGTGCGAGCAGCTGAAATGGAAATACAGACCTTGCCATATTCAAATAAGCCATGGATTAAAGTGATTTATTCACTGCTCTTGAAAGTCTGCGCTAAACAATCCTTCACATAGTAGTGAAGTGATAGACGTCTACCATTACTGCTCTTTGTTTACCATCACGCTCTACCTCAGACAACTTCACCATGTTGTGTGGCTGTGACGTCACTCATTTGCATAGCTGGCACAAGCCTCTCCTCCCGCCTCACATCCCCGCTCTCAAGTGAAGGTCCAGCTGGCAGTCTTGCAAACAAGATCAGGGTTTAGCGCTCCAAACTGTCCCAAACTGTACTGAACCAAACCAGACCACACCACTAAGTGGGAACAAGGCTCAAGTGGGCTGATTGATAAGTTGTGAGACTTGTTTTGAAAGATATTTGTTTTTGAGATTTGTTTTTGTTTTGAAGATAAGCAGGGATGTCCTTTTTCAGCTCTACAGTTCCCTGACTATTTAAGGCTGTGTACCTGAAGACTGGTGTCATTTGGTCAGTTTATGTCAAAGAGTTAGCACTCTAAAGTAAACAAGGCAAGTGACTTTTGCAAAATGGACAAAATGCCCCTGTTCACAAGTCTGTCATTGCCATGGCTGCCATTAAAGATTGTGGCTCTGAACTGATGAGCATCCGCCTTATTCGCTTGATCTCGCTCCATCAGACTTTCATTTATTTCCAAAATTGAAAAAGGCCATTTCCGGTACCCACTTTCGGTCAGATGATGACGGTCAAGAAAAGGACTTCTTTAAAAGTGGCATTGAGGTCCTTAAACATCGCTGGCAAAAGTGTATAGATACTGAAGGGGATTATGTTGAAAAATAATGCAATATGTCTGCCAAAAGTCAAACCCTTAAATATGAGGTTCAAAACTTCTCAATCAGCCCTTGTAGTTCACTGGTAGCTGCTGAATGAAGTGCTTGTGTTTTTGCTAAGGCATCAGAAAAGCAATAACCTGATTTTTTTTTTTTTTTCATGAAATTGAACAAAACAGCAGCTGAATCGTTTGATTAATTAACTGAATTGTATGAGGAACACTGCATGTTACATGCACGAGTTCGAATGGCACAGAAGATCACATAAAGGCAGAGAGGATCACTGAATGGAAACTTACAGCAGTTGTGAGTGAATACACAACCACTTTTTTATGACAAGTGCAAAGTGTTTTGGTGTGAAGGTGTCGTCCTTGACATACTCCTGTCGAATGTGCCATTTATACACCGTGCATCACGCTGTTTAAATAGCAAATCCACATGCACTCCCGTGTGTGCCAAGGGTTTTGTTCATCTGAAAAGGCACAAATCTGGTGTGTTCCTAACTTGAGGAATCATTATAGCACACATCCACAAGATAAAAATACATACTTTAATGAGCTTGTTCCACTTACACAGGATGCACAGCAGTACACCTCTACCATCAAATTTCACACTGATTTAAAGGAAATGAGTGCAGACACTCTGATTGGTACGATCCATACTGCGCCCAAAACACACCCATGTATAATCAGGGCTTATTATGCGTCCTCTTTGCACTCTGCACCTGGCTTTACATAGAGAGCATGTGTCCTAAAAATAGTAAAATGTAGACCAACACGCCACAAGCTTCCGACAATGCACTTCACACAAAATAGGGTGCTCTGTGTGACTGTGAACCATGTGGTTTTATCCACATAAGCACAGTCTCAGTATTTAGCAGCCATGCCTTGTATGTGGAGCTTCTGCAGTGGTAATCAGTTTTATTACAAGAGACTCTTGAAATGGTAGCGTAAAAATGCAACCATTCTCAATGAAATATTAAACCGTTTGGTACAATGTTGTTAATTGTGGTATTTTTTGGTATTAAGTGCTTTCATTGATAACCCCCCACCCTAGGTTCAGGTCTTTTGTAATGTTTGACGGTGGCTGCTGCACTTGTGGTCATGATGATGCCCATCTTAGTTTTTTATATTAGTATTCTGGCAGCAAACATTAAAAGGATGTAGAGATTTTTTTAAGATTTAAAGAAAGGAATAAGAAGTGCATCCTATAGGTGGGATTTAATGGTCCCAGACAATTTAAATTCAGACAAAGAGTGGATTAATAATGGCTGTGGTTTAAGGTTGTCTGTGTCTTACTTATGTGCAGCCACTGCTGGAAGGTTCAAAGCAGAAACACTGAAGCTTCTCCACAGACTCAGTGGCTTCGTCCATACACTGTCTGTTCTTTCAGAGCAGTGGCAAACAGTTGGATGTCTGTCCTAAGAAAAACAATTCTGCCCGTCAGCACTTTTAAAGCTCATTTAGTAACCAGTTGCTCACCAATATCAGTCCTCAGTCTCTGTTGGTTGCCTGGCAACTGGTTTTCCCCCAAGAAATAGGCCATAAAATAGCCCCCTGTGCAACACAGTGAGGTTTCTTACAGACCACATCAACACGATGTACATGCTTCTCAGACTTATTTTTAGTTTTCATCAGTGTGTGCTTGTTTTTTTCTATTCTCTCTTGCCTGCAGATATGACATGATCAAAGATGTCATCATGAGCTCGGGGTCGTTCCAGGTCACGGTGCAGCTTATGAACGGCACTATTCCTCTACCACATAACTACAGCATGTCATCTGAGGAGGATTTGGTGGTGGAGGTCAGCCTGAACACCTCCTCAGAGCAGATCAGGGTGGTCATCAACAAATGCTGGGTCACTCCCACCCCCAACCCTGGAGACACCTTCAGCCACACCTTTCTGGAGAACAGGTCTGCTTTGAACTGCAGCTTCAATACTATTTATATTAATCAAGCGCAAAATCCTGTGCAAAGCCAGGCCAGAGTCTGAAGAGGATGGGTTATGTGCCTTGACTTGACATAGGTGTGTTTTGGGGGCAGTATGAATCAAGCTGATCAAAGCATTAGCTTACATTTAAATCAGTTTTAATTTTATTTTTTTTGGTGCAGCTGTGCCTTGAGCCACCTGTCTCTGTGTGGTCTCCCCTTAGCATGTCCTAAGGTGCTAACATTCTCTGCGTCCCTGAGTTAGTTTTGGCAGGACACAGTCACAACTGCTAACATGCCCCTTGTTAAACAGCTGATTCCCACCACTGCTCTCAGCCAGCTGATTACCTCTGAGCTGCCATTTTCTAAAGGCACTCAGACTGCCTTATTTAAACTGCTCTCACCTGCCTACTCTTCGCTGCTCTCTTTACAAACTGCTTTGTAACCCTCCTCCACCTCAGCTTACCCCTTCTGCCATTTTCTATCAATGTCCTGCTGATGTTGATGCTTGCTCTGGGAAAATTTTCTGCTTCTCTCGCTGCCTCATGCTTTCCTTGTGGGCTGCTAGGAGGGCAGGAATGTGTACTGCTCGGAGCTTCCATTGTCAGCAAGGCGAAAGGTAGAGAAAACCCCCATCAGAACCATACCACCAAATTCATAGAACATAATAGCATGGCGAAGAAATGAAAGCAGTGTCTGGTGGAAAATAGGAAGGATATCTGCACTGCATGACAAAAATCTTTGTGTTGGGTACAAATGCTGCACACACTGAGTTGCTCCTACAGTTAAGCTTAAGCAAAAGAACAAGAGAAAGGAAAATGAGCATGTGAACAGAGAAGCACAAATGGGTGAAAACAGCATTTATGCATATAAACCACGTGGCACAAGGCCTGCTCTAAAAATACATATAAAAATAAGATGAATGACATAACACTCAAGACCATTTGGGATTTACATTTTTATCTTCAGTTACAGTCTAAAGCTGTAATAGTTCTATCTAAAATCAAATTATAAATCTAAAATGCAGTCTCACATCCTTCCTCTGTCTCCTTAGCTGCTCGCTGAATTCGTACACCAAAGTGCTAACAAACGGGAACTCCAGCGCGTCCCGACTGTCTGTGAGGATTTTCTCTGTGGTGAACCTGAACATCATCTACCTGCACTGCCAGGTCCAGATCTGTGTGCAGATCGGGTCAGACTCCTGCGTGCCTGTGAGTACAACATATCCAAATAAAAACACACAACCTTACAACTTCTCTAGAGTTCATTAATTAACAGTCCCAAACTTCTCATTTAAAATGTTAACTCCTGTTTTTTTCTTTCAGGACTGTCTCCAAAGAACAGCTCGCTCCATAAACACAATAGGAACAGCTTTGGGAACCTCAGGGCCTTTACTGAGGTCAGATGAAGGTGGGTGCTTTACCACAAGAAAATTATTCACCTGCTTTGTAACTCTGCTGAGAGGTGTGCCTCTGTTAATCCATGTTCATAGACAAACCCCAATTCCACTGAAGTTGTGACATTGTTTTGTTTCATAGACAAAAACAGAATACAGCGATTTGCTAATCCTTATATATTCCTATAATGGAATATACCACAAAGAGAAGATAACTAAGGTTCAAATTGATAAACCCTATCATTTTATTGCAAATAGTCACTCATTTTGAATTCGATGTCTGCAATCTGTTCCAAAAAAGCTGGGACAGGGGCAACAAAAGACTGGGAAAGTTTAGGAATGTTCAAAAACACCTGTTTGGAACATTCAGCAGGTGAACAGGTTAATTGGAAACAGGTGAGTGTCATGAATGATATAAACGGAGCATCCCTGAAAGACTCAGTTGTTCAAAAGCAAGGATGGGGTGAGGTTCAACACTTTGTTAACAACTGTTAGCAAATGGCCCAACAGTTTAAGAGCAATATTTCTCAACGTACAATTGCAAGGACTTTAGGGATTTCATCATCTACAACCATAAAGTCATCAAAAGTTTCAGAGAATCTGGGGCAATATCTGCATGTGAGCTGCAAAGCCAAAATCAACTGTGAATGCCTGTGACCTGTGATTTCTCATGCGGCACTGCATTATAAATCAACATCATCCTGTAGAGGATATTACCAGGTGGGCGCAGTATCACTTTGGAAAAGCATTGCCAGTTAACACAGTTTGTAACTCCATCTACGAATGTAAATTAAAATTCTACCATGCAAAGCTAAGGCCAAGTATCACCAACACACAGAAACACCGCCAGCTTTTCTGGGCCCGAGCTCGTCTGATATGGACTGACGCAAAGTGGAAAGGTCTGCTGTGGTCTGACAAGTCTGCATTTCAAATTGTTTTTGGAGGACATAGATGTCGTGGCCTAAAGAGGACAAGCAACATCCAGGTTATTATCAGTGCAAAGTTTAAAAGCATCTGAGATGGTATGGGGTGTGTTAGTGCCCATGGCATGGGTAACTTCTGGCAGTAAATAACATCTTTTTCAGGGATGTCCCTGCCTGCAGTCCAGACCTGTCCTTTATTGAAAAAGTGTGGCGCTATAAAAGCACAAAACATGACAACAGAGACCCCAGACTGTTAAGCAACTGAAGTGGAATATCAAGCAAGAATGGGAAAGAATTCCACTTACAAAGCTTCAACAATTTGTGTCTTCAGTTCCCAAATGCTAATTGGGTGTTGATGAAATGAAATGAGGTCCCTGTCCCAGCTTTTTTCGAACTTGTTTCAGGCATCAAATTCAAAATGACTAAATACTTGGAAAAAACCCAGCAAAGTTTATCAGTTTGTCTTTGTAGTGTTTTCAACTGAATATGGGTTGAACAGGATTTGCAAACATCCCAACTTCATTGGAATTGGACTCTGTATTTGGACTCTGTACGTTTAAGGTAATTTTAGGAAATTAGGGTCTTCTACAATTTAATATGTTGGTGATAAAACCTGTTGCTCATGAGTGAAACACAGTTACAGTTGTTTACTAAAGTTGTGTGAAAACTTTTTAGTGACTTAAATGACCAAAGATTAATTACAAGATGGGAGATCCACTCATAACTTTACTGGTGCTTCCTGTAAAAACAAAGACAAAAACAGCGTTCATTACATTATTGATGTTTGAGAGAGTCCAAAGTGATTGGGAGCTTCAGTGTTAGAAAATGAAAATGTTTCAGCTGCATGCCTCTGCTGTGAGTGGATTTAAGTGCTGTGATGTAATCTCACTTCAGTTTTTACTCTTTACTATGACCACGTTGGAGTAGAGCTGCTTCAGAGGCTGTCAGCACTATTATAAACACGAGTATGTTTTAAAACCTGATCTGGTCGTCCATCTGCTGTGCTGAGTAATGACATTGTGAACTCTGTCTCTATCCGCTGTCTGTTGAAGAGTTTGAGTAGTTTGATAGAAAGCACACTTTTTTGTAACTTTGGTAGAGTAAGTTTTAATGATAGACTAATGGGTAAAATAACTTTATTTAACCAGGAAAAGCCTAATTGAGATTATGAACCTCATTTACAAAAGTGTTGTGGCCAAGACCAGCAGCAGCACTTTTACAAAGTTACAGACATGAAACAACAAACAAGCGAAACAAACACACATCAACAGAAATAGCAGCATCAAATAGCAGCAAATCATCAGCCAAAGCGTCTACAGCCTGCTCCATTTCCCTCTAAGCTGCTCCCCAAGATCCAAATGTTCCTGCAGCAGATTCCAGTCTGTAGGAGCAGCAGATCTGAGACTTCTTTTACCCAATTCAAGATGAAATTTGGGGACAAATAGCAAGAGTAAGCTATTAAGTAAGAGGCTGTAGCTCCCAGCGGTATTCACCCCAATATAAGTACATAAGTATGGGGTTAGCAGACTGAGTAAAGCTTTACTGATAAGAATGTACCAATGATTGTGCCAATGACCAACCAACTTATTCACAAAGAGCCTTGAGATTTGTTATAAACCTTAAAGCTCCATGATAAATAATATCCAAAAAGATTTAAGGCATTGAGGTGCATGCAGATATCAAACACCACCATCATCAAACAGAGGCATAAAAGTCATAATTTTTTACAGCAAAGGAAAAGCAAATCTTATTTCTTAAATTAAAAAAATGCATCTTCAGTTTCTCTACAAGTCTCTTAGTATGAGATTTAAAGAACAGAGACTTGTTAATCAGGAAAGTATTAAAAACAAGAATCAGACTCAATCACATCACCATTAAAAATGACAATAGAGGGCAGGTTCTGTGACTTTTTTTTTAGTACAAAAGTAAACATTCAAGCCCAATATAGGAAAACTGAAACAAAAAAAATCACCATAAAAGCCAATACCAGTAAAAAGAGATGTACTAAAATCCTCTTTATTATTTGTCATTGTTGTAAGAAGAGCTTGTTATGGTTTTGTCTGACCCCAAATGCAGGCTGCACGGGATGACCTAAAAGGGCTTTTTTGTTTCTCTGTTTAGTCTATCGTTCTCTGCCCCTCATATATTCACAGTAACAGTGCAACATGTACTGCTCACCAGAGCCCATAGCAACTATAAGTTGATGTTACGTGTGGGCCCAGTATCATGAGAAGCCACGACTTAACAACGTATGGTCCAGTATCATCAGAGCTTGATTGTTGTGTACATATAGATGCAGTATCATCAGAAGCCACGACGAGGGTCTCCCCTCGTCGTGGCTTCTGATGATACTGGACCATACGTTGTTAAGTTAAGAACATTCAAAGGAATTTTCTCCAATTTTGGCACAAAGCACCACTCTGACTAAAGGATGACACTTATTAGATTTTGGACTTTAAAGGTAAAGGTCATTGTCTGTCATGTTTATCCCTAGCTTAAAAGATTTCCAAGGTCATTTTCATATCTGAATTGTTTGGGGGAGTTGCTCCGATAAAAGTGGGCATTCCTTGTTGGGCACAGTTTATTTGCATTTATATGTACACAACAATCAAGCTCTGTTTCGATACAATCAACAGCGCAGAGCTTGACTGAAAGAGGTGGTCTTGGCCCTCTTCCAATCAAACAATTCATTTGCAGTGAGAAAACAATCGCCCCTGCATCCAACACTACGAGGTGATGAGTGAACCCAATGCAGAAAATGACTGTCCAGAACCTCTAAAATGGTTTAATTGCTCTCCAGCCTTTTATCTGTAACTGACCATATTTATTCTGGTATTGTCCGATGCATAACTTTAAAAGTACTCATTTTGATTTAATGCTGAGATACGTTATTCTTGTTTTAATCCAATTTTAATGTCACACTGAGCACTTCTACTCATTTACGTATGGACCGATGCATTGAATGCTTTAACAAAAAGGTGAAATCAGTGTTTGTTTTTACAATTTGACCCAATCCAGTGTATAAGTCTTACATTAATATATTGTAGATTCTTTGGAGGACGACATTAACACCCTGCACATAGCTGGACTGGCCTGTCTTGGAATCGGCATCGCTTTCTTCTTCATCATCGGTTTCGTCTGCCTCTTCTACTATCAGAGGAACAGAATCGGACATTACAACTTCAGCGTCAAACCCAAACAGGAGAACTTCACCTACCTGGTCTTCAACACCTAAAGGTGCTGCAGCACCCTCAGTCACAGGTTTGGATTAAAAATTAAGATTTGTGATGAAACACACCATTGGGTGGAGCTGCTGCAGCATTTACATCTTTACAAACAGAACATTGCACATGTTTGCACATTAAAACAGTGAAAGTACAGATTATATTTTTATTTCACTTCCACATGTAATTATGAAAATTAATGGTAGAGTTGTTGAACACTAAGATAATCAAGAAGTCTTGAATATATCCTTTACTGTAAAGTCTAAATCTAAATGAAACTAACATGTTTTACGTTTAGAAAACAGTTTTATTTTTTCTATTTATAGACGCTCTGTGGAGACCATATCTGTTGTGTATTGTAGGACCTCTACGCTGCATTTTAATGTCTTTCTAAGATTTAATGACTCTGGTCAAGTATTCATAATACTGTTTGTGAACCTGTACAGTCAAAAAATGTCATAACACTGTATAGATTAACTTGTAACAAACTAAAAGTGGTGAATTCATCTAAAAATTTACCTACGGATGCTCTTCACTGGTTTTAAAACTCAAGGATTTTCAGTGTTTTAAAAAGTATGATTTACCTCAACAAACATCTGCTCTAAAACGACTTAAATGTCAAATGTAAGGCATAAAGTACCAATGACTGCATGTGCAAGTAAAGTCAAGTGCATATTGATGTATCTGTAAAAATACACACTGCATTATTATTTTATCCATTAGTTGTGGGTAAAATATAACAAATTTCTACAGATTTCAAACAGCAGCTTGGACTCATCAGTGCGCTTTTTATGAAAAAGTCCAAATAGATGGTCATTTTTCTCTTTCATCAGATTGACATAACAGTAACAAAGCAGAGTGGCAGGTGCAGCCCGGATGATTTGAATGAAAATGCCATCCTCCAAACAAAATCCCCACCCTCCCCAAAAATGGGAGAGAACTTCGGAATCTTTAAAGCCTCTGGGAACATGACTTGACATTTAGTTTTAATAGAATATCAAAGTTCACTGTGTCTAAACTTCTCGAAAATTCGAGAGAGAAAAAACATCAATAAGGAAAATCTGGTTTTAAAACAGCTTATTTAACAGCTAAGATGATTTCTCAGGACTGTTGGCGTGGTCGCCATCACTTTGACACGAAGAGGCTGATGGGTGGGAGTAGTTTTGTAGTCTTTGAGTGGGCGGGACGTGCTGTTTATTTATTTACTGACTGAGTAATTTATTACATCATACATGATTGTCCAGTTTCTGAGCACCGTCCAAATCGTAAGTGCTGATAATTTAGAAACTGTGCAAAGATCCGTCTGAAGATTGTTAGATTGTTTCTTTTATTTACTGTAGATATGATTATGAATATCATATTAAGGAAGTGTGTTTTGTGTTCCCAGGGGCTCTAAACTTATGACATTTCCGCCAAACAAACTGAAAATTTAGACGGACTAATTTTCTAATATTTTACATCAAAACCACAAGCCCACCATCATGGTCAAGATCGAGTGCTGCTCTCTTTTTATCTTTAATATTACCTCCTGATGATGGTGATGGCCTTTCACCACATCTCTGGCAAGGGGCCTGGGTGAAAAGCCAACAGGCGATCTCGCAGATATGTTGTTGTTAAAAAGTGAGCCTGCTGTTTTGGACACTATCAAAACGTGTTTTTAACTTTTCCACCAATGGTAAAGACACCAAAATACTTTGACGCAGCTTTCCTCAGATGTTTTATTGTTGTTATTGTATGTTTAGAGTGGCTTTCTAGCTTATCCTTCATTTCCTCAAAATGTACATCACACATAATGGAGTGGTGCAGGGACGACGTTATTTTAAGGACAACCAGGAAGTTAACATGATCCTGACTTTAAGCTGTGAGATTTTTTACAGTGTTTTGGATCATTGCTGATAATATGGTCTGTGGTATAAAAAAAAAAAATGAAACTTATGTTCTGCTCTTTGTGATTATCTTGACAAACAAATCTACTTCTACTTTTCATGATTTTTTAGGCTTAAACGTAATTTTAAGCTACTATGAAACTACAACATGTTTCAACTTAGGAGCAACAACAATATTTCAAATGTTTAACATCTTATATTGTGACCTTGTTAGAGAGTTTCTACATAATCGAACAATCTGATTAAGTTGATCTTAATGGGCTGTGACAATGGTGTGTTAACTACAGATTTTTGATAAAAGATCATAAATGGTCATTTTTGTAGTACTTGTTGGCAGTTAGTTAGCAACAGGCATTTTAAACACACAACAGCGGCGTAAGACTCAAAAGCAGGCAACATCACATTCATTTTATTATTTCCCATAGTATATTAAGTCTTGTGTGCCTGTGTTCACCATGAACCTTATTTCAGACATTTATCAGAAACCAGTTGTCTGAGTCTTAACTAGTTTCAAGATTGGGAAACAGGAAGTGTTAAATGCTAAATGACTTCTGCATTTTTGGACTCATTCCTGCACACTGTTTGAGAGCACCTTAAGGCTGTTCAAGTTTTGTTGAGAGCGCCCTCTGTTGGATCAAACGATTCAATGCTCAGGGCCCTGATGTGCTGCTAAACTGTTTTCAGTTCAAACAGCTCCCCAAAGTTTGAGTAAACATTTTTCACCCCATGTTGTATGGATGCATATCTGCTAAGGGCCACTGCACACACTGACTGTTTGCCACAGCTTTGCTACCCTCTCTTGGGTCCAGATCTCCCCGTTGGGAACTTTTACACACATGCACAAGTGAAATGTGTCTGTGCATAAAACTTACTTGACTTTACTCAGTACCAGTAATGAAATATGAAGCACCACAGATATGGTCTTCCCAGGAAGCTGAGTAAAAGTATTTGACAGAAGCATCACAACAATGGAGATAAACGCACCAAACTGACCTCAGAGGATTAAACACACATAAAAACCCACTGACACTGAAGAATGTTTCTCCATGTTTGACTTCAGAGCATGTGATAGAATGAGTTTGTACTAAACCAGCTTGTTTTGCATATTTTTGCATAAATAGTGATGTTTTTATGGTCAAAAATGGTCGTGAAATTGACAATCTGCAGTACTGTTCAAGCACAGTTATCACTTTATTTTCATTAGCTGCTATTTTTATAAGACTTATCCTTTTTATGTACTTATCCATGTACTGCATGTTAAAATATATCCTGTTCTGATTTGTACAAACTCCTGTGATGTTGAAATAATAAATAAATGTCCTTTATGAGTTTAGACTCAGGGGGGCGCTGCTTGTTCATTTTTAAACCTGCATCAAACAAGGTCAGAAGATGGCTTACTGCAGACTCAGAGATGTTCACAGTGTTTACAGGACAAGTGTAAGGGGGCTGAGGTGATGAAAGGAGCTGCAACATGATCAACACTTTCCATCTTTGAATGAGACAGACAGGCAGGAGGAGCTCAGCAGCTTCAGAGTTCATCAGTAGAAGACCTGGAGTAACCTCACAGATGACAGAGCATCAGGGGTTCACCCCCACACGCCTCCAGTGAGGGCTGGGCCAATGGATCTAAATTCATGATGTGGTTTTTTTAAGGAATGGCAAAAACGACCATTGTTTTTCCTGTGAGGTAATAACATGATTGGCACGGCACCACAGCCATAAACTTTGATATGATTCTGGTAAAAAACAAACAAACAAGAAAACCAAAATGCAGTCGCAGACATTAAGGATGAAATTTGAACCATACAGGACAATGTCTATGGTTCAATAAATGCATGTGAATAATGCTATGTTGGGTTTTTAATGTTCTAATTTACTAACATTCCTGAACAGTTAAAATGGTTTTGTTAGTTGAATGTTATGCTTAATTAACTCTTCTCAGAGAAACCCAGTGAGCGGCTAAGATTTAGGTATAACTAGAAACACTCGGAGAGCCTAAACCTCCACCAAGGTAGCTCACATATTGCTGGTACATCTATAAGCAACAGTTCCATGATAAAGTTACCATCATAATATAATTCCTTGACCCTGAAAACCCACACCTAGCACTTGTAATCATGTTGATATCATTATTAGTTGAGCAAAAACGATTGTTCGGTAATGGTGGTTATCTGGATCACCACCAAAATCTAATCATTTTTCAGTTGGGCCATTACAGAGCAGACGGACCTGCCTGATTAATTGTCTGAAATCCTGCATGTCCATTTTGCCAACTTCCATTGTCCAATGACTTCACTCGGCTAAATGCTTAGGAAGTGACTGCATGTTTGGAAACAATGGCGGCTTCTGAGGTGGTCTCAATATCTGCAATTATTTTTTTTTAAATTAGAAATGGACTCAATTTATTCTGTGAGAGAGGAGCAAAGAACATCACTTGAAGCTTGTTTTACGAGAAATCATGTTTTTGCCCTTTCTCTTAAATGAGGATTGCTGCTGGGAAACTGAGAGAGAACGCAGAAATCCTCCACAGACATGCCGGTTAGTCTATGGTCGTCATGGTTACTCAGTAATACTTGGCGAAATATGCTCTCCTTAGAGGTTTACTGGGAAAACTTGGTAGGGATTGTCTTTGACGAGGTTCATGTCACATAAAAGAATTAAATGATACATCTGTGTGATATAATTTAATGTAAGACGATAGTCTAAGGTAGTTCAAGCTAACGACTAACAACAGCACGAGCTGCTACGTCATACGTAGCAGTGTTGCTTGATGAGGATTGGTCTGTGATGATTGTGACGAGCTGAACGATCGTCCAATCACAAGCTGCTGTTGTTTTTGGAGGTTCTGCCTCTGAAAACATTTTCAAACGGCTCTTTCCCAGATGGACATATGGATAGATATATGGAACTGTCTGTCTGGTTAGGCCATTACCAACATCTCCTGAAAATTTCAGCAAAATCTGTCCAGTAGTTTTTCCGTAATCTTGCTAACAAACAAACACACAAATAGGTAAAAGGTAAATTCAGTTTAAAATTCTTTGTCCCTGTCCAAAATACTAACAGTAAATAACAATACAATTTTTAGTTTAACATGTTTTTAAAAGATTTATATTTAAAAGATATATATATATATATATACACACACATATACTGACAAAGTTTTAACATTTTCAATCCCAATTAATCTCCAGTTTCTAATAGTTTACTAAAGATTAATCCCATTTAATTGCACTTTAGAATTTTTCTGTTTCATTTCATGGTTGAGTGTGTTATGATAAAGTACATCATTTTCTACCAGGTTATTGATACATAAAATAAATAAAATGCAAAGAATAAAATGTTCTTGTTTCACATCTTCCAACAAAAATCAACTTTCAATGGAGGCGATATCTGCAATAATGCGTTTGAAAATATCCACACATCAGAAATTTCTGTGTGAATTGATGCTCCAGTGAAAAGTAAATGTGGCTTTAAACAAAGATTTTAGAGTTAGGAGGAAACTTCATTTTAATTCTTTTGCCAAATTCACCATTCAAATCACCTGACTCCTGTACTCCTCTTGTAAACACTGTAAACATGGCACCTTTAAAACTCGATGTGTTCCCCAGCCCTACCTCCCATGATGCCTCGGTGTTGACAGTGGGGTCATAAAGCGGCTCGTGTTTGGACGTGGAGGCTCAGAATACTAAACAGGGGAGGCTTTTCTCTCTTTGAGAGGTGCTCCCAGGAGACCCCGGTGAAGGGGGTCTTACAACCATCTGGAGGGGCTGCAGAAGCCCCGCCCACTCATTAACCCATTCAGCCCCTCCATCTGAGGCCAGGAGAACCGTCACTATGGCAACAGCACGGTGCAATGATGGAGACAGCAGGATCAAAGAGGAGAGAGACAGGGGGGTTAGATTTAATGCATGAAATTGGCTGAAATTCACCCTGAATATTTTTCTTCTGATAATGTTCAACTTTTGGCTTTATTTCAAGGTTTCCTCTTTTTATTGATTTATATTTTTGTACTTTGAAGTGAAACCCAGAAATTAGGATCATGCAAATTCCCTTCACAAAGAACCTGAAATTTATTTTATTTATTTATTTTTTTACATTTTTGGCTGGAACATCAATGGATTTAAGTTGTACAGCAGATTTTAAGTCTGTCTGACTCAAAGTGATTTTACTCCACAGGTCACACCCACCCATTCACACCCATTCACTCACTGATGGTTAAAGTTCCTGTGTAAATTATCCAACAGTGTCACCTCATGCTTTTATATCCGAACAAAAGACAGTTACCTCCACCAAGAAGGTCATGCTTTTGCGCCTATGTTTGTTTGTTTATTTGTTTATTTGTTTATTTGTTTGTTAGCAAGAGTACACTAAAACTACTGGACGGATTTTGCTGAATTTTCAGGAGATGTTAGTTCTGGCCCAACTTAAAATGATTATCTGGTGATCCAGATAACGGCCATTAGCGAACAATCATTTTTGCTCAATAACTGTCTAACTAACTATGATATCAACATGATTCTGAGTGCTGGGTTTTCAGCGTCAAAGAATCATATTATGATGTTAACTTTATCAACTATGGAACTATTGCTTAGAGATGTAACAGCAACATGTGAGCTACCTTGGCGGGTAGCTCACATATGAGAATCCAGAACCAGAACTGCGCTGGTGTGAAAGCCCTCTTATTTTCTAGTGCCATGGGCCTCCAGCAACCCCACCTCAAAAGAACTGAACTAACCCTTTAAGGTGAGTAAAACAATGCATAAAATTTTTGCTTTTAATTTGTTGTCATACAAAAGCTACATTTTCATAAAGAAAACACATTTATGTACGGACGAGGACTTGAGCTTGTTCTTACTAAAAGCTTTTTGAACCATCCAACTAAATCTTCTTTAAAAATCCCGGTAACTTCAAGACAGTGGAATCAGAGATGCTAAAATGCTTGCACACTTCAGTGTTTTAGGAACAATTTCTCCAACACTGTAGCTCTTAGGTGATGTTCAGGGTGTTTCATTATTTATAGGCTCCGTACAGAGAGAGTGGCAGTAAGCAGCTATAATCTTGCTGTTAAATACACAAAACAAGCATCCAGGGGATGATTCTGTCATAATAAATCAGACAGAGGAGGATCAGGGGGCGGGTTCAGAAGGAGAAATGAGATTAACTCTCTAAACGTCTTCATACCGGAAAATAGCCTCACAGATGCATGGTCCTCCTGAAGTCTGTAACATGATCTCCTTCATCTTCACCTTCCTCCTCCTCCATCCATCCCTGTGTTCATGAGGTTATGCGGTGCACACATTCATTCATTATAATTTAAGTGTGCACTCACTAACCCCATCATTACTATTTAAACATCCTGAGTGTGTTTTTATAGAGCAGCTCTGGCCCTCCCGTCAGTGTTAACGCTGCATCTCTGAGGGGCTTTAAATCCTCACTCAGTTTCTGTTTAATCACTTTCATTCATTCATTTCTTTGTTCACAGTTCATTCATTTACTTAAGAGCAAAAATGTGCTTGTACATTACAGGATTTCTTTGTTTTATAATGCCTCTGCGTAGCCAGGGCAAGAGGCAGGACTGCCCATGGGTGGGTGGGGGGCGTGGGGGGGCTAAAGGGAGAAACTTCTGGAGGGGCCCCAAAAGTATCCCAAATTTAAGACATTGTTCATATTCTCAAATGGTTCACTCTTTTATCACTCAGGCCATAAGGCTGTACAACCCCTCACTTGGGGGGAGGAGGAGTAACAGGAAGACAGGACGGGAAGGAGCAGTAGCCAGGAGCCATACTTTATTTATATTTTTATTTATATATCTTTATATCTACTTTATAATGCTGCTGCTGGAATCTTAATTTCCCTGAGGGAGTCTCAAGGGATTAATAAAGTTCAATCTAATCTAATCTAATCTAATCTAATAAAATCTAATCTAATCTTCATTTTTAGAGTTTATTTTGATGTAATTACTCACCATAGCTTGATTAAATCATCAAATGCATTTTTTTGCAAAGTACTGCATGTTTCTTAATGACGGCTTCCTCTTAGTAAACTGCCATGATATTTCTCTTCCATATTTTTTACTTCTTAATGTCTCATTTTTCTTGTAAGTGCCAACTGATCCGAGCCGGGTCAAGGATGCAAACTAACATGCTACAGTTCCAGGGTTTGGGTGTTATTATAAGATCACATCAGGGGCCCATTTACAAGGCTTCTCAGGGGCCTAGCTTCTTCTGAGGGCGGCCCTGGCAAGAGGAATTATGTTTTTGGTGTTGTCCATCTTTCTGTGCCACTCCTGTAGTTCTCAAGAGGCTGAAGAATCTAGATTTACAAAAACATTTTGTGTCTCATTCACTGCCACCAAGGCATCACAACAAATGGTAAAGAACCTCTGGTTAAACAGACTAACAATGATGCTAAAGCAGATATTTTGCATTTTTTCCTGAAAAAAATGAAGATAAACTCCAAAAATATTGGATTTGTTATCAAAGGGTTTGACTGACTGTTTGTTTGTATTGAGGTTTATTTATAGTTGATGAGTGTGGTGGAGGGTGGGGGGCTCAAATGTTTTTTCATCTGCCAAAGCAAAAAGAAAAAAGGGAACTTCTGTTCTACAGTATAAAATAAGTTCAGCTGGTAAATGTCAGCCTGTTACTGTGTTTTAAAGGTCCCATATTTGCTCCTTTTCTGGAGTTTAACATGGATCCTTGATGTCTTCATGAAACGTTAGTAACATGCTTTGGTCCAAAAAGCCTATGAATAAAACACAGCTGCATTATTTCCACGCTCACATAGCCCCTCTGTTCAGAACGGCTGGTTTTGAGGGCGATAGCTTTAATATGCTAAAGAGCCAGAGCGGAGCCACGACGAACACAGTATACGGGGCCTTCACGATGGACCTGCAGCATATCTTGAGCAAAGCGAAGTGCACTACCGCTCCAGACACGCGCCGCTTACAGTCCTGAACACACACAAACCGCAAATTCATGCCGGTTACCAGGTAACAGCGAAGCTCATTTCCCCAAACTTCACAGGCTAACACACAACATGCTAAACTTGGCTTAGAAAGCGTAGTGGGACAGCCACAACTTAGCCTAGCCTCTGGGCTAATGTTAGCAGAAATGGAGGGGTAATGGGGTGAGTAAAGGACTGATTATATTCAGCCAACTGTTAAACTTCTCTTGACTAATGTAAGACTGTTCATACTTTGAAGTTTACCCTTCAGACTTTCAACAAGTAAAGCTAAAATTGATTAACATGTGAAGTAACCTCTGGTACTTCCCCCGTGCTGTTTTTTGCAATGAGCAAAATAAATACTACACAGCATCAAAATACTTACATTGTTATCATCAGGTTTGGCAACAGATTGTTGATACTGAGCCTGGATTCAGGAAAAGTCTAGTTGCCAGTCCTGTGTTGAACTGACTGAAGATAGAGAAGCAGTCGGACATGAAGTGACTGGCACACACGAACAGGTTTTAGATGACTGTAGCTGCTCATTCCCTTCGAAAATAAAATTAATCCACTGGGCCCTTTGCTTCTCAGAGGCTGGTAGCCCATATGTGAAGATATATGTGGCTGTTTACAGCCAATTACTGAGCAGTGATAGATTTTGGGTCTGTATGCAGATCTCTCTCTAATAATGTAAACAATATGGCGGCACTTCACACAGAAATTTCACTCAGGTTGACGTAGGCTTATACAAATAAAATGCTTGTTATGTTACTCAACAGATCACCAAATACCATGAGTTCACATTTATGCAGCCTGCTGAATACAGGTTTTGTTGTCTGCTCTCACATTTTGTTGGCTGGGAGGCAGGCATATGCCCAAAAATGTGTTCAAAAGCCTTAAAAACGTGTTTTTTTGCATAATATGGGACCTTTAAAAAGGACAATTGATAACAAACTGCTTATTACCTCCACCAAGGAGATTATGTTTTTGCTGGCATATGTTTGTTTGTCTGTTTGTTTGTTAGTTTGCTTGTTTGTTTGTTTATTTGTTTGTGGTGATCCAGATAACCGCCATTAGTGAACTATCATTTTTGCTCAATAACTGTCTAACTAATAATGATATCAACATGATTCTGAGTGCTAGCTGTGGGTTTTCAGGGTCAAAGAATCATATTATGATGGTAACTTTATCAACTAATGAACTATTGCTTAGAGATTAAACAGCAATATGTGAGCTACCGTGGCAGAGGTTTGCACTCTCCAAGTGCTTTCTATTTAGATCTACAAAGATGGACATTTTTGATTTTCTTTAAACACTAATTGACTTGCAGTTGCCTCTCACTCTTGTCGCATTGGTGCCTCTACAGATGAAACTCAGTTGTTCTGGTTGAAGTTTTAAAAGATGGATTTTCCTTATTATAGACAGCAAATCAGGAGGATTCAGCTGCTTTGCAAGGTTTTTTTTGTGAAGGAAAGGCATGATGATTATTCTAAGTTGGCCTTCAAATGGAAGTCATCCCTGCAACACCACAACATACTGATGTTACATTTTTAATATATGTTAGCTCCTTGTATTGTTGTTGTGTATCACACCAGAGGCATCAGTGTTGAACTGAATATCATGACTGACTTAGCAGTGATGATATTCAGTTCAAAATCACTCCCTTTGATTTAATATTGCTCAACTGTCTGAACATTAATTTAAGTCTGTGAGCTGTTACGAAGTCTCACACCAAAAAAATGTACATTACCAGAAACAGAACTGGGAGTCTTTTATATCATCCTTCAGCATGTTCTTTGTCTTTTATATCATCCTTCAGCATGTTCTTTGTCTTTTATACACACACAAAAACAGAGTAACACATCATAAATATTGGTGATCATCGCCCTTGGCTCTCTGCTGTGAGGGTTCTGAATAATTTGTGAGTTTCTTTTAAAGACGGCTGACTTACTGGTGAAGTATGACGGGCTGAGCACTCTGTCCCCTCACCCAGTCCTCCATCAAAACGACTGATGAAAACATGATTCACTTAAATCTTCACGAGACAAAATATAATAAGGCAGCCAGTCCATAAACAAACAGGAGGTAAGAAATAACAGGAGAAATATGGATGGAAAAACCTCAAATCAAGCTGTTCTTTTTTCCTGTCCTGTCTCTGTACGCCTCTTTTCTGCAGGCTCTGAAATGTAAGGCATAAATAAAAAATGATTACCTGCATTAACGGGGCACTGAAATAAAAGTCGCCAAAAACTGCACCCGAAACTGCCTCTTGTGCTTTTCTAAGAAGGAGGGTGATTCATCTCCTGACAGAGTGCAGCAGAGTCGGTCGTGTTTTTGTCAGTTTAGCGATGCCTTTAATTTATGAACTCTAAAGCTTCAGGTTGGCGTCTCAGTACTGAGTATGTGTTTCATTTAGTAAATGCCAAAAAAAGTGTCAGATACAGAGGGCATACTTTTTCAATGTCTGGATATATTCTTAATTTTTATCTCATAATACCATTGAAATAAACACATTTCATCTTGTTTGTTTATTTTCATCAGAACAAGTCCCTGCACAAATGCTGTTGAACATGATGGGCTTAATGGTCCTCTGCATTCATGTATAAAAAAAGCATTATTAAGTAGCTTTCACAGAGAACAATGTTGAACCACTGATTGGAGGGTTAAAAGCAAAAATTATCAAAGTTTATTTTAAAATAAAAGTTTCTTCTCTACATTTTGAGCTACCTTTACAACCATGAAAAGAAGAGGACCCCCTTAAAACCAAGATGCCACAGCCAAAGAGGTTATCCTCTAGTTAATCTTTATTCAACAGAGAAATATGATAAAGACAAATTTATGGTCTGGGCATCCACAAATTTATCACTCGCTTGAATTCTCATTTTAGTCCCTTTGTCTCTGCCCAACTATGTGTTAAAAAAAGAAAAAAAGAAAAAAAATTGTTATGATATGGCTTGTTCTGTTTTATTTTGTATGGTGCTCCTTGTTTAGACCTCTTGTGTTTCCTTTTTGCTTTCTTGATTCTGTTTTTGATCTTGTTTAAGTTATCCATTTTTGCGTACTGGTTTTGTGTCTTGTCTCATGTTTCCTGTTTTATTTTGAAATCCTGGTGTTCCTTGTGGTGTTTTCCTGCCCTCCCTTCTGTGTGTCTCTGATTGTGATTCCCTACATCTGTGTGATTGTCTTACCTGTGCTTGATGTGTTTGTTTAGTCCCTAGGTGTGTTCGAAAAGTCCTTCCTAAGTCCTTTCCTATCCACTTTAGCTTAACCCCGATGGAAAACGTCACAGGGACAAGGAAAGGAGGGAATAAGAGGGAAAGGAAAGGAGAACTGCGGTAAAAGATGATGCACTTTCACTTTGGTGTCATATTTATGCGACGATGATTTCTTGTGATGTAGGTAAGCCATGACAAACTACAATGTTCTGAAAATGAACTACATGAAGCATCTTTGTCATCTGCTTTACCTCACAGAGTTGTTTTGTGTCGGCCTCACCTACTAACATTAACAATCCATGATCAGAGGATTTACCTGTGACAGGTGTTTTGTCCTTGCCTCATGCAGTGTGTGCTTTCTGCTCACAGCTGTGAGGTTAGGTCAGAGCATCTATAAATGTAGACATCTTTGACAGGGCACTGAAAACCTGAAGTCTACTAATACACTAGAATGTTTAAGAAGCACTATTCTCCCTGTTTATCATTGTGAACATTGTTTGAATTTGCTGTTATATTTGAAGTATTGTAAAATGCCTCATTGGTTCTTCTTCTATTGTTTTTTTAATAAGTTATTAGAGACCCCATTGTTCTGTCTTATTATTGGCATGATTTACTTCATAAATTAAGATAGATGGAAATATGATAATTTATATATAATATTAACATAGGAAACAAGGACCACAATTGTATGTTTAATATTTATCAACATGGTAGGCAGTTTTGGAGAAAGACATGCTTTATAAATTATAACTTGTAATTGTTTGTCTGTCTACCAATTTAAAAATGATTACAAAGAAATGATCTAAAGGTTATATTTTTTTAAAGCACTGACTTTGAAGCATATCTCTCTCTATACCTGTCAAAAACATTTACACAGTATTATATACATATCTTCATAGTCCCACAAAACTCGTCCTTTCTCCTTCGTAAGTTTCTGTAACTTTTTTGGCAGGTGCTGTTTTTTTATATATGTCACCCGCTGCAAGGCATTTTGGGGCGCTCCTTTCTCCTTTCCTTTCATGAAGGATGATCCAGTGTTTCCTAAGCTAGAGGAGATAATAAAGGAAGCAACAACCTTCCTTTCCTTAACTTTTGGACAATTCAAACAGGCCTTATTATGGCTGACACTGAAATGCTTCCGGGTTATTCTTCAGATAGGAAGGTTCCTTACCAAAAAAGGACTATTCGAACACACCCTCAGTGCTCCCCTTTGTCAGTGTTGGGTCATTTGTCTTCCATGCCGCACTCTTTGAGTAAGTCTTTTGTCTCCAGTGTCCTCCAGTATGATTGTAGTTTGTGTTCCTCCGGTTTTGTTAGGTAGTTTTTGTTTTTGATTGAACTTTGTTGTGGTTTTGAGTTTAGTTTCTAGGGTTTTTCTTTCTTTGTTGAGCCTGTTTTTCTTTAAATCTTTGCTGAGATTGTTGTTTTGTTTGTTGGACTTTTTTTTTTGTAAAGGATTAGTTTTATTCATTTTTCAATAAAGCCTTTTTATTCAATCTTCATCTTCTTTGTTATATGTTATATGTTAGAGCTTCAGTGGTTCTAGAGTTTCCATGTGTCTTTAGGTTTTAGTTGGTCTTTTCTTGTATCTTTTTTAGTGACTTTGGTTTTGTACTTTGAGTTTCTTCTGGAGTTTTCTCCTTTGTCTCTCCAGTGTTTCCAGAAGTCCATAGTGTTTGTAATTTGTCTGTTTCTTATTTTCTTTAGTAGAGATTTTGATTTGTGACCTTGTTAGAGTTTTGTTTGGTGCACTTTGACTTTTTGTTTAAGATTAGCTTTTGGTTTTTGATCTTGTAAAACAAGATCTTTTGTTTATAAAACCTTTTGTTAATCTGCATTTTTGGTCCTCACCTTTTGTTTTTTTTGTTAGTTTATTTGGGTTTCAAACCCTGACATAATGACCCAACACCAACAAAGGGGAACACAAAGACTAAATACACTGGGGAAACATCAAGCACAAGTGAGACAATCAGACAGTTGGAGGGAATCACAATCAGAGACACACAGAAGGGAGGGCAGGAAAACACCACAACACCGGGATTTCCAAATAAAACAGGAAACATGAGACAAGGCACAAAACCTGTACACAAAATTGGTAACTTAACCAAAATCAAGAACAGAATCAAGACAGCAAAGGGAAACACAAGAGGTCTAAACAAGGAACATAATACAAAATAAAACAGAACAAGCCATATCATAACAAAATTACAGAATATTATAAAAAGAATAAAAAAATTAAATATAAAACGAAGAAGAGTAAGCCTTGTTATGATTTGGTGCAATTAAAAATAAAGTGTGAGGATTAGAAAAGGGGGATTCTCTTCTGGGACACTTCTGTAAATGAAACAAACAACGCTGATGTCTTAATTTCTGTCTTTGTATCTCTTTTGCTCCTCGATGTTTCTCTGGCTCTTGTTTTTTTGGATGCTCTTGACTGTTACTAAGTTTTACTGAGTCCCACTTGTGACAGCAATGGGCCCCCGAGTTTGTGGACATGGACTTACAGTCCATCCCTCATCTGCACAACCAGGTAACTTGTGATCAGTTCTGCTCCTCTGATCTCTATCCCTCTTTCTACCTGTGACTCCTGCAAAAGTTCTTCCTCTGTGTACTCTGGTTCATAAAAATATCCTCTCATACCCACAACTAGGCATGTCGTCGTTACTTGAGTCAAGATCCCTCATTTTTTGTTCAGTTTTAGTCCAGCCAAAGTAGCTTTTTTGAGTAGTTTTAGCCTATAAGTGGGTTAATTATGAGGCTTTTAGTGTCACAGTGTACTGCTGTGTACTGGCTACTGTCTGCCTTTTGGATATCTCACAAGCTCACAAGTTCCTTTATTGGCACTCATATTTACTGGTGCCATAGGCCTATAGCAACCCCAAATCATAAAAGCTGAACTAATCCTTAAAGTGCTTTACTTATGGTGGATTCGTATTGGGCCTTGGTATTAAAATAATATCAAATATAATGATATCAAAATTAAATATATGGACTATGGATTGACCCACGTATAGTGTCTTGAGATAACATTTGTTATTGGTGCGATACAAATAAAGATTGATTATTTGGATTTTTTGGGGGGCACATATGGTATGTAATTGGCATATGAGGTCATATGTGGCATTTAAGGGCCAAATTAAAGCAACATGCATTTTGTTGCACCTTGAAACTTAAAGGAAATATTTCAAATCTAATCATATTGATCATTACAGATGTATTCTTGAGGTTCAAAAACAAAGTTTAAAAATATTTAAAAGATCAACACTGTAATATTCTTGCTGTGGAGCCACAAATATTTGTTACTTAATTTAACTGTGTTAAATGGAACTTTAGAGGGATTTTTTCACATATTCATAGGGCGTATGGAAAGCTGTGATACACACATGGACAAAATTGTTGTTACCCTTCTGTTCAAGATAAAAAAAACAACAATGGTCACTGAAATAACTTGAAACTGACAAAAGTAATAATGAATAAAAAATTACTAATAATTAACTAATGAAAATCAGACATTGTGGTTGAACAGAATCATTTTAAAAACAAAATAATGAAACTGGCCTGGACAAAAATCATGGTACCCCAAGAAAAGATTGAAAATGATTTGACCATAGGGACATGTTAAACTAAGGTGTGTCCTGTAGTTAGCATCACAGGTGTCTTCAAGCTTGTAATCAGTCAGTCTGCCTATTTAAACAGTGAAAAGTAGACACTGTGCTGTTTGGTATCGTGGTGTGTACCACACTGAACATGGACCACAGAAAGCTAAGGAGAGAGTTGTCTCAGGAGATTAGAAAGAAAATTATAGACAAGCATGTTAAAGGTAAAGGCTATAAGACCACCTCCAAGCAGCTTGATGTTCCTGTGACTGCAGCTGCACATATTATTCAGAAGCTTATGTCCTCCCTGGACAGCTCAAACATGCAGTCTGGAGAAGACACTCTTCACACCTGAGACAGCTGGAGCAGTTTGTTCACGAGGAGTGGGCCAAAATACCTGTCGACAGGTGCAGAAGTCTCATTGAGAGTTACAGAAATCGCCTGATTGCAGTGATTGCCTCAAAAGGTTGTGCAACAAAATATTAAATCAAGAGTACCATCACTTTTGTCCAGTACAGTTTCATTAATTTGATTTTTAAAATAAATCTGTTGAACCACAATTCAAAAGCAATGTGATTTTCATCAGATAATTTTCTGTAACTTTTTTTCATTTTTACTTTTGTCAGTTTCAAGTTATTTCAGTGACCATTGTTAGTTTTTCTTTCTTTAACGTAAGGGTTCAACAATTTTGTCCACGTGTGTGTATCAGCCATAGTTGAGCTCTACTGGTACTTAAATTTTGAGTACATTTACTCTTTACTAATGAGTAAAAAATTGTCACTTGTACTACCAGTAGATCCAAAAAAAAATCACACTAGTACCAGTAATAGACTGTTTTGGTTCCACTAGTACTACTAGGAGACTTGAGAATGTGTACTAGAACTACTAGTAAGCCTTATATGCTAATAAGCGTTGAGAAAGCAAATTCAGGCTCTCCATATGCTTTCAAAAATATTACAACCAATCAGGGTGCTGGATGTGGTTACAATCCCTCCTATTTAAATTGCATTAGGTCTACAAGTAATACTATCTTTTGGCTTTACTAGTACGACTAGTAGACTAGAGACAGTCTACTAGTACTACTAGTGAGACATTTTGAGTTTACTAGTAGTACAAGAAAACAAGAATTTTGTTTTACTATTAAAGGTTTTTGGCACACTTGTGCCAGAGTAGACCTTACTAGTAAAGCAAAATTGCTGACTAGTAGACAGTTTTGTGTTACTAGTTCCACTAGTAAAGCCTTGAGTTTTACTAGTTAGCCTTTTAAATATACTAGTACAACTAGTAGCGGCCATTCTTTGCTATTTGGAAAACTAAACCAAGCTCCTCAACAATTGCTTCTTTCTTATCCTAGGACATTGATTGGCCTTTCTCAGAGTCTCTGATCATTTCAGCTTGAACATTTGCAGGACGCCTGATGATACCATGAACTCAGGTGAATCCTGCTGCTTTGTAAGGTTATCAGTCACAGACAATGATGTGTAAAGTTTGGTAAGTTGGGCTGAAAAAAGTGGGTCCTTGAAACTCTCTCTTGGCCTGATTACATCAACCAATGAACTTGAGTGTATGTGGAGGAGATGTCTGCCTGCACTGATGAGTGCACCAGCTTCACAGTGAAGGGATCCCCTTGGCATTTTTAGGATAAATTAACTCCATGAGTCTTAACGACTGTTCAAACACCAAGAAGGCCACGGCCAGTGACATGATTTTACTTTTCCTACAACTTCTTTGCATTGGTGGTCATGGTTCTGTGACCTGCAACTGACGAGTCCAGAATCAACCAAAACCACCAAAATGCCCACTGCTAATTAGCTTAGCTCAAACACTAGTCAATGGGTAGCGTTAGCCTGCCTCTACCTACAGTCAGCAGATAAACTCTTCAGCAACTCTAAATGGTCCTGTGAGCTTGTTGTGACTCGTTTTCTTTACCACATTATGTTACGTTAGCTATTTTTAGACTAAAATTAGCACTTTATATAATTTTCAAAAGAAATACACACAAAACTAATCCCCAAGACGCATGCGCATACCTCCGCAAACGTGCTTTGTTTTGTTGACCTAATTACAAGTGGCTCGCGTGCTGTCCTCTATGGTAGATGATGAGGGCAAATGGCCTACGATGGTACATTGTAGGAAACAGCTTCAAGAATAGAAAAGATTCAAGTGCAGAAACACAAGTAAATGCTGCGTTTCTGCTCTTACAGGTGTTTTCTGGGTTTGGATTGTTTTGGGCATAGTTTCATTTTTTGTGTTCTGTGTTTGTATTTCATTCTGACCTTGATTGTGTTTCTGTACTTGAATCTTTTCTGTTCTTGAAGCTGTTTTCCTCTCACTGAACTGCGTTGAGCCGTTGTAGACCATTTGCCTTCATCAGCCATTGTACTCTTCCTCCCTATTATACAAAGCAGAGACAACAACGGAGCTGAATATTAATCTGAGTGAAGTAATTGAATTTTTCCCACTAAACTTTCCACCTTTCACACCACATGGACCCAGAGTTAGGGAAATGAATACAACAAAGACTACAGCACAGAATTGCAATCTGCAAGTTATGATTATTTATTTACTCTAAAACCCATCAATGTACAGTACAGTGTTTGTAAATGTCATATAAGCACTTAATGGTGTGGTAATCCTAATCATTTTGACATATTCTTTAAAGAAAATTGCATGAAATCTGAAAAAAAATGATGTAGCACCTTTGCGATAATGCTGTGGATCGAACAGCAGAGAGCTGTCTCAAACATGCGTGTTTCAAATGTGTGCTTCTTTCATATTCTGTGGGATTTCCCTGTCCTCCCCTCATCCAGCTTAGATTCAAATACTAAATATGTACAGCACAGAGCAGCAGTCTGTGTGAGGTGTTCCTGCCTCCCTCCTCAGGCAGAGTCAGTCAGTCTGGTTCCCGTCTAGGGCAAAGCGTACGACTCCTCCGCTCCTCCGGGGCTCAGATCTCTCCAGCAGAGGCTGTGGTTCTCCTCCAGCAGCACCCTGGGAATGATGATGACCGAATCGGAGAGGCTCGTCCTTAGTATCTCTACGGAGCAGCACATGGTTAGGATACCAGAGAAAAAGGAGACAGAAAGAGACACAATGAGGCATTTCTCTCAGGCATTGGGCAGTAAGTCATTGGGTTTAGTAGAGCTGAGCACCCTGTGACCGCTCATTTCAGACGAGGATATTACTCAGCAATGACTACGACATAACTGCAGGACTGTTTTGTCAGGTTGATCATCAGAAATCATTTTAAAAAAGGCTCCGAGGCAAACTGGATAGGATTAAGGGACCTGTGAATCATGGAAAATAAAATTCTACAAACTCAACATGATTATTAAATCCTTTGTGGTTTGGGAATACACATTCAGAGTTAAGCTCACTGTCCGTCTTCAGAATTGCTTTGGACAAATTTGCATTAACATCAATACAGGCCGCTGCCTTAAAACCAGTCGACTGATCCAATTTATCACAAAGTCATTACAAGAAAAGGATGCTGACAGGGCAATGATGGTCTCAGGGTGTTCTGTGAAATAAAAGTTGCAAAATGCACCGTTCTAAGGTAAAATATAAAATTCATATTTACAAACCAGTTCCAAAAGAGTTGGGACATTATGTAAAATGTGAATAAAACAGAATACAGTGATATTTAGGCCTTTTAACCTATACTATATTGAATACAGCACAAAAAAGTAAGATATATCATGTTAAAACAACTGAACTCTTGGAAATATGCACACACTTTGAAATTGATGACAGCAAATGTCTCAAAAGCAACTGGAACGAGAGCAAGAAAAGACTAGGAAAACTGTAAAATTCTTATAAAACACATAATAATTCACAAGAAGTTAGGTTAACTAACTACCTACCTTAACTAACATGAAACACCAGATGGACCGTCCAGTATACCAGTCCATCTGGGCAACAGCCTGTAGAAAGTGTTCAAGAGCGGGCAGAAGCTTTCAAAGGCAGGTGATTGGTCTATCCATCTGTCAGTCACATTCATAACAGGCCAATCAGATAATGTAGCAGCGATACTGCTGAGGCAAAACGCGAACAACTGAGTAGAACAAACTTTCACCAAAACATGTCTGAAGTGGAGTGAAAGTATCCTTTCTAAAGCAAAGTGCTGTTAGTGTTGGTGTCTGCTTTTCATTGAATAAAGATAATAGTCCAATCTGACAAAAATGCTACTGAGGTTGTTAGCATGTATGCTAATCTCTGTATGAACAGCACAGACTGTCATCTTTATCACCTCTTCCTGCTCTTAAAGACGCTGCTTGGGCTGTGTTGCATTGCACAGTCATTGTAGATTGGAGCTTGGCAAGATAGATCTGTCTGACTATTGACATTGAGTCAAGCGGATCCAACTGCACTGCAAGGTTAGGTTAACTAGTAAGAGATGATAGTGTTATGATTGAGTATAAAATAAGAATTCCTGAAAGGCTGAGGCATTTACAGTCAATGATGATGCACGTTTTTTTTTAACCATTTGTAAACAAAAACTAAATAGAAATAACCCAGCAGTTTACAAACAACAGTCCTCAAGGTGCCACAATTTGGAATTTCACTCTCTAGTTCAAAATGCCATCAGAAGTTTCAGGGAGTCTAGTTCAATCTCTACATATAAGAATCTAGGCAGAAAAACAACACTGAATGCCTTTAACTTTAGATCCCTTGAGTAGCACTGCATAAACAAACACACCATTCTGTAATGGATATTACAATGTGGGCTCAAAAACACATCTGAAAACCACTATAACTGAAAATGGTCATATTTTACCTAACCCTAGATTTTTACATTTGATTTTGATGACTGAGTGTTTATGACTGTCATGTTAAAAATAAAATAAAATGAAATAAAATTAAAAAAAAACTGCGGAGAACTTCTGGTGCCCCTCTATTCTCACTCTGTCGGGGATGCTGGATGTTGGACCCTCTGTCACTTTAAGTTAATGAGGGCCATGTCTGTTCTTTTTGGCTTACAGGTCTACCCTGGGCCAATTGATCAGTGTTTCACAGTTTGGACAGTCTGGTCTATGGTCTATGGGCTCACCACCCCAAAAGCTTCAGGCAACTTCTGGCGCGTTTCACAAGAGGGAGAAATCTCTTTTATGTGGACTTTGTCTTGCACATAGAAGTACTCTATCATGTGGAGGGACATGCAAAACACACTAAAGGGCATATAAATATGCCTCTTAATCACCCAGTACATTGCTGCAGCTACAAATGTAGAACTCAACACTTTCATGTAAAGCAAATCCATTCATCAACAACATCCATAAACACTGCCAGCTCCTAAAGTCTTCTGAGGTAGAAAATTGTGCTGTGGTCTGAGGGGTTCACAAAATTCTTCTTCAGAACAACGTCTGTCAGGATCTACGGACTAAAGAGACAAGGAAACATCAAGACTGATATCACATAAAGTCCATAAGCCAGTGTCTGAGATGATGTGGGGGTGTATTACTACCCATGGCATGGGTAACTTCCACATTTGTGAGGGCATCATTAAAACAGGGGTACAAACAGGTTCTAGAAAGAGTTATGGTGTCTTCTCAAGGGTTTTTTCCTGCTTACTCGAGTAGAAAAATGTCACATTCAGCACAGCTCACAACAGCATGGCTTCACAGTTCAAGAGTGCGAGTACTAAACTGGCCTGCAAGCAGTCCAGACCTGTTTCTCACCAAATCTGCATGGCACAGTACTCAACACAAAATACAACAATGGATATCCCTCACTTTTTTAGCAACTTTAGATGTAAATCAAGCAAGAATGAAAATTTAACCTTAACAACTAGCATCTTCAGTGCCCATTATGCTTTACCAAATGTGACTAGAAGGACAGGCGATAGAGCACAATAGCAAACATGCTATCATCCCCACTGTTTTGGGAACATGTTGCGGAACTCCGAAAGTTTATATATTTCCAAAAACTATAAAATTCATGGGTTAAAACATTATATTCCTTGTATTTGTGCTTTACTAGATTGAAAATAGGCTGAAAAGCAAACTGTTTACTGTTTTTACTTAGATTTTACACAATGTCCCAACTCTTTTGGTATTTGGGGTTGTAAATAGAAATAAATTGGCATTATAAAAATTTTAAAAATTATTAACATGCACTTACAATTTCTTCTGAAATGTCTGTTTCCAAAGCAGATGCGCTCCTCTCATTCCATTCATACTTACCTCTGATTTTACATCCACGCTAACACACTCAGATTATTTGGTGCAGAGTCTAAACATCAGATTGCAGGTCCAACAGAAAACAGTGGCAGCATGCATCAGTGATCAGTTTGAATGGAAGTTAAAAAGTCTGAAACTTTACCCAGTGAGCTAAGATGCAGTGTGCTACAGTGTAGAACTTGGGATTTCTAGAGATGTTGCGATACCGTGGTGAGTTCTGTATGAACCTTTCTGAGCCTTTTGATCATACATCAGCAATCAATAGTGTAACTGAGCCAAAAGAGACAACTTGTTTTAATGGAAATACTGTCCTTTCCAATCCATAATATTACTTGACAGTTGTACCACCAACAAAGACAATTCAAAATTGAGGGTTGACAAAGACTAACAGATTTTGGGTCTTTCAGTTCAAGAGAACTGAGAACAAGAGAACACAGAAAACAATGTCAAAAAGTGCAGACCAAAATGTGAAGTGCATTAAGTAAAACAGTGTCTTAAGTCAGCTTGTCAGGAAGAGCTGTGAGTGAAGGTATCACAAATGTTAGCTTAGCTTGTTTTAAATCCAAAATTTATTCCAAATGAGGATTTAAATTTATTTAATGTCCATCAATGAAAGGGATTGTTATCCTGATCAGGTTGAATTAGTGGCTTTTCAGTTCAGATATTCCTCCTAACAGCAGAGGTTTTCCTTTCTTTGAGGGGTTTGCATGGTGTCCCAAGACTAAATAGGACGTATGATCCCTCAAGGGGGCTTCTCAGTTGGCAGTGCCACTAATGGATCTCTGATTTTAAGCTCCCAGGAAGCATATCTTAGTTACTATCTGCTCCTTTTAAAGAGGTAGGTTCTGGTTTGAAAAGTAACAGAACCTTGATTACATGCTCCCTTTGGATGCCTAAACTCCAAACCATGAGGCTTTGGCAAGGTTCAAGACCAACAGTCTACCCACTCTGTAACTCCTGAGGCTACTACTACCAAGCTCATGACCAAAAGTGAGGACAGGGACATTGATCAACTTGTAAACTGAAAGATTTCCCTGTGGTCAGCTTTACTTACTTTGAAACTTAAGTGCAATCACCACATTACTGCTGAGGCTGCATCAGGCCAATGTGTCGATGTCACAATCAATGTTACCCTCTCTCCTTAACAAGAATCAATGCCAGTGAACTCCCTGTCTTTGGTCAGTCTGTTTTCTGGTGAGGCGGCCCATGGCCTTAGACTGGAGGGTACTCAATGAAGGTCAAAGTTTGATGAAGCAAAAACAACCACATCTGTGCATAAAGGGAGATCTTATTCCCCAAGGTAAGAAACTTCAAGGCCCGTCCATATAAGTTCTAGTTAACATCTAGGCTAGGAGAACTCTTGAGTAGCACAAAGCCTACTATAAGAAATGTTAAATTGACATAAGACTTTGTGCACCACTAAAAAATATGAGCACACAGTGGGAAAACCCCTCCTAGTGTGCCAGCCTCCTTATTAATGAGTCACATAACTTGCCAACGGGCATTTAGTCACTACAACACAACCCAAACAGCACTGCCATCTTTGCCAACCCCAGACTTTGCTCATGAAAGCTCCAGGTATGGACAACACTGAAACCACAAAAGGCATACACTATCCAAACATGCTGACAGAATTTAAGGACAAGCCGTCCATCAACAGGACTCTTAGTGAGAATGTCCGCATACTGGTATCTCATTGATTAAGGCTCTAGACACTTCTTGAAATCAACAGATGGCCCCAGCATCCCAGATAGTGTTCGGTGCTGTGAAGAATCCAGACAGCTGGAGTTTTTGTCTTACAGTGACTGGGCGGCTCATGAAAACAGTCCTAGTACCCTGACAGTGCTCCCAAAGGGACATGATTGTCTTTTACCAACTTCCAAGAGAAACCATGCAAGAAAAGAGAGCTAGTACACTGCTGCATGGCCAAGACCTATTCACCTTCTTCCTCCTATAATTGAGGTTCCTAAATCTACTCCCTGAAACATACTGAGTTGGGTGATGACCCTTTAGACCAGGCATTGCATGGCCTGAGACACGGGGAGCCAACCACATGCATTAATAGTGCAAACTGGCAACAAGGAAAAGCATGGACCCTGACGTCACGATGTCCGTTCGTACTAGCATTCATTCTCTGCATGCATTTGTGCTTCAAGGATCATGCACTTTGAGAAGTACAATGTGGCCAAGTTCAAGCTTCATGGTGGCATAAGGGTTAGCGCTGTTGCCACACAGCAAAAGGATCCCTGGTCAGGGCCTTTCTATGTGGAATTTGCATGTTCTCCCAGAGCATGCATGAGTATTCCACTTCCTGCTACATACCAAAACATGCTCATTAGGTTAGTTTTGTGCCTGCATTATCCACAGATGTGAGTGTACATATGCCTAGTTATCCATCTCTATGTCAGCCCTGCCTCCACCCTACAGGCAGCTTGAGTCAACTCCAGCCTGCAGCAAACCTAGAGTAGAACCTTTTCCAAAATACACACCTGTGTCATCACTGTTTTAACTTGGGGCAAAACATATCAAAACTGAAAGCAAATATACAGTATACAGTATACAGTACAGTAAGGGAAAATCCCACCCTTTGGATCTGACCAAGGCCTGGCTATAGTCTGGAGGATAGTGTTTCTGAAACTAGGTTTCCAAAATCATGTAAAAGGTTGCCTATGGAAAACAGTAGTGTTGCACAATGTCGTGGGTGATTCCTGTTGAGTGCTTGAGCCCAAGTCAAGCACCTTCTTGGTCAACTCCTGCCCCAGGTTCAGCAGTTTTCAGTGAAGGTGGAGGACTTGGGGACCAAGCCCAACTCACCAACCTTCTAGGTTGCTTCTTGCCCCTGATACTTTACGCTCTACCCTGGTGGGTGGTAGCTCTTGGTGCTCAAAACCAAGTTGCACACTTGTCTGCTATATCTTCATGCCCCTGGTATACCAGCTTCTACCTAAAGCACATTTTGTGCCAAAATAAAGCAGTAAAGCTGTTGAAGAGGGCAGCTAGCCTTTTAGCTAGATGGAGGGACATACATGTTACATAAAGAGGTTTTCATATCCAATTGTGAGACTGTACAAACTTGAGCACAATCAACTTGATATTTTGATGGCCAAAATGGCTTCTCTGTTGTGTTAATGCTTGTAGCTCGGGTCAAAGGCATAACAGAAATGTCTCGAAGGTGAAATCAGGCCAGTCTGCTCCTGTAAGTCAGTGTTACGCATGTATAACTGACATCCTTGGTCCCTGAGTGTAAGTGACCCCACATACCTTGGGAACACCCAAATAATCTTTTGCAACAGTCGAGAACAAACCAAAATAAACTTGCTAATCCATGCCACTTGTGTTTCTGAAGAATTTTTTTGGTCAGAGCCTATAGATAATGGATAGACATTGAAGACCATGAAACTGGTCACTGATCTGTACTTGGTATCTTTCTTTGCAAATTCATGACCTTGTTAAGGGAAGGATAAGCGGTATCGGAACATCTCTAGTAATTAAATGATTGATCTGTCTTATCAGTGAGTGGACTGGTCCTTTCTAATCCCTTGGTGTGTCATTCAAACTCATGCAGCTTGTTTTAACCATGAGGAGTGGGTGTAGCACAACGGAGGTTCAAGGATGGTTGGAGATGTCTGGACTTCACCTGAGGCCTCCTTAAGTAAAGGCACCTTAAGGAACCTTACATGTGGGATGGTACAGCAGGCAGTCAAACAGCCCCATCCAACCCCTCTACTCTAGTGTCCATATGGAAGAGAAAACGGAGGTGCTATGACCTGAAGAGTAGACCAGAGATAATGTGGTGGTTCACCAGAAAAACAAAAAACTGCCACTGGAATAGAAAACAAAAGTAAACCACGACTCCATGGGCATGTATGAATGGGAATGAGTGGCATTTGTGGCTCGGTTTCTCTTTTCGTTGCTCTGGTGATCGATTTACCTGGGATTTGGAAGTGCACAGCCCCACAGGTGTTGCTTTAGAGTCTGCACCCAGCCAATATCTCGGATTGGCTGGCAGAGTTGTATGTAGTGGTACTGTTTTAGCACAACCCTTCAAATGAATCAGAATGTCACTCATTAGCACACGACAAATCGGACACAGCATCATCCAAATGTGACATCCTAAGATACTCTAACCATGACACCAGCATGTGAAAGAACAATGTGATCTCAGCAAATGTACAGTCACACATTTGTGGGTGTTCTGCTGCAGAAAGTTTGTTCTTAAACTAGAAGCTGAAGAAGCACAAGGCAGTCGATTCTGGAATAAGTGTCTGGACATCCTTTCACATGCATGCTGCTCTATACATTTCACGAGTTATGGACCCTTTGTTGGCTCTCTGATCGCTCTGCTAACCCACCAATCACAGATTACCCCCTCCTAGCAACTGGTGCTTGGTTCTGGTTTGACGAACTTTTGTCTAGGAAAAGGCTTATCAGTGCATTTTGATGGAAGCGTGACCATTATTTTGTTTCTTCACTATGGTTAATTGATGCTTGGTGTGTCCGCAAGAGAGATTAAGGATAAGAGTGATAGGACTGTGATCCCCAAGTGTTTTTTTTTTTTTTATCATGTTTCCTCAATTTACATGGATTTAAAAACTGTAGACCACCAGACTGGAAATTCAACCAATTTACCCATTTACAATCACAAACAGTACTTACTTAGGCTCATAGGTAAGAGAAAACATAGATACTGGTAATATTTGATATTCCAGTCATGTTAAGTATAACAATACTTTATGGTGGTGTTTCTCAAATAGTGAGGCATGACCATCAAGGGGGCATGATCAAAAGCCTGTCTGGGCAGGACCGCAGCCTAGTTTTACTCAGGGATCCATGGAATTTTGAGAGGCCACCAGAGGTGCTGATGGTGGAAGTTTGTGCTTGCAAAGCACTTGAAACAGCACTCAAGAGAAACTTTATTTAGCTCATCATGAGATGTTTATTGACACACCTCTGTATTGTAAATCACTCATCAGTACAAATCACTACTCTCCTGTTTCACCAAAATAATAAGATCAGCGGGAGCACTGTTTATAAGGAGAAACACAAAACATAGAATTTGATATTTAACATGTTAGGATATCCAGTTAGCTATGCTGCCTAAAACAATGCAACTTTTGACACTTGTGTGCTATTAGGGCAGGGACTGACATACAAAAGAAGTTAAAAAAAAAGGATAAACATTTGCTAACACTGGTAGGGTGAGATGTCACAATATTTAAAATCATTTCAACAAGTTTTTCTCCTTATCAAGCTGTATTTTAGGCTGTTTTCCTGCCACTGAGGCAAAGTGTCTGAAACAGTGTGACTAATCAAGGCATGTATCCACAGCTACCATTTTTTGTGCTACAGGCTCTCATCACTGCAACCAAATAGGCTATGTGTTTGCTGACATTTATCTGTCTGTTAGCGAAGTTTATTGAAAAGTTGGAGTAATGTTGGTCATGGCACAAGGAAGAAGTTATTAGCTTTTGGATGTGAACAACAATGGAGTAAGGGAAAGTGATGTGACTAGTATTTCAAGGGAACAATTTCCTGGTCTTCAGCTTCTATAAGTGGTGGGACAAAGTTTTTCACTTTATTTTTATTAATTAATTTCTAAATACAAGCTAATTTTTACACTACAAAGTAGGAGATCTGTGGTAACTGAACGCAGAGCCCCAATAGAACAACAGAATGTATTTGAATTACTACCACTACTTTTATGGCTATTACCTGCTTCAAAAATGTAAGCATAATATCTTACTTGAGGTTTATACGTTATTCTGGATATCAGCACTGCTGGGATTATATGTGGCGCTTTGCTTGAGGCCTCAGCTGGATCACCACAATGTTCAGAACATTACTCCCTCTACTGTAATATTGCTCATGGGGTATTTTTAATTGTTCAAATGAGAGGGAGTGTGGCAATAAAGGTTTTCGTCTAACCAGGTAACACTACCCAAGGAGAGCCAGGTTTGACAAAGGGTCACTTCCTGGTAAGGGTGGGACTTGACAAAGCATCAATGTGAATATATTAAAGGCAAGATGCAAACATAATATATTCTTTTTGACTTCAAACAACATGCAGGGTTTACAGAGGATGCCAGAGCTCATGCCAGAATGTGGCGCAGTCTAATATAAGCAGAGAAAAAGGCTGTGAGAGCAAATTCTCTTCCATGTGGATTACTTCAATGTTTGTCTAACAAAGACAAAGACTGGGACAGGGAGGAGAAATGCTGACAGATACCTGCAACCTCTAATCTTTAAACAAAATAAAAAAGCAAGACACTTTTTCTGCTTTTTGCATTTATTTGTTCATTAAATATGAGCAAGCAGATAGAAACACAAGCACGTCACAGTCAATATTATTATTTTTGCCCAAGACATAACTTTCTTCACCATACTTCCTATCCGTATTTGCCTATAATCACAAAGATAGCACAGGGTGTGTGTTTGTGCTGAGCACCGTTTACATTTACTGCACCTACAAGCCCACTCCTCCCTAGAGTAAAATAACAAAGAGGCCCCCAACCAAAGGCTGCAAAATGCAAATGAGTCGTCCCTGATGGGGCTCAGCTTGGATAGACATGGCGGTGGTGGAGATGGCCGCTGTCTCAGACACCACAGAAAATAGAGAAGGTATAAGCATCCATACATAATGTAGGGGAGGATGCTGAGAAGCTATGATGAAGACAGTAAGATGTAACAGGAGCACAAGGATGACGAGACAGTACAGTGCTCTTCTAAAATCAAAAGCTTGATAAAATGGTGCTTCTCTACATGTACGAGCTAAGACTTAAAATAACTGAAGAAGTCCTGTTTTAACATATAGACAGATACAAGCTTTATATATACAAGGGAGCTTATAATTGGTTTAAACACGTACAATACAACTTACTTTATGTTCCCGTATTCTTCAGCACATCAAACCAACATACTTTACTCACTTTTACCTGGCAGTGTTTGGAAAACAAGCAGAACAACATGGCTTCAGACACAGAGAGTGATGACTGGCAGAGTCCAAGACAGAAGAAGGTAAATGTATTTTTACATAAATGTGTCTATATTAAGATGGATGAATAAAATAACATTGTAGTAGAGTGGTTATTGTTCCTTGAGTATGTTCATCTTCCAAACAATCTGGAAGAAAGTGAGGTCTTAAAATGGATGACATGTTTGCAGCTAGGTCTCTGAATGACAGAACAAAACTAGCTATTAGGTCAAAACATACAATGTAAGGATGGGCAGTGCGATGACAACACAAGGGAGGCCAGAAGGACTTTAGTTATTCGACGATAGCAGCCAGTTTTGTAAGCTCAACCTTTCTTTAACAACTCAAAGTTCATCTTTAACAGCTGAGACACATCTTATGTGGTTGTGTGTCTTCTGTGTCTAGTGAAAAAAACCCACAAAGTTCATGTATCTTGTTCTGTTGCTGTTAAAAAGCAGTATGCAGGGTAAGTTTTGCAGGAGGCTGGTTTTCAGCCCTTCCTGTGGCGCCTTTTCTGCATATTATGTCCCACTCTCTCGAAACTTCATACCAAATTTTTAGTACCTTATAAGTCTTCATTAAATAATATAAAAATCAGGTCTGCATTTGGACTTTAAAATTTAATCCAGATAAACCCAAACTAGAGTAGCCATGCCAAGGTCAGAGGCCCGATCTGACAGTTGTCGAGTTTTGGGACCCATAGGCCGTAAAAGTCTATGGTTTCATTTTTTGTGGTCAATCACTGAAAAGAACCATTAAAACCTTTTCTGAGACACCTAATGACCTCCTGACAGAAAGTCTAGCATGTTTATGTTTTTATCTTATCTCCTATGATTACCTCGGCCAAAGGTGGTAGTGCTTTTGCCACTGCTTGTTTCTTTGTTTGTGAACAAGTTAACTGAAAAACTGCTGAACATATTTAAGTAAAATGTTCAGGCAATATTGGTCACGACACAAGAAAGAAGTGATAAGATTGCAGATTCATGACTTTTTTAAGGATTTGTTAACATTGTGTGATAGGGCAGTTGTGCACATTTTCACTAAAAACTCAGTAGTTTCTCAGTGGATCTTAATGACATCTTTAGGAAGAGTTGGTTATGGCACAAGGGAAAACTGGTTTGATTTAGCTGGTGATCTGAATCTAGATGTGGATCCAGGAACTTTCAAGTATCTGTTGAAAGTGTGAGATAGGGCAGTTTGCCACATTTTTTTAAAAATAACTCAATACACGTAAGTCTTCAGAGAATTCTGATGAATTTTTCAGGGAATGTTGGTCATGACGTAAGAGGCAAGAAATGCAATTCAGGTGATCAGACTCTAGATGTAGATCTAGAATATTTTTTCAAAGACTTGTTAACAGTGTGATACAGGGCAGTTTTTCACATTTTTGTCAATAACTCTCCCGAAAATGTTGGGAATGCCTTGGTGTTGTTGTATATAATTTAAAGGCTACGCTGTTTAGATGGTTGTGTTTCAATTTAACAAGTCAATCCTCCGTCTCTGACTTCTGTCTAACTATATGCTTCACCATTACTCTCAATGCCTTGACTTCATACACTATATTGCCAAAAGTATTCGCTCACCCATCCAAATAATCAGAATCAGGTGTTTCAATCACTTCCATGGCCACAGGTGTATAAAATCAAGCACCTAGGCATGCAGACTACTTTTTCAAACATTTGTGAAAGACTGGGTCGCTCTCAGGAGCTCAGTGAATTCCAGCGTGGAACTGTGATAGGATGCCACCTGTGCAACAAATCCAGTCGTGAAATTTCCTCGCTCCTAAATATTCCACAGTCAACTGTCAGCTGTTTTATAAGAACATCGAAGTGTTTGGGAACGACAGCAACTCAGCCACGAAGTGGAAGGCCACGTAAACTGACGGAGCGGGGTCAGCGGATGCTGAGGCGCATAGTGCGAAGAGGTCGCCAACTTTCTGCAGAGTCAGTCGCTACAGACCTCCAAACTTCATGTGGCCTTCAGATTAGCTCAAGAACAGTGCGCAGAGAGCTTGAAGAAATGGGTTTCCATGGCCGAGCAGCTGCATCTAAGCCATACATCACCAAGTGCAATGCAAAGTGTCGGATGCAGCGGTGTAAAGCACGCCGCCTCTGGACTCTAGAGCAGTGGAGACGCGTTCTCTGGAGTGAAGAATCGTGCTTCTCCATCTGGCAATCTGATGGACGAGTCTGGGTTTGGCGGTTGCCAGGAGAACGATACCTGTTGGACTGCATTGTGCCAAGTGTAAAGTTTGGTGGAGGGGGGATTATGGTGTGGGGTTGTTTTTCAGGAGCTGGGCTTGGCCCCTTAGTTCCAGTGAAAAGAACTCTGAATGCTTCAGCATACCAAGACATTTTGGACAATTCCATGCTCCCAACTTTGTGGGAACAGTTTGGAGCTGGCCCCTTCCTCTTCCAACATGACTGTGCACCAGTGCACAAAGCAAGGTCCATAAAGACATGGATGACAGCGTCTGTTGTGGATGAACTTGACTGGCCTGCACAGAGTCCTGACCTCAACCCGATAGAAACACCTTTGGGATGAATTAGAGTGGAGACTGAGAGCCAGGCCTTCTTGTCCAACATCAGTGGGTGACCTCACAAATGCGCTTCTGGAAGAATGGTCAAAAATTCCCATAAACACACTCCTAAACCCTGTGGACAGCCTTCCCAGAAGAGTTGAAGCTGTTATAGCTGCAAAGGGTGGACCGACGTCATATTGAACCCTATGGATTAGGAATGGGATGTCACTTAAGTTCATATGCGAGTCAAGGCGGGTGAGCGAATACTTTTGACAATATAATGTATGTTGTGCTTCCTACTTCAGCCAGTTGCTCCCTGATTGGCTATGTTCTGGTCCATGTGACAAAACACACAGGACATCCTCAGCTGTCCACTGTGCACTCCACACACATCAAGGTTTCTAATCATAAATATTCAACATGTTTAATATTTACAATCTCAAGTGGGGGTGGCTATGATCCTCTTCTTGTGGAGGATAAATGACCAGATAATCAGGTAAGATCATCTGTAGGACCAATGAAAGATTGGACCTTTGCTGACTTTGTTAGGAGGTGAAGGTCTGAGCCGCTGTTTATCTTGTAGTGTGTGCCCAGCTTGATCTGACACAGGACTCTTGTAACGGACAATAATATAATGCAGTCTGACCTTAGCATAACTGTGATTTGACTGGAGTTAGCAGAGAAGAAGAGAGGATTGTTCATCATTTTCAGTCAAGTTGGGCCAAAGTTACTGCTGATTAGGCAACTTACATATGAAAAATTTCTGTCTTAACAGGAACACGTTGGACTTTGTGGTCATGGATGATGATATTACCCACCTCTATCAGTAACTGGCTAGTTGAGAACCTTCTGCTGTCTTTACTAATGAGCAATCAAGAGGTAACTGGTTGTATGTCAATGTGCATACTATACCCTTACTTCTGTCACCTCCTACCTTATGGTGATACCTGAAGACATAAACCCAACTTGCCATTAATGCTGTCCAACTTCCTGTCAAAGACTGACATGGAAAATGTGGAGCATGATCTTTAAGCGTCCATGCTGCCCTGTTTCCATTTTGTTAAGACTTAAGGAAGTCTGAAGACTCCATTAGCTCAACATGATCATACATTTTTGTAGCAGGGGCGTCAAATGGATAAAACTATTCTTAAAAAAGAAGAGATCAGGACTCTAGCATAGTGAATAAATGTAATGGATGGCAGAGGCTTGTTAGTCATTTCTTTAAATCCATGCTTCAACCATACAAATCCGTCTTAAGGTATTCCAAAGAGTGGCATTAAGCACAATTTGAGCTGTCTGCTATCGTCCCTTTGCAGTCTAATCACATTGGATCCGGTCACCCTCGGCAGTCTGCATTTTAAATAAGCCAAAGGGGTAGTGTGTGTTTGAGTGTGTTTCAGGGCGAGCTACTATGATTGCGTAACAAGCGGCGAGGCTTTGCAGGGGGCTTAGTGTTGTTAATTATCACATCGTTGGGGGTGACTACTCTGAATTATAGTGTTTTAGACCGACAGCTCTGCACACAAAACAACCTGGACCACTCTATAAAACATCTCCTGCTCCACTGAAGTCATCGCTCTCTGATTCTGAGAAATGTTGTTACTATAACATTTCACTCCGACTGCACAGCGGCGCCGTCGTCTCTTTCAGCAGGAATAATCATCTGCTGTGCAAATGACTGGTGTTTCTGCATAATCAGTGAAGTGTGACCCAGATGGGAGCTGGCAACAAAATTTGTGTTACAGAAAAGATTAGAGTGAATTAAATACCAATGTATGAATGGGTCTTACATAGGGCTGGGCAATACATGCAGTTCAAGATTTGATTATTTGTGAGAATTTTGTTCATTTGATTCTGATGAAATAAAAAGATGCTCCGTTGAAACATTGTTTACAGTTAAAACCACGAACAGCGATATGCTTACTGACCACAAAATGATCAAAAATGATTTGGCCTGAAATTTTGATATCTTTTTCAAACTAGATTTTTGAGTTAGTGTTAGATTAATAAAAAGTAAAAATTATTGATTGAAGTTGTAGACACCATGAATCTGGTAATTTATTGCTTTTAATTATCAAAAAATTCAGACAAACTTTCAAAATATTCATCACAAATTTGCACAAATTTAACAGAACTCTGTCTCGCTTTGGTTAAATATCCAACAAATAATCATTAAGTTTCTGCATTTTTTCGATAGCATTTATATTAAAACAATGACACACATAGGGGCAGGTGCAGAGCACAAAGAGGATGGATTTTACGCCTTGATTATACATGGATGTGTTCTGTGTGTATCATGATTAAAACAATCATGCTAGATCTTATTTCCTGTAACAACTCTATCATTTTTGCACTGTAATTACTTTTGTTAATTTGTGACCAGATAACATCACAGTATGCTTTGTGTCTTTCATTAAAAAGTACACATATGATTTTCAGTATATATTGCCCAGCCCTAGTTTCACCTGAATGGATGAAAGCAGAGTGTATTGATCCTTCAGATGAACTGACAACAGTCTTTTTTAACAGCCTACAACAGAGTTAAAAAATGAGACACTGGATAACAAAAGCACGTTTAACAAAGCATAATGACATTATAAAACAGACTGAGCGCTGTGAGCTCTTCCATGAACAGAGAACAGTAGCAGAGATGAAAAAGCAGGTACAAAAACAAGCCATGGACAAACCAAGCGGGACATTTATCAAAGATTTTCAGATTTGCTTGTTAATTTTGCACATGAAGAGGTCACATCCAAAGAGCCAATCTGATCGTCTTTCTCCAGAAACAAGAAGAAGAGAAACAAAAATCCTTGATAAAGTCAACAAAGCAATCTGCTCAGCTGATCAGAGCCAACATTTGAGCATTGCTTCTCGGCTTGTGGGCCCATGCAGCGAGAGCCATCCATTGGCTAACAAGACAGTAGCCATGGCAACCTGGAGATGGAGGCGAGCAGAGCAGAGTGGGGGGGGGGGGTGGGGGGGGGGGGGGGGTGGGCGGCATCAAATGGCTGAGGAAGAGGATGCTCCCGCCCACTCCTTACTACAGAGATATGTTAAAGCATGAGGTGGGAGGAGCATGTCATGTCTAAACCCCAACATTTAATCGTTTTGTTATTGTTGTGAAAAGGAGGCAGAGAGGTAGTGAGAGAGGACAGAAGAACGAGAGGCTGAACAAGAAGAAGAGCAGAAACTGTGGTGGCCCTGAAGTACAAAACACAACAACAAATCACAAAAATCAAGTAAAAAACAAACAACAAATAATTGAATACCACAACAAATAAAAAAATCAACAAGTCACAAGAACAACTGATTAAAAACACTACAAAAAAATCAAAATACACAACAAGAAATAAAAAAAATGACCAAAAAACATAAAATAAATCACTAAACACAAAAGCAATAGAAACTGCAATAGGATATCAAAAACACAACAGAAACATCAAATAAAAAGCAACAACACACAAACCAAAGCTGTAACAACAAACAAAAAACAAAACAAAAATACAAATGTATAGTTATTGTTTTCACATTTACTGATTTTTTTTCTATTGTTATTGCACTTATCTTATTTTTCCAATTTAAGGACACTATATTAATCAAGAAATGGAGCAACAAACAGAAAATACAACAAAATTTTAAGAAAACAGCAACAACAAATACAAAGATAACAAAATCAAAACACCACTGAATCAATGAATTTAGTATATGTTGTGTTGTTGTGGATTTGTTGATGTGATATATTGTATCCTTTAATTATTGTTGCATTTTATTATAATACAAAAACAAAAACAAATAAAGAGTACCAAACTATGATTGTGTGTTTAATTTGTTGTTGCATTTTTTTTTATTTGTAATCTTTTTAAGAAACAATGGCAAAACTTCATATTTTTGCATTTATTATTTGCTGCATTTCTTATTTTCTTGTAGAATATTTTAAATTGTCACAAATTCTGACGGAAACAAAAACTACCATAAATTGCTGTGTTTTTACTTGCTGTTGCGTGTTTTATTTCTTGTGCTAAAAATTCGAAAGCAAAACAACAATCTGCTGCAATTTCTCAAATTTGCTGTTCTGTTTTCTGATTAATCACTATTTTATGTGTTTCTTTTTCTATCTGAAGTTTTCTGTATTGGTTGTATTGCTGCACTGTTTTTGTTTTTTTCAAACAATGACTATCATAAAAGTGCAACAACAAATAGCTACACAAGAACTTAGCTTTTTTTATTACAAAAAAATGATTTTCTTTTGGCCACCAGGAAAAATATTAAACATTAAATAGTGTTGCATGCTTTACCGCATTTTTTATTTGCCGTTACATTTAATTTTTCTGTTTTTTCACAGGGACAAATAAAAAAGCGCAACAGCATATAACCACAAAAACAAACTAAACTGCTGTTTCATTTTTACTACTGTTTCATTTTCGTATTTGTTGATCATTTTGATTTGTTGTTGCACTTTTTCAAAATCTTTTTTCCAATCTTTCTATTTGTTGTTTTGTTTTTTTTGTTTGTTGCTGTGGCATATTTTTAGTTTCATTTTTTAAAATGTCTTTCTTAAAAGTTTTATTTATTCTTCATTTGCATATTTGCTACCAATAAAATTTGTTTTCAAAGTATTTTTTTTACCCAACTATTAGTTTTCATTTGTTATTGTGTTTTCTCATTTGTTGTGGTTTTTAATGTTGTGTTTTATGACCTGTTAAAATGCTTTTTTTGTCATTGTTGTTTATTTGTTGCAGTTTCTTAATTTGTTGTTTTAGTTTTTATTTGTTGATGTTCTTTGTGATCTGCTGTTCTGTTTGTCTGTTTTGCACGTCAGGGCCACCATCAGAAACAGAGGGATAGATGAGAATTAAAGATGAGATTCTGAAATAATTTTGCAGCCTCTGTGATTTTCCCCCAATAAAATAAAAAAAAAAAGGAAAAATAGTGCTAAATGGTTTTTACTCTTTTGCCTCAGCCAGTTTGTTGTTCATCTCTTTACTTTTCTCCTTGTCCCCCACCGCCGGCCGGTTCTCGGTCTGGTTCTCGGAGGTCGTCTTCTTGGAGCCCTTCAGCGCGGCGCTCTGCTTATCTTTGGCTTTCTTCACTGGTTTGCCCTGGCCCGCTGCGGTGGCTCCAGACTTTTTGGGTTTAGAGCGAGGGACACTATACCTGTCAACCTGAGGATGGTGGATAATGGACATGAGATTCCTGAACTTTAACCTCCTTCATCTGTACTCATAAATCTGTGATGTGCAATGAGATGTGCATGAGCAAGAACCTCACAACTAGGGATGCCCCGATCATATTTTTTGCTGCCAGTTTCAATCACTAATCACCTGTGAGCAGGGCTGCCCACAGAAAAAGCTGGGCCACTGCAAGGCCTCATAAATGGGCCCCCAATGCAATCTGATAATATTAATGCACTAAAGTAGGACCTGTAGCGTTAGTGCTAGTTTCCATAACCATTCAGCTGTGGCACATACAAGGAAAATAAGATTTTGAAAGTAAGAAGTATGATGATGCTATCCTTAAAGCTAGCTACAGTAAGTCCACCAACAATGTGGATTGGGGATCAGCCGATAATCAGCGCTGATATTCGGCATTTTGATGCATATTGGCATTTAAAACAGGGTTATTTTAGTTTTGATGCAGTCGCGCTGCTGTCTCTACTCTGTCTCCAGCATTGTCCCACCCACAGCATCACCTGATTGGTTACACACTCTGGTTACACGCAGAGCCGCACATGGGTAACAGCCAATCAGCAGTGAAAGCTGTGCATGCACATTGCTGCTCACACAAACGACGGAGAGGAGAAAAGTTCTGACGAATGGAGAAAACCCAGCGCTGTTCCTGGGGACTTGGTCTCCAAGGTGAATTAAGGCAGCAGACTCTCTCAAGATTGTAATAAACATTCCAGTCCTACACAACTCACAACTATTAGTAACATTACTGTGAGGTCATTAATGTTATATAAACATAAGCGGCAGCCTTTCGCTCACAGTCCCTCCAGGTGTGCCTGTTTATCACTTGAAACAAGGTTGCTGATAATATTGATATGGAAACAGTCCAAGAGAATAGTCAAAAGCCTGTAGAATGCTGCGTAGTATAGCCTCCCGCCACTAGTTGGGGCTGCAGCTGCGATTTTTGGTCCTGCCATCCAGCCTATTGTTGCCCCAGGAATACACAACCGGATTTGTGCAATGACAGGCTTTAGGTCAAACAGTTCAGAAGTACTTTGTTATAAAATGCACATACAGCTGCATTTAGGCTGCATAAGGTAACAGTTCCATATTTACTAGAGTGATGTGTAACCATATTCTGCACAGATTTGCAGTCCATTAAGAGGACCAGATCTGTTCTAGTTATGCCAAAGTTAGCTGCAATCTACTTGATATTGTCAGTGAACGCTACGTTAGCTTGCTAACTGTTGTGATATTTTGGCAAATTCAAGCCACAACTCAGTGCTTTTTGGTTTGCTTGCCTCGTTCAGTCCTTGGTTGGTTCGGATGTCTTTCCCTGCATACCAAACTCTGGTCCGCTTAGAAGTGAACCAAGACCCCCTGTTCCAGAGCAGACCATAGTTCAGTTCTTTGACCTGCACAAAAGTTTGTGTGACCTTTACTCCATTCTAAATCAGCAGAACTTTCCATTGTTAGGTACGTGTCAGGTCTATGGCACCTGAGTCTAACAAATAAGTATCTGAAAATTATATCTTTTAAATTTTCCTCCCCAAACAGCTTTAATATATACACGTGTATTTATAGAGTTTCTTCCAAAACCGAAATGTACCTGTGTTGAAGTTACATTTTAATTATGATTCTTTATTTGCCTTTGCCTTATTGGTGTGTATCCAACAGGACCTCAAACACATCATGTGTTGCTCTGCCACTTTGTTTAGTTAGCAAACAAGCTTATTGATAGCCTTAATCAACATGAACAGTGTGGAAGATGTCAACGAGCATCGTACACTTTGTTAAACTTCAGTTTGTTCTTTTAATTATTTCCACAAAATGACACAAGTCCCATGAAAACTGCAGTGAATTAGAGATACTGATGTGAAGACCAATTTTAGGTTGTATGGACCCTTACACAACACGTGGGATATTAATTATTTTACCTAAAGAAGCAAAGTCTTTGCCAATGGATGCTTTGTTTGGAGCCACTGTCACAATAGGCAGCAGCTTTTGAGCGGATGGTCAACAATGCTGCATATTAGCTTAATTGATTTACTATGCTGATGTGTTTATTGGCAGTAAAGTGAATTAAACTGTTAAATTAAACTTCAGTGCACACAGTGATTCCCTCTGCCACAGAAACCAAAACCATTAACCACTGGTTGTTGACACTGTCATTAGAAGTGTAATTCTAATCTACCCTTTGTTCAATAAGAGTCGGACCCTGGTCGATCGGGGCATCCCTAAAACAACATCCCTATAATGGTCTCAGCACAGGTGTGGTCTTACCTGTTTGGTGGGGTCTATATAGGGCTCACTGTACAGACTGCGTATCCTCCTCCTCTCCTGGGCCTTGTTGTCAGCAGGCTGCAGTGGCACCTGGGGCTTGAAGGTGGCGCTGTAGCTGGTCTCTAGACTGGTCTTCTCTGTCGGTGGCAGGTACTGAGATTTGGCCCGGATCATCTTTGCTGGCTTCACATCTCTGTAAGCTTTGTACTCCGTTCTGTGGAGGAAAGAGAAAATCAAATGTCAGGAGGACATCCTAAAAAGGAGACATGCATATTTTTAAGATGTCTTACTTCTCCTTTAATTCAGAAATGAAAGACAAACTTTGTTTCCTATCTTCATTGATAGTTCAGCAGCATAAAAAGGGAGCCCACACAGAAAATACTGCCACACTGCTACTGCCATAAACTTTAAAGTTAGTGTTTTACAATCATTTTGATTACAGCCTGAAAATCTAAATTTGACAGCCCCAGAGCAGACTTGGGGAAGCCTGGTCCTTAGGTTCAGAATCACTGTAGTAGACATGCATCGAAGACCTGGGTGTTATAGCCAAGCATTAAGGACTATAGCATCTATACAGTACACTGGCTCATACAACGGAGCTCTGCTGGTATCCAAAAATCAACCCTTTCTTAGAACAGCACAGATGTGAAGCTCTGCCATCTTCATGCTTTTCAAGAAATTCAAATTACTTTTTACAACCGGTAGATTATTTTGGTTTAAAGTAATCATTTACTTCCTCATTTGAGGATATTTGACTGTATTTTATGATTAATTATGTTTATAATAATCTTTTTGATTTTGTATTTTAATATATTTGTATTATAATGGTGTTTTAGTTCAATGTCCTAAATGTCATGTCTTTTAATTCTTAACATCATAAATGCATGGATTTATCTCTGTGCAGGGCTTTGAATTGCTGTGCATATGGGTAATGCTCTTTAAACTAGAAAAGTTTTATGATACAATCCTGATTACTACGCGCTCCGATTGGACGGCCGAGTCTCTGCTTATGTCTCTGCCTGTGGAGAGCTCCTACGCCGGCATTGCAAGGGAAGCTGGGAAATGGAGTCACATAGGCTTGAAAAATGATGACGTCAGTTTGCAAGTAAACGACATTTCCCATAATGACGTCAAGGGGGCAAAACTGTCAGAACAGCCAAAGAGAAATGAATGGGATTTCCTATCATAAACTTCAAAGTTGTTTTGTGATGTCAATCTGGATCAGATCCACGTGAAATTACGTTACGAACTGGCAGAGATATGATTTTTTTTAAATACCACCCAATGTTAACCTATGGGATTGTTTTTTTTAGATTTTGGGATTTTTTTGCATCCAGACAAATATCCAGATAACCACCTAAATTTAATGGCTTCTTCCTTGGACCAAACCGCACTTTTGGTAAAATTTTCATGTGAATCCATCCAGTAGTTTTTCCGTAAAGTCGCTAACAAACAGACAAACAAACATACGCTGGCAAAAACATAAGCTCCTTGTTGGAGGTAATGAAGCTGCCTTGCCTTACTCTAAGAGCAAACTCACATTAGGTCCAGCTGCCCTCTGTACCCTGCTTAGGCTTGACCCCCTACCATCCCTGTGCCCTGCTGGTCTGCTCTCACACTGCTCCAGCTGCAACCAGCCCCAAACACAATTATGTTATAGCATTGTAATATAACACACAATTTACACAATGGACACAACACAAACACAATGGAAACCATGGAAACCATACTCCTGACACATTTTTAAAATCATGGCTGTGGGGAATGACATACGCACGTGCATGTGCATGTGCCAAGGTTCACCTCTGCTAAGCAAACCAGAGGACTATTCTTTTCTCAAGCCCAGCATGGCTCACTCATACAACAAAAATAAACTGGAATAAAGGCAATAATAGGGATTTTTAAAGTAGTTGTATAACATACATGGCATTAGTGTAAACATCAGCTACAGCGACGGAGGTCAGTTCTGCATCTGTACAAAAGGAGCTGCTGCAAAAGCTATAGTTACATAGTGCTGCAGATGGGAATCGGCAACACCATAATTATAAGAGTTTTAAGTGAAAACAAGCCACAAAGGGGGATAGCAGCCTGTACTGAGCACCTGTACACCTTACTTTTCCACTGCCTGGCCTCTTTGTTTTGGTCCTACTTTGGCACACTGAACAGCTTACGTGTCCTTCCACCACATGTGTACCGACCAGCTGTGGTCTTCAGGCTTCATATTATTACAGTAAACATGATCGATCTGTGGACATTTGGGGACACCCTGTATGCTCTGAACTAACTTAAGTAAGAACAGGAAAACTTCAGTAAATGGAGAGTCAATGGTATTACCTTTAAATAGTGACCTTTTTCAGTTTGTCCTCCAAGTGGTTTAATAACAGAATTTGCCTTATATTGGGTGTTTTTTAAACCTGTGCATCTTCACTAGTCTCCCTATTTGATTACATTGGATTACAATTATTAAATTAATGCTTCAATTGGATATGATATCACGATGCATCACTATGCAACCAAATAAACACATTTTGTAGGTCTCATCTTCCTGTACTTGTTTTTTTTCTCCCTCAGAAACAAAACTGATACTGCAATTTAGCAGCTGTATTTTATTTCATCTACAGTATTTTTGCATCATAATGAATCGACATTTTTTGTTCCAGACTACTTCTACAGGATTTCTTGATGAACGGTAAGCAGTAATGGTTCTTTGTCCTGTTTTCTTTATTCATCATAACTGTCTTTTCCACATTGGGAACATTTTTAAAACAATAATAAAAGTAAATTCCCCTAAACTAATTTATCTTAATGCAGCCAACGTAACAAAAATAGTGTTGCCTCTGCATATCCGGATTAAATGTTGAATTGGTGCATTGGAACAGAAGAGCAGAGTATGTCAGAGGTTGGTGTAGGTGGGAGGAGGTCTGCAGCACGGTCTGTTAGTGAGAAGCTCTGAAACCCTCACGCAGCATTTCTGAAGAAGGTCAGCATTAAATCTGAGCCTGCAGCATGAGCTCTGTATCTGTGCGCTCACATTTGAACAACATACATGACGACAGCACCGCAGCTTCACACAGGAACATACTAAGGTAATCTATCTCAGTAAAACAGACCACATTGTCTCATGTTCACATGTTTTATTCCTCTGCAGCAAATCCCCTCAGCATGGTTCATTTATTAACATGCAGCCAACAGCCAGATTTTACACAAACAGGAAATCTGCTGGTTGCTGATATTACTGTTATTAGGGGCTATAGATAGCAGACATTTACATTATTTATAAATACATTGTTTATTTCCTATTTGATGCTTTGTTTTCCCATGAAACCTGCCGTAGAGAAGAATTCTTTTCTTTTTTTAGATAAAAAATGAAGAGAATTTCTTGAGCAAAATACACAATGCAAAGCAGATATAAAATCCACAGAGGAAGTGAGAACTGGGTTTTACTTGACATGTTTTCTAAGATAAACAAGTTTACAGCTGGTCCAAGACTGGCTGTGGCACAGTTCCAGATCCTGTATTGACCGGGAAAAGTCTCCAAGTCCTCCTCTCCTTTACAGAACCAGACGGACCCTTTTAGTCGTTGCTCTATTAAAATAAGCACCAAGCCTGCGACCAGGACGCCACTGTGACTCTAAATAGTTCAATTTCGCTGTGTCCACAATGTAAATAATAAAGAGCGTAGATCTGTGTGTTTTTCATTGTTTAAATGAAAACACATGATTGGACTTCATGAAAACAAATGATCATACAAGCAAATCTCTTCGTTTATTAGCATGTATACTCCAAAACCGATCGAGTTTGATTTTTGGGAGAAGTGACAGCCCTAATACACGCCCTGCACAGTCAAAAAAAATTTACAGCCATGTCCAGAGTACAGGAGAAAAGTTCACAAGCACAAGGTGTAGCAGTGAGTTTATTTCAGGTTGTAGTTTTCTGTTCATCACTGCAGGGACTGAGAGCCTGTGGGTAAAGTCTACACAGTTTGGTTACACAGACTGACTCTAATTTGCCCTTAGGTGTGAGCATGAGTGTTGCCCTGTGATTGGCTGGTTACCAGTCCAAGTTGTGTCCTGCCTCCTGCCCAAAGACAGCTGGAATAGGCTCTAGCTCAGTGGTTCCCAACCCTTTTTGGTCAGTGACCCCATTTTGGCATCACAAATTTCTGGGGACCCCAGAGACATTTTTTTTCTAGAATTAGTTTTTCATCACGTTTGTTATACTGTACAAACCATGGAGGTTTGTTATGCTGTTTTTTCCTACTTACTGCAAGTTCGTGTGTTAAGTTGAAACGAGGGAACTGAAGCACCAGTTACTGTAAAGTCACGTGATCGCGGCCTTCAATCAAGTTGCGCCAGCTCAGATATTTTTAAATGCTGCATTTTATTTGAACTACATTTATATTTGAGAAAGTGAAAGTATAGAATACAGTTGTTTAAGATTGTGTGTGGCATTTTTATTTTAAAAAGAATAATAATTACTAAAAAAAAAAGAAATTATCAGTAGCCTAATTTCTTTATTTCTTTATCAATTACTAGACATTTCAGGCGAGCCCATTTGAATTCCAGGCGACCCCACGTGGGGTCCCGACCCCAAGGTTGAAAAACACTGCTCTAGCTTCTTGTAACCCCAAATGGGGCAAGTGGCATAAAAATGGATGCAAACACTTTAACGCTGTCATAAAGAGGATTTCTACCAAAATAAAGTTTACAAAATAGAAAAGCACTCAGAAAGTGCAGACCTCCGCCAAGCAGCTCAGGTCCAGCAGTTGCTTTTTAACAACCCCTGTAAAAGACAAAAGATCATCAGATCCTGCCAGGATCCGCACCAAACTACGCACATATATAGAGGCTGTTATTATGTATGAACACAAGTTTTAGGAACATCACTTAATATTTTGATTTTATATGAATTATTGAATGTCGTCAATTGGATTTCCCATTATAATGTTCAATGGTTTTTGTGACTTCAATTTGGTTCGGATCCAGAGGAAATTTACTTTGATGATAAAGACTTGGACCTCATATTATCCTGTAAAATTGGAAGCGATTTTGCAAAAAAATGGCAGTGATATTATTTTTTAAATTCCGCCCAATAATAATTTATGGGATTTTTTTAAATATTGGGAATTTTTTGCATCCAGACAAATAACATATCACCACCAAAATCCAATCATTTTTAGGTTGGGCTATTACCAACATCTCCTGAAAATTTCAGAAAAATCTGTCCAGTAGTATTTGCACAATCTTGTTAACAAACAAAACAGACAGAGATGCGCTGGCAAAAACATAACCTCCATGACAGAGGTAACAATGTCAAAGAAATAATCGTCTAACTTTTTAAACAGAGAGACAAAAACAGACCTTTCAGAAAAGAAACATTTCTTCACTTATACTTATCCTACACATAATGTGAGCAGTAAAATGATGTTTACTGTCCTCTGTCTCCTGCAGTAATATGTTGTGATGCTGCAATAAATCACAAGCACAGAGCCGGCCGCTCTCTGTTGTCCAGGCCTGTAAGATAACTGGGTGTCCCCTGTGGCTTCAGCTCAGTCACAAACAAGTAAACTCTCCAACACTGCACAAATCAGTGCCATCACTGAGGGAGACACGCAAATGCAGCCGAGCTCAGTGAAAAGTTTGTGTTCTGTAAGTAAAGAAAAGCTCTATTAAAGGAAACAGCACTCAGACTGAGGACAGAGGAGGACAGAGGAGACGAGGACGGGCTGAGAGACTCGTTAAGACAATTTGTAGCCTCAGTCTTATGTAGAGGGAAATCGAATCAATAAGTGGCAGCTCTAACACACGGGGAGAGGGCATGTGATGGTGTTGAATGTGATGCATGAGGCGGGGACGGGCACATTGATTTAACATGTCTTAATGTATTACACAGACTCCACGGTTATAGACTGAAGCCCATTTGTGTGAGTCTGTGTCAGCATGAAATCAGTTCTGACCTCGAATGTTCTCATACTGCGTTCTAATGGAAAAACATGGGGGAGTAAAAGGATGGATAAACTACAGACCTGAGTTTGAAGGACCTACAGTGTGATGGCTTTCTGCACCTTCATGGTTTAGTGTGTAGAGAAGGCTGCAGTACGATGAATTAAGCTTGAATAAGACATGCTGGGTCCACCAAAGCACTGTGACAAGAGGCTCAACATGTAAACAAGCAGCAGCAGGTCCTCATACAGATTTACTAACACAGACTATCCCTAAATATTTCCAACTTAATGAAAGACTACCCACACAAGAGCTGTCTCAACAGATTTTGAACAGGGATGAAACAATTACTGATAAAATACTGAAACATTCAGAACAATATTCTATAAGTATATCAGTCAAGATTCAATCACAACTAGAAAAGCACTCAGCGATCGCAGACCCCTTTTAACAACCCCTGTAAAAGATACATTTCTGGATCACCAGAATAGTGCAAGGATCCAGACCAAACTCAGGACATATATGGAGGTTGTTATTATGTATGAACACAACAGGTTTTGGGAACATCACTTAATATTTTGATTTTATAAGAATTATTGAATGTCATCAATGGGATTTCCCATTATAAAGTTCAATGTTTTTTTGTGACATCAATCTGGATCAGATCAAGAGGAAATTTACCTTGATGATAGAGACATGGACCACATATTATTCTGTAAAATTGGAAGCAAATTCGTAAAAAAAAAAATTGCAGAGATGTGATTTTTTAAAATTACACCCAATTTTAATTTATGGGATTTTTTAAATATTTTGATTTTTTGCATCCAGACAAATATCATATCACCACCAAAATGCAATCATTTTTAAGTTGGGCCATTCCCAACATCCCCTGAATATTTTAGCAAAATCATGTGGTAATTCAGTAGTTCTTCCGTAATCTTGCTAACAAACGAACAAACACCAGCAAAAACATAACCTCCTTGATGGAGGTAACAAGCTAAAGTTTGAGCTTGTCATTGTTGTAATGAGTCCTATGATATACTTTTGATCACACACTAGTGCACAAATATGCATCATCTCTTGCAGGGGGAACATAAATGCCAAGAACATCAGCACTGTGACTCAAATCTTTAAAAATGTTGCACCTTTCAATGGTTGGCTTGTACGTTCTGCTACAAGGAAACACCCTCCTCTTCTTCTCAAGATGGTAATGAAATATAAAAGGTGCATCCTCACTTAGCTGTTAGCTCTGTTGGTTAAAATTATGAATCTAAAGTTGAGTCATTGACCTGAGAAATATTTGGCAGAATCCATGTACGTGTTGTCTCAACCAAACTTTGGATCAACCTACTCACAGACAGAGAGGCCAGGCTGAGGCAGGACCTAAGGCCATCTGATAGTTTCACAGCGTGGACCGGCATCCATGTCAATCATGTCCTTCAACTAACTAAACAACTTAATTATACAAACTATACAAAACTGGAAACCCCTAGTAATATACAAATTGACGCAATGTTAAGAAATCCTCCCTGTTCAGAAGAAGCATTAGATACAAGTAAATATGTTTATTTGGGCATTTAAAAACATCCTTCCCTCTCACACAGCATATACTGTACATTAACACAAGATTTGTGATCTAAACCCAATAGAAAGGTAAAATCCACAATCAGACACCACGAGCATGAGAGATTATAAACTGGGGAAATTACTGCTGCGCTAAAGGGTTCATTACAGTGGAGCTGTCTGTGGTGCTGGAAATCAGTAAACCCTGACATATTATACTTTAACACCAATACCACTTCTTTATTTATCACAACCTGATAATAAGTATATTGTCAATAATCACCAAATAGCTCTTAATGTGATGAATCTGATTTCATTTTCAAAGTTTTTTACACTCAAGTAGGGCTGGCTGATATTGCCTAAAAAATAAATCCCCGTTTTTTTTCCCACAACACCTGATTTATGATTTTAATTGATTTTTTCCCTCTAAAAAAAATGACATGGCTCTAGTTTTGCCTTTATGTTGTCAAATTATATTCCCAAACCAAACAGAATTTCCCTCTTAAAGTTAAAGTGTTTGTCATAAAATGTTGATTATGTAGTCAGTCTACATAAACACTGACAGTTGAGGCATTCTCACAGTATATTAACATGAAACGCTCTAATCAATATTTAATCTCACTTGAAAGACAAATACAAGCCTACAAAAGTGCTTGTGCTAAACCTGACCAGGCCTACCATCACGAAAACTGTACATTTTTAGTATTTATATTTTCAAACATTGTAACAACTTACAATTGGTTTAAGTCTAGAAAAAAAATCCATTTTTAATTTTTTAAACTTCTGCAGAAAATAATTTGAATGAATCAATTTATTCAATATATTGGTCAGCCATACACATAAGCAACTGAGTTCAGGGAGAGAAGAAAAGAGAAAATCTGTTCTTATTTGATATGCAGGTCTACATATAGCATGCTGTAACTACCTGTGACAATAATCACTGTTTTCAATATAGAAGATGATACTTGCAATGTGGCTCATTTGCATAAGTAGAGGCAAATCAAATTCTTGATAGTCCTTTTAATTTCATACATTAAAACATGACAGGTGCACTCAAGATGCTCCCCCTTGGCAGTGTAGTTTGTGTGAGTTGAACCCTTTGTGCGTGCTTCATAGACTGAAGTCCATCTTTTTCTCTGACAAGTTTTGCAGCCATGCATCAAGCAGTCCAACTCTTTAGTGGATCTGGGAAAACCAAGACAAACCCAGACATAACGCTGTGCCATTTTTTTCAGCTTAGTTCTGCTTGTTAGAGCATGCAACCATGAGGTTTACAGCTATAAACAAGTGCAGCTCTGGCTGATGGGAGAAAAGGTTTTCTTCAATCATAGTGACTTTCAATAAAGTGACTGACATTTGCAAGTTATCAAACATTTTCACACTTTATGACAACATGCCTGCTTCATTCAGTAAATAAAGCCCATCAATCTAAACTCTCATGAGCTATCAGATGCTGACATTTAATCTTGTTTTAATCCAATTTTTTTGTTAAATGTCATCTTACCAAAGATGATGGAGAGGCCTGTGGTGGTGACATGGCCTTTGAATATAATATTCCCTCTGGTGTTGCAGGGCAAAGAGGTAAAATCATACAAAGACCTCTTACATAACAGGTCTGAAGTCCACTCTCACTGCTCGAGTGGATCAAGAAGCCACAATGCAAAGACAGGTTACACAACAGCGTCCAAGGCCGAGGGTATGAAGCACTCATGTGACACTGCAGTGTGTGTGTATGATGCAGAGAAGAGACAGATTGTGAGTGCAGGCAGGGTTCACAGTGTGAAACACCGGTCTGTACTGTAACATCCCTGCTATTCATGGATGTATGACTGCATAACAATAAGCCTGTGTCTCTCTGAGTCCTGCGTCTGTGTGTGGTTTAAAATCAGCGTCTCCTGGTTCACGGCACGTCATGTCACCAAGCTACGTCGAGCCGATGTAGCTGCAAATCATGTGTGAAAACACAACAGAGTGATACTAATGTCAGAGTATTCCCTTCAGCTCTGAGGATATTATCCTGCAGTTAGTGTTGTCCTCAACGTTCAGGTTAAACTTTTCATTTTACAGTGTTTATCCGTGGCAGAAATCCCCAAAACAACCCCCCGGTTTGTTTGTTTGGATTCTCATTAGCTTCAGAATAAATTAAAGGCTCTCCTCTGTCAGCAGTTTATGTTGTGACAAGGAGAATTTACATGTGAATAAACAAACATAACCCAACATGTATTACATCTTCAGTAAAACAAATAATAATAAATGACATAAATTAATTAGTACAAACTCAAATGAAATTCATAAACAAAACAAAACAAAGGCTCTGACAGAGTCTATTAAATCAGAACATTTAAAGCATGTTAGCACTGAAAGCCCAGTGAAACCATCTCATCACACAGAATAGTTTTAACTGCTGAAGTTTCTCTTCAGGTTCTGAAACAGATTCTTTTAAAACCCTACTGACCGAGGGCAGGGCTAGATGGGGACCTGGAGTGGCACTAAACACCCCTCAAAACCAGATTGACCACCCCAGCCAGAGTCAGAATATGAATAGTTTGACCTGTCAGCATTAATTTGATTATTAGTTTAATCAACAGACACAAACAGTTGAAGTGCAGTGAGGATCATAAAGAGTTAAAGGAACAATATGGGAGTTTCCGCTGCCAGTGGACTCAAAATAAACAAAACAACCGCCTATGAGTCAAGACATAGAGACCCACTCATTGCACCTTCCCTACGACTCCATTCAGCAGAAAGGTCACTCTGTGAGGTGTGTACACTAATCAAAAAACCTGTGTTACAGTTTTGTTTAAAAACTAGGGACACTGATCAGGCTGCTCTTGGCTGATACAGATGCCGATCACGTTTCATGTTTTTTTTTTTTTTTAAGAAGTGGTCAAATGTTTGCCCAACGAAGCAAATCAGAATGATCTCAAGGAGTGATGTAACAAGTATCCTACAGCAAGGGTACCTTAATTACACAATAAAAGACTCATTCATCACTTGTTTTTATTTATGTGGATAAACAATCATTGAAAGACTGACTTCAACTATTAATTAAATCCAACAGGCAAATAGTTTCATAAACAAAAGGCGATACACTTTAAAATATTAACTCATTAACATAATGTTACTGTTGTAATAATTTCATAATGCCAAGAAAACAAATCAAATCTACTTAACTTTATTAAATAAAGGTTTAGCAAAAATCAAAATCTCCAGCTCTGTAAAATATATTTAAACACATCAACAAACACACATCAATACTCATTCTCCTGAGTCTGCCTGAATGCATCACAATGTTTATGACTGGACCTCAAATGCATTACTTAACACCACAAGCATTTATTTTAGAGCTTAGCTTGGCTTAGCTGATTAGCTTTTATGCTATTTGTCTTAGCATAAATTTCAGTACAGACATAAACACTGGATCAGTATTTTGGACCTAATGGACTAAAGACATAGGGCCTGATCTACTAAGATCCAAAATAATGAGTGCTAAATTTCGTATGCAAACTAAAAATTGCATGTGCAATTAGTGGGCGTGTTGTGGGTGATCTACTATGATTGCGTGCGCAATTGATAACAGGTGCAAAAGTGGTGTGGACCGCCCCCTTTAAATGAGGACTTTGCGTGTGCTACTGGCTGTCACCATGGTTTGGGAGAGCAGAGTGGCCATAAATGAAAAAAGTTTGAAGCCATGGAGTTTGAGGCAAATGAACAGTAATCCTGCAGTAACCTTTTTTGCTGTCCGTCATTTTGACGGACAAGGTCGTCACTTTTCCCTCATACCATATTTTTATTTAACTTTTTATTCAGTCAAATTTGTAAAACATCAACTAAAAGGACAAAACAGGATGAAAACTCTGGTAAAGTTTTCTGCATACATTTAGATAACCTCCAGGCTGCCTCTCTTATTATTACCACTCCTCTGCTTCATCATTTGGGCCGACATCTTCTTCTGTAAGTCACTGATTCTGGGGCAGAGATTTCTCGCTGTGTGACTAAATCTTCTTCAGAGGGCTGACCCTGGTGACCCGCTGTGGTGAAAGGGATGTTGGGGGAAAGGCCTCAGTGCAATGACCAAACACTGGCACTAACAGAGAGGATGCACGCCAGAGAACGGCACCGCTGAGCTCCACGCAGCCAGCCCGGCTCTGACACGGCACAATCTGGACCTCTCAACCCGGGAGGTGTCACAGTCATAGGAGAAATGAAATCAAGACAAATTTATCTGCACTCTGGGGTCAGGCAGGGCAAAACATGTCCAGTCAAATAAAGTGAGTTACCAGAAAAATGACGATGAGAAACACCACAGAGGAAACAAGTCAAAACTGCTTCTGCTACTATCAGGGCACCCTTAATAAAAAGTCTGCATAAGAAAAATGTATTAAAAAAGACCTTCTGGTTTGTGCTCATAGTCCACGCCATGAACTTGCAAATATTCTGCTTGGTGTGAATCAGAAAGTCCCTTTCAGAGGTGTTTTTTCCCTCATTAATAGAAATTTATCTGTGAAACTGAAATGTTTACTGTTTAGTAGATGACCCTAATGGAGCAACATTTTTGTCAACGACAGTCCTTTGTTCTAAAAGTAAAGTAACGCTTAAAGTGACAAAGGAGACAGCAGATCTCCATTCAACTTGTAAACATCTATTTATGGAGGTTGGGGTTTGAGTCGCAGGGGGCTTGAGTAACAGAACAATCAGCAGGCAGACAGAAAAGGTGACTAACTATGACCAACTATGAACGAGACAAAAGGCATAATGGTAGCAACACCAGATCCTGCTCACTTGCCAAGCCACAATAAACAAATTGTCGCCAGCAGAAAGATGGGTGTAATAGGTTTGATATGCTCAACAGTACAGTTTCTGTCACAAAATGGATTTTAACAACACTGTCATATGATAGAAAACACAAGCTATGCTACGGCGCTCATGGGAGGCTGATCGGACATCAGGAACAAAAACAGAGGCATAGTTTCTTGTATTAATGAACTGTAGACACAACAGTTTGTATTTGCTTTTGGTGAGCCAGTTTCTATCCACAGCTGATTAAACTAAAGCAAAAGCAACACGTAAATATGGATTTCATTAATAAGACATTAACTTCCAATAGACTGGAAAAGCTGAGGGAACAGGTTAACTGGGAACAGGTGAGTGTCATGATCGAGTACAAAGGAGCATCCCAAAAGGCTCAGTTATTCACAGGTAAGGATGTGGAGAGGTTCACCACTTCTTGGACAACTAAATGAGCAAATAGTCCAACAGTTTAAGAACCTTTCTCAACACACAATGGCAAGAAATTTAGGTGTTTTATCATGTCGAGTCCCTAACATTGTCAAAAGATTCAGATAATCCAGAGAAATCTCTAAACATAAGCAGCAAGGCTGAAAACCAGCAGTGAATGCCTTCAACCCCTCAGGCAGCACCGCATTTAACACCAACATCATTCTGTAAAGGATATTACTACGTGGGCTCAGAAACACGACAGAAAACCATTGCCAGTTAACACAGTTTGTCAATACATATAAAAGTGTAAGTTTAAAATTCACCATGCAAAGCCAAAGCCAAATATCAACAACACCCAGAAACGCCCCCAGCTTTTCTGATCCTGAGTTCATGTGGGATGGACTGATGGTCACAGTGGAAAAGTCCGCTGTGGTCTGAAGAGTCCACGTTTCATATTGTTTTTGGACATTATGGATGTCTTGTCTTACGGGCAAAAGAATAAATGATCATTCAGACTGTTGTCTGTCCAAAGTTCAAAAGCCAGCGTCTGTGACAGTATGGGGGTGTGTTAGTGCCTATGGCATGGGTAACTTGCACATCCGAGGGGGCCCTTAATGCTGAAAGCGTTTGAAGCAACACTTCTTAGTAACAAGAGTGCAGGCACTAGACTGGCTTGCCTGCAGCCTAGACTTGTATCCCACTGAAAATGTGTGGCACAAAATCAGAAATGCACAAAATACAACAGAGACCCAGGACTGTTGTTCAACTGAAGTTGTACATCAAGCAAGAATGGGAGATAATTCCACCTAAAAAGTTCTAATAATTAATGTCATCAGTTCACAAACACTTGTGAACTGATGACATTACAGGTGTTACAGGTGCTGTAACAGTGGCAAACCTGCCCCTAACCCGTTTTTTGGAACATGTTGCAGGTATTAAATTCAGAATGAATTAAAATTTGCAAAAAAACAGTGAAGTTTATCAGTTTGAACGTTAAAGATCGTGTCTTTGTAGTGTATTCAGTTGAATACAGGTGGAAAATTATCTGCAAATGATTGTATTCGGTTTTTATTTATGTTTTACACAACATCCCAACTTCATCGGAATTGGGGTTTGCAATTTGGACACAGTGTTAAGGGGTAGGAGGTTTGAGTTATGCATTACAGGGGAGCTTTGACAACAGCATGTGCTGCGGGAAGCATGAACTATGAATGAAATACAGTGAGAGAAGCTTCTGGGTCTTACAAAACCATCCCTGAAGTAATATCCAGTGTTTCCATGGCAATAATAAACACATCACATCTTTCATCACCATCGCCAAACCAAGACACAGAATATTACGGCAACAAAACAACACTGAGGACCAAACTGTGTCAAGCGTTGTAGTAAAGCATGCTTTGTTATCACATTATAACCAGTGAGTCTATATTTGTCTTCAGTATAAAAATGGATCTTTCTCTGCCTCTGTGTTGGAGACACTTTGAAACTCTGAGAGCCAAAAATAACCTCTGTGCTCAGAAACAGCAGAGACAAACTTCTGTGCAGCTCCCTCTCTCATTCTGGCTTCATCTCCACACTTGTGCTGCTCAGAGATAAACGGCTGTCCTGCTTCTCTCACAGTTTTCAGGGGAATCGATCTGCCCGAGCACACACGGCTGCACACTCTTCACTTCCTCACACAATGCTTCATGTTGTGTCAGGGCCTGGCTGCTGGTCAATACTCGCCCCGTCCAGCTGTCCTCTGAGATCTGCTGGTCTCATCTCTATCTCACAGCAGCTCTGCAGAGTCTCAAAGGAAACGACGACTGTGTGAGCTCTAAAGGCATGCTAGTGTGTTACCGGGAAAAACAATGTTGTATACTAGCCATTAATATATCTACCTCCACCAAGGAGGTTATGTTTTTGCCGGCGTGTGTTTGTTTGTTTGTTTGTCTGTTTATTAGCAAGATTACACAAAAACTACTAGGCAGATTTTGCTGAAATTTTCAGGAGATGTTGGGAATGTCCCAGCTTAAAAATTATTAGATTTTGGTGGTGATCCAGATAACCACCATTGTCTAACTAATAATGATATCAACATGATTCTGAGTGCTAGGTATAGGTTTTCAGGGTCAAGGAATCATATTATGATGGTAACTTTATCATGGAACTATTGCTTATAGATGTAACAGCAATATGTGAGCTACCTAGGTTTGGGCTCTCCGAGTGCTTTCTAGTATTAAATGTTAATAAAAGGCAAAAATATCCATATTTTTACTTATCTTTAGTTTTTTGCAGCCCAGTATTATGGAAAAATTGGTTAATCCACCTTATGATACTTCTAAGAGTTAACTTTTTGATTATAAATATGGTGAAAATAACCAATAATCCAATAGCCCCTGCAAATAAGTATCGATTATTGATTGAATAACACGATTCCTGACACACTTTTTGCTAGCCTTTTGTGACAAACTGTAGTTGAATTATATTCACTAAATAATGTTCCTAAAATGCATCTTTAAATGACATATCAGGATAGTTTTAAAGACAGTCAGAGCATTTAGCTTGTATTTATGTTATTTATTTATTTGTTTTCTCTGATTACTATTTGGCTTATTATATCATTACTATTTGGTTTATTTTGTTTATGTGTGATTAATTTAATATTATTAGTATTAGTATTTGGAAGTGGGTTAATTATTATAAGGTGAAGGAGTGGGACCAGATAAGTTTCAACATCACACCAGCTACTTAATAAGGACCACTTCTTTAACTGCTCCATGACACACATAGCTAAACACATGGCAGAAACTCAGTGCATTTAGGCAAGTAGACATGGTCTAGACGACCTGCTGAAGTTCAAACTAAACATTAGAAAGAAAAAGAAAGAGCCACTCAGATCATGTAAATATGTTCGCAACCATATCTAGGATTTACAGAGAATGGTCTGGAAAAATAAAATATCCAGGGCGTCCAGTTCTCTGGGTGAAATTGCTCTGCTGATGCCACAGGTCAGAGGAGAACAGCCAGAGAGATTTGAGATGATAGAAAGGCAACAGTAACTAAACAACCACTCGTCACAACCAAGTTATTAGAAATGTGTCTCTTTCTGCAACTCACAATTTAATTCAATTTTGATTCTGAAGGTGAAAATTCGATACAGAATCAGTTTCAGATTCAGACCGACTTATGATTCTCAAGCCTTCACTGTCTACATTTCTGTAGGGGCATAAGTCTTCAGAAATAAAACAAGCAATGGATCTAGTGCTGCATTAAGCCTGGAAGTCGGGTAAAGCTGTGCAGCGTGCAACTGTCAGTCATTGTTTTACTCCTTTTAGCTCCAGGTGATGGCATGTAAGATGAGTATGAGTCTGCAGACGGAAAACATCACGTCAAGCTCTATCTTACCTCGGACAATGCTAGAATCCCAAGGCAAGCATCTTCATACTTGCTGGATTTTTCTTTGCTGAAGAAACAGAAACATCCACAAAGCAGCAAGTTAACGGGCTGACTTAAAGGGATGTGCCATTTTTTTTTTTTGTTTTCGTGTCTTGCCTCGCTCCTGGGTCCATGACAAGCAGATAGACAACATTCTTTCGATTGTACGTGCAGTAACAAAACAGAGACCGGCAGAGCTCACCCACCGTGAACTAGCTTAGTTAAAACACTGGGAGTCACTGGGCAGTGTTGGCTACTTCAAGCAGGATAAGGCTCCATGTCACATGTCTCATCTCAAGCTGGTTTCTTTAACATGACAGGGAGTTTGCTGTACCTCTGAGGCCTCCACAGTCACCAGATCTCCATCCAGTAGAGCACCTTTGGGATGTGGTGGAACAAGAGACTTACATCATGGATGTGCAGCAACTTTGTGACGCTATTCATGTCAATACGGTCAAAATCTCTGAGGAATGTTTCTAGCACTTTGTTGGTTGAGGCAGTTCTGAAGGGGGTCCGACCATGTACAAGCAAAACGTACCTAAAAAAAGGCCACTGAGTGTTTGCCACCCACCTGCTGTTTCGATTTTTTGTATAAACATGACTAAAATACCAGCATCTCCCCTATAGTTTATTTGGGAGGGCATCCTGCCTGCCTCAACACCCCTTCCCACCACCACCGGTAGGATTTCCAACCAGAAGTTCAAGTCACAGATTTAAAAAAAAAAAAATCCATTATTTATTTATTTTTTTTAATCAAATGGGCATATAACAGGCATTCTTTTTCAACAAATAAAAAAGCTAACTCTCTAATTTGAGCAATTTCAGAGTCCAATGTGTCGATATCATTTCATCACATTCATTAAAATGCATTTCTCCTCCCATCCACACTCAGAGAGCCGAGGAGAGAGCAGCTGTTGACATTATGGTAGAAAAAAAAACCAAACAATTATTAATGGATGACCAGAGGTTTCCAAAACGTTTGCCCTCCCCAAGCAAAAATCTCTGTATTTTTTAACCATATGTTGCAAGGCAGGGAGCGCAGCTAGCTCTACGCCAGGAGCTAGAATAAATGAGAGCATCTCTCCCAGCCCCGACCACAGCGCTTGCCAATCCCCTGCCTCAGCTAACGTCGCCACAACTAGTACTAAACACACCTGTCCCAGCCCTTCCAACGGGACACATAGTGAGAAGCTGCAGACAGGTCACAGTGTTGCCAAGTCTGCCTATTATAAGTGACCTTGGTCTTTTGTTTATTTTGTGAAGTCGCTTGCAAATCTTGTGATTTACAAGTTCACTAGAACTATTTTCTCCCCAGAAACAACATATTCAGAAATGAGTCTCTGCTTTTATGACCTGTTGACTTCGATGTAAAGGGACTGGAAGTGGCCTCCAGCCAAACTGAGTTTGAGCCCCACTATAGAGGGACCCCCCTGGCATGAGCAGGCCCATTATCAGACACTTGCCTCTTTTCCTACCAACATTTCTGGAGGAAACCCTGAGCAACCATTTAACCTCTCCCAGAGGAAGGATTTGCTTTTATTTCCAACTTTAACAATGATGTATTGAGTTTGCGCGAAAGTGCAGGTTTGTTGCCCTTCACATTCATCAAAGTTTAATTTCCAGTGTGGGGTTGTTATATAACTCATTCATATCCTAATGAGACATTTCCTTGAATTAAATTAACTGTAATCAGATATGATTAAAGCAGATTAGATTGGTTACATAAGACAGAGAGATTTAGCTGGCAGAGATCTGAGTCCATGCTACAAATGAGAGCTGGATATTATCTAAAATCTACCAATCATCCGACAATACATCTCAGCACTAAACCATGGTGGGTTTATTTCAGGGAGCAATGAAATCAGACACAGATGAAAGAGCCTCAGACATGAAGGACGGGAGCCCGACGCTTCGTTTTCTTGTGTCTGATTTGTCTCTTTCTGTATTCAGCCCTCGTCCGTACGAACACGAGGCTTTTCTGGCTCTCTAAGAGGATCATTTCTAAATCCACCAAAAATCCACTGGCCTCTTTACAGTCCACTGTCTGCTGCCACAAGTGTACGGCCTGCAAAACACGACCTAAAAGACATCTCTATTCCAGCCAGAGGAACATCTTTGTTCTCAGAAAAGTGGGTTCACAGCAGAGGATGACAGAGCATCAGGAGCAGCAGAGGAGTGGATGGCATACAGGGGTAAACATGAGGTTAATCCACAGGTGGTAGGTGTCAGTGTTTACAGGCATCAATCCCAGTCAACCGATCACTTTTTTCTGTCAAAAATCAACAACTGATCAAATATAAGTTGGTGCCAATACAATCGGGGCACCTTTAGTATTTTCAAAGTTTAAGGTTTATTGAAATCACTCTTACTGAGTCCTGCACTGGGTCGATCTAATAAGGATAAAAACATCTGATTAATGAGTTCAGATAAACAAAATATCATTGTATCCTTTTTAATTTACCTTGTACACAGTGTCCCAACTTAACAGGCAATAGGGTTTGTATAACATTTTGTTATGATTGTCATGGACTTTCAATGTCCTTCAGTCCGTCCCTAATGTTTCTGTCTCGTCTTGTCTTGTTGACATAGAATTTATCATACATCTTATCATAGTTTTCATTATTAAGGAATATTTTAGCTCAATATTGCCACTTCTTTAGCTCAGATAGTACAGGTAACTATGATTGCCAGTAAAGGAGCTTGTGAGCTTTGTTCCTGAGGAGAGGTACACCGGGTTGGACGCTGGCTGATACATAGCCTCGTCATCAACTCAGCATGTTGGGATGTAGGGCGTATGTATCCCTCTGCCATCAGCTGGTCAGGTTGTCAAAAGAAACAACAAACACTCACTTCACAAAAACTAAACTAACTAGAAAGCACTCAGAGAGCGCAAGCCTTCACCAAGGTAGCTCACATATTGCTGTTACATCTATAAGCAACAGTTCCATGATAAAGTTACCATCATAATTTGATTCCTTGACCCTGAAAACCCACACCTAGCACTCAGAATCATGTTGATATCATTATTAGTTAGACAGTTATTGAGCAAAAATGACTGTTCACTAACTGCAGTTATCTGGATCACCACCAAAATCTGATCATTTTTTAAAGAACGGCCATTATCAACATCTCCTGAAAATTTCAGCAAAATCTGTCCAGTAGTTTCTGCGTAATCTTGCAAACAAACAAATAAACAAAGAAACAAACAAAAAGACAAACCTGCCAACAAAAACACAAACTCCTTGGTGGAGGTAAAAATGAGCAATCTTTGTAATATCAAGGGGGTTCAATTATTCCTGACCCCGCTGCAGCTCTCTGAGTTGATCTAATGAGGGAAGCTGCTGGAGAAGGGATCCGTAGTCCTTCATTTCATCATGAAATAATCCTAAACACTGGGGCTTTGTTGAGGAAAAGCTAAATGCTGTAAAAAAAATCTTACAGTAGAGTATTGTCACACAAACATAAATTTTTGAGCAGTATAAACCTATAAGAGGGTAAATTACGAGGCTTTCGGTGGACTGCTACGTATCAGTGTCTGACCCTGGATATCTCCCCTAAAGCTCACAAGTTCCTTTCCTTTGTGAAAAGCATAAAGGGAGAATAAAATTCAACAACAGAACATCCTGAGGTTATTCTTCTTCAGGAGTTACTAATATCCAGCTAAGATACGTGACTCTAATGAAATAAAAAAATTCATGCCTCCTCGCTCTCTTTCCTCTTAAACTCAGTGAACCTGCATTAAACTCTGCTCTCGTATATTTTTCTCGGCCATTTGCTGGATAGTTTTTCCTCCACTCCACTTTTTTCATGTCTTTCTGGAGCCTCCACGTACTCATAACAACATAAATAAAGCTGACAAGATGAAGAGCAGCCTTTGTCTCTTACAGCAGGGCTGCTAGCAACAAGAAAACACAAACAAAGGCGGCAGCAGCTACTGTCTCCGACTCATTGTCATGCAAAAAAATGGCATTTTCAACATAAAGCAGTGGGTTGGCGGTGAAATGAAGGTTTCAGGGGACTTTTGACTGCGAGGCTGTTGACTGAAAATGTATGCAGGGAATCACAGAGGTTCACATGAAAGGACTTGAGCTGCCTTTAGCATTTCCCAGGTGCTCCAAAGAAAAGAGTCTTTGTGCTCGTGAGGCTCTCTGTGGGTAAATAAGAGTTTATAAAGTTTATTAAAGGGGCAAAATGGAGCTGAGGGAGCAGGACTTCATGTTTAATTTTCCTGCTTTAAACTAGTGCAGTGAAAGAAGACTGGCTCTGAATGAGTCTTAAAAATGAAGCAACTCTCTAACCAAAGTTTCATCACGCTGAAGAGTCTATTTTTAGCCGAACTGGCTCAATTACAAACAAACAGAAAATCTGAATCTAGGGTGCAGTAAAGCTCAACACAAGCTAGAGGGAAAAACAGTCCAAACTCTCTGTCTCCAAAGTGCAGGATTGTCTCCTGTTCAATAACAAAGACATACAGTCAGTTAAACAATAGTCTGAATAGTCTGAAGAGGGCAATTAGTGCATTTCTGGCTAAGCTTGGCTCCATCCAACTCAGTTATGGGACTGGGCACTCCGCAGAATTCAGCCTTGATACACTACATAAACAGTCTAATTTTCAGTTGTTGGTGAATCAAACACTAACTTCTGAATCTTGAACAAAACTTGAGTGTAGTTCACTCTGGAGACAGAAACAGCATTCGGCAACAACCATTCGAGAGACCATACATGTCTCTTTATCTGTTCTTGTATTTTTTTCTTTTTCTGTACAACACTTTGGTCCACTGTGGTTGGTCGTAAAGTACTTTACAAATACAACTGGATTAGAATGTATGGGACCAAACTCTGTGTTTTGAGGGAGTCCATACGTCCTGGACCTAAACATACAGCACAGTCTGACCTCAGGGTTGCCTGGGCTGTTTTAGTCAATTATGAGACCAAGTGCTTTTTCACACAGTAGTTTGAAGCTGAAGTATTTATGTGCAAGTTATTTAGTCACTGATGTTAATATCAGAAAGAGGTGTCAAAAATGATCTTTTCATCGGTGCAGAGACAGTCAATAATCGTTTAGTCTTGAAGAGGCTGCTGCTAGACTTCAGTATCAGTTTGTTCACGAGGAAGAAAAAACAAACATAGGAAGATGAAACCTGTAAAAAAAATTCAGGATACTACACACTGAGTTGCTTTGTGATGCACTGTGATATTGAATCGAGTTGAACTGTTACCTAAATAATCATAATTTAATCGAATCACGAGATACAAAGCTCTACTAATAAAGTTGTTAAAAGCTTTTTTCTGCCCCTTCTAATCTGTCTTCATAAAAAACACACATTTCGTATCACACAGGCATTTGTTCTTGGTAATAAAAGATTGTATAACATCAAATTATGATCGGTATTTACTTATTCCAAACCTCTCTTTCTCTGTGTGCAATGTTTTTTTCCTGTTTGTCCCCAGGCACATGGTTTTTTATCTAAATAAGATCATTTAAAAACATGAAGGATCTCTGAAAACCTTTTTAAAAAGTTTAATTATCTTTGTACAACAGTCAGTGGTTAAAAAAAGCATATTTCATATATTAATCACTACTCAGGTGAGATTTAACCTTTCCTCAGTAGAATCACATTCAGATGCAGTCAGCTTTATCTAGCCAAAATGGGCAATTCAGTCAAGACAACTATAAAAATTCATTTAACAAACACAATTACAAGATTTATGCCATCAGATTCAGTTGTCAGTGGCAACAGATTCAGCAGACAAACTGGGTCACCCATGAACAAAAGCTTCACAACTTATCAATGACAACAAGCACAATAACTTGTTTTTGCAGATGTGCAGCAAGCATAAATAGAAAAAACAGCATTTAACAGTCCAATAGCTGAAGGAATAACGGGGAGAATACTGCTTTGTTCTCATTGCTGGGGCGAGACAGTCCAGCCCAGGCATTAAGGCAAAGTCACCAGAGAGACGGTGGTCCGGTTGGTCCAGGATACTTTTGATTTTGAACCACCCTTTTCCTCAACAGAGAACTTAAGTCCCCCAGCTGGACTCTAGTAATCCTGGAGCAGACTAAACAGGACTGATTTTTTAAAATATGACTTTTCCCATAACTTTCAAATCTTGTGCCAAAGCTGTGGGCGCTTCTTAAGGCAATGTATGACTCACTTAATCAACTCAAATTTAAGCACTGATGTTTCAAAATCAATGAGTCATCACGTTTAATGACCTGAAAGTCAATCAAAATGATTGTATCTTCCTTTTAACAGGCGGCTCAAAGTATCTGACCAGCTATCTTAAAATCCGACCAGAGGTGATAATAAAATTAACAAATCATGAACAACACAGCAGGCAGCACAGTTAGCATTTAATCTCAATTATCTCATTTGCATGACTGCAGAGGAACTGACAATCTATAAAACACTGAGCACAAGAGGAAACATTAATAACTGTGCAGCCCTGACACCCAACATCTGTCCAGGAAACTGTGGAGGCTGAAACTAATTAATGCAAGGGCTGGCACGGATATCATGAAATTGCCATAAAATCATATTTATTGACCAGATATTTCCTAGTTAATGAATACACAAAGAGGGCAGTTGTATGGAAAGGCTGTGCTTCACCCATATTTCTTCTTGGCAGTGTGTTTCAGTGTTTGTTATAAAAAAGGCAGCTCATCTCAAACTCCAAACTAAAAATTATCAGATGATACACTAACATGGTCTCATATTTGTCTAAGGTCTCTGATTTAAATTGTGCTTTTTGTTGATTAGTTCCTTTTGTGCTTAAGCTCTTGTGCTTTTTCTTCTGTATGCTCCTGTCTGTTTGTCAAAACACTTTGTGAAACATGCCTTTAAAGTCCTATACAAATACACTTATTGTCATGATTATTATTATTAACATATTGAATTTTAAAATGTTCAGTCTTTACAGTGTTTAACATTGTGGAGTCTTTTTCTTTACCTTTCATACTGAATGTAGTTTTCAAAGTTCATGAACTGCCCTTCCTGAAGATTGACTCAGACAAAAATTTCAATGCTAATACTGTGAAAATGGTTGCAAAAGGGTGGAAAATATCTGGTAAATGTCCAGAAACTTTGGAAAGTGGATGGTTAAGCTAGAGAATTCTGGAAATATACACAAAAATTGACATTTTCTGGGGGAATTCTGGTAATTAACTGGAAATTAGGGGTTAATCTCAACGAACTGTAACATATCCAAACATAAATATGAACATTTTGATTTCTCATAGGCAGACATCCATTTAAAATAATACAATTTAAAACATTGCATTTTAACAGATTTATTTCGAAGCAGAACTTTATCAAGTTTAATAATTTTATTTAACAAATATTTTCCACTTCACTTTATGTAGTACATGGGCTCAAATATGTGGTTTCAACGGTGTTGTGCTCTGGGCTCAGAAGTGTCAGTTAATTCCAGGTTGATTCCTGTTTATTCCCATTAATTCCTGTGTAATTCCCATGGAAAGTTCTTAATTTTAAAAATTCCTGGATTTTTGTAACCCTAACTACTGTATGAAAACATATATCTTCATAGTAAAGACACAATACGTAAAGGTCCCCTTGGGGACTTGTTTAACTTTAAATTAAATGTGCAATATCAGATTTTTATACAGAAGTATTTTTTTTTGTCAAGAAACTCATCTAATAGAAAGATGATAAGAATTATGGTAAATTTCTTTTCTATCAGACCTATGACTGCACAAAGGAGGTATTAGACACCATCATTGTGATTTTTTTTAATTTTCATTAAGTTTAAAAATCATAAAAATTAGATATAGTCAAAATGGATCTAGAAATCCAATTGAATTGACAAGAAATTTATGTATAACACAGAAATCCGTGCATAACTATCTAGATTAAATAAAAAAAAATGCTGTGCCAGTCCAAGATTCCTGATGGACACTGAGACATTGATTTATCTGTTTGCTGTTGTTCACTCTGCACCCAGGGGAGACACACTTGTATGCACAGTTTTATGGTACAATAACTATCACTGCTCTTCATTGTTCTTAAGAATACGGTAGACATTCACTGGAGAAAAAACAGCCCTGAGCTTATCCCTCACTTTTCCTTTATTCACTGCCTTTAACTAATTAGATAACACTGATTTAGTTTGAATATTTTTTTCATTTGTCACATTTTTCAGAGCCGGTTTCTGACATTTGTCTGACTGTCTTAAAAATAAGGCAGAGAGGTGAGCAGTGACAAAGTGACTAAAATATTCACTGATGATAGTGACAGATTCATGGACACCCAAACCATTAATCCGTCTTCATCACAAATGTCTCTATTGAGTTTAGTATTGTTTTCAAGCAGGTCCTTCTCACAATATGGATTTGAATGTAGTTATCCTGGTGATATAATTTAATTATATCATAATTACATTTTAGCTAACATGTCAATGCTGATAAAAAAAACCTTTTTCATTAGTGGTTTCTCCTCAACCAAGCATCAAGATGATTATCTGCACTAAATTTCCATAAACAACTCTGCACTGTATCAGTGCTTTTTTAAAAGCAGCCGATTGTTTTATGCTCTAGTGCTATAATTCCAGTCCACATCTTTCTGCCATACTTAGACTTGACAAAGCTAAAACAGTCTTTTATTAAAAAGTAAGATTTCTGAATAGGAAAGGGAACTGAAAACCAGTTCCTGTTGAGAATCAACAACAATTTTGACTCAAAGAATCATTAATCATTGACTCCTTCCACTTTGCTCTGCATGCCATGCAAATCAAGCAGGTCATGCAGTCTGCAGAAACCATAACAAGCAGTCAGAGCCGTTATTGTGGCAGAAAGTGGTCTAAAATGTGTCTTAACTTTACACAGTATGCTGCTACCAGCTTTCACTATCTGTGCCTCTGTGACTTCAAGCCTGGCAGGAAAGCCCAGAAATGTTCAGCACTATGCAGCACAGCATTATATATCCGTTGTACCATGTGTCTGACATTGTTGCCACTGAAAACATGCGTAGACCTACAGTCTTCCACAGAAAACACAAAGGAGATGATAAGGGAAGCAATTCTGAAAGAGACTGTTAAGCAGAAATGTTAATGACATCAGTATCAATAAAACCTTATCAATTCACCTCTATATTCCTAAATTGATAAAAAAATGTGATTTGTTTTCATTAGTTGCTGACTTCAGGGAAGGTGAATCGAGCAATCTGTGCTTTGTTTGTATCTGATTGTGGTTCAGTGAGAAGATGAATTTGCTGCTTCACTTGTTGTTTTCTGTCTTCTAAATAATTTGGAGCATGCAGAGCCGAGGACCCAGGAGGGTGGCAGTGCCGTGGCAACTAGGTTACAAAATTCTGGGAATTTTCAAATTTTACTGTGATTTATGAGAATAAACAGGAATAGACCTGGTATTAACAAAAATGAAGGTTGGCCTTTCACAAGAATTTTTTATATATTTTAGCTTAATCTTGACTAAACAACCAGATTTCATTGAGAGTGTCTCTGCTATTCCTCAATCACATGTACATAACACTGCAGGGAGTATTGAGGCCACGCCCCCTTCATGCACTGTATAGTCCTTCGTCACATGATCATAAGATTCTTGAACCCTGGACTGTTGAGGTTCAAATTTATTGTTCAATAAAATAATTAAAACCTGTTACATTTCTACCCACAGTTAAATCTGTTAAAATGTACTTTTTATTAATTGCCTTTTTTAAAAGGATGTCTGCCCGTGACAAAATCACGTTTATATTTGTTTGGATATGATGCAGTTCGTATTATCCCGCACAGTTAATTTCCATTAATTCCCAGAATTCCCCTGAAAAATTTCCAATTTGGATTATTTTCTAAAAATTGCCCAGTTTAACTTCCCATGGAAAGTTTCTGGAAATTAACAGGAATTTTTCCACCCCTTTGCAACCATAGTGGCAACTAAGGGCCATGTGGTAAAAAGTAGGGGTGTAAATCACCAGTTTCATGACGATACGATACAATATCGATTCTTTGGACAACGATACAATATTTGCCGATATCACAAAATCTGCTGTAATCGATTTTGATTCAATTCAATTCAGGGGCCTTCGATCGATTTAAGATGATATTATGTACACATTTAAGACAGTCAGCTACATTTCACCTAAAGCAAGAAAGAAATACAAAGCAATTTCGATGTTTTGACAATTTTATTACTGAAATGTGAAACAATGTGCTGACCTTTGGGTATGATAGTTTATAGAGGATTATAACCAGCTGTATGAACTAATCGTGTTTTAAAATTAAAATTGGGTTAATTAGTAGTCAGGTGCTTTTTTTGCCTCCACAATTACCTAATGGGTGTTATTGTTACTTTGTGATTTTAGTATATTATATCAAGTAATGACGCAAAACAGTAATAATACAAATTATTTTATTATTATTTAATTTTTATTATTATTGACCTCCAACATTTGACCATGCTCTTTCAAACTAAAAATGTGCAATTTAGATTTTAATTAAAGCCAAACATTTCTCATGTTCAAAGTAGAACTATTAACTTAACTAACTCAACACTGATGATTTTGTTTTACTGTGATGCCGGGTAACCACAGTTTGTATGTCAGTGTGATTAGACTTTGCTTTACTGTTTAATGGTAGGTGTGGAGGAAGAATAAGCTCTCATTGTTTCCTTTTGTAGAATAAGTAATTTCATTAATCAGTGCGATACATAATCAACGGATGAGATAACTTACTGTACTTGTGTAAATAGGCACTCCGGTCGTGTGCGTGCAGTATGCATCCTCTGCAGTCAGATTGACCATTTCTTATCCAGATACAGCAGTGCTATTTTCTGATTGGCTGATATATCAAGCTCCCTATGAGTTCTGTGATGCTAAGAGCGTCTTGCTACACGTTCCAAAGCTCATATAGCGCTGTTACTCCCCTTTACGGTGTTACTCCGCTTTCACGTTATGTGGAAATTGGGGGAGACTTGAGAGCCCTGGAAACTTCTGAACGAGGCACAATTGGGCGGAAACTGTGAAGCGGATATCCGGTCGGAATTTCAAAATAAAGGCGTATCTTAAAGTAACAATGTTGATCGATGTTTTGAGTTTCCATCAATTTGGTTGGATCGCTGCTTAACCAATCGATGGACCGATCTAGATCAATGGATCATTACACCCCTAGTAAAAAGTGTTCTGTTATTCCATTGATGATCACATCCCCTCTCCCATTCACAACCACAGATGCAGGTCTTAGGTCTATTAGCCCTCAGGTGAACTCTGAGCCTGAGAGCACAGTCTTTTACCTCAAACCTTAAATGTGGCCTACATATGTTATATTGGTGCTTAAATGTTAAAAGCAGCAGGTCCATTTAAAAAAAACTCCTGATTTGTACTGTCTCCAACACCAGACGTAATTCTGTTTATACTAATCTGTTTCTGTTGTCCTGCCATACCCAGGTCTGTCTGTGACAAACAGACCTGGACCACAATGAGATTATCTGAGATTATAATGACAAAGGATTTTATATAATATAATATACCTAGGAATATAATACAATATATCTGTTTACCTTTGGTCTGGCATAAGAAGCTGTTTCTCAGGGAACTTCTCTAAAGTTATAAAGTCTGTTTCTAAGCACTGATGTTATATTAAAGTGAACTTCTGACACTTCAAAAGACATCATAACTTTTAGAGAAAACATAAATATATTGATAACAGCAGTCACATGATGAGTCCCATCTGACAGGGATCAAACAGACTCAAATACCAAAGTTTAAGAGAGACAAAGTGAACTTTCTCACACTGACAGGACAAACTTCTTCACAGCTCTGAGTCCTGAACGCTTTAAAGATTATCTGCTTAAATGATGACGGGATAACCCTCTCAGCTACAGAGGACTGATAGCACCGCAACCTTCTGATGCTTTTTATTCTATAATTTATGCCGGATTCTGTACCGCTAACTGAGAGCTCAAAAGGGCTGCCACCTTGTATTCAATATTCAAATATCAATTTGAGCAAAATCCATACTTGAAGTGTAAATAAACATTCAAATATAAAAATACAACTCAAGAGTACATTAGGGCGCCATGAGCAGTGAACCACCCGATCCAGCAGAGGGCGCTCCCAGTGCCTTCTTGACCTCAACAAAAGCTGCATCAAGTCTGCCGGGAACAAACAGATAAAGAAGACATCGTCAAAGTCACTCTGAGCGGACAATAACAACACCAAAACATGTGAGTAGCGCCTTGTGGAGGCTCTTTGGGCTCCTCTGTGTGTTGATGATGCTATCGCATCGTCCTCAGCAGCCCCCATCCCATGCCAGAAGCACAGAAAATGGCCATCGCGGAGGAGACAGCACGAATTGATTTATCGCATGAATCTGTTGTCTGTTGGCATTAAAGTGGTCATATTTGGAATTATGAGTTCATATATGTGTTTTTGATTATTGCTAGAGTATGTTCACAATCACTGATGTTTAATAAAATCTAGTTTTTCTATGCTGAATACCCCTGATCCCCCTCTATTCTCTCTCTCTCTCTGAGATGCTCTCCTACAGCTGCTGTTACGCCCCCTTTCCCATGTAGGCCCAGTCTGCTCTGACTGGTTGACCTGTCTACTCAGTGGGGATACCAATTCATCCATTTGAGAATAAATAGCCTTACAGAAGTTGCTGCTAGACTGGCAGATAAGTTTTGTTTCCAAGGAAGAGAAAAACAAGTTAGGGGAGTTGAGATCTATGACATTTATTTATCTGGGTACATAAAGAGACAATATTGCTGGATCTGATCTCTAATTCTCTCTCCATTTCTAATTTTTAAAAAGGAGTTCATATTTTTCTGACTGCTTGTTCTTTGAGCTAAAAGTAACCTGATGCAGTAATATGGAAAATCAAGGATACTTTTCACTGCATTGTATGATGATGCATTGTGATAATATTGAATCCAATTGAATCATTAATTTAATAATCATAATCTAATCCAATTGTGAGACCAGTAGGGATGGGAACTGATAAAGATTTTTATTTATACCAGTGCCATTAATGATTCTGCTTATCGATCTGCTTCTTTAACGATTCCTTTATTGGATTCCTGATTTTCTGTGAAGAAAAATGTTGATCCATATGGTTTTTCAGCAGCAACAATGTCAAATGTAACTTTCCTGATATTCAGCAGCACAGCATAGATACTGTCGATGTCACGATCCTGCCTCGAGTTTAGTTAAGTTCCCCGTTTTGTTCTTGTTTTTGTCTTGTCTTCATGTTTCCTGTTTCATTTGAAAATTCACCCATCTCTCTCTGTTCCCTCAGGTTTTGCTTCCTGTCCGGCGTTGTCACACCTGCTCCCTGATTGTGCTTCCCCAGCTGTGTCTCATCACCCCCAACTACCTTGTGTATTTAACCCTCATGTCTTCCCTTGTCTTGTTGCCGGACTGTTGTTCAATCATGTCACTCATTTCATAGTCACAGTTCTGATCACGACCTCCTTTGTTTTGACCTGGCCTTTTGTCTTGTGCTTTTATGGATACCTCTGCCTGGTTTTACCTGCCTTTTTTGTGTACCGAACTCGGCCTAGTCTGACTACCACCTTTGTGTACCGAACCCTGCTTTACCTGACTGCCACCTTTGTGTATCAAACCTGGACTGTAACAAAGACCCCGTTTTTGCCTCTCGGACTCTGGTCGTCTGCTTTAGAGTGTTCTGTGCCTGTTGTTCATGACAGTAGATGATTCTGTAAGATGCTGCTGTTTCCACTGCTATGATTTTTGACTTCTGTGGAAGGCACTGAAATGGGAATTGATAAGCAAAAAGACTAATGATATCAAACTCCTTTATGGATTTGTTATCCATTCTCAACTGTCATGGTTTTCGATTCCCATCCCTTGAGCCTAGTGAAGATCCACAGCTCTCGAAAGAAGTTAACTGCAAATATGGCAACAATTATGTTATGTAAAACTGACAAAAACAAACATCATGATCAAAATCTTCATCAGGTATGTGTAGAAACTGATGGCCTTTGAAAAGTCCACATCATTAGCATTCTGTTAATATCATTTTCATGCACTTTCATAACTGTCTCTGTGTTACAGTTTAATCAGTGTCCATGTCAACTGGTTGCCTCATTATGACTTTTTTTTTAAGTCTGTCAAAAAGACTCATCAGGAGTTTATATGTAGGAAAAAACAGCCAGAAAAACTACACTGACATAAGCGCAGCCTTGATGAAGTCAGCAGCAACTCACCCTTTTACATGGTCATCGGTTGAACCAATACACTGAACTTATTTCCAAAGAAAAAAACATCCCAACATATATATAAAAGAGTTTGACAGCTCTTGTCTCCAAATAAAAGAAGCTGTTTCTCGAATCAAGACTATGATATATAAGAAAATATCAACAAGTAAATGGCACATAATCCATCAAATATTTTCTACATTGTCACAGAGATATGTATGGATTGGGACAAGCAGATTTTGTGGAGCCCACACTATAAAATGGTGTCAGTGTTTTACACACATCTGACACATTTTTGCCTTTACTGTAGTTTCTTGTCACATTCAATCTGAGAACATATTTATGAACAAAGCCCAAAGGCTGGACCAGGCAAATATGGGTCACCTTAAAGCAACTGTGAAAAAAAAGGGACCAAAATTCTGTGTTTATTTTAGTCAAATTTACTTTACAGTCTATTTAACACTTCCCTTGAAGACATACAGGTTTATGCTGTAAAATATTTTATTTACTACTGCCTTGACATAAAATCAGATTCTTATGTTCTCTATTTTTTAATTAAATGTAAAACTATTTTTTCAATCTAAATTTTCACATTTTAATTTTTAAAATCTACTTATTTTATTGTCCTTATGTCACTAATTCTATGTCTTAAAAGCTCTTAATGCTTTTCTGTCTTTATTTTATCTCTGTAACAGTTTGAACTGCTACATGTGGCTGTAGCTCTCTAAATAATGCTGTCTTGCCTTGCTTGTTTAACTGTCAACGTCTCTCATCTCAAGACTGACAAGTGAATGACTGAAAATGCATAACTGATACGCGATATTGCATCAGAAAAAAATGATTTTAAACCCAAGAGAATGATGCCCCTTTACCTCATTATTAGAGGTAAATAATGCCAAGAAGATAATGTTTTTTGGCAGCACATGTTTGTCTGTCCGTTTGTTTGTTAGCAAGATTATGCAATAACTACTAGAGTATGGAATAAATATTGATAATAAAATAAAGTTTAATACCTTTTACCAGTTTGTTTGTATATAAAGCTGTTCATGGCATGGCTCCCATCTACATCCCCAAACTTATATCACATGGTAAGTGCAGCGATAACATTGTGCAGCGGCTGGATCAGCCTGATTCGATGCCTGTAATCATGCAGATACTGTACATCTCACCAAGCTCCCACCTACAACAATTGTCAGCCGCCCAAAGCAGGATGGCCCAATCAGTGTCCTTTAAAGCAGGAAGAGGAATGAGCTACGAGTGAGACAACAACAGGAAGTGACTTCACATACAGAGATTAGCACAGATGCTAACAGCTTCAGTAGCAGTTTTATCAGATCAGGACTGTATTTCTTAATTAAATGAAAAATAAACAACACTACAAACTTGTCTGCAGTAAAGGTATTTTTGCTCCACTTTTGACATGTTTTGATGAGAATTTGCTCACGTTCTGAAGTGCAGTAGCACCAATCGTCCAATCACCTGCTGGATAAAGGGTCTGCCCATTCCCAAACACTTTCAATTGGCTCTTTCCTAGAGGGACTAATGAAATATATTGAATAGTCCATCAGGTGTGTCAGGTTAGTGCAGTGAGTCCCTTCAGATCATCAGATCAGGGAGAGGATGTCTTAACGTATCCCGATCCTATAGGAAAGCTTTTGGAAGACAGAGCCTCTTCAGACCCAGAGACTGAGGAATATCCTGCTGATACATACCAGATCTGCAGGTTTTCTGGTGTACTAAACAAATACTTTAAGACACTTTTATTCTCTGAGAGGTGACTTCTCAGGAATAGGAATGAAGTGGTTACTGATAAAATGATAAACCATGTTTAAAATTCCGATGGTTAACATTCCAGTTTCCTATTTTAGATACCATTAAAACCGTGTTTGATTACCTCACTTTGTCAATAACTCAAGGTGACACTGCTTATTGCTTGGAAAAGCCAGAACTATGTGTCTGCTCCTTGGCAAAGCAGCAGCGGTCCCTCAGACACAGATGCACATGTGCATTTTGCAATGTTTTGCCTCTGAAAGTAAAAGTATGGCGGTTGGTGCCCACACAGACACTGTACCTGTACCTGACTGTACCTGAGATTTTTTCCCCCTCGAAATGGACAAAGTCTGAAGTCTGGTCGCATTTTAGATTTTCCAAGGATGCCAACTAATTAAAAGCGGTCACCCTGTCGGCAGAAAAAAATGTGTCCGTGAGGGGAGGCAGGGAAGAGCCACAAAGCACCAGCAGCCATGAACTATGTGTTTGAGCTGTCCAGACACAACAGTGTAAGGGCATGCACACTATTTTATCAGTCTGTCTTAGATTTTTCTGCCATGTCATAGTCTTGGACTTGATGTGCTCTGTATGTTTTTACTCCTGTTATTTCTATTTTTAATTGCACTTCATCTCAAACCTTGTTTGTATTTTATGGTCCCATGTCCTGGTGTGTTTGATCGTTTACATCATGTCTTGGGTGTCCATCAAGCAAGGATTTGATTTAACTTAAATGAAAAAAAGAGAATTTCGGGTCTGTAGAGGATCAGATACAGCTCTTTTTCACTCCCCTTTGGAAATGCTTGGATCTAAGGAGGCTATGGGAAGCCTTGACAATGAGCTCTGTGCTGATTGGCTGCCCAAACCATGTCTGATGGGAGGAGGGGTTATAGGCTGCGGAGTGGACTTTTAAAACAGTCATGGCTGTGAGGAGCAGAAAACTCACATGTAGGTGGAGGCTGTGTAGCTATTACATCATAAACACCAGGAAGTAAAAAAAAATTTAAGGAGTGATTTCTTTAAAGGGATAGAAGGTTAGGTTAAAAAGTTTATTTTTTTATTTTCATTTACATTTACTTTGTGTTTATTTATATTTTTGTTTATAACTATCTTTATATTCATCTTTCCATGTACTTTTCAAAATGCTGTTGGAATCTAAGGCCCTGTTTACACGAATCCGTTTTCAGATGAATCCGAAGAGTTTTGATTGCGTTTTAGCCTCCCGTTTACATGAGACCAGTGCCCTGAGTGCTTGAATCTGCAAACTTTTGAAACCAGGGTCCAAGGCGGAGAGTTTTCAAAACGCATCGCCACACAGCCCCATGTAAACAGGATTCCTCGTTTAAGGGTGAAACGCTGACGTCTACGCATGCGCAGTACTCTTTCACATGAAGGCGGCGCGCGCATACCAGCAACAACAACAGCTTCGGCCGTCTACCAAGTAACATGTGTGCTGCTTACCGTGCTCGGTTTGTCATCCAGACAAAATTATCCAGACAGATTTGTTGTCCTGACAGATTTGTTGTCCAGACAAGAAACTCCTGCGTCTCGTGCGTCTACTCGCCATTGTTGTTTGTGAAAAGTTTTTCTTCTTCGTACGTGTGTTGTGACAGCGCTGTTTCTCTGCAAACCTACATCGCCATCTACTGGACTGGCATGCACGCTACAGCGTTTTCAGTCGTTCTCGAGTCTCTGTCTGAACGCAGATCGTTTTTGAAGACGCAAAGGAAAAACCTTTGCGTTTCAGGTGAGAGCGTCTCCGTGTAAACAGGGCTTTAATTTCCCTGTGGGAGTTTCCCAAAAGGGATGAATAAAGTTCAGTCTAATCTAATCTAGAGCATTTCTATGTGAACTGAGATTTCATTAAAGTTTTCATGTACTTCTGCTCCACAAGATCCTTCTTAAAATACTAAAAGAATAGAAAAATTGATTTTGCAGGACACAAGACCTTTAAAGTGCTCTAAAAATAAAACTGAGTTGAGGATGCACTGGTGTACACACAGGAAAACTGTTAACCCATCCTTGAAACTATTACTGGAGTCACACCCAGATACAGATCACCACCAAAATCTAATAATTTTTACGCTAGTCCATTACGGAATTTCAGCAAAATCCATCCAGTAGTTTTTGCATAATTTTGCCAACAAAAATCAAACAAACAAAAGGCATCAAAAACATTACCTCCTTAGTGGAGGTAAATATCAATCTTCCAATATTCCCAAAATTTTACATATTAGCTCTTGAATAGAATAGGAAATTTGGATAACCCCAATAAACTGAAAATAAAGAGTTCCAGTAAAACCATGTCAAAGTTTGAAATTCTGGTGGTGGGACAACCAATTCCTATTCATCAAAAGAAAAACATAAACATATGGTGAATTTCCATTTGGACAAAAATAATGATTTGATATGTCTTCAGTCCATTTCACCCTGCATCAGTGTCGAAAGAAAAAATTGTATTTGACATCCCAGTGTACTGTATATACTTTCCAACTGCGTCCACACTCTCTGGTATTAACCCACAGCTGACCTGCTTTGAGTCTCTGTCTGCACATGAAGACAGAGACTTCACAGGGCTGTTTGCATGTCACGACGCAGCCATTTCCTGCCATGAGGGGGGAGTGTGCCCCTGGCTGCACCCAGCCAACTGCTCAACGACCCAGACAAGACCACAGGGCTCCAAACAGCTGTAAGGCCCCCTGACTGAACTCACAAAGCCAATTACAAACCCAAATCTGAAATCTGTCTCTAAACTGAGCAGTAAAATTATGATTTACTGTTAATGTGATAAAATATCAACACAACTGTTGAAACTGAACTCTATAGGGTTGAACCATAGAGCTGAATATCCAATTTTTTGTCTTCCCAGATCATGAATCTAACCAATAATATCAAAGCGCAGCCTCAGGATTCGTACAGTTTCTGTGACGTGCGTGACTTGATGCTCATCCACCAGCTCCCATCATCCTCGGGACCGTTGCATAATCACACGGAGATTAGCCCCGTGGACCCAAACATCAACGCTGTTTGGCCGTACAAATCCCCCTTGACCTTTCATTAAATGTCACCATACCTGCTATGGAGGGAATAAAAATAAACCGCTCCGCTGTGTCTACTTCTGAGCTGCTCGTGGTAGAAACACAAGCCCTCAATTAGTTGTGAAACAGCTGTTTTACTAAGATTAAGTGCATTAGTCACCCCCAATTAATGCCTGTGTACGCTGGAAAAACATGCACTTTTTTAGGCAAGCAAAGCTACAACTTGTAAGGAATAATTTTCTTGTAATAGACTGCATTTATTCAATGTTTTCCTCCTGGCCTAGATCAACTCAATTATTTAAGGGTCTGTCAGGAGACCTTAAACTACTTGAAGACTGTTTGAAAATATTTCAAAGGCGAGTGCGTTGGAGGAAAAAGGGAGTAGATACATTTTGTTTTGATTTATTTTTGGACAAATGAGAAGAGTTTTGGTTGTTGAAGGTGCATCTCATGGACGAAGAACTCTGTAAATGGTAACCTGACACACCGGATAAAACATTCAATAAATTTCACTACTCCAAAGACAGGGCCCTATAAAATCTATTATTTTTTCCAAAATTCTGCTTTGGTTTATCCATATTCCATTTTTTCGGTTTTAATTTTTTGAGAATTTATTTTTTTAGTATTTCACGCAAATTTAACCCTGAGACACTGTTTAAAGTAATGAAATATAATCACTCACTCTTCAGGTGGTCCTCACACGTATCGTTAATTTGCAGAACATTTGATCGCCTGACACATAATTATCGTTGGGAAACTGCTCTGCCCTGTACTTTGGAGTTAGCCGGGAGTTTTGTAGCTTCTTTGCCGACTTAGCCGGTGTCCTCAGGCAGCCGCTCCAACATGTTTGCATTGTTAATGAGGGGAGGAGGAGGGGGAGGGGAAGAGAAGCAAGCATTGTCCCCAGCATTAGTGACCCCCTCTGAGCATTTTCCAGAGAGACATGTTCCTTTTTATTCAGGAAAAAACATCTTTTACGTAAAAATGTCTGCCATTTCTGTGATATTCTGCATTTATATTGAATTCGATATTGTCCGATATTCCGTGATTGCAGATTTTATTGGGCCCTACCAAGAGCCCGTAGACAGTGTTCAGGAATTGGCAATGGCACTGCAGTGGTGTAAAGGACAGATAGGGGCACTCAACAAACTTGCCGCAAAACATGTCCACTGCGATCCATATCTGACAAAACTGCTGCTGAAGCTGTATGAGCAGTCACTTCTTGCTGTCTTGACGTTCGTAGCTCCCACCTCTTGTGGATAATGGACAATCTCCACTGACTGTGTGAGGCTGAAATCATCACGCCCTATTCAGCGTCCTTTGAAGCAGTGAAAGCTGGGAGCTACGAGCATGACAAAAGGTGGAAGCCACTACATAGATGCTAACATCTTCGGAAGCTTTTTTGTCAGACCCGGACTGCATTTCTTTATGCAATGAAAAAAAACAACACTTTAAGAATTTCTCCATAAAAAAGGATGTATTCGCTCTACTTCTGACATGTTTTGGTGAAAGTTTGATTTAAGTTATACAGCCTACGTTTTGTATTTTACACTGCCGCAGTAGCACCTGCCTAATACATTGTCTGATTGGCCCACAATGAATGTGACTAAAGAAACGATTGTCCAGTCACCTGCTGGATATACTTGTGAAAGGTTCTGCCCATTCCCAAACACTTCCTAAGGGGTCTTTTGTTAGACTGTAAAAGATTGGACCAAGGAGCCTTTTGAATGCTGTTGAGGCCTCTAATGGATGCTGTCTACTGCACGTGCTATGTTAACCGAACTTTATCTCAACGTCCTCACAGACAAAAAGGTCGTGTTGAGGCACGACTCAAGGCCGTCTGACCAGTAGTAATGCTGCATTTCCAAAAGCACAAATCATTATGGGCAAATTATAACAAAAAAATCCCTCCTTCACATTGAAAGCACATATGTGTGTTACAGTTTTGGACTGAAGCCATTTTGTGAACATGTATGAAGGCCATTAAAACAGTCTTTGGCCAGCACACAATCATTAAGGAGTCATTTTTCTGCAGCCAGCCCCAAGTGGACACTCAGGGTACCACAGCTTTGTACTTCCACTTACAGCCCCAGAAGTTGCTGCTGGGCTGTTTCCTAGATGGAAATGTGAAATATATTGGTATATTAAGCAGTCCATCTGGTGTGTCAGGTTAAGAAAGAGGACCAAGACCTTCAGGCTTCCAGACCTAAAACTTAATCATTTAGAGGAGAGCTATACTTCTTTGGAAAAAGACAGAATCAACTCAGCATATTGGCCACCTTCCTTCAACATTTGTCCCGACAATTAATGGTTTAAAAGCAAGTTTGGTAAACAGCAGCTCGTCATAGACCTAATGGTCTTCATAAAGGCTGTGTCAGCAGAGAAATTTGCCAATCAAACCTAAACACAATACACATTACAGTAGCCAGTCTCTGGATACTGTGTATCATGGAGCTCTGAGGTTCATCACAAATATTAAATCTCTTACTCATCATTGTTTGCTGTATGCTCGTGTTGGATGGTCTTCATTGTCGCAGACTCAATCACTGTCGTATTCTTATATATAAATGTATTCTTGGTCTGCTCCCATCCAACCTTCTGACCCGAGCACAGGACTTCTTAATCTTCGATCCCAGGATCTTTTCTTATTGTCTTTTCCAAAAGTAAGAACTGACCTGGGAAAAAAAGGCATTCAGGTTTGTGGCTCCACATACTTAAAGCCATGTTGAGCGACTTGGAGGTGGACACATCTGGTTGCAGATGTTTTGACTGATGCACTTTATCTTTCTCAAATAGCCAATTTTCAGTAAAATTGGCTATCTGAAATTGTGACTTTCTTTCTTCATGTCTTGAAGTCTTGTTTTATGTGTTTGATGACTGCGTGTGTTTCTCTACAACTGCTGAACGTGCTGGTGTCTTGTCTAGGACACTCTTGAAAAGGGATTTTTAATCTTGAGTTTTTTTCCTAGTTAAATAGAGGTGAATAAATAAGTAAATAAATAAATAAATGTTTACTTCGGATATGATAAAAAAAAAAAAAATAGTCTGTACATTGATGAAGACAATCTCCAGTAATCTAGTGTGGCTGCCTAAGTTAAAGGAAATTGAAACTCACAAAAGCCTGGTAAGTATAACAGAGGTAAGTAAGACTTAACTTTTGGGTCAGTAAAGACCATGTAGCTGTGCAAGAACCGATCAGGGGCCCAGTTATGGCGCCTATCGGGGGCCCTGCCACGTCTATTGGCAGCCCTGTCATCTCTGAATGATGAGAGAGCTCAGTTTCTTCACTTTGACCCCATCATGTCTGCTGTGGCGCACCTGCTCAGTGCTGACCTTAATGGCGGTCTGTGATTGGACTCACTTGTACGAGCTTCCGCCTGTGATCTCCTCTTTGATCTGCCGGTTCACTGCGTCCGCCGCCGCCCTCCCTCTGCCCTCTGCCTCCACCTTCAGCACCACCTTCTTCACTCCGTCCTGCTTACTGCTCCTCTTTTTCCTCTCCTGGCCCTGGATCAGGTCTTTCTCCTGGACTTTGTCAGCGATCGCGCTCTTCTCCACGCCGCTGTCCGCCTCCAGCGACGCGTGCTGCTTCGCGTGCCTGGGCCGCTCGTCGGGTTTGGGTATCCAGGGGTGGTCGTACCTCTTCGGGATGGGCCAGGGCTTGTAGTCCTTCTGATACTGGGTCTCGCTGTTGAAGGGTATTTCCGGTCCGTGGTACTCATTCTTGGGTTTACAGCTCGGTTCCGGTCTCACTTTCCAGTGCTTAAAGTCCTCGCGCATCACCGAGCTGCACACGCGCTCCTCGGAGACGCACCGTCGCGGCGCGCGGCCCGCTGCCGGGGTGCGGGAGTGTGAGCGAGACGGCTGCGTTTCTATGGCGACCCGGGCCTGGGGAGGCTGCAGCTGGATGTGCTGCATCTCGGAGACGTCCGTGTACTTGGTGAAGACCAAAGGCACCGCAATGTCAGCCTTGTCCAGCTGGTTCCAGAAGCGGGCCATGCAGCACGCCCTGCTGATACAGGGCCACGCCATGCTGGGATGCACCGAGCTCCACTACCGGACAGGCTGCACGGGTCCAAGGTGAAGGGAGATACGTCTCCTGATGAGAGGGAAACAAGATGTCCGTGAGACAGGCTGCACGGAGAAACCCACAACACTGAGAGTCCTGGATGCGTTAAATTAGGCTGCAGCTGCTAAATCCATGATGAACATTCCAAAACACTCAAAGAAAACCGAGTTTAGTGATTAAACAACAGCACCGGGGTTACTCTGCTCTCCTCAGTGTCCCCTCCGTCCTGCTACATCACTACACGGCTCTGCAAGAAACACAGCCCCGCCCTCCTGCTCAGCATCCCGGAGACACCGAGTGGAGCCACCGCGGAGAACAACAACAAGTCTGACACGGTGCGAGGGCACTTCCGGTTAAACCTTCAGAATAAAAGCGACATTAGCCTCCTGTTGAGCTGTGGGGTAGCACAGTACACTCATAACCTGCTGCTGGAGTCCACAGAATAAACACAAAAAAATTCAGAATATTATATTCAAAATATCTTTTATGCTTCATTTTTCCAGCCAAAATATCCAACTGTTTGTTTTTTTATGATCAGCATGCTAACATTAATGCTTACAAGAAAACAGACAAAAAGTTAACACTTTTTGAGTCAGTCAAGTCTTCATCAGGACATGCTTGTTTGAAGTTCAACCTTTGACCTTCAACCTGGAAGAGCACCTAATTTTAAAAAATTATTAGCACATGTCTCAACCCAGTGCAGCACTCATCCAAACTTTTGTCTTTTAAAGAGAATGTTGGAAGGATTGGTGAAATACAAATATTTCATTGAAGGAAATAATGTATATCTATATAAAAAATTAACTATTTGAAAAAGGAAAACAACCAACGCCTTATTATCAACTGACCCTGGTATCCAAACTTGAATTTCAACTATTTTCTTTTTTTAGTTTCTGGCTGCTGCTTGCTTGTTAAATGCTTGGCCTTGGCTCCTTAATGATCCCTCTGCCACTTTCTTCCCCCCCTTGTTTCTTGCCTCTACTTGGCTTTGGAATCAAGGAAAACTAAAAGTATTGAACTATTAAAAACTATGTTCAAGGTGGGTTCTAACGTGTGGCTCGGTTAATTGTTATGCATAACATTCATCTGTCCTCTATATCTGAAGTCCATGACATATTGTTGTATAATAATTAAAGACATCTCCATGCAGAGCTCAAGAGAGAAATAGACACCTTAGTGTGGTTAAATCTGAATATTCAACCATCATGAATGAAACAAGTCCCCGTGCTCTTATTTTGAAATGCACACATCGTTTCATTGCGAGTCTGTTTATGACAGGAAACTTAACGACGGACCAAGTGATGTTTTTACGCACGGTGCGTAAAGGTGCCCACGGGAGGAGGGGCTTTTAACTGTGTGATGCTGCGACCTGATTAAAGACAGAGGTTTAAAGAGAAGTGTTAACATGTCATCTAAAATGAAAACAAACTGGATTAATAAGACGAAAAAAGATTTATAAGATCAGAAATTCTAGATTTAAAACTAAATTTTAAAAGCAAATAGTTAGGATTATAACATACATTTTTTTAAAGAATATTTTTGTGACAGACTGTAGTCAGCTGGTATTAAAAATTATTTATATTTTTAAGTGTAAAAACAATTTGATCATATTACATTTCAATAAAGAACAATGTATGTTGAATATTTAAAAATCTAAATAACAACCCCACAAACAAACAGGCTGACCAAAAAAGGGACATTTACAAACAATAAAAAATAAAAAGTATTTAAATTAAGCTGTAAAACACTAATTCTAAATGCAAGAGTGGAGAGTTTTAAAAATAGTACTTAAGTAGAATCACAATTATTTTATTGTAATTCTACTCATGTAGAAATAAAAGTAGTACTCTATGGATCTACTCAAGTTACTATACATATAGTAAAATTAAAATGAACTCAGAACTTTTCTGTGTTCTGTGTTTCAAGTAGGTCAATTATTCGTTTAGGATTAAAACATTTTTTTGCTGAAATTTATAAAATTAGACCTCCAGACCTGTGTTATAAATTTGCATTAGCAAAATGTATTTGACCAAACAGATAAAGAATAGCATATGAATATGAATCAAAAATGACCTCTATGAGCATTAAATCAGTAAAACATATTTTTCTTGTATAAATATATAGTCAAAGTCAGCCACAAACCTTATATCTTCCAAATAGCTTCTTTTCAGGAAATTGAAAAAAACACATGGAAAAAAATAGTTAATAATTTTTATATTGTCCAGATTAGAAATGGACCTTTTTTTTTGTTTGTTTGTTTGTTTGTTTTTTTTTAGTTTTAATTAGCTAAAAATGTATATGTCCACTTACTAAGGTAAAAGATGACCAATTTGTAGGGTTTAATAATTTCAGACATCATTTTGGTGTTAAGCATCTTGATAATGAATTAAAAATCTATATCAAACTTTTGGGTGGATGGTAAGTATCAGTTGTTAAAGCCTTATTTATTTTATTTTATTTTTTACTTTTTACTCAGATGTTATAGTCAAGTACAAAACGTCTGCACAGAAATTACTCCAGTCAAATTACCGATTTAAAAAACTGTAGAAAAACATGTGTACACCCCTGGTTAACTCTGAATTTCATTTCTGAAGAGGGGTATGAAGAAGTAAAAGCTACTTAATCCCATTCATCTGATCATCCATCCATCTTAACCTCTGATCTGGCTGGTGGTGGCCAGGAGTCAGGATACATCCTGGACTGGTTGCCAGTCAATCACAGGGCTGACACACAACCAGACATGCTCGCATTCACATCTCTCGGCAATGTAGTCATCAGTCAACCTCACAAGCATGCTTCTGGTCTGTGGGAAGAAACAGTAATACCTGGAGAGAACTCAGGCATGCACTGGGAGAATGTACAAACTCCACACAAAAAGATGCAAACTGGGATTTGAACTAGCAACCTACTGCTATGGCTTAAAAGTGCAACTCACTACACCTACACGCAGTCCATCTTCATGTCACCCAATCTGAAACATAAGCCTCTCCATCAGTTCACTTATTTGTTCTGTTTTAACCTGGGACGGGCTGCTTAGGCCACTGTAAGCCATGTTAATTTAATAATCACAAACTGAAGACACTCATTATATAACATATATGCTCACCAAAATACACACAAATAGCTTTTAAATCAATCAACTATACCAATATTCAACTTATCAGTTAAAATCCAACTAGTAAGACTTAAATAAAATGAGTTAAATAAAGAATTCAAGCTAATTATAACTACTTTCTTAGTGCAGAAAACATACTATGTACTGTTTTTTGCAATATATTTGACTAACAGTCCTCTATTTATTGATATGAACACAAATAGGGATGCACAACATTTCCAAAGAAACAAGATGACAGTTAAACCCCTTATTTCTTGCAAATAAGTAAATAATCTGATAACCAAAGACAACAGAAATATTTGATTTTCAGTATTTTCGTGGCAGAATCATTTTTTTCTTCATGTTCACTATTTATTGGTTAAACTAATAGTATAACATGTGGGCTCTGACATACATAGGTATTACTTAGCAAAAACTTCAATTTTTTAGTGATATATTTATGATTTTTTCCATCCATCCACCCATTATTTATATCCTTTATTTTTTTTAAAGTACTGGGGGGCTAGGGTCTTTCCCAGCTGACAGTGGGCCAGAGGCAGGATATACCCATTGGTCCCCAGCAAGTCATAGGGCTGACATCCAGACAGGGGCACTGCCAGAAATTTTTGGACCCCGTGAAAAGATGTCACACTGGGTGCTATCCCAAAGCAGCTCAGCACAGTTTGTCAAACCAAGTATCTCTGTATCTGAATCTCATTCTGCTGCACATCTCAGCCAGGACACACTTGTAAATGAGGTTATTAATACCCAAGAGGCTTTCCTGGTTATATAAAATTTAGTTAAATGAATAAAATGAATTATCATTTGCGACAACAAAATTATTACAATAATTTAGGGTCTATATTCTGCCTAAAATATCAAACAAGAAATAAAAACACAGTATGAACAATACTAATAAAACCTGATAAAAGAGACAAATAAAGAAAAAGAAAATGTAGGATTTTGATGCAATTCAGTTTTTCTCATAATATGAATGATTTACTTCCAGTTGAATTATTTACCAGAAGTCTCTGATGAATAATGGTGTTCTCATTGTACGTTATTCAACGAGAAGTCCTCTGAATGCACAAACCTCCGCCATGCGTTTCAGAATCGTTGGGTGAGTTTTGTCAAAAATGTGGAAAATTCCTTTCATCCGTATCCAGATTTGGATCACCATCAAAATTGAATCAATTGGTCCTTGGTCCACTTCTGACCTGCCCTGTAAATTTAATCAAAATCTGGTCACAACTTTTTGAGTTATCTTCATATCAAACAAACAATCCCTTACAAAAATCATAATTTCCTTGGTAAGAAAAACACAATTACCACAAAATAAAGCCTCTGAAGCCATAAGACTCTCGTCTTTGAAGTGCAGACTACTGCTTCATGAATAAAAAACCTGTTAAAAGATTTTCCATCAGAAACAGACTGTGTCAGCTAATAGAAGAAAACATGAATAATGCCAAATCATTACAGCCCGAGGGTCTACCCTCTCATTAAAGCACAGTTTAGATATCAAACGACAGACAGATTATCTCAACAGAGCTTTTCCATAATGAAGGCTGACAGCTCACTTTTATAAATGTTATTATAGTCAAAGGTTTTCATTGTTATATGCTTATATCAGACATTTTCTTTGTTTGAATCGCAGTGTTTTTGTCTGTATGTGCAGGTAAACAAACTGACAGACTGAAGGAGTGTCCGCTGTGTTAATGAGAAAACTACAGCAGATAAATCCTGAATAAATCAATCATTAATGAAGATTTAATGTAAACAGAGTGTAACAGCTGTCATGGCAATTGACTCAAATGTCAGTCTAATAAAAGATAACGAGAACAGGTCAGATATAAATATGAAGAAGATGTTTGTTTGTTTTAATAGTCCTGATCATTGAATCAACAGCAGTTTTGGTATGAGGTTTTTTCTTGCCCTGTTACTGTTAGATGTAGTTTGGTTGGCCCAGTGCTGTGCTCATGATGGATTCATGCTGACTTTTGGGTATAAGTATGTGTATATATGTGTAGGTGTATTTTATATTTGTATAGGTGAATATATATTTATCTATAAAATGAAGAGTTTGTCTTTAGCCTGCTCTATTGTAAAGTCTCTCCAGATAACACTTGTTATGAATTGGTGCTATACAGATTGATTGATTAATTGATTAATATCATGATAGATCTTCATTTTTTTAAGTTGAATTTGTCAATATTTCTGAAAATAATCCATGATTTTATACACTAGATCTGCTTGTGGAATTAAATAATTATTCACCAGAGAGACAGGTCTTATTGATGATCAATACCAGCTACAAGTATGCCAGACAGAGATCACTGTCATTTGCTGTCCTCAGTAGATGTTGCTTTAACATGTAAGACATCCAAGTACTACCAATCAAACACATCATAAAACATCTACGAATAATGAAATTATTTTCTTCAGCACATATATAATTGCTGTGTATGTGGAGGTCTGCTTTGACTCAAAGCATTAACCTTTAGAGCTGCTGTTAGTGGGACATTATCTGGCTGTAGATTTCCACATGTCATCACCTTTAGCCGACAGTACAGTCTGGACAAAGTGCATCTGTGGTATGTTGAAGTGACCTCTATAGGAGACTCTGGTAGTCCTACAGCAGGGACTGCAGTCAGCTCACCATATGATCTGTTCACTATTAATACACTTTTTCAGTCAATCAATCAATTGTTAGTTAAGCACCAAATCATAACGAATGCTATCCCAAGACACTTTACAAAAGAGTAGGTCAAAGTCATACTATTTCTACATATTTTATTTTATTTATTCAACTTTTTCTTTTTCTTCTTTTTTTTAAGAGAGCTGTAGAAAGGACAGAGAGGCAAGCAGAGAAGGAATGAAATGAGACTTGAGGATAGTGATCATTTATGGATGCCCAGACCATAAATTTGTCCTGATCATATTAGTCTCTATAGAATATGAATGTATTAGAGGTTAGCCCCTTGAGATGTGGCATCTCCTTTTTTAAGAGGGTCCTCCTCTCTACGTGGTTGTAGGTAGTTCTTATAGTGGTAAACTCAATAACAACCATGTAATGCTGTAATGGTTATAAACTGGAGGACTCATGTTGATTATCACAGCAGCAGTTGAACTGCCATTAAATAGGGTTTAACTGATCTCTTATGAAAATAAGAGTTTATATTAAATTATGTTATTTCTGTTGATGAATAACAATCATGGATTAACTGCTGAATGAGTTGTTGCGTTGGACCTGCTTGATGTCCACGGCAACAATTCATTCATGATTGTTAGTCAAGGTCATACTAATATATATGTGCTGTTACACTACTGTACATTTGATTTTGTTGAACTCTCAAAAGTTAATATCAGGAACTGTAACAATAATGGGGCTACAAAAGGGAAATATTTGCAATTGTAGTAGTTGAAGCTTTGTAGGTCGACAGCAGCAGGCAATCCACGCCAATGATCCCTAGCAGCCTACAAGACAAAAACCAGAGACGAGTACAGGAGCTAAAAAGTTTGACAATACCCCAATATATACAATTCCTTAATGCAAAAGCTCCACAACAAGGATTAATTTAATCCACACCTCAAAACATTCACACTGAGTAGCTCTCCTGTCTCCTGCCAAGTCTGCTTGTCTCCCTCTCTAATATCACCACTCTGTTGTTACCTCTGGAGACGGAGCAAAGAGGGGATCAACTCAGTCCCTCCCATGTCATCTCCACAACATTCACAGAGGAGATGAAACATCACAAGGGTGTGAATATTGTGCCTTGAAATGCCAGCGTGAGAGACAAAATAGGAAGAGGGAGGAACTCAGTGTGCCAAACTCCTCAGCAGTCTAAGCCTTTTGCAGCCTAACGTTGGTCCAAGCCTGTGCCAGCTCTAAAGCTTTATGGAAAAGGATAGTTTTGAACCTAACCATAAAGATGAGGGTTGTCTGCCCCCTGCACCGCGACTGGTGAAGGACTAAAGATGAGCCTGAAAATTGAGGGCTCTACCTCCCATACTATTTTTTGAGACTGGTGGTATCTGCATTTATTCTGGAGGGGCTGTATGGCACTAAAAGCTTTTTAAGATAAATTGGTGCCTGCCCATTGAGAGCTTTACAAGGGACAAGAAGAATCTTGAATTCCCTCTTAGATTTTATGGGAATCCAATGCAAAGAACTAATACGGGAGTATTGTGATCTCTTCTCCTAGTTGTAGTCAGTACACATGCTCCACTATTTTGACCAACTAAAGAGTCTTAAGAAACTTGCTGGGGCACCCTGAAAAAAGAGAATTACAATAATCCAATCTAGAGATAACAAAAGCATTGACTGTTTTTTCAGCATTGCCCTGAGACAGGATGGGCCTGATTTTAACAATGTTACAAAGATGAAAGTATAGTCCAAGGTAGTTGATATATTCCCCATGTTAACAAATGTTTATGCTCTAAAACATCCTGATGTATGCATACCTATTACTAGAAAAGCACTCAGAGAGCGCAGACCTCTGCCAAGCAGCTTAGTTACAGCAGTGGCTTTTCCACAACCCCTGTAAAAGATACAATTCTGGATCACCACGCGCTCCGATTGGACAGCTGAGTCTCTGCTCATGTCTGTCCATATGGACGTCTGTTTGCAAATAACTATAATTCACATAATGACATAAAGGGGACAATAGCCTCGCAGCAGCTAAGGAGAAAGATTTCCCGTTATTAACTTCAATGGATCTGATTCACATGAAATTTACCTTGATGATAAAGATATATTATGATACAGTATATTATCCTGTAAATTTGGCTGAATGATAACTTATAGGATTTTTTAAATTTGGGGAATTTTTTTGCATCAAGACAAATATGTGGCTCACCACCAAAATTTAATGGCTTCTTTCTTGGACCAAAGAACACCTCTGGTAAAATTTTCATGTAAATTCATCCAGTAGTTTTTGTGTAATCTTGTGAACAGACAAACAAACAGGGCCAAAAACATAACCTCCTTGGTGGAGGTAAATATGAAAGATAATCTACAGTCAAGAGTCCACAATGCATTGCTGCTTTAACGTTAATGTCTGTAAGGGGAACAGTAAATATGAATTTGAAATCCCACAAAGTGGACTGCTATAACATACTCAGTTAATTTATGGACTTCTTTGTCCAATGGAGATCACAGCCTTAACTCTGAGTGACTGTAAACTACACTTACAGGTCACTTTATTAGATACGCCTCCTTTTCGACATGAACTGCCTTGATTACTTCTGGCATAGATGTAATGGTGCTGAAACATTCCTCTGAGCTTTTCGTCAATATTGACATGATAGCATCACACAGTTGCTGTCATGATTCATGTAGTTCTGTTCTGTTTTGTATGCCTTTCCCTGTGTTCTGTTATTTCTACTCCTTGTTCTGTTTCATTTTTAATTATTTGCTCCTTGTATTCTGGTTTTGACCTCTTGTCTTGTGCCTCTTGTGTTCCTGCTCTTGGTCCTTGTTAAGTTACCCATTTTGTTCACGTTTCATGTCTTGTCTTGGTGCTTCCTGTTTTATTTTGAAAGTTCTCCAGCCTTTCCTTATTTCCGTAGGTTTTGCTTCCTGTCTCGTCTCCTCACACCTGATCCCTGATTGTTCTTTCCCAGTTGTGTCTTGTCAACCCCAATCACCTCATGTATTTAACTGTCGTGTTTTCCCCTTGTCTTCTTCTTCTTCTTCTTCTTCTTTTCTGCTTCTTCTTCTTCTTCTTCTTCTTCTTCTTCTTCTTCTTCTTCTGCTTCTGCTTCTGCTGCTTCTTCTTCTATAAGTTTTGAGTTTTCTTAGTTTGTCTGCTTTTGGTTGCCTTTCTGGAGACTTTTAGTTGAACTTTGTTTGCCCAGTTTTGATTAGTTACTTTGTTAGAGATTTTGTTTGTACTTTGTACTTTTGTACTTTTGATCCCTGTTTTTGTGTTAGTTAAAATAAATCATTTTTTGTTCATCTGCATTCAGGTCTCCTACTTTTGTTTTCCTGGTTTACTCTGGTCACAAATCCCAACAGTTACTGCAGATTTCTCAGCTGCACATCCATGATTCACATACTCTGTTACACCACATCCCAAAGGTCCTGCACTGCGTTGAGATCTGGGGACTGTGGAGACTACTAGAGTACAGTGAACTCACTGTCATGATCATGAAGTTGTAGACACGGTCATCACCAATACTCAGATGTCAGCACCAATTATGCTGAGACATATAAAGGAATGCCCCCCTAACTGTGACAACTTTTCCATTCACATAGCTATTTTAGTGATAGCGGTCACCTCTAAGTGAGACTAGCCCATACCAATCAAACTTATCTGCATGGCAAAGTAGAAGACTGGCAATACCCTGCATACCAATCACACACACTGGATGTTAGGAAAGAAAATAAAATTCAATGATGATTTAAAATAATGAGTGAAACTACATTCTTTTTAAAGTGGTGCCAGAAAAAAATATTTTTGTCTTTCAAATGTAGTGGATTAAAATTAAAAAGATTCCCCAAAAATAATACTTTGGTAAAGTGCATGTCCTCAAAATCTGTACTTAAGTATGGCACTCAAGTAAATATACTTGGTTGCTGCCCACCACTGACAAGGAAGTGCAATAATACTGCATTTATTGTGCAACAATTGGCTTTATGATACCACACTGCCATGGATAATTAATCTTTATTTTTATTGGTCAGCTGTTATCATTTACAACATCGTTTCCCTCGATGATAGCTTTATGATTTAGCTTATTGGTTTAGAACCAGGACTCTGGGACTCCTTTGGAAGCACCAAAGATCATGATCATTTATGCAACAGTCTTTTAGTAAAGCAAATGTGTATATGCCTATTTGTTGAGTTATTTCTGATTAAAGTGCAGTACTTAATGCTCCTTCTGTGTCCTACTGGAAGAGTTCAACTAAGTACTGATTTAGCCCAAGTTTTACCATATGAATACAAGTCATATGTGGCATGCTGCTGTGTATCTTATAGCACCCTTTCTCTGACATGTTTAAGGATTGTTTGTCTGAGCTATGCTAGCCCTTATGGACTCCTAAGCTTTTTTGTATATTTTTGTCATTTTTCTTATTTAATTTTGCTGATCATTTTTGGCTTTATTACATCTTATGGCACACATTTTTGCAAGAATGTTTCTTTAACATATATATATATATATATATATATATATATATATATATATATTTTTTTTTTTTTTTTTTTTCTCTAAGGTAAGGTTTTTAATGTAATCTGGGATGGCAACATGAGTGATATGAGCAGTTTGGACTCATTTGGGACTGTGGTGGAGAGACATGAGTGCAGCACAGTACAAGCCATCCTGGACAACAGTAACCATCCCCTCCACAACATCCTGGAGGGACAGAGAAGCAGCAGCAGTGGGACACTCATGTTCAGGAGAGGTTCAGGAGATTCTTCGTTCCCACAGCCATTAGACTGAACAACACCCTGAACAGAGCCAGTGGATCAGGACCTGGACGGTTTATTACCACTGCTACTGCAACTGGATACCTGAAATTCCCCAAGGGGATGAATAAAGTATTTATCCATGTATCTAATGCCAGTTACTATTACAGGTCTATTATACAATACTGACACTTTTTACACCCTCTAGGAACCCTCAAGCTGAAAGTGTACTCACAAAAAGACTACTATAAAATCATCATACATCAATATTTATTTCTGCATAAATCTATTTAACACTCTTTATTATTTTAACCCTTTAAATGTCAGTTTGAATAATGTTACCACTTGTTTTACTTTAAAAAACTACCAAATAATAGAAATTTTTGTATTAGGAATAGTCAGGCAGTGGGGCATTGCTGGTTATTAGATCCTTATGTGCCAGATGCACAAATTATAAAAGAAAGTTACTAACTGCTGTAAGCACAGCCAGGTGCAAAAAGACACTAACACTTGTTGTTTTCTCCAAAATGTTGTCAAAACATCTTTGAGTGCAGCAAGGTCAGGGGGCCATGACCTCCCTCAGATTCTTTTATCGGTGTACTCCAAAGACAAATGAAACACATTATAACACCATTATAACAACCTTTACAACCATTTAGAGGAGAGGACACTCTTTAAAATGACATTAAAAAACACTCTGATGAAAGGGAACTGTTTAGATTTTGGTGGTCACACCTTAGAGCAATGATTCTCAACTGGTGGGCTGTGACCCAAAAGTGGGTCGTGAGCCTTTGCCTGGGCAAAAAAAAATGTTGGGAAAAAAATCCTGGGCTTTTATTTTGAGGGGGAATTTTTATGCCATTGAGTGCCGTCTATTCACACTCCTCAACAATAGGTGGCTGTAAAATCCTATATTGATTGTTTTAGTAGTACTGCTTTTCATATAAATTAATCAGTGGGTACTCAGCTAAAGCTACATGTTTTTAAGTCTTTTTGGAACAACTTCTCCAGAGCTGGACTTTTTTATTTCATGTTTGTTAGGTCTGTTAAAAAAAAAGCTGAAGTGACTGAAGTGTTTTGTGTGATCAACGGCTTATTTAGCACTACTAACTGAATACTATTAACACAGGGCTGTTCAGTATGTCCACTGATGCAGGGTTATCACAGCTACAGTTACATTTATAGTTTTGAAACCTGTCTCAAGATGCACTTTTAGGCTGTAATTAAAAAGCAGCTCATTGAGTGTAAAACTGGATATTTCCCTCTCTAGCATCACCACCTGCTGCTCTTTATCATTCATCATTAAAGGTTTTTTTGTGTGTGTTGGCATACTGTGATATTTTGTACTCTACCAGGCTCAAACTGCTCAATGTTTTCATTAAATATATTTAAGAAGTCTAAAATTTTCCTTCAGTTTGGGTCGCAGTTTGTCAGTAAGGGTTGATGGTGGGTCCCAAAGCCAGACCAGTTGAGAACCACTGCCTTAGAGGTCACTGGACCTCATGTTGATCCAGGGCCTCTAAATCCATGATGTACATGAAGAAGTCTTGAGGGATTTTCTTCAAACTTTGCAGACCTAGAGATGAACTGATCGAAGGTTGGAGGGCAAATGTCAAGATCAGTGTGACCTCAAATTTTGAAAACACAATATTTCAAAAGTGTGTTGAGGTGTTTGCAAGTTTTTTATCATACAGTCCCAAATCTGTCTAAAATCATGGGCTGTTTTCGAAACGGCACACTATACGAGCAGTACACACTGATTTGTATGTGAACATTTGTGTAATCTGCAGTGAGCCAAAATACCACTTGTTATATTTCATACGGAAAATTAGCAGTATGTATCGGACCAGTCTACCTCGGGTACTGTTACCCACCATGCACCAATGGGTCAGGAGTCAGAATCGCGAACAGCCAACCTCAGCAATGGTCCTGCTTCATTTATACAACAATAAAGTGAATCAGTCACAGTATATATATATATTTTTTATGAGTTGAAACGTGGATGTTAAATGTTTCTCGTGTGTTTTAAGTGTTGAAAATAATGAAAGACTAAATAAATCCCCATTTAGACTTATTTTTGTCTGTTAACGGATGTTAATATAGCAGAGCAAGACGTTAGCTAAACTACCAGTTACTTTTATTTTCAAGACCATAAACATAATTCAGTTCAAATACTGGGTTGGGGAGGGAAATAAATAGTTATATTTGAGTTATTGAAGGAAACATGTGTTTAATATAGTTTTTACATTTTAGAAATAATCGCCCTAGTCCAAACTTTAGCACAGTAGATAGCAGTAATGACATTTATTTGATATTTGCCCCCCACCAAAGAAGAAGAATCAGCTCAGCTGAGTGTCGCATACTGCAAAATAACAGCCGTTTGGCAGTTACTCTACTAATTACTATCATATACAGTTGGCAGCATGCAGTATATACTGCCTACTACATTGTAGTAGTAGAAGTAAGCAGTATACATTTTCGAAAACAGCCTTTAATTGGATTTGATTGGGGTCAAAGGTCACTGTAACTCCACAAAAACCACCCCAGCCCTTCTTCTCATCACACTGTTTGACAAGAGTATGCAGTATCCGATCAGGTACATAACCTGTGCATATAAAATAAATCTGTGTATTTCCTTTTCCTGTGTATGCTTTGTGTGTAAATGCTCTCCTGTTACGTATTGAAGCACTTCAGTGAAAGGGTCAAAGGTCAGATGTTGCAGATATGGACTGACTAATCATACCTTTGATTGTTTCTCTAAGATAACAAAGTCAACAGGAGGTGAAAGAGGTGAGAGAGGTGAGAAACACAGACTTTGGACCCACTTCACTTCTCTCTCCCTCTCTAGCTTCTCTCTTCTTCTTCTTGTCCTCCGGCTGCAGCGCCTCGGTTTGTCTCTCTTCTCTTGGTTCAACATGAAGATTGATTTTGCCCCTCTGGATACCCCGCTCCACAGGAGGCTTCAGACAGCCGCGGTGCTGCAGTGGGTCTTCTCCTTCCTGGCCCTTGGTGAGTCTGCAAGTTTACATGTAGAGATCTGGTGGAAAGACCTAGAAACGAGAACTGAGTATGTAATATATTGATGGGGCGTTAGCGCACGTGTACTGCTGATCTTTGGTTTTTACGGTAGATGTTATGGGATGTTGTTCTAGCTGAAAAATGTGACATTAACTGTTAAAACAGCCAGAGGAGGACACCAAACAGAGGCCACTGGTGCAAAGTACAGACCAGGTCCAATGTTCAGAGTTTGCCGTCTGATTAAATTACATATTACATTTAAAATCTTTTTAGAAATGTTGATAGTATACTGAGTATACTGAGTCCTTTTTTGTGCCTGTTCCCTGTGCCACCAGCTCATTCTGCAGGAAAACGCTGCACAGGCAAAGACTGCTGTTGGGGAGCTGATCAAACCTGTAGTCTACCTTCATACGATTAAAAGCTGCTGAATTGTTCAGTATGCAAATGGCGTCATGAGCATTGTCCAAAACCACAAACTCAGTTCAGTGCTTCAGTTTGTCTCTGGGTTGCACAGTGTGGGTAAAAAAAGCCGGTGTGGGGCTGTGCGCCTGGCACACGACCATATCGTTGACCATGACGCGCCTGTATCTGTGTCTGTTAGGCTCTAAACAGACACAGCACAACATACAGTAGCACATTTATGGCTTTAGACAATAAAACAAATTATGTTCCAGGTGCTGTCATTAAAATTATATAAAAAAAATATAATATTAGAGATGCTTTATAGATTTACAGACATTTTAAAGTAATTTAAAGATTTGGCATTTGAAAAACACTTTATTCAGCAATAAAATAGAATGAAATGTCGCATTATGTGATATGAGAGCGATCTGTATAATCAGCTGTGATATGATATGAAAAAGTGATTAGATTTGAAAAAGTTAAATAATGTTAAATCCGTAACCTGACCCACCAGAAGGACCGTTCCAGATATTTCACTAGTCCATTTGACTAGTCCATAGAAAGTGTTTGGGAATAGAGTGGTGCAGGAATGATATATTTTTGTGGGCCAACGCCAAAGTAAGCACCACACTGGTTCCCTGGACTGCAATCTTATTAAAAGTCAGAGGGGTATTTCACTGTCTTTTGGATCTGATAATAAGCTCTGTTGAGAACAAAAACTTCTGAAACATTCATGTTCTTTGTGATCATCTTAACAAACAAACCCACTTATTAGGATGTTTTAAGGTTAAATGTAATCTGCAACAGTGTAAAATTATTAGAAAAGCTACTATGGAACTACAACATGGCGGTTTGACTTAGAAGCAACAACAATATTTCCAATTAATAACATTTTATCGTGGCCTATTGTTTGAGAGTTTCCCCATAATCCAATGATAAAGTTGGTTCTCATGGTTGTGGCAATAGTGAATGAATAATTGATTGATTAAAAAAACATCAGAAATGCTTGCTATGGGTCTGCGGCCATTTTTGTAGTCTTTGTGAGCAGTTAGTTTGTCATTTCAAACACACAACAGCAGTTTAAGATTCTGAAGCAAGCAACAGCAAATGAATTTTATTATTTCCCATTAAACATTGAAATCATTTATCTGAAACCAGTATTGTAAATCCCGTTTACTCTGGGGGATTGGGAACCACGAAGTGCTAATGCTATCTCACCACTTTATGGGCAGAGCCTTTCAAAAGCAAATCCAGTAGGTGATTGGTAGATCGTTCTGCCAGTCACATTCATTCATGCCAATGAGATAATTTATTAGGCGGGTGCTACTGCCATGGTGTAAAGGACAGACTGAGAGGCACTTTGTAAAACAAACTGGAGCGAACATGTCAGAAGTGGAGCGAGCATGTCCTGTCTATAGAGAAGTTTGTTGTGTTTGATTTGTTTTTTATTTAATGAGGAAATGCTGTCCAGATCTGTTATAACTGTAGCTGAAGCTGTTAGCATCAATGCTAGTCCCTGTACAAGCACTCACTTCCTGCTGTCGTCTCGCTCATCGCTCCCTCCTCTTCCTGCTCTATAGGACGCTGACTGGGCTGTGCCACTTTGGGCTGCTCACAGCTGTTGTAGGCTGGAGCTTGACGAGATGGATCTGCATAATTACAGATATTGAATCAGTAAGATATTGAAACAGTAAGAACCATTTGTACTGCAAGGTTATTAAATCACAGCATTAGAAAATATTGTATTATTTTTAATATAATCATTTTTATTAATAATATTTAACAGTGATTTTATTGCTTTCAAGCGTTGCTGCACAGAGGTGAAGCAGCCTCTCAGAAAAAGGCCCCTGGTTTGACTCCTAAGTTGGGTGGGGTCTTTCTGTGAGGAGTTTGGATGTTCTCCCCTTGCATGTGTGGGTTTCTCTGGGTACTCCAGTTTCACCACACAAAACAAAAACAACACTCTTGTTGGGATAATTGGTGACTTTGAGGCTGTAGATATCCCTGATATGAACATTTATAATGATGGTTAGTGTAACGAGTTTAAGACATTAAAACTAGATTTATTTATTTATTTTTTTAACTACACATAAGTAAAGTCACAATATTTTTCTAAATGGTAATCATAGTGCTTCTGTTGTCATTCACTTATTTTATTGGAAATGTTAAGGTTTTAAGCTTTGCATAACATGCCCTCTACAATCACATTTTATGCAACATGTGATTGTTTCCTTTGACTCAAATTCTCTACTGCTGATTACTTCAGACACTATTGGTGGCCGCTTGTGATAAAGTCTTACAGCTGATAGGAGTAAAGTAGAGGTGTGTTCTGTCACATCAGATTACCAGAGATGTTAGTTTATGGTTTTAAAGTAGACTCAAGGGCCAAACATGATAGACGTAGCAGCAGGGAGCAGAACAGATGAACACACTTTGCAGCAAATACAAATATTATAAGAAGGATTTAGACTTAAGGATGAAGAACACTCGGAAACATTTTAAGGAGAAGATATTGTGTAAAAATTATGGAAAGACTCAAGTGAATTGAGCGAAGATACAAGAGAGTTTTTTTTATCATTGTGCAACAGGTTGCACAACAGGTTGCACAATGGAATTAAATTGTGGCTCCAAGACAAAAACGAAAAACAAAACAAACACAAAACCCTTAGACATGGAGGAGTGCAGATGGTGCATTGAGCAATCTCACAGCCCGAGGGAAGAAGCTGTTCCTCAGTCTAGAGGTATAGCAACGAATACCTCTGTACGTTTCACCTGATGGCAGCAGGGTGAACAGGCTGTGGCTGGGGTGTGTGTTGTCCTCCAGTGTCCTCTTGGTTCTGCGTCGGCATCTCACCTTCACAATATCAGCAATGCGCGGTAGACGGGTACCAATGATGATTTGGGCAGTTTTTATCACTCTTTGCAGAGTCCTCCTGTCCTGGGTCATGCTCATCATGGGCCTGTTTGTGATGTTTCCAGTCAGGATGCTTTCAGTCTCTCCTTTGTAAAGTTGACTAGAACTTTGAGGAATTTTGATTTCATAAGTTTCCTTAAGTTAAGTTACTGCGAGTCATTTTCAGTGGTTAAAGAATTACAATTATGAAGAAAATGTGAAACCTGCCAAATGTAATCTAACTTGAGATGCCATAAAACACCATGCACAGACTGAATTATTAAAAAAAGATATATTTCTCAAAAGAGTTTGTGTATGTTTTCTTCTTTGTAGAAAGTTAGTGTACTTAATTGTGTAGAATTTTTTACATACATTAAGAAAACTAATGTTACCTTTCAGTACGCAATACATATTATGTTAATTGCATTAAAAAATGCTTTAAATGGCTTTAATTTAGTCTCAAGCCCACTGAACTATTGTATTGCTTATAAATGCTGGTATGATTATAGTAGTGTTCTAAATTATTACAGGGTTCATAATAGCTCTTTCTAACTACATGACTTTTTGTCATGTAGCAACAACAAAATATGAACATTAATTCATCATTGACTCATTTTGATAAGTTATTTGAAGATATGATCATCTTAAAGTTGTTAGTGAGGCTGGGTTGTGTGAGGTACATGGCATGAGCCTGAATGTGTGCTACAGTGTCACAGCTCAGTTCTGTCTCTGCTCAGGAATATCAGGACAGACACTAATGCTAAACATCGCTGTACGTGGTGACAAACTATGTAATTGAAAGAATTGTGGAAGAAAACAAGCCACCAAAACAGCATGGGGTTATCACGTGCTACAAACAGTTTGTTAACATCTAATTAATTTTCCAGCGCTAAGCTGCTTTGATTAGGCACTATTTTGAGACACAGCACAGCCTACGTGTCCTTCCGCTAGCAGGGTAAGGATCAAACTATGGTCTTTCTTACATTTAATACTTCACCCCAAGTAAAGATTAGCCAAATGTATGAATGTTTATAGGATTATTCTGCTGACCAAGCTCAGTAATTTTGATAAAGAATGTTTTTATTGCTCAGTTTACCTCCAAAAAACAAACATACATACAAACATACAGTTGGCTATCACGAAGTACGCTTATTGAGATCATGGCTTCTGTCTTAACAAAAAAAAAACAATCAATATAAGCCGAACATTTACTTTGAAGATGAACTTTTATTTGGCTCCTCTGTTTTGTCCTTGGAGTTTGTAAAACAGCGACTCTGGTCCGTACAATAATAAATGTCAATTAAAGCAACGAGGCTCTGCATGATGAGAGCTACTCACTGAAGACAAACATATAAAAGCTGATAGTATCCTCTGATCCTGAACATCCTGAAACATCCTGAGGGGATTTTTATTAGTCACCCTCTTAATTTATCCAGTTTGACGTCATGAGCTCACAATTTACTCACCTGAATCAACAGGTACCATGTGTCTGTGGTCCTCCAGTTCTTATAGCAGATTGAACCATTTTCAGTTCAGACCTGTTGACTCTCCATCTACAGAAGTTTCTCCTGTGTGTACTCCAGTTCATACCAGTATTCCAGAGTATCCAAAGTAAACAGCAGTATATTCACTGATAAAATTGACAGTTATGTTGATTGGTAGTGTTTTTTCCCTCTTGTGAAGTAAACTAGTTGGCTTTGCTGGCAGAAGGACATGTAGGCTGTGTGCCATGTCACAAAATGCCCTAATCAAAGCGGCTTGTTAGTGAAAAATTGAGTGAGATGTGAACAAACTGTAGCTGTGTAATGACCCCACGCTGTTTTTACGTGGAGTTTGTCACTGTGTACAGCAATGTTTAGCATTAGCGTCTGTCCCAAGATTTCTGAAAAGAGAGAGAATTGAGCTGTGACACCGTGCCACATGTTCAGGCTTATACCATGTACCTTAAACAACCTTTACTTCAACTGAAACTTCAACTATTCGTTTAATTGAAAGCATCTAATGACTTGTAACAGTTAAGCCACCAGGAAGTGAGAGGAAAAAATGTATATGACATGATGGTAGCAGATGCTGCCCACCCCTGATTTAAATTTTTAACACCCAAACACACAGAAAATGACACAAGACAACAAAGTCTTCACCACCATGCAAATATTTTGAAATTTTCCCAGCTCACTCTGGATTATGATAAATTCATGCATATCACATTTTATTTTGTGTAAGAGACCAAGTCTCTCTTTAAAATCAATACACTATAATACAGCTGTATCTATACTGGCCCTGACTGCAGACTAAACAATGATTTAAAACATAGGATGAAATAACAATGATTGACACAGGTTATTATTTGGCAAAACAATAAGAAAAAATTAGGTGTCCTGCACAATACAGCATTCTGATTTCTATGTTTCATTTGTGAAAGTGCACACTGCCCTCTAGTGTGTCAGAGTGTGTGTTAAATGGCATTTGTCTTAAAAATAAGATGATAATTCTAAGAAGAAACAAGCATGTTAATTTCACGAGTTTATATAAAGATTTGATTTTACAAATCAAGTGTAGATTTTAATAAATCATCAAATGAACTAAACATGAAAAGCAGTCAATGAATAAAGCTTTGTTCTACCTTCTGTGAATGTATTGGTTACTCAAATAGGCTATATGAAAAGTACATTAATGTTTTCATGAACACATTCATAGTGATGCTTTTTACAACAGTGTTGCAGTTGATGTTTATGCTCTGTCTAAATATGAAGTCTTTTACCAGCTGAGAAAGGCCCGAGTATGACTTTAACTCTTCACCTTACTCCTATCTGTAAAGTCCTCTGTAATCATTTGTGTGTCTGTTGGAATTAAAGTAGGATTACTTGAAGGATGAGGAGGAGCAGAGAGTTTTATTTCTACCTGCTGTTTAACATCAACAGCATGTTCCTCTGTAGTAGATAATATCCCCCTCATGTGATCACGTCCTAGCTTGAACTTTTGTCTGTCAGCAGTGATGATTTCGACGTTCAAAAGTAAAATGCTATTAGTCATAGTCATCTCTGGTTATTAACAATGTCACTGTTAAATATCACTGTTATTTAACTCTGAAGGTATAAGACTGTAAGCTTTAGCTATCATCTAATGGTATTTTTGACATACTTTTTGTTACTATATTTCCAGTTATGGTCTGTTACCAAACAAAGCAACAAAAGAGGGCAGTATTGTAGAAACACTGTATAAAAATAGAAAAATACAATGACCATAAGTGTTTTGGATCATATTTGTCATCTTTTTATTTGTATTTTAGTTACTGCACTGCTATCATGATTACATTTTTATTTTTATTTCCTAAATTCAAATGCAACCTTTTTCCCAATCATGGCACAATACCTTTAAAGGAAGTAACCTGGCAGCCATTTTGTACCTGCCCTGATGGAGGCCCTAATGGCTGAAACTGTAGGTCTGATGAGGTAAAGGCTTTTTACCACTGATCCCTCTGAGTGCCTCAGACCTTTTCTTTACACTTTGGGCCTGATCTACTGAAGGTTTACATAAACATGATAGCGCGCGCGCAAAGATGATGTACTAACCAGGTGCATTGAGGATTGCATCTGTCAAATGAGCAAACTAGCAAGTGCAATCCATTTAGTGTGTTTGCCTTCATGACTGTGCAGATTACATGCAGATAATCAGAATATGCAAAATACTGGGAGGAGGAGATGCACATGTAATCATTTAGCACCCATAATGTGATCTATCAATCCTGAAACCGGTTGTAGTTGATGTTTCATGCATCTATATTTAGCATGTTTGGAAGCCAGGTGCAAACTGGCTCAGCATTACACATAAATGGCTGCAGTCATTGTGGCAAGAAGGAGGCATAGATGCAATGACAGATTGAGAGAATCTTCCATGTGCTTCCAACATATTTGGACTGTCAGAAATAAAAAAGTAGAGACATATTGTCTATCCAGCAATGCCATTTCTGAGCTGCTGGATGACCTGAAAGAGCCATGCCATGAGATGTCTCTGCTGGAGTTCACCAGTGTGTTTATTTTTCTCCTCCACCAGGATTCCAACTCCATGGCTTCAAACTTCATTTTTCATTTACGGCCACTCTGCTCTCTCAAACTCTCCATGGGGACAGCCGATAGCACACACAAAATCCTCATTTAAAGAGGGCAGTCAGCACCACTTTTGCACCCCGTAAGAATTGCGCACACAGTCATAGTAGATCACCCTAATGCACCCATTTTAGCACATGCAATTTTTAGTTTGCACACACAATTTGGGATCTTAGTAGATCAGGCCCTTAATGTTGGATCCCTACAGAGGTAGACTTTTTCCAGCAAAATTTTAAACATTTTTTCACAGTTGACCACACCTGAGAAGCACTCCATGCATCTTTATTGTAACTGACCATTTATAGTAACGTGTGATATCTTTTTAAATTTGTCTGAGTGAAGGCAAAATCAATAAGCTGAGAATACACTCCGCTAAACAAATAACAGTGGAATATTAAAGATTACTGACATTAAAATTATCACATCCTCACAGCGTGACTGTGCTGTCAGCGACCACATGAACCATCCTTGATGTCATCACAGCTGAACTGATTGTTAGTGATGCAGAGCAGATGCCCTCCATTCATAAAAGAGCTAAAAATAACCAAACACATGATGCTGTAGTAAACACTTCCGTCATTAGTGTAGTTATGTCAGATCAGAAAAAAGGACTACTGTGTAATACATGTGATCACAGTTCTATGTGTTACATTAGACCACAGTAATTCCTAGAAACCTTAAATAATGCACCTTTGAGGGAAAATTACAGTCCTGGGAAAAACAAGAAACAATCTGACCGGCCGGCCCGCCCACAGAAATGACACGACTCCCTGAGAGGTCAAATGAATGGACTCTCTGCAGATGGCATTTAATAATATCTACATAGTCAGGCATGTTGGATCAGAGGTGTCAGCGTTAGCTTCCACAGCTTGGATCTGTTCAGCTTTTGGAGCTGACAGAGAGAAGCTTGTTGAGGTTTTGTTAAATGCTACAGTCTTTTTTGTTTTCTGGCAGTTTGACTGTTTTGCTGGTCGTGTGTGGTAAGACGCAGTCCAGTACAACTGGAAAAGGCACTTCATATGTGAAACCAGAGGCTGGCTTACAGGACCTACTCCTTGAATGTTTTATAAAATGACCTGTTTTTAAGGAAACTGTTTATTAAGGCACTGTGTATGAAGAAACACCAAGGGCCTGATCTACTAAAGGTTTGCATGTATAAAAACACGTGCAAACTTGATAGCACGCAAAGCATGACTATGCAGAATAGATGCAGATTATTAGAACGTGCAAAATACTGGTAGGAGGAGATGCAAAGGTGATCATTTAGCACCCGCAAATTGATCTATCAAACCCGAAACTGATTGCACTTGGTGTTTTTGCATCTTTTTTTAGCACGTTTGAAAGGCGGGTGCAAGTTGGCGCAGAGTTACCCACAGAGGGCTGACGATGGAGAGAAAGAATCTTCCGTGTGCATTGTCAACATGTTTGGATTGTCGTAAACAGCCTTAACCGAATATTTTCAGTCATTTCCCGAATTTTTTGATGAATGACGGAAAGATTTGGAGTCTGTCTGTTATTATGAAGGACTGGAAAAAGAGGATGTGCCATCAAACTCATGCAGACGTAAGCACAAAGTTGCTTTGCGCTCTTAATACCTCATGAAGGAAGTCCTTTAACCTATGTAAAAAAGATCCCCTTCATAGCCAGAATCACTTCATTTGTCACTCAGAGCAGATAAATGGATTGTGCAGATTTTCAGTTATAGAACTTAACTTCTTGGTTGGCTTACAAAATTACCTCATTCCTGCACTACTCTGTAAAACGACGTAAACAGCAGTGTGCAAAGTTAAGTGACAGCAACAGGACACATATAGATATGGAAACATAAATATTAATTCTCTCCTTGTACCTCTCCTCAGCTCCTCTCTGTATCGTCCTCTTCTTCTACCTCCTCTTCACTCGTTTCTGGCTCATCAGCGTGCTCTACGTCGTCTGGTGGTACATTGATTATGACACTCCAGCTCGAGGAGGACGCAGGGTGCCATTCTTGTGTGGTCTCAAAATCTGGAAATACATGAGGGATTATTTCCCCATCAAGGTGAGAGACAGTGAATTTGTTTGGTGTGTGCATATAGAAAAGTCCATGTCAGGTTGGACAGGGTTTATGTCTGCTGGTCAGAGAGCAGGACGTCTGCTCTGCCAATTAATTTAATCTAATCTCTTATCTGCTACAAAGGAGCAGCCATTTTCTCTGTCCTTGGCACCATATCGACCACTGTAGGAGGACGTTCCTGTAGTATGGTGGCCCTGGGGGTCAAAAAGAAGTCAGTTTAGAAAATATAATTGCATTTCACCTGAGAAAGAAACATCTAAAACTAACAGAACAGTGTCCCTTTAAAACGGAAGTATTATATTCATGTAAATTAGGGTGACCCTAAATCACAGTTTAGATAACAAGAATCACTCAAACAGAAGAGTAATAATACCTTTATTTATATAGCACTTCTGAAAATAGAGTTTAGTGGTAAAACAGTAGTTTACAAAGTGCTTTGACAAACACATATACCCCTTTTCCACCGAGCTGGAGCTGGTGCTGGTTTGGAGCCCGTGCCTGACCTAGCACCAATTCTTTGTTTTTCCACCACCTGAGCAGTGCCAAGACTGGTGCCAGAGCAAGAACCAATTAAGTCAGGGGGCGGAGTAATTGTGCCCAAAAATTATCACTCTCTTTGTCTTCATGCACAGTCATGCTAAAGACACCTTTTTTTCAGGACTACCTGGACTTTCAGAATATTTATACTGTTCTGGTGTCTGATTTAGAAAAACAGAACAAAACAGAATCTGAATCTCAACAGAACTTTATACAAATCACAACCAGCATATGAATGGGCCTTTTTACAGCTGAATATCATTCCCTCAAGCTTGTATGGGCAACATTGTGTCCTACTATCAAGAAAATAAGGTAAGAAGAAAACGAGTGCATTCGATTGGTCCGTAAGACTGACAGGAAATTGTCACATGCACTGAAGGTCAAACTGTCTCAGTTTGAAACCCAAAAAACTAACAAAAAACAAGGATAAGGACCCAAATGCAGATAAAAGGGAAAGGCTTTATTTTAAACTAACAAAAAGGGATCAAAAACTACTAATTTACAAAAAGTATTTCAAACTTCAACTCAAAATCTCAGTCAAAGTAACAAAGTAAAACAGGGAACAAAGTAAGAAAACTCTGGAATCTCAAAAGCAAAGTACAAATCAGAATCACTAAAAAGATCAACAAGAACAGAAACTACCTACAAAAACAGGGGGAACACCAGAGAGACAACTGAGGAACACCGAGAATGCTGAAAACTTACAAGTAACACTGGGAAGACGAGTGACCCAACCCAGACAAAGGGGAACACAGAGACTAAATACACGGGGGGAAACATCAAGTACAGGTGGGACAACCACACAGGTGGAGGGAATCACAATCAGAGGCACAAAGAAGGGAGGGCAGGAAAACACCACAAGGAACAGAGGGATTTCAAAATAAAACAAGAAACACACAACAAGACACAAAACATGAACAATAAATGGATAACTTAACTAAGACCAAGAACAGGATCATGACATTAGGAAACACAAGAGACAAGAGGTCTAAACAAGGAACACAAGGGAAAAAAGAATAGAAAATAAAACAGAACAAGCAGTATCATGACACAAACAAGATGCCCAAGAACATCTATTTATTGAAAAAACGAGCTTAAGAATATCTAGTTGTTAATTTTTCACTGTGGATCCTATATTGCAAAATTTCCCAAATAAAAACTGTAATTCAAGGCTGAATAAAACAATTTCAGTCAGGATATATTTGACCTCAACTTTTGAATTGAAAAAGGTGTGATCTTTAAAACAAAGTTGGTCCCATAAAGATTAGTTAAGTCAGTCTCACCAACTTTTTCAACCCAAGATCTCCCATGATGCCAGTGGAGAAAGCTAGATCTACCTGTGCAAATTCACCGAGATAATAAATAATCATTACTAAATTTTTACCAGCATTGAAGACTGGATACACTCTTCAGTTCATCAATGAGATACAGAGAAGGACAAAACGTAAAGAATCTAAGGATAAAAAGTCGTATTTGCATTTCACAATTTATGCAACCAGATACAAACAAAGCTCAAAACTCTCAGGGCTGAAGACTGTAACAATGTGGGCACAAAAATCATTTTAGTCTGCCTTATATCTTGCTTGTATTGAAAACTATTGGGCTGGAAGTCAGTGAGACAACATTAATCTTGCAAAGCAACTGGATTTACCAAATCCACATATGTCATGTTTAAGTCAAAATGTCCATCCTTTATCTCAGATCAAGACCAAAGTATCTAGTGTTAAAGATCTACAAGAAATGTCTTAAAGATCTACCAGTAGATCAAGATCTGCAGGTCGTTGATCACTATTTTAACAATGTTAAACACTGTGTTTTAATTGTTAAACAAAGTGGTCAATGACCTGCAGATCTTGATCTAATGGTAGATCTTTAAGACATTTATTCTAGATCTTTAACACTAGATGCTTTGGTCTGCCGGGGTTGCAAATGATCCCATGGAGCTGGGGGGTTATTTATGAGCTTCTTGGACAGATAATTTCTTTACACCAGAAGGACACACTTCGTAGGAGCATTAAATAAACGAATATGTATGAAAACACATGCAAAACAAGAAACTAAGCCCTAAACCTCAATGATATGATGAGGATGGGTGTGATAACCAAATTATAAAAGATAAGTAACAAACGAGTCTCAGTAATTACATAAACTAAAATCAGGTGATTGCAGAATGCAGCTTTAATGTGGATATAAATGAGGGTTGTTGTCAAGCTAAAAGGCGGTTATGTAAAAATGTGTTATAATGAAATGAAAGTGTGACCAGATCCGACACTTAAAGTATTAAGATTGTTCCAAAGTTTCTGTTATGATCACTTATCCTTTTCACCTCAGCCTGGAGGCTGACAGCCAGCGGCCAGTCTCAGGAAAAGTGAAAATCAAATGGAGACGGTCTTAATCGATTTTACCATCTGATTATCTAAGTCAGATCACAAGACTAAAGAATTCTTAAAAATGATACTTCTCAAGCTGTGGCAGGTGAACAGAGGCTGTTTGACAAACAGATGATTATAATAACATAAATTCTCAGAGGAAAAAAATGTGGCCTTATAAAATGTGAGGTGACTTGAAAGTTTGGAAATCACTGCTCATGGTGGTCGGTGAGCAAAACAGTTGATCATACCCTGGTTACAACTAGGTTGCTTCAAAGACACCACTCTGAAGATGAAGTGGATGTTCTGAGGTAAAACTACAGAGTTTTCTTGTCACTCAAACCAAGTGAAGTGTAAAGTTTGATCAGGGTTTAACTGTAGAGATAAAATTAGACAGCATCTGGTATGATTTTTTTTCCACATATAAAGGCCAGAGGTCCCCAACCAGGGCCAGTGCCCGGCCTTAGATCATTTGGTAAGGTTTTTTTTAATACTGTAAAATAACAGAGAATTACCTGAAGGGTGTAAGATTTTTAATGGTTTTTTTTGACATAATATGTGTGTTATTTTACAGTATGATGGGCATTTATCAACTATAATATACCACATTTGATCAATTTTGACTGTAAAAATCTACTCTGTATTTTTACAGGTAATGTATGTAGTTCTGTGATACAGTCACTGTATTTACTGTAATTTACAGTATCCATTTTTAAAATTTGCAACCAGTGCTTTTACAGTTTTTTAATACTGTAAAATTACAGAGAATTACCTGAAGGGTATCTGATTCTTAATGTTTTTTGACATAATATGTATGTCATTTTACAGTATAATGGGCATTTATCAACTATAATATATCATATTTTAATTAATTTTGACTGTAAAAATCTGCTCTGTATTTTTACAGTTAATGTACATAGTTCTCTGATACAGTTATTTACTGTAATTTTACGGTATCCGTTTTTTGAACTCTGCTGCCAGTGCTTTTACAGTTTTTTTACAGTTTTTTTAAGCAGTGTAGAGCACATCCTTCCTGCTGTGGAAGGATTAAGTTCGGAGGTCAGATCTGATAAAATGCACATCAGTAATCAATAAAACATCAGATCAGCTCAGACTGAGAATTGATCAATAAAACACAGTGTCAGCATTGTATGAACGCCATTTTCACACCATTTTCACACCATTTTCCCCCAGGCTCAGAGGGTGTAGTGGCTTAAGTAGTTACCGTTGTCAGCGGATGACTCTCACTCGCCTGTGTCTATGTTATGCTCCTGATAAAAACAGAGTGAGTCCTCATGAATGTCTTTCTAGAAACAAGACCGTGGTTCCTTCTGATCCTGTTATGGGGAGTTAGCCCAACACGTGCTTGTTTGTCTCCCCCATCCCCAGCCCACTGCTCTCCTGGGCAGGCCAAGACTATAGATATAGAGTTCTGCATTGATGATGTTTTTTGTAGGCCAACGCAGAAATTAGCATTGTGCTGATTCTCTCGACTGCAAGCCTACTAAAAGCCTACAAGGTTTTTCACCGTGTTTTGGATCATTGCTGAAAACAAGGTCTGCAGCAAATGAACAATATGAAACTTAAATGTTCTGTTCTTTGTAATACTCTTAACAAACAAACCAAATTTGCGCTATTGTTTAAGCTTAATCAGCGAGAGTGAAACGTTATTATTAATCTACATTGGAACTACAACAAGGTGATTGGACTTGGAAACAGGAACAATATTTCCAATGTATAACATCTTGTCGTGACCTCTTGTTTCGAGAATCAGAGATCTGATCAAGTTGGTCCTCATGGCTGTGGCAATGGTATATGAATTACTGATTATTAATGAAAGATCAAAAATGCTTGAGGTCGGGTTCCCAGCCATTTTTGTAGTCCTTGTTTGCAGTTTGTTAGGAAGTGTCCTATTAAACGCACAATAATGCCTTACCATTCAAAAGCTGGCATCATCAGATGCATTTTAATGTTTCAGTCATTTCCAAATCCTATTTACTTTCAATGTTGGGGATCAGGAAGTTGTAAAAGCAAACTCACTCTCACATTTTGAGACCCATTCCTGCACGACTCTGTTGCTTCACAAATGGTTGGGGACCACTACAAAGGACAAGTTTATATTTAATTATCTCAATTTTTCTTTTTCAGTTTGGAGTCTTGGAAATTCACAACTTTTTATACCCAAACATTTGGAGTTCGTTTTTTTTTTTTTTTTTTTTTTTTTTTTTTTTTAATAAAGGAAGTATTTTGGGGATTTTCTGGATACTTTTTGTTTCTTTTATAAGAATGTCTCTTATATACCAAAACATTAGAATAAAATAGAATAAACTTAATTCATGCAAATGTAAGGAGTACAATATAGGGAGATTAAAACTCCTCATTAGTAATTGCTGATTTTTTGGTAACTTTTCTCAATTTCTCTCTTACAACCTTTCTCTCTGGAGACCACATGGTCATAGGGATTAGTAGTTGAAATGAAAAGGTTATACTTGAAAACCTTAGACCCAACCAGGGGAGATGCTAGAAATTTTGGGCCCCATGGAAAGGTATCACATTGGACCCCATCCCAAATACACTCAGCACAGTCTCTCTAACAGAGCATCTGTCAGGCTAAAAAATAAATAAATATGAAGAAATAAGATTTAACCCTCCCAGACCACTTATCATTACAGGCATGCTGTTGTATTTAATGTGGTGTGCTGTGCTGAGATTATCAGAGCACAACACACACAGTACGATCAAAACTGTTCAATGCCTGATTTTTTTTTTTTTATCTTCATGTGTGGGGTCTCTAACAGATAAAAAAAAAAAATCTCTTCAGATTTAGTAAATCCTCATGTGTACCCAGCTTTGAAAGCCTCAGATTTTAAGGCTGTAAGGTGCAGACTTTCCATCTACCATCTATAACTCGTATCCCCTTTGAGGTCGCGGGGACCGTAGCCTATTCCAGCTGACATTGGGCGAGAGGCAGGGTACACCCTGAACGGTCACCAACCAATTGCAGGGCCACATAGAGAGAAAGATTACAGGCAACTGTTCACACTCACAACTAAGGGTAATTTGGAGTCACCAATAAACCTAATGAGCCTGTTTTTGGTTAGCCCTGACCTACACGGGATCGAAGTAGCAACCTTCTTGCTGTGAGGCACGTGCCATGCCTGCTGCACCACTGTGCCTCATGGGTGTAGACAAAACATAACTAATATAATCTGATAAATGCTTTAAAGTGGCTCTTTAGTATAAATAATATTTTGTAAGAGTTTGACCATGCAGAAGATGCCTGAATATTTCTTAACTGGAATGAAAGCAAGATTTTTGTGTAAAGAAATGTGGTGCCCCTGGACTTAACATACATCCTTCTTGAGTCCAAAGCATTTTCTCCAGGGGTACAGTTAAGTGTGCTTTATCATATCAACACACACCGCTTCCTGTCAGAGCCCGATACCACCTATTACATAACAAACATTATCCAAGGACAAAGCGCATGATTATTAATACTCAGAATCGTTTTCAGAAAATATTCACTACTTAGAGTTTGTGTTTTTATCCTTTTTTGCAGAGAGAGATCTGACGTCATGTACATTTCATTTGCTGGTGCACATGAATTGCATTGTTATAGTAGGGCGAAGCTGCTTGCTCCATCTCCTCTGCCTCCCCCTGGTGGTGACACATGAGAACTGCAGCCTGCTTCTGAGAATGAAATCTCCTGAATTTTTATCCTAATATCAAATAGTTGTGTCTTGTGTGTTTGTAGTGTAACATAAGGACTATGAAGAATTCCGTAGAGAATTGCAAATGGTGATAACACACTCAAAAATATCAATTCCACAACAGAAAAAAGAGTCAACCTCTCGCCTGTGGGTGAGACTCAAACTTTGGACTGTGGCTGCCTGATAAAACAGCAACAACAAGAGAAAAAGGTCTTCTCACAGAGCTTTGAGTTAATTATCTTCAGATTATTTAAAATTGTGTTTTTGCGTTAAACAAAATAAGTATCCTATGACTAATTTAAAAATGCATTAATGGTGGAGTAGAGGTGACATGAATTACCAAAAAATGATGTTTTTTAAGGATCCTGAGGAGATTTTCCTGCAGGTTATAAGAAAAATTAAATTCATAATTTTTTTATATGAGGGACAGAAACAGAAAAAAACAGGTCATAAGTACAAAAGTGATTTTTCATTGTTTGCAAGTCTTTATGTTTTTTTAGGTGACAAAACAGCAAGCTCTCTCCCCCGAAGCAAATGTTAAATACATCTGACTTTAAAGAAAACATGCTGATGATTTAAAATAAATAAATAAAAAAACCCTCTCATGTAAAAGACAAACTCAGTAAAGATATTCAATTCACTGCTCAGACATGCCAAAATTAACCAGCTTTCCTTGGAGGAGCTTTTTTTTAATTAAATTTGACATTTTGAATGCATAAAATAAATGCAAATGAAAATATAATATAAAAATACATGAAAAATCTAGTTTTTATGAACTGTTTATCAGTTCTTAAAATGAACAAAGTCAGTACAAGCAAAGTAAAGTTAATTTTCCTCTTTTTTCATTAATATTTACAAAACCTAATTCCAATGAAGTTGGGCTGTTGTGTAAAATGTAATAAAAACAGAATTAAATGATTTCTTAATCTTTTTGGATCTGATAACTTCATTGTTTTTTGCAAATATTGACTCAGGGGCCGGAATACACGGGGAAAGTTGAGGAATGCTGAAAAAACACCTGTTTGGACTAGGGGTGTCCCGAATACAACTTTTTCACCTCCGATACGATACCGATATTGCAGCCTTGAGTATTGGCCGATACCGATATCGATCTGATACAATATCAGCAGGAATCATACATACTTTTATTACTTATTTTGTTGTATGGACTGTAAGAAAAGGCTTGATCAAGTGAGATTACTCAAACAGAGAACAGTAGTCAGCAATAGTAGGTATGAGAAAAACTGACACATTTGTTATTAACCAATGGGTTAAATGAATTTTAACCTTTAACATAAGAACATACTACAATTAAATAAAATAAATAATAATAAATTAGAAGTCCCTGAAAAGTAACCTCAATGAATCCAATAAAAACAAAAACAGTTATTTTTAAATTGCAAAATAACCACCATGTTTAACTTAAACATAAGCATATCTACAACTGAATTAAATAAATAAAAGATAATTTAGAATGGACTGTTTGTATCGGAGATTTTAGTTGCAGGCCGATATAATCCGATATCAGTTTTTTGCTGATATCGGACCAATATCCAATATCAATACTGGATCAGGACACCCCTAGTTTGGACTATTTCACAGGTGAACAGGTTGACTGGAAACAGGGGAGTGTCATGATTGGGTGTAATAGGAGCATCCCTAAAAGGCTCAGTCATTCACAAACAAGGATGGGCCAAGGTTCAGCACGTTGTGAACAACTGTGTGAGCAAATAGTCCAACAGTTTAAGAACAATGTCTCTCAACATACAGTTATAAAGAATTAAGGGATTTCATCATCTACAGTTCATAATGTCATTAAAAGATTCAGAGAATGGCCAAAGAAACACTGAATGCCCATGACCTTCAATCCCTCAGGCAGCACAACATTTAAAACTGGTATCATTCTGTAAAGGACATTATAACGTGGGCTCAGGAACACTTCAGCTTTCACAGTTAACACAGTTCACCTCTACATCTACAAGTGTGAGTTAAAGCCATATATCAACAACACCCTAAAACACCGCCAGCTTCTCTGGACTTGAGCTCATCTGAGATGGGCTGACACAGTCCAGACCAGACCCAGCGATGGTTCTGTGACCAATCTCTGATAAATTCACTAGAGTAGATTTTAATGGAGCATTTTTTCTGACGGTCCTGGATATGGACAGCGTGCGCTGCTACTCCAGTTAGAACCACTAGTCTGTCACAAGCCTGTCATGCCATGAGCTTTCCTAAATATATGCTCTGTATGTTTTCTTAACCTTATGAACCTTAAAGATTTCTGAGCATTTATTCCTTCAACCGCTGGTGCTGTCACACAGACGGCTGTGGCACGAGACATAATGATTCATTTAGCAGAGGAGATTTTCCCGCCGCTATCGTGTTTGCAGCACGAGCTGCAGCAGCCACAAGCAAACAGGAGGCAGTGCCATATAAAGAGCCTGGGCAAAAAAAAAAAAAGAAGACCCTTGTCACCTCCATTTTATATTGTTTACAAATCGATTTGATCATTTGTAAACATTTTCATTGTTGCAGTTCTACAGTTTTTCACACTACTTTGTTTTTGAATATTTCACGTATTGCAAGTTCTAGCAACCTTGTTCTGTTTATTTATTTATTATGTGAGTGTGGGTTCATGCAATACGTTTAGCGCTGCTTGTGTGTGAGAGGAAGACAAAGAAAGTGAGAGAAAGACCAAAAGACAGAGAGAGAGTGAGTTAAGGACAGAGAGAGAGAGAGAGAGAGAGAGTGAAAATAAAATATTTATCTTCCTATCACTTTCTTGTTACAATATCTTGTTACATATATATATGTATATATATATATATATTTTTTTTTTTTGTGTGTATATAACAATACACAAAAAACAGTTACAGATGACAGCTGATTGTACTTTAGTGTATTTATTGTTTTTTGTTGACTTTTTTATTTGAAGTGTAGGCCTTCAGTTTTTTATAGGCTGGGACCTCTTTAATACAGGAAAAAAGAAGAGACACATCTTTAGTCAATGCTCTGGATGCACTTGCTTTTTCTGTCTAAAAGAGCCACCTTATATTAACTGTTTTCTGAAGGCCTGGGACCTCTTTAATTTAAGAGGAAAAAGAGTGTTATTTGGCTCTGTTTGCGTGATTTTAATGTTATTCTGAGGTTTTTTGGTTTCTTCAATCTGAAATAAAGACCTAAAATTTATTTGCCTTGGACTACTTTTATATATGGTAAAGAGCTAGTTGTGCACTCAGTAAAACATATCCTGCATTGAAAATTGACAATAAATGTTGCTGAAACCATGAAAATGTGGACATAGGGGAAGGCTATAAGACACAACTGGACTTCGGTTCAGACCTTTTACTTTACTAATTTTATTAACTGGACCTCAGTGACCTTTAATTGAATACCCCTGCTCTAAAGTGATGATGATCATAAATGTCCAGCATTTATACAAACATTTAGATTATAAAATTCATATATATATGTATATAGTATAAGCATATAAGCATACACACTTAAATGTGTTTTCTTTTGTCATTTAAAGAAACAATTAAAAACAATTCACCAGGCATTTTCCCTTCATTTAAAACAGTATAGCTTAGATTTTTTTTTTCCTCGATACACCACAGACAAGTTTTTCCTCTGTTAACTAATAAGTCTGAACTTTTGTGTACTTTTAACCTGATAGATTCATCATGGTGGTTTTTTATCATAAATTTAATATCCTTTTTCTTTATGTATCAGAAATGGAGCACAAAAAGTAAACCAGGTCAGGATGTACTCATCAAGCAGATCCATGAAATATTCAGACTTATTTTTGTGTTTAAGTAGAAAGTGTGCCTGACTGATGTAAACAAGACACGGAGTATTCATTATATTTGTATTTATGGCAAAAACAGGACATAGTAACCTACATTTGCTGTCTGGTAACATGTTGTAAATAGCTACAATGTTCTTACATTGGATTATATTTAATTTGTGTAATAAAGACATAAACTAATTACATCTTATCATTCCTCATGTTGGTATTATAAAAGATTTTATTGCACTTTGAAATATGAAGATAAGCAAGCAAACATCTGAGCAGTACAACAGAAGATACAGACAAGATGAGATAAGACACAAGTACAGATGAAGTGCACAATTAAAACTAAAAGAGCACAAACCTCCGCTAAGGCATCGTCCATACATGGATCCACATCTGGATCCCGGCCACAAAATGTAATCAGTTCTCCACTGTGTCATGACCAACATTCTGTGAATAGTGTCTCATCAAAATCCAATAAAAACCTACTAAGTTATTAAGGAAAATGTGGAAACTGCCCTTCGCTAACAAATCGAAAAAAAAAAAAAAATACTGGATCCGCAGCTGGATTTGGATCACCACCAAAAGCATTTTTCCCTTGTGCCATGAACAACGATCCCTCATCGTCATATTTATCGTCATAAATATTAAAGTCAGGAGTGGATTGGTTCTGAAACTAAAGCATCAAAATAAGAAAACATGACTAGAAATTTAGCAGAGATAATAATAACAATATTAATTTATATCAAATCAATCCACTTATTTGTATGTGCATAATTCAATCTCTAAGGCTCTGATGATGTGACTGGATCAAAGCAGTCTGATTGGATCTTTTTCTGCCTGAATTGTTGTGAAGAAGGCAGTGGACTGATAGCATTTAGAAAGAAACCTCAGGTCAGATTCAGACCAAGACTGGCTGCAATGAGAACAACTTTCTTTGTACATGGGGCACATGCAGCTGGATCCAACTAATTTATTGTCTGTACTCAGACAGATCCATCTTGCCAAGCTCCAGTCTACAAGGACTGAGCTCGGCCCAAAGTAATACAGCTCAATCAGAGTCCTTTAGAGCAGGACGAGGTGGGAGATACGAGCGAGATGACAGCAGGAAGTCACTGCTCGTACAGAGACTAGCATAGATGCTAATAGCTCCAGTAGCAGTGTTATCAGATTTGGACCACATTTCTTTATTTAATGAAAAACAAAAAAACACTGAAAGTATTTCTGGAAAGAAGGGAAGTTCTCACTCCACTTCTGACATGTTTGTTTTACAAAGAGGCTTAGGTTTTGTATTTTATGACAGCCTACTACATTATCTGACTGGCCCATAATGAATATAATTGATGCAACGATCTTCCAATCACCTGCTTTAAAAGGTTCTGCTCATTCCCAAACACTTTCTGTGGGCTGTCACACGGATGGACTAGTGAAATGTATTGAACATTGAACATCCCAATCTGGTGTGTCAGGTTATGTTGGCATAATCACTAGCGTAAAGGTCCTAGCATAGATTAGCCTAAAGAACCTAAGAAACAAGAATATTATGTCATAGAAAAATTCCCTCTGTAAGGATGGGAATTAAAAACCAATTTTAATTTAGAATCTATAACAAATGGCTAAAAGAATTGATATCATGAGTATTTTTGCATAACACCTCCCTTATCAGATTCATCCACAATTATCCCCCTCTCTTACAAATGGAGGATGTCCTGCTCTTATCACAGACAGTCAGCCCAGCGAACGTCAAAGAAGAAATCATGGCAGCCAGAAGCCAGAAGAAGCCAATGGTATGGCTTAATTTAACACAATATGATGCCAACAACACAATGTGTGATTTCAAACAACAGTGGAAAAACCAACAACATCCGGAAACATTTTTTTCTTTGCAGAATAGCAATTAACATCCGGAGAGCCATGTCTTTGCCAATGTTAACCCTAAAAAAAGCTGTAGACTTGCTTTTTTTAATGCAGAAAATCCATCTGCATCAATTCAGTAATCGATAAAAAAAATTGGATCAATAAGCAGAATCGATAATGGCACTGGTATCGATAAAATACATCAATTTCCATCCATACTCCTCTATCACCCATTCATTACTGATAACCACTTTAAATGAAGGGGGTTTACATTGTACATTGAAATTTGAGTCATTAGCTTCCTAATCCAGTCAGAACTACATGGTACTTAGCCGACTTCATTGGTTATAAGTGGAGGATTAAAAGCTGTACTTTCTATGTAATTACCCCCTTATCATCAGTGTTATCACCCAATAATTCCCCACAACTACCATCTTATTAACAGGTAAATACCTGGTAATTAGCAGACCATAAAAGGAAAGGGTTACCAAAATACATATGCACCACTGATAAAATGTACGCAGGATTACGTCTGGCAGCGCCACTACTCATAATACTATTATTCTGAATATTATAAAACAAGCAATAAATTCAAATATTTGTGAAAATATGAATTCCAAAAAATAATGAAAGATGGAAAGTTATGAAGAAATTCCTTCAAAGCTTCCTTTCACAACATGAAAACCTCTGTGCCTCTGGCCATGGTAATTGATGGAATGATGATAATTGTCAGTTATTATCAAAAACATGTTTTGAGCTTAATATTTGTTGCATCAAGTTAGTTTTCATAACCCTGTATCCTAATATGTTAAAGTCAAAAATGATGCAATTTAGGCTCTGAGTCAGACTGAAGATGTTTAGGTTTGTTTATTTTAAGCTTTTCTGATGCTTTTGATTAGAAAGGTTTCAGGAAACAGAGGGGGAGACAGGCAAATAAATACCTTTTTAGAAACACTGTTAAATGAGAAGCACGAGTGACACTAAAATCGTGTCAGTCTCAAATTACCAATGCAATGTTAATTTAATGTCAAACAGGAGATCAGAGCACACAGTAAATTCAAAAGAAAAGCAGTGAGAGCCGTTTCTAAGAATTAAACAGCCTCTAAAATTCAGAGTCTTTCTCTTATGTACCACCCTGAGAGTGAATCAAGTCCAGGATCATCTGACTGTATGTCTCATTAAGTCTCAAACAAAGAGTCAATGTGAGAGTGAAGAGGAGCAGTGTCCCTCACAGAGAATCAGCAGTTTCATTGGTGTGTCTCTCTCCCACCGTTTCTAATCTCACCACCGTCAGCTCCGACTAAAAAGTCACCAGCTGACGTGTCCTGGCTCGTTTATTAAGAGAAGTACAGAACAGATTTAGACAGGATGAGGCTGCACATTTGTACATAACTAAAAGACCAAGAAAGTACATCCATCTGACATGGGTATGTATTTGTCCTCACCACACAAGAAGAAATCATAATCCACAGTTATTTTGAGTGAGTCCTTGTTTTGATTCTCACCACACTGTAAAAACTAAATCTCATCATTTCAACTTCTAGATACCACATTTTATCAGTAAATATTGATGGCGCTAAGAAAAGATTAAGATATGTGCATGTTCCTCCGTGATTAGACTCCATGCTGATGTCTCCATGAAAGCAAAGGGCTAGTGAGGCCAATAGCAGGATGCCCCCCGCTTTGTTTTAAGAATTGGTTCACGTTCTGTCCTTCACACCGTGAAGGAAGTATGAACATTTCTATTATTTAATGATATATATTTTTTAACTGAATCAGAACTAAGCAACCGACCTTTAGGTGTGAAACTCACCTAATATTGCTCTAACTAATCCCATGAAAACTGTTTTTCTGTCTCTTTTGTACAGGTAACTTAATGACATAAGCTGTGAAAGTTTCCTTTTTAGCAACTGTCACAAGGCTTAATACACCTGATGACAGGTCATAGAAATGTATTTTTCTATAATCAGATAATTCTATTTATTGATCACTCTCTGGATGTCTAGAGAATCTCAGTAGGCATCCAGAAAATAGGCAAACCCAGTTTTAAATTGACTTAATAGTTTTAGAGCTACCGTCCACTGTTAGACCCTTACATTTGGTTCTTTAGGCTTTCACTGATTCTGACCAAAGTCCTTTGGGTCAAAAACAACACTACAGATGATGTCGTGGTTACAGCCTTCCAGTAGGACTCTGATTGGTCAAAAGAGGACAGATTTTATGTTTATAAACTCCGACGGCCTCCATCAGAGTAAATCAAGAGAATGATTAACTCTGTGAGGCTCAGGGCACCGAGTCACACAAGCAGAGTGGACAAAAACAACACGCCCTGATTGTGAAGGTCGGAAATCTCAACCTGGTCCTGCAGAACAAATGCCACTCTGATCATTTCTTCTGTGATTCATAGATGAAAACCTGTAGCTGAAGCACATGCTGAGGGATTGAAGGGGATCTTTTTGCTTCATCAGGTAATAGGAAGGCACGAGTACAAGAAAAGAGTGACTGAAGTTAAAAAAAAAAAAAAAACTTTTTGTGTCTGAGATGTAAGTGTGGCTGCCTGATAATGTGGCCATCAATTTCGCCCTGAGAGCAAAGCTGTGAGGCCCTCAAACACTGATCTAACGCACAGATACCAACAGAGAGGAGAGAAGATTCATTATTTTATTCAGGACAGCCACAATGACTGCAATATGCAGCAAAAACAAAGCTCCTCGTCTGACACTGACCTTTAGTGCCTCACATTATCCCCTCCTCTTTCTGCTCTGAGCCAGTGAGGGGATGCAAACAAGGCTGCACAGGTGAGATACATTATCTTATCTGCATTATTTCTGACTTTACAGAGAAATATCACTCTGTTTCCAAGAATTGACAACAAGCATGAAGAAGGGGAGAAATTACTGATGTTGACAGGGAGCTTTCAGGTATAAGCTGAGTTACAGGCAGCCAAATATCAAGACAGTTGAAAAAAAGCATTAAATGAAACAACTTAAAGACAGAGGTTATTTTGAAGATCACACTTAAACATCTAAACTCTTACCACACATATAGTCTGATTTCTGGTCAGTATTATCTTAATACAGTGTTGTAGGGGTGCAGATATTATCAGTTTGATATTAGTATCAGCAGATAATATAAATAGTTAAGTACCAGTATCTGCAGATATGAAAAATTTGCCTGATTTGTAAAGTTGATACACTATATTGCCAGGAGTATTGGCTCGTCTGTCTTCACACACATACACTATATTGCCAAAAGTATTCGCTCACCTGCCTTGACTCACATATGAACTTAAGCGACATCCCATTCCTAATCCATAGGGTTCAATATGACGTCGGTCCACCCTTTGCAGCTATAACAGCTTCAGCTCTTCTGGGAAGGCTGTCCACAAGGTTTAGGAGTGTGTTTACGGGAATTTTTGACCATTCTTCCAGAAGCGCATTTGTGAGGTCACACACTGATGTTGGACAAGAAGGCCTGGCTCTCAGTCTCTATCGAGTTGAGGTCAGGACTCTGTGCAGGCCAGTCAAGTTCATCCAAACCAGACTCTGTCATCCATGTCTTTATGGACCTTGCTTTGTGCACTGGTGCACAGTCATGTTGGAAGAGGAAGGGGCCAGCTCCAAACTGTTCCCACAAAGTTGGGAGCATGGAATTGTCCAAAATGTCTTGGTATGCTGAAGCATTCAGAGTTCCTTTCACTGGAACTAAGGGGCCAAGCCCAGCTCCTGAAAAGCAACCCCACACCATAATCCCCCCTCCACCAGTCTTTACACTTAACACAATGCAGGCAGACAAGTACTGTTCTCCTGGCAACCGCCAAACTCAGACTTGTCCATCAGATTTGTCACTCCAAAGAACGTGTCTCCTCTGCTCTAGAGTCCGGCAGCGTGCTTTACACCACTGCATCAACGCTTTGCATTGCACTCGGTGATGTATGGCTTGGATGTAGCTGCTCGGCCATGGAAACCCATTCCATAAAGCTTTCTACATACTGTTCTTGAGCAAATCTGCAGCCCACATGAAGTTTGGAGGTTTGTAGTTATTGACTGCAGAACGTTGGCGGCCTCTATGCACTATGACCCCTCTCTGTGATTTTACATGGCCTACCTCTTCATGGTTGAGTTGCTGTCGTTCCCAATCGCTTCCACTTTTTTAAAATCCACTAACAGTTGACTGTGGAATATTTAGTAGTGAGGACATTTCAGGACTGGACTTATTGCCCAGGTGGCCTCTTATCACTGTACCACACTGGAATTCACTGAGCTCCTGAGAGCGACCCATTGTTTCACAAATGTTTGTCAAAGCAGTCTGCATGCCTAGGTGCTTGGTTTTATACACCTGTGGCCATGGAAGTGATTGGAACACCTGAATTAAATGATTTGGATGGTTGAGTGAATACTTTTGGCAATATTGCAATACTTTTGGCAATAAAACACAAAAACACCGACCAAACGGTGTTTTTGTGTTTTTTGTGTGTTAAACCAGTGTGTATTTGCTCGTCCTCGTTGCGTCTTCCCATCCCTAGGCGCACTTACTCCCGTAAGTTTCTGCTCGACATCCGCAGAACCATATTCAGCAACACACTTACGCCAGAAATCCCAGCGGACGTGGAAAAGCTACGCTCCTACGATCTGCTCCGGAGGCCTGCTCAACCTCTGACCCCCACTCCTGCGGTGAGCCGACAGTGGAAGCGCCATAGGCGGCATATGAGGAAGCAGAAGAGGGGTAAGCGCGGAGGTATCCGAGCTAGGCTAGCTGCTAGCCCTCATCGGCCGGCTATTCCCACCATCACCCTGGCTAACGTACGCTCGCTGGACAATAAACTGGATTATATCCGCCTTCTACGGACATCCTCAAAGACTGTGAGTGAGTGCTGGGTCTTTGTTTTTGTGGAAACATGGCTCAATGATAGCGTCCCGGACTGTGCTATTCAGTTAGATCGGCTAACATGCTACCGGGCAGACAGAGCACTCGTCGAGGGGGGGAAGACTCGCAGCGGAGGGCTCTGTGTTTACATCAGTGATGCCTGGTGCCGTGACGCCGTTGTAGTCTGCAAACACTGCTCACCACTGGGGGAGTTTATGATTATTAAGTGCCGGCCATTCTACCTGCCAAGGGAATTTACTGCTGTTTTGCTGGCGGCAATATACATCCCTCCTGGCTCCACCAACAACAGGAGTGAGGCACTGAACGAACTCCATCAGCACATCAGTGAGCAGCAGACAGCCCACCCTGACGCCTTCCTCATCCTGGCCGGGGATTTCAACCACGCTAACCCAAAGAGCGTGTTTCCACAACTCCATGGACACATTAACTTTCCCACAAGAGGCACCAGTATCCTGGACTATGTTTTCACCCCTCACAGTGGAGCCTACAAAGCCACCCCCCTCCCCCACCTCAGGGCCTCAGACCACACTACTGTTATGCTAATGCCAGCATACAGGCTGCTGGTTAAAGTCACCAGACCAGCTAAGAAGACCATCCGTGTGTGGCCAGAGGGGTCGTCAGAGGCACTCCAGGACTGCTTTTCCACCACAGACTGGAGGGTGTTCAGACAGGCAGCCACCTCCAATGACACCGTAGACCTCCAGGAGTACACAGAGACCGTCACTGCCTACATGAGGAAATGCATGGATGACGTCACGGTCTCCAGAACCATCTCCACTCGAGCCAATCAAAAACCATGGCTGACAGGGAAAGTCCACAGGCTCCTGAAGGCTCGAAACGCTGCCTTCAGAGCTGGAGACGAAGCGGGCCTAAGGACAGCTAGGGCCAACATGTCATGGGGTATCAGAGAGGCCAAGAGACAGTACTCCAGGAGGATCGCCGACCGCTTCAGTGACAGCAGAGACACCAGGAACCTGTGGCGAGGGATCCAGACCATCACGGACTATAAGCCCTCTCCGCAGAGCTGTGACAACTCCACCTCTCTGCTGAATCAGCTGAACAACTTCTTTGCTCGCTTTGAGGCCAACAACAACACCCCAGCACAGAAAACCCCACCTCCTCCTGACGATCAGGTGTTGACGCTATCCTGATAGTGTGAGGAGATCCCTCAGAGGGACCAACGCACGAAAAGCCCCAGGTCCTGACAACATTCCTGGTCGTGTCCTGAGAGACTGTGCTGAGGAGCTCACCGATGTCTTCACGGACATCTTTAACATCTCGCTGAGCCAGGCTGTTGTCCCCACATGCCTCAAAGCCACCACCATCATCCCGGTCCCCAAGAAGTCATCTCCCTCCCACTACAACGACTACCGCCCGGTCGCACTCACTCCCATCCTCATGAAGTGCTTTGAGCGGCTAGTCATGCAGCACATCAAGTCTGCCCTCCCATCCACCCTGGACCCCTACCAGTTTGCTTATCGGTCCAACCGCTCGACCGATGACACCATCTCCACTGCCCTTCACTCAGCCCTCACCCACCTGGAGTCCAAAAACTCTCACGTCAGAATGCTGTTCATCGACTTCAGCTCAGCATTCAACACAATCATCCCCCAGCAGCTCATCTACAAACTGGACCGGCTGGGACTCAACACCACCCTGTGCAACTGGCTGCTGGACTTTCTGACGGGAAGACCACAGGCAGTTCGGGTCGGCAGCAACACCTCCAGCACCATCATCTTGAACACGGGGGCCCCCCAAGGATGTGTGCTGAGCCCCCTCCTCTTCACTCTGCTGACCCACGACTGCACACCCACATCCAGCTCAAACCTCTTTATTAAGTTTGCCAATGACACGACTGTGGTGGGTCTCATCAACAACGATGATGAGACAATCTACAGGAGTGAGGTGAGCCGCCTGGCCACGTGGTGCCAGGACAACAATCTCCTCCTGAACATGGAGAAGACGAAGGAGATTGTTGTGGACTTCAGGAGAGAGCAGGCCCAGCATGCTCCACTAACCATCAACGGTGCTGCTGTGGAAAGAGTGAGCAGCACCAAGTTCCTGGGTGTGCACATCTCTGAGGACCTTTCCTGGAACATCAACACCACATCACTGGCCAAAAAAGCTCAACAGCGGCTCTACTTTCTCCGCAAACTAAGAAGAGCGAGAGCCCCGGCCCCCATCATGACCACCTTCTACAGAGGCACCATTGAGAGCATCCTGACCAGCTGCATCACCGTGTGGTACGGCGCCTGCACCGTGTCCTGCTGCAAGACCCTGCAGCGCACGGTGAGAGCAGCTGAGAAGATCATTGGTGTCTCTCTCCCCTCCCTCTCCTCCATCTACAACACCCGCCTCACCCGCACAGCCTCCAGGATCGCAGGTGACCCCACCCACCCAGCCCACAGCCTCTTCAGCCTGCTGCCATCGGTTAGGAGACTGCGGAGTCTCCGTGCCAGAACCAGCAGGCTCAATGACAGCTTCTTCCACCAGGCAGTCAGGATGCTAAACTCCCTCCCTGCTCTGCCCCCACTTCCCCCCTCTGCCCCTCTGCCCCTCTGCCCCACTGCCCCCCACCACTGACCTCAGGACTGCACTCTTCACTCTCCCCTGCTCATTTGCACCATTGGACACTGCTGCACCTTAACTGTAAATATAACTTATAACTTATAACTACCTCTATTTACATACATGTACAAAAATTTTTTCTATTTCATTCATAGTAAATTCATCCTGTTCTTTTATTCTGTTCATAGTAAATTTATTCTTTTTATCACTTCAAAACTAGTAGGCCATTTTTATTTATACTATTTATTTGATACTGTAGTTTATTTCTATATTGCCTGTTTGCACCGTGGGTCCGAGAGGACTGAAATTTCATCTGTGCTGTATGTCAAGCATGTATAGCATATTTGACAATAAAGCTGACTTTGACTTTGACTTTGAATATTGTGTATATCGGTCATACATGTCAGCCGTATATATCCCTCCTATTCGCTGAAATTGTCAAAAATCCAATATTGTGCATCCCTGTAAGTTTTAAAATGTAGCTTCATAAGAAAAAGGGGCTGGGGTGGTTTTTGTGGTTGTGTGATTGGTAAAAATCTCTTCCATTTCATGATGTATGTGTTGCTTTTTATATTTTTGTTTTTCTTTTGGATCTCCATCCCAATATTGGTCAGGGTCTTTCTGTGTGGAGTTTGCATGACCTCCCTGTGCATGTGTGGGCTCTCTCCCACGCATGCACTCCGGCTTCCTCCCAAAGACCAAGTCTGCTGGGATGGGCTTCAGCCCACTGTGACCATGGATGGATACGCTTGAAACTGAGATATGACATTTGCAAGCCAGGGATAAACGTGATAACCTTACAGTGCGGCTGGTTTCTCCTGATCTGATGTCTGTAATCATGCAGATAACCTTCAAGCTGGAATGATTGAGCTTGGTCTGCGGAGGGACTGCCCCAACAGCTGCCTTTAAGGAGAAAGAGGCAGGAGCTCCAAGCACCTGTAAGCCTGTAAACAATGGCTGTTTGCACACAGATTAGCATAGATGCTATCTACTTTAGTAGCATTTTTATCAGAGCTGGACAATATTTCTTCAGTAGATGACGAACAAAGAACAACACTGAAAGCATTTTGTACTTGCCTCCCGCCTATAAATCATCTGCTCTGTGGCCTCCAACTGTTTTAGTACCAAGACCCAGTTTTCTGTCATACGGTACAGTTGCAGGCTGGCCTTAATGGAGGAGCGGGGCAGGGGAGGGTGCAGTCGACAATGACAAAGAAACACACATGCAGACTGTAACTCATCGTAACACAGAGAGATCAGAGAATCATGGGCTTGTTTCTTAATTTCAATTAAAGAGGCATTCACACGCACTCTGTTTTTATCAGCTGCTTGGTGAAAGTCACCTATTGATACAGTAAGTAATTAACCACTCCATCTTTTGAGTGTGGAGGAAAATGCTGTAAAAACAGCAGGCATATAGTGATGACAGTGTGTGTTTTATGTATTAATCATTCAACAGTTTAAGCTGATCTGATGTTTCAATTGGTCATTGATGGGTATTTTATCAGTTCTTACCTTTAAATTGAATCATTCCACATGAGGAAGTTGAGTGTTTCTGTTGCATGCTGCAAGTTAAAAAATTAAGAGGAGAAACGCAGCAAAACCAAGTACAACAATGGAAGTGCTCAAGGCACAAAAATTAAAATGTGTTTTTAAAAACTTGACATTATCACGCAAAGCCATATGACAAGAACTGACGACAGGCTCCAAGACTCAACTGGAGACGTTAAGATCCATGAGACAAAAAGCAAAGGCAGGCAATCAAGGCAGAGGTATCCAAAACACAAAAGGCAGGGTCAAGGCAAAAAGGGTCGTGAGCATGACCTAGAGCTAGAGATAGACTGCTGGAAAGTGATATGAGAGACAACAATCCGGCACAAGACGGTGGGAGACACAAGGTTAAATACAAGGTGATTGTGATTGGGAGTGGTTAGACACAGCTGGGGAGGAACAATCAGGAGGCAGGTGTGATGAGACAGGGCATGGGTTGGAAACAAGCCTGGGAACAGACACAAGAGTTAGAAATTTCAAAATAAAACAGGAAACACAAGACATAACATGAAATGAGAGACAAAAAGGGGAACTTAACAGGCAGGTTGGAGATCAAGACACCATGGGCTCTAATTTCCTGGCGCAACTCAGGGTGGCGCAGCCTGGCACACCCCGCGCAGTGGTAATTTCGTCCGGCGCACCGCCGTGCGCAGCCAATTTGGCAATTTGGTAGACCGGCTGTGCCGAGATGGGTGTGACAGCGCACCAGGGGGAGGTGTCGAAAGATTCAGCTTGGCGCAGTGACAATTTCGTGCCAAAAAAACGCGCGGAAGGTGCGCTGAAAGCTCGCCAGCTCCAACCTGGTCTGTTCTCGGCACAGGAGAGGCGCACTCGGGACAGTGGTAATTTGGCTGACAGGCGCACAGTGCGCACACGTCACCAAAACCTCACAGGCAGGTATCCAGAGTGTCAGGCACATTTCAATGCAATAAACAATCACAGCAACCACTATTTAATGTAACCGTCTGAACCAGCACATACATTTGTATCTATATTAATTGTCCCGTCACATCTGATGTCAGATCAGAGACGCAGGGCAGGTGCGCCCCGCCTGCGCCTGGTCTACGAAATTAGAGCCCCATAACTTGAGTCCAAGTCGCACCTGCTGCTGATTCAAACACAGACCAGCATGGATAAGTTGTTATCTCTCTTGTCTGTCTCTCTTTTCCCTGCCACAGTGCCCCCTGCAGGTCTGGAGCACTTCTGTTGCTGTGTTTCTGCTCTTGCAGGTGTTTTCTGGGTTTGGATTGTTTTGGGCTTTGTTCCATTTCTAACTTGCAGCATGTTTGCTGTTCATGCATTTATTTTTTATTCTTACAGCATGTTGTTTCTGTATTTGAATCTTTTCTGTTCGTGAAGCTGTTTTCCTGTTATTGAACTGCTTCAATTTTTGTAGGCCACTTTCCCTGGTCAGCCACTGTAGTAATGAACTGAATTTATCAGGTATAAAGGAAAGTGGGGTAAGGGAGTTTCACTGGTGGTGTACACAAAAACCCACATGATCCATGAGTGCAGCTCAAAGGTGCACAGTTTATATCAGTTCGCATACAAACACTTCTATTTCTGTCTGTTTGTCTTTCACAGTAAAGGCAAAGTGACCAAATCTGTATTGATCCATTGTTTGGAAGATTTTACAACAAAGACTTTTAGGTTTACAATTCAGTCAACTCAGAAGTTTCATGTACAGTAATGTCAGCTGAAAATGTGAATTCTTGATACTATAAAAGATCAGCTGCAGGTTTATTAGTGAAGGGGTCTCTTAAAGTAAACAGGTTATGGGTGTTTTCTGTCAGTTCGCAGAGTTCACAGACATGAGGGATGATAGAGGGCAGAGAGTTTAGAGACCAAGTTTATTTAGGATATGGAGGCACATGTTTGGGTTGCAGCAACCTGGATCATCACTGCGCTGCAGAGTCAGCCCATTCAGAAGGAATAACAGGATTTACTCAAATATTCTTCACAGTACACTTGACTAATTGTAGATTCAAATTTGAAGGGATATGTCAACTTTTTTTTTCTTGTCCTGCTTTGCCTCACTCCTGAGTCCATGACAATCAGATAGACACCATTCTTTCAACTGTGCGTGCAGTAACAAGGTAGAGACAGGCAGAGCTTGCCCACCGCTAATTAGCTCAGCTCAAACACTGGGAGTCAAGGGGTAGTGATAGCCTGCCTCTGCCTACAGTCATCAGATAAACTCTTCAGCAACTCTTAACGGTCCTGTGTGCTTGTTGTGACTCTTTTTCTGCATTATGTTATGTTATCTATTTTAGACTAAGAATAGCACTTTATGTAATTTTCAAAAGAAATACAAATGAAACTAAACCGCAGGGCGCATGCGCAAACCACCGTGGATGTGCTTGTAAATAGGTCAACAAAGCAAAGTATGTCCACAGTGGATTGTCTAAAAAAATGAGTCACAACAAGCACACAGGACTGTTTAGAGTTGCTGAAGAGTTTATCTGATGACTGAAGGCAGAGGCAGGCTAACACTACCCCTTGACTCCCAGTGTTTGAGCTAAGCTAATTAGCGGTGGGCGAGCTCTGCCTGTCTCTTCCCTGTTACTGCACACACAGTCGAAAGAATGGAGTCTATCTGCTTGTCATGGAGTTGGGAATGAGGCAAGACACGAAAAGAACAGAAAAGTAAAGTTCTTGTTAATGGGGCATCAAACATAATAGCTTTCAACAGTGACAGTGCTCTTTTCTCCATTTTCTTGGTCTCTGCAGTTGATTAAAACGACTGACCTGGACCCCAAGCACAACTACGTCTTTGGTTTCCACCCTCACGGCGTTCTGGTTGCTGGAGCTTTTACAAACTTCTGCAGCTTCGCCACAGGCATCAGAGAGCAGTTTCCTGGGCTCAACACCTATTTGCTCATGCTGCCCCTGTGGTTTAGGGCGCCCTTCTTCAGAGACTACATCATGTGTGCAGGTGAGGGAAGGAAAAATGTTTGACCATTGATTCAAAGGCTTTTTAAAGTCTTATTAGTTTATCGTAGGTTTTGTTGCTAATTTAAATAAATGTTGATGTCAATAAATAGGCGCATCTGATAAAATAGAACATCATAAAAACGTTTTTTTTACATTATTTAATTAAAATTGCGGGGCTGCACTGTGGCGCAGTGCGTAGTGCACATGCCTTACAGCCATAAGGTTGCTGTTTCGAACCCCATGTTGGTCAGAGCCTTCAGGCAATCTGGCCTCCTCACACAGACCATAACCATGCTCATTGGGTTAATTAATGACTCTAACCTGCAGTTAGATGTGTGATGTGAATGGTAGTCTGTTTCTCTGTGTGGCCCTGTGATTGGTTGTCAACAAGTTCTGGGTGTACCCTGCCTCTTGCCCAAGGTCAGCTGAGATAGACTTGAGCCCCGCGACCCTGAAAGGGATGAGCAGCATAGGTTATGGATGGGTCAATAATTGAAATAGTGAAACTTTCATGTCTTCTAGATACTGTATGTCATACAATACAAAGTGAAAAACTGGAAATTCTATTTTGTTTTTAACTTGATGATTAAGGCTTAAGGTCATACAATCAAAAATACAAAACCTAAAAATATCCCAATATAACAAAACACTTAAAACATAAAAAAGAATCTACAACAAAGAAATACTGACCTCCTGGAAAATAAAGTTAGACCCTGTTTACACGACAACGAAAACGAAAACAGAGAGTTTTTGTTGCATCTGTGCTTTCCGTTTACACAAGAATGGTGCCTGGAGTGCCTGAATCCACAAACCTTTGAAACCAGGGTCCAGAGTGAAAAGTTTTGAAAACGTTTTGGTATCCATCTCCGAGTAAACAAAATCTGCATTTTCAGGGAAAACAATGACGCGTGGCGTATGCACAGTACTCTTTCAGAAGAAGGTTGCGCGTGCATCCCAGGAACAACAACAACAACAACAGCTTTGGCCATCTACCCAGCAACATGTGCTGCTTACTGTGCTTGCTTTGTTATCCAGACAGAAATATCCAGACAGATTTAAAAGACAAAAAGAAACTCCTGTGTCCTCGTGCATCCATTCACGATTGTTGTTTGTGAAAAGTTTGTCTTCACCGGAAGGCGTACGTGTGTTCTAACACCGCTGTTTCACTACAAACCTACATCCCCAACTACTGGCTTGGCATGCATGCTACAGCTTTTTCAGTCGTTCTCGTGGATCCATATGAACACACATCATTTTCATAGTGTCTCCATGTGAACACGGAGTGCGATTGAAAACGCAAAGGAAAAAACTTTCTGTTTCTGGTGACGTCGCTGCCGTGTAAACAGGGTCTTAATGTATGCGCTGAACCAATGTAATATGGCTTGGAGGCAATCAGTCTGTGCCACTGCAGGGGTGTCATGAAGCCCTGATTGTTCTGGTAGTAGCCTTCAGATAATCTGTATTGTTGGCTCCGGTGTCTCTGACCCTCCCCATGGATTCTCTAAGGGGTAAAGATCAGCTGAGTTGATAGGCCAATCAAGCACACTAATCACATGGTCAGCAACCAGTTTCTGATAGTTTTTGTTCTGTGGGCAGGTGCCAAGTCCTGCCAGAAATCAGTATCTTCATAAAGCAGCAGATGGAAGCATGAAGAGCCCAAAAATGTCCTGATAGATTGACTCTAGACTTGATAAAGTACAGAGGACCAACACCAGCAGATGACAAGCTGTAATCATAAAAACTGAAACAACAAAAAAGCTTGAAATGTCTACTTGAATGTGATAAATCTGGAACAGGGATGTGTTAATTTAGCAACCAAGGGCCCCTGCTAATCTTGTCCCCACTGCCAGAGAGCCTAGTTGTTGGAATCTGAATGATATACTCTTAACTTTTAGAGCATTTATTGGCCATTAAACTGCATAATAATACAAGCTGCTAGTATCCTCTGATGCTGAAACATCCTGAAGTGTTTTCACCAAGTCACACTGGTATTTCACCAAGTTTGACAACCTAAGCTCACAGTTTGAACAGCAGTATCAACAGGTAACTTGGATTTCTTGTGTCCTCCAGTTTTATTGGGGTTTCCATCAGTTATCATTCAAACCCACTAAGCGTCCATCATGCTGTTAATGCACAAAAGTATCCTTATATATGTATGAACGGCAGTACGCTGACTTATCCATTAAGTAACAGTCCTTTTGTCCATATTTGAAGCCAGCAAACTCTGTCAGCTGATTGGTGCTTCTGCTGGAGGGGCGTGCAGCCTAGCTGTAGCATGAGTAGTGTGTGTTCCTCCTCCATCAGCATGCCAGCTGTGGACTCTTGGCTACTGAGCTGTACCTCATACAACTCCAACTCAAACATCCCAAATTATCCACGTAAATCCAAGCCTGATAAGTATTTGAGCAAATTGCTCATCAAAGTCAATGAGGACAGCTACAAGGCTTTTGTTAGCTTTAAGATAACTGGTGATGCATCAAAATGCAGCTATTACAGCCCACCTTAACTTGTCTTCCAGTTTTTAAGTGTTCTTGAGATGATCCAACTCATTTGACAGAGTCAGTGACATTAGGGTCATTAACTATAACCCTCTCATTTTTTAGGAATGGGGCTCACACTGCTATTTCACTGAGGAAATCATCTCAGAGCAGGGCAAGGTCTGTGTGTGTGTTTGTGAGTGACAGGTGTGAGTGACTGATTGGCCTGATTCGGCTCAGATGTGATGAGTTTTAATAAACTTCTGGTTTGCATCAAACTTTGCTGACTCATCGTCTTACCATCAGAGGTAGTGAGAGCTTCTCTTTGTTTCTTGGGTTGCAATTTCTAATGTGAAAAGCCTTCATAAGCTTTAATGAATTCTCTTGTAAATAAGGAAGACTTCAGTTCAGTTTTTGAGTTAGTTAGGGAGTAAATAAATAATACTCCAGAAGCCTTGAATTTTATTCAGCTGCACGGCAACAGTGGTTTTGTTCACTTTTACAAAGCACGCCCAACAGAAGCTGTTGTTAAAAATGTTTTATACATATGCTCTACGTCCCTGCAGGTTTGATTCCTTCAGACAAAGAAAGTGCCAGTTATCCTCTCAGTAATAGCAAAGGTGGTGAAGCTGTGGTCATAGCTGTTGGTGGGGCTCCTGAGGCCCTAGATGCCCATCCTGGTACCTTCAACGTTCTCCTGGCCAATAAGAAAGGCTTCATCAAAATGGCGATGGAGCAAGGGTAAGAAAAAAGGTCAATCTTAGTTCGGAGAGTTTTGAAGTTGTTTGAAAAGATTGTTTCAAGATTGTCTTCACACAAAGGATCATTTAAATCTCTCACATGGAGGCTCCTGTGAAGACACAAAGTCCATTACAGGATCAGCTTTAATTTAATGACGTTACAAAAATCATTAAAATCTTTCACCTAACCTCTGCCTTCAGGGCTCATCTGGTGCCGGTCTTCTCCTTTGGTGAGAACGAGGTGTTTGATCAGGTAGAGAACCCCAAAGGAACCTGGCTGAGATGGACTCAGGAGAAGCTGCAAAGCTTTATGGGTATCTCTCTGCCTCTCTTCCATGCACGTGGCGTGTTCCAGTACTCGTTTGGACTGATGCCCTACAGAAGACCCATCCACACAGTGGGTCAGTAAACTTCATGCTCCTTCACGGTGGATCACAGAAGAGAACATGCTGCGGTTCAAGTGTGCAGCTTGTCTCTTTATGATGTGAGATTGTTATGACTGGTTGAAACTGTGGGATAAAGTAGAACTGGGTCAGTTCTTCTTTACCTTATCTATAGAGTAAAGAACATCTCATTTTATGCAAACCAACTGCCCTAAATGTGTTACATTAAAATAAGTACAACTGACAGAGGTTAATTAGAGATCACATTTTAAACTTAGAGATACAGAATTTAGATTAAAAAAAAAAAAGAAAACTCATTTGCTGAAATTATGGCAAATATGACTGATCCTTCAAAATGTATCTTTCTCCATATACTGCTGTATGTACAAGCAGACTACTGAGAACGCAACATCTCAGAAACCCCTGAAGCGATTTTTTTTTAACAATACATTAAGAATGAAATGACTGATTTTAAGGGTCAGAGGTCAAGTTGAGGATGAGTTGTCTTGTTGTAAACCTTGACATTTATTGCCAAGTTCAAGTTTTGTGAAGTAGGGTTGCTCGAGGCCCATGGCACTACCAAATATTTCCACGACAGGAACTTGCAAGCTTTGTCCCCGAGGGAAGGTATTTGGAGGTGGGCTCTAGCTGATACACCAAAAGCCTTGTAATTAACCCACTTTTAGGTACACTGCTCTTCTTATATCAGCTGTTCAGGTCATAGTGCTGCAGCAAAGTCAGACAGCTGCCACTAGAGCACAAACTGATGTAAATCTAACTCCCTGGATATTACGGAGAAGTTCCTGCCTTTGCCGACTTAGTTAGGTTGTTTGTTATTTGTCCCTGTAGGGAAATTATGGTGTGGCAGGAATCACAGACATTTAGGAACAAAATACAACATCAACACTGATACAGTGATGAGAATAGACCAATAAAAACACATCAGCATCACTAGAAACTCAAACAATGCACTCACAAAGAGGAGAAAGCAAAGAAAGCCTATAGTGATGGACAGGTAGGTGGGTCTAGACCAGCTAGACCTATTTAACATGACTGTTTCTCATTGTTCATTTAAAAATTACATCACTTGCGGAACAAAAGAAAATATAGACCTGTTTTTGGTAAACAGGGAAGCACAGTAATATCAGGAATCACTTCTCGGCAACATCAGAACATCATGTTTGCAGTGCCCATTTTACCGATCATGACTACAACACATGACAACAGTTATCACAGCTTACAAAAAATTTCAATGCTCTGATTAAAAGATCCAGAAGCAGTGTAGATCTCACTTATGAACACTCATGTACATGGGCTCACTGTTCATTCATCTGCACCACCTACTATTTTGTGATCTATCCTGCTCCTCAGTCTTCACAACAGTTTCCCATTCCTCCTTCCACCCATGACTCAATCTGCAAAAACTCTTCTTCTTCTGTGTACTCTGGTTCATAAAGACACCTTTTGTACCCATAATTAAAGACATGTTGACATCACTGGAGTCAAAATCAATCATTTTTGGTTCAGTTCTCAACACAGGGGCTTTGAGGAAAAGTTGAATGCTGTAAAAATCTTACTGTAGCATCTAGTTAAGCCAATGTAGTTGTTTGTGTAGTTTTGATCTAAAAGTGGGTTGATTACATGGCTTTTGGTGGCACCATGTCCTGTTATATATCGGCTAGCATTGCCAGAGCTGTTAGCTGCTTTATTGGCCATCATATTAACTAGGGCCATAGGCCTCTAGTAACCCCACTTCAAAAAAACTTACCATTATCCATTAACCACTGACCTTCAAGATACACTCACTTCATGCAGTAATTCAGGTGGACATTTGGTCAAAGACTCACAAAAATCTGACAGAACTTTCCAAGATAATGTGTTTACAGTAATCTGCATATTCAGATGGATGGATGGAAGGCTGGATGGATGGTCATCCCAAAAACATGTATGTTACAAGCTTGTATATAACAATAATATATATACACTAAAGTACATAACTGAAATAAATTGACTTTCTTTGCTATCCACAACTGCTGAAGTCTTTATTTGCCTCTGGTCGCACACTGCTGACTTTTAGGGAACATGACATTTGGGGGACCTCCTGATTGGCTCCATCTTTGAAGTTTTCCATCTATTTCAATTTGTCCAGCAGTTCCTCAGGAAGGACAAACCTTTGCTTTAGTCTCATTGCTCATGAATTTCTTAACCTGCTGTTGATTTTGGCAGAAATGATTCGATGTCCAATGTTGGCACAGAGAATTTCAATGAACGTGCATAAAACCAGTCAGATAAAGATGATTATTCAACCAGCCTGCTGCACGCACGGACACTGTTTCACAAGTCACCGACTGGCCTGCAGCCTCAACGCTATCATACTCTGATTAAACAAACTGCTAAAATTGCATCAAACAGACAATATTGCAGATTATAAAGTAAACTGATCCTGTGTGTTTTTCCTTCACCTTGTCACCTGTGTGCAGTTGGACGGCCGATCAGAGTGGAGAAGAACCCAAAGCCAACAATGGAGGAACTGGATATCCTCCATCAGCTCTACATGGACGAGCTCAGAAAACTGTTCGAGGAGCACAAAGAGAATTATGGAGTGGACAAGGACACACACCTCAACTTTGTCTGAAGTGGACTCAAAATGGAGGAGATCTGATTTCATATTTATTTGTAAAGCTCTGGTTCACACCATTTTACTTCCTGATTAGCTCTGTACATCTGACTCTGTTTCAACTCGTCCTGTTTCTGTAGAAAATAAACTCTGGTTCTGTAACAAGAAACTCTGCTGTACTGGTTTATGTTTGGTTACTTTCAGTGTCTGTATGAGATTAAGGATTTACCGCATGACCACCATTTTTCTTCCAAAGTTATAGCAATAAAATATTTACCATCAGTATCTTTTTATTAAACTAAATCTGAAGAACTAAAATACTTTTATCATTTTGGATGTCCATTAATGAAGAAAAACAAGAGACAGTAAATTTCTGTAAATGTTTGAGCAATATTTGATTACTAAGGAGGTTATGCTTATGCAGGAGTTTGTCTGTTTGTCAGTCTGTCTCGTAGCAAGACAATTTAAAAACGAATGCACTGTTTTGAGGAAAATATCAGGGATTGTTGGTCATGGCACAGCGAAGAAGAGATTCGACTTTGGTGATGATCCATTTTTGATCAAGGAATTCTTTGAAGGATTTGTTAACTTGCAAGATAGGGCAGTAGTTCACATTTTTGTCAGTAACTAAGGAATTTCTCAACCAATTTTGATGACATTTCAGGAAATGTCGGTCATGACAAAGGTGCCTTGCCAGAGGTTTGTGCAACTTGGAGCACTTTTGGTAAAAAAATTTGATTATCATGGTTGGGTGATGTGGGTAACTTTCACATCTGTGAAGGCACCATTAATGCTGAAAGGTACATGCAGGTTTTGGATCAACATCTGCTGCCATCCAAGTGATGTCTTTTTCAGGGACGTCCCTGCTTATTTCAGCAAGACAATGTTGAGACATATTCTGCACGTGTTACAACAGCATGGCTTCATAGTACGAGAGTGCAGGTAGTAGGCTGACCTGCCTGCAGTCCAGACCTGTCTCCCATTGAAAATGTGTGGGTCATTATGAAGTCAAAATACAACAACAGAGACCCCGTACTGTTGAGCAACTTAAATTATACATCAAGCAAGAATGGGAAAGAATTCTACCTTCAAAGCTTCAGCAATTAGTGTCCTCAGTTTTCAAATGTTTTTGAGTGTAGTTAAAAGTAAAGGCGATGAAACACAGTTGTAAACCTGCCCCTGTCCCAGCTCTTTTGGTTCATGTTGTGGGCATTCAAATCTAAAAGGATGAATATTTACAAAAAGAAAAAAGCAGAAAAATAGCAACAAGCTTTATCATTTTGAGCCGTAAATATCTTGTCTTTGTAGTTTAATAATTTGAATATTGGTTGAAAAGGATTTGAAAGTCATTGAATTCTGTTTTTATGTACGTTTTACACAATGTCCCAACTTCATTGGAATTGGGTTTGTATTTCTTTCACTGCATTTAAGAATATTCCTTTCCTTAAAATCCATTATAATGCATTTAAAAAAAACTAGAAGTGTAACTGTTAAATTATTGTACATTACACTAGCCTAAGCTTTATTACTGTGTTTAAATTAAACATCACTTTTTGCATCAAGGTTTAAAACTTTGAATATGGATATATTGAATCGTACAGAGAGTTTATAGTCTCTACTTGTTGTTATGTCATGAACAACCTTTGATATCTTGTTGAATGTTTTCTAAAGTGTTAATAAATGCCCTCTGGCAGAATAGTGTTAATGTGGCCGTCTTTGTAATCAGAGTTGACTATTGGCCTGGTGAAGGCCAATGGGCAGTAAAAACCAGGTTATCATGGAGGACATCTTGTAGAAACCTCCCTTCGCTACTGTGTCGCCAAGTTCTGCCTCACCACAATCTCCACCTGAAGGCCATGCAGAATGATCACATCCTTCATGACACCAATTTTTGCACTGACCTCTGGAATAGTCCAAAGAAAAGTCCCAAGGTAAACAAAAGATGCCAATTTTTGTTGAAAAGTCCACATTGGAGCCCTTTGTTAAATAAACTCAACCTAGATAAAATGTCAACAATAACATTATCATATTTTAAAAACTGAAGTTATGACTTGCTGTCCCTTTGTCTGGTAGTATTGTCAATATATTCATAAAGGGTGAATTTATGGCACCATGGTTTTTGCTCCATTGATTCATAAATGCCAAAATAATATTCAGACCTCAGCGACACAGCAAAAATAACCTAACATCTGTTACACTATTGCTAGCAGCACGAACAACCAATCAAAAATTGAGAACATGTCACAAACCTTATTGCTTACAAAGTCAGAAAAATGCTTTGACATAAGTGGCTTTACATTTAGAAATCAACCTAGAATGACTGCAATCACTCTCTGGACAGAAAGGCTTTAGCTAGTTAAAACCAGTGGTGGACAAAGTCCTCATCTCCAGATACTCCTGCTCAAATAATACTCCAATACAAGTGAAAGTTGTTCAGTCAATTTTTACTTAAGTTTAAGTACTGGGGAACCTGCTTTTAAAAACACTTCAGCATTAAAGTACATTTTCATTTTACTGTTAACCTTATGACTGAAAAAACCTACTGAATGCACTGACCTGCTTACAGAACCTGTAGAATAAAAAGCTTGTAAAATATGCCATGAAGCCTATAGAAATGCCTGTGGAAACACCATTGAATCGACAAAATATCAACCATTGCCGTTTTCAAAAGAAATTTCATCCGCTGACTTCAGAGCTACACTAAGTTACGAAAGCCTTCACAGAAATGTAGTGGGGTTAAAAGTACAATATTTATCTTTCAACTGTAGTGGAATAAAAGGCATACGTTTCCAAAAAACAATAATACTCAAGTTAAGTACAGATACTTAAAAAATGTACAGTACTCAAGTAAATGTACTTCGTTACTGCACACCCCTGGTTAAAACAAAGTCTTAACATGAACAGATTTGATTTAACATAATGTTAAAATGCTGACACAGTTTCAAACTTCATTTACAGTATACACACCAGTAATTCAGACAGTGTAAATTAAGTTAAAACAAAATACAAATTTAGTATACAGGTATACTCAAGGACAGAGAGGTGCATTGAATAAGAACTAAAATAAGGATGTGAATTAGCATTTAGTACATCAGTAAAAGTCTGTGGTACTTTAAAACAGTTATTTAGATAAATGTCTGAATTAAGGTCCAATGAACAAATCTGAGATTTTAATGTTTGATTCTTCAATATAAAATACATCTGACATTTAAGCACTTTGACACTCTGACACTTTGAATTTTGAAGTGTCAAAGTGCTTTTTTAAAGGACAGTTGCTAATGAACTGCTAACAAGGACTACAAAAATGGCTGCTGTCATACTGATCATTTTTTGATAAACAGTAACACAAACACTAGCCACAACCATGGGACCTGGTCAGTTCATTTCATCAGGTGTAAACTCTCAAACAAGAGGAAACAACATGGCATAATACATGTGGTGGAAGTATGGTAGTTGCTTTTACGTTGGCAGGCCAGATTTTCAGACCACAAAATAGAGACACTCAAATTTAATGCAAACCCACATGAATTAGCTCAGGGTACTATAAGACTTTAATCAGTGAATCTTTTACCTAACCTTGCAGAGCAGCTGAATCTGCCTGATTCAATGTCAATAATCAGGCAGATCCTTCTTGCCAAGCTCCAATCTACAACAACTGATCTCAGACCAAAGTGGGACGGCCCAACCAGAGTCCTTTAGAGCAGGACGAGGTGGGAGATACAAGGGAGATGACAGCAGGAAGTGACTGCCCGTACAGAGATTAGCATAGATGCTAACAGCTTCAGTATCAGTTTTATCAGATCTGGACCACATTTCTTTATTAAATGAAAAACAAAAAAGGCTGAAAACACTGCTCTAAAGGATATTTTTGCTCCACTTCTGACATGTTTTGGTGAGAGTTTGTTCTAACAAGTGGCTCATGCTTTGTACTTTAAACAGCGGCAGTAGTGCCTGCATCCTACATTATCTGATTGACATGTAATGAATGTGATTGACAAAACGATTGCCCAATCACCTGCTGGATATGCTTCTGAAAGGTTCGGCCCTCCCCAAACTCCTTCTATGAGCTCTTTTCCAGTTGGACTAGTGAAATATTGAAAAACCATCTGGTTACCTTTTAACTCAATACGAAGCATAAAAAATGACTTGAATAATGTAATTACAACATTAATTTTACATATTATTTTATCTTCATCAATATTATTAATACTTTAAAATGGGTATTATCATGTTCATTATTATGGTGATCAATATCTTGTTCATTATAATTATTATTTTAATTGACATAATTAATGTTTTTATGGTATTATTAAAAGCAATTTTCAATTTTAACATTTACAATTATATTATTATTTTAAACAATCATATGCCAAACCCACACACCCCTCTGCCCCAGTTTTTTACACTCACTTCTCTGTTTGCTTAAATGTTATTTTTGCTTACTTTACATTATATGTGATAGCTATTGTAATCCTATTTATGATATTATCTGTTTCGCTATCAAGCATACCCTTTTTATAGTTTTATACAATATAATGACACATTGTAATTTCAGAGTTTATGTAATTTTCTGAAGTTTTATCTACATAATACTACACTTTCATACAACTATGTATATTAATCTTGACATAAAGATATTTAATCATAATAATCTTCCCTACCCTTCAAATAACATCCATATTATGGTAACAGATATCAACTTACGAATGATGAACACTGAATGTTCTGACAACACATGCTGTTTTCTGTTTATCTTAAAATTTTTATGTTGTGCCTTATTTATCAGTATTTGCATCATTTGACAAACTCATTTACGAGTTTTTTAGGGAAGCTGTGCCTCACCTCAAGCTCTGTGGAAAACCCTGACATACTTTCTCAGGTATGACTCTACCTGACGTCACACAGGTATCACTGATAAGCTGGGGACTGTCCCAAATTAGGATAATTACTGATAATTTTGGATATTTGTGTGCCTGAAAACTGGACATACTGGCTAAATTGGGATGTCTGGTCAACTTGTTTTAGGTTGAACTGCCGTACTGTAGTTCCCTAACAGCTTAACAGCAGCTTTTTACTCTCCCTGAGGATGTTTAAGCTTAAAAAACGCTGGAATGAAACGTGTACATCACAAATTTTTGTTTACTGCAGACCGTGTTATCAGCAACGACAAAGGCTTTAAGTCAAGAGCACCATCGCGGTGCTGACTCCTGGTCGGCCTATAAAAATATGTCATCCTTGTACCACTCTACAGCCTGTTTTCTCAGTATCCCACTTTTTGAGTGACACATGTACTGTGTAACTCAAACCAAAGGAATCAGAGAAAGAGTTTGTTGAATCTGCATGTGTCCTAAACATGAGTGTGTTTTGGATTAATCTGTCTTTGCAGCATCGTCCATATGAGGATGGTGCTGTTAAACAGTTCATCCTGGTTGATCAGCTCTCAGCACAAATACATACACATGTATTTCAACATTTTAATAACTCCTTCATTAAATGCCTGAAAGACTTTAATGAAGTGTTTGAACTTATCAGGACTTTAACCTTGAAAGAAATGCATTTATTATTAATGTGAAGTGTAAAATTTCTCACAGATTTACACTACAGTCAAACTTCACATGAAATAAAACATATTTGGCAGAGGGTGATTTGTTTAGGCAATGACTCAGTAAAACACTGGATCAACTTGTCTACGTGGCATACAGTATTTATTATTTTATTAGTCTGTTATCCATATTAAAAGTCGAATGTCTAGTTTGGATCGCATTCCTGGATTATAGGTCAGTCTGGGAACTTTGTCCCCCGTCTTCATTCCACATGGCACAGATGTGATATTACCAAATAAAACTGGGCAGGTTGGGTAATGCCCCAATCTTTCATCAGAGTCACTGAGGTTTAGTGAGGGCCAAAGCGTGTCTCTGAGTTCAGCTAATGAAATAAAATATAACTTCAGGAATGTGATGCAAATAAGAGAAATTATTAGGAAATGATTTCTCTTTATCAACGCTTCTCTTTATGGCTCTTCTGACACACAAAAGATTTAAACAAACAGAAAACAAAAAAGATTTGTTCTAATTTTCAAGCAGATGGATTTGCAGTTTATACAAGTTGTATTTATTTTAGACAAATTAAGAAGTAAATTAACAACAAACCAGCAGAGAGACAGAAAAAGGAACATCTGTGTACAACCAAAAGCTGAGTGCAAACAAAAACCAAATGTAGACATTTAAAAAAAGGAAAAAATACAAATTAATCAAATCCTACTTCTTTGTATTGTGTCACACTGAGTCTATTATTTTACACCAGTTTTTTTCTGTTTTTGATTCATAATCTGTTAAAAAAAAATGTCACAGACACAAACTAATAAAATTGTGAGTTTTTGAGTATCAGCCTATTCACGTTGCCCACTTGATTATATTTTGCAAAAAAGAAGCCAAAGAAAGAAAAGATGAACAGTTACTGAAGGTAGCTGAATGGTGTTCATTATGTCTTCAGTTTCTTAGAAATTGTTTTTTTTTTTTCTTTTATCTCAGACATGTACACTTTTCACGTACCTTGATATGTTTCGGCGCGATCGTCCTGTCAAAAAATTGACAGGAGGGTCGCACCTCCATAACACCAGCTGATATGACACGTCATGTTTACCACCAGGTGACTCTTCTGAGGAAGGCGGAAGTTTCTGCTAAAACATGTCAAGGTAAGTGAAAAGTGTACAAATCTAAGATAAAAGAAAAAAGGAAGCTATTTCTAAGTTACTGCAGGTGTTAGTTAGTTAGTTAGTTAGTTAGTTAGTTAGTTACAGGATAATTCATAATGTTATGAACAGATTTTGATGAAATTTTCAGAGACTGTTGGTCATGGCAGAAAAAAAGAAGTGACCTAACTTTGAATGTGGATCCAGATTTTTTTTTATTTATAGCATGTCTTAAAAGAGAAAGGTGGGTTTTCTACATTTTTGACAATAACTGAAAGATAGTAAAAATCATAACTTCCATTTTTTCCTTTTTCTTTCTTATCCATAAATATGATTTTAGTTTATATCTGGGAATTCACTGAATAAGACGTAATCCTCCTTCTCACCTGTTATTTTGGATTTTAGTCTTGTATAATCACTGACATTACAGGTATGACAGCAACCGTGCACTGTGTTGCTGTTTGTCAGGTGGATTTAGACGTGCCACATCGACACCTCCTCTTCTGGTTTTAGGTTAGTGACGTACTATTGAAAATGCAGTTGCACCACATCCTAATAAGGATAGTTTTCTGTACATTACTTATTTTCTCACTTCTATCACTGCAACAAATGAGACTTAGTTCCTAATTACAACAAAGTTTTCTCCCTGTTCCCTTCTTTATAGCCCAGATAACTTGACTTGTTTAATTTGTTGATGTTACTCTCTTTGTTCAATCTGCAGAATATTTATATAACATACAGTATAGTTTTGTGTGTTAATAAACAACAGCTCATATGCTTTATTTTAAATCACTTCAAATAATGAGCATTTAGCTACAAACGTGTTCATATATTAATTTTTATATACTTATAATGTCAGACCTCCTTTGGATAAAACTGGCTCAGCCACTTTGAATGAGAATAAAATTTACTGACTGTAGAAATAATTGGACAAAGTCATGTGACGTCAGCACTCACACTGTAAATGCTTCCTCTATCTGACAGAAACTACGGTAGTATCTAAGCATGTAAGACTTCAGATTATCAAAGTAAATTTTGGTCAGATGTGGTGAAAATGCATTCCAATTGCTTAAATTGGGGTGCTGGTTTGGCAGAGTGGTAGGCAACCAGGCACTACCCATCAGACAATTGCCCGAGTCCCTCGGATCGGAGTCCCAAGCGAGTATCGAGTCATTTGGTCCAAGTCTCAAGAAAGTCCCAAGTTTTTTCTGCTGTGGGCAAGTCAAGGCCAGTGGAGTTACAGGTTATGTCGAGTCAAGTCCCTCACCATTGTTCCCCAGCCCACCTAAAAAAGCACTCAGGTTTATATCTTGAAGAGAGAAACCTTATCTTCCTAAGGTTAATGTCAAAAAAGAGCATGCAGACTAGTCTACATGGATTAAACCAGCATAAAGCTGTTCATTACATTACATGTCTGATCATTCAGACCAAGGTGGGAAAGGGTACATTCCATTAAAGAAATGGCATGTTTGATACAAAAAAATATGTTTATTTGGAACATTTTGCAACGTCTAAATTGCACTGTCTTTCTCTGCTATCAATAAAGGTGCACATGCCCCAAAAATATCAAAAAAAATGGCTTAAACATTAATAAATTACTGAAAGAAAAAGACCTAACCTCACTGTTGATAGGATCATGTCATTAATCTTCCACTACATGCACACATTTCAGATAAGTTCATCAATATTACCTGATTATTACCAGTTATTTGATTAAGTGATCATTAGAAATTGCTCATTAATTAACTGTAACTACTGAATAAAGTGCATGAGGGTGCATGGAAGTGTGTCTGTGCTCTGCTGTAAAGACAGACTGTTGTTCATCATCTGGTGTCAGGTCTCCTCTGTGTGTACATACATGAGTGAATGTATGTGTAAGTGTGTGTAAGGTCAACAACAATATTATTGACGTATTTTTGAAGACAGTGGACAAAGTTCAGACTAATCAAGGTGTTCACTGATTCCCTCGGGTCATATCTTATCTCAGCTTTCTTTAAAGAAAACACCAACACAGCCCAGTCAGGACAAACAAACAGGCATACAGTGACCTCAGGCTTGTCCTTTAAAGAGGTAAATACCAGGTTACACATTGTATGAAGCATCACTCCATGATTTATTATTACATATTATCATTTACATAATACATTATTTTATGCCTAAAAGGCCGCATGGTATGGTCCAGTAAGTATCAGTGTTATCTTCAATTATTTAAAACATGCAAGCAAGAAGGCTGCTGGATTGGCTGCTGGCTGGACAGGATCTTTCTGAGTGGAGTTTGCATGGTCTCCCTGTGCGTGCTGGGTTTTCTTTAAGTTCTCTGGTTTCCTCTCACAGACTAAAAACATGCTTGTTGGGTTAACTGGTGACTCTTAATTGCTTTTGGGAGTGAATGTTTGTTTGTCTCAACAGGTCAGCCTTGTGATTGGCTGGCAGCCATTCATGATGTACCCTGCCTCTTGACTAGTGACAGGCAGGACAAATTCCAGCCCCCTGAATACAAACCGAAACAAAAGCGTCATAGATAATGTAGTTTTGGACCAGCTTTCTCAGCTGAGTATTGGAGGGGTATGACACCGACGTCAGCGAAGAAACACACATTGTGCGGGGTGTAATTCCCAATAGTGTAGGATCACTGAGAACCATGGACTTGTTTCTAAACCCCAAATAAAGAGACATCCACTAGCAATCGCTCTGTTTTAATCTGCTGCTGAAGTTGGATCAAAGTCACCAGTTGACATGGTAACAATAAAACCACGACACCGTTTGGCAAAGTCAAATATATGAACAGTTACGTCCAGAAGGGCGTGTAAGTACAAGGTTTAACCGAGAGATTTCCTCAAGTTGTACTTTTTTGTTCACCACAGCACTCAGACAGTCTTGGCAGCCAAGCTACACGGGCAAAAACGTAAGGACCCTGTCATCATTAAAAAAAAAACACCCTCTGATCTCTGTTATGTAACAAATGGTGATTAAATTATTTTTTGTGTCTTTGTGGCTCTGCAACTGCACTTAATTAAATAAAACCAGGCTGTGCTACAAAAAGGGTGTGGACAATTGGCTAAGACGACTTAACCTGACACACCACATGGACCGCTTGATCTATTTCACAAGTCCATCTAGGCAACAGCCAGTAGAAAAGCTGCATTTCCACCAAGCAGTCTGGTTCAGTTCAGCTCAGTTTGGCACATAACTACTGGTGTTTCCACTGTCCGATAGGAGAAAAGGTATCCCAATAACCAACCAGGGGGGTGCCGAGCATACCACACCGACCCTAAAGAGTGGAGCTAAAGGCACTGCAGTCTGTTGAATGGTCACAAAAATCGTCAATTCTCACCCAGCAGTAGCCGATGTAAAAATAGATACCAGACCATGTTTAAATAAGCCATGAGTTAGAGTGATGTGTTCTCTGCTGTTGCTGTAAACAATGTCCTCACAAAACAATGCTCCACAAAGTACTGGAGGGCTGAGGGTCCATTGCTGATCTTGGTTTAAAATCTTGCTCTACTGCAGACTGCTGCATAAAGTTGCGGGCATTGGACGTGATGCATTACGTAGCCAGTGTGACCCTCTCCTCCCGGCTTACATCCCCAGCCTCAAGTGAAGGTACCGCTGGTAGTGGAAACGCAAACAAGGCCAGGGATTACCACTCCAAACTATACAGAACTGTACTCAACTAAACCAGACCAGTCAATGGAAACAAGAAAAATGTGTCTGGGAATGAGCAGAACCTTTCTAAAACATATCCGGCAGGTGATTGGATGATTGTTCCGCCAATCAGATCATGTAGTGGGTGGGTGCGACTGCTGTGGTGTAAAGTGCGAAATAAAAGCCGCTTTGTAAAACCAAAATGTCGGAAGTGGAGTGAAATGCCCTTTCTATAGAGAAGGTGTTGTTTGCTTGTCATTTAATGAAGAAATGTGGTCCAGATCTGATAAAACTGCACCTGGAGCTGTTAGCATCTCAATCTTTCAATCTTTATCAATCTGTATTTGTATAGTGCCAATTCACAACAAGTGTTATCTCAAGACACTTTGCAATAGAGCAGGCTGAAGACAAACTCTTTATTTTATGGATAGACATATATGCATAGATACATACTGTATGTACATATATAAAATACACATATACATATACATACAAATATATACATCCAACACCCAACATGAATCCATACAGCCAATCAGGAATCCCTCATCATGGCGGAAAGAAAAAAACCTTCTGTTAAGCAGCAGGAAATCTTGAATGTGGATCCCAGTCTCATTATACAGCCATCCACACGATGCTGTGTTGGGTGTGTGGGTGAAGGATGGGAGGTTGGAGGAGACGAGTGGACTGAAGTAAGAACTAAAGCTCCATGGGCCAATCATAGACCTGTCTTTGCATATTTGTTTCTGCTGGATACAAATTTATTAGAGGTTAGCCTCTTGAGATGCAACATCTCCTTTTCAGGAGGGTCCTCATGTCTGTATGAATGTAGTGATAATTTTGAAGAAGTATAATCAGTAATAATCATGAACATTGAACTCAAATTCTATTAACATTGAATAATACAACAGCAACAAAATGAGAATTTATAGGTGATGTATTTTCAGCTGATAATGGACTGAAAATAAGAATTTATGATAGTGACAGACTCATGGATGCCCAGACCATAAATGCGTCCCCACCACAATTGTCTCCACAGTTTAAATTTATTAAAGGTCGGCCTCTTGAGATGTGGCATCTCATTTTCAAGAGGGACCTCATGCCTATAAGTTGCTAAAGATAGTTACTATGGATGTGTAGTCAACCATGAATAGAGAGATCATGCTAATGTCTACATTAACAACTATAATGATTATGAACAGGAATGGGGCTAAAGAAATGACCAAGTATTTGTCATATCTGCATCTGAGCTAACCTCTGTACAAGGAGTTGCTTCCTCCTGTCCTCATGCTAGTAGCTCCGACCTCTTCCTGCTCTGAAGAGCGCTGATTGGGCCGTCCCACTTTGGGCCAAGAAAAAACGTAGATTGAAGCTTAGCAAGATGGATCTGCTCGATTACAAATCAGATCAGCCTGAATCAGGCTGATCCAGCTGCACTGCAAGGTCAAAGACCGTTTACTGCTACTTAGAGCACAACATGATGCATGATTGTTGCTTAAAAGTTGAGTGGGTTGATCACTAAAATAGAGTAACAGGAAGACTGAGGACAGGAAGGAGCAGTAGTAGCCAGCCTGTAGACATATTTTTAGACATATCATTATTTATATTTATGTATATATATTTATATTTTTTTATATCTATTTTTTTTAAATATCTTTTTATCTGCTTTACAAACTGTTACTGGAATCCTAACTTCCCTGAGGGAGTTTTACAATGGGATTCATAAAGTTTGATCTAATCTGATCTAAACATTATGAATTACTTTGAGCGCTACATAAATACAAAAGTAGTAACATATAATAGTGTTTTATAACTATGCTTAAAATGTAAAGATGCAAATAAAAGACTTTTTCATAGACAGCATCAACAAAAAAATATTATTTAGGGAAAAACATTGCTCACAAAACATCCCAAACTCATCCAAGACTAAATCTTACATAATGACAGAGCAATATCTGTAGATAATTCTGTATCTTCCCTTTCGACACACGCGTCCTCACTTGGCACGTCTTATATAAGAACATACAGGGACACCACAAACAGGTATTAGCTGATTACATTCAATGAGATAATGAATTACACAAAAGGCAGACTGAGGAGAGGCTAATTTATTTACAACGCATACAAACACTGTAAAGGGATTTACGGTCAGACTAATAAAGTTTTAGAGTGACTACTGAATACAATGAGCAGGTCAGTTAAGAACACTTTTTATACAGGAACTCACAAAAAATAATTTAGAAATAATTAATTTATGTCTTTGGATAATATGGACACTTAAATTGCTCTTAGAGTGTGAACATGCAGGAAAAAAAAGGAATAAGATGGTAAAAAATACATCCAAAGCAGCATTTAAAAGAATATATATATAGATTTAGATTGATATATGTATATATATATATATATATATATATATGTATATACACATTAGCAGATTATTACACATTTGATGAAATGAATTGATTCAGTTTCTCTTTTTCCCCTATCAGCTATTGAAAAGGAAGGTACTATCAGTCTTATAGCTTTTGTCTGAGGGAATATGGTCATAAAAGATATTTTTAAGCGTGTTTGTTTGTCACTTAAGTTACTGTTGAGCCAAACATGCTGCTTGCCTCCAGACCTGCTTCCTTTAAGTGTCTCTCTCTTGACAAACTGAACAGCTACCTATCTGAATTCAGCTGACATCTAACACTCTTTATTCCTGCTGTAAAAAGTAAAGGACACTTTATTATCTGTTCAACTGGTTGTTGATACAAATAGCTTACCAACCAATCACATAGCAGTAACTCAATGCATTTAAACAAGTAGACAAGATCAAGACCGCCTGCTAAAGGTCAAACCAAGCATCAGAATGGAGAAGAAAGGTGAATTAAGAGACGTTAAATGTGACTTCTTGGTGCCAGACAGGCTGGTCTGTGTATTTTGAAACTACTGATTTAATAGGATTTTTTACACAAAATCATCTTTGGTTTACATAGAATGGTCTGAAAAAGAGAAAATATTTAGTGAGCAGCAGTTCTTTGGGCAAAGGCACCTTGTTGATGCCAGAGGATAATCACAGTGGTTCAAGATGATGGAAATGCAACACTGAATCAAATAATCACTCATTATGACCAAGGCATGCAGAAGATCATTTCTGAATGCACAACATGTCAGTTTTGAAAAAAAAAATGGGCTACAGCAGCAGAGGACCATACTGAGTGCCACTCCTGTCAACTAAGAACAGGAAACAAAAAGCTACAACTCACACAGGCTCACCAAAACTGGACAACAGAAGAGTTGAAAAATGTTGCCTGGTCTGATGAGTCTCCTAAGGCCTAAATCTATCCTGCCCTGTATCAAAAGTTCAGGCTGGTTGTGGCGATGCATTGGTGTGGAGGGTTATTTTTGGCACACTTTGGGACCCTTGGTGCCAGTTAGGGGCCAATCTCACAGACATGTCACTTAAAAACAGTGCTTGTAAAAACAACGGTTACCAGGTGTTTTGGGGCATGCATAGAAGTTGAAACAGCTTTCTGCTTAAGACGTGGAGTTGCAATCATTTTTTTGTCCAAAGCGGCCACAAAAACAGGAAACAGGCAAGCAGACTGGTGAAGGTGATGACATCAGCAAACCAACTGCATTTTTTTATGTGAATCTTTCTGACAAATAAAAGAAAGAGCAGAAAAGTGTACCCAAAACCTCCTCCACTATGACATTTCCCGTCTCCTTGCTTTAGATCTACACAAGGCTGAGACATTTTCCAAAAAGTTTATTTATCTGCATGTATGTGGACACAGACCCTCTCTTCAAGTGCTCCCTGTGCTTCTTTTCCCTCTAAGTATTTTTGGTACAATGCAAATGTGATCTGCCTTTTCAGCATAATTTTAACACTTAAGCCTATCTGTGTTTTGCTGCTGACCACGTCCATCCCTTTATGGCTACAGTGTATCCGTTTCATGATGGCTACATCCAGCAGGATATCACTCCATGTCACAAAGCTCAAATCATCTCAAACTGGTTTCTTGAACATGACAGTTAGCAGTGTACTCCAGTGGCCTCCAGAGTCACCAAAATCTCAATCTAATAGAGCACTTTTGGGATGAAATGAAACAGGAGATTCATACAATGGATGTGCAGCGGACAAATCTGATGATGTTATCAAAGAGATAGGGACCAAAATCAGATCAGTGTTTCCAGCACCATGTTAAGTCTATGCTACAGAGAATTAAGTTGCTTTCACACTTTAAATTCAGCAGACTCAGTTCGGTTTGGTTCGGGGTTGAAGCTGCAACATTCTTTAATTTTTTTCTCTTGGTTTGATTTGCTTTCAAACTGCGCCTAGTCAGGTGGACCAAAGCCTGTCAAATGTTGTTTAATCCAGCCTCCAGCCACTAGTTGAGGCTATAGTTGCAGTGTTAGTTCCTGTCATCCGGCCCATTGATGCGTTATGAGCTGGAAATGTGCAACTAAATTGAGTAGTAACATTGTTCAGCATGAAGCAGTTTAATCTGCATTCAGGCAGCTTTGGGTGGCACTTTTTATATTGACTGGAGTGATATGTCATCATATCGCTTGCTCATTTGTAGACATTAACTTGTTAAAAGAACCAAAGGCTTGTGGTACTAGCAATGCTAACGATAGCATTAGCACACTCTGCATTTGCTTTTCTGTTGTGATATTCAGCCAAATCCAAGCCACAATTCTCTCCCTTTGGGTTTGCTTCCCTTGTTGGTCCTTGTTTGGTTGGGATTGCTCTCATGCCCACCGAGTTCGGTTCTTTGGTCCTCACCAGAATTTGTGTGAGCTTTCACACCAGCCTGAACTTTCCTCAAAAGTAAACCAGAGTTTGTTTGGTCCGGACCAAACATGGTAGGTGTGAAAGCACCCTTAAGCAGTTCTGACAGTGAAAGGGGGTTCAACAATACTAGCCAGGGTCTAACAAAGTGAGAGTTTATGAGTGCAGTAGGAAAGCATAAATCATCGCTATAGCCGAGCTGGAGACATCCTCATTTAGATTTAAAAGTATCTTAAGTCAGAGTTTCCAGCATAGAAGCTGAAATAAAGTGATGAGGCTATGACCCAGTCCTTAAGCTGATGTAAGAGGGGATTGAAAAACCGACATGATTGACCAACAAAAGTATGAAAACTGTTTCAATCATAGCAAAACTTGTTTGTATGAGTTTCAAAAGTGCATTACATCCAGAGTAGTGAAGTGTAATAAGTTAAACTGGCTTCAATTCAAAGTTATTATGTCACTGAAGACCTCCCCTTCTGTATGTTGACATTTCCCAACTGCAACCTCGTGTCAAGGTCTGAATAATTTCATCCAAAGCATTTTTAATTCCCTGGTCGGCTCACATTTGATATCTCATATCAGTTCAACTTTTTGGGATGAACTCCATCAGATCCAAAGTGCAGGCATTGACTGAAAATCAAACATGACCTCTGCAGATTCATCATTATGAAACATACAGTATTAATCTGATTTTTAGAAGTGATGGAAAATTTGGTTTTCATTAACTTCATCTAAGCTGTAGATTGTGGAGGTGTCTGAAGTCAGGAGTCTGGATGTTTAGTCAGTTTTTGGCATCTTTGGAATCTGCATGAAATCTTCAGCTAAATTTGGACCTGAGAGACTCGAGGCTGATCAGATCCAAACTGAACAGATCATAAAGCACAGTTACATAAGACAAAGTAAGAGTTTTGATGTTGATGTACTTTCACTAATATTTTAAAATTTCTTAGATATGATATCTATTTCACTTCACTAAAGGGAGAATATAAAAGTCTGAGTGTTCTGCTGTCATTTTACAGTCATAAAAGATGTTTATTTTTAGGGTTTTATACAAGAGCTCAAAGATTTCAAAATACACTGGAACATTTTAGGTTCTTTGGTCTTTAGTCAGTGAGCTTTTTATTGAAGGCAGAGACTGATTTCTATGATTCCTAAAGTTTTATTTGTTCGACCATTTGATAACCTGGTTATAAAAGGAGTTCCTTTTTTAACCAAACACTTGGTTGTGCCCTGTGTGTGTGTAAAATTTGCAATGTGTGAAACTATTGTTTAGTATTAAGATCTATATATTCTCTTTCACTTGTCTGGGTTCAGGTCATGGAGGGAGCAGACCAAGCAGGTCAACCCAGACATCCCTCTTCCTGTGACACTTTCCAGACCTTATCTGGAGATCCAAATGTGTTCCCAGGCCAGACAAGATATGTAATCTCTCCAGCGAATTCTTAGTCGGCCTTGGGGTCTCCTTGCCATTAGGTATGCCAGAAGACCTCCACAGGTAAGGGACCAGGAGTCATCCTAGCCAGATGCCTGAACCTTCTTAACTGACTCCTCTTGATGTGAAGGAGCAGCTACATTAAGATCCCTCCAGATCTCACCACCTTGCCCTATAGCTAACCTTCAATTTCCACATAGTCTCCGCAGAAAATCAGTCTGTCCCCCCCAGTCTCTTCAAGAGGTCGGTTTCCACAGCCTGATGAGCATGCAGCGTGCCAACAGTGCACTTCAGAGCTGGATCGCTGGACATTTGCAGTGGGTCTGTTTTCAGCAGGAGTTGTTTAAACCTCACGTCGATCTTTGCTGAGTAAATCAAACCAAAACAGGAAAACAAGCGCTCAGAGTTTCTGGATCATTTCAAAATACAGCAGAAAAAGTGGAAATAATGTTAACACCCACAGCGAATCAATGTCAGGCAGGAAAAATAAACTGTTGTTTACATGTTGCTCTTCCTGTTATCTCGTAAACCCTAAGCTGTCTCATGAAATTGTGGTTCTTTCTTGATCTTTATGATCCAAGTTGTCTTATCTAAGACCCACCATAATTCCCCATTAGCTGCTCCCCGCATCTATTGTTAATTATGTATAATAATTAACATAATAGAGAGAGAGATGGTCAAATGGCTGAAGGTCTGCTTCCTACAAGCAACCAGAGGCTGCATTAAATGCAGAATAAATGTCCATAATTTTTATAAACTACTGAAAAATAAAATAACAAATATCACAATAAAAAGACAAAAGTGTTTATTTTCTAGGAAAATTAAGCACTGTAAAGAATCTTACTAGTGTCATGCAGGCCAATGTTGCTTATTGGTAGTTTTACCATAAAAGTAGGTTAATTACATGGTTTTCATGGCACCATTGACTGCTACATACATAGCGCCATGAGCCTCGAGTAACCCCACTTCAAGAAACCCAAACTAACCCTTCAGCTTCTCTTTGGCATCTTGAACGCTGCAATCTGCAGCATAGAGTCAAGTATCGCTCTCTCTCCCTGGCACTGTCAAGCCAGAGAGCGCATGCTGATGTCAAAGAGGAGGGTCGCTGGCTTGCTATCCATTTTGAGTTGGAACCTAAAATTTGGGAAAGGCAGGCTAAAGTCAAGTCATATGTTTTGTTACTGCATCTGTGACTCTTTACTCTTGTAAAACTCATTGAAGTCATTAATTCTTCGAACTTTGTGAACTTGATACAATCTGTTTTTCTAAGAACAAAGGTTTTCTTGGGTTGTGTATTTGTTTTCTTAAGATGGATTAAGCAGCCGGACTTTCACTCGTCTCTGAGTATATTTAATTTGGCAGATGAAGTAGGTGAGTGTCTCCTCAGTTCATGTAGGCTAACTCATTAGCTGACTCACCTGCAGGCCTGAGCAGATGGCAGCCTCTTCAGACTTACATAAGAACAGAACGAACACACAGCTGTCCTCACCGAGAGCTCAGCAGGGCACCACACACGTTTCGTGTCACGGCAGTAGTTATTTTCTGTAATGCATATGCTGTACACCAATCTTTGATTCTTTTTATCATCCTGCTGTTTGATATCCATAGTTTAATAAAGTGGTGATGTATGTATTTTTGTAGGCCAACCCAAAGTTTGTATCACAAAGGTTCCCTTGACTAAAAGCCCATGGAATTATCCATTGTATGCTTGGACCACTGCTGGTAAAAAGGTATGAAAAATTATGAAACTTAGATGTTTGTGTCTTTGTGATAACCTTGACGAATGAATCTAACGTTTATGATTCTTGAAACTTAAACGTAATCAGCAAGAGTAAAAGCTACTGTGGAACTGCAACATGGCTGTTAACTTATAAGCAGCAGTTTATGCTACGTATTATCTCATTTTGGCTCTTGTTTGAAAAATTCATCATAATTGTGTGACCTGGTCAGGTTGGTCCTCATGGTTGTGGCAGTACTGTATGAGTTACTGGTTATAGAAAAATGATAAGAAATGATTGTCCCGGTCATTTTTGTAGTCTTTGTTCACAGTTAGTTCGTAAGCATCTTTTTAAACACACAACAATGGTTTAAGATTCAAAAGTGGGCAACATTTTCTCTGTATTTTTGCATGCAAATGTAAAGTTTGCATCCCACTGGTTCTCTTGACTAAAAGCCTAAGAGATTTTTCACTGTGTTTTGAATCAATGCTGATAACAAGGTCTCTAGCAAACAAAAAAATATGAAGCTTAAACATTCTATTCTTTGCGATAATCATTCCAAATGCTACTACTTTTCACAATTTTTTAAGCTTAAACGTAATTGTGTGAAGAGCAAAAAGCTGTTATTAAGCTACTATGGAACTACAACAGAGCAGTTAAAATATTTCTAATGCATAACATCTTGTTGCGATCTCTTGTTTTAGAAGTTCCTCTCAATCAAGTGACCTGATTAAGTCGGTCCTCAAAGTATATAAATAACTGATTATTAAAACGATTGGAAATTCTTATATTTGATCAGCCAATTTTATTAAACTCTATTGAATGGGGCTCCTTTGATGGTTTATACTTTTTGTTTTTTTTCTCTGAGTATTTTTACTTGTTTGTGGAAATTAATGCACCAAATTTATCAGTTGATTAACGGTTGTTGAGTGGTTGTAATAATAAGTTATGGTTTTACAAATTCCCATGGCGCACTAAACGTATCTGAAGGCACACCAGGTTTTCCTGCCACCCCATTTGAGAACCAATATTAATGAGTGTCTGTTAAACTTAAAACCCCTTTGCAACCCACACATGACTGAATTGTCTAATTGCTGCTACACATGTACCTACTCTACCTTTCGGGGCTGTTATCTGTAGCTCTGCAGTCTAATTAGAGGACAGGCAATGATAAAAGCTTAAGCTACAGCTCTGTATTATTCAGACAATGTGACAACAAAGTGTGATAAAGCAAACAGTGGTAAGCAGCCTTCAGAAGAACTCTTAAGGTCATAAAGTCATTTGGTAAGTGTACAGAAGGGTTCAAGCGGAGTTCAAGTGGGTTTCTATCTTTGGCAACAAATGGAGGAAAAAAGCTCTTAGAGAGGTCATTAAATGCTTTTTTGAGTTTTACACTTCATTTAGTTTGTTTTCCATGTCTCCTTTACATGAGAAAGTACAGACTACAAAGTCTGTTTAATCAGCACCAGCACTGTAAAGATCATGCTGCCTGAAACGACCGATTCCCCCACACCTCTAAATAGGCCTTCCACTGTGGCAGAAATGGACAGCTTTCAGTTTTACTCTGAAGTTACTGGACTTGATTTTTGTGTATTTGCACTTTTTCAATTAGTATTATAAACCAGCACTTTTTATTTCACTTGAGTTTTTTTGGCAGTATTGTACTTGTTTACAATTGTCACAGTATCTGAGGGCTGAGTGAAAAACCTGTACAAAACCTAAACCAGTTGAAGTTTTCCATCCACTTGCTTTGTACTCTATGTACACTTTAACTTTGATACAAACACCAAACTTAGTATCAAGATACTTATAGAGTACTTGAAAGTATTGTTCCTCTATTTGAAAAAATGAGTCAAAGCATCTATATCTACCGCTGTCATTACTTGACAGTATTTTGTGTGGATACTTATCCCTTATTTGATACTGAGTTAATCAGCAAGAGGATGTCCCCAGGGACTGGTCACATATTGAACTTGCAACTTATTGATTACATTAAGTGTAAAATACCATTTACAATTAAGCTTAAGTGATGTGTAGAGAAGTAGAAGCTTGAACAGAGCATGGAGGTGGATCAGGGGTACTTAGTATGTGAAAATTAATAAAACTAGTCTGAACTGGAGTTAAGGCAAAGTATGGGCTCCTCAAGTACTTTATGTTGGTCACATTTGACTGAGCAACTGTCACTTGTATTGGAGTAGTACGAGTAGTATGAGGTATTGCTATTGAATAACGAGGCTGCTCTTATGATGATAAAACAACGTGGTTCCCTTTCACACTGGGTGTTATATATAAGTGGTTAAGTATTCACGTCTTTACTTCACTGCTTAGCTCCTGGTTGAAGTGAACTGAACTGAAAATGTCAGAATTGGTGTCAGTCCAAGCTTTTTGTTCCATTTTACTCACAAGACAGCGAGAATCCTATGAGCAATTCTTTTGTTTTTAATCGTTACTGTCCTCAAAACTGTCGCACTTCCACTGTAAAATCATTGAATTCTTCTCCATATTTATTTTTTGTAATTTATTGCCTTAATCTTTACTTGAAATTGTATTTATTATGACGTGTGCTGCTGACCTCTTGGTCAGGTCGTCCTTGTAAATAGTCTCAATGGGAATTATCTGGTTAAATAAAAATAATAACTTGTTTTTGCTTAGGGTTCAGAAAATAATAAGCTTAAGACTTGAGCTACGAATTAACTTAAAATTTTTAGTGAAACTGAACCAAACAGCAGCTGCATCTTTTTTTTAATTTTGTGAAGGCAGAGAGGATGTCCAAGATGATGAACGTCAAACACTTCAGAAAACATTCAGCAAATCGAACAAATTGTTCAAAACGGTGTAAGAATGATAACAGAAATGGTCTCTGTTAATAAAGAGACAGTTGGGTCAATTTTGGATTAAAAAAATTGAACATGACGAGAGTGTGTGACAGAGATGTCCCAAAACTTCTGACTGGATCAAGTAGGAAAAAAACAATCAAATTTGTGGAGACATTTTGGAAAAAACTGAAGGAAACTCAAATTTTTTAGAGGGTGTGATGAAACTTGGATCTTCCAATATGAACCTGAGGCAAAATGGCAGTCAATGAATTAGAGTACACCATCGTCACCAAGGATGAAGAAAGCATGACAAAGCAAGTCCAAACTCAAGACCACATTGATCATACTTCATCAAGACTACATGGCAGCTCACACTGCACTCTGGGTAAACCAGTTTCTGACCCAAAAACAAATCACAGAGCTTGATCCTCCTCCTAATTCACCTGATCTTGCACCATGTGACTTTTTCCTTTTTGCTAAGATCAAATCTGTGCTCAAGGGAACACGTTTTGAGTCTGTATCAGAAGTTAAGAAAACAACAGGCTGTGGGACAACTGTCTAGAGAAGACCTGCTGCACTGCGACCTGAGTGCAGTTGTGTGTTGAGAGGAGACTGAAAGTAAAAGACACTGAAAAGTTCATGTTTGATAATATAGTATTATTGCATTAGTCTTGTTTTTTAATAGCATACATCATTTTTAACCAGGAGGATCTTATATACTTTTGCTCAAGGAGTGAAGTACTGTTCTTTGTCCATCATTATTACCTCCAGGTTCGTTTTTGCCGGCATTTGTTTTTTTTGTGAACAGGATAACTCAAAAAGATATAAAAGAATTGTGATGACATTGTCAGGATAGGTCAGAAATGGGTCAAGGACCAATCATTTAGACTTCGGTGGTGATCCAAATGGGGATGTGAATCAAGGAATTTTGGGGATATTGTTAACACTGCAGGATAGGGCAGTTTTCCACATTTTCACTGGAAAAGCTCTCAATAGATTTCAGTGACATTTTCAGGAGATGTTGCACAAAGTCATAAGATTTCATGGGTGATCCAGATCTGGATGGTGAGTTATTTTATTTTTTGCATTTGTATTTTTTTTTCTCTTTTATCTGAACACATCCTGTAATTTTTGGTTTTCTTTACGTGTCTATATTGTTATAAATATTCTGTTTTTAAATCTGTCTTAAAGTATGATGTGTATGTTCAGGTCTTTGTGAGTAAACTTATCTGTTTTTCTGATAAAGTTTTACAGCACATGCAGTATCTTACATTGCACACATATTAAATCTATACAAACTGAGAGTAGACAGACTTGTTATTATCCTTCAATCAGAGAGTGTGAATGTGAGCATTTAACATTTTGCCCACAGAACATCTGAGACACAGCTCCTCTTGTGTCCTCTGCTCTCTGCACAAAGGGGTGAATGGGCAGGACTGATGGTCAAAACAAGCTGCTGACCATGTGACCCCCACACAGTCCATAAATACACTGAGAGGCTGTGCACGGACAATACTGAGCCCTCCACCTGCAGGACCTAGACATCTCTCTGCTCCTCTGTGTTCGAGGCTCCTCCTCCTCTCTGATTAAATGCCTGCTGCTCCCTGATCCCAGCTGCAGTCTGAAGGCAGTGCGTGTGAGAGGAGCTGTGGACTTTTATCATCCTGTCAGCAGGACCGAGTTTCTTCTCCAAGATCCACCTCACAGAAGAAGAAGCAGCTATGAAGACCATCCTCGCTGCCTACTCCGGAGTCCTCAAAGGTAAAACATCAACTCAACATGAGAGACAAACAGCAGAGCAGAGCTGGACAAACAAATCCGGAGGCGGTTCAATGGGTCAGAGGGACAGTCCACATCAGTTCATGATCTTTACTCAGTGAGGCACCTCAGGACAGCCGACTAAAGAAGTGACAGGGACGCTTTCAGACTTATTTCTCTTAAATCTGCAGAAATCCTGAGGAAGAAATGCTGCGAAAAAAATCAACCTTGGAAAATTTAAATTTGATTGGCGCATTTTTCCGACCTGAAATCTTGTTTTAGTGCTTTAAAAGGTGATTCAAAAAGGAACTGATGGTAGAAAACACGAGACATATGATCAATTTTGGCCTGTTTGTTCATTTCAGCGACTCAGCAGGTCCCAAGGAGCATCATAAATATCCGCAAAATTTTTTAAAATATCTTTTAAATGGCTTCATCTTGATCCCTAATAAGCCAGTATTTTTACAGGTTGAATATTTCATTGAAAAATGGTGTTTGTTGATGTAAAAATGTCCTTTTATCAGTTCAAGATTTCTTAAAGTTATAGATTAATGATTAAGAAAAACATGCAAAATAGTTAATTTTAGCCGAAAGTTCTTTTGCAAAGACACTTATGGTCCCAATGGGTTTTAATAAAAGCTGCACCAAAATTTGGAGGACCTAGTTTTTACTTGATTATCTGGACACTCATGACTGAATAAAGAAATGATGTGCCAAAGTCCATGCAAGTACGCTGAAATGTCAAATCTGCGAAGAGTATTTGCAGAAGTTTGCTGCAGAAATTCAACCTGAAAACTCAATGACAAGTTGGTGCATTTGCAAAAGATCAAATATTTAGGAGTTTGTTTGAAAAAAAAAAAAAAAAAAGGGGGGGGGGGGGGGGGGGGGGGTTGGAGAGAAAACAGACGTAATCAGTGTTTTAAAACATATTTTCGTGATCATTTTCCACTATTGCAGACAGGTCAGGTCAGGGGTGGGCATTTGCTGGACTCAGGCCATGTGCAGCCACCATTCATTTACATCAACATTAAAAATGGCAATATTTCTGAGAAAATAGAGCTATAACTGGCTGTAATTGTTTCTGTGATATTCCATTTCATGCTTTTGTCAAACTTAAAAATAAAATAAAATAAAAAGTTTTTAAATCTACTTCAATAACCCGTAAATGCTCTGAAACTTACAGAAAATAGAAGCTGAAACTGGCTTGAATTCTGCTCATTTGACTGACTATTGCTCATTGTGTTGAGTTTAAAGATATTTTAGTGTTGAGAAACTTCTCATAGCACAAACCTCCTATCTCCATTTTTCTTCATTTTCTTTTATTTTCATAAAATCGTGCTGCTGGTCACTGTCCATGTTGCCGAGGGGGTTTCTCAACTTTTACCCTAATTAAAGCTCAAAAAAATATTTATCAGGAAAATACAGTATTAATTCATTCAGCAGTATTCCGTTTTGTTGTATTTCCTGACAGGAGCAAAGTTTGAGATGTGAAGTTTGAGCCCAACAGTGACGATATATATTTGTTCCTTTTATGTTAATATTTTTTTATTGTTCATATGACAATGAGGGCTCTCATTGCTCTTGTTAACCATCTTGCACCAAAATATAAAGGGACAGATTTGACAGTTTAAATTGGACACTCAGGAAAAAAAACATCCTTTTAAAGATTCATACAGTTTGTTTTTTATCACCACTGACCAACATTAAATCGGTTAACGTGTAGTTTTTATGATCAAACTTTGCCTGCATACACACTGCAAAAACATTCTACCATGTAAATAAGATTAAAAATGTGCCACCAAAAAATTAAATTAATGTTTGTTTGTACAAACTTTCAATTTTAATCATTACTTAAAAAAAATACCTGAAAGTCATAATCTGAGTTGCTGCCTCACATGGACAGAAGACTCAGACAGCTCTGCAACAAAACATTTAAATGACATCTACTGTATTTAGATGGATGCCTTCACAAAACAGACTGTAAGCTTGCTTGATGATTATATAATATTATATAATTACATCACGATATATTTTAGACAGGTAAGCTGTGTTCTCTCCAGGTTTATGACTTAATGGTGGCAGCCTGCAGATAATTATTAAAGGTCTAATGCAGCATTCAGAATCACTACCAAGCACACTTTAGTTGTCAAGTTACATTTTTTATTCACCATAGGATAGCAAGATTTAATTTTGTTCCTATTTTGCAAGTGTATGGAAGTAATTTTAGTCTCTAGGCCAATCTCGATTACTTATTTAATCAAGATGTTTAAAGTTTAGTTAATTTTTTTTCTGACTGGTGTCTAATTTTTGTTTTTCTCCTGATTTCAACAAACAACAAACCTGATTTCAAACTGAGTCTGAAAAACTGAGAAAAACTGAATCTGTTCACACCAGAAAAACGTCAAAAAAGCATTTTTAATGTTATTTTTTTTCTTTTAACTGTCAAATCTGACAAACGAAAACTGGTGCAAAGCAAATTCAAATCAGGTTGCATCAAAAATTAGAGTGACTTCTCTATAATTGTTTCCTATCCATGCTAGGGGTGGAAAATACGGCCTTAAAATCATATCATTTTAGCAGAGTCGGGATACATGCTAAATGTCTCATATTGTCAATATTTTCTTCTGTGAAGACATAAATGGTTGCCAAAAAAACCAGAATGGTAACCTTTTTTTTTGGTTCTAGTAAAACTGCATTAATATTGATGGCTGTTTGATAACATAGCAACAGCAAAATTAGCCTTAGGCACCTAATATAAGAATTTTTTATTGTTAAGAATAGAAAGCAGCTTTAAAAACAGTCTAAAAACACTGGCGATTATTTTTTATATTAAGTTTTTTTTTTTAATGTTCTGCACTTCAAACCATCATGTGTTTCAAATATAATTAAATGTCCTGTTTTAATTGTCGTCATCGTGAATTAAACAAACTCAACTGACTTCAGTCATATTTTAAACTCTGTCTGAACTGTCTAAAAGTCTCAGCAGCAAGAGGGTGAAACTGTAGAGGAACAAGTGAAACCGAACATCCATTTGAACAATATTGTCCGGCTTTATGTCACTTTTGAAAATATTGATCATTGATGTGCCTCAAAGTCGATTTGTTGCCCAGCTGTAGTGCTAATGATATTTGACAGTTGTTTGTCTGATGGGCCAAAAAAATGAGATTATGTGAGCTTTAATTATTGATAGAATATCCGGTTTAACTGGTTTTCATCTCCTTTGTTTCGTTGAACAGTCATTCACTTTGTAACTTCAGCATTATGGTTCTGACACTTCAACACATTAATTTTCTAAGACTGATGATACATCTCTTTAAACTTCAGAGCGCAGGTTGTGAATGTACTTGTTTGGTTGTCCAGGCTCCTTCTGATGCTTTGGTTACCTTTTCACTGAAAAGCTTCTCAAGTGAAGACACTGTTTGCCTTCTTTGTGTCAGATTCCCCGTTTTCTTTTCTTTCATTACATGTTGTTACTGTTTAGACGATTGATTTGAAATCACAGGTGATAATATGAGTAATAAATGCAGGGCTGTAAGCTCATAAGCATGTTAATGTCTGTCGCTGTGGAGGTTTAAAGGTCAGGTCTTTATTGCTGTTTTCCCTGTTACGTGTTCAGATACAAAAATAGACTTTCACTTTTTATTCCCCGGTTCTCACCTCCTGTAAGGTAACTCAACAACTGTATCACTAAATCCGGACGGTTAAACCCTCATTAACTTTACCTGAACTTCAGGAGCCGTGGAGTGTGGATTAATCTGCGTGCTCCGTAATCTCTTCATGAATGGAGGTCTAACAGTCTGTTTAGCACAGTAAAGATTTGAAAGAATGTACACGCTGCTCATGTAATGTTTTTGTTAAACTTATGTAAATGTGATACAGATACAGAGCAGTCTGTTCAGGGCGTTTTTATGGATGAAACTGAACATTTTAGTCACGTAATTTCTCAGTAATACTAGACAGGATGGAGTTTGTTTTATTTGGTTATTTCAGGAGCAGGGCCTAATAGGGCTGGGAAATATCAGGTTTTTAGGAAATAATTATATATTTTCTAATGCAATTTATGTCAAGACAGTGTGGTTTAAAGCAACTTGATCAATCTTACATTAACATAAAAATTTAATTAAAATAGAATTCCTTAGCATCCAATATACTGCAAATAATTGCACAAATATATCAAGTAATGTGCATTTTGTACATGTTTTCATAGCACTGCATCTGACTAAACTGCATTTACATATTCTTTCATATCTCATTATTTGTACTGCTGATGTCTAATCTTTTTTGAACCTTTGTTGCAACTTTTTGTTTTATTGATCTGTCATCTAAAGGAGCTGAGGCCCACTGCCATTTCCAACCACTTCAGAAGTATTGCCAACATATTATTAATTTCAATCAGACCGTGCTTTCTCTTTTGGTTTAAATCTAACAGAGGATAATGAAGTTTCTGTAACTTTTGATACCACCAATTACCAACATAATGAAGATGTTAATTTTTCAGAGCACATGGTATATAAGAGCAAAGAAGTTTCAAGTTTTTTAATAAATATGACAGTTGATAAAATGTTGTTAAACTGAAAGTTTTTGAAGGACTTTGTCTGCCTTAAGTTATTATTCAAAATGAAAAATTGCCCAGTATTAGGTGCCTAAACAATCAGTAATAGGTCATTTTTAACTCTAATATTGAAAATCTCATACTACGTAAAACATTCTTTTCAATTTTGACCTAACTTCAATATTTGAGTTTGACTGCTAGATTAAGTTCACAATCACTGATGTTCAAAAAACCTTCTAGTTTTCACATACTCATCACTCCGATCCAGCTGTATTCTTTATCCAAGTCACTCTGTTCGAGCTCCTGCCCCTTTAAGGCCCTCTCCCCCATGTGTGCCCAGTCTGCTCTGATTGGTCAGTTCAGCACTTTGTTGTCTGTCTGTGGTCTATACTTTGCTCCAGGCTTGCTATCATTAGTATATGGGCTTAATTTACTGAGGAAACAATGGTAGGATGGCGTCGAGGTAGAACAAAGGAGCAAGCCATTTCAGGCAGCTACAGTGCAGTTCACAGGAAAATGGGGAGAAGTCAAAATGCTGTTGATATTTTGACTTTTGCATAGAAGAACTTAGTCAGTTGTTCAGCCCAGTCGGCTCAAGTGGAGGTGACATGTCTTGACATGTCTGTGCAGCCACAGTAAACACTAGAGCACAGCGCTGGAAAGCTGATTCCACATCCACTTTCTCAGAGAGATGTGGTTTGACACAGCCTGCTCTGAGCTTTGCTGGACAGGGTTTGTGGACATGCTCAAATCCAAATTATGAGACTATATTTAGGCAAGAAACTTACAAAATATGTTCTGGGCAGATCTGGGATAAGTTAAAACATTTAGAATCAGATTAAAATATGCCCAAGAACTTAAAGAAATTGAAGAGGAAATCCAACTTGATGTCTTGGATAAACAAAACCGTGAGAACAAATTCTTTACTTTTAAACAGCATAAAATCTCCCTCACTTAAAGGTAGGGCTGCTTGATTATGAACAACATGATAACTGTGATAATCTTGATAGATATTGAGATCATCATTATAAAACACAATTACTCATTAAACTTTAATGCTCTTAACATCATTCTTAACATTAAAGACCAAGCAATAAGCAAAAAATATATGACAAAATAAAAATCACTGCACATAATGAAGATGTTAAAAAGATACTAAAAAAGTGCAAATGTCCGTAATTATCTTTTTATAGCGATAAGAGTTGTCATCATTGTATGAGGCAGTAATTGGACTTGAAATTAAAACTCTATTTATTGCCGATCCCTAATCAGTGGTGTCAAAAAGCACAGAAACTTAAACTGGCATGGACTTCATGACATCAAGTATTGCCCTGTGTACTCATGCAACAAAGACAGTGTGCATAAGTGTGCCTACAATATTTCATTATGAGAAAAATGTCCAGTAATTGGTGTCTAAGACTTACATTTTTGTTGCTGTGGTCAGTAAAATGAAAAACGATAGTTATGAATACAGTTTTAAGCATCATATCAATGCTTGTTATTCTAAACTTGACAACCATTTCTATCAATACATGAGAAAAATGATTTCTGTATGTGTGTTGCCAGCCAGCTAAACACCCCTGTGGTTTGATTTTTGGTCCATGTTTCCCGGTCCTAGCCCATGGCTGTACTTGTGCTTCTGTCTGAGCCTCTGGCTCACAGACGGACTGTTAAGTGGGCAGATTAAACCCTCATTGTGCCCCCATCATCTCACTCCAGTCTCTGTCTCTGTCTCTGTCTCAAACGTTCGTCCTGGCAGCATCTCAGGTAAAAGAGCCTCACAGGTAAAAGCAGCAGCAGGGGCTGCCTGTTCTGTGCCAGGTTATTTTCAGTGTCTTCAGATGGGATTAGAGGACAGTGTCGTCCCAGAGGAGGAGGGGGATCTCCTCTCTTATTGGCTCCTGGTGGTGTGAGCTTGACTAGCTTTAGTGCCTCTTAGTGTGTGAGGGTTACTCTCTGCTGCGTGTGGTTCAGTCTGCTCACATGGAGCTGCTCTGCTTCTCCTACGTACGGCCCGCTGACTGAGGAGAGCTGGTGAGTAGCCAAAAACTCAGAATCACAGAGGCTTTGACAGATAGAAGCTGATGTGCTTTTTTTGACCTCACGTTGCACGAAATCTGAGGCGTCTTTGCTTTGGTTTGATTTTGGGACTGGTAGGGCTGGGACATATGGACCAGAGGTCTTATCTGGATATTTGCTGTTATTCTATATCTTACAATATTTTCACAACACCACATGTATAAACCTTATTATAATTCTCATCAAAATACAATCATGTAGTTGCCTCTTTGGTATCATGGCAATTAAATAAAACTCCTGGACACTCAACAGTGGTCAGATTTGACGTTTCTATGATGAAAAATTGCAGACAAACTTCTATTCACCGTCAAAATTGTACTAAGGTATTCCCTAAATTTCTTTATACAGGCTGACATCATTTTTTATACTTTCAAATATAATCTTTTAATTTAAGATACATTTCCTAGTATTTTAATGATCAGTGGTCTCAATTGTATTGGGACGTATTGATCATATTAATAAACAGTGAGACCAATGCTGTCTAAATTGCACAACATTTGGCAAGTGGTGAGGTTCAAAGGTTTCCCCAACTTTGCCAAATGTTTCCAATGTTAATGTGCAATTTAGACAGAGTTTATGAATTTGCCTGCATTCTTTGAATATTAAATACAGCAAATTACAAACCTCAATTTCATTGAAGTTAGGACACTGTGTAAAATGTAATTAGAAACAGAACACAATGATTCACAAAATCAACATATATTCAACTTAATACATGACAAAGACAAGATATTTAATTTTCAAACTGATAAACTTTGTTGTTTAATGCACATATTTATTCATCACGTATCATGTATTTGCACATATATATGTACTATATTTACTTACTTTACTAGTTAAAACAAACAGGAAACCTATTGTTGTAAAGAGTATTGACAAAGTTCAAAAATCTGGTTTGAAAAATAAATACTTTCATATTTTTAATCCAAAGTAACTGAATATTCCCTGAATTTTCCAAAAACCTTGGCAGCGTTTCTTTTTCCAGGGCATGTAAAATAAGAGTGCTGTTGACGTAGCGTGAAATCAGCTGGAATCATTTTGAAAAAAATAATAACAATAAGGAGAGAGGAGTTTTCCTCACTTTTTCAAATATTTCTTAGGTATTTCTGCATTTTTTTTTGTTCTCGTATCAGAAAAACAGACCCTTTAAATAATATTTAGTAATTGGAAAGTAAACAGAGAGATTACCGTTTAAAATTGCAAAAATATGTTGGCAACAATGAAAACGTGGGTGGAACCAGCAAGGGTTTTGATGGGTTTTTTAGCAGTCTCCACCCACCTAACCAAATTCAGCCAACATAATTTTAATTCAGACAGCAGGAGGTATTTGCCCGTGGTTTAATAAATTACCTTATATTGAGTGTTCATCTTGAATAAAATAACATAAACATCACAATCCTCCTTCGAAAACATTTAAAAGATTTCTTGCAGTCAGAAAGCAGGTACTGCAAGTCTTTCTGACTGTTAACATTCTTTTTGCTGTTCACCTGGCAACTTTTGTATTTACTTTTATCAATACAGCCTATTCTGACAAAAACCATTGTATTACCCCTGATCTTTCAAGAACATATTTTCCTAAATCCTAAAAAAATTGAAAAAAACATACATATTGTCCAACCTATGGGCCAGAAAAAGGACTAAAATACATATTTAAGGATGCATTCAGACCGCAAGGCTAAATTTAATGTTCAGTTTTGCTAGATTCTTATTTCTTTATTTTTTGAAGTGATTTTTTAGGATGTTGCCTGGATCAGACTGATATTTATCCCTCCCGATCCACACTCAAAAGCTCAGATTCTGTGTGACGTTGATTGTTCAAACTGTCTTAAAACAAAAATCTGAGTCAGATGCAGCCTGAGTCATATACAGGTGACTATGATGGTCGACTCTCATCATATCACTTAACATTTTTGATAATTTTAACCTTTCTTCTGCTCTTTTCTTTCCTTTCACTGTTCGTTTGCAGGCACCGGCTCCAGCATCCTCTCCGCCCTGCAGGACCTGCCAATTGCACGCTGGCCCTGCACGTCCAAAATGGAGAAACATCTGCAGATGATCTCAGTGCTGCAGTGGGTCATCACCTTCCTCGCCATGGGTGAGTGATGGGAGGTCTATACTGGTAACCAGCGCTAAACCAAATAAAGGAAACTACACTGTAATACTTTCATTGGCTGAAATTGAAATGAAATGTGGTGGCACAGCAGGGAGTGCACATGTCTCACAACCAGAAGGTTGCTAGTTCGAACCCCGTGTCAGTCAGGGCCTTTCTGTCCTTCCGGTGCATACTTGGGTTCTCTTTGGGTTCTCTGGCACCCTCCCACAGACCAAAAACATGCTCAAGCTGCCCTAAGGGCTGGATGAGGGCGTAAATGTTTGTCTCTCTCTATATTAATGTGGCAGTCGGCTGGCAACCAGTTCAGGGTGTTCCCCCATTTGCCAAATGTCAGCTGGGATAGGCTCCAGTTCCTTTGCCACCCTAAAAGGGAAAAGCAGAAAAGATTATAGATGAAATATCAGGGTTATGCAGGAGTGGGGGAGGGTATATTTTCCATTGGTCTGTAAACTTTAAGTATACGCTTGTGTGCTGCCCATCTTCAGGTAGATAATGCCATTAGCTAACTGTTAAAATGAACTTTCTATGGATGTAAATGAATGAAATCTTCGATATCAAAAGACGCAGAAAACCTCTGATTTGCACACTGAGCTGTCAGTGAGTCTTTTTTAAGGGAAAAGAGACATTCAAAGGAGTAGTAGTGTCCATATCCTACATTACTGTGAGAGTAGAAAGTTGCTTAAGTGCACTGTATCCAGCTGCCACTCTATTTGGCTTAACTAAAGTGTGCCTAATCAGCAAATAAGCTTGTGACAGGCCTAATATTTATAGTTAAATTAAAACCTGAGCCAACAAATTAGCTGTTAAACTCATTTTAAAAAGCAGACATTAAAAAAAAATAGAGGCAAAATTTAAATAAAAAGGACAGTGAAAATGTCCAAACTATTATAACCAGAAGTAAATGGGTGTGTTTGTTACCTAAGCTGCAGAGAAACCTGAGCAGCGTTAACCTGTAGTCTCATTATGTTCTCATGAGGAGGTCAGACCTCTGAGCTCCCTCATGCTCCTGTCTCCCTCCTGATGTTCTTTCCAAGCCCTCAGCTGAATATTTCCCCCTGTTCTGTAACTCACAATAATTGATTTTTTTCTGTATTTCAGGAACACTCCTCTCCCTTCAAATAGATTTAATGTGCTGTTTCCCCTCCTCCTTCTGCCTGCAGGCGCTGCGTGCACTGTGCTGCTCATCTACATGTTCTGCACTGACTGCTGGATCATCGCTGCCATGTACACCGCCTGGCTCATCGTCGACTGGAACACGCCCAAACAAGGTGAGAATTACACTCATGTCCATCAATTCTATTTAAAAAGTTATCTATATTTATTGAAAACAAGTTATGATAAATTCTTGTTAGGCTTGAAATGTTCCACTGATTAAAAGTTAATGGTTTAAAATGGTGTGACATCACATGGATGGATGCTCAGAGACCTCAGTGTAACCTAAGTGTTGGTTTATTTGCCTGTAACAAAGTGAACCAACAAAGATCTCATTATTTGAGTGGTATATGCCTTTTTCTCCTAGTTTTTTTATTCATCCTCTGAAAAGGTCATACAGATCACATCTTCTGATTCAAGATCAAGGCTGTTTTTCAGTCGTTCTAGCTGCTTCACTCTGTACACCGCTGTCAAACATGATTTTAGGCCTGATTTTGTGCCCAATTCACACACAAACTACCAGTGGCTGGAGCCCAATATGAAACTGTTAGTGTCTGATTCTTAAAGGGATACGCCAACTTTTTTTTTTCTTTTCATGTCTTGCCTCACTCATGAGTCCATGACAAGCAGATAGACACCATTCTTTCAACAGTGTGTGCAGTAACAAAGAAGAGACGAGCAAAGCTGGCCCACTGCTAATTAGCTTGGCTCAAAGGGTCAATGGGTAGTGTTAGCCCACCTCTGCCTACAGTCATCAGATAAACTCTTCGTCAACGCTGAACGGTCCTGTGTGCCTGTTTTGACTTGTATTTTTTACTATGTTATGTTAAGTTATCTTCTACTATCATCGTATTATCTTCTATAAAGAGAGTTTTTGTTTTTTTGACCTTCTTCCGCGGTGGTTTGCTAGAGATGTGATGTCCACGAACGAGCCGAGTCTTTTGAACAACTCTTTAAAGTGAATGATGAGGACTGATTTGCAGTTGTGAGTGAGCCATTCGATTTTTGCTGGCCATTTGCAATTCAGAATGGCTCGCAACAGACGGCTTACTCACAACTGTGAATCGTTTCTCATCATTCACTTAAAAGAGCTGTTCAAAAGAATCGACTCATTTGTGGACGTCACATCTCTTGTGCAAACTACCGTGGACATGCTTGTAAGTAGGACAACAAAACAAAGCCTCTGTTTAATGAAGCTAATACAATGATAGTAGTAGATACTGTAACATAACACAGTAAAAGAAACAAGTCACAACAAGCACACAGGACTGTTTAGAGATGCTGAAGAGTTTATCTGATGACTGATGTAGGCTAACACTACCCATTGATACCCAGTGTTTGAGCTAAGCTTATTAGCGGTGGGCGAGCTCTGCCAGTCTCTTCCTTGTTATTGCATGAACAGTCAAAAAAATGGTGTCTATCTGCTTGTCATGGACTCAGGAGTGAGGCAAGACAAAAGTGTTGGCATATCCCAATAAGCTGGAGATATACTTGCAGTTTGTCCTGCGTTAGCATTTGTTCTGTTTGCATCATGAGCGTCTTTTTCTAGTAGTTCTTCTTGTAGAGAACTGCAACTTGAAATGTAGTTACTGTGTAAAAAAACCAACCCGCCAGTGTGGACTGTTAAATGCCACTAATGAGATCTGCCAACATTTCATGGGCTGGCTGTGTTTATTTCAGGTCTTTCTCAAAGAATAACTTGTAACTCTGGTTTTACTTTGATTAAAGTATTTTTTACTTGTAATGCTTTCATCAGGTGGCAGGAGGTCATCATGGGTGAGAAACTGGACGGTGTGGACATATTTCAGGGACTACTTCCCAATCAGGGTGAGTTACTACACTGTGTTTCTATGTTTGCCATATTTAAACAAATGAGGGAAGCTGCAGGATAAAAAGTGCTGTTAGGATTACATCGAACAGGAAAGAAAACCATGAAACCAACACATAAACTCTCTACCTCTGCCCTGTCTTGTGTGGTTTGTTGAGTCAAATTGGGCATGTTGATTGTTTTTCATGCATACAGGTTTATAGATAATGTTATCAGAAGCATGTGGGTATCAGCTGTCGGCTCCAGCTGTTCTTTGTCCTGTGATGATTAAGACAAGGGCCTGAGGTTTAGACTTTGTCCTTGCCTGATAGTCAGAGAATCCGTGCTAGGACTGTTTTTTGATCAGTGCTGCTGTAGATGAGAGGACGAACCTGGATCAATGTGGGGGAGGGTTATCACAAACTGGCACATTCAGCGGGGGAGGAGGGGGAGGAGGGTGTAACTGATGGTACAGTAGCAGAAAGTGACTAAACTGTGAAGTAGGGAGCTAAAGATCAAGGTCAGAGTACTTAAAGGGAGGGGAAATGTCCTCTGAAATTCTCCATGACTCAGTGTGCTGTCAGAGCATTTATCTATCTTTTGTTGTGAACCACAAAATTATCAACAACTTTAAGATTTTCTGAGCAAAGATTTGGCAGTTTGTTTGCTTTCCAATTTCTCTGAAAGGCCGACCTGCATTTTTGAAGATTAAGGAGAGGCTAGGTAACTACATTTTCAGGTGGAACTGGTTTACAGGAAGCACAAAACAAATGGACTTTGGTGGTAAAGTTTGATAAAGGAAGACCACGACCAAAAGGTAACCTGCCATTAAAAATGAAATGGAGTATTCTAAAACAACATTACTACATAAAACATTGTTTATCAAAAACAAGACAGGTAAATATTTGAATACTGTTGGTTAATGATGGACAAAATAAATCATTTGAACTAGTTTTCTACTTGGCTAGTTGGTCAGTTAGCTTATTAGTTTGTCAAATAGCTAGTTAGTTTGACATTTATGTAGTTATTAGGTTATTTCTTGTCAGTGAGTTGGGTAGTCACTAGGCTAGCAAGATAGTGTGGTGTAATAGCTGGCCTGTGAGTTAGATGGTTTGTTTGCTAATTGGTCATTTAGTTTGGCGTAAGGCAGGCTAGCCTAGGAACTCAAGTAATTAGGCTTTATAATAAGTTACTTTGTAAGTTTCTTAGTTAGCTAGGTTTAAAGTTAGCTAGACAAGTAGGATTAGCAAACTTGTCAGGCACTTTTATTATATCACTTCAATTAAGGGTAGATTATAGCTTTTAACTGGTAAAAAAACAAAACAAATAAAGTGCCTAAATAATTTATGCTAGCATGAAAGAGATGCTGTAATGACCTCTTTCTCGTAAAAGCAGTCACTGGAGGGAGAGTACTGGTATTAAACCATTTAAGTGAAAAAGATGGTTGTATTTTGCCTTCACTGTACATAATGATCCTGTTTTGCAATATCTGTCCAAAATGCATTGGGGTTGTCACAAAATTAAAATATTCACCTGGGACAATAAGTCTTGATTAAATCACATGCAGCTCAGTTAGCTTTGTCTTGATCTGTAATTTGGCCCTCAGTCCTCTGAATGCTAATGAAACACAGCCTCTCACATGGTCTGTTTGATTTGATTATTTTGTTTTCTGTGCTTCCACTGATCATGCTTTTAATGTGGACCTGTTTCCCCTGAGTGTGATCAGAAATACTCCGCTCAGGTGGTTATGAGATCATCTACTGTAAAGAAAAAGAAAGAAAAGGACTGAAGTCAAACTCTTCTGGGCTGAACTTTGTCCGTCTCGTTGATCTGAACGGTGTGTACTGTATGAGGTCTCAGCAGGTTGATGAGTTCATTCAACACTCACACATTTGACTCCAGCTTTCAGTCATAGACAGAAATACAGAAAGACTTATGTCAGCCGACGTATGTTTAGGTGTACGGGTGGTCAATGGGACTATAAGGGGATCTCCTCTGGATACATCACTGTCAGTTTTTGAAACCTTTATTTGCATTATTTTGTGTGCTTGTAAAAAGCAGAGGATAGAAGCAATAGAAGTATACAATGACATACAAAATATACAGGTGGGACAGAAGAAACCCCCAAGGCCTCGTTAAAGGACCCACCTAACATTGAAATCAAATTGACAAAATATAAATGAATGTCGATCTTTTTACAAAGTCTACAGGATTTTTTTTGTCATTATTTTATTGTGTCAGACTCCAGTCAAATACTGTTTTACGTTGTTTAAAACCTTTTTAAAGTTCAGTAAAGAGGAGTGTCTCTGCAGTGAAGCACAAATTTATTCCAGATGATTGGATCTCTGTGCCTTGTTGAAAACTGTCCTCGACTGGCTCTGTAAAATTGACTACATAGAAGATCATCAGATCTGGGGTGAGAACTGTGGATTTAAGACCTAGTTACAAAAAGGCTGTTGCAAGATTCAGGAAGTAAATTGTCGAAGAATTGGGAAACAAAAGTTCCTACCCGGAGAGCATATACATCAAATATGTTTAAGGGGCACAGGCTTTAAAATAAAGGAGTATGGTGGTCACTGCAGCCCAAAAATGGGACAAACGTCACAAATTTCTTTAGCAACAATGGGATAGTGACTGTATTTATTAGTGCTGGCCCACACTATATTACCATAGAAAATAAAAGGTCAAATAATTCTGAATTAAGATCAACAAGGATTTTTCCTACACATTGTAAAATCTCAATGTTTTTTGCTACTTCACTGGACATGTGCTTTTTTCAGTTAAGCTTGTCATATATTATACTGCCTATGAACTGCACAGATGAAACATGTTCAACTGCACTATTAGCAATGTCATGGGGCTGAAAGTGTCTGAGTTTTACTTTTCGGTTTGAAAATCATGTAAATACACTTTATCATTAAGAGATAATTCATGCATTTAAGCCAGGCAAGACCATCCTATCAAGAACTCTGTACATACAAGCAATTATCTTTACACTTGGTTAAAGTAGTTATATTTTTAGCATATTAAATAAAAAATGTTTCTTTAGATACAAGTTGTTGGTATAGAAATACAACAGGATCAAGAGCCGTGCCTTGTTGAACATTACACTACGACTAACCATAGGATGATTAAGCATCATTACAAACAACATATTGTTTCCTGTTAAGCAGGTAACTTCTAAACCAAAAAGATACAAACTGAAAAGCAGAGGCATTTACCCTTCAGGTAACTTGAATACTTTGTGAGTTTATGTTAGTGGTGAAGGAGATGTTTACCAGACAAGAGTGACTGGTTTGACCTTTTTGTTTAACTCAACATTTTTTTTTTTAAATCAAACGATAAATCTTGATGTTTCTTAGCTCTGCCAAGGAGGTTATGTTTTTGCCAGCGTATGTTTGTTTGTTTGTTTGTTTGTTTGTGTGCTAGCAAGACTACACAAAAACTACCGGATGGATTTTGCTGAAATTTTCAGGAGTTGTTAGTAATGGCTCAACTTAACTTTTGTTGGTGATCCAGATAACTGCAATTAGCAAATGGTAATTTTTGCTCAATAACTGTCTAACTAATAATGATATCAACATGATTCTGAGTGCTAGTTGTGGGTTTTCAGGGTCAAGGAATTATGATGGTAACTTTATCATGGAACTATTGCTTATAGATGTAACGGCAATATGTGAGCTACCTTGGCGGAGGTTTGTGCTCTCCGAGTGCTCTCTAGGAGGAGGTTATGATAAAGCTGCTGCCTGTTAGCAGGATAACTCAAAAAGTAACAGACAGATTTTGATGACATTTTCAGGAAATGTTGGTCATGGCAGGAGGAGAAAATGATTGGACTTTGGTGGTGATGTGAATCTGAATGCAGATCCAGGAATTCTTTCAAAGGATTTGTTACCATTGTGAGATATGGCAAATAGTAGCAGAATGCCTGGTAGAGGTTGGCTCTGAGCTCTTTTAGTCTCTAATGTGGCTCCATTGTGAGAAAAAGAGATGATCAAACAGAGAAGTCTTCCAAGAAAGACCCTAACATACCAGCTACAACCATAGCAGTCTGTTAACCAAGAGATTCAATGTAACAGTGTTAGTTCTTACTGAGAAAAAAACAAGATGGCGGCTGCAAAACTCCAAACATGGAATTGCTGATCATCAGTTTCATGTATCGATCCATGCTGATCAGTGGTTACACCCCTATCAGAGAGCTGAAGTAGGGCATGTGCTCTTTATCTATGATGAACACATGATTATTATTTATGAGTTGGAAGCAGAGCGGTCAAAGTCTGACTCCGCTCTGGATCACAGTGAGGACTGTAAGGAGTTTTCAGTGTGACTGTTTTGTGGATGATTTTAGTTTTAGGAGTCAGTAAAAAGTCAATAAACCAGTCACTCTTGTGTGGTCTACATCTCCTCCTCTGTGTCCACAGAAGTGTTCAGACTCTGTGCACGTCCTCCTTTTTTGATGTATTCTCGTCACCACTGCCGTCTCCTCCATGTGGACTCCTGCGATGCCGTGAGGATCTTGAGTTTGATCTCCTTTCGCTAATGCAGTTATGTAACATTCGTGTTTGTTGAAGGCAGCTCTGTGTACACACTCTTATGGATCTGAGTCTACAGAGCAGAGCAGAGCGCTGTGACAGTTTTGATTCAGCAGATTCACAACTAGAGCATGAACCCAAGAGTGATGCTGAAAGTTTAAAAACTGTAAAGTAGTGCTGTTTTTAGCCAGTCTGAGCAGGTAAACATGTTTACTGGGTAGTTTTTTATGACTTTGAAGGGAGTCATGTAGAGTTTAGCCTGATGAGGATGTCCTGGTACTACTGAAACATAATCTGAGTCATAAATCTACACAACACACTAATGTTGAGACAGAAAAGAAATAGTTTGTTCAGTGTGAATGTGAAGCTAGAAATATATGATTTAAAATTAGTTCAAGAGTCAAAGGAGGTGTTTGATTAATATCAGGAGTAAACTGTTTTGTATTTGTTCTATTTTAGTTCACCCTTTATTTTCTGTGAACAACAGTTAAAATGGAAGTATCTGTCTTTTGATATGTGGGTATTAATATATTTTGAGTTGTTTGTGATCATATCCAGAGCTGGCCCTAACTAATCTGGTGCCCCGGGCAAGAAAACCTTACAAAGACCCTGGATGTGTCCATCATCACACAGATATGAAACAGATATGATTAAAATTTTAGGAAATGTTGGTCATGGTGCAAGAAAAAGTGATTGGATTTTTGGTAGTGATCCAAATCGAAATGGAGATCCAGGAATTATGAAAGTATTTGTTAACATTGCAGTTTTACACATTTTCACTTACAACTCAATCAGTTGTCAAAAGATTTTGATGACATTTTCAGGGAATGTTGCTCATGGCATAAGGGAGAACTGATTAATTTTGGTGGTGATCTGGATCCAGGATTTTTTAAGGATTTGTTAGTTGTTGGAGAGAGCAGTTTTCCACAGTTTTGACAATAACTTGCTCAACAAAGTTGGAAATGCCTTTGCGGAGGTTTGTGCTCTTGCAGCTCTTCTCAGTTAACATTGTGCAATAGGGCAGTTTTACAGTTGTTCACTAATAACTCAGCTTACAATGTCAGAAATGTCTTGGTGGGGGTTTGTGCTCTCTGAGTTTTGTAAAACTCGACAAAGTACTCCTGTTCGGAGACTCATTTAACTTTCCACAAAGACATCGCAGTAAAAGAGTTGTTAGCAAATAGTTTGGGAGGCACAATGCCTTTGGAATTTGCTCCCAATGTAAGTTACCTCTACAACCATACAACAACTTATAAATAAAATGTCAATTTACTTTATCAGTAAGGACAGTGAGGAAAACCAAAAGTGGGCAGAAATAATCCAGGTCCAGGTGCTGTATTTGGTTTTTATGGGTTTTAGATCTTCTTATTTATATTTAGAGACAACTTTTTCTTGCCTTTTTTCACTGTTGTGCCAGAATTTATAAATATGCTCCTCCATAGAAGTTTGGTAATTTTATTTGGTTGATAATTCCCCCCTTTTAACAACACCAGTTGGTATTGTAATTTATATTGTTAGAAAGCCTGATTAGTCACCTTTACAACAAAGTAAAACCTGTAAGGGTCATGTATTCCCAGAATGAGCAACACAGCTAAACTTGGATAGCGCCCTAAAAATGTGCCAAAATCCCCCCCAACTGGAGGCTGGTGTTCCTATATGCAGTTTGGGAGCATTATTTGGTGCCAGCCCTGCTACTTTTCAAACTTTAGACCAAGTTCTGTTAGACTGCTGCAGTCAAAGATGGACCGCGAAGAGGGCATCCCAGGAAGATAACACCCCAAAAAGACCGGTTCCTCAGTATTACTTCACTGAGGAACTGTAGGCTGGGGTGGGGGGGCTGCACTCATGTTCAGCTGCGATGCTCATTCCACAAATGCATGATCCTTTCAAGATATACATCATTGTAAAGGTGACTAATCAGACTTTCCAATGATATTTAAATACAATATCAATTGATATTATTAAAGTGGAGAAATTATCGCCCAAAATAATGTTCCAAACTCTTTTGAAGGAGAACATATTGGACAGACAAAACTTACTTCAGTCTAACATCTTGTGAGGTTTATTAATCTAAAACTACAGTTTTTCTGTGGCCTTGGATTATTCTGTGCAAAACCAGAACATAAACAATCAAGTTTTTGGAAAAGGCAACTTAAACCTCTGCTTGAATATTCATTAAAAATGAATATTCAAAGGTATATTTCTGTTAAACAGATAAAATGCAAAAGTAATTATTTGAAAAACTGTCTCAATCTCAGTCATTGGGGTCGAAACAAAATCTATGAAGAAGAAAAAAAAACACTGCAACACAAATTTATGCTTCTACACATTTTTTAATGTGATCATATTCTGGAGTCTGGATGGAAAGCTGTTGGGCATTGTTGTGGCCTCAGGGCTGCCAGGTGATCGCTGCACTGTGTTCCTCCTTTTTGCTCCTTTTATCTGTTTATCTTCCAAAATCAAAGATAATTAAAACAACATGTTAGGAACAAGTAAAACTTCCCGTATGAAAGAAAATAAACTGCATCAATAAAGTGTCTGATAAATACAAATGGCACACAATGACACTTCTGTTGACAAGCTTTTATCCTCTCGTCCCCTAGCTCTCTGCATGTTTCCCCTCAGCTGATTGTCGGTCTAAACATGGTGCCCCTCGTATGTTAATGAGCCTCACTCTGCTCCTCTTTGTGCTGTTTGTCCTCCAGCTCATTAAAACCCACAACCTGCTGCCCAGCCGGAACTACATCTTTGGATACCACCCACATGGCATCTTATGCTTTGGTGCTTTCTGCAACTTTGGCACGGAGGCCACTGGCTTCTCCAAAAAGTTCCCAGGCATCAAACCGTCCCTGGCTACACTGGCCGGGAACTTCCGCATGCCGGTGCTGAGGGACTACCTGATGTCTGGAGGTGAGCGGGTCAGATGATGATGTCTGACAGTTATGATGAGTATCTGTGGGAGGGGGACCTTTAGACCATTGCGCTGCTGAAAAAGCTTCTGTTTACTGTGATCTGACGGGCTGATAGAGCTTCAACTGTTCTGTCCTCAAAGCCTGTTTGTTGTTCAGGATTCATCTTTACCCGCAGATACTGTACTTACACTTCAGGGTCACTATAGGTTATTGAACATGATGTATCAATAGGTTTCATTGATAAATCTGACTACAGAGAGCACCTTTGTGTCCCTCTTTCGTTGTAAAATGAAATAATTTCTCTGCATAAATTCTTGTGCTTTGAAACAAAGATGTATTGAGCACACAATCAGAGCGAGAGCACATTTATGACTTAAACTTCCTTTGAGATGATTATGCAGCAGGCTGGGTTTAAGCTAAAGCCTCCATATGACCTACAAAAGCAAACAAGAATGTCAGTGGTAATATTGATTATTCATAATTTCTTGGTTTACTCTTGTCATTGCTGCCAACAGGTCAGTGCCAGACAGAGAAACTCATCACAGTGTATATTCGCTCAGTCCAACACAGAGAGAGCTAACAAAACCCAAATCAGTCTGCTTATGCGGCACTGAAAGAGGGAATTGTTCTCATACAGGATTAAAAATGTCATTGACGTGCTCGAAATACAGATTCTTTTGAGTTTATTGAATCACTGAAGAAATGACGGACGGCCTCTTAGGAAGCAGCGTCTCATGATGAATAGAGTCCTTTCATTAAAGATAATTAGCCTCCCTGATTTATCAAGTTGTTTGTTTTTGCCTCCTGACCGTCTATTAGTCTGTTTCAGAATAAAAACTCTGACACCAAAATATCTTTTAACAAGCCACAGGTAAACAAACCTCACACCTGATTTACACTCTTCAGCTAGTTAAAACAAGCTGCTCGTCAGCCAAGCACATGACAGCAATTTAGTTTGATAATGGTGACAATACTTTTTATAAGAGAGAGAGATCAAGATCATTAAGACAGGCAGACAAGATGGACAGACAAACTAACAAATGGACAAATGCAGGCAGAGGTGATAAAGTGTGCAGAGTATTTGAACCATGTTTCTGCCCCTTTTTGATTTCAGAAGTTCAGGTTTTACATGTTTAACATGGTTTTGTAAATCCTGTTTAAGTTCTTAATGTGTGAGTCTTGCCTATAGAGTTCAGCTAAAGTACAATACGGCAGAGCTTGAATTTGGGCAGCTGTATTTGTGATTTACACTGGATCTATCGGAAAGGCAAAAGCCATCATGATAGTCCTCATAAAAATGTATTCAAAGATCCAAAATATCTTTGTAGACATTTTATTTGCTTCTTGTTATTGTATTTTAAATCATTTTTCCACATATTTCTTCAGGTATCTGCCCGGTGAATAAGAACTCCATCGACTACCTGCTGTCATGTAACGGGACAGGAAACGCCGTGGTCATCGTGGTGGGCGGAGCAGCTGAGTCTCTTCAGTGCGCTCCCGGCATGAATTCTGTCACCCTGAAGAATCGTAAAGGCTTCGTGAGGCTCGCTCTGCAGAAAGGGTGAGCTGGCTGCAGACACAACAAGGACACGTGCTGCTGAGCACGACCTTAACACATTTCTGCTCCGTGACACAAATCTCATTGTCAGGCTGTTATAAATGAAATAAAAAACTGGAATTCTACCCCAGAGAAAGGGTTGAAATGACCTGTGGGAGGTCTGGATCTTTTCAGTCACCCTCTCCCACAGGTCAGACTGTCTGAGCTGGCATTGAACTGCTCTCACACCTCACACTGTACGGTAAAGAAATGCAGACCTGGTTTTCACACAAACACAGAGGAGGCAGATATTTACTCAGAGGTTGTTGTGGATCAGTGTTCACGTCGTGCAAAGAAGATTACAGATTAGAAACATAGACGTAGTTATGCAGAGCTGGATTCAGAACAAATAGGTTAGCATTCCTGATCGGACTGTGAATTGAGGTCACTTGTTTACTCACGCCTGGAACTTTTTATATGTGAATTAATTATCATTAAATCAAGTCAAACTTTATCTAACATCATTTCATACACAGGAAAACTAAACCTTCTAATATTCAATCGCTTTTTCATTCACTTCATAGCAAACATTACCTCAAAACAGTCTACAAAAACTGCAGGTCTAGGCAGGCTTCTCATCCACAAATACTCAATGTTAAATAATGATTAGTGTGCAATGTTGATGGCATAATATTGATACAGCAAACAAGGCCTTAAAAGTCACACACAGGGATTTCAGATATGAAAATTTCTGCCATTTTAACCCAGAATTAATAAGCTGTAAATATTTGCAAGATATATCAACATTTTTGACGAATTTGGTCTGAATTAAAATTGTTAAAAACAAATTGCAAGAGCAGGATGACCCTGAATTTGTTCCATCTCCTAAGGTGGTATAGAGGTGTAATATTGAACCACACCCTGAATATTCAATGGGTCAATTGGGGACTCTATATTGCTCTTAGGTGTGAGCGTGAGCGCAAATGGTTGTCTGTCTATGTGGCCCTGTGATTGGCTGGCGACTAGTTCAGGGTGTACCCCACTTCAGTGTCAGCTGGGATAGGCTCCAGTCCCCCACAACCCGGAAAGGGATAAGTGATAGATGGATAACGGATGGATGGATGGCATATGGTTTGATAGATTATATCAGTTAGGTTCAATTGTTTAAATTTTTTTTTAATTGTAAAAAAGAAAAAAAAGTCACACAACAGCAACAAACACCAATTAAAGATAAATTAAAGGCAGAATGTGTTCAGGAGACAGTCTGAAATGTAACACATTAACCTTTAAGCACTAAGTTTCTAACTTTTCATCAGCAGTGCTTTAACTCTTAAATGACACTTAAAGACAAAGTGGTTGTGCTTATTGAGACTGCCAGGATAACAAGTCTTTTTGTTACATAATATATGGAACATATAGATTATCTGTATGGTAAATATCCACTTTAGAGGTAACAGCATATTAAACAATGTTAAATAAGGTTATCATTGATCCTTCTGCCTCCCTGTATAAATAAATAAACATTAAATCAATCAGGTCTGTATGTTTGTCCATGAAAAAACAGGCTATTGACGTCAAAAAGTAGCCTATATGACAGTACTAACCTGTTATTCTTTTTTTGTATTAGCAGATAACTTTCACATAATTTGAGGACAGATTTTCTGATTACATAAGCTTAAGTTAAAGAGACAAAAACTTCCTTGCTGACTGATAGTAACTCAGCAGACCCAGATAACAGAGCACAGTCTCTAGGTTCACATATCGAAACTACAGCACTGTGTTGATCTAGAAAGTAACCTAAACTGAATAATAATTAATAACGCATAATGAATGCTCAATAAGTATGACCTCATTTTGCGTTTTGTAGACGTTTTTTGCTGACTTGACTTGTTCTGTACTTGAAGAGGCTTATCACTCAGCTCTGCTTATTTATCACAAATGTGATATTCCCTCCCTGATACCATGACAATAAAACAGTAAATTCTGCTGCTATTAATCCAGGTTATTCATACATTACATAACAAAGGTGCAAAGATCAAGTTCAAGTACTTGTTGGTGTTTTTCTTGTTTGGTATTCATGTACTTAGAATGACTGCACAAGTTTTTTACATTTTATTTCCCAGTGTCTTGTTCCGCGGTCTCACCCGTAATCTGGATGTTTTAGTTTGTTGCTTTTTATGGAAGTACACATGTCAGGAGTCATTGTTGACCTCCTTTGTTTCTCCTCAGGTCTGACCTTGTTCCGGTATATTCCTTTGGAGAGAATGACGCGTACAAGCAGGTGATCTTTGAGGAAGGGACGTACTGGAGAACCATCCAGAAGAGGTTACAGAAGTTGTTAGGCTTCGCCCCGTGCCTTTTCCATGGCTGTGGCCTCTTCTTTGGAAACTCATGGGGCATCGTGCCTTATGGAAAACCCATCACCACAATAGGTGAGTGAATCTGATGATGTTCAGTGTAAGTTACTCGTAGTACCCAGTCCAACAACACTGTTATTAAAGTGAAGTTCACTGGAGGACAGTGGCCAACAAACTTAAATGGATCAGCCAATCAGGATCAATATTTGCTTTATTCAACGAGAAGAGGTTGTTCATGATTAACACAGATTTTCTGTTAAAAATTAAACTTTGCCTTTAACCAGAGCTGCTCCAAAACAACCAAATCAACTGAAAAGATTCATGAATATATTCAAACAAAACACATTTGATCTAAAGTGCCTCTGTCACAGGACATGCATGGGGGGCTGTGGGGTAAATAAGAGCAAAAAGGTGTAACAGCTACAGCTGATCACTTTGTGTGTCCATGTGCAATTAAGCCTGTTGGCAGCTTCGTTTGTAACACGAAACTGGATGTTAAAAAATATTTTAATCCTTTTTTGTCTTCCTGCAGTTGGGGAGCCAATCACAGTGCCCAAAATTGAGGACCCCTCTGATGAGATGATCGACCTCTACCACGTGATGTACATCAAGTCCCTGCAGAGTCTTTTCGACAAATACAAGACGCGGTTCGGCCTGAAGGAGAGCGACATCCTGCACATCCAGTGAGAGGACGAGGGGGGAGCTTCCTGTCAAAACTTTGAACTATGTCAGCATCTCCAGACTCCTCCGCCCCCCTCACCTCCTCTTGTTACCCTCACCCTGCCCCTTCCTCTCTGTCCGATGTTGGTGCTTGGTTTTGGATTATCTCTGGACTGCAGACTCCACACACGGGCACATTTGCTAAAGAAAACCTTTGCTCTCTGCATCATATCACACACATGTCATTTTTCCATGAGCTGCAGCAGGTTTGAACTCTGGTCACCTCTCCCTGCTGCTGTCATCAGGTTCAACAGTCTGGATTGGACAAAGTTACACCAGAACCCTGTCTAAAAACGTGCCTTATTAGCATCTTTTTTGTTGGGTTGAACTGTCTTATCAGTGCCTGAGGGGGTAAGGTCCACTAGATGGAGCTGGAGGGTAACAAATAAGAAGTGCCAATGTTCTTTCTCACTCATATGTCCATATAATTCTCCCTTTAAGATCCCATTTGTATGCTGAATGCACAAGCAATGCAAACTAAAGCTACCACTATAGTATTGGGATCATACGCCCAAAGATTAATTGAGCCAAAGACCCCTAGTTTCCTCACAGCTAGCATGTATTTCTGCAGTATAAAAGCCAAAGGTGGAGGAATTTCCAGGGTGGATTTATATTGTGAATGCACAATACATGTGTGCCTGTGATTGTACAATGCCATAAAGTATTAATTGTATTCTGTCAAGAGGAAGAAAAGCTGATTTGAGAGCTTGTTCCCCCTCCAATGAATATTTCTGATGCACTTTTTGTATTCGCTGAACAATAATGCCTTTGAGAAGACGATTTTTCTAGGACGGCCATCGTGCCACCTTGGTTGATTTCCCTCTTCTGTGTCTGACAACCAGGGTGCAGGTCTCGATGGGTGTGCAAGCAAGAAAAAACTTAAAAAATGCTTTAAATCTTTGAGCGTTTTGGAAAGTTTTGAGCTAAAGTTGGTGGGTGAAAATCTCGATGATTGATGATTCCAGTGTACAGTGAATCCCTTTGATAATGAATGAAAATAGATGGGATTATTCTGGTATATTGTAAAATTGAAGGGTTTCACTGGTACCTTGATGTAAATGTACAGAAAATATCCTGGGAATCATCAGAGGGAGGAGGTTTGAGTCATGTAGATGGGTGGTTGATTATAAGCTTGTCATGAAGAGAGATTTTTCCTCTGATTTCACCGTTGTGACTTCTTATAACGAGCAGTGTAATCCATGTGCAATAATAAATTTGCAAGGAATAAACGGCAAGACCTGTCTATATGTGAAGAGTAGCATCATCTGTCTGCCAATATTTAAATTAAACTTTTGTATTTTTCAAAGGAGATGTCTGTGTTTTGTGATTTGTTTGTGGGCACTGATACAAGATGACATGTTTTTAAATGTTCTACTAAAAATTACTCTATAATTAGTCGGTTTATGTGAACATCCTTCAGACCACTTCAGAACTTTCAATTAATTTACACTGTGAACTGAGTTGTAAAAAGAATTTAGATTAGGAAAGGAAAGTTTGTATTCCACCTTCCAACAACAAGGCAGCTTACCCTTTGTCAAGCCCCACCCTTTCCAGGAAGTAAGCCGCTGTCAAGCTCCACCCTCCTTAGTAACTGTTACTAGGTTAGACAAAATCTGATTTTTCTGTCCTCTCCCCCATTTGAAATAATAGAAAATACCTCACTGTTCAAACTTTTATTAATATTAAATACATTTGATTCTTCTGGAAATTTGGCCAAAGTGAAAGAATAAAGACTAAACTACTGTAAGGTGTATTAAGAAACTTTAAAATCTTTATGAATCAGTCAAAATAATGAAAATTATTTCTGACCTGACCATAGTGTTGTCATCTAACATTCATTAAACAAAATGCTCTTATTATTTCTACAGAATATTTTCAGAACACACAAATATTGCCAGTATCAAAACAAAATTAAGATAAAATTTCACCAAAAGGCATTAAAATAGACTCTGCCAACACAGAAAGTTGCAGCAATGGCTGCTTTGAGGAGGGCTCTCTGATTTTGATTGGTTGGTCAGTGAACCAATCAGAGAGTTAACAAAGGGTCATTTGAACCTTTGTCAAGGACCACACCTTCAAGACATGCACTCCTAGGTAACCGTTGCTAGGTCAGACAAACTCCCTGCTTACTCTCTTTTTGGCACTGAAATCAATTGACAATATCCTTTTATTTGACTAACTTATATTAAATTGACTTTTATTGTTTATAACTTGAGCCTGATTGACAAAATGCAGACAAGATTATGGTAGGATGTGTGACAATCACATAATAACTGTAACCTTTTGTCAAGCTCCACCCTTTCCAAGAAGCAATCCCCTGTTCAACCCTGGTTGATCAGTTGACCAATCAGAAAGCCAACAAATTGTCAATGTTCCCAATATCCGATGATACCGGTGTTGGCTAATGTTAGATATCCTACCACAGCACATCAACAAAGTGCTTGAAAAATTAAAAGATATAAATTAGATATGTTACATATTTTATCATCTTAAGTTACTTGAGACAAGTGTAAGCTTTAAGTCAATGTTAACTCTTACCTAAAGTCCCAGAAAAGTAATGTAAACATTACATCATACTAATATAACAAAAAATATAACATTATATGGAACATTATATAAAATACAACATCACAAAATAGTTCTTCTTACCTTAAAGCAAATACAAGGATTCTTAAAGATTGTCATTTTAAAAATTAAAATGTTGGTGAATCAAAAAATTTATTTTCTTAATTAACCTTCAGTTTAAGAAACAAGGTGAAAGAAATCTTCTGGATTATGATGTGGAGATCTCTAGCCACTCTTCTAAATGCTTCTAGCACACTTTTTGACTGGATAAAGTCACAAGATTAAGGTAATAATGTCAACACAATTCAATGAAAACGCTGAGACTGGAGTCTGTCTAAATGGAGTACGTTTTGTTGGGTCAGTAAACCAATCAGGAGGCTGAGAAAGCGGCGATTCAAAGTACGTCACACAAAACATCAGAACACAAGGACAAAGGGAACAACACATTAGAATAAAACACATACCAAACAATCATGAAAACCATTAAAGATAAAAACAAAATAATTTAAAACAAAGATAAAACAAGAGGAAACTGTGAGCTTATACAAAACATTAAATGAAGCAGAAATCATTTTTGATTAGAAATCAAATGTCTAAATTAAATCACTAGAGAAGTTACTGTGCAGTGTTGTATATAAAATAGTAACTTGAATTGTTTTACAAAAAGGCATTTGAAACTGATAGTTACAGTGCAGTATTGTAATTAAAATAGTTATTCAACCCTGTAAGCTCCTTTAACTTTTACCAAATTTAAACTAAAATTCTGCTCTCACGGTTTTAGAACTAATTGTAATAAAATAGATAAATGACATAGATAAAAACTAACTCCTTTTTTTGTTCTTTGAAGGGGGGGTTGTTTTTTGTTTGTTTGTTTGGTTGGTGTTTTTTGGTTTGTTTTGTTTTGTTTTTTGGTAAGAGTCATTTTTGACACAATTGCATTAACAAGTTAATGCAACCCTGATGTGTCTGTTTTGGGTGTTAAGATAAGACATAAAAATAAGATGGTCCTTTATTGACCCCCAGAGGGGAAATTCAGGTGTTGCACCAGTACAGGGGTAAGTACAAGGGTAAAGTAGCATGTATTAAAGGTAAATAAAAATGAAATAAAATAAAACAACATATAATATAATAGTTGTAGGTTAATAAACTGTACAAATAGCAATAAACACTATAGAATAAGTAGAAGTATTTATGATTATTAAAATTAAAATAAAAATTAACGGAATAAAGTGTCATTCAGTATTAACTGAGGTATTCTGTACAATACACGGAGGTAAGTGGCAGTGGTGTTACAGTGACACAGTGTGATATGTAACCAGTTATGCTGACAGAACAGTGTAACAGTGCAGTCACTCCCCCACTAGTAATATTCAGTTACAAAAATTAATCCTCCTTTCACTTTGATATACCTAAATTTTTCAATCCTATTGTTCCACATTTAATGGACACTTTATATATACAGTATAGCATACTGAATTAAAAGTAGGTTTATAAATAAATACATTTTGAAGTACACAAGAAAGCAGAAAACACTGACTTGAGATAGCAAAGTGACATGTTAAAAAGAAACTCTAAAATGACAGAGTTAGCATAGTACTACACATTTCCACTCACTTGGTATGTATGCCTCCATAAGGTATACAATAACTGAAAGTAAAAGTCTTTTGGTGGGTCATGTCTTCTTTGGCCAGATACCTCCCAAATGTAACCAATTAACAACAGTCAGAGAGGACATTTTGTGCAGTTTGATAGAAATCTCAAAGAATTCTTGACTTATCAAGTGTAGATTAGTTTATTAAAACATGAATGAAAACAACAGTACAGTATGGATAGTATGGTTGCTATAATTCTTGCTAAAATTTTGAACCGTATGGTACAACGTCCACGGTTCAATACACGTGTATTACGGTATATTTTTGTTTGAGTACAAACAGCTTTTATTCATTGTTGCCCTCTTCTCTCTGTATTTTCTCCGCTGCACTAATACATGTGAGTCACAGGGCTGAGAAAAATCCGGCAGTGATTAGCAACATGCTAAAGTTTGGTGGAGATGTTACTACTTTGAGAGGAGAGGCTGCAGTATGAGGGTAATCTGTTCTTGGAGTACAGTTGAAGACAGTCCAACATTTTCAAAACCTGAAAATCACTAACTATGAACTCATCATTACAGCTGTAGAGTCTCGCAGGTGCTGTGACAGAGAGTCATTTATCAAACCACTAGTGCACAAACATCAATCAACTCTTGCTCAGGACATAAATCCCATCACATTCGCATTGTTCATCCAAGAAAACATTAAATGTCATACCTGTCCACCGTGGCCATGGATAAACAGACCAACAGGATGAACAGACTCCTAATCATCTTCATTCGCTCAAACACACCCAGGCCTAGTCGAAAATGTATTCAGGTGTCCATGGAAAGTGGTGTAGCTCTAGCAAATAATGTTGCACATAGTGGAACACAAGAGTTTATGGCTGTTTCACATTAAAGGTTCTTTTATATGTGATATGAGATTATTTAAATAGAAGTGAAAATACTATTTTTTATTTAAAAAACGTTTTTCTATTAAAACTTTTGAGCCTCCATGTTGTAAGAAATTTTACTGAGACTGTTCTATTTTTTACTTGAAGTAACATTAATGAACTTGGTTTTCCAAAGCATAGCTGTTTTATTAATGAATTTTACTAAAAGCAAAATCACATTTAGGGTGTAAGTACCCATGACACAGAGCGCCTAACAGAGTTGAGTCTCATTTTGACATTTATTAATGATCATCTGAAAATTTCTTTTTGGCGAAGTAAAACCAAATTTAGTTCTTTATGGTGTTATTAAAGATTTGATTCTCAAAAACATCCCATTTTATACATTGTTTTAATAACTGTGTAGAAAGAAAGAATGATCCCCTATGAAATATAATTGATTCTAATATGGAGGATGAGAAGATGGCAGGTCTGAAAGTGCAGGAACAGATCAATACTGTACAGACCATGTTCAGGATTAAACGTGTTAGGACAGTTTGATCTGTTTCATTTGCACGAGATGGACAACTCCTGCATGCACACTGAGATCAATAGTTTTGTACAGTTGAATGACCCTGAGGAGAAAGAACTGCTCCAGGTGGAGGACGCTGCTCCCTGGTGGTCGATTGTTCTGCTGCAGTCAAGGGGAAGAGACATGCTGTGGAGGGGGCTGTTGCTCAAGGTAAAGAGTTGGGAATCCAGTCAGGATAAAAGGTGCTTCATGTGAGTAAGTTATGTTCTATAGTACATTTTAAAGTTATATTAATCTAGAGATTTTGCTGTGCATATTATATGTCAACAGCAGCATTTTAAACATCTGTACTCAGCTGCTTAAATTCAAATTTACATGTAACACACAAAACACATGATCTGTGTATTATGCATCATTAAAGACTGAGCAGTTAAGCACTATCTTGCAGCCTGTGAGTGATATACTGCCCTCATGCAAATGTTTAACCCTTTCATGCATTAATTATTAAATCACAGAGAAATAGTTATTTTAAAAGTTTGTTTTTACTTTCAAACAAGTTTAAAATCATGGCCAAACCTTTTTTTTCAATATGTTATATTATGAGGGAGTTATGCATCTGCCCACTACAGTGGACACCATGCATCAACGGTGTAAATAGTAATTTAATGCAAGTTATTATAGATCCACAAACATACATCTATTACAAACATTTATTAAGAGTGATCTGAACATGACAAAAAATAAAAAAATATCATGTGACACTGCTACTCTCTTCTGGAAGTTTCTCAGTCACCCTTTAGCTCTTGCTGACCTTAATTCTCTCTGAAAGAATACATGTTAATTTAGAGGGATAAGTTATTACACTATGTGTAATTACACTGTTATAACCCAAACTTTAGACAAAGTTTAGGACAAATACACAGACATACACCGTCCCCCTACACACTTAAAGGCTCTCCTATCCTCATACTTTTATATCAACCAATAAATAAAGTGTTAGCATTGAAATAAAATGTGAAATGAAGTACATTTAATATTTTTATGTAATTAACATATTTTCTTGTGAATTACACCAAATTTTTAAATAAAAATACAGAATTAGGTGATATCTGAACACAGGCATAATATGTGGAATAAACCTTTTAGTGCATCACATCCTCTAGAGTGGACAGATGAATTTTTGGTTGTAGAAAAAAATATACAAGACAAGTATTTTTAAACCTGCATTTAAGTGCTCCTAACATCTTATTGAATTAGATTTGTTTAACCTGTCTAATTCTTTGATAAAAGAAGGATTTAACAGTTATTCATGAAGGGCATGGTGCATTTCCCCCTTTGGATTTATGATGCAATATCTCAATATGACAAAAAGATACAAAGCTCATATTTTTATGAAACTGGAGACAATGGTTTGGGAGTTCACCACCTGGTAGTTGGGACATGTACTGCAACCTAAATGGTATAAAATGTATTTCAAATATCTGTCCACTGTAGTGGACACCATGCATGAAATGGTTCAGGATCACATTTTGAATTTTCACCCATCTGGAATACTGCTGGTTATGTATATGTTAAGTAATCAATATGCAATCAAACAAACAAATGGGGAAGTAACTAAGCAGGTCAGTAAACAAACCATCAAACAAATGAAAAAAGAGCCATGATTTGACATCATTTCCATGCAGAACTCTAAGTGTCACAGAGATTTGTATGTAGATGTTGAACTTTAATTATGAAGTCTCAGTAAGCTGCAATAAGGATGAACTCATAATTTGAAGTCATGATAATTTACATGCCCTGACATTAGGTTTAAGGCAGGATTATGACAGGGGCATGTTTACCACTGTGTTACATTACCTTTATTTTGCATTTGGGAACTGAGGACATTTATTGTTGAAACTTTGTGGGCAATATTATTTTCCATTCTTTCTTGATGTACATTTGCAGAGACTCCAGGCAGGTCAGTCTAGTACCTGCACTCTTTTAACACAAAGACACACTGTTGTAACACATCCAAACAGATCTTGGCATTGTCTTGCTGAATTAAGCAGAAACGTCCCTGAAAAAGATGTCACTTGGATGGCAGCACATGTTGCTCCAAAACCTGTTTGTACCTTTCAGCATTAATGGTGCCTTTACCCACGTCATGGGCACTAACACACCCCCGTCACAGATGCTGGTTTTGAACTTTGTGCTGATTACAATCTGATAGGTCCTTCTCCTCTTTAGTCTGGAGGACACGACGTCCATGATTTCCAGAAACTATTTGAAATGTGGACTCATCAGACCATGACACAGTTTTCCACTTTGTGTCAGTACATCTCAGATGAGCTCAGAGAAGTGTTTCTGGGTGATATTTGGCTTTAGCTTTGCATGGTAAAGTTTTAACTTGCACCTGTAGTGACAAACTGTGTTAACTGACAATGGTTTTCTGAAGTGGTCCTGAGCCCATGTGATAATATCCTTAACAGAATGATAATGATTTCTAAAGCAGTGCTGCCTGAGGGATCGAAGGTCACAGGCATTCAATACTGATTTTTGATTTTGTCATTTACATTCATAGACTTCTCCACATTATGATTTTATGGACAGTAGATGATGAAAGCCTTTAATTCCCTCAAATTGTAAATTTAGAGATGTTGTTCTGAAACTGTTGGACTGTTTGCTCATGCACTTGTTTCAGAACAAAGTGTTGAATCTCACCCAATCCTTGCTTGTGAATTACTGAGTCTTTTGATGATACTCCATTTATACCCAATCATGACACTCATCTGTTTCCAACTGACCTGTTCACCTGTGGAATGTTCAAAATACATGTTTATAGCATTCCTCAACTCTCCCAGTCTTTTGTTGCCCCTGCTCCAGCTTTAATATGTTGCTGTCAATATTTTGTCTTTGTTGTGTATTCAATTGAATATAGGTGGAATAGAATTTGCAAATCAGTGAGTTCAGATTTTATTAAACTTTGTTTGGATGGGACAATGAATATTAATGAACGCAAAATATTGTGGAAGTTCACACAAGATTGCCATAAATATGCCAAATTTAGCACAATGCTAAGTTCTATCTGTTGTCCCAAACATGAAAGAAAAACATAAAACCAAATTACAGACAAATTTAAACAGTGTAATACTACCGACAATAACAGTTACAGTTGCAACTAGTAAGCACTCAAAAAGCACAAACCTCCGCCAAAGTAGCTCACATATTGCTGTTACATCTATAAGCAATAGTGCCATGATAAAGTTACCTTCATAATATGATTCCTTGACCCTAAAAAAACTCACACCTAGAACTCTGCATCATGTTGATATCATTATTAGTTAGCTATTGAGCAAAAATGATCCCTCACTAATGGTGGTTATCTGGATCACCACCAAAATCTAATCATTTTTAAATTGGGCCATAACCAACATCTCTCATCTCACAAACAAACAGACAAGCAAACATATGTCGGCAAAAACATAACCTCCTTGGCAGAGGTAATAAACAGAATGAAACGTGACAGACTAGGTTAAACCGGTGCCTGTGATAAAAGTGCCAATTTTTCACGTTTCTAATACTCACAATTTTGATTGCTAATCAGCCATGCTTAAAGCAGTTTATTTTTCACACAATGTCCCAACTTAATTGGAATACTGATTTGTAAAATTTAAGCTTTTTTAAGCATAGCATGATTTTGTGGAAGATTTTTTTTTTCAGAATGTGAAACATTATTGCAGATAGGTGCATTTTTTTCTACAAGTTGAAACACGTTTTCACTGTTATTGGAATTATTTTTATCCTTCATGTAATGCTAATGTATTAAGTCAAATGCTTTTTAGTCTGACTTTTATGTAATGTTTTTTTAATATTATTTATTGATTTTTTTTTAGTGCTTTATTGGTGGGACAAGGTGAGGTTTACAAAAAAAGGCAAGAATGGGACAGTAAAAAATGGACAAGTATTTAAAATAATTCAATGGGAAAAGGAGAAATACAGAGAAAAGTAAAATAATAAAAGATAACAGAGAAAAGACAAGGTACACAAACAACAGACGTTCCAGCTTAACAGAGGATCCAATACTCAATCACCGTGATGAGGCACTAATTAGGGAGTGGCAATATTATTGCTGGTGGATGAGGAATAGGGTGGACCAAAAGTATATAAAATAAGTTCATTAAATTGATGGGAAAAAATAAATTATAAATACATAAATGACAATCAAGTAAGTTTTAGCAATCACTAAGAGTTATTGGAGTTGCCCTTTGAGGCCACTATAAGATCCCGAGTCATACAAGATGTGTCTGCTGCATGGTTATATTGCATGCATACAACAACGGATCTGGTAAATTATGAATTCAATGGCTCACACTCACCGTCACTAATTGTTTGGTTCTACTTGCAGATTAATAAAGAACTTTTTTTTTCTGTTTTAAAAAATAAGTACCATTATGTTGACTAGAGCGCTTGGTAGAAATGTAAAGTATTCCTCCTTACAATATGGCCTCCTGCATGCTCTGAAGGAATTTAAATTGTAAATATGGGCATCTTTTCACAGTTCAAGCGTCACCTGCAGGTCACGCTGTACCAAACAACTTCCTCATATTTTGCAGCTCTGACAGATTTCAACGGTCAGCCTCTGGAAGACAAACGGACGGAACAACCAATAGGAACGCGAGTTTACGTCAGTAGACCCCGCCTCTTTGTGACTGACGCTCGCATCAGCCAATCAGCATCCTCAGTGTCGCTCCTCCCAACCGGAGACGGATTTCCGACCCGAGTGTAACAGAATAGCCTGCACTTTGTTTATGTCTCGCTGGTTAGCTGACAGCTGCTGCAGAGCCCCACTCTCTTAGACGTGTGTACATGCCTCTGCTGGACGTTCGGAGCCCTCAAACCACTGCCCTGACTCTTCTGGATGTTCTTTATGGGATGTTTCATTGAATGAGGGGGACCCGCTAGATGCCGACAGGAGGATGAACTCAATCGCCGGGAGGGTGCTCTCCATCCCCGCCGCTTCTGTAACCAACTCTGGAGCTTCTTCCTCCAGAGCCCTGCATGTAGAGCTCACGTCCCAGCAGGTAAGTACGAGGCCCCTGACATCATTTTAGTGCGGGGTGCTTTCATATGGACTGTTGTTGAAGTTTGACTCCAGAGAGTCAGGCACGAGTTTACAATGACAGGCCCGTCAGTTAGGCTAGGAGGCTAACAGCTGCTAGCTTGACGTTAGCTTCCTTATTGGAGATTTAAAGAGCTGGGCTGACACTTATGCTACAAAATTAACATTTAGGCCGCTGTTAGGCTCTTTGTAGCCCAGTCCTTCATATGTACTATCCAGTTTTTAAGTGTGAGGTTTACAGTTTATAACGTTTACAGTGTATGAAGCTACCATGCTAGTGCTAACTTGGCGTGATGTCAGTATGCAGGTGACAGCTCATGAGGAGACATGGCTGCATATGTCATCTCTGTTGTGGCTAAATTCAGCTTTATAGTTATTGGAGGTCATCTGAACGGGAAACTTGTTTTATTGGTGCTTAGTTAGACCTCACTGCATGCCTTAAAACTCTATCCATACATTCATTCATTCATTATTTGGCCATTTTTTAGCCCCATTCCTTTATCACTACAGTCTCTGATTATAAATTCAGAGAGCTCAACAAAACTAAATATATGGTCGTCCCTTCAAACAGCACACATATAGGTTGATCATATCAGATTAATCTCTCTCTCTATCCATGGATGTATGGATTATACACACATAGTAACTATCTTTACAACCATATAGACATGAGGTTCCTCTTTAGAATGAGATGTCACATCTAAAGCGGCTTACCTGTAATAAATTTATATTCAACAAAGACAAATATATATACAAATAAAGTTTGATTGATTGAGTCTGTGTTCATGAGAGACAAATGTGATGAGGACAGATTTATGATCTGGGCGTCCATGAGTCTGTCGCTATCATAAATTGTTATTATTAGTCCCTTTGTCTCTGCCTGGATGGATACATATCTGAATTTATGTATGTGTATACAAACATCTATGTATATATATATGTATTTGTATGTTTGCATTGTGTATCTACAAAGTAAAGAGGATGGCTTCAGCCTGCTCTATTGTAAAGTGCCTTTGGATTACACTTGTTATGAACTTGGCCTATACAAATAAATATTGATTTCCTGCAGTAGATTCCAGTCTGTTGGAGCAGCTTCTTTTACCCATTTCGAGACAAGATGATGAAGAGTGTAGTATAGCCTTATAAATTAGGATGTGCAGATGATTTAGTGTACGGATGGTCGAAGTAGGCCACTCAACTCGCCCAGACAGAGTGCAGTGATGGGTTCGAGCCTTAAAATTTGTTATGAACCTTTAAGCTCCATGGTAAACAGTGTCCAAAGATTTAAGGCATTGAAAAGATGTATGCAGATATAAAACATCACCATAATAAATCAAGGGCTTGAAAGTAGCAGCAACAAGACACTTTTTTTTGCAGCAGAAGCAAAACAAGACTGATTTCTGTAGTGAAAGCCAAGTCGCAACTTAAACTTCTAAACAAGTTGCTCAATCACAAACCCAAGGTATTTGCTCGAAAAAACAGATTCAATCACTTGACCCTGAGATGTGACAATGAAGGACAGGTTCAGTGACCTTTTCTTTGAGATAGAAAACAGAATGAGTTTTGTTTTGTCAGGACCCCAAATCAACTTTAGGTCCCTCAGATTGACCCATACAGCATTAAAGCCTACTGAAAAAGACAAAGGACCTGGTCTGGTGTGGGTCTAAGTGAAGAAGGTGATAAAGTTGTCAACTGCAGTCCCTTCATTTAAGTGAAAAGGCCTCATTGTCTGACTAAACAACAAAACAAAGTCATAAAATCATGATTTGTTGTGAGAAACGGGCTTCTACCATCGTGTGATGTCTTTTAAGACTGGCCATGACAATCATGAGGATGTTATTGTGTTGTTTTATGGTATTACTGCAAGGACGTTTGTGTGTTCTCCACCAAAATTGTCAGAAATATTCATACTTAGATGCATTTTAATCTAAACTGATACAATCTCTGTTATGTTAATGGCATACTGTACGGCTGTAAAACACAGCACAGTGTTATGTCTATTACAGTGTGAGCTTTCGCAACAAAAACGCTGTAGCACTATGAACTTACAGACGTGGAAAAGAACAACAAAAACATTTTGTGCAACCAAGCAATGCCTTCTCATCCTGCATGTCTGCATTTTACACATGTACTCTACTTAATGCAATAAGATGGGACTAATGCTGCCAGAGTCAGACATCAGCATATTGTAGCTGTCAGGTGTTGAGTAATCATAAAAATTCTGGTGAAAGTCTCATCTCTGGTTTAAGCTAGCTGTGCCAAATGCAGGTCGATGCATCTAAAGTGGAGAGAAACTCTGTGCAGGTGGAGAATGATGTTTTCTGTCCCCCCCCCGACCCTCCAACTAATTGACCCTTCGCTAAGCCCCGCCCCCCTTGGTTACTGTTGCTACGTCTGTCAAACTCTCCCTCCTATAATGAGAAATATGGAGTTTTTAGTGGTACCGTTCAGAGATATCAGACAGAAGCAGACAGAAGGGTCTCCAGTATGCTTTTGAGAGATACATTCACCAAATCAAATTTTGGCTGAGTTCAAAGGACGGGGACATTAAAATAGAGGGGAAAGCGCACAGATCTCAATGCAAGTGTCAAGCACCCCATGTTTTGACACTTCACGTTCAAAACAATCACATACAAGAACAACAATGTTCTTGTACAGCAGGTTAAGTCGATATATATTGCTTAAATTTAAATTATGTTAAGGTAGCTTTCATTATCGTTTTTTTTGCCCATTTCTAGGATGTCCATTCACAAAAAGCTGAAAGATATCAGTATGTTAGAGCTTGTCTCTGTTTTTTCTTTTGCCCAAATATTACCCAGTGACTCAAGGTTTAACAGAAGTAACCTACAATCTTCTTTGTTTGCTAACGTTATCTTAACTAATACACAACGCTATGATAAGCTATCATTAGCTAGCACCTTACTTTAGAACAAGCAATGGTGTTCCTGTTGATTTTGGAGGGATTCAGCTGTTCGTGTGGTCTTCCACACTGCTTTATCCACACCCGGCATCTTTCTTCTTACGTCTTGGGCTTGGGAAAGGCAAAAAAATCAACACCACCCTCCAGACCTCTCGGATATTGACTGCTGGACTTGCTAGTCCTGTATGCGCACTGCTAGGGCATTTTGTTTTCTGTCAAAAGCTTGACAGGTGTCTTGTGCATAGTTACGGTTGCCAACATAGGATTGGACAGTAGCCATTGGTGGTAGGGGCTTAGCCAAGGGTCAGTGGAATATGTGTTTTTAATGTTCGCCAATGTAAATGTATTTTATGGGTAGCGCGCTTAACTAAAGCTGAGGACACACTACAAAACTTTCACAGTCTTAACAGATTTTTGAAGACTAGCAGTTCACACTAATAGACTGTTTCAGCAGAATTTTGTATGACCACTGAAAGACTCAAAGACTATGTGATCTGTCAGACCAACTAAAGCCAGCTGAGTGCATCAGACTCTCACACAAACTTTCAAGAGGGCAACCGTTTAAAGGGTAAACAAACTTACCAGTTGTTGGTGGAAATGCGTGAATTTATTGTTTGTCTCTTACGCTATTTTCTGTGTCCCACCCTCTCTTTTTCACGGGCTGCTGGCAACACTCACTTGCAGTTGGGTTGGTCATTAGTAGGCCTGTTAAAAATAATCATTTTTCTGATGCACTGCGATGCAGACATGAACGATTCTGCATCGATGCAGTGACGGGGCATAATCGATTATTATTTTTATTTTTAATTAACGTTACACTTGGCAGGCCTCGTCTTTAGCTCATGTCAACATCAATGGCTTTATGGCAGCAGACGGTAACCCTGAAGGGACAAATTACTGCTAAGAACAATAGCAACAAGGAACATGGCAGAGAGTGGGCAAATTAGAGAGCAGCCGATTAAAAACGCTGGTCTGTTGAAAGTGGACATCTGGGCTCATTACGGATTTTACAAACTCGCTGGAAAACAAGAACTTGACAAGACATACAACAACTTGAGATAGTAGCTCTGCCAGATGAGTGAGACACATACATGGCCCTTGTGTGGCCCTTATTTAGCTTCCTTCTATCTTGTTAGTGAACAAAATTCAAACATAGAGAATGAAGTAAAAATGTAGGTAAAATAATGTAAGTTAAGGAATAAAATATAAAAACTCAAAACAATGGTGACAAAAAGAAGTAATACAAAATGGCAACAAAGTTTAAGCTACTTAAACAGTAAATCAACAAAATATATTTATAAAAAAGCAGAGTAAATAAAGATAAATCAATAAGTTTAAACCATAAATTTATGATAGTGAGACATTACATAAAAGTCAGACTAAAAAGATAGCTAGCAGACAATGTTCATGCCTGAGAGTTAGAAATGAATACATTTTAAGTTCAATATGATACGGTGGAGCGACCTAGAGATATTGGTCATCACCCTTTAATCCTGTTTTTTTACAAGGCTAGATTAACCTGAGAATTGCCCACACCAATATTGTAATGGAGGAAAACGTCCTGGAAAAAGTTCTGGAAAAGTCCTGGAAAATGATTTCTAGAAAAGAGTGGGAACCCTGAAAGTGCTGTAACTGTTAAATAGGTTTCTGTCGCGACAGAAGTCCATGAATCACATGTTATGGCTACACGACTAGCCTGGCTCATTGATGCTATTATCTCAGCTTTGGTGTTGTTGTACAGTGCTGTGTTTTTGTGATGTCATCCAAAAAGTGTCCTTTCTTGGAGCAGTTTCCAGAGGCTGTAGCTGGACTGCAGAGTTAATATTTTTTTTTTTTCCAAGGAGGAGAGAACATTTTCACAAATACAGAGAAGCTAGAGCTATTTATTTTTCTTTTACAATGTAAAGGCATTTATGTTGAAATTGATTTCTCTTTCTGCATTCCAGAATAATAAAGAAAGAGAGTTGAAATTTATCTGACTGCTTGATTGTCTTTATGAATACAAATACATAAGAATCCAGGATGTGCAATGAATAGTGATGCATTGTGATATCGAATTGGATCGAATTGTAGACAGAATAATTGTAATTGAACCGAACTGTGAGACCAGTGAAGATGCACAGCCCTAGTAATCAGTTCACATGATGCAACTTCAGATTTGACTGAGAAAATGTTTAATGTTTAATTGACTGCCACTGAGACTGAGTTGGTCCTGTTCCCCTCAGACTCTAATAGATTTATGTGGAAAAACCTCCCTGCGTGACGAAGGAAAATCAAAATGTTATCTTTTCATTGTTCAGCCCTAAATGCCAAGGAAAAAATCAGATTAATGAGACAGGTGTAGAAAGATGATTGAATCCACAGATGAATCCAAAATGTCTCCAGTCTTCCTTGCAATGAATTTAAAAGGAGTAATTACACAGTATTGAGGACTTCTGTTTTTGTTCCTGTGGTTCTAAAACAGGTTGTAATTTTTGTGTAAACTTGCTTTTGTCAAAGTTTAAAACCGGGATATGGTGATAGTCCTAATCCTGCTCATAACACATTAACTTGAACTTGTTTCATGAAGGAACCTCCTTGTAGTCTGAAGCATCTGCAGTGAAGAACCTGTATGGTTTGTTGCCTCACCTGCACAGGATAGGTGTGGCAATATATATTGTAAACATTCAAACTGTCACTACACCCTTTCATGGGCTGCAAAGTGAATTCAAATTTCACCATCAACCATCTTCTGTTTCATAGTTAATGTTTTTTCGGGAGTAAATTACAATAAAAAATAAGCAATATCAAGATTAAATTTGCACAGCAATATCAGCCAACATATTCACTACTAAATAAAAAGTGCATGTTTGGAAAGGAGTTAGATAAAGTCAAATCAATCAATAAATAATATATCGATTTATCAATAGACAATCAAAATCTCTCCTCATTTCTATCATTTTTGGAAGTATCATTTTTGCTCATTTGTTGGACATAATAAATAAGTCACTATTTTATTCATGCACATGAAAAACATGACAAAAAAGAAGGCCTCTATTGTGTTGAAAAGACAAACTTTATGTAAATTTATTAAGTCCAGGCATTTAAACCAAGCATACAAAGACATCACCTGCTAGGCTGAGCCATGGTTTCAAGCTCCATAAGAAAGGTCACATTTTTGCTTGTCAACAGGTTGTTACAGTGCTGTATGTAGGTCTCAAAAGGCAAGCTAACTTCTGTTTTATTGTTACGGTAAAAAAAAATCTTTGCACATAATGTAAGTGGAATCCAATTTTGGTTTTTCACTTCTTCTGGTCTTTATGTGGACATTTCTTATGTCGAGTCAAGCTTTGTTTGTCTTGTTTTCTGTGATTTTTAAAGATTATGTTGGTGCTTTATGCTTTAATAGAGGGACATGACAGGGTGAGAAAGTGGAGAAAGACATGCAGAAAAGGGCACAGACTGGATTTCAACACATACCGACTGCATCCAGGGCATCAACCTCTCTGTTCAAGGGGAGTGCAGACATGACCACAAGGCTATCAGTGCCCTGCTATGACATCCACATTTACAAAGGTGATCAGGTCAGTTCTAGTACAGGACAGACCTAGTTGTAATTAAAATTTGGATTAAAAACAATTCTCACAATTATCAGTATTGGCTAAAATGAGATGAAAATATTGACCTATCAGTTACTAGCAAAAATCCACCATCAGGAATCCCCAATTCAAACCATTTGACCTTTACTGATATGATTGCTCAATGGGGCCTTCTGTTAGTATTGCTTTGTTTACCTGAATTCTACTGACTTCTGTTTTATTTTTTAATTGTATATTTGGTACTCTTTATATCATCTCCAGTGAGGTTCAACACAAGCCATGCTGATACTAAAATGGGATGTAAAGACACTGCTGACCACTGATTGTTCAGAAAGTATCATCACTGATGCTGTATGACTCACTAAACTGTCTAAACCTGTCTTGCAAGCATCTTGGAAACAAAAATCATCTCCTTAATGTGACAGAAAGCCAAAAACTGAGAGCACTGCTGCCTCTTTATCCTATCTTTATTGTTTGTTTGTAAGTCATAAAATTTTCACACAGCTATGCCGTGACGACCCTGTCTTTGTTGGGAAGGTACTATTCAAGTATAAACTGTAGTGGAAACAAAGTGTCTGGTACCAGAGCTGAGTAGGGGTGGGTAGCACTTGTACCAAGGATGCAAAATATTTGATATCCAAAATGCCAATATTTTCAAACTCTAAATTGCCCCTGCCAGTGTTTTTATTACAAGAACACAAAGCCTCTACTTGACCAAAGCTGACCTGCTACTTTCATGTTTCATGTTTACAGTCCATTTGTGTTAGAAACAGAAATAAAGCAAGAAAAAGAAATATAATTTATACTAAATTATATGATTGGTTGATAAGACGTTCAGTGATGATGGATAAAACCATCATGGTCCATTTGTGCGATCTGACAATATAACAGTCAATATATGGGATATTTATGGCTAGTTTGTATGGCTAAAATATTGACTGTTTATCTTTGACAAAATATTCATATCTGCCAATACTGATAGTCAACTTTTTAGGCAATTATCTGCTAATATTGCTCTGATAATATCATGCACCCCTATCTGGTACCAGCATATCCAATACCTATGGGACCAAATCACAACACAGAGTTTATCACCTGATTACTCCTGTTCTGCCTCTTGCCTTGGGGCTAATGACTCTGATATAAGAGGTTAGAAAATCATAAACTCATTAATGACAAGAGTACATATTATTATTGCTTTTTTTAAAGGTCTCATGTCCTGCAAAATCAAGATTCTTTGCTTTTGATGTAAAAAGGAGCTTGGAGAACAGAGGAATGTTACACCTTGTACTAAACTCTCAGTACAGCCTCAACCTACGTGTGTGCTCCCTGCTTGTCACAGACGCCATGACTGTTTTGAAACTTTGCTCTGTGGGCTGTAACCCCTCCTCCCCCATCCCATCAGACATCGTTTGGGCAGCCAATCAGGGCAGAACTCATTATTAGGGCCTGTTGTAGCCTCCCAGTCCTGTCAGATATAAGGATTTCCAAAGAGGAGGGAAAAAGAGCCACACCCTTGCTTTCTAGATACCTAAGAGATGATGTAAATTGTCAAACACACAATGTCTTGGGACCTTTAAATAGATACATGGATTCAGGAGCCATTGAAGCATAATGCTGTTTAAAGTATAGCACAGGTATTGGAAGAAAAAATCAAATTTTACCCAACCCTAAAACTAAATCAGGTGTTATACTTGGTACATTAGCAGGATGGTGATGACAAGAAAGACAAAACAGAGCAGTTATTTGTCAGTGTTAATTTTGTTGACTAATTATTTTCATCACAGTTTTTGTCAGGGGAAAAATAGATCGTTGACGAACTAACTAGACAGTAACTAATAAAAACAAGTGCACATGGACAAAAACTAAAAATAAATAAACTGATATTTTCTTCAACAAATAAAAACTAGATGAAAATGTCTGACAGAGACTTAATCCAATCAGACCTAATTTGGTCATGTAGAAAGTAGGGACAAGTTAGGAATATATCCAATCACAGTTACTTTGGCTGTGTGGAAAGAATGGATGAGTTAAGAGGAACATCCAATCACAGCTGCCTTAGCTTGGTGGTGGTGAGATAAGTTGGGGAGCGATCCAATCAGAGCTGCTCTCTTTATGAATTGATATATTCATGTAGAGCAGGTTCACTGTTTGTTGTCAACTCTGGTATTGTAACTGAGATGCTCTACCAGGTAGCCTAAATAAAGGTGATCGGATTTCACACAAAAGTTCAATTTTTTTTCTGTTAATTTATACATTCACACTTTACTAGCATTCAGTAAAGGGTTATTCGATGTTTCATTTTATCCAAGTGAAGAGCATGACTTCAGAAATTCAAGGAAACATAAAAAACGCCTTACCCTTTACACTTCATGTTTTAGTCAACTAAATTTACAGTAGATTTCATCAACTAAAACTAAACTAAAATTAAAACAGTTTAGATGACTAAATTATGCAAAGGACTAAAACTAAATTATAAATTAACACTGTTATTTTGGTATCTCTCCAAACTGTGCTGGATTGAACTGGACAGCTTGATAGAAATGCAGTGTTACCAGCAGGAAACTGTGGTTTACAGTAGACGAGGAAGACCGCAGGGTGACAAAGAGAAGCACTTCTGCTTTTTTGGCGTAGTTTAGATTCAGGACAGGTGGCGAAACAAAAGCAGATACTTTGTAAATATACTTAACAACAGAAAAAAAATCATACTTGTAGCTTTGAACCTCACACGCACATTTAAACAGTACAATTCTTTAACATCATTTTGTCACTTCAGCATTTTATTATGTTGTAAATATTTGCCATATCATGCCAGTCTTTCTCATACGCATGCATCCTTACATCAAGCTGTCATGCTGAGTGTTGTGTTGGTTGATGTTGGTGTCAGTGACACAGCATGAAGCTCAGACTGCAGCCTCCCTTTTGCCATCATAGTCAGACTAACCATTGAGAAGTGGAGAGTATGATTATTTGTACTTGACTTACACTGAATGTTTTCCTTACACAAGTACACTTTTAATCCTTGTTCCTTGTTGAAGTGTTATTTGGATGGATATATAGGTAAAGTGGTTGGTGTGCTGTAGGGATGGGAATCTCGGGTTCCTCACAATAGGATACGATCTACAATACCATGATCCACGATAACGATGTAATCCTGATGCAGCAATTCTGTGATAATCAATATATTGCAAAAAAAGAAATGCAACAGTATATCACATTAATCGATTTTGTCTGTCCCTTCAATGTTGTCGAAGCTGAAGTATATCCATACTTCTTTATAAGTGGCTGGGGCATCCTCCAGTGTACTTTTCTTTGTGCTGATGTCTGACATATCTGCTCTGTAAACTTTCTCTTCTTTGACTGGTAATTTCCGTTCAAGTTTCACTCATTCAAGTGTAGAGTGCCCCCTTGAGGAGCAATCAAGTAGCATCTCTGGGAGATAAACCAGCATGGACATACAGCATGTGTGGAGCACCATATTTTATTAATTAAAATATTGATATTTGGTGCCAGCATATTGGAAATCATATCAAGTGAGGGAGGACGACGAAAATTGCCCTCTCAGATTAAAAGCCTTCTTTGTAGTTTACAAGGTTAATGTGTGAACATCTGATACACTGCATACTTGTAGCACTGTGTTATGATATGTCAACGCTGCTGAAACTTGCCCTTTGAGGATTAGTTACCTAAATGATAAGAAAAGGGGAAGTAACAAGGATCAGGTTTGTGTAGAGGTCTGAAAATTCTTGTATTTAAGAGTTTACATCTGGTTACAAAATACAAAAGAGATGACTGTTTCTTTTCTCCGTTAAATTTTGTTTTATCTTAGATTATTATAGAGCCATGCCTCTTTCATTTTGAGTAAACTGGTTGAGCGAAATGTTCTGCAGTGCTTTTATTGGAAGCCTTCAACAGATTTTACTGGTAGATTTGATTTTGTTTATCCGATCACTCGCCTCTGTCTCCACATTGAGAGACTGACTGAGCCACAGAGCTCACTGGCTCACCATGCTGAAACATGCACCAAGAGATACTCGGGAGTGAAAGTCCAGAGGAATTATTAATGTGCAATTTTGCATGTCCATTTTTACAATTTGTCTGTCAGGGAGAGGGGACAGTGATGTGTTAAGCTGACAAAATAAAGAGAAGGAGAGAGTGAGAGAGAGAGTGGAGGAGAGACGGAGACAGAGACTGAGCAGGACGCCTGAATAATAATCAGCATTTGGCTGTATCATCATCGGTGTCACTGCTGTCTCATTCTTTGCAGCTCATGGGCCGCAGAAAGTCATTTAATACAAGTTTTTATTATCTCAGAATCCTTTAAACATAATAAAAGAACAAATTACTACATTTTAAGAGCCATATTATTCCCTAACTCTGGTTCATATATTTATTTTTGATGACTGCTAGAGTCAGCTCTGATTGGTTGACCAGTCTAGTCTGTCTTGATTGGTCACCTCTGTTCTCTGCAATGGGCTAGCCACTCCAAGCCAATGGGCTTAAAGTGCCAATGAAACAGTGGTAGGATGTCACACTGGTAGGTCTGTTCGGGGGGCCGGGGAAAGAGCCATTACAGGCAGCTACTGCCGCTGTAAACAGGGAGAGGTAGAGGTCCTGATGTTACAGGCTTTTCGTCAGTCAGTCTCAGAATTTTAACTCAGTATTGTGAATATTAACTAGAGATGGGAATTGAAAACCAATTCCAGTTAAAAATCAATAAAAGTTTCCTGAAGGAATTGACATCATTAGTCTTTTTGTGTAACATTTCCCTGTCAGTTCTTTTTTTTTTTGTTCTGCATGCCTTGCAGAATTTAAGGATGTCCTGCTGTCTTTAGCTACGAACAGAAAAATGAAACAAAAAAGGAAGAAATGTAATAATAAGATTCAGGGTATAGAGATGGTCCAAATTGTGGTTTAAAATTGGATGAAATGGACAACGAAAAAATGATTGTTTAGCGGATGGTAAAACCAGCAACTTGAATTAATCTGTGCAGCACAACATTTAAACACATCAGGAATGTCATGTGTTTGACATTGTTACCACTGAAAACCTATGTAGCAGTGACTTTTGCCCACACAAAAAAAGTCACAGGAATGAAATGAAATCTTAGTGGATTAAAGATTCAAGATTAAATTTTATTAGTGTCCCAGAGGACAAATTGTGTTGCAGTGAGAGGCATGAAAAACACATATGACATGGAATGACAGTACAAACATAGAACATGTATACAGATTAGTGATGCATGATGTTATCCGTTTGATACCGGAGTTGGACGATATCACCCTAAAAAGTTAAGTATCAGTATCGGCCAATATTAAAATTTTTGCAGATATTTACAGCCGATATATCAGCCATATTTTTCTCTATATATTGGCTGGAATATCGGCAAATTACACAAATGTACAATATTGATGCACCTTCTCATCATTGCATAGGTGGGTTTAAAAATCAAGGGTTTCATTTTTGCAAGAATTAAATGCTGTTTTTCTTTTTTTACATCTGTTCCTCGCAAAAATATACTGTGACTCTGAAAGAAACAGGTCCATTTTTGTTAAGTACAGGGCTTGTGCTCTTGATCGGAAATATCGGTAACGACAATAATGAATTTAAAAATATCGACATATCGGATATCGACAAAAATCCAATATCATGCACCCCTAATACAGATAGCTGTTACTGAGCAATATACTGGCACACACAAGTCATCATGACTGCAACTGACTGAATAAATTACCTAAACAATAAAATAAAATTTTAAAATATGTATATGCTAAAATGGAGAGAATGAGCTAAAATAATACTAAAATAATACTAAAATGCAGGGTCTGAGCACACAGTGAACAGTGAAGTGAACAGAGTGATATAGAGACACAGTGTCCGGTAGATGCTTTCTCTCGAAAAGTAATCAGTAAAGTGCAAGGACGACGGCAACTGCTACAACTACATGTGTGCTGACCCTTCTTACACAGCATGTCAGTATTTAAGTTGTCAGTATGAAAGCCTTATGATGTCGTTAATTGTGCACATAATTCATTTATCGCTTGGTCATGTTTTATCATAAAGCCAGTTAGACTTTTTTTCAGTACTGAGACAATGAAACCTCCTAGAAGGAAGACTTGATATTGGAAACACAGACAGACCCAAAACAACTGGCTGCAGACTTTAGGGTTTTTCTTTCTTTTTAAAAAGAGCCTTAAAACATTTATTAGGAGTTATAAAAGATCACGAGTTTGAGTAAATACAGCTCTCCTTTTTTGTTTTAAGAAAATATGATGTCTGTGTATTAAAAACTAAACTTGTGCCAAAGGCTTTTGAGCTGCTGATAACTTTGTCACTCACCATTATTGGACCTTTTTGATCGCAGTATGACAAAAGTCAGCAGCTAGTGGTCCTAACTTTGGTCTTTGGCTGACATTGTAGTTAATGATCAAGCTCCTTCTGTTGGCCTAGTTTAACATCAGAGTGACCAGCTCACCACAGCAGCTTTTACTTCACAAGTGTTCTTAAACCCATTTCTCTTCGCCTGTGGTCCACATTAGCCCCATACAGAAAGGGCCTGTTTAAGGGAGGGGTCTAGAAGTCTTATACTGAACAATCAGTGTTTTTGTTTGAGGCCTTAATCTTATAGGAAAACCCATGACTTAGATTTTGTCGCAGTATGGCTACAGGACAGAGGCTAGGCCTGTCAGAGAGAGGCTGTATGGTGGTGACTCACTTAACTGAAGCAGAAACTTTCTCACTGGCTTCGGATGCATCTTGTGTCCAAACACACTAATCTTTGCTGTCAAACCAATTGTTATCCCTCTGTCTTGTATATTTTATCTATTCTTAATTTGTTTTTGTATCTACCAACTATCCACCAGGGGATCAGCGAGGGTTTGTCTGATCTTTATCTCTGTCAAGTAAATTGAAGCCATGAAAATACAAACTTTCAGTAGATTGTCTTTGGTATTTACCCATGAAACACCTTTGCCTAAAGCCTTTGCTTGACTTTCCTTTGCATTGCTGGTATGCTGACTTTTAGCTGAACTGATAAGGTGACAAGGCCTGTATATTATCATGACTCTAACAATGTGACATGCAACACTGTACAGGGGTTACAGTTAAATATCATGCAGTTATGAAATACCGTAATAAAATGTATTGCATGAAAATTGTAAAAAGGGACATTAACATGTACAATAAATCTTAATGTTTTGATTTTCATGATTAATGGTTAGAATGTTTTTCAGGGTACATTCTCAAGAACATTTGACACAATTGCAAGAGTTATGTCAATTTTTTAACGACAATAGAAGAAGCCTCCGTTGTTACCTCATATTTCAAGTTTGTGTTGGCAAATAAGCCACTTAATCGCACCAATATGATAACATAAATAATAATAAAAGATTAATCTTGTTTTTCCCCTACTAAACTAAAGCAAGACCTGGCAACCTAAGGTAGGACCTATAAAATCTGTGTTATTTTTCCCAAATTCCATTTAAATTTTTCCCATATTCTGTTTTTTTGTTTTTTTTAATTTGATTTTTTTTCACAACACTTCTGCATTTCTGTGTAGGCTCTCTTTTTCAACAGTATGTTGTCAAAATTTGCAGAACATTTGATCGCCTGACACATAATAATCGTTGGGATACTGCTCTGCCCTGTACTTTGGAGTGAGCCGGGAGTTTTGTAGCTCTTTGCCAACATATGCCGGTGTCTCAGGCGGCCACTTTGACATGTTTGCATTGTTAATAGAGGGGAGGAGGAGGGTGAAGTGTGCCTTATCCCCAGCCTTAGTGACACCCCCCCCCCCGGAGCATTTTCCTGAGAGATAAGTTCCTTTTTAGTCAGAAAAAAACCCCCCAAACTTTTACGTGAAAATGTCGGCCATTTCTGTGATATTCCACGTTTATGTTGACTTCTGCTTTTAATGTTCTCTTCTGTGATTCCATGATCGCAGATTTTATAGGGCCCTACTTAGGGGTATGACTCACCATCTACAAGCTAAGCATGTCAAGTGTTGGCTGGTTTATCAGCAATGTTAGCTTAGCATGAGCTTTACTGTCCCTGGGTGGTGCTGTGTAAGGTACGCCTTATGTCCACTGTTTTACTTTAAAGCATCTCCATGTCTCATGTCCATCTCTGCCGTCCCTTTGAAAGTCCAAAATAAGCCTACACAATGGACCTGAATGCCAACTGTGTGCTACTTTAGTCTCTCCTCTGTGTAGCCATGATTGTTTACTTTCCAATCCAATTCAATCCACTTTATTTCTTACGCATATTTTAAAAACAATCAGTTTTACTAAAGTGATGCACAGTGACTACCAAACAAGAACAGAATAAAATAAAAACATAATGGTAAACACTAAGAACTAAAACAAAATAGCAGTGCTGTAAAATATAATAACAAATAAAAACTCATACAAAACAGTAACCCCCCACAAAAAAACAAGGAAAAATTGTAAAATAAAAACTAAAAATTAAAATAAAAAAATTAAAAGCCAAACTTAAAAAAGAAGCAAATTATTATTATGACTTTTGCCATAATTGAGCAGCCTTAGTTACCAAGGTATTTTTTGCATTTCAAATATATGAGTGAATTATAGTTTGTGTGAGGTGTTACATTTAAATGCTTTTTATTTTTACACCTGTGATGCTGATTTCTGTCTCTGGCTGCAAAGTGAGATGTTAAAGTGTCGCTTTTCATTACTGTGCTTGTTAAGATTTCTAGACTGTGTAGCAAATCATTTCAGAGCTTAAAATTTCTCATGTGACTGTCATGACTGACCATGCCTGCCAAGTTAACCAGGGACTTATTCCTACCATGAAGATGTCATGCTGCTATTATTTGAACTGCTGACTCTGAGCAGACTATTCAGCGAGCTCTGCTTCAGCACATGAGGGTGAAATGTTATTTTTGGCTGGAATACAATGAACAGACATTCTAAAACTTTATTGTTAACTGTAGTAATCTCATTTTTATGCCCTGAGACACTGATGGTAGTCTCTGTCATCTGAATAACTCAGATTTCATGTGCCAGCAGCATCACATGATTGAGATGAAAGTGAATACAGCAGCTCTGATGTCACTATTTGTCCTCACCCTCTCTCTCTGTCTTCTTCTGTTTTTCTTTGGGACAAACAGAGACGGTTGCGTCATCTTCGGAGCATCGCAGCCAGGAACATTGTGAACAAGAATGGCTCTCCTCTGCTGGACACTTACTTCACCCTCCACCTCTGTATAGGAGACAGAATATCTAGAGGTCAGTGTTAAAACCCCCCCACATACAAACTCCACCCTGTTTATCCTCAAAGACAGGGCTGACGGTGGATACTTGGCCCATTTTTCAACACACTATAAAAATATTGGAATAAAGTAATATCAAGGTATCAATATATATTACAATCTTTTTCCCTCAAAATGAAACATAACATTGTTTGAATTTTCATATGCAATAACTAAGATTGAATTAAACGGTTACATTTTTCTTTTTTTTTCTGAATTTATTTTGTATTCTCAGTCCTGCTCTTCACATATGAAACCAGTGGGTGTGTTGTAGAGTTAAAGCCCCAAATATGTATATATAAAATGTATTTTTCATTGTGCAATGAGACAATACAGTCGGACAGACAGACAAAACAATTTGTGAACAGCAACATTTGTCGTCGTATGTGTGTGTGGGTGTGTGTTAACTAAAAATGTGATTGGTGGTATTCACAGTTGCATTATTACCAAAATAGTTATGATATTAATGGTGGTTAAGGCAGTAATGACAATAACAAGGCTTGCATGATAATAATAATATCAATTATAATAATAAATACTATAATTATTAGCCATTAAAAAGGATCATTGATAATAATAATAATAATAATAAAAATAATAATACAAAACCAAAATAGAAAAAAAAATGTAAATAATAACAGGACTGACGGTGAATGCTTGGCCCATTTTTCTACAAACACGCATGGGCAGGGTAATGTTATATTAAAATGAAATTACGGTATTTGTTTCTTGTGCACAATGTATTACAAATTTTCCCCCAAAATGAATATAACACATGTTTTAATTTTCGTATGCATTAAGTACATTTTAATTAAACTGTTAAATTTTTCTTTTTTTTTTTCTCTAATTTATTTTGCATTCTCAGTCTTACTCTTAAAGCCCCAAATATTTGATTAAATGGCCTGTTAAAATTAAAATCATAACTGTGTGTAATCCCCAGACAGCTGCCTTACATTTTATAGCCAAAAGGACGTCATTTTTGCACTTTTATGAAGCAAGAAAAAGCAATCCGTAATCTTCAGCCTGCTGTATTTCAGTCTCAGCATGATGGACAAAGTGTGCGAACCATTAAATAGAAGAAATAAAGTTGATTATAAATACTTCTTTTTTGCTGGAAGCATTATTTTTGACCTCTTTTTCAAATTTTTAAATCTATGCTTGTGTTCAGAATGGGAAGAAATAATGTGTTTGGGGGGGCAGCCATCAGTACTCTGCTTACTTTGGGCTAAGGCCCTCTGTGGGCCCCCCCCCCGTGCTTTGCCCCTGCTCTCCTTCCTGCGGTGCTCTGATGTGTAGCTACAGAGAAGGTGAAAGAGGAGGAGGCCTGAGTCTTTATTGATTAATCTTTATAAATAATCTTGTTGCTTGTAAGCAACTTACCAAAACACCGTCAGTCATCTCTAGCAATGTTGAAAGCTGCCTTTGGTTGATGACGTGATGGTAAAATGGAACGATATAAAGCCACACACCACATACAGCAGGTTGATAAATGATCACAGTGGCCCATTTGAGCTTTTGACAGACTCTATCCTCGGTCAGAGCATCTGTCAGAGCATCGATCAGCAGTGGGACAAGAAACTGTTACAACCAGGAAACTTACTGAAGCAAACTTTAAGTGACAGAAGATCATTTTGTGTGTCATGTTGATGTGTCTGTCTGGAGCAGCATAGTTGTTTAACATGCACACAGAGACACACACAGAGGCTGCTGCATGGTGATCAGTTCTCCGAGTACTGATGTTGATATCAGACTTTAATCGATTATTCACAGAACAATAGAAAACAAGCGCTTTAGGGCTCCATTTATTTATGCTTAAGTGGCTGCATGACCTGTGACCACTTCTGCCTGTCATGCGATGCGACTGTTGTACATGTGCACATTGCGATTGCAATGTAAAAATGATATATCGTTCAACCAACACTCTGCATCACTTCATATCCCATAAAAAAAAACAAAAACAAGTACTATATTCTAAATGTACAAATAAATGTGACTGATTTTGAGTTGACTATCAAAAGTCGAAGATTAACTGCTATAAACATTTTTTGGTAACGCTCTATGAAGCCCCTTGATAATGCATCATAAACACATTATAAGCTTGTTTGTAAGACATTATTATGTGCTTATAATAATGTATAATCATAGTTATAAGCAGTCTTTATTATGTGCTGCTTTATAACAGCAATCATAAGTCATTAAAATGCCAGTGTTAATGATGAGTTATAAACATAATTATAATGTCATATGGTGCAAAAAGCTACAAGAAATTATAAATATTCACAATTTTTTATAACATTAAATTTGACACACTGTTAAGCATTTCTTAATGATAAGTGAGTTTAGGTCTTAATTCACCATATTTTCTAGTAATAGATTTTTCTTTCAAAGATCAAAATTTATTGAGATTTTCATTGTTTTTGTTTGTCTTTTTGATCAGTCCATCACGCATTTTAAAAATTATCATGATGCATGATGAGCTAATTATAAATCTCTGTAAGTGGTCAATAGGTGCTCTAAGTAAAGTAATGAAGACCTGTTTCATAAGCAGATATAATTTATTACAAGATGGTTTTAGGTCATTTCAAGTTGACATTGTAAACCTGCAGCACTTTTTAAACCTGTACAAATAAAGTTATTTTAATATCATATCAAACACCACAGAGGGCACTGCAAATGCAAAGCATTATAAAATGCTTAACAGTGTGACAGATGTATTGTTTTGAACTCATCATATACACTGGCATTATAATAATTTATGATTACTGTTGTAAAGAATGATATATGATCAAAACTACTTAAACCTATGATTATACAGTATTATAAGAGCGTTGTAATGTCTTCTAAACATGCTTATGATATGTTTATTATGCATTATAAAGAGCGACTTCATAGAAAGTGTTACTAAACTTTTACTATCTTGACAGCCCTTCAGTTAAGACATAATGAGATAAATCTCCATTAAATGTGAAAGAAATAGGATTTCATTTCAAAAATAAAATTAGGAGAAGGGCAAATAAAATCAGGTGTATAGTCAAGCTCATTTTTGTACTGTATGTCCTTATTTATACACCTAACCTGTGAGGGCCAAACACTTTACTGAGGCCACAGTGTTGATCAGTGTGAGCGGCCTGTAAGACAGAATGATCCATCTGCTGAAGACTGTGGGACTGAGAATCAACAAAAACTAGTTACACTGAAATAGAGAATCATCCTTTCATGAAATAACTTTAAGATGTGTCGTTGCTTAAAGATTTATGAAATGACCCTTTGACCTACTATATGAAGTTCTTAACTTGTCATGTAACTCATTCACTACATAACTGATGATTCGACATGACCTACAAAAACACACCAGACCACAAGCCGGACTGGGTCAGACTCTGATGAAGCCATTTACTTCACACAAACAAAACAAGCTCTTGTTAACGTTTTTCTCTGCAAAGTTTGATAGTAAGTAACTTATTAACCAATTAAAGGAATTTGGAGATGGTTGACAGTAAATAGAAAATACTATGCAACTATGACACAGCTTTGTCCACCAACTAATGAAACTGTCTCAGAAAATTAAAGTTCATCACAGCTACCGTCATCAGGGTTTCTTTTTTTTAATGAGCCAAATTATTTAAGCATCTGCTCTTTAAAACAGGTAGAATCTGTAATAAAAAAAGAGGAGAACTGAACAGTCAAGTTCAGGTTATTATAGAAATGTTGCTTCATCATTTTGCACATGACAGAGTTTGCGCATGACAGATAATCAGATTTGATACGATCAAGACCTTTTTCAGACTCAAATTAAGACAATGTATATAAGTATTTGCCTCTGAAGAACAAACAGCAATTCAATTAAGCTTCTTTAATAATAAGTGCTAAAAAGCTGATTTGTTGAGATGATATCTTTATTTTACTAAAACATGACAAGCCAGGGGGCTTAATTTATATTTACTACCAGGATTTTAAATGGTATGGCTCGCCCAGGTGTACAAGCATTACATTGCTAAAGCTTTTTTTGTGTTTTTGAAGCAGCTCTTAAATATTTGATTCAATGTCTGTAATCAGGCAGATCCATCTCGTCAAGCTCCAATTTACAATTGTGAGTGGCCTAAAAGGACACGGCCCAATTAGCATCCTGTAGAGCAGGAAGAGGTTGGATCTACAAGCTAGAAAAACCAGGAGGAAGTTATGCTCATACAAAGATTAGCATAGATGCTAACAGCTTCAGTTGCAGTTTTATAGTTGTAGTGTTTTAAGTAATTTATGAGCTGAAAACAATGTCTACATTCATAAATATGTCCTCATTTGTGTCAAACTGCCTTTGCCAACGATCACGCTTGTCCTCCAGAGAGAAGAATTTCTAATCTGTATTTACATAGAACGGGTAAGTCCTGTAGAGGCCTCCATGTCCTTCCGGTCAATAAAAACTATGAACAGCTGAGAGGGACATAAAGCACTACGTAGTACTACTGGTTGAGGCTAAACGTCTTTTGGCTCAGAGCCAGCGTGACTGAAACAGGGAAGGAGCGCAGTGAGACGCACTTGTCACTGCCCTGGCAAATTTGAAAGCCTGACACTTATGATTCAATGCAGTTTGCAGTTTGTTTGAAATAACGTAACTCTTCACCAGAAAGAAAATTCGATGAAATGCTGGATGACATGTTGATATAGCTTCTAGCCACATACTGGCTACCGCAGAGTTCAGTGGTTGCAATGCACATTTAAAAAAGTGAGGCGGTAGACAGCACTATTTGTTTGAATGCAAAATACAGTTTCACCACTAGATGGGAGAACAGACTACACAGTGTGGCTCTAAGCTCTGCAGGTGTGACTGCAGATTCTTTCTCCTGCTCTTTGGCTCGTGAGTCAGTGGAAAACAACTGATCTGAAAACTGTACAGTCCAGTTTGTGTTCATGCAGAAAGCACAACTGAATTTTCATATAGCGTTATCCAATCAAACCATTGAGCCAACTCCTCTGGGCTTATCCTTGGTGTGTATGTGTTTATTAACAATCATTAACTTCAGCGTTGCAAAATTGTTCTGCAGCCTGCTAACCTGTCACCCCAAATGGACTGTCCAATATATTTCACTAGATCATCTGGACAACAGCTCATAGAAAGTGTTTGGAAAGTGACAGAACCTTTCAAAAGCATTTCCGGCAGGTGATTGGACGATCGTTCTGTCAATGACATTCATTATGGGCCAATCGGATGTTGTAATAGGCGGGCACTACTGCTGAAGTACAAAATATGAGCCACTTGGTAAAGCAAACTCTTGCCAAAACTTCCTCACACACAGATTCAGTAAAGAGTTCATCCACCTGATCAGGGCTGGGAAACCTGTGGCCTCTGGGCATAAATACATTTTAAATGTTGAAAAATTGTTATCCTTGAAAAAACAAATAAATAGATAAATAGACATAAATCTCTTGGTGAATTGTCTTCAAGGGTAGATTTATCTCAGTTGGTTGTGTTGTCTGTTTTCTGCTGTTCTCTGATCAGGTGTCTGTCTTTGCTTTTTAGATTTTTACAAGAGTGAAGTCATACGGGACTCACTGGTGAGTACACTTCCTTAAATCTTTCAAAGCATGTCTGCCTCTTGGTTCAAGATTTGGTCATTACCAGCACCTTCCTCATGTGCTGTCAACAGGCCACACCTGGACCTGTTGCTGCACTTTTATCTTCTACTGTTTTTAGACATCACAGTTACAGTAAAATTATGAAAATGACAGCCTTTATTGTCATCATTTATGGTCACATCCTCTTGAGAGACAGTCAGTATAAATGACAACAAAGGAGTCAAAGGTGTGATCATGGTAGTTCTCTGGGTGAAAGTGCCTTTTGGATGCCGGTTAGAGGAAAATAGTACCAAGGTATGTAGAAGTCCATGTTTAAAGGCACATCACATGGAATCTTGAAGCAGAGGGGCTACAACAGCAGAGAACTACACCTGGTGCCACTCCTGTCAGCTAAGTGCAGGAGACTGAGGCTACAGTTCATGCAGACTCACTAAGTTGGTCAGTAGAAGATTGGGAAGATGTTCTTTTATCTGAAAAGTCTTGATTTCTTCTGCAACATTTGGATGGAAGGGTCAGAAGCTGATGTAAAGAACAATAAAGCATGGATCCATCCTGCCTCATATCAACACCTCAGGCTGGTTTTGGTGGTGTAATGGTATGGAGGATAATTTCTGGCAAATTTTGGGGCCCGTATTACCAAATGAGCGTTAGGGCTGGACAGTATGTTGATTAAATCAATTAATTCAAATGTTTTTCTGCAGAAGATTTGAAAATGAAAAATCTACATTTTTTTTCTCAACTTACTCCAATCGTAAGTTTTTGCAATGTTTGAAAAAATAATTACTGAAAATGTACATTTTTCAAGATGGTAGGATGTGTCAGGTTTTGCACAAGCACATGTTGAGGCTTTTATTTGTTTCTTAAATGAGATTAAATATTGATCAGATGGTCCCATGTTACTACACTGTGAAAATAGCTCGTCCTTCAGTGTTTATGTAGATAGGCCTCCCTGTGTTTGAACTACATAATCAACATTTGATGACAAAATTACAGCATGCATTTTAACTATAAGAGGGAAGGGGTGCTGGTTTGGTGGAGTGGTAAGCAACCAGGCATGTCCCATGTACATGCTTTTTTTGTTTCACTTTTTTTTCTTTTTTGAGAGGGAAAAAAAATCAAGTAAAATCGTAAATCAAGTTTTGTGGAAAACAATCGGGGATTTTATTTTTAGGTCATATCATCCAGCCCTACTGAGCATTGTTTAAACTCAGCAGCCTACTTTAGTATTGTTGCTGATCATGTCCATCTCATCATGATCCCAGTGTATCCATCTTCTGATGGCTACTTCCAGCAGGATAACCCTCCATGTCACAAAGCTCAAATCATCTCAAGCTGGTTTCTTGAACATGACGATGAGTTCATTGTACTCCAGTGGCCTCCACTGTCACCAGATCTCAATCTGATAGAGTGTCTTTGGGATGTGGTGGAACACGACATCCTCATGGATGTGCATCCAAATAAAATCCCTGATTCCTTTCCACAACACTCATTTTATGATTTTAATTGATTTTTTCCCTCTTAAAAAAACAAAACAAAAAAAACAAACAACCTCCAAGTGACACAAAAATGGCATGAATCAAGTTTTGATAATGTTATCAAAATATCTTCCCAAACTAAACAGACTTTCCCTCTTATAGTTGAAGTGCATGCTGTAAATTTGTCATAAAATGTTGATTATGCAGTTAGTCTACATGAACCCTAAAAGTTGAGATATTTCTAAGGTATATTAACATTGAACTTTCTGATTAATATTTAATCAATTTACAATACATATTTGGCCTAAATGTGCTTGTGCAAAACCTGACAGGGCCTACCATAATAAAAACTGTATATTTTCAGTATTTATATTTTGAAACATTGTAACAACTTACAATTGGAGTAAGTCAAGAAAAAAGTTCTCAATTTTTAATTTTGAAATCTTTTGCAGGAAATAATTAGAATTAATGGATTTAATCAACATATTGCCCAAGTGAAGGTTTCTGTGAGAGTTGGACACATCAGTTCTTCCTCAATGCTGACTGAGAGTCTGATTGGCCTCCAGTAAAACAAAACAAGCTTCATTGATTAAAATTATACTTACATCAGCAGAACTTAGACATGATTCACACAGTTTGCTGACAAAACTCTCTCTCTTGCTTTGTCAGCATCATTTTGCATTGTAAATGGCTCTGATGAACATTTCCTTTTGACTCTTTGGCCGCTGCTCGTCTTATTAGCGTGGCTTGTTCAGCTTGGCTACAGAAGCAGCCAAGGATAGCAAACCATTACTGTGGGGCTGTGTGCCAAGTCATGAGCTGACCTAAGCTGCTTTCCAGGCACACCGTACACGGTTACCCAGGCAGACGGACTCCATAACACTCAGCAGGAGTCACTGCTCCTGTCATCTCTCAGCCCCACTCTCTCCTGTTGAGCTCAACATCCTTTTGATGACATTTGTCCGCTTGCTTATGTCTCTTTCCTGTCAGCGTATGTCGAGGGAAACGTTTCCTGTTGCTCTTCCTGTTTTTCTTCTCTTTTACCTCTTGCTTCCGCTCCTGCATCTTACAACCCCCCCTGCTGGAGTCTACTTCTGCTTTTAACATTCCCCCCCTGCCCGTCCTTGAATGTGACCCCAGAGAAGGAGATTTTTCCCTCTGATGGAGGGAAATGGTGCATAATTGAATGATGTAAATGGCTGCAGTGCTTTGTAGAGCCAGCCATCAGTGCTGACAGTCTGAAGATAGAAGAGAGCCTGTGGTAGGGATCAGATTTCACTTAAATGTAGAACAGGATAATTCAATTGTATTACGGAGAACCAAGGTTATGTAATGGCTCTGAATGAACAGAATGCATCAAGACTATTGGAGTGCACACACAAAAAACAACAACTGGGTCTTCATCTATTAAACTGTACAGAAAATCCATACTCAGAGTGAACAAACACCAAAACAGGCCCAGGAAATGTGGGCCAAAAATAACCTCTCAGTATTTTTTAAGCTAAATTGTGATATGGTTTTTTGCTGGGAAGAAATGTCAGATACTTGTGCCAGAAATAAAAGATCTAACAAAGTTTATGTCATTGTGCAACAGGTTCCACAGTGAATACAAAACAAAAACAAAACAAAAACAAAACCATTAGACTTGGAGGAGTGCAGATGGTGCATTCAGCAGTCTCACAGTCTGAGGGAAGAAGCTGTTCTGCAGTCTGGTGGTACGACAGCGAATACTTGGATACCTTTTGCCTGATGGCAGCAGAGTGAACAGGCTGTGGCTGGGGTGGGTGTTGTCCTCCAGTATCCTCTGGGTTCTGCGCAGGCACCTCACCTCCCCAATATCATTGATGCTTGGTAGTTTTAATCACTCTCTGCAGAGTCCTGTCCTAGGCCGTGCACATCCCATGCTAGTTCATGATGTTTCCAGTCAGGATGCTTTCAATTGCAGCTTTCTAAAAGTTGACTAGAACTTGATGTAGGAATTTTGCTTTCTTAATAAGGTACACAGCTGTTTTTGAGCTTTTTTTTTAGCCCGGGCTGTTGTGTTGATTCCCAAGAACTTAAAACTGCCCACTTGCTACATCTCAGCTCCACTGATGTAGACAGGGTTGTGTGTCTTTGCCTCCTTTTTTCTAAAATCAACCTTCAGCTCTTTGGTTTTACTGACGTTGAGAAATAAGTTGTTTTCCATGCACCATTCCGCAAGATGGTTGATTTCTTCCTGATGTAAAGTCTCATCATTGTTGAATCCGGCCGATGATGGTGCTGTCATCTGCAAACTTCACAATAGAGTTCTCTCCAAGTCGGGGGTTGCAGTCGTGGGTGTACAGTGTAAACAGGAGGGGGCTGAGCACACAGCCCTGGGGAGCTCCGGTGTTGGGCACTAGAGTGGAGGAGGAGAGACTGCCGATCTGAACTGACCGGGGTCTGTTTATGAGGAAGTCCAGTATAAACAGTATAAACAGTATACTTATAAACTTGGATTTGATACTTAAAATCAAACAACACTTTTATCTGTTTGATACCTTTGCAACAGAAATTATAGTCCTAGATTGTTTTGGGTGATCAATTTAAGGTTATGATTACAGCCTCCAGAGATCATAACAGCATAATCGACATGGTCTGATTACAGTGCCACATGCTGTGCTCGTCCTATGATGTGGGGCAGAGGCACTCCTTTCCCCTCTTTCACAGCGCTGTTCACCTGCCCTGCAGTGTTGAACCTTGGCACACTGAATTAACATGCTCATATCTTGATTAACAGTGGATAAAACTAGTCTTGGAGGAGATTAAATTACTTAAATTACAGTTTCAGTTTGAAAACAAATGTGTGTGCTTTGAGATATGTTGTCAGAGTTTGATTTATGCAATTTAGCTTTACGTTTTTTATTATAAAGTTGTCATCAGATGTCTGTCTAAACAGAGCTTGACTTCTTTTGTACTGATCTGATAATTTTTTTGAATATGTATTTATGGACTCTTTATATGTCCTGGTTATCCTCTTGATGTGTGTCTAATCCTGTTTTGTGTATGTGTCAGAATCCAACCTGGCGTAGTCTGGACTTTGGCATGCTGCCGGACCTCCTGGATACCTCGGTGTCTTGCTTCGTGGTGAGGATCTGGGGAGGACAGGATGAACAATATCAGCTCCTCATTGAATGGAAGGTCAATCTGGATGGCCTCAGATACACAGGACAGCAGGTCAGCAAAAACGCACATGAAGAAAATCTTCTTTTTAGGCACATTACATCCTGTAGACTTTATAAAAGAAGAATTCAGTAAGATCATTTGATGTCCTGCTTGCTTGTTTGAGGGACACTTTGTTGAATTTCAAGTTTGGTATTTTAGCCCCCCCAAAAAAATCATCATTCACTAGAAGTCGCAGCCTTGAGAAACCATTAATTCACAAACTTATTTTTAGTAAATTCAAGATTGGATGTACTGAATTTCAAATTATTAAACCCAGATTAAATTAAAGGAAGCCTAAAAATAATGTATCGAACGTTGAAAATTATTTTGACACAAGCAGCACCCCTGGAAAAGTTGGTGCTTTAAATTGCTCATGATTTAATAATCATAATCAATTATCTTGTTGACTAAACTATTGATTTGGGTAGAAAATAATATTAGTAAAATGATTAATAAATTTTCTAAACCACTAAAAACTAAGGTGGGCATACCACGGGGCAGCAGGTAGTGTAGTTGCCTCACAGCACGAAGGCTGCTGGTTCAAGTTCACCCTGGGCATGCATGGGTTCTCTCTGGGCACTCCAGCTTCCTCCCCCAGGCCAAAAAACATGCTCTTTAGGTTGATTGGTGACTCCAACTTGCCCTGTAAGGTGTGACTGTGAATGGTTGTCTGTCTCTCTATGTGGCCCTGCGATTGGCTGGTGACTGGTCCAGACAAACTCTTCAGTTTATGGATACACATGTATGCGTAGATACATGTGTAAAATACACATATACATAAATATATATATATACACACATACATACTTTCAAAACCCAACATCAATCCGTCACAGTGGCAAATAATAACCTCTGTTTAGCAGTAGGAAATCTTGAATGTGGATGGATGAAAAACCAGGGTGAAATGTTTTAACTTCAAAAGTACTGTTGCTGTTGTCCCCCTCTACTGGCTTTAAGGAAAAATGCACTTTTAAGTTTTTGTCCGTTCACTTTTACTTCAAAACTAAGAGGCTTTTTTCATACCTTTTGTTATGTGAGTGGCATTAAATATATTTTTGTTTCATATTATTTTTTTGTTTTGGTGTAAACTGTGTTCAGATGACCCGTGCAAAGAAAGTAAAAAATGATAACGCCCCTTAGTAATCAAGACAGATGCAATATCTGATGTTCAGGTGAAGTCTAATCATGTAACCTGCACATTTTCACTGCTTTACATGTGTTAAACATGTGTTTTGGATGTTTTTGCAAAAGACAAATCCTCAGTTTCCAAAACACATTAAATAAATTATGACCGCTGGTGAATTTGGCCTAAAAGATACCATGACCAGGGTGCAGATATGGCATTGTTGTTACCGTGTGCCTTAATGCATTGGCGACCACTGTTTAAGGTTGGTTCATGGATCCTTTCCAGCATGTCATACCCTACTCTCTCTCCCTTACTCCCTACTATATTACAGTAAATGACTCATCTACTATTTAAAGACTGAAAAGCTCAAAAATAAAGGAAAAGAGAAAAACAAATATAATTGCACTCAGCTTAAAAACATCTGTCTGTTATGTAATAATCACACAAAATTCTATTAAAGTAGCAATTGTTACATAATATGAAGCTTGCTGCACTTAGTAATGCAGAAGCCAAGATTGTGATCAAATGTGTAATAATTTACATCAGAATTCAGTCTGTCAGTGATATGTTACAGTTTATGTTGTAAAATAACTGCCGGTATTATATATGAAAATCAGAGAAGATGCATTTTCATGCAACAGTTTCTTTCTTATGTAAAAGCTGTTTTATTGTAACATGATGCTGATTCATAATAAACTCTTATTAAACACTGCAGTATATCTGAAGTTACTTTGAGGTAGAACGAGAACTATGTTCATGATTGCATTCAAGTTTATTGTGTCTTTTCCTAAACATCAAGCTTCTTTATTTGAATAATTTCTAAATTTCTTCAGTAATTTCAATTTATTTATCAAAAGAACAGAGCTGCAGCCGTTATTTAATCAAGCTGTAAGTCTACCAACAGAAGACTTACTGCAGACTGTTTTGATGCTCTTTTAGTAAATTTTAGTAAAAAATTAAACATTAGTAGGCACTGGCTTTTTTGTTGTCTTCTTCTTTCTCTTCATTTATGTACATGTGTAAGGATTATTTAAGGTCTTGGCATGCTGGTTGCAAAAGAGCTATTTAAATGGTTGAATATAATATCTTTAACACATGATAATCATTTATTTATAATTATCAGTTTTAAGAAATGAGGATTAATGCAAATTGTGGAATGTTGGTTGTATCTTTATATAACATGCAATATGTTTTTGGTCCCTTTCCACGTAAAAATTGAATCAAATTGCGAGACTAGTGAAGATGCACATCTCTTGTAGTGATTTCCTGTGCATTTAACACTCCGCATTGTGCAGATGTGGTAGCCTCAGCCTTCCAGATAATTACAGATAATACCCATACTGATAAAAAAATGTATAATTAGATACTTTCGAATGACCGGTTAACATTACAGAAAGTGTTTTCTCTGCTGCTGAAGGCGCTCAAAAGGTGGATGATCCTAAAAGAGGGCTAATGTAGTGTGTCTTCTTTTAGCACTTCTTCAGATACTTGGCAGTGATGGTCAGGGTTGCAAAATTCCTGAGCTTTTCAAAGTTTAAACTTTCCATGGGAATTTATGGGAATAAACCTGAATTCAACAAAGCTGAAAGTCCTTATAAGAGATTTTAAATATAATTGAGGGAAAATATATTTTAGCATAATCTTGACTAAAACAAGATTTCATGGTAGTATAGCTGAGAATATCTCTACTATTCCTCAATCACATGACCATAGCGCACAGCTTACTGCAGGGGAATTGCACTCTTCATTCCTACATCATGTGCACAGATGATTCAAGACCCCTGGCCTATTGAGGCCAAATTTGAACCCATGGACATAAAGTGAAGTTGAAAATGATTGTTGAATAAAAGAAGTAAAGCTTTATAAAGTTCTACCAACAAATAAATCTGTTGAATGTAATGTTTTTTATTGTATCATTTTGCATGGTTGACTGCCTTTGACAAAACAAAAAGTTTATATGTATGTTTGAATTTAATACAGTTCATTTGAATTTTCCCCAAATTCCAGTTAATTCCCATAAATCCCATATTTCTTATTATTCCCGTGGAAAGTTTCCAATTCGAAATATTTCCAGACCAGAAATTTTCCCCCCCTTTGCAACCCTAGTGGTGGTTAAAGTCAAAAGCTGTCATGTTGCTATGCCTCGAAATTAGTTTATCACCTCAAATTTAGAACAAATTATTGTAAACACGTGCTGCATTAATTAAATGATCGATACAATCACTTGATTTGTCTGTAGTGTAAGGAATCAACACATGACTGAGTTTTAATTATTTCTGTATGTTCAGATTACTGCTTGGATCAGTTATCCTGTTCAAGTTCTTGGTACAATAAGATCTGCACGTTGAAGCTCTGTTCTGAGAAATGATCCAATGAAGAAATGAAATGCAGTAAAGAAGTCACAGTTATTGCCATTCCTTCACAGTGAGAGCGCTTTAAACGCTCATAAACAGATAGAGGCGTCTCATGCTCATCCAGATTCCCTGCTGCTCTTTGTTCTTTGATTTGATTCTCTGCTGTCCCGCTCTGTCCTCAGATCCGATCCAGAAACCCAAATGAGATCATCTTTGGTTTGAATGATGGCTACTATGCAGCTGACTTCGATCATAAGGTATGGCCTGTGGTCTGTCTTTCACAGCATCTGCATCATAATAGAATATTCAATCTTAATCTTATTAGCCTCGTTTTCAACACTCTTTGGCTCCTGCACTGAAACCCCGACATGTGGCTCTTTCAGGATCAGTCAGAGCGGAAGAAAAACAGTCTGCTTCAGGTCGACCAGAGTTCAGTCAGGAACTCCTACAGTGTTTTCTCTCTGCTCAGGTAAGAATCACGCCATCTCACAGCACTGCTCCAAACTTTTGTATCATTTCCAGCCTTCATTAAGTCAAACTGAATTTCCTTCGAAGTATCTTCTCTCATGTAGAAGTATTTTCTAACAACACTGACCCCTGACAGTGTACTGACTTTATAAGGAGACAATAACTTAACTAGAAAGCACTGGGAGAGCACAAACCTCTGCCAGGGTACCTCACACATAGCTCTTACATCTATAAGCAATAGTTCCATGGTAAAGTTTCCATCATAATATGATTTCTTGACCCTGAAAACCCACACGTAGCACTCAGAATCATTTGATATCATTATTAGTTAGACAGTTATTAAGCAAAAACAATCGTTCGCTAATGGCGTTTATCTGGATCACCACCTCCTGAAAATTGCAGCAAAATCTGTCCAGTAGTTTTTGTGTAATCTTGCTAACAAACAAACAAACAAACATACGCCAGGAAAAACATACCCTCCTTGGCCAAGGTAATAAGGACTTAATCAGGAGACAAGCTCAGGTGAAACTTCTGCAAAATCCCATCAGAAAAAGACAACCTGAGACAGGAAGGGATGTCAGATAAGTGCAATTAAAATAATTTCTGCTAATTAAGAAAACAAAACAACAGCCTCAGACTTCAATCCTGCCATAAATTATTGTTAACGTGCAAAATAATGCAACCTTTCAATGATCATCTCTGCCCCAGACCACTGGCTCAAGTGGCCGAATATAGTCATAGTATAAATAGTCTTGTGTTATCTTATGAGCACTCACCAAGGCTTTGACAATCAACAGTTTCTAATTTAACTTCCCAAATGGCAGCATTATTAACCCAGCCACCTTGAAATATGATCTGTTGTTTACTTTTATTCTCTGGGTGGTGTAAGGGGATAGATTCTCCACTAAATATGTGTTAACATTCCTCAAATTAAAATTCTGGCTTTTTAAAAAAAAAAAAAAAAATTCTGCAAGACTACTGCTATCATTAAAGTAAGACACCAAAGAAGGGGATTGTCTTATTTTCACAGTAATCTTATATTTTTGCTAAACTATCACTTGCAAGGGATTTGCATTCAGAAGATTTTATTTTTTATCTATTGGATAGTTTGTTATTAAATTGGGTGCCTGTTTTTTTTTCAGAGGATATCTGTCAAGGGTATGTTGCTACCACTAGGTGGTGCCACAGGAAAGCAAACATTGTTTCCAATCAGGAAAACCCTGCCTGTAAACTATGCCCATAAACATAGACCCATTCTAAGACATTAAAAAACACCTCTAACATTTGAGCAGTGTATTAAAAAGAAGGTACCTTAAACTTATCCGGTGACATATTTGAATGAAATATAAAAAAGTGTTTATAGATACAACTGGGAGTTGCTCAATAGAAAAAAGGGCAGGAACCACTAGTTTATAACACGAGGTAAACCATTTAACCACAGCATGTTATTGGTCAAAAATAGTTTTGAAAAGTGAATATGACAGGCAAAAATGAGCTCTATTAAAAGCATTACAACAGGTTTCTCAAATAAATGCAGAAGAGACTGTTAATAGATACTTCATGCCTTTAAAGGCAGCAGTGTGGCTTCAAAATGTCCGACTTTGAGTTGCAACTGGGACAAGCAATTTTTAAGATATGCTTTTCTTAGTGTAGGCTGTTTTGTCTGATAGCAAAGTAGGGATGGACAGTGTTGCCCTAAAATAATGCATTGATGGCCTTTACTAAATGAGCGTATGCAGTACACAGGTTGTTTTTTTTCTGTAAAGAGAACACCAGCAGTTGTCATGATACAAGAATTAACTTTGATATGATTTTTGGAAAAATCAAATAATAATTAAACCTATTTGATACCAAATAGATAGAAGATGAAATACTTTGATCGCCATTTTTTGTTCTTTACCATCAAAACTTGCAGACAAAACCTTCTAGGTTGCACAGAAATATTTGCAATACTATGTCATTTAAATAAAAAATCCATACATGTAAATATTATGTTGAAATTGAAAAATTTCCATTTTTGACTTGTCGTATTTTTCTCTTATCTGGACTCATATATTCAATCTGATGATTATTTACAGTCTGTGTTCTCTGCCCGGTTTGCTACCAAGAGCCAATAGGCTTGAACTACTGATGAAAAAGCGGTGAGATGTCGCAGTGGTGGTCCTATCTGGGGTGGTTATGAAAGAGCTATTTTAGACCGCTATTGATGCTACAGTAGAAGAGGGAGTGGTCTAGATGCTGCAAATTTTGTTGTCTCGTACATAGAAGTTTTCTATCATATAAAAGAGATATTTAAAACACACTAAATTGTCTATATAACTAAAAAAAAATCACAATATGAGATTTTTAACCAAGGCATACCACTGAGGAAATCAAACATGTTTGCAACATTTGGAAAAGAAGGTTGTCCTGGCAAGGTTTTGTCAGTTTCACCGACTATAAAACATTGTGACCCATATGTAGAGTTAAGGCAGTGATGAAAGCTTGCCTGTACTTCTTTAAAATGAAAAACAATAAACCACTTACTATTGGGACTGTAGACATGCATAGTGGTTGCAGTAGTATCAAACTGTTCTCACTATAAATTGATTTTAACTAATACTGGAAATTCTTCTTAAAACTAAAACTAACCTAGTTTTTTTCCACATATCAACTGGATTGTCTTGTGGCCAATGATTATTACTATAAACACTCTTTTTTTAACAACACAAATGGTAGGCTTGTGCTAAAAATATTGATTCTGCAATATATTGTCGCTTGTTCCATGCTGATACCTGTACTGATCGAGATTTAACGCAGTCGATACAGCCCTAATTGCTGCTACAGCAGTTGCAGAATACACTTTTGGTAATATTACACATTATATGTTGTGGTTCAAAAGGTGGTAGCAAAGACCAAACTATCTGATCAGCACTTGTTCCAAATGCTGAATGCCTTCTAAGATCTCTGAAGACCTGAAATTAAGGTGTCCTAAGTTGTAGGATCCTTTAAATCTTAGCTTTTCTGTTTTTAGTTTTACATAAATCTGCAAAAGGTTGTGGAGAATACTGTAAAAGGGAAGTTAATATATCCAAACATGCAGGATGCATATTGTATAATGAGGTTGATGGAATACCCAGCCTTTGCTTAAGGCCTGGCGTATTTTTTCAAATTCAGTATAATTATTTAAATTATATTGTCAAAGACCTGTAAATATTTGCTAAAACTTCAACATATATTTTCAATACCCAGCAGTGTATTGGAGCATGATGATAATGTTTCCGCTTAAGTTGGAAGCAGTGCATTTTCACACCACAAGAAGGAGCCATTGACTTGCTGAAAAGGTGCCTTAAATGAAGGGACCCTGTTACAGTAATTAACAGCTCGACACGACACATGGCACTTATGGCATCTGTTTACTAACACAGGTGGTCTGTTTCACATTTATAGTTAAAAAATGTGGCCAAATGTAAACACTACTCTCAGCATCAGCAGGGCTTCCCCTGGGGGAGACCCACTGTAAACTCAAGCCTGAACTCATAACAAGCTAATTGCACCCACTTTTAACTAAATACATGTACATTTGGAAGGCTTAAAGTAGACACTTCCAAAATAAGATAAGAATCCTGTTATTACTAAGGCTTACACTTACATTTTCCGACTGTAAGATTTAAATAAGTGGACAAAATGCGTCACAGAGCTTTAGTGTGTCAAGAAATAGGACTCAATCCAAAGCAGCCTGAACTTTAACGGTGCTCTCTCATCTACATGTGGTCACAGCTTACGTTGATATGAGGGGATACCATTTCCTCCTCGGCAGCTTGCAGGGGAAAATGCCCAGTTTGAATCATAACTTTTATGACCCCTGCTTTTTCTTCTTCCATTAAGAAGCTTTGCCTCCACTTCCTCCGCCTCTGCAGAGTGCAACACTTACATTGATCCCCCTTCTCTCCACAAACTCCTCACCCCTGAGTCTTTCCTTGGCTCCGTGGACTCATATGTGCATGGTTTATGATTATGTACTGCAGAATGATTCATCAGATACTGTACACTCCAACAGGGATTATCCTCCAGCCCCCCACTCTGTTTCTGGCCTGCTGAGCTCTGCTTTTCTAAAGTGCATCAAGTTTTGGAAGCTTTTAAGGTAGAACTTGGCAGTAAATCATGAATATGTGATTTATCGATACATTCAAATGAGATATAGACTCTCTTTTGACAGGCATCAAGGTGACATTAGAGCGTTAACTGGAGGCAAAACAAAGCAAAACTGGAGTCAAACATGAATTACCATTTCAAGCAAGCTGGCAGCACAGGAGTCTAATCTTTATATTATTCATATACATTAACATTTATTCTATGCGTTCAGATACTAAATCATAACCCTTAATGCTTTGTTTGTTAATATTTAAAACCCAGAAGACAGTCCGATCACTTATACCTCAGAAATACATTCAAAGACAGTCTTGGAGACCTAATTCAGGATTGGGTTATTGTGAAAACTTTACATGAACTGAAAGGCATTTAAACACTGCCCTGCAAGTTTACATAATCAGCAATAAGACCCCATAAACCTTTTTTTCTGTCTATCCAGCCTCACTCATGACGGGCATTGCAGCTGTTTTTAGAGGTCTGGGTCATCTGGCTCAACTTTGTAGTAGAATCTGGTCTTTTTGTGTTCAGTATGCTGTTTCTTAAAGCGATACGCCAACTTTTTTTTTCTTTTCTTGCCCCACTCCCGAATCCATGACAAGCAGATTGACACCATTCTTTGTCTGTGCGCCCAGTAACAAGAAAGAGACGGCCAAAACTCGCCCACCCCTAATAAGCTTAGCTTAGACACTGGGAGTAAATGGGTAGTGTTAGCCTGCCTCTGCCTACAGTCATCTGATAAACTCGTCAGAAACTCCAAATGGTTCTGTGTGCTTGCTGTGACTAGTTTTTTTTTACGTTATCTTCTAATATCATTGTATTATCTTCCTCTACTCCTAAACAGAGGCTTTGTTTTGTTGACCTACTTCTGCTGTGGTTTGCGCCAAAGATGTGATGTTTGTGAACAAGATGAGTCTTTGTAACAGCTCAAAAAGTTCAAAAGATTCAACTCGTTCGCAAATGTCACATCTCTAGTGCAAACCAGTGCACCTAGGTAATTCCCTGACCTTGTTCACGTTTGGCCCTCACAGCAGGAAGTTCCCCTGCAGTTTGCATGTCAGCCAATGGAAGAAGGGGGGTGGGGGTACTAGGGAGGACAGTGGGTAAATTTCAGGATAATTTTAGAGTGAAAAACCCTGCAGCTAACCTGGGTAATTTCAGGGTTTTCTATAAGTGTGTTTGGGGTTTAAGATTTGCAGGGTCATAGCATGGGTGTGCGAAACTACTGTATCATCCTCACAGCAACAGAGAAGGAAACAGAGGTGATAGAGCTGCCGGCCCCATGTGACTTTTTGTCACAGTGAGGAGGGGAATATTTTTCCAAAGATGGTTGCAAGCAGCAAAACAATACACTGTGTCAGACACCACTGACATGTGGCGATACTCTGACCATTTAGTGCCCAGGAGTGTGTCATCTTGGCTAGCTTGGAACACAGTTGAAGGTGATACGAAAAACTGCACCAGGTACGTTGTACAATTCTTAATGGAAAACAAAACAACAGAATAAAGTCGAGCTGAGCCCAGCTGATACCATGTAGTGGAAAAGCCCCATTACTGTTGAGCTTCATAGTGCGTTTTGTAACGAAATGAAGAAGAGCTGTTAAAGAACGTTGCTAGCCTTTCCATCCCTCTTTCTACTTGTGACTCTATCAGCAAAATTTCTTCCTCAAGATCCCCAAGACTAACAGCATGTTGTTGTCACTTGAGTCAAAATTGCTCATTTTTAATTCAGTTTCAGTGAATTTAGTGTTTGTTGTTTCTTGTGCAGACAGATAACCAGAGCAGTTGATGAGGGCACGTTGCCAGTGGAAGAACACGCCACCCATGTGTTGCATCACAAAACATTTCTGGACACAGGGCTTTGTCGAGAAAAGGGAAATGCTGTAAAGAATCTTACTGTAGCATCTAGTCAAGGCGACATTGTTTTATATGTAGCTTCACCCATAAAATAATCATAAGGTTTTCAGTGGCACTATAAACTCTTATTGCCTAGTATCACTACCTGGCTATCTTCCCCCCAGGGGGAGAGTTAGCAAGTTGCAATCATATTTACTAGTGCCATGTTCCTGGGGCAGCCCCACTTAGAAAAACCTGAACTGTTCCCCTAAGAGGGCTTTCACACTGGCACGGTTCTGGTTCTGGAACCAGTTCTGTTCTGGATTCTCAGAACCTTGGTGCTTTCTAGTGAACCAGCCTGCAATTATGCCAGTGAGAGCGAAAACAAAAGTGGGAGGGTGTTATTCTGTGTTACTCAGGTGGAAGTAAACGGCACACCGGCAAAATGGCGGGTCGCTGTTCTAAAAGCACTTGTTGCTTCACTGAAGGTTTTCGTTTTCATCCAGCAATCAAGCACGCAACATCTGTTGATGATGAGGAGACACAGAAGACGTTCATAGAAGGCATCTGGTATGTAAAAGGGTGTGGTTCCAGCTGCGAATCAACTTTTCAGGTTCCAGACCAATTTTTTTTTTGGTCTGAACACGCCGGACTACTTATACTATATAGCGGACTACTTTACAGTCTGATGCTGTAAAAGTAAGTAATTTCGCAGCTCCTGGTATAAATGAGTATAAAAATTGATCATCATCAAAAAATGCCAACTTTTTGTATGCAGTTTAGACAGACCCGTACGTGACATCAATGACCTTCAATATTGTTGTCATAAGTATATAATTCTTGTGTTGTGAAATAATTTAATTTAATAAAAAAATATTTTTGATTAGTTTCATCCAGCCCTACTTTCAGGGGGTTTACTTGTGCTGAAATCCTTTATTTTGGTTTTGGCCCACTAACATGGCTGCTTGCATTTATAATTCTACTGGGTGCATTTTTATTAGCCATCATTGCTTAATACATTGGCTGTTTCATTGTGTCGTGGGGTAATGAATAATGCTGTTCTTCTGTTGTCTTCTTCCAATCGTGCCTTCTTCAGAAAATTTGGAGTCAGTGTCAAATAGCAATGATAGATGTCCATGGAGGACACCCAGAGGATCACATTTTCTCACCCAACTTGCTCCCGCTCTGCCTTGGCTCTCTGCAAATGCTTTTTTTTTTTTTTAAATTAAGGGAAATTGATGAGAACTACTTTTCTCAGAATGTGCAGCTCTTCCTGATAAATGATGGTAATTTGTCTGCAGATTCACAGTCTGATCCTCAGCCGGCTGACAACAGCCATCATGTGAGGAACACAGTGACGTGGCCTCACAAGCACAACACGTCTTAGACACAGGGATGAAGAGAGGGAGAGCACATCATCAATCAGCAGCCTACAGTCCTCCAGGCTCAGATAGAAGCTGATACACTTCCCACATAGAAGCCCAGAAGACAGGGAAGAAGATGAACCAGCTGTTCACAAAAGTTTTTATTTCTTTTGTAAGCTTTAAAGCAGATCACGGCATTCCCCAACCTCCTTCTACAGTCCCCTTCTGCTCTGGAAAAGTTTGCTGTTAAGCATCAAGACATGAGTAAACCACAAAGGAATAAATTCTGAGTCACACTGGACATGCTGGGTACTAACAAACAATAGAGGTTGAACAGAGATAGTGGTTTACTAGTCTCCAGTGTGTTAGAAGCAATTTCCTTTTTTTCCTTGATTGTCACATTGAAGTGGTTTTTAAGAGGAGTACTTGAATCCATCCTCAGTTTCTTTGCTTGTAGTCTAAAAGCACACAGTTATGCACTAGGGATGTGCGTTTTGAGTACAATAACTGTTCAAGTTGGTGGCAATATTATGATTAAAATTTCAAATATTGACAAACTCATATCCACAATTTGAAGGACAAGGATGCATCTGGCATAGAAGCTGCATTTTTTAAGAGCCCATAGTGCCTTTAAAACCATTTTTACACATGCAACCTCAGTATTATCAGCGTTCTGATACAGTCTCACTCAGTATCAGAGCGCTGTGAAGGAATCTAAATCCCAATATCTGTCGGATATTATCTCGACTAATGGACACTGCCCCCGTGTGTTGTTTAGCACTATTAATTCTGTTGTGAGCCCCTACACTAATCCTCTGTCTGATGCTACTGTTTCTACATGTGAGGACTTTTTGCGCTTTTTCGTGGACAAAGTAAAGTCTGTGAGAGCACTGTGCAGCAGCAGCATCATCCCTGACCAGCCTGCTACAACCCCCTTCTCTCCAGTATTTGACCATTTTGAGCCCATCTCCCTCTCATCCCTCACTGATGTAGTTAAGCACATGAAAACAACAAATTGCCCTTTGGATGTTTTCCCGACTAAATTGCTTAAAGAGGTGTTTTCTACTTTTGGGCCTGCCCTCTTGGTGCTAATGAACACTTGTCTTAGCTCAGGATGTGTCCCAGTTTCTTTTAAACATGCTGTTGTGAGACCACTTCTTAAAAAAAATCATCTTGATGCTAATATTTTATCTAATTTTAGACCTGTTTCTAACTTGCCTTTTATCTCTAAAGTCCTTGAGAAAATTGTTTTTATACAGCTACAGGCATTTTTAGAAAACAATTTTATCCTGGAAAAATGTCAGTCTGTGTTCCGATCACGGCATAGCACAGAGTCTGCACTGCTTAAAGTTCACAATGACATAGCTATGTCTGTTGATGCTAAACATCCTGTTGTCTTGGTGTTGCTTGATTTGACGGCGGCTTTTGATACGGTCGACCATCCTATTCTCTTGTCCCGCCTGAATAATTATGTTGGCATCCGTGGAACTGCACTCAAGTGGTTTGAGTCTTACCTGACCAACAGGACTTTCTCTGTTATGATTGGCGACTTGTCCTCCTCTGTTGCCTCTTTGTTTTGCGGAGTTCCCCAGGGCTTCATTTTGGGCCCTTTACTATTTTCACTTTACATGCTGCCACTGGGGTCGATTATAGCGAGGCATAATTTAACATTTCACTGCTACGCAGATGATCTCCAGTTGTATTTACCGGTGTTCCCAAACAAAAGTGGTGCTCTTCAAACTCTCACTAACTGCATCAATGACATCAAGTCATGGCTGGGGAAAAATTTCCTCCATTTAAATGAGGACAAGACTGACTTTGTTTTATTTGGTGATAATGTTCTTGTGAATTCAGATCCTGTGTCTTCAAAGCTAAGACCGTTTGTAAAGAACCTCGGGGTCATTTTTGACAGCGGTTTTACATTTTCCAAGCAGATTGACAATGTGGTCACAGCAAGTTTTTTATCAACTACGTCTTTTATCCAAAGTAAAGCCTTTTTTAAATCGTGCCGACCTTGAAAGGACCATTCATGCTTTTATAAGCTCACGTATAAATTACTGCAATGCTCTTTATGTCGGTGTTTCCCAATCTGCCCTCAGCCGCCTTCAGTTGGTGCAAAATGCGGCAGCCCGTTTCCTGACAAACACTCCAAGGCACCAGCACATCACCCCAGTCCTCTTTTCCCTCCACTGGCTTCCAGTTTCTGCTAGGATAGATTTAAAAATTTTACTTTTTGTTTTTAAAGCCCTTAACGGCCTTGCACCTATTTATCTGACCGAACTGCTCTCTGTCCACAACCCCAACAGGGCATTAAGGTCTTCAAATCAGTTGCTTTTGGAAGTCCCTAGGGCCAGGTATAAGCACTGGGGTGATCGAGCCTTCTCAGTTGCTGGACCCAGACTCTGGAACAAACTCCCCCCCGACATGCGCACCATTACTGACTTTGGCCTTTTCAAAGCCCGGCTCAACACATATTTTTTCAGACTGGCTTTTAATACACAGTAACGTGGTGACATGTTATTTTATTTTGTCTTGTTTTATTTATTTGTAATACCTGATTTTATCTGATTTTATTTCCCTGATGTGTTCTTTTGTTGCTTTCTTTTAATCTGTTTTTTATTCTTATCTTATTACCTATTTTTAACTGGAAAGCACTTTGGTCACTTTGAGTGTTGTAAAGTGCTCTATAAATAAATTTTGATTGATTGATTGCTGGGCAAACCACTAACATGGCACTTCACATTTGCTCCTCTCAGGAGGCAGTAAGCCCTGCTGGACGGGACAGAAGTGGTGGAGTGGGGTTACCAAAAGTGTTGATAATGTAAATAGTTGACATCCTAACTTCAATATTACATGTTAAAAAGTGTATCAACAGCTTCAATTAAAGAGTTGAGAGCACTGTTGTGTGCAGAGGTGAATATGAAGCAGCGTCACTACGTGCATGATGATTAAACCAGAGAAAGAACGCTGAAGTGTTTTAGTTCTGTATCCAACAGCAGCATGGAAAGGCTCTTTTGATGTGTGAGAGACCGGGGCAGAACTTTGATGATGTGCAGTAGGAGCACTTTAAAATGTCCTGATTCACATTTGAGTAAGTGCTATTGCCTTAAAACCAAATGAACTTTTCCTGTAACGGTCTTATCAAGTCTCCCTTTTTCAGCTAAGCACTGGTAGCACAGGATTATGTCATCAGCCCTCCCAGTCACCCTAAGTAAATTACCCTGAAAATACACTGCTGCATTCACACACCAGCTCATGCAGACTTTACATGGGTAAAATACCAAGGGTATGCAAGGAAATGGCCCTGGATAGTCTGGATAATTTTTTTTTTTTTTTGCAAATGTTAATGAATGTGGAGTTGTTGAAAACATAGATCCAAGCAATGCTGAATTGGCCAATTACCACAGAGCCAAAACGTTGTCAGCTTATACACTGATTAGTATTGCTGAGTCATGCACTGTCATGATTCACAGTGTAGTTGACACACTCGTGTACATTATCAAGTTTAAGAGGCAGCATTTCCATTTAATATGCACGGAGTGATAGAGAGTTAAAAGGGCTTAATGTGACTTTTTGACAATATTTTGTGGACATTAAATTACAATTTTTATATAATACTGGTATATTAAGACCCACTGTAAATAAACCATGTGGTGCTGATTTGTTTGAGAAGTTGCCTTAGTGTAAAATAATAGGGTAGCAACATCTACAGTCATTGGCCACTTTGTTAGACACAACTGCTTTTTGACACAAATAGCTAATCAGTCAAACACATGGCAATTAATTTACGTATGTAGACATGGTTAGGATGTCCTGCTGAGGTTTAAACTGAGCATCATAATGGGATTGCTTTAATAGACAGACGAGCTGTTGTATGTATGTCTAAATTAACTGTCTTGGCTCTCTGTTTAGTTGCAGATAAATCAGCCTTTGAGAATATTGCTGAAATAGAGACTTCAACCAGCTGTAAAATATAGAAGTAATTTGAAAAAAATAGAAGTGCTCATACATCACAAACCTCCACCAAGGCATGTCTGACATTCTTAGTCGAGTTCTTATCAAAAATGTGAAAGCTGCCCTCTCTCTCACAACGATAACAAATCATTTAAAACATTTCTGAATCCCAATCTTGATTGGGATCACCACCAAAATCTGATTATTTCTTTCTTGCGCCATGAACATCATTCCCTAAAAATTTCATCAAAACCGAATGAGAACTTCTTGACTTATCTTTTTTTATTTTTGGATAGGCTTGTGAAGGGGGTCAAGAAAGAGTAGGAGAGGACACTCTTCAAACTGGCCACAGGGCCAGCAGAAGCATATATATGGGACGTGCCTGGTTGCTTTCCACTCCGCCAAACCAGCACAACTTCTTGACTTATCTTACTCACAGACAGACAAACAAACAAACCAACTAGAAGTGCTCAGGAAGAACAATCATTGGCCAAAGCATGTCTGACAGTCTTGGCAAAGTTATTATCAAAAATAGAGGAAACTGCACTCTCTTGCAACATTAGTAAATCCTTCAAAAAATGAATGGATCCACATCCAGATTTGGATCTCTACCAAACTGCAATCACTTCTTCTGTGTGCCATGACCAACATTCTCTGAAAATTTCAGCTTAAACCATTTCAAACTTTTGAGTTATCTTGTTCAAGGACAAACAAATGGACAAACAGTCCGAGTAGGTCCATTATGTCTATGTAGATAATATGCTTATACTTTCTTTTTTAACAGACAAGATTTTTTTTTTTTTTAGTTCATCCTTTACATGTTTCAACGGAGATCTTTCATTTTCGCAAGAAGTGACACTTCTGACAAAGATGGAATATGTCCGTCGAAACATGTAAAGGTATGAAATAAAAAAAACGTTTTGTTTGTTAAAAAAGAAAGTATAATCAAATGGACAAACGCCAGCATATACAACTGCCTTGGAGGATGTAATAAATTGTTTTTTCAATCTATGAGCAGTAGAAATAACTTCCTGTTTAAAGGTTCACGAACCTATTGATACACCAACAAAATGTAATATCTTGTGGCAATGTTATATTTTATAGTGCAGAGCGGATATCAACACTACACAACAGTGAAGAATGATTGTAATGTCTGATTGTCAGTTCCAGTGTGACACATGGTCCACATCATTCTTGGGGTGGAGTTTTCACAGCTCAGAGCTGTGACACACAGACCAAACCAGTATCCTAGAGCCCAAAGGGAAACTGTATTATCCTTCTCTGAACAGAGCCACGTGTTGCCTCTGTATCCTTATTGAGTTTTTTCACTTTCCTATGAGTATCCATGTATGGTCAGTATGTCAACAGAAGGTAGTGGGGCTCTTTGGAGGTCTGCTTTAGAGGCTGCCTCAGAGGTGATAATACTTCACTGCTGGAAACCCCTTTAGGGGTCCACTTACTTTCCGCTGGATGTTTGTAGCAATGGAGTAGTCTTGTGTTTACCAGGTAGTGAAGACCAAGCCTGACCTTGGTGTCTTAACCAGGAGCAAGCAGGAACACAGCAGGAACAGCTACAACTGTAGCTTTAACACAACCTGCAGAATATTACCAAGTAGGTAGCAATGACTTTTTATGATTGTGGTCTTAGTAGTTGCTAATTGTACAAAATAAAAATAAAACAAAAGAAGCCTCTGCATATTTATTATCCTTAAACCTAAAATGGAGTCTTCTGGATCCATTGTTTAGTCAGCAGGAAGTCCAGCATTTTGATTTTGTGTGAAAGTCGGCCCATTTTTGGTCAGTTCCAGGGGTCACATTTAGGCAGACTGGTCTCTGGGGTATTTTATTTCTTGGTTAACAGTTAAAAAATAGTTTAGTTGTTTTGAAGTGGGGCTTTATAGGGTTCATTTTAATAGTACATATTTTTGCTACAGTGATTTAGATCAGCTCTGGTCCTGTTTAGGAGAGAATTGACATGAAAGTTAGGCTATACATTGCTGCATATGACGCCAAGAACTCGCTAGAATGTGGTCATAATTGCCAGTGGTAAAGAAAAACTTCCTTTATAAACTGTGTCCCTGATCCACCTGTATTCTCTGCCCTTCTGAGCTCCTGTCATAATAAGTCATGCTTCCTCACGTGCTTCCAGTCCTTTGTGATTGGCCAATTGATCTGCTTTGAAAATGCCACTGAGCAGTGATTCAGTGCTACTCAGTGCTGTTTTTAGTGGTTCTGCATTCTGTCTATGGTCCATGCTTTTCCCAGAGCTTTACCCCGAGCCAATGGGCCAACTGCTGACAGAACAATGGTAGGACATCACACCAATATGTCTATTTGTGGAGCTGGTGAAACAAGCCATGTCAGGTAGCTACTGGTGCGCTAAACAAGGGGAGGGGTAGAAGTACTAAAGACTTTCTGTCTTGTGCATAGAAGTACTCTCACTTGAAAGAGACTTCTTAAGTACACTGAAGAGCATATTGAAATAATGGACAGATGTTGGCTCTTTATAACACTTCTGCTGATATTAACATGGTAGACAAGGACCAATAGAGAAATTAGAAGTTACATATGGCTTGTGCGTGTGTGGCTAAAGGGCTGAATTTCACCCCCAGCAATATTTTAAGAGTTCTGACCCTCCAGCACAAAGATACTAGGATTATGATATTTTGTTTGCATATAAACTATATTGCCAGAACTATTCGCTCACCCATCCAAATAATCAGAATCAGGTGTTCCAATCACTTCCATGGCCACAGGTGTATAAAATCAAGCACCTAGGCATGCAGACTGCTTTTACAAACATTTGTGAAAGAATGGGTCGCTCTCAGGAGCTCAGTGAATTCCAGCGTGGAACTGTGATAGGATGCCACCTGTGCAACAAATCCAGTCGTGAAATTTCCTCGCTCCTAAATATTCCACAGTCAACTGTCAGCTGTATTATAAGAATGTGGAAGTGTTTGGGAATGACAGCAAATCAGCCATGAAGTGGTGGGCCACGTAAACTGACAGAGCGGGGTCAGCGGATGCTGAGGCGCATAGTGCGAAGAGGTCGCCAACTTTCTGCAGAGTCAGTCGCTACAGACCTCCAAACTTCATGTGGCCTTCAGATTAGCTCAAGAACAGTGCGCAGAGAGCTTCATGGAATGGGTTTCCGTGGCCGAGCAGCTGCATCCAAGCCATACATCAACAAGTGCAACGCAAAGCGTTGGATGCAGTGGTGTAAAGCACGCCGCCACTGGACTCTAGAGCAATGGAGACACGTTCTCTGGAATGAGGAATCGCGCTTCTCCATCTGGCAATCTGATGGACGAGTCTGGGTTTGGCGGTTGCCAGGAGAACGATACTTGTCAGACTGCATTGTGCCAAGTGTAAAGTTTTGTGGAGGGGGGATTATGGTGTGGGGTTGTTTTTTAGGAGCTGGGCTTGGCCCCTTAGTTCCAGTGAAAGGAACTCTGAATGCTTCAGCATACCAAGACATTTTGGACAATTCCATGCTCCCAAGTTTGTGGGAACAGCTTGGAGCTGGCCCCTTCCTTTCTCAACATGACTCTGCACCAGTGCACAAAGTAAGGTCCATAAAGACATGGATGACAGAGTCTGGTGTGGATGAACTTGACCGGCCTGCACAGAGTCCTGACCTCAACCCGATAGAACTCCTTTGGGATGAATTAGAGCAGAGACTGAGAGCCAGGCCTTCTCGTCCAACATCAGTGTAAGACCTCACAAATGGCTTCTGGAAGAATGGTCAAAAATTCCCATCAACTCACTCCTAAATCTTGTGGACAGCCTTCCCAGAAGAGTTGAAGCTGTTATAGCTGCAAAGGGTGGACCGATGTCATATTGAACCCTGTGGATTAGGAATGGGATGTCACTTAAGTTCATATGTGAGTCAAGGCGGGTGAGCGAATACTTTTGGCAATATAGTGTATACGAAGCATGCCAAGACCTATTAAAGAAGCCTTTTGGTAAAATCAACAGCAAGTCTTCCCTTATTAACTGTTATATAGAAATGGCATAAGATTAGCCATTACAAGAGGTCATTTAAGGTAAGTCCTTTGATTGGTTTAATCCAATCCACTTGAAATGTAATGTTCAGCCAGAATACACACAGTTGAAAGTTTGTTATGCAACTCATGTGCATAACTCAAAGAGTTTGGTTGTGGCAGCTGGTCAAAGTTTAATGTCTTGGTTATACAACAGGAACTTTCTGTTACTCAAATTTATAGCCTCCAATCTATTTCGAACTCTTTGTTTGATAAAGGAAGTCTTTTAAAAAATCCGCTGCCAAACTTCAAATATTGGCCATAGCCCTACCTCTTGATAAGACCTTGGCAAGGGTAGGTTAACATAGCTTTACACTGTGTCCTGTAACTCCATGTTGTCCCAAAGTGACCTGATGTTTCACTACTGTTTAGTTTTTTGTCTGTTATAGACATCTCTGTGGCTTTTTGTGGCAAACCTTGACTTGTGTGAATACGTGAGTGCTTCTTGCAGCTCTACTTATTTTTTGGCATTTCATGTTAAAAGAAAGAAAATTTTAAAGAGAAAGTCACCTTTCAGCTTGCTGAAGAGTTAGAAATTGAGACAGATCGCATTAAAAATTCTATCCAAACTTCAGACCGCTGCACCTTTTTTCCAGTGTGTCATGTGGACTTTTGCTTCTCAAACAAACGCCATTATTCTTTCACTAACAAAAATATCTAAGAGATTATGCTGCTTAAAACTTGACATGTCTTTTATTGGTCCTTTTTATTCTTAATCCTTTGGCTTACTTCACCACAAAGCTTAAGTAACTCTCAGCAGAAGTTTGAGATTTAAAATCTAAGACATGGACATGGAGAATGCCGAGAACAAGGCTTCTTTTAAAGCCAAAAATGTCCTTTCTAAACATCTCTTTGGCTCCCCTGCCTCTCTCTGTTGTAGTCTAAATCAACATGGCTTAAAGAAACAGCACATCCCCTCAAAAGACAACACCATCCTTGAGGAGCAGAGGTGTGTAGGCCTGCCAAAGAAACTCCAGTAGTCTTATCTGTAATTCCATGGAGATGAAGACAATGGTGAAGTGAGGTGAATGGAGTGCTTGAATGTTTAGACATTCTTTAGCTGTGAGATACAGACAGGATTTAGAGGAAGTGTTGGTGGTGATTTTGTTGCTCTTTCTACTTTGTCCCCAGCAGAGGCGTGATAGTGGGACATTATCTTCACTTATTCTGTCACAAAACGTCTCAGAGTTTCCGTTTTGAAAAGCTTCATTGGCTGCTGTGTTCCCCCCTGTTGTGTTTGAAAAATGGTTGAAGGAAGTGAATTCAGGGCAGTCATTAGTCCTTGGGCTTGTTTCCTCTGAACAATGTTTGTTTGACAAGTTCACTGGGCAAACTTGCACATTATGAGCAGCTGTGGGACGGACAAGGCGACAAGGTTTTCAAAAGATCAACAATACTACTTTGGAGAGGGGGAGAGACTGTTGTATTTGTTTACTGAGTTTGAACCTGTCCCTCAGTTAACCTGCTTTCAACGTCTTTTTCTAAAATAATTAGAACTGTTAGTGCTTTTTCCCACATTCATCAAGGACTATGTGACAACATGTTGCCTTATCGACTTTAAAGCACAGGCCTAGAGAACATTCTGCTAAACCAACCAAACCTTTTTATATGAAGCAGTTGTGCAATGATGCTGCTTTTAAGTAACCTTGCCATGCAGATGGATCTGCCTGATTCAATGTCTGTAATCAGGCAGATCCATCTTGTCAAGCTCCAATCTACAATGATTGTGAGCAGCCCAAAGCAGCATGGCCCAATCAAAAGCCTTTAGAGCAGGAAGAGGTGGGACTTATGAGCGAGAGGATGGCAGGAAATGACTGCTTAGACAGAGATTTTTTTTCAGATAATGACTGAATGTCTTTATTAAATGACAAATAAATAGCAACACTACAATCTTCACAACAGGAAGGATATTTGCTCTTCTCTTTTAACATTTTTGCTGAGAGTTTGTTCTACAAAGTGACTTACATTTCATCCTTTACACCTGCTACATTATCTGATTGGCCCGTAATGAATGTGATTGACTGAACAATAGTCCAGTCACCTGCCAGATATGCTTTTGAAATTTTCTGCCCATTCCCAAATACTTTTTTATGAGCTCTTTCCCAGATGGACTAGTGAAATATGTTGAACGGCCCATGTTGCATGTCGGATTAACTTTTAAGTTCTGCTGTCATTATGTCTTTGAGTTTGCACATTGTATCCACAAAGTCCAAGTAGGCTGTTCTGTGGTGTTGAAGGAGATGTGGACTTTGAGGACATTTTTGCTATTTAAGCTCTTCCCTTGCAGATGCTGTCTGATGATCATTGGGCTACAGTTGGCACCAGTAATGGCCTTAATTTGGGTCAATTATCGTCCCGTGTCTTGACGAACAGCCAATAAAATCCTCGGCTTGGTACCAGTAATATTCCTTTGGGTCTACCACTTGACTTTTCTTGTCCCCAAAACCCTCAGGATCATTTAAGAGGTTCAAAATGACTGTCTTACTGCACCCAACCTCAGCAGTGATGGTGTGTTGCGAGAGGCAGCTCAACAATCTGACCTCATTCAGAAACAGAAAGCTTTTTTGACTTTGCCATCAGGAGGTCATGACAGAAAATGACATGGAATCAAATTTTTTGTGCTGATTTTGTCTTCCAAAGACTGTGGTCTTAAACTTTTGATCAGCTGACAAAAGCGTGTTTGAGTTTAAATGCAGTTTGCAATAAATTGCCTGCTCAGATTTTTTTGTCTCTTGCTCCCATTTTGTCTTTTTGCATTTTGAAGCTGTCCTTAGAACTTTCTTCAGATCCAACAGAGCAAAATCCAAATTTTTGAAATTTTTCAACTGCTCTTAAGATTTTGATTGGAGGTGTTTATTTAGGTGTATTAGAGCAATATAAAATCTTTAAAACAGTTAAAAAGTCAAAATAATCTTGATTTATGCTAGTTAAGCTGTCTAACATTTTTCCACATCAGCAAAGTTCTTTAGTTATTACTACTTAAAATGATTAGAGCAACAAATACAATTAGTATCAAAATGTTTTCCCTTACCATCTCGTGTACTAAAGTTTTTTGGTGGGACTTTTTAAATCAAAGAACGGAATTCAAGTACAAAAAAACATTGCCACAATACATTAAAAACGACCGCCGGGACTTGAGTTTTCTGACTGAAGTATTTTAGCCACAGTTGCTATGAGAGGGGGTTCTCAGATTCTGACTGGTTAGTTAGTTTACCAAATTAGAGAGCTAACAAAGGATCAATTTCTTACAGAAGAATATCTTTGCTCTCCCTGATGCTTCCTGTACATCCTGACTCTTTATCTATCTTATCTTCTTGAGTCAAGTGACTAGTTGGCATCTGCTATTTCCTTCTCAGCACTGATTTTACAAATGCAGATTCTGGATGACAGCTTGGCATGTAAACTGAGGCAAGTATTTATTACAAGATAATCACTGGACATTAATGAGCAGAAACAGGTGAGGCGGTTCAGAGGGGCTGTCTGTTATCCTCAAACTGGTCACAAAGACTTGAAGGCTTCTATTTTTGCACCATCTTTAACCTTCGACTTGTTCTTTCTGTACCTTAAAGCCCCTATTTAAGATTTCATTCAAGATTCTTTCAGTTAATCAAAAAATCTGTATGTTTCAGAAGCTCAAGTTTCATCTGACACCCCTACAGGAGCTAGTGGCACAGTCAAAGGGGAAAATGTTTTTGTTTTTCTGATGTCTATCTGCATGAAAGCTTGAGTGCACATGCTCAGTCATAACTTCCTGAAAATCCCCTGTGGCACAGTTGTCAGTTACCGCTCATGCCTCTGAAAAGGAAAGCTGTCATGGCTCATAGGAAGGCGTTTTCAGGACGGTCGCCAGCGGATTAAACCTGCTGACATGATCAGGGTGCAGGGTGAGCACCCCTATGCCCTCTGCTGGTCTTTAGTTCTGATGGAGGCTGATGGGGAAGCGTAAGGCCAAGACTCAGGCTATGATAAGAGGCAGACATGCGTGAAAAGAAGAGAGGAGATAACTCTTCTCACCCGGGGGAAACTGCCATATCAAGTTCTGCCATCACAATCACCTAAACACACGAAGCTGTCAAAACAGATTCGCCCTGATGTCTTAAAAGACGATCTCCAACTGTTATCGCCGTCACTTCAGACAGATTGAAAATGAAGGTAGGAGATATGAAGTGATTTTCTGGCAGGACTCCTCCCCGAAGCTCATCTGACGTTGTCATAGATACTGTTTTTCTCACAGGTTGGTTGCCAGAAGAGAGCAGTATTGTTCAGAGGGGTATGTGTGAGTTTAATCACAAAAAAAAGCCCACCAGGATTTGTAAAATGACCCGCCAAGCTGGGAGCCCGTTAGAAGGAGCCCCTTACACTAAACCCACTTAAGAGGCAATTTCTTGAAGACTGAAAGACAGCGCATACCACAGGGAAACCCAACTCACATCACCCTGATGACCTCAACCACAGGGTTACACCATGTCTGAATCATGAGTGTATCAGACATGTTTTTTTTACTCCTGTGTCACATACACCAGATGGGCTCTAATTTTTAGGATTTTCTTCTGGCTGAAAAGAAGGCTGTGGTTATAACCTGCTGTATTGTGTACAAGTGCATGTGTAATATGCACTGGCTCAACCAAATAGTTTTAGAAGCAACATTAGGACTCTATTAGAAGAAAGGACAATCCTCATATTAAAGTCTGTCTTCCTTTGTAGACAGTTGTGCCTGTTAAAATAAATATTTCACAAAATAAAAGATCAAGCATTGACTGCAGTCTTAAGCAGTGTATACAGTATGCTTGGTGTTTCGTGTATTTCTTTTTTCATCTTAGCCTGTGATATCTATCTATCTATCTATCTATCTATCTATCTATCTAGATATCTAGCTAGCTAGCTAGCTAGCTAGCTGTCTGTCATTATGTATCTATCCATTATTATGTATGTATATGTTTTTTTGTTATCAGCTACATGCTGTCTTCTATCTATCATTGCACTATATTGTCTGCTTTTATTTGGTTAGTCGGCCAGACATGAGAACTGTTCTTCCATGTTGTTATGTTCTAGTGGTTGTTCTTTGTGTTTTAAATCAAGCTCTATCCGCATACTGCTTATTTTAAATGTTCCTGCAAACTTCAATTAAAAAAGTGTGGAAGAAAAGTATAATTTTCCCCAAAGTCCTTGTTGGTGGTTTGATGTGTCTGCAAAGTATGCAAGTACCAGACACTGAAAGTAATGTGGTTGGTCAGGATGAAGACCTGAGATGCTTATTTAACATTATAATTGGGACGAATCTTAAAAGTAATTGATGCACATGATGCTCAAACACCCTGATCCTTGAAGTCCAATATCTTATCATTTCTTTCTTAAACCAAAATTAACCTGACACCCCAAATAGATAGTTCAGTATATCTTTACTTCCATAGGAAGTGTTTGGGGAAGGCAGAAACTTTAAAAAATTCATATGGAAGGCGACTGGGCGATCGCCTTCCATATATATGTCAATCACATCTCATTCTGGCCAATCACATGATGTAGTGGGCGGGCACTGCTGCAGAGGAGTAAAGTTCATAGCACTAGCCAATTTGCGAATCAGACAGTCTCTACACAGAAAGACCATAGACACAGTGCTCAAACCAGCAACCTTCTTGTGAGGCACTTGCCCTACCTGTTGCGCCACTGTGCCACAAAATCTATTAATTTCCCACCTGACTTAGACTGGGTGGTTTATGAAAGTTGTAAGTAAATTTTTCAAGCTGTCATGAAATTAAGTGTTATCAAGCAAGGGATAAACAGGGACAACGTAAGATTGACCATTGACATGTGACTGTAAAAGCCTACAAATTTACTCTTGAGTTTGTTCGGACTTTTGTGCCAATTTTAAATAAAACCATATAAGTGTTTTACATATATTACATTCACAAGCCAAGGTCATAAGCAAGGCGTAAACATGGTGCCCCATGGTCTTGATTTCGATTTTTGGTCTAAGTTTGAAGAAAATCCATTTAAGTATTTTTCACAGAATTCTTTGTAATTCTTGAGCTGGCCAATTGTACTGAAAGCAGTTAGACAAATGATATTCTTCCTTTGCTGCCACCAGCATTGAGTAATAATTAATAGCAGCATGGCAGATTCCTCCGAAAAGTGTCCTCTGTAACCCTGAACATGTGTGGTTGTTGACTACTTATGCTTTTTTATGTCCCTCAGATCATGAAGGGGAATTTGCTCTTCCCTCTGAGCTCTTGATTCGAGGGATCTGTGTACTGGAGAGTTAAAAACCCTGTGATTGATGGAGATAATAATAGGCTGTCATGTCAGTGGTGTAATGATGGTGTTGTGCCTTATTTCAGCTGTGACAGTGACATTATTTGTTGGAAAACTGCCTCACTTTTTGTGGTTGCGATTGATTAGTTGGCTTTTTGATGGTTTTCTTTGCTTTCTGGAACTTATGCGTTCAGGTCTGTCTCACGACTTTTGATCCCATCATGTGGTTACTGTATCAGAAAATAATAGTCATTAGACTTTTGATGTGATGTTTGTGGTTTGTGGAATTTATGAGGTTGCTCGTTTTGGTTCATTGACAACAGACTTTGAATATTAGGAGAATTTCTTGCTATTGTTTATGTCCTTTTGTTTTCGATCAAAACTCTTCATGAACTTTTCATTTGTAGAGACCTAACAGTTGAATGAAAAAAAAAGACCTGCCCCTGTAAATCAAAAAAGCAACAAGGAGGGATAACAAACACTGTGCACAATGACTGCACCTCTTGGGAGAAGGATAATCAGTCACTGTAAACATCTAAGCTTAAATAAAATCAAGCACTGCTGCAGTCATAACACAGTCAGTTTATGTGCTCTCTGGTCAGCTCATTTTCAAAATAAGGTCCATCTTGTGGTTTCAAACAATGATCTGGGTTGTGACTGTGAGTTTTGCTCCTCCTGCAGGCTCCACACAGCACAGAGAGCCATCAAGCAGACGCAAGTGACTGTGCAGAAGATCGGGAAGGAGATCGAGGAGAAGCTGAGGACGACAGCGACATGCACAGAGCGGGTGAGCAGTCATACACGGAAGTGGTCTCAGTTATATTGACCAACATATACTTATCACGTGTTTTGAAGCCAAACAATGGTGACAATGTTTTTTTTTTAACTTATTTTTTATTGCTTTTTTTTTTTTAACAGTTACAGTGTCAGGGCAAAACAGATTTACATCATTCATCAATCCTCCTTATATCAATGTCCTTATCGTCCAGTGAAGGTGATGGTGTCCTATTCTGTCCTCCTGAAATCAGTCCATTTTTCCCACTTTTCTACAAATTGTGTTTCCTATAATCTAAATTTGTGTGTGAGTTTCTCCATTACAAATATTTCTTCAACAGTGCACACCCACTGCTCCCCGGTCGGTGGTTCTTCTTCACACCACAATCTGGTGATAACTTTTTTACTTGTTGATAATAGTATTTAAACAAGGTGCTCATCTTTTCTTTGCATTATATCATGTGTCAATTTCCTAAATACAATGTCTTACTATTGTTTTTTGCAAACTTTGCCATATTTCATTCCAATACCTTTTTAATTTTTGGCAAGACCAGAATATGTATGTGTGGTCCACATGATCTCCAGCACGGCTGTTGTGTAGATACCAATTCTAATCTGTGGAAGTATAAAAAGTTATGACGATATTTTTTTAATTAAACTCTCTATAAACTCTAAAGCTAGTGGCTTTGCACTGTAATTTACACATAATAAACCATTCCTTTTCTATTATTTGTTCTTTCAGAATTTTTCCCAGTTTTCTTCAATATACAGTCAGGAAGAGTCCCTGCATGACATCAAACTTTAAATAAAGTTGAGATTACTCTCCTCTTTTTCTTCTCTCTCTGAAAAACCCCAACAACTCCATTATCAGTGTCGACTTTCATCTCCCTCTCAAAGTAATCCTTTAGCTGTAGGTGTGATATCGTTCATTTTCGTTTAGTCCATGACAACTAATTTTTAGTCAATAATTAACAGATAAAAAGTTGGAGCTGAGGCAGTCCTTAGGCCTCCTGGCACTCAGCTACACATTCACGCCTGTCTTACAGTCATGCTTAGGGATGGGCGATGTGGCCTTAACCCTTGCAGCTCCAGGCCATTTTTTTGCTTCTTTCAGTCCACCTTGATTTTTATTGTAACACTGCATTTAAAACCTCAACTCTTTCAACCATGATCAAGTTGAAGGACTTCAATTTTTCCAGGACCACATGAGCTTTCAGAATATTTAGGCTGTAATGATATAATAAAAGTTTGTATGACCATAGAGACAGAGCAAAAATCAACATGAAATTAAATAATAACATTTAATAACATTACATAACATTTTTTAGTTAGGCTCGTGATGGTGTCCACGGGCCTCACTTCGATGAGCCAGCAGATTTGACGTCTTTGAGTAGTGAGCCAGCTGCTTTGCACATATTCGACACACATCCCCTTCTTGGATTTTTATTTTGCCATCAGTGGTGAAGAACCCAAAATACTTCACACAGTGCTCCTCAGATGATTCAGTGTCTTTATTGTTCGCTGAGATTGAGTTTGCTGCTTGTCCTGCATTTTCTCTGAATTTACTGAGGTCAAGAGAGGTCAGGTCATGCTGAGAGCGCCCACTGTTGGATCAAACAGTTCCCCTCTACAGGCACCCTGATGTGCTGCTGCTCTGTGTATTTACCTGCTTGTCATGGGCTTCGGAGTGAGGCATGACACGAAAACAAACCTGAAAACCCACACCTAGCACTCAGAATCATGTTGAAATCATTTTTAGTTAGATAGTTACTGAGCAAAAATGATCACAACCAAAATCTAATCATTTTTAAGTCTGGCAACTACCAACATCTCCTGAAAATTTTAGCAAAATCTGGCCTTTAGTTTTCACGTAATCTTGCTAACAAACAAACAGACAAACAAACGTTTGACACTGTTTGTGTCAAAATAAATTTAAAGAAAGATTTACATTTACATTTATCAGAATTTCCTTACACTTCCAACATTGTAGTGTTATTTTCATGGCGATATCACCAAATATTTTAGGTCACTGATATTTTCTTATACCTGTAAATACTGCACAGTAACATTTTCTCAAATTTTGAATCCTCCATTTTCTGTTCTTAAGAGCAGACTTTTTTCAGTTCAGACTGCTTTTTTTCAGTAGCAGTTGATGTTGAGTCAGTAAATGTTATTGTTGGATTACTTAAAAATTTGTAGAATTTCACGCCTTGAGAAAATAAATATTGATGTGTTGCATTCAGATATTTTTTCAAGGAATTTTCATTACCAGCAGAGAGCAGTAAGTGCAGTCATCAGCAATAACACGTCTATAGGTTTCTACAAGAATAACAAACATCACCAGACTGTACTGTTCATGTTACTCAACAGGGTTTAGGAGCTTGTATCACCTTATCCATGCATGTAATGGTATGTAAAGTAATGTGTGGTGTAATTATACCCTCTGGGCAGCTATTTAAGCTATATCTCTCTGTTTTTATGGCTTACCTGAAAAGTTGAGACAGCAGTATCTTTTATAGATAACGGTCTGACAAAAGCCCTCTGCTTGTGTTTCCTCCTTCTGTCGTATCCTCGACTCGGATCCACGGAAAAGCCAGAAAGCATAGTTAACATTTTTGGAAATGGCAGCCACACAGCTGTGAAAACTGAGCACTGATCCCAGGGCTGTTGTGTTTATGGTAAACAGACTTCAAACACCCCCTGTCTCCTGAGCTTTTGTAACAGCAAAGGCTGTGGCACCTCAGTGCACCCGTAGACCTACCAGTCTTTTATGACATTAGTCTTAAAGCCCACTGGAACTGTTTTCAAGAATATTCTGACATTTATATTGAGGCTGTCGCTTTTCCCCAAAATCAAACTCAATTGGTTTTCAAGCACATTAGTAACTGAAGATAATGGGTTATTAACATATATGACATGTTAATAACTGTGTCCACGCATTTCAACTCTGCTGAGTCTTCATCAGGACATAATTAATTATAATGCAATAACCATATTGTCAGGAGGCTACTATCGAGTGTCAAGTGGTCACATGACACCCCTCATTGTATAGAAACACCTGAGCATTGTTAATCATGTCCTGATGGAGACTCAGATGAGCCGAATTGTGTTGACACACTCCTGTTTAATAAATGATTTTTAACTGCATCAGAGTGCCTTGGATTTTCAATGCAAGACTGCCTTTTTATGAAGAACTTTTGTCTGTTCAAAGTCTAGAAAGTCATTTGCAATTTTTCAATTGAAGCAGAGTTTAGTCCAGAACTGTTGTGTTAAGCGGGGTACACACTACACCATCTCCAGCCACAGTTTTTGTACAGATCCCCTCTTCCCAACAAAGTCAGCAAAAGCCTGATCATCTGCCCTAAAGATTATCTTACTCAATTATCCTGTGGTGTGAGGGGTTTAATAGTTCTTTTTCTACTTGGATGTGGATAAGGGGCTGCCCCAACTTGAAATTGTAAATATTTAACTTGCTCAGTATTTACAACCTAAGCAAGAAGTTAGACAGATGCTGAAAATCAAGCATCAACTTGTTAATTTGTGTTACAAACAAGTCTGTCTATACAGTTTTACATTAGGGATGCATAATACTGGATTTTTGCTTATATGCCAATATTTCCAAATGCATTGTTGCCGACAGCAATGCTTTACATTAGAGCAGTTTTTCCATTACAAAAAAATGACTTGTTGCTTTCAGTGTGAGAGTCTATTTGTGTAATGAACAGATAAAACTAAGACAACAAATACATTTAAACAAACAAACAAATTCAACTCTTAAAAAAATAAACATTTTGCTTTTAAAATGTACCTATGCAGTGGTGATGAGATGTAACAACATGGTACCTATATTGTACTGATAATATCACACATTCCTTTGTAATATATAAATTATGTATGACAGACTGATAAAGAGAGGAGCTGGATCGAAATGACAAATGTCAAGTGTGTTATAGGAAGCGTACCGCTAGCCGCAATTCCTGTTGATCACGCAAGATTACAAGCTGCGAGGGGCGGTTGTTTGTGAATGAATCAGTTGGTGTGCCATGTGTCTTTTTCTGTAATACACTACAAGAACAAAACTGATGAACCTGTCATTATTTTCCTTTGTGTGTGGGCTCTCTCAGTTTCAAAATCAGTTAAGAGTTTAAGTATATTTGTGTGTGTGTGTCAGGTCTTTGGTATGAAAGTGACCTTAAATATCTTTTTGCTCGGCTCAGTAATTAGGACCAATCTTTAAGTCTCCAGGAGGTTCTTCATTTAGTTCAGTTTTTCCTTTTTATGACAATAAAACATCAACAAAAACTGAAAAAAGGGAAATTGTCCTTGAAAAAAAACAGCTCCCACCATTAAAAACACAGAGTTAGCTCTTATAAGGAAGTCTTTCGCACATGTCACATCGAAAACAACACATCACATCAAAATGGTGCATTAATGAGTCCTAAAACACAGAAGTACATCAACAGTCTGCCCATGCCTTGTTTTTTCTGCAGAAGATCAAACATAAGGGAAAATCTGAGGAGATGTTGGTGACTGAGGCTCTGTGTTTTTGTCCTGCAGGTAGTCTTGCCTGAGGGAAGGTTTCCTCCGGTCACAGGTTTACATACCTCACATGCCAAAATTAATTTTAGTCAGCTGGCATATCTTTCCTTTTCAAAGTGTTTCTAATCTACTATGTGTACAGCTTTTGTTCAGATACTAAATTTAAGAACTCAGAGCGTTTTTTTAAGGCAGCTGTTACAGCTGTTGCTTTCCATCGTGCTCTCCAGCAGCTTTTGATTCAGCTCGTTCCTTTTACCCAGACCTTCACCCCACCTATTAAAGCAGCTCCACTACTTGAGCCTTCCCACAAAAACATTGAGGCTCCATTCTTCTGCCACAAAGGATCCCTTTCAAAAACCGGTCTGTGATATTTCCCCCTCACTGAAACATTCCTTAAAAGCCTTTTCAGAACTCCCATCAGCCAATAAATCACATAATCCTCGTCCTCTACCGTTCTGTAAAACCTGGCGTTGGGACTGAGCGCAGCATTGTGTGGCTCTTCTAAGGGTTTCCCTCTTTGGAGAGCTTTGAGCGCTCCTTCTGTTGTCGTCATCCTGAGCCTGGATCAAAGCGAGGACCGAGTGGAGGCCACCAACCTCATCACAGGGCCCTTCACCCTCTCACCCACACTCGGCCATTAATCTGCTCCCCTATAACAGCCCCCCCCACCCCCTACGCCTGCTGCTTATTTACTCAGCTGACCCTCTGCTGTTTGATGTTCAGAGGGAGCAGACGGCCCTGCTGCCCGGTTACAGTCGCACACTCGCTGACACCGCTGTGACCCACTTGTCAACTGTGCTGCTCAGTGAAAGTGTAGGAGTCGGGCGGTTCGTGCCAGAGCCTGTGGTGGAGAACATGAAGGCATCAGGGTGCAACACAGCAGAGGGATGGAGGCTCTATCAGCGGTCTCTCTGCGACTGATACCCTGCTCTGTTTTTACCACAAACCCTCTGAAGTCTTCAACAAGAAGCATATCTATGTTTCCTCTGATCCAGACCATGATCACTATCAAAGTGAGTGTGTGAGATGCCACAGCACCTCTGTTTGCAAACTGCAGGATGAAAAACAGGAATCTGTTTTACTCTGTAACAAGCTCACTTCAGGGCAGCAGTAAAGCCTGATAAATGTTTTCCAGATTGAATTTTTCCCATCGTCTTTGTTTTTATGTAAATTCTTTTATTCAGATTTTGATTGGGATGCACAGTTTTAGATTTTTGCCAATATTTCAGATTCAGTATCACCAATCCTGATACAGATACTGATATTTTTTATTCAAGAGTTTTAGTCTCTACTGTACTTAAATCTGTTCCTTATTCTGTGACGGTTTATATGTATTAGAAAAAGATGTAAAAGTAACATTTCATTCACTACAAACGATCCAGTTGATTTTTTACCTCAAGTAAAACTACCGAAAGTAATTAAAGTGGAAGCTCTGAAAAAAGTAAAATCTGTCATATTATTCACGAATAATTAGATGTCAGTGAGTCATTTTGTACATACACGCCTTTACACTTGTTCAAGAGCCTGTATTATGCATAATGCACTTTTTTAATGGACTTCATAGAAAGTAGGAATCCATTCCCATCCACTACCCCCCTCCCAGAAACATGTTAAAAAATCCCTCTTCAATATTTGGCTTTTAAAGCAATTATCTTCATCCCTACACACTATATTTTCTATAAAATGATACAGTTATATTAAAAAATAACTTGATGCAAGGTTTATTTACAGTAAAACAGAGTTTCCAAAACTGATCAGACTGATTTGTGTACTGCACAGAAAGCTTATTCTACTGTGCTACTCCTATAGCTACTATATTTCAATGTGTGCATGAATAACTGTGATGTTCCTTGTTGATTTTTTTTTTTTTTTTGAAACACCTCTGAAACTGTTAAAGCATCCTGTGGTGACCTCTTAAACGTTACATCAACTCCATCCGCCCCTCAGGTCTTGAGTTCAGAGTTCTTCTCCCTGATTGTGTGTCTGTTCTCACATGCGTGTACTTGAAGAGCTTAGCCCCATCAAATCAAATCATAGGGATACAAATGAACATCAGTAGGTTCTCTTACCCTCTAATATCTCAAGATTATTATTGCAGCTTGGTTTCAGCCATCTGCTAAGTAAAATCTATTTCTAAGTCCTTTTCCAGAATCTCTAAACGTCAACCCTTGAATCTCCCTCTTCATATTTGAGGTTGATCAGTTCATCTCAACCAATCATTTCTCATTTTATGTTTCTGTTATCCTCTGATCTCTCTCTTGATCTTCTGAAACCAACATCCACATCCATCAGTTCATGAAGGTCTGTTCTGGTCCTTATTAGACTGTTAACCCTCTGCAGGCTCCCCCACTTACAAATAGAGACATGAGGCCTGGGGGGGGGGGACTATAGACAGGGTGACAAATGACTAATGACCTGCACTCTGGCTCTGCTGCTGGTCAGAAAACATGTGGTGAGAGAGACACCAGCAGTGTGTTGATGGTGCAGAGACAGTGACTGATGCGCATCTGTTTTCACAGAGATTGTGAGAATCCTCTCAAAGAGCTTCGAAGTAAAAATGATTTTTTGTAAGTCCCAGCAGAAGGAGTGATTCTGGAGCAACCTTGCACAAAAAGAAACAACTTTTATCATGAAGTGGCCTGATAGACCACAGATCTGAACGCTGTGATTCAGAGGAAATGCTCCAATGGTAAGGGGCATCGAGGAAGTGAATCGATAACTGTAACCTCTAGTCTGACATGGTATTATTATTATGTACACTGTTTGGTCTCATATACCTAACTCCGGCTCAAAACTGGTTCCAACTGATTTGATCCATGGACATCATTCGTCTTTATTTTTAAAGGGATACACCAACATTTTTTTTGTTTTCATGTCTTGCCTCACTCCCGAGTCCAAGACACAATTCTTTCGACTGTGCGTGCAAGGAAGAGACGGGCAGAGCTCGGCCCCCGCTAATTAGCTTAGCTCAAACACTGGGAGTCAACGGGTAGCGTTAGCTTGCCTCTGCTTATCGTCATCAGATAAACCCTTCAACCACTCTAAACGGTCCTGTGTGCTTGTTGTCATCATTTTTGTCCAATCATCCTCATCCTTACAAAGGTGGCCATACCCCTTAGTACCAATCTTCTACTCATAAACAGAGTTTTTGTTTTGTTGACCTACTTACAGGCATGTCAGTGGTTGGATTGCACATGCGTCTTGCAGTTTAGTTTTGTGTGTATTTCTCTTGAAAATTACATAAAGTGCTAATAATAGTCTAACATAAAGTGGTAAAAACAAACAAGTCACAACAAGCACATAGGACCGTTTAGAGATGCTGAAGAGTTTATCCGATGACTGTAGGCAGAGGCAGGCTAACACTACCCATTGACTCCCAGTGTTTGAGCTAAGCTAGTGGTGGGCAAGCTCTGCCTGTCTCTTTCTTGTTACTGCATGCACAGTTGAAAGAATGGTGTCTATCTGCTTGTCATGGACTCGGGATGGAGGCAAGAGACAAAAACAAAGAAAAAGTTGCCGTATCCCTTAAATTATTCCCTTATTTAGCCCTGGAAATCCATTTGCCATGGGAACAGTGCTGTCACTGTCCTGTTAGAGGCAGTAAGCAGGGATAAAATCAAAGAAGTCCAAGAGGAATCTTGGCAAACTGGAGACAGAAACAGTCTTCAGGGTGGATTGATGTTCCACAACGTAACACTGACAGCACGGAGTACACTATCCATGTCTGTGTGATCACCAGCAAGAGTGGAAGAACCAGCAACGTTCAATGTTAGAAATGTGAAAAACAGTGAGCTTGGATTTAAAGGCAAATCTACACCCGTTCAGACAAAAAAAAAGTCAAAAAAGAAACTGTTTGAATGAATGTTAAAATTCTTCAAACTTTTAAACTTGAGTCAGTTTTATTTGCACCCCCATCAGATCTATCAGCACATAATGCTGGTTGAGGAAGTTTACCTTAAGACTTCGTGAGGTTTGTGTAATTTACATTTAAGGAGAAGAAAAACATTAACAAATACCCAGCCCCTAAAAATACCAAACAGTTGAAGCTCTGCCTGTGCCGCCTGTCAGACCTCAGCCTCATCCTCTCACATCTTATCGGGGTTTGCATGTTAACAGCCATAACTTCATACCAGTTAAGTCCCTGCCAGCCATTCCCATGACTCAGGGTCATTACTAAACCTTTTCACCTGTAACACTGATCTCTGGGCTCAGCGGGATGTTTAGAAGAGCCAAATCATGCTCCGTCTCTCTGTCATTAGTTGTTGACAGTGGAGTGCGGGTACAGTATTTCAGTGCATCGTGGGATCAGCCTGCGAAAACACGGCTTGTTTTGGAAAGAGTTGGAAAGATTTCAGGGGTCTTTAGGAAGAGAAATAAACTCTGAAAAATTGCTGTGACCACATATTAAATATTTTTCTTCATCACCTCTCTGTTTTCTCTCCATACTATTCTCCTGTGTTTGTTTGGAGCAGAAGAAAGAGCGGGAGTGCATGCAGCTTCGTATCGCCGTGCTGCGGAGTGAGCTGCAGCGACAGAGGAAGGCGCTCGGCAGGGAAATCGACCTGCGACAGAAGGAGCAGGTGCAGCTTCAGAAGAAAGGTAAAACAGACTGATGCACGCACAATGTTCTTTACAAATCAGCAATATTTCAGTACAGAATATGTTTTATTATGGTCTTTCTCCACTGATGATGAGGGACAAGGTCGGGTTTGTTGTGTGAACTTAATTTCTGTAGCTATCTTTATGCAGACAAACTGATGATGGGTTATTGATCAAGCAAAACATTTATTTGCATATAAATGAATTTTGATTTTTCTGCTTTCAGAAGATAATTGCTTTTGTGTTACAAGAGGCAGTACAACATGATGGCCTATTCTAAGGGCCTGTTTACACTACAACGAAATCGACTGAAAACTGAGAGGTTTCATTGTTTTTGTGACTTCCTTCTACACTAGAACGGTGCCAAAGTGCCCAAATCTGCAAACATTTGAAACCAGGGTCCAGGGTGAAAAGGTTTGAAAACACTTCTGTATCTGTCTCCGTGTAAACAGGAATCAGCGTTGTCAGGGAAAACGGTGGCATGTGTTGCATGCACAGTACTCTGCGCATGCACCTAAGAACAACAACAGCTACCGAGCAACATGTGTGCTGCTTACTTTGCTTGGTTTGTTATCGCTCCTCCAACAAAATCTGGATTTGCTGCGTCAGTACTCTGGCCAATGGAGACACATTTATTAGATTCGCCAATTTGTTATATTTGCCAAGGACTGAGTCCAACGACTTCCTCCCGCGGACTAAAACATGCTCATTAGGTTAATTGTCCTTAGGTATGAGTATGGGCGTGAATGGTTGTCTCTCTGTGTGGCTCTGCGATTGGCTGAAGACCAGTTCAGGGTGTACCCTGCTTCTCACCTAATGTCAGCTGGGATAAGCTCCAGCCCCTGTGACCCCAAAAGGGATAAGCAGCATAGATAATGGATGGATGGATGGATAAAAGCTGTGTGTGTTTTTAGTTATCAAACTTAATGTTTTTACTCATTGATTTTACACTGATTGTCTTATAATGGCAGTTATATTGTAATTTGTTTGACTTGTAAAGTTATTTAGTGCAGTCAACAGATTTCACCTCACAAAATAACAAGTTTTAAACAATCTAGACATTTGTTCATGTTTCTTTACTTATTAAAAAAAAGGAAAGATGATGTAACACAGTGGTAAACATGCTCCTGTCCCAGTATTTTTAGAATATGTTGCAGGCATCAAATTCAAAAAGAGTGAATATTTGCAAAAAACAAAAACATTTACCAATTTTACCATTAAATATCTTGTCTTTGCAGTGTATTTAACAGAATACAGGTCCAACAGGATTTGCAAACCACTGTATTTTGTTTTAATGTACATTTTACACACCTTGAAACCTTGAGTCAGTAGGACCAGCTTCACTATGCTCAGTGGCTCGATCTGAAATCACCAGTATGGCGTTGAGAATCGTTGATGATCAGCATGAAGAGGTCTCATGTACACAGACACAAACAAAGAGCGGCACTGAGAGGCTTTCATGGAGACGCTTCTTTGTTCTGTGCTCCTGAACAAAAAACGGCCGTTAATCCTCCGCCTCCTTACCTGTCAGCGCTCGGTCTGCAGCCAAAAGAACTCGCTGCTCTCCTTCTCCACACCTCATTGATGGCTCCTTTCCAGACTGGACAAGTGCTTATTAAGAAACAGATGAAGAAATTCCTTCAGCTGCTAACAAAGGAGGGGTACTGTAGGAGAGATTGAAATCCTGTGGCTGAATTGGGCCGTGGTGAAATGGTGTTGTTTTTTCCCACACCTAAAACTCAAAAAGCCAAAAGCCATATGCTGTTGAGACTCTGCCATACCTCCAGCTTATTATTTAAGTCTTCAGTCAGCTTCTCATATTCATTGTCTCTCTTTAGGATTTAGGAACTTCTTAGGAACCTTCTTTTGTTTCAGACAGGATCCTCTCACAGGCACATTTACCATATTTCAAACAGCAGCTGATTTTGTGTCTGATTATGCTTACATTGGCTCCAACACTGTTTGTTTCATCTGATTCAATCCCTCATTCTTCTTTTTGAGGAAACACGTGATTTTCTTCTCTGCAGCTTCTTTTTCATGACCTCCCCTCAGAGACTCCACTGACCTGTCTGTCAGAAGCTCTGCACATAAACGTTAAGGAGCTCAGTGATTGCCGTTCAGTCATGAAGATTATTAATCAGACAAGCTGGTGGCTGAGCGCTGGTGATTTATGCTCCCATGTGATATCTCTGGTGATTCAATTAGAAGCGAGTGTTTCATTCGCTGAGTTTTTGCACATTCCTGTTCTTATTGGAGACAGGTTTCCATGGAAGTTTTATTGACAGTTTTATTAACAAAATGTGTCGGAGCATCGCAGAGCAGATCTGCCCGGAGGACATCCTGCATGGACTCTACTTTTCTTCTCACGCTCATTACAGGAGTCATGGAAACATATGGAGAAATATGACATTTGATTAAAATAATCATTAAATCTAGATTCGTAACATGAGATACATTTGTGTTCAAGGACTTTTGCCTCTTGTCTGAACATTTTTGCATTTTTCATCCTTGTAGATTTTAGAAATGTGATAGAGTTTCTGTGAAAACATCAAAAAGAGCGTTTAGCTGAACAACAAAAAAGGATTTTATAAAACACAACCACCATCCTCATGAAATGTCCACAACTGAGTTCAGATTTGATCTTTTCCCTCAGCAATAAGTCAGAGTTTTGTCAAAATGGGTACATAACAAAAAGACATATCAGTCCTTATCAAGAAAATTACTATCTTTTGTAAAATCATCCGTCTCTGAGTGGAAATCTTGAGACCTGTTGTAAGAAAAAATATAATCTGATACCTTTTCTCAATCTTACTCATATGTACAGCTTTACATTTATCATTTAATAATAGTCCCCTATTTATGAAGTGTTGCATTCAGGCAAATGCAAAAAATAAACAAGTACATAATGATGTAAATAAATAATTAAAAAACCTGAAAACAAATTGTCACAAATTGAAGAATGAGGACCACATAAGAATGCTTTCATACCAAACGTATAAAAAAACAATATTATCATCAATCTTACATGCAAATAGACAATGAAGAAGAGCACTTCTTTGCAAATTTGTGTGTACTGCAAGTTAAGACTGAAGCCTACCTGTCAGTCTGATCCCTGACGTCTAGCTTTTCTTTGCAGAGCTCCATGATCTTCGGGCCTGATCAGTCACTTCGAGTTACAGACAAGATTGGTAGTGGTCGCTTCTAGTTGGTTTTCAAACAACAGAAAAGCCTTGAGCTCTTCATATGTGACAATGGATTTGTATACAAGCCTGAATATTTGCGGACTGATACCAAGGCCACTGAGCTTTCTGAGAAGATAAAGCCTCTGTGAGCATTTCTTAAAATACGCTCAGCATTTTTAGAGGTTGTCTGAAAACTGGCAGTCCAGGACTGTGTGTTCCCCTGATCTTAATCCATTTGAGAACATTTGGGGATGGGGGCAAGGGAAATTTACCAAAATGGGCATCAGTTCCAGACAGTGAATGCCCTTTGTGAAGCCTTTTTGACACTTCTATTTCTGTTTTTCAGGGTTTTTGTAGCGGTAGTTTAAAGCTTTTGATCTGCTGATGAACAGTCTTGTTTGATTGTTTTCAATAAATTTCGCAGTCAACATTTTTGTCTCTCACTCCCATCCTGTTGTATTTTGAAGCTCTACTTAGAACCTTCTTAAGATCCAACAGTGCAAAATGCAAATTCTTGCAATTTTACAGCTGGTCTTAAGATTGTGAGTGTAGTGTTACACAATAACATCCGTAAATTAGACTTTTTACATCAACCATGATCTGAATATTTGCCAAAAAACATAAAAACTAATTTGTGTCTGAAAAGGAATGGAAATAATAAAGGGGAAATTATGTGGAACCACGTCTTTATGATCCCATCTGCACCTGTTTGTGTGGTCTCCCCTCACACAGTCATTAGCAAACAACTTTTATCAACCTGTTATTCCCAGGAAACAGGCCTCTCTGAAAATAAGGGGGCCCAGACAGCCTCAGCTCTGCAGGTGTGAGGGTCCACAAGTGAGCCAGCAGATAAAAATGAGATGAAAGTTGAGACATTCTCGTAAAGTAACTCTCTGACGTCTCTTCTGTTCATGCTAAAGTGCTCCCTATTCACCAGCCTGGATCATGTTTGCATTAAATGCACTGAGAAACGTCAGCGCTCGAGATCATCCTGACGACAGGTTAATGACCAGCTGCTCAATGCTCACTGATTTACAGTGAAATCACAGCAGGAGAGTGGACATGTTGTTTTACACTCTTGCAAACACACACATTCCTACATGAAGTCCTCTGTATATCTTTCCCACAATCCATAAGGACATGTAACCATGACTCAGGGCTGGAAAAATGAGCCAAAATCATGACTTAGTATTTTTCAACTGAATGGAAAACATGATACACATCCCAGCATTTTGCAGGGAGAGAAATAATGAATTACTGTCACAATGCCTGTATTTGAAATATTAGAATGAATCCAAAATTAATCATCCTCACACTTTCTAAAGTATAAAACCCTGGCAGCTGTTATGTTTACTTGGGTTGTAAACATCTTCTTTCACTTGGCAATATACTCTGAGGTTTCTTCCACATTTAACACATTTGGTCCAGACCAAACAAACTCTGATTCACTTTTTTGGAAAATGATGAAATGGTAATGAAAGCTCACTCTGGAGGGGGACATGTAAGTACATTATTGTCAGTATAGAGGATGAAATACTCCAAGACAGGGTAGCAAAAGCTTTAATAAATTTCCAGACACTTTTCATTGGAAGAAAGGGTGGGGGATCCAGGAAATATTCCCAATTGGAAACTTTCCATGGGAATTATGGAAATTTATGGGAATTTACTAGAAACTGGGGGTAATTTAATCAAACTTTATCATAGCCAGCATAAAAAAAAACACAAAAATGTTGTTTTGTCGTAGGCAGACATCCACGCAAATTATACAAATAAAAAGCATAACATTTTAGCAGTTTTATTTGTAAGTAGAACTTTATTAAGTTTTAATTATTTTGTTAAAAATCAATTTCATCTTCACCTTATGTCCACTGGCTCAAATGTGTGCCTTCAGTAGTTCAGGATTCTTGAAATCATCTGTTTATGTGATGGAGGATACAGTTCATGTAGGGGCTGTGGCCTCGGCATCCCTGCAGTCAGCACTGTGCTATGTGATTGATGCTAAAATACATTTTCCCAAACTATATTTAAAATCTCTGTTAAGGGCCAACCTTCAATTTTCAGTTTATTCACATATAATATCCATAAATTCCTGTGAATTCCCATGGATAGTTTCCAACTCTGAAAATTCCTGGAATTTTGCAACTCTACTGCCAGAGAAATAGGGATGTGAAGTTGTCACAGCAGTTACCGCTTCAATGCTATGATGTTTGTTTTCATGATGCTCTGAGCTCACTGCTTGCTGCAGTTGCGCTCAACAGAGATAGTAAAAGGACTAAGATGACTCACTCCACAAGAAATCAGCTCCAGAAAACAATGTCATGTCTGTGCATTTCATTTGAATTTTGGGATTATGTAGTTTAAGGACTTCCCAACTGTAAATCTATCATTGGCCATTTATTTCATTTAATTTTGTCGACCACTTGTTGCAGCTCTAATTTGTATAGACACTTAACTAAAGGGTAAGTTTAGAGACCATACTCTTATTTGATTTTATTTTATGCTTTCTTGTTCTTTTAGTAATTGTTTCATTTATTATTTACATGACCACAACAAGAAGCAGCATTTAGCAAAAGTAACAGTGGCAAGAAAAAAGTCTTTCTCTAAGGCAGGCCAGAGATGTTGAGCAGAACCTCATCCATGTTGAACAGCCATCTGCTGAGGCTGTGTAAGGGGTGTGGCAGGAGGAATACACTCACTGAATATCCACCTCCCATCAATGAGTGTCTACCTCGTGTATCATGCCTGTGTGACTGTGACAGGAGCAGCATAATCCACAGCTTGGACATTCTGTAACATCAATTAGAGCCAGTGTTGTTTTTTTGTGCAGTTTTACCCTATAAAAGTGGGGTAATTACAAAGCTTGTTCAGCTGTGCATCACCTAGGGTCTTCTCCTAAATTGGCAGTTTTATTTACAAGTGAGCTTTGTGCAACCCCACTTCAAAAACACAAACTGTCTCTTTAATGACATTGCCTAACCCTAAGTCTTGTTTAAATATATATGTCAGTATCCCAATTCCCAGTTCTCCTTCACCACAGCTTTCCTCGTCTACAGCTGTGAATTAATGGTCTTTTAGGTTTTGGAGGGGTTGCATTCTTGTCACAATTTCCTCCTGTCTAATTTCCCTCCTTCCACCCTAAGTAGACGACATAAATCAGCCCCATGAACGGCGTTTATTGTACTTAGGAGCGGTAGTTATTCTCACGCTCAGTTACAGAGCGAGGGCTGCTGACCAATAAAGGTTTTTCAAATGTAAGGAACACAGATCTGTTAAGGTGTGGTGTGTGGAGGTATTTGTCACCTCAGAGGAAAGGTCTCATATTGAAGCTATCACCATTAAAGCACAATTAGGAACTGCAGTCTGGATTTTTACACGTTTACATCCTCCAGTTGGCAGCCATCTTGACCGAGGATTGACAAATACTGTCAAACACTATATAATATCTCGCCAAAATATGTCTGATGAATTTTCTTCCTCATATCATGATTTTGTTGATATTGTATTGCTTTTTGTTTACTTGGCATTGATAGGATTTGACTAAAAATCTTTTTAATGCATCACTCTCAATGTCATAAGAACCCCACTGTAAGATAAGCTATAAGCACTTCATTTAAATGTTTAGCATGATTCATGGTCTTCAAACACAATTTAACTTTCTTACTTTAACCAAATAAAAATTTAATCTGGCTTCATGGTGTTTTAAGATCTTTAAACAAACTCTGAGCTGTCCCTGAAAAAGTATTTCAGGGGAAAGCTCAGGGTGAAACAATTGGGTTTAAAAATTGCGCTTTTTGTGTTAACACATGCAGATAGACAAATATGCGAAATTTTTCCCAAGTATTGTCAATTAAATGAAACAAAAAATTGCGTTGAGCTGAATAGTCTTTCGTTTTACTCAGAAAAGTTAGAACTGAGCTCCCTTTGTTTATCACAGGATCACAGAGCCAGCGGATGTGATAAAAAGTTGGTTTGCAGAGTGTGGCTAATGCTAATGTCAGCAGTGCTAGCCACACATGGCTGTTGTTTTGTCTCTAAGTGTGAAGTTTATATTTCTGCACATTACCTCATACAGAATATTATATTATATGCATCTTTAACAATTTAATTTATTGAAAACTTAACTGTACAGCAGTCGCACTTTTGTGATTTTTTTTGTAGCTGCTGCTACCACCACTGCTGCTAGCTAGCAGCAGTGGTGGTAAAGATTAGGTGTCAGTGCATCAAATTGAACTTTGACTCTACATAGGCCAAAGTTTTAAAGAAAAAGGCAATTGTGAAACATAACACACTTTTACCAGGTGCTCGTGGGCACCCTGTTGGCTACCCCTGGTCTTGATTATAACCATCCATGGAGGTTATACGGACCGGCCAGTCCAAACAGACCTTTAAAGACCAGCAGATTGGTTTCAGGATTTTGCATCAGTTGCTTCAGAATCATTCCAAATCTTCTGCCAGAGGGAGCTTAGCTGTATGCATATCATGTCCAAAAATCAGCAAAGTTCACTGACATGTTTGTTGTTAGATCATCCTTCATATCAGATGTACCAACCCTTACAGTCTTGCAGTACCATGAAGCCACCTCACTTTCTGGATCCTACAGTCAACACTCATAGTGAAATGAAAGATAGTCTATCATCACACCAGAAGCAAGGATGCATTCTGTCCTGATATTCTCTACACCTGGACACAAACTGGAACAGATTGGAGGATTGAATGAGTGAAAAGATGGATGGATGGAACAGTTCTGAAAAAGCCAGGCCTTATGTGAAAGCAGGGCAAAACATTGAGTGTCCAAATGTTCTCATGTCAGTCAATCTGTGTCTCATGTTATCTGTTTTTCTTGTTTATCTGATGGAGATACATCAGACCTTCACTCTTTGGCAAGGTATCATCTTCAGCCCTCATGATGTAAGAGTTAGCTGCATGGATGTGAGTGGAAGTATGTGATAAAGAGCAGCTCCTGTGATCTGTTTCATCACACATGTGATTTGATCTTAATTACTCCAAATGCCTTTCTCTGCCTGCTGCTGTCATCACAGGTAACCAAGAGTGGATTACAATTTATTTGCTGCTGTTTTTGGATGGCTAACTCTAAATTTTCTAACACACCATTGATAATATTTGGGACATTCTTGACCATCTTCAGTTGAAAAATAAAGATTGATGGAAATGTAGGTTTGAGTCCAGACAAAAATGTTGACTCATATTCATTCCTCTCATAGTCTGTTGTTTTGCACAAACTGTATTGAAGTGTAAGAAGTGTCTAGTGGCTGGGGCAGCAGGTTAGTGCTGGTGCCTTACAGCAAGAGGGTTGCTGGTTCGACTTCCCTAGTCAGCTGGGGCCTTTTGTGTGGAATTTGCATGTTCTTCCCGTGCATGCATGGGTTTTCCCTGGGTTCTCTTGTGTCCTTCCAAAGACCAAAAACGTGCTCATTAGGTTTCCCTTAGGTGTAAGTGGGTGTTTGTGTTAGTTAATAAATTTTTGCCTGTCTCTACATGTCAGTCATGCAATCGACCAGCAACTGGTCTTGAGTGCGTCCTTCCTGTCCCCCGTTGTCAGCCGGGATCGGCTTCAGCTCCGTGTGGGGGATAGGTGTCCAAAATCAATGCAATGCTCATGCTTTTTATTTATTCTATTTATTTATCCATTTGCTCAGAGGGGATTCATTTTTTTCTGTGAGAAAAGAAAAACAGATTGTTGCATTATCAGAACTAGAAAGCACTCAGAGAGTGCTCACATATTGCTGTTACATCCATAAGCAATAGTTCCATGATAAAGTTACCACCATAATATGATTCCTTGACCTGAAAACCCACACCTAGCACTCAGAATCATATTGATATTATTAGTTAGACAGTTATTGGGCAAAAACGATTGTTTGCTAATGGTGGTTATCTGGAGTAGATCTTAAGTGTTGGTTCATTTAATAACTTTGTAATATACAAATCATACCTGAGATGCCTAGAGACTGGCAGTCATTTGATCTGGTTTCCCCTTGACAGCACTGCCCCAAAAGGACGGGAAGAAAGAGCAAGTTCCAGCTGAGAACAATGGGTGTTTACTTACCTTTCTCCTGAGCATTTGGATTGGTATTGCGGTTAACTCAGCTCTTTGCCTTACAAAACAGTTATGTTACATCTTGTCAGCACAAACAGGAGGAGTTGTGGAAGCCAATATGACTGACAGGAGACAGAAGTGGTCTTAAGTGTGGTTTAGCATTACACACAATTCCGTAAGAGCAACTTCACATATGTGTGGCTGTGTGTTCTCAAGCACGTATGGAAACACCAGCAACATTCTGAAACATTTGTCAGCACAGCGTGGCATTTGATATGAGGAATGTCATGTGGTGGGAGTTGTCGATGCAGAAACTATGTCTATGTCAACTTTTTCAAACAAAAAATCTACCAGCATCAATAATGTAGTCAATAAGGAATTAGACTTAGATTCTTAATTGATAATGGCACTGGTATCAGTAAACCATGGAGATTATTTTTCCTGCTCCTGCAAGATCTGGCTCTCTCTTGTGTCATATAAAAACGAGAAAAAGAAAAAAACTGAGATCCAGACAGCCACCCCTGGGAGAGACCTCATTACTAATGTTTACATTTACAGTCTGAGCGTAAAGCATTACAGTTTGTGGTTTTTGGCATGAAGAACTTTGCTGTATGTTGCTGCTCAGTGCTGTTTGCCTACATGCTCTAGTACAACAGCTCTGCTCCAGCAGCTGTTAGATTTGATAGTCAGCCTTTCAGTTTTTTGGAAACCATGCAATTAGGTCATCAAACCAAATGTTTTCATTATGCTCAAATGATTGTCCAATGAAAATCTTCAACTCAAATTACCAGTCCAAAAAACTTTGAGTTGACTTGTGTTTGTCAGTCAAAGTAAGGATGTCTTGTATCAGTAGAGGATCTAAAGTTTAATGTCATCCAAGTGTTCTCTCACCTACAGTTTCCTCTGCTGAGTTACATTCATTGAAATTTCTCCCATTGTATACAGTAGGTCATTTCCCACGTCCTGAACCACCCTGTCTCCATCCCAATATAACTCCAAACCAGGAAGCAAACAAACAGCCAATAAACCATGGGCAGGAACGCTAACCTCTTGTATGCATCTTGTCTTCTTTAGTCCCATGTAAGCTTGTGGTCACCTTCGGCCCTGCTTTTCTCTGCTCTGCCCTCCACTCTGTTTGGTGTCATATACAATGTTATACATTTCTGTACCTCTATGATTCACTTTTCTTCTTCTATGGTGACCAACTGTTGACCTGATGCTCGTGCCCCCGGTTGTGACGTAATGACAACCTATTGAGGAAATTTACGTTTGAGAGTCCATGCATTGTGTTTTATTTTGAAAGTACCAGATCCTCCACACATTTGACTTCCTTTCTGGTGCTTTCTGAATAACGGTGAATTTACAAGGTTTGGAAGTGGCCATGCAGAAAATAGACCTGAAGTGAATCTCCAGCTGCCGCGCCGGAGCGTGGGCAGTGGAAATGCTCTGATGGACTAGAGTGGGAGTGAAGTGCTCTGCAGTACGATTCAAGACGCGACGCTTTCGCGTTATGTGGAAATTGGGGGTCAGACAGACCAGAACTGTCACACAGACAGAACGCTGTTCAGATGGTCTTTGTTGAACTTGTCAGTATTACATTTCTCCTCTAATTCAACAAGATCTTTTATGCTTTCCAAGTTATATAAGCCCTGTAGTGACTACAGGCATGCTCATTTGCATGATAAAGTACTTCTATGCACAAGACAACACAGTTTGTGGCATCAGGACTTTTCCCTCTCCTCTTGTGAACATCGTCAGTAGATTCCTAAATTGGCTGATTCCCCTGGTCCCTGTATAGGAATATGATGTCCTACCATTGTTGAGTTATTAGTTCAAGCCCAGAATAAGGCATTTTGGTGCAAAGAACTGCTGCTCATCGGGTATTTGTTAACAAAATGTACAACCGTACATGAAAATCCAAGTAGATCAGAAGTGTCTTGTCTTCCTTTGAAAATGTGCGGTGCGTTATGAAGTGCAAAATATGCCAACAGAGGTCTGGATTAATGAGCAACTGAACTCGTACATCGAGCGAGGATGGGGAATAAAAAAATCAACCTACAAAGCTTCAGCAATATGTGTCCTCGGGTCCCAAAGGCTGTTTGACTGTTGTTCAGTGGTAAACATGTCGCTCTCCCGGCTTTTTTTGTTACTTGTTGCTGGCATCAAATTCAAAATGGGGGAATTTTTGCCAAAACCAATGAATTTTGTTAATTTGAACATTAAATATCTTGTCATTGTAGTGTTTTCAATTGATTCAAGGTCAAAAAAGGATTAGCAAATCATTGTATTCTGTTTTCATGTACATTTTACACAATGACTCAACTTCATTGGACTTGGAGTTTTAACAATATTTGTTTAACACATGATTTTCCAAAGCTTGTAGTTGCTGAGAAGCCTGAATTGCACCTTGAATGTGCTGGGAAGTGCTTAAATTTGACCGCTTAAAAGGTGTTTGAACACTGTAGTTTACAAAAGCCATGCAGAGCCATAAATCATGTTTCTGATACATCCAACTTATGTGATGTTGACAGATCAGTGAAAATACTCTGTTATAACCCCAAATTACACTTTGTATCTTTCCGCTTTTATGCAACACTAACTTATTGTGAGCCTGCCAATAATTCAGTTACACAACCTCCACGAGCCGTATCAACACTGTCACTTACCCATCTGAATTCATTTATTTGCCCGGCCCTGTATTTACAGTGTCTGACAAATCCTGTAATTTGCATACATATGTTGTCTGGTTTTATGTGGTGTCAAGAGGAAATGGGTTCAGCCTCATCAGAGCAGATGTTTGATCGTGTCCATGTTTAATGGTGGATGGCAGCCTACCAAACACAAGCCCACCTGGCTGCTGAGCTGCGGCAGAGAGGAACACACACCTGATAATTTACTCTGTTTGTCTTTCTGTCTCTGCCAGAGGAGGCCTTCTCCGCTCAACACGAGAGTCTGAAGGAGGAGAAAGAATCTTTAACCAAGCTGCAGAAGGAATGCACCGCCAAGAGGTACGAAAGTGTGAACCTGTAATTAGCTATCACCTTATTTCTGCACACGAAAGCACTCTTTTTGGACTGCATTCATTCCCATCAGTCAGAGCCCTCGAAATGATAAGACTTAAATGTTATAAGATGACACCCCGCAGCTGCCTCCCACAGCGCTCTCTCAAAACAACAAGGATGTCTCATCGTATGGAGCTGCATATTTTTGTTTTCAACAGGGAGTTTGCACATTGTTCTTCAAGACCCACTGGCCTCTGTTTGCCTTGGCCTGCGGGGAGAAGTGTGCAGCGGGTGTCGACGCTGGATAGGACTTTGTTTGTGCTAGAAGTACCTGGCAGGCGGAGAGGGTAGACCAGAGGTCCAGAGAGGCCAGCTGAGGCCAAGAGAGCCGGCTCACAGGAAATTAACGCTGACAGTTGTACATCTGCCTAACATCTTCTTGGAAACATTGGTGCTGTTAGTGAATCTTTTTATGAGTGAATGTCTTTTTTTAATTTAGCTTTTTCTAAACTTCTAGGTGGGAAAATGTTAGTTAATCATACACAGAATTTCAGGCCAAAAGGGTCAATGTATTTTTAGTTGTAGTATTTTGAGTTGTCCTGTCGTATGGAAATATATCGATTAAATGGATTTGAATTATTTTCTGTAGAAGATTGAAAAATTAAAAATCAAGATTTTTTTTCTTGACTCACTCCAATTGTTGTTGGATGTTTGAAAATATAAATGCTAAAAATGTACAGTTTCCCTGATGGACAGCCCTCTTAGGTTTTGCACAAGCACTTTTATAGGCTTGTATTTGTTTCTCAAATGAGATTAAATATTGATCTGAGAGTTAGCCTTCAGTGTTTCTGTGACAAACCTGCCTACGTTTGAACTACATAATCAACATTTTTTGACACACTTGAACGCTAAGAGGGGAATTCTGTTTGGTTTGGGACTATATTTTGACAACATAAAGGGAGGTTTTTTATTTTTATATTTTTTAATGGGGAAAAATCTATGAAAATCATAAATTGAGTGTTGTGGAAAAAAACTGGGGATTAAATTTTTAGGCCAAATCGCCCAGTTTACTTTGAACACACGGCAGGGATTTAGGTTGCCAACAAAACAATAATGCTCAATACTTTTTTAATACCATGTTCATCAAACGATAGCAAATTTTACAAACAGATCTATTTTTTTTTTTTACCCAGGGCTGCAAAGAACATAAAATAAATGCTTCAGAACAGTGATTTTGCCTCACAGCAAAGGTAACTTGTTCAACCCACGTGTTGGCCAGGGCCTTTCTGTATGGAGTTTGCGTGTTCACAGTCGGGCAAATTCAGGATTTGAGGCAGCGCCGTTCCTCAGTGTGGCTGGGCAGACAGTAAGTAATGTGTGTCTTGAGCCCGCCCATCTCTCCAAGCCGCAGGTGGCGTGCACGTCTGTAGAAGTCTGGCTGCTTGTGCACCAGATGAATTGGATCATGCTTGATGTGAGGAAACATCATACATTGCCTCTTGTAAAATGGTTGGGCTTGAGTCTCAAACCTCAAGTCCGAGTCGAGTTTGAAGATATCTCTTGGGGCGACTAAGTGAGTCTTAAACTTGAGTCCTCATTTCTTGTGTAGTATGTGAAGCATGGACCATGTCATGCTCTCTTTCACTCAATCAATTCAATCCAAAGCCGTAGCTCATAGAGAGTTGACCTAAATATTACAGCCTTGCACATTTGATTTGAAGGTCCTGAGGTGTAATGATGGGAGCTTCATTTGCACTGTGAAAAGGGCTTAACATGTCTGCCAGACATCAAGGAGAGTGTTATTTTAGTTCTTGCTTTGAGATTTACATTAACTAAGCATTAGAAAGAATAAATGAACAGAACATTTTATTAATATGGTTAAGGTTAATCAGCTTTTTTTGTCACAGGAATCATTTTCTACAATCAATATCTACAGTAGTTGCAGCCATTTTACCTCATCTTACGTACATGAGTGACTTGTTTTTATTTCTAATATGATAGTGGCATGTTTTTTTAAAGGGGTTGAACAGAGATGGCACCCTAAACTTAACCAGTCAGATGAAGGGATGGCTCGGACAGATCCGTCATCTCAGATCAAAAAACCTTTAACAAAAATCTGTTTCCTCTTTCAGTCATACAAAGCAGCTGCAAACTGTCAGAGGGGACCGATAAGAGACTGTTAGCCACAAGAAAAACCAAAAAGGAAATCCAAGTGAAAGGCGAGGAGCGTAGATGGGAGGCTGCTTCACATTTAATAACAATTTTCTCCACAAAATGTCTTTTCATCTGCATGAAATGATGGGCTGTTACCCACAAGTCATAGTGCAAGTGTTGTACAGGACACCCAACGAGAGAAAATCAGCCTCGCACTCCATTCATATAAAAGAAAGACACCATCTGTGTTAGTCACACAGAATCAGTCACAGAAATAACTCTGCTTAAATCCCAAAGGAGTCGTGTTATATTTACTCCCTAACACACAAGGGGTAATATTTTACAGCTGGATGACTGTTAAAGATGCGAATGATTCCTAGTTTCATTTAAATCCAAATTTCTCCTCAGTGAAGTGGTTTTCAAAGTGTGAGACGGGCTTCCCCTGGGAGGCACAAGAGGACTTCAGGGGAGGCACTGAATGAGAACAAAAATGAGATGAAAATGTTCTGCCCAACTAAACAGAAATAAAATTTTAGTGCAATGTGAATCAGCGGAGACCAGAGCAAGAGTGCAGAGTGTAAGCTAGCAATGTTTTATCACTGTCAGTGAGGGTCTCTCTGTAGTTTCTGCTCTTACCGCTGAGTTACTGACAAGCTATGAGCCTCTAACTCCGGCTTGTAATTTCAGACTGCTGTGACAAGTTTAGTTAAGATGCTGCTGCTGTAAACGTCCCTGTATCCTGGTAAACTGTTTCATCTTCAGCCCTCCAACAAACTAAGACATGAGGACATTTATGTGAGAGTTTATAGGAAACTAAATGTGGATATCATCTAATTGGAAACTCATTTTTTAACAGAGTGACATTCAACATCATGTGGCACAATGATGTTCTTAAAAGGCAGGCTCACTCTTTGACACTTGTAAAACCACTGCTCTAAAGCACTCGTAGCAGTGAAATCTACTCATTAATAAGAGATCTGTTCACAAATAAGTAATTAAACTTTTGATTACAGCATATTTTTATAAGGGATACTCCATGTTCTTAAAAGTTACTGTAATATTTATATTTATATTAATATAGACAGTGTTGCTTCTATCACTCCCTTTTTCATTGACCAAAAGTTTATTATTTGGTACATAAGGAAAAGAAGCAAGCCCAACATTTGTCTACAAACGGAATAATTCTAGCTCAGTTTACCTCCTCCACAACAATAATACAGTGTTTTTTCATCAAGTAAACCAATCATTGTAGCCAGGGCTTGTATCCTTGTCAAATACTTAAACTTACTCTTAAGGTGGATTTTCATTCAGCTCTTTTTCTTAATAGTTTGTGGTTCCTAAAAGCATAAATGTTGATTACAGCAGAGAGGCCCTGTGTGATGAGAGCTGCAGACTGCATAGGCATGTGTAAAAACTGCTGGTTTCATCTGATCCTGAAGTATCCTGAAGTGATTTTTTTGTAGTCCCACTCTTGTTTCATCCAGTGAGACAACATGAGCTCATGATTTACGCACCTGTATCAGTGCGTAACATGTGTATCTTTGTTCCTCCAGTTTTCATAGCAGCTAACTACATTTGTCATTTAGACCTGTTGACTCTCCATTCGCAGAAGTTTCTCATGTGTGTAGTGGGAGAGTGGACAAGTATTCCCAAGTGACTTAAATAATCAGTTTCACATTCGCTGCAACATCATCCATTTATCATATTAAATGGTATTTTTTTCCTCTTGTGAAGCCTTTGTAGCTGGTTGCTGTGCACCTGGCAGAAGGACACCTAGGCGATGCCCCACAGTGCAGTAGGGCGAAAACAAAGTGGCTTGATAGTGGAAGAGTAACTTTTTTTCTATGTATTGAACACAGTGTACAATCCCCCTAGGCTTCTTTTGTGGCTTGCGTTTACACGGAGACGCTCTCACCTGAAAGGCAAAGGTTTTTCCTTTGCGTCTTCAAAAACGATCTGCATTCAAACGGAGACTCGAGAACAACTGAAAACGCTGTAGCGTGCATGTCTGGACAACAAATCTGTCGGGACAACAAATCTGTCTGGAAAGTTTTGTCTGGATAACAAACCGAGCACGGTAAGCATCACACATGCTACTCTGTAGACGGCCAAAGCTGTTGTTGTTCCTGGTATGCGCACGCAGCCTTCATGTGAAAAAGTACTGCGCATGCGTAGACGTCAGCGTTTCCCCCTGAAACGATGAATCCTGTTTACATGAGGCCGGGTGGCGATGCGTTTGAAAACTCTCTGCCTTGGGCCCTGGTTTCAAAAGATTGCGGATTCAAGCACTCCGGGCACTGGTCTCATGTAAACGGGAGGCTAAAACGCAATGAAAACTCTTCGGATACGGCCGAAAACGGAGTCGCGTGAACAGGGCCTAAATTACACGAATTTGGTGGCCCCATGTGAAGTGATATATAGCTTTAGCTTTCATGCCAGCACTTTAGCCCAATTCCTACTGCCATTTTAGGGCTTAATATTTACCCTCCTGCGACATTTCGCCTCCACTGTGAATGTCCTGGAGATGGAATGGAGGGGATGAGTTGACCCCTCATTTCTCCAGAGGTAGTAACAGATGCATGATTTTGGAGAGAGAGAGGCACGAGGACTCAAAGGCGCTGTGAGTGAGTGACTCTGCCTTTGTGTGTATGTGGGGGCACGCGTCATGTCACTCGCATCCAAGCCGTATTGTAGTGTTAACCAGCACAGATGTTACAGCCTCACGGATTTAATGTTATTGTCTTGAGGTGTAAATTTAATGGAGCCTCATTGCATAAAAAAATAAAAATCCACGCAGGTCAATTTTATTCCACACAAAAATTCTCAGGAATTGAAAAGGGAATCGTTACGAATCAGATGGATAAGCAGAGTTGTTAATGCCATTGGTATCAACAATATATTATCAATTCCCATCCCTAAAGGCAATTGAAGGCAAAATAGTGCAAGTAAAGAGTAGGTTTACAGAATGCAGCCCTTAGCACACGTTTATGTTTTTTCAATAACCTTTGGCCAGTCAAAGCAGGCTTACACACTAGTAATGCAATTATGCGGCTTTTTTTTTTTTAATTTGTGGCTGATTTTTGTGAAAGTTTGCATCAGGCAAGCCCACATTTGACCAATGAAACACTTGATGGCACAACCTGTACAACACAGTCAAAATATTAAACATTGCAGACCACTTGTATGTGTATTTGTTTCTCAGCACCTTGTTTTATTTGACAACATGCAGAAAAGCTACAAAGATAATGAGTATAAAGCAAATGTGTGGAGGAAGATTTTATGGAGCTTGAGGAATTTGTCCTGAAGCAGCAGCACAGTTTCAGGATCTATATACAAAATCGTTAATGGCATTAATATCAATAAAATCATTTCAGTTCTCATCACTAGTAAGGATTGACCTCACCATTGAGTTGTACAAACATCCATCGGCTCACTGATTAAACATTTGTATCAAATATCAAGGGAACATTTCTTGCCCATTTCTTCATTGCATCCTTGTGAGCAGGATATTACACGAGTGCCCAGAGAGAGTATCTTTAAATCTGGCACACGAAAACTTCAACACAATAAAGAGCAGATTGATTTTAGTTGTGACGGCTCGTACTGTAGGTCTCTGCGACCTCATGTAAACCTATTCCTGAGTGAAATTTTGAAGGAGGGCTGGTGAAAGGTTGGTCCAAAGATGAAAGGTTAGTCTGCAGCTTGGCCCTGGTGGAAATTCTCACATGTCTGCTAATTTTTCTTTCATTAGATCAACTTTAAATCCCATCCTGTGTAGAGAAACACAACCATCGTCCAGTCTTAGAGGCAGGTGTTTTCTTTCAGGAATCTTATCTGTGCTCAGTATTTTCACTCAATATATGAGCATAACCAAAATTAAGTTAAAAACTCAAATGCTCTATGAAATCACATGTTAGAATCCTTCAGTTTTGTTTAACCTTTTATAGATTTTCCTCCTTCCTGTTTCCATAATTACACAAACAAAGGTTCACAAAATCTGCTCAGCTAGATAAAACTAATACAATGATTAACTTTCTGAATGTATACTTGTACTTAATTTTTAATGTATGACTAGTATATGTTCTTTTTTTTTAGTGTTTTATGGACCCCAGGAAGAGTAGCTGCAGTAAAGTGCCAAAGCTAATGGGGATCCTAATAAACAATGAATAAACAAAACCATGATAGTTACCTCTGCCAAGGAGGTTATGATTTTGCTGCCGTATGTTTGTTTGTCCGTTTGTTTTGTCTGTTTGTAAGCAAGATCACACAAAACTACTGGAGGAATTTTGCTGAAATTGTCTGGAGATGTTGGTAATGGCCCAACTTATAAGTATAAATTTTCCTTTGTGCCACAAGCAATCAATGCAGTCAACTTGCAAAATTCTTAATTGCACTGCCCAGGTGGAACGACCTATTTAATCCTTGTTTTATATAGACAACAGGTTCCAACCACGTCCTCACTTCTTTTTATAATCTTTTAAACCCTTTGATTATTTCGTACTTCATTGGGGGTTGTTCATGTCAAGTTTGGCTATGTTGTACACTGCGATGTTGTTTTGTGTAAATGCTATTTATTTGTTTGTAGCTGTTGTTGTTGGATGTGCCGTCACTGCAGACAAAATTTCCCCTGGAGGGACAATAAAGGCTCTGAACTGAACTGAACTGAACTGAACTTAAAAATGATTAGATGTTGGTGGTGATCCAGATAACAACCATGAGCAAATGATCATTTTTGCTCAATAACCAACTAACTAATGATGATATTTACATGATATTATGATGGTATTCATCCTTTCATTGCCTGACTTTCTGTTTGGACCAACGTTGCTCTATCACATCATCCTGCCAAAAACCCCTCTCATAAGTGTTTAATATTTCCATCACCTTCTATTATGTTAATGTCATACAGTGAGTCCCTGTGGAGCAGCCTGGATGATCTCTCATGTTTGCTTCTCTTCAAACTATACTCCCTCCTCTTTCTGATCTGTTCTTTCTCTTGTTGCTCCTCTGATGTCCAGCAGTTTCTGTCTCCTTATGTCGCCCAATTGCTAACTGTGTCCTCCTGTCTGGTTTTGTCTCCTCAGGGAGCAGTTCCTCAAGTCCAATGCCCAGCTCACTTTTCGCTGTCGTCAGCTCCTCTCTGAGCTCTCCTACATCTACCCCATCGATGTGGTGAGTTGACCTGTTGGTGCATTAATTGCTGATAGAAATCCTCTGCTTTAGATTAGTTTAGATTAGATTAGATTAAATTAGATATATTTTATCCCTATTTATCCCTTTGGAAGACTCCCTCAGGGAAATTAAGATTCCAGCAGAACCATTTATAGCAGATCAAAACTCTTCATTTTATGGGTACACATATATGCATATATACATATATAAAACACACATGTACATATATACACAAATATATACGTCCAACACCCAACGTGAATCCATATAGCTAATCATGAATCCCTCCATCATGGCGGCAAGAAAAAACCTTCTGTTAAGCAGCAGGAAATCTTGAATGTGGACCCCAGTCTCATGATGAACAGCAAATCCACTCAATGCTGTGTTGGGTGTGTGGGCGAAGGAAGGGAGGTAAGAGGAGACAAGTGGACTAAAGTAAGAACTAAAGCTAGTGACAGATCCATGAACCAATCATAGACCTGTCTTCATCATATTTATTTCCACTGAAAACAGATTTATTAGAGGTTAGCCTCTTGAGATGCAACATCTCGTTTTCAGGAGGGTCCTCATGTCTGTATGATTGTGGTGATAATTTTGCTGATGCTGTTGATATGCTCCTTAAACATGTATCAATAAAGTAAGGATATGCACTCCCTGTCCCCTCCACCACTTCTCCGAGTCTAGCAGGACATACTACCTGCTGAGAGGAGCATTAGTGTTATCCTGATGCTATCAGGGTTGTGTATATGAAAAGGGCTCTGGTGACTGCCAATCCAAATACAGGAAAGGGCTCCTTTTTTTCCTGTAAAGGTAGTTTTGGGGCATTTTTGTCTGTTAAAGTTCTTTACATCTCAGTTCTGTTTGAGTTTCTTTAATATCTGGAGGGATGTGCAAAAGTGTTGTCAACAACAGAACGATACCCAAAACCACAAGGTATTTTTTTTAACTTTCTGCTCCTTTACTTTTTTATATTGTATAAAATTTTGAGAGGCAAATTTTAAGCTGTGGGGATACTGATGTGGTCCTCGGGCTGCCAGTTGATGATCACTGCTATAGATCCTCAGAAAGTCTTGGAAAGTCTTTAATCTGACATCTGAAGATGAAGACCATGTAAAGTCCTAAAAGTCTAGTTTTTACCTGTGAAAGGTCTTACAGTTTAGATGCCATATAAACTAAGATCATCTTTATCAATCTGTGTTTCCTGTTTTAAGGACTGCTTAAGGAAACACAGGAAAATAATCCTCATCAGCAATAAAAACCTTACACAACAGGCATTGTGTAAGGTTTTCTCTCCATATGCATGCATGCACTCATTAATGTCACTATCACTTTCTTTTCCTTTTACAAGGTAATGTGATGGGATAACTTGTCATTATATATTATTATCACATTCAGCACCTTGGCTTGATCTCAATTCTGCAGTGCAAAAACCATACTGATTTTCCTCTATTTGGGTTTTTAAAACTCTTTAACAGTCTTTAATTTGTGAAAAAAAAGTGCATATGAACCCTGTTTAAAAGATCTGTCTCTGCTCATGTTAAAGCTTGTGTCTTCTTCTGCTATCTTATAATTGTCTTTAATTAATGCCATTATTTTTAATCCACAGGCTAATCAGTCAGATTATGTCATCTGTGGAGTGAAGCTGCCAAACTCTGAAGACTTTCAAGGTAACTTACGTTAATGTTTGCGTGTTTCCATGTAACGAGGAGGTTAAACAGTAATGATTAATGCTGAACAAATGTTTGAGCCCATCCTTAATTCACACTGTATGTAATTATTTTTGAAGAAAAGCATTAAAAAATGTAACATGTCGATAGTGTATGATCTCATAGATTCAATATGTATGATATCACACTTTTGGCTGCTGTAGGTGCTAATTTAACATCAGTGATTATAGCCTCTCACGTGCTGAATTGACATAATTTCATAATAACAGGTTAATTTAATGCAGAACAGACATAATGACATAATTGTTTCATCAGAAGGGGTGAATGATTCTACAAGCCAGGAAAGGACTACTGTTTCATGTCTGCAGCTTTTCTTATAATCTAAAATATAAAAATAGACACGTTAACAGCCAGCGTGACCTCAGATACACTGACTAAGATGATAATGGTCGTCCTGCAGCAAACAGTCATTTCAGTATAAGAGACTTGCACACACGCACGTACCATCATGGGTGTGTTTTTTTACCTCAACCTGAAATGTTGTATTTGTGATTGCACAATGATGAATCTGTAACACGGTTAATTCATGTTGCAGTGATGGTCAGGGAATGATAAATGGAGGTTAAGTTTGCTGAAAAGTTACTACACTCAATGTATGTTTACAGAAAATCGACACATTAATAGAATAAAAAAATCATATAAGATTTTTCAGGAAGTTAATAGCAGTTCTTGTGTCGCGCCACATTTTTACGCTTAATTTGTGGATTTGTACATTTAATCTCTGCTCTAAGGCCTACAGTCATTTTCAGAAAGCCTAATTATGTCAATAATCCACTTGATCAATATATTTCAGTAAAAATAAACATAAACCCAATGTGTTTTTAAATTTCCTTTTCATGCTGCTTGTCATCCTTTCTGTTTTAGAGCAGTTAGACAACACATTGCACTCAGTAAAGCTTTAATCTGAAAAGGGATGGAAATTGATTTTATTAATATCAATGCTATTATCGATTCTGCTTATTGATCCGATTATGAGAGTTTTTAGGTTTATAATAAGTTACAAAGTTCTGATGCATCCTCGTACACTACGTGTGCGAGTTAGTCGGCCATCTTTGACCACCTGTAGACTGATAAATAAATAACTATGTGGTGCAAAAACATGATTTGAGTGTTAAGTGTAAAAAAGTGTCTTTGCTTGTTTTTTTTATTCTAATTGAAAGGTAAAAAAGAACCATATTCAGATATAAAAAGGCTCATTGATCATTGATCTGTGTGTGAAGTTTTGTGAGATTCTGTTATGTAGTTTTTTTTTTGTCTCCATCTGCATCATCACTGTATAAATAATCTGATAGCTCAGGTTGTCTTGAAAAAGAGGTTTAACTTGATTGTGCTTGAAAGACTTGGAGTTGAACTTGCTTTATTAGGGAAAACAATCAAGGCTAACTACAAGATAGGAGAAATGGTATTGATTTTAAGCGTTAAACAGTAATACCTGATGCATCTAAATTTTAGAGTCTTAAAGAAAGAATTTAGACTCTAAGGAAAATATGAAACCAGTTTGGCCTTTTGGATCTGAAATTCCAGAGGAAGCAATCAAAATTGTTTTTGCATTTTTGTGTTTTTTTGTGCAGCTATTGTTAACTCTAATGGGCTGTTTATAGGAGTTGTTTACTTATCCCACAGTATTCAAGAGTCATGTCCCTCAATTATTGGATCTTCCAACATCCAATTCAGAACCAGCCACAAAAACCACAGGGTAAATATCAGAGTAACAGAAAATTCCTACAGATCATAGAAAATTAAGTTTGTTTCCAGACGTTGGCGGCACATATCTCCTGTTATCATGCTGGCATGTTGGGTTAAAAAAATGGTTCCCCAGTATACGGTGTGATGAATGGGATTTTCTGTCACAGCGAGAGAAACTTGATGACTTCATGACCCCTCAGATGAATTGAATTATTGAGCTTTGGTGTGTAGCACTTGTCTAGCACAGAGAGCACACTGTCCCCCTCCTCACAGCTGGTGAGATCCCTTGGGCTTCTGAAGCCATAATTCAAATCTGACCCCCCGTGTCCCGCTTCACCTGTTAACATCTCTTAAGAGAGCAGTGAAGTGCAGACCAGTGACGGACCACGTGTTTGTTTGCAGCTATCACTTGTTCCCATAAGGTGGAGGCCTGTGTCTTCTGCCTCCCTGTACGACACAGGCAGACACTTAACAGTGAGTAATGACTGAGCATGTGCAGTGGATGGAGTTCAAGGCCTAACAGAAAAAAGCCTAATGCATCAAACTCTAACTCCTCTCTCGTGGTCTCTTTGTTTGTGGCTCGAGTTTGTGTAACATGGAGATAGAAGGTTTTCAGGTAGACATTAATGGATTAACTCTAACTGCTTCACACACCCTGAATGGTGGTTTAGCTTCAGTTTCATATTTTATTTTAGTTACATATCTTTCAATAAAATTTAGAGTAAACAAGTTCACAAATTTGTCATTTTCTTTAATTCTTACTCTTAATTCAAGCTGATCTGTGTTGAAAGGTTGTCAGTGCAGTAATCCCCCCGTATGGGTAAAGTGGTTTGTGTTAAACTTGCATTTTATTTTGGGATGGTATGATATGCTTATAATTAATGGATGTGTTCACAATTGTTTAAATTTTGCAGAGAATGAAAAAAAAAAGATGTTCTGCTCATTTTAGGGTTGGAACTTGGAACTGATTTAGGGACAAGCCTGATTTATTTCTCTACTGAGCTCATCGAAGAGAGAAAACCCAGAGAGGAGCAAATAGCAGATTAATGTGAAGGGCTCCAGTGTGTAAGGGAGTTTTCATAGAGGGTAGAGCCAAACCAAACAAAGCCAAACAACAGTTTGAACAGCACAGGTCATGTTGAAAAGAACTTGTTCAAAATCTCTTCTAAAAGCTGAAAAAGGGAGTGAAAATGCACATTTAAGCAAACATATTTTTCTATCCTTTAAGGATATGTTGGAGACAAATGATCTCCATTCCTCCTGTGAGGAGCATTTTTTGTATAAGTACATTATTATAAATACTCTAATTTCAATTAATGGAAGAAAATACATATTTTTACGGTAATAAAATGTAGGACATCCATGTATGGAAAAATATGACTTTGAAAGAGAAATCTCGCTTTGGTCATTTATTTATTAGGTGATTTATTTTGGCATAAATTGGGTCAATATTTGTTTGTGGGTGGAGTTCTGTAATAATAGAGGGTGGGAGGCACAGGTGGGATGTTGATTTTTCTTCGACTGTTTGTGGAGCTTGTGGGAGTTTCATGCTGAATGATTTTGATAGTACTTTAAGTTAGATTTTCCAATGTTGGCTGTGGATTTTTTCATAGCAATTGTTGAGTTTTTGATTGAAATAAATGGAGAATTAAAGGATAAGTTCGGTTTTTTGACACCTGGACCTTATTTTTAGGATTAAATACGCTCGTAGACTCACCCAGACAATTTTGGCGGAGCTTGGAGCCGTTTTCGAGCAATTTAGATCCATCCGACGGCGTTTTTTTCTCATGCCATAGTAGCAGACGGGGCCAGAAATCGAAGCCCCTAAATTAGACATTATCTGCTGCGAAACTCACTCCTCCTCTGTTGCCATTGCCGTGCAATGTCCACCACAACACCACCAGTTAGCCCCCATTCGTGGACGTGCAGTGGTTGCTTGTTCTCTGGCCAGCTGTCCGGCTCTTTCCCTCTGCATCCTCCTTTCAAATAGCTCCTCGTCGGTATATTCTGGCTCAAAACGGTACGGGCATCCATTATACTCAAAGTCATCAGACACTTCTACATTGGATAAATATTCCGCCATGTTGCACAAAAATAGCCGTATAGCCGTGTAGCCTAGCAACAACAGCGGCTCTACTCATGTTCTTGTCTATGATGTCACCAAAAGTTACCCATCCTTGTAAAGCCCCGGATGACCATAACAATGAAGTTGAGCTGACATGGTGATAACACTGGCCATTCATTTATAAAATGTAGCTGAAATGAGCGAGTTTCGCAGCAGATAATGACTAATTTAGGGGCTTCGATTTTTGGCCCCGTCTGCTACTTTGGCATGAGAAAAACGCCGTCGGATGGATCTAAATTGCTCAAAAACAGCTCAGAGCTCCGCCAAAATTGTCTGGGTGAGTCTACGAGCGTATTTAATCCTAAAAATAAGGTCCAGGTGTCAAAAACCGAACTTATCCTTTAAGTCAACGGGTCTGTGAATAATATGACTTATTGTGAACACACATCAGAAAGATTGTCTCCAGGGATCAGTGCCATTTAAATTATTGTACAATAATTGCCACCACACCCCGTTTTTGACCATTGTCTTTGTTTGTGTGAGGTCTTCACCTAAGAAAGGTTGATCAAGTTTCATGCTGTCTGAAAGTGCGTTAAAGTCGGTTCAGAAAAGCCCACAGGGGAGGATAGTCCACATTATAAAGACCAGGGTCAGGGTCAGTGTGAGTCCTAATCCTCCCGAGGGTCAAAGTGAAACCTGGTGACACCTCAACACTTCTTCACATTGAGATAAGCTTTCACTGTCAGCTCAGCCTGACATCATATGAACAGTCTCACTTTGCACCCTGAGGTGTCACTTATAGTTTTGTGTCCTTTTGTTGACCTGTTGGTGCGATCCACAGGCACCCCAAGGCCAGGAAGCTGTTTAGGACTTAACACAGACAGCCTGCCCTGCATCATTATCCTCTCTACAGTTTTAAAGATAAAAAACACATCATGAAGGATTCTTCCCCTCACCATTGCCGTCGTCTATTATTTCAAAGCATGGAGATTAAAACCGCGATGATTTTGTAAGCCTGCCTCGAGCTGTGTCCTGCTGCTGCTCGAGAATGTGAAACCACTTAGCGTGTTGTCTTGAAACCATTTCTCCAGACAGTCAGAACTGTTCACAGAGGGTCCAGATCCCCTCTCTTTAACTTCTCTGGACCCAAAGAGGATAGTTGGATGTGATGCATGAAGGTTTTGTATCATTTTTCCCACATGAATGCAGCATTCCTCCTTCTGTGAAGAGTGGGTTTCAGAGCCACGTCTGGTCGGATGTTTGTACTCTGTGTTTGGATTCACAAGATGTGGACATGTTCATGTAAACAGAACTTATTTTTCCATGTAATAAAACTACAGTTCAAACCAAACACATATTCTGACTGAGTGCTTTGAAGATGTTGGTGTAATAAAATACTGACTCTCTGATTGAGGTGCTGCTGGTTTTAATTTAATTTATGTAAGATCATAGCTTTGGTTGAGGCTGGGCAGTATGGAACATAAACATCTCATCTTTTTTTTTGCTTAATGGTGATACAGAACATGAATCTTGTCAAGAAATGAAAAAGGATTGTCACAATACCAAAATATCAGATATAAAATATCAATTCTCAGTCTCCGTCTCATATATTGTATTTCCTTGAACAGGGAGTCATGGTCGGGTCGCGACCAGCCCCATATTATGACCTGGGTCTTGGTTTGAATGAGCAAACAAAGCCGGCTCACATTTAATGGCCGAGGTGTTACCAAAGATTAATATGAATCTTTATTACAGCCTTTTAAAAATGTCTAGTGGCAAGCTAAATGTAACATTGCACAGCAGCTGGACCTGCCTGATTCAATGTCTGGAATCAGACTGATCCATCATACCAAGCTCCAGCCTACAATTGTGAGCTGCCCAAAGCAGGACGGCCCAATCAGAATCCTGTAAAGCAGGAAGAGGAATGAGCTATGAGTGCAATGACAGCAGGAAGTGACTGCACGTACAGGGATTAGCATAGAAACTAACGGCTTCAGTGGCAGTGAAGTAGCGCTTGCCTATGACATTATCTGATTGGTCCATAATAGTTGTTGATTGACTGAACGATTGTCCAAGCACCTGCTAGATAAGCCTCTGAAGGGTTCTGCCCTTGGCAAGCTCTTTCTATTTGCTCTTTCCCTGATGAACTACTGAAAAATATTGAACGGTCCATCTAGGGGTGAGTAAAAGCAAAAATAAAGGATTCTCCTTTACAGAAAAGACTCAGTCAGAGGCCATTGTGTTTTCATTTTTAACTACACAGCTTTAGAGGAGATTGTATTTTGCCCTAAATCAGATTCACAAATTAATTTGTGATGACTGCTAGAGTATGTTCACGATCACTATTGTTCAGAAACTATTCTAGTTTTCATATTGTGTACCCCTGAATTACCTGTATTCTCTCTCTGTCTGAGACGCTCTGTTAGAGCTCCTGCCTCTTCAATGTCCCCTTCCCTTCGTAGGCCGAATCCACTCTGATTGGTTGACTGGTCTACTCTGTGGTAATCGGCAGTCCAGTGCTGCGATTCTGCATTCATTCTACTGTTTGAGCTCTGCACTGGGCTTGTTACTGTGAGCCAATGGCCACTGACATGGGAAGAAAGAGGTCCTGATGCAGCAGACTTTCCATCTTGTTTATACAAGTGCTCTTTTATGTGGAGCAGATATGTTAAACACACTAAAGGGCAACGGTGCAGCTTTGGCTACACCCTTGGGTGCAGCTTTGTTTTCCCGGTCACACATTGTCACACGTGATACTCCCACACCAAACAAACCCTGTACTCAGACAGTTTTCTCACTCTTTCTAAGATGGTCTGGCGGTGCTTCTGCCATTTAAAGGCCTCCTTCCCTACTTGGGCCAAGTCTGCTTTAATTGGTTGACCAGTCTGTTCTGCTGTAATTGGTCAGGTCAGCACTGCTCTGTGCCATGTTGTTAGTGTCTCTGCATTCATTCTACTTTTTGCTCAGCACTGGCCACCGCTGAAATACTGTCAGTTTGAAATCACCCAATGTATGCCCAGCTTCAACACACAGTATTAGGCAGTTTTTCAGTTTTTGATATTAATTGTAGACCAACACCACAGAAATCTAATTGTACAAAATCACTTTTCTGAACATTGAGGTTGTTAAAAGTTACTTTACTTTTGAAACCATGGTTTTTTAAAATGCTAAAGTCTCCACTGTTGAGCGTGGAGCCACCTACTTTTTCAGTGCAGAGACTTTGTCTCTGCTGAATATAGATTCAATCAATCAATCTTTATTTGCATAGCGCAATATTTGTCTTTGTTTAATATAAATTTATTTAAGGTAAGACCCTTGAGACATGGCATCTCATTCTCAAGAGGGACCTCGTGTCTGTATGGTTGTAAAGATAGTTACTATGACTTTATATTATCATTACAACCAGAGATCAATCTAATAATAAAATTAATACCTATAATGAATATCATGTGGAGAGGAATAATTTTCCCCATTCAGACTTTGCAAACAGGTTATCTTGTGCTCAGCAGGCATATTACTAAACCATGTCAATATAAATTAAATTACAGTTTAAAAAAAATACATCAGTCTTTCTTGAATCTTGATATATTGCCCAGCCCTATCAAAAAAGTACAGCATGCTTGTCTGTCTCATGAAACAATACCTCAGTGTTTTGATTGGACTCTCCTGTTTATTTTCTGCCTTTCAGCAAAGGATGATGGGAGCGTGGCAGTCGCCCTGGGTTACACGTCGCATCTGGTCTTGATGATCTCGTGCTTCCTTCAGGTCCCACTGAGGTACCCGGTCATCCACAAAGGTTCACGCTCCTCCATCAAGGACACCATCACCGATAGACTCACTGAGAAGGAGAGAGAGTAAGTACAACCAGTGTCCTCAAAAGAGAATAAAAATACATTAGACATCAACATAGTTATTTTTGTTATGCTGTAGTTTTTTGTTTTTGTGCTATCACAACACGTGATTAAAACTTCAACACAAAACAAACAATGGGGACACCTGTTCCTCTACTACAGCAGCAAATATGAGTAAAGGGTGAACAACATATGGTAGTATCTTGCACGTGCGTTGGCAAGGTATTTGTTTGCTGCCAAAATGTTACAAATGTTTGTGTGTGATTTGGGCAGTGCTTATTCTTCTTTTTTCTTTTCATGTCTTGCCTCACTCTCAAGTCTGTGACATGCAGATAGACACCATTCTTTCAACTGTGCTGCAGTAACAAGGGAGAAATAGGCAGAGCTCGCCCACCGGGAATTAGCCTAGCTCAAACACTGGGAGTCAGTGGGAAGTGTTAGCCTGCCTCTGTTTACAGTCATTACATAAACTCTTCAGCAACTCTGAACGGTCCTGTGTGCTTGTTGTGACTCGTTTTTTAACGCATTATGTTATGTTGTCTTCTATCATCGTATTATCTTCTTCTACTCGTAAACAGAGGCTTTGTTTTGTTCACCTACTTCTGCGGTGGTTTGCGCTAGAGATGTGTCGAGTTTATAGAATAGCTTTTTTAAGTAAACGATGAGAACCGATTCTCAGTTGTGAGTGAGCCGTTCGTTTGCGACACATTCTTACATTTGCAGGCAATTTGCAATTTAAGACTGACTCACAAACAAACAGCTCACTCATTCATTCACAAACGTTACATCTCTAGCGCAAACCACCACGGACGTGCTTGTAAGTAGGTCAACAAAACAAACGTAACATAACGGGGTAAAAAAGCGAGTCACAACAAGCACACGGGACCTGATGACTGTAGGCAGAGCCAGGCTAACACTTCCCATTGACTCCTAGTGTTTGAACGAAGCTAATTAGCAGCGGACGAGCTCTGCCTGTCTCTACTTTGTTACTGCACGCACAGATGAAGGAATGGTGTCTATCTGCATGTCATGGACTCAGGAGTGAGGCAAGACATGAAAGACAAAAGAAGTTGGCGTATCCCTTTAAGAAATGCGCATGAGCATAGAATGTGTCCCTAGCTGTCAATGATTGATTATAATTTTTTCAATACTCTTGCCTGATAGGTGTTCATGATAACATTTTGTTGTAACAAGCATCACTGAGGCTTTGCTGAATTTCATAGCATTCAATTCTTCATGTCCATGTTTTGTGTGCTCATCTGTTCAGTCATGGTTGAGCTTGTGCAGTTCGTAGGAGAAAATACAGGCTGATATAAAAGTAAGGCTGTCATCATCCCACCTTAAACAAAGAAACGTGTTGTTTTGCATCTGCACTGCATTATGGTTGTGTGAGAAACTTTTCATTATTGATAATATTTTGTTGACATAGAGAGAAGAAGATTATAAATGACGACTTTCACTCCACCCAGGATTTGTCTGGCATATTTATGTACATCATGAATCATAGAGGCACACTGATTAAGGACCAGCATGATTAAGTCATTATTTGTATCAGTCAGGTCCTGGTAACCATGCAGCCAGTCAAAAATGTGAAAGGTCTTCTGTGTTATTGAAAATGCCGAGGCAGACACAGAGGCTCAGGTATGCTCCTAAGAGCCTTGATGAGATTCCACACGTGCAGGATGGTCGCTCTGTAATCATCAGTGACTCACAGCTGTTGATATTAAAGTTAATGTGTGGGTGTGGTAGAAACCTGTAAATTGCTTGTATGATAACGTCACCTGAAGATACAATGAACTGTTGTAAAGCTGCAAAATATCACCAAGACAACCAAAATATCTGTGTTCTGAAGCTTCTAATTTTAGCATCGAGATTCATTTATGAACTCTGACATGGACTTTCTTGGCTGTGACAAAAGTAAACACTATGGATACAATTCCCTTAAAGCAGAATCATCTTCGTGTCCTTGGTTGTAAAACTGAGCAAGAGATGTTTTTTAGATTGGGCAAAAGTCCTTCGGTATACCTCTGCATATTGTCCTTCTCCCCATGAAAAAGGGAACAAAGGAAAGGATTTTAAATGATGCTTCATGGTAGCAAATGGCACTGAATGGGCATTACACCTACCGCCATGCCAGTGTAAGCCAGTTGTTGGAGCACATGGAAAGCCCCCCAGAGGTTAGCCAATGCTTTGTTGTAGAGAACTTCTCCAGCTGACATCACCTACTCCATCTGTTTTGATTCCTTTTGTTTTTCTTACCAAAATGACACAGAGGGCAGACAGACAAGAGGAGCCATCAGCAGACCAAGCTCCTTCGGTTGCTGCCCCTGACTTCTATTTTTAGGAGGCAATATAGGCTTTATTATAATGATTCTTAGGTTGCTGTCACACCTTGGTCCAGACCAAACTTCATTTGGATTTTGGATATTGGATTGATTTGAGTTGTTGTAAAATCTTACACAAACTCAAGTACAGACCAAAGAACTGAAAACAGGGCTTCTTGGTTCACTTACAAACAAACCAAAGTTTGGTTCGTGGTGGGTGTTAAAGCCATCTGTACCAAACAAGGCAAGAATACCAAAAAGCATTGTATTGTGATTAGAACAAAGCTGAATATCACAACAGTAAGTGTGCTCACAAACCATTCACTGACAATATCAAGCAGAGCAGGGCTAACATTAGCATTGTTTGTACCGCTGGTTCAACACCTAAATGTCAGTGCAGAATATGTTTACACGTCGCTCTGGTCAATATGCTATTGCCACCTGACGCAGCCTAAATTCAGTCTTATCAATACACTATTGCTCAAAATCAGGGCGGGATGGTATGACCTAAAAATAAAATTGCTGATTTTCTTCCACAAAAGTCATTTTTCCCTCTAAAAACACCCTCCAAGTGACGCAATAATTACATGAAACAAGTTTTGCCTTTATTTTAAAAATATTTTCCAAAACTTAGGGAAACAGACTTTCTGTCTTATAGTTAAAATGCATGCTGAAATTTGATCATAAAATGTTGATTATGTAGTTCAAATGTAGGGCCTGTATAAACAGTGAAGGATGAGGTATTTTCACAGTGTAGTAACATGGGACCATCTGATCAATCTTTAATCTCACATAAAAAGCAAATAAAAGCCTAAATATGTGCTTGTGCAAAACCTGACAAGGCCTACCATCATTAAAACTGTACATTTTCACTTATTATATTTTCAAACATTTCAACAACTTATGATTGGATTAAGATGAGAAAAACAATCAAGATTTTAATTTTTAAATCTTCTCTAGAAAATAATTAGAATGAATCAATTTAATCAGCCCTGCTCAAAATACTACAGAACTCTTGAGCTAAATAATATCTCCCAGTGTCCAGGTAAGTATTTCAAGGTCACAGTGCAACAATAGGCAGGTTGGCAGGAATAGTGACCACAGCAGCCTTAACTAGTGTCGGGTGGCTTTGTTACGCAGCATTTGACAGGCTTTGGTCCACAGAGTCAGCCAGAATTTAAGTACAAAAGCCACCTTAGTTTCACAAGAAGCATAGATCTGAACAAACTATCAGATTTCATGTTTTGAGTTGTTTGACCATGAACTTATTTCACATTTTGTAGATCTGTAGGTTGAGTAACTCAGGTTTTTGTGCAAAAATACATACTGAAGAAGGTATTTCATCCTACATCTCGGTCAACCTGCAGAATGAGTCCAAAGTTTTTCTCAATTTTATTTAAAGTGATATTATTTTTGAGCAGCTCCTCATGAATCTGTTCCTCAATCTTTCTCTATTACTTGACTGTCACAGTAGATTTCAAGAAACAGATGACATTTTTCACTCCGTGTTCTTGATTGTTGTCTCTTATCTGCAATGTGGAGCATTTGCACAGTTGTATTTATTTAAAGATATAATGGCAAAGGCTTGCCAGCAGCACAGAAGAGAAAATGTGCCGACTAATTTTTCGGCAAACTCTAAAAGTCAAAGGTAAAGAATAAAAGGATCATTGATATGATTTCAGCTTGTAGCTATTTGTAACTGCAGCAGTCCGGATTTGAAAAAGCATTTACATTAACACTGTTTACATTAAAGTGCAGTACAAGTGTCAAAACATTGAAAGATGTATTTTACTGGTCACGGAATCAATAAGTATTTGCTGCCCTTTAAAAGGCCTTGATCATAATTTAGTCCGTTTATTTCCAGCCTTGCTGCTCTGTTCTTCTCTTAATGTTCTACTCTATGCGTATAAATGGATCATAGATTAAGCAGAGTGGTACCATGCATGTGTGGTGCTCTTACTAATCCAACGAGAATTTAATTCTGCTTACTGATGTGAGCCTTTGAAACCAAATCATCTGCAGTCAAGTCTTTATAAAGGCAGCGTGAAAATGCCTGAGTAGTTGTAATATTTCACAACACACTGCACCAATGGGAAAAAGATGTAAAAGGATCAAGCTCCGGCGCAGTCTGGAATGAAGATCTCACAGGTTTTTGAACCACATGTTTCTGCTGCATTGATTAAACGGACACTTCTGATAATGAATCGCCAAAAATATTTGAACAACAGATTTTAATGATGATTTATGTGCTTTGTTATATTTTTAAGTTTGTGCATCTATCTCTACATAAGAGGTTTAGTTTTCTTCGCGACAGCTCTGCTTTTATCCGTTGCCCAAGTTTTCTTCCTTTTCAATCCAGAATACAGAGGGGATTCGACTGTATCTGTCCCACCCTCAGCTGCAATCATGCACCCTTCTGTCTTAAATTAGCTGGTGGGGGCTGTAGTTTTCTGTTTATAATCAAAATCAGATCAATTATTGGATGAAGTCATAGTCCTTTAACACATAAAATCAATATCTTTGAGGATTAATATGAATGAGTGCATTACAAGTTTAGTAGGTCCAACATTATTTGTGTGACCTTACTCTCAGGTCATGGCATACCTTCCTCATTTACCCCCTCCCCAAAGTACTGTACATTGATTTAATAAGCTTCAATGGCCCTTTATTTCCTGCTTCCTTTTATTTGTGACATGATGTTTGAGATGTTTCAGTGGTCATTAAATCTCTCTGAACAGAGACCAACCACAGAGATAAGCTGTGTTTTGGGAAGTTTGCCAGTTTACCTACAGACCGTCTGGATCATTTGGGTCTTCTGTACGTCCCAAACATGAAACCTCCAGTTTCACTTTATTCTGAGGACTGAATGATTGGAGCTTATTACCCTGTATTGCCACTTGCATCAGGCCGAGGATCAGGTTACACTGGAGCTGCACAGAGATTTAAAACATGCTGTTTATAGACACAAAATCATGCCCAGGGTGTACTCAAAGACTAGGAATGTAACGGTTACCGATAAAGTGATGATTTTTTTTCCCCCTTACAATGGACAAAGTCTGAAGTCTGGTCGTATTTTGGATTTTACAAGGGTGCCAAGGAGAAACTAATCGAAGATTTGCTTCGAAATCTGATTCCAATTTTACAGGATATTATGGGGTCCATGTCTCTATCATCAAGGTAAATTTCATCTGGATCCAATCCAGATTGACATCACAATAAAATTATTGAACTTTATAATGGGAAACCTCATTGACGACGTTCAGTAATTCATATAAAATCAAAATATTAAGTGATCTTCCCAAAACTTACTGTGTTCATTCATAATAACAACCTCCATGTATACGCTGAGTTTGGTCCGGATCCTGGCACTAATCTAGATCTGGTGATCCAGAAAAGTATCTTTTACAGGGGTTGTGGAAAAGCCACTGCCGCAACTCAGCTGCTTGGTGGAGATCTGCGCTCTCTGAGTGCTTTTCTAGTTTTGTATGTTGCCCTCAGTGAAAAAAGTTTTGACACCTCTGGTCTGGTGTCACTTCATTTATGACACCCTGACGCCTTCACTGCTCTGTTTCCTACGGTACGTGGTATCATTTCGTTTCAGCCAAGAAAAGTTGAAGGTATTTTGTTGACACAGAAAGAAGCAAATGATAAAATAAGACTCCAGCCTCGCTCGAGGTGTTACGTTTGGCACCCGAATCGTATGGACGCTGTAATTACAACAAGGACCGATGTATAAAAATTATTATTTGGATTTGTTGTGTTCTTGTTTCTATGCAACAACTCAAAATGCAGAAACCCCCGTTGTGTCCTGATTATAGCACTCTTTGGACAAATGTACAGAGGTATGCAGCCGAAAATCACTGTACATTCCACACGAGCAGGACCACCTTCAGTAAGAGCGGGTGGGATCCTCTCAGACGTGGATGTGGGTGGGTGTGATTGCCCCCTTTGGCGTTGGAGTTTGAAGTTTGAGGAGGTTCAAAGCTGCAGGATCAGGAGGATAAAGATGAAAGTCCTCAGCCATGCTTGTACTCCGTAGCTTGCATAACTGTGCTGAATTAAGCAAAATATTTCAGTTCACTCCTGTGCTGCTTTATTTCAGAATATTTGCACCAAAGTGGTCACACATATCCAGTTATGTAATAAATGCCTGAACATTATGAACATTAAGAGACATTTTACAGCTTGTGTAAACCTTTCTATGTGTTTAATGAAAATATCTGAACAGGGGGCAGTGTGCTGTGATCTAAATTGGCTGTAAAAAGAGAGTTGGGGGTCATTTGAAACCTGGAGAAGGCTCATTATATCAAATTATTGAAATTGGTAAGAGAGGAGAAGCAGGCCACATGCTGACGTTAAATCAGGTCATTATAGCCCTGACTGAAGGCCACAGAGACTCAGCATTGTTGTGTTTTACATGAAAGACTTTTGTGAAGGTCTGGGTGATTTGGTAAAAATGATTATCAATAAAGCGTTTCTACAGCAGCCTGTACCATTTTAATGTAACACTGCCTGTAAGATCGAAGCCATTATACAGACTGAAGCCTGAAGGAATCACACGATTAGAAGAAAATGGGACCTTTGTTTGTTAACACGCTCTTCATTTGATTTTTATACATTTCATTTATATATTGTTTTGCTTTAAATGAAGTAAATCAAGCACTTGATATGCACATTCATTTTAAAAATCAGTTTATTTGTTTACTGTGTAATGCAGTCTGAAGAGCTGCTTAGGATCGCTGCGCTCCACTAAATTTGAGTTCTTTTCAAATCGGAATTTTTGACAATTAATTGGAACATTATCAGAGTTTTATCAGTTTTGCTTATAACAAAGCTGCTTCCATACACAATATCTGAATTTTTTATGACTGTCTGTAAAAGTGGAAGGAAAACATTAAAAAAAGATACTTAAAAAACTAAATAAATAAATAAATTTGTTTGAGCCATGCAGTATTTTTTTTTCAAGAGAATTGATACCTCTTTAATTATGTTGTGACCTTTTGGGATCATTTAGTTGAATGATTAAGTAAATAGACAAAGATGCACATGCAATTCAAAGTACAAAAGGCTAAAGTAACCCTTATTAAACAATTCAAGTTTAGTGGTTATTTACTTCTTTCAGTTTGAAATCTTTGAGCCCCATTTAACAGCGAACATAAAGTATTTGGGCATGCAGCGCAGATGTCTTCTCCATACACCACCTGACACAGATGTCACTCTACGCCAAGTGTCAAATGGATATGCAGCCCCATGAAGGCCCAAACATGTGTCTCCATGGCCTGTCCACATGCCGCCTTTGTGCCAACATCAGAGAAATCCTCTTAATCCTCCTGCACTGTTGTTTGCTCCACCTTACACCGTTTGTTAAAAAAATCCCATTTAATGTAATTTGTTGATGTGTAACCTTCCTCAGACAGGAGACACTCCCTGAGCCTGAGCATGTCTGGGCATGCCTGTGTGGACGCAGTAAACATTCGAGCACAGCACTTGGGAGCTGAAGCCACATCCACTTCTTGAAAAGGGGGATGGTCGTGCACAGCATATGAGGATATAAGCAAAAAATACTTGTTCTAAATAGGGCTGAACTGATTTTGTTTTTTACAGGTATTCCACTATTTAACGTCTGCATGAAGTTTTAGGCAAGAATTTTTAAAAATGTGTCCTGGGGGCATCTGAGTCAAATGTAAACTCGTAGAAAAAGAGTCAAATATGAGACCTCTAAACTCAAAGGTGGTATCAGCAATTATTGCCACAGACTAACCTTACACTGCAGCTGAATTAAGTGTGTGATCAGGCAAATTGATCTTTCAATCTTCATACTAGAACAATAGAGCTGTCTGTGAAAACGCTGACCATTAGTGTCTTTTTAGGAGAGAGGGGTGGGAGCTGCAAGAAAGCAAATTGACTGGAAACTTGATGATGGCTGTGCGTGAAGTGATTAGCATAGGCATACCTGTATCTTTGTTAAATAAAAAGACAAAGGACAACATTTCTCAATGTAAAAGACATTTGCTTCTCTCCAGAGAGTTTTTTGTATGAATTAGCTCGTGTTGTGTACTGAACTGCAGTCAGCACACACTCACCACATCATCTGATTGCCCCCTTATGAATGTGGCTGACAGAATGATTGTCTGATAACCTTCTGGAAATCTTTCAAAAGGCTCTGCCTTACCAATGCAATTACAATACACTCACAGTACACTCATAGTCATACCTAAGGGCAATTTAGAGTCACCACTCAACATAATGAACGTGTTTTTGGTCTGTGGGAGGAAGCTGGAGTGCCTGAAGAGAACTTACGCGTGCACAGTGAGAACATGCAAACTCCACACAGAAAGGCCTTGACCCAAACGGGATTGAACCAGCATCCTTCTTGCTGTGAGGCATGTGCATTACCTAGCCGGCTGCCCCCTCTATTGCATACAGTGCTTAACAAATGTATTAGACCACCATCCAGTGTAAGGTTTACGCCACAGCTGCCCTAAATTAACAGCATTACTAAAAACCAAAATGTATTTTTTATGTTTCTGTAATGTTAATGCACCTGTGTGTAGAAGCTCTTTAACTGAAAAGTTATTTTTAATGCTAAAATATAAATATTGTTATACATGAATTTTTAAATTTACTGTTTTATAAAAAACAGAAAACATAGTAAAGCACATGTATTTATTTATTTATCAAGATGTTAAATTATAGTTATTTACTGACATCACTGAACAGAAAAGTTAGTTTTAATGGTTGAATGTCATGTTTCATTTATTTCTGACTTCTCAGAGAAGCTCAAATTTGGGTATAAAAGGTGAATTCAGTTTGAAAGTCCTCATTCAAAATGTGTGTCCAATAACAAAAACATTCGCAGTATCAAACACATTTTTGAAAAAAGTCTTTATATTTAGGTTTTCTTGTTTTTATGCTGTTTTTATTGTCTTATGAATTTGTTGAGCACTATATATTGAAGTGTTTGTCCGGCACAGGCCCTTGTCCTGCAGACTGATTGGCTCTTTTGTGGGAAACAGAGTGGGTCAAACATTATGAGGTAATAAAATGTTCACAGTTTTTTATTCCTTAAACATTGTCAATTTTTATTTATCACCTGTTCTCCCCCTCTAAGTAAACAGTGCACTTGCATATTCACATCTATTTTGTTACACATAGTAGGACAAACAGCTTGGAGAGAAAATGAGAACAGCATTTTCAGACACATTTAGAAGACACCTCTGTATGTGATGATGGTGTCACAACAGCTGGAGGGGCTCGCAAAGACTTACTTAACCAAAATGTATTTATACTATTAAGCACATCAAAAACTAGACTGTGTTGAAGTTGTGCAAACACAACAATCAAGCTTCGCCCTTAGGTGTCCCTGAGTGAGGCCAAACCCCTCAGAAAACTTTCACCTCCCGCCGCTCTGCAAATGTTTATGACCTTTGGGGTCCCGGTAGGCTGCAGGCGCACAACAAAATGATGTGTGGGCGGACGGAAAACAACCAGCAGAGCCCCACAGTGTACAAAAAAGTGGTGATTAAAGTGTCGGAAAGAGGCAGCCAGTGGTGATAAGTGAGGTGGCTGGGGATCGGTTTCTCAAAGCAGTCAGTCAGTTCTAATGGCAGACACACATGAAGCTTATGCCTCATGGACCCCCTTTAAATGTTTGTCTGAACCCTGGTGTTCATGTTTTGATTTTTCATAAATTCAAGCTTAAAATGACTTCAGTTTCATTCCTCTGACTGTTTTGCAGCACATGGAGAGAAACCAACATTTTCAACTCATTAATATTCCTCATTATTCTCCATCATACAAAATATCTGTTCAGTCTGTAACAATATAACATTTTAGCCATTCTCTGTTAGGGGCAAACATAAAAAAAACACTGAACAAAAAATATCATTTAAAAGCATACGTGTTTGAAAATGTATGACTAAACTCTGTTTTCCAAAATATTTTAAAGAATTTTTGAAAAAGTAACAGGGACCATCATCAGTTATCGTGACCAGATTTGTTTAAGAACGGGAGAAAAACAGTTAATTAAAAATATACACCAAGCAAACAACAATTTATTGATTTTTTTTTTGAAAAGGTATTAGCTATGCAGTATTTTTTAGAGAGAGAATTGATACATTTTAATGATGCTACAGTGACTTTCAGCATTTTGCTGGGTGTCTCACCAAATAAAGTTATTCAGCCAGTTTACTCTAAAAAGAGACAAAAGTAACCCTTATAAACCAATTCCTAATTGAAATTATTAAAGAAAACTACAAATTTTACCTGTTAAACAGTTAGGAAACATTAATAAATCTGTACTACATTGTTAGTTTTATAAACTTTTGGCCAGTCAATACATGCCTTTACTAGGAATGTTTTTTTGGACGATGGTTGATTTTTGTGAAGTTTGCATCTGACCAATGAAAATACTTCAGGATGGAGTCTCTTGAGCTTCAGCCACTCCACCAATGTGGGTCAGTGATTCTCAGAAAAGACAAAAGTCCACTAAAACCAGTTCAATGGATTCTCAAATAAAGGCAATCCCAAAGAAACAACTGGAGCACACAAGTCTCGTTAGACATTTTATTTAATAGCAAAGGAGTAACATTCTTCGGCACACCTCGCGTCCTCATTAGAGTCAAACTTCATTTGACACGGACCCTCTCTACATGCACTACAGACCTCCCCCCCAAGGATATTTTTGGTGGGGCAGCACCTTACGTGACGCTCTTCTGCTTGATTTGCCCCTTATTGTTGCACATTTTAAAGTAATTGGTTAGCGTACTCAGATAAGATTCATTGTTTGAAATCACCCAAAGAGTTGTCTCTGCAATTCAAATAATCAGCGTGTAAGTAATCCATCACTGAGCAAACAGCTGATTGTCCATGTACCTTAAAAATGATCCTAGAGGCATGTGCACTTTCTGTTTCTTTTCAGCTTCTGGGCAGATAGCTGCTTACTGGCAGAATGCAAACACAGCTGTGTCAGTGTACATGCAGCTCTGGCTAATTCAACAAAAAATATCACTTTTCTATTGTCCAATTTTGCTGATCCTCTCTAAATTGTAGCCTTAACATCCTGATCTTAGCCCACCATGTTTTTGTAAAACAAACTGTTAAAAGTTGACAGAAATACGAAATTATGACTATTATGCAGGGCAACTCCACATGCAACAGTTTCCAGCCTTGACAACTCTTGTGTGTGATCAGGGAGGAAAATATGAAATCATCATGTGACTCCTGCCTTATACCTGATTGGAGAAAACTGTGATATTAGAACTCTTCTAATGTTACAGCCATCCCCGGTCTCCCCTAAATCAATATAAGTAAATCAATAGTGGACCTGTAGTAATTTAAATAACTAGTGTTTGGTTCTTTTCTTGAGGAAAGACGCTTTTATCTGTGTAGTTATGGACAGAGTCAGACCTGTCCACACAGACCTGAAGGTGTGTGCACGTTAGTGTGCACGGCTGTGCTGTTATAAAGCGCACCGCGGTGTCTGCTGTTTTTTTTATGAATCATATTGAACTCCGTTAGCTCGCCCATCTGTCTCTGTCTGTTTTATCACAGCCCTGTTCAACCTTTGTCATGTTTTGGGAGCTCAGAGGGGTGAAATATGTGCGCTTTCTCTGCAACTGGATGTGTGCCTTTTGTCCTGATCAGACGGGAGAGGCAAACGAGAGGTTTATGTCGTGTTATTAATACATTTGTAGATATAAGTGTAGCTGTCCATTTTATGGCTTGTATTGATGTTATCCATTAATACATTTAATTTAATCTACATAAAAATAACGAGATCTTACCACTGAATCCCAAGCACGTAGGCTTTTCCTCACAGGTTGTCTCTCTCAGATGGACACAGAAAGGCTTTTACAGTAAATAAACAGTTATTTAGATAATATTCTGATAAATCATCCTCCAGATGAGCAAACAAGGGACCAAAACGTCACAAATTAGTTCTTTAAATGAACAGGATCGTCTGTTTAGGTTTGATTTTTGCACTTCGTCAGCTCTTTTTTTTTTCTCTCTCATCTCAATATCTTTCTCTCTCATCTCAATATCTTAACGTGCACCCTTAGTTTTTGTTTATGGTCACAGGAGAGCAGAACTTCTCCACGTGAGAGTGCCAACTACCAGAGTTCAATAAAAACGCGGAATGACGGAAAAACTCGTTAATGGTGGCGGGGAAGCATTTTGTCCGATAAGACGAGATTACTTGTGCAGGAGTGGGTTCTTCACAGCATGAATGGCAAATGGCTCTTTGATTTGGAAAGGTTGCAGACCCCTGCGAAAGTGGTAAAAAAGATTATTTAAAAGTCCAGGGCAAGCGAGGCATGCGCAGCAACTCAGCAAAAATGTGCATTCGAGAAACATGCATGGGCCTAACACTAAAGTTTGATGTCAAGTAGGGGGCCACAAAATATCGTCCTGCGGGCCATGAGTTTGAGACTCCTGCTTTTGGTAGTCTATCTCAGCCACAGAGGGACCATTTATTTTGATGCGCAGTGAGGCTTTTCCCCTGTAGCCTGTTTCTGAGGTCCGTCTTGATCTATTGAAAAATAATCACATAACTGACATTAAAAAATGTATGCATCCTCTCCTCCCGTGCCCTTTGGATTTCAGAAAAAAGAGTCTAATATATTTTGACACTTTTTTCCTGACATGCCGTGTTACTAGGACTATTTGTCAACAGTTAGAGATGCACACATAACTTGTCAATACTCATCTTGCAGAGCGGGGCACGCTGTTACATAAACTGAAGCGAACCCCAGACAGCTGCGCTCTGGCTTTCATGGCAGCGAGGTGGGGACATTTTCAGTGACGCTTAGCCTGGTGGGGCGGCCCGCCAGGCCCGTAATGCACTGGGGGAAACCCTGCATTTATACACCAAAAAAGATCAGTTTGTCTCATGAGCCTCCAGCCGGAGTTCCCTTTTGCAAAACAGAGAAGTGTACTTCATGGATGTGACGGTTGTTGTGACCAAAATGATCACAGTTATCATTATTATCGCGGTGTTGTTGCAATGTGCTCAAAATGTTCAAAAAGTACGTATTCACACTCTGAAATCATTTAACAAAGTTTTATTTAGTTAAAAAATAATTTGAATTTAAGAAGGATCTACAGTGGTCTGAACCTGACCCTCTTCACCTCTCTGGTTCCTTGCTGGGGTCTTTCTCAACAGTCCAGCCCGGCCCTCGGCATCCTTGTAAAATCCGAAATACGACCAGACTTCAGACTTTGTCCGTTTCGAGTGGGAAAAATCTCCAGTACATTGTCTGTGCAGGCAGCAACCAGCATACTTTCACTTTCAGAGGCCAAACTGTGCATGCGCGCCTGCATCTGAGGGACCACTGCTGCTTTGCTGAGAAGCAGACACAAACAGTATTTCTGGCTTTTCCAGGCAATGAGCAGCACCACCGTGAGTTATTGACAAAGTGTGGTAATCAAACACCGTTTTAACACTAATTAAAATAGGAAACGGTAAAACTAACCATTGGAAATTTTACCATGGTTTATCACTTTATCAGTAGCCATTACATCTGTAATTTAAATACTCAGTACTTTTGGACATTTTCAATGAAATACTTTTTTCTTTTACTTGAGGGGACTGCACCTGTCTAACTTTGTTCTCTTACGTTCCCTGTTTAAACTTCAGAGCAGACTCACACAGAAAGTCTCACATGTGGAAGTGGTTATTTTCAATAACGGTTCATTTAACTAATTAGCATGTAGCCATTATTTTGTCAGAAATGGTTGGTAATACTGACAAATAAGTCAGGAAACTTGAGCAAGGTAAGTTTAGTGTTTTTAAAAACATAGAAAATTGAACCCTGATCATAAAATCACCCATAGTTGTGTTTTAAGAGGCCCAGGCTGCAAACAGAGGCGTTAAAAGCATGTCCTCGGTCTGTTATGGAGAACCTGAATGCATTTTATTTTCTGAATTTGGCTGTTATCTCTTTTGTCTGTCCTGTTTCATATAGTCTGATATTTTTCATTGTCAGGGCATATGGTGATCAGTGCTGTGTTACCTCTAGCACTTTGGACGGAGTTAAATCTGGCTGGAGAAGAAAGGTGTAGAGTATGTCGGGTCTACTTGGAGCGTTTTCATCATTTTTAAGATCACAGATTCACCGTCTTCCCTGTGGGAGATGTTCTGTGAAATCAGCAGACTCCTGCGACATGTTGCGCCCACATTCAGTCTGTATAAAGTCCAGTCCAGTGCTTCTGATTGCATGTGGGAGAAGCAGAGAGATGTGATCCAGATGTCCAGTGTCTGATTGAGTCCAGAGCCTGGCCATTAAAACAGCAAGCACTGCCTCGAATAGTCGATCCCCTGAAGTATCCAGGCGAATTAGATTTTTTTTATTTATAACCAGCTAAATGAAATATGGACGCAAGTGGGATTTACACATCAGTCCTGGGTTCAAGCACTAAAAAACTGTAAATTGGATGTCGTGAATGTGAATGCCAGGAGAGGGAGGGCAGCTTTAGGATGTGTGTAACCTGTGAGCTGTAAGAAAAGAGGGTTTTTGTTGTGGGGCTTCAGCGGTTTCATGTCTCCTAACATGTACCATGTGCACAGGAGGAGAGGGGCCACTGCACCCAGGGCACCGTGAGGCTGTAGGGCACGCTAAACATCCTGCTCAACGACACATAATACAGGAAAACACACACATGAGAGAAGTTAGGCTTCTTGGTGTTCCACTTAAGGTGATTAGGAATCATTAGATCAATTAGAAGTTCACTGAAACTAAACACTCAAACACAATCTCTTTCTGCACATTCTCAAGCATCTCGTTCAGCAGCAGGATTCTGTTAAAACTGAGTAGGTTTGAGTTATTTTTTAAATCAAACTCTTTATCACACAAACTACACAAATCACTGATACTGCATGGTTTTGCCCTGTTTAAGGTGATCTCTTCACTGTGCCCATGAGTATTGTCTCAGTGTTTCACCACTGCTGGGTGCTTGAATTAAATCAAATCATCCTTTCGTTCTTTTAAGTGTGTGCTTGTATTGTAATATAGTGAATAAAGCTTTATTGGTCCTTTTGGGGTTTTATTAGGGCTGTTAATGAGCATAGCTGTGCAGCTGGATCCACCTGATTCAGTGTCTGTAAACAGACAAATCCATCTTGCATAGCTCCAAGCTGGAATGATTGAGCTCAGTCTGCAGAGGCACTGACCAGTCAACATCTTTTGAGAAGATAGAGGCAGGAACTGCAAGCGTGTTGAGTCTGTGAGCAACGGCTGTGCATACAGAGAAGAGCTCAGATGCTGCCTGCTTCAGTTACTGTTTTACCAGCAATGGACATTTTTTTCATGAAATGGTAAATGGTAAAAATGGTAAATGAACTTGAGCTTATATAGCGCTTTTCTAGTCCTTGACTACTCAAAGCCGCTTTACAGCGCAGGTCACATCTACCCATTCACACCCATTCACTCCATCCGTATCCATCAGTATTAACTAACACATTCACACCCTTTCATGCCCATTTACACACCACTGACTCAGCAGTGGGAGCAACTTGGGGTTAAGTGTCCTGCCCAAGGACACATCGCCATGAGATAGCCGGAGCTGGGTTCTTACCTGCAACCTTCTGATTACTGACCAAGCGTGCTATCAGACTGCACTAACGACATCCTAAAATGGAGAACAAAGAACAACACTGAAAACATTTCTCAGTGGAAAATATATTTGTGCTCCACTTACAACTAGAGGTGTGTGGCAAGGTGCTCATAGATCATAGAGATCTAGAATGTACCCTCAATCTGCCAAAGCAGAGAGGTTTTAGGATCAGCTATGGGGCTCACTCTATCTGCTGCAGTTCTATGCTTCCCCTCTTGCTTCACTTTGGAGTCCAGCTGAAAGTGAGAGTGAAATTTCAGGTGAAGTCTTTGAAAAGAGCTGTTGCAAAAAAATATGTCTGCACAACAGAAGGTCAATACCTTGGCCTCTTCCTTCATGTTTGACAAAGGACTAAGACCTGAAATGTCAAATCTGTGGTGATCTTCATTATTAAATGGAGATAAGAGGTTTGTGCCCGACAGCGACAGCTGTCTGTGTGGCGTGTCAGGTCAAATTGAACTATATCATTATTTATTTCAGTTTTTCTGCAGTTGTCATTGACAGAAACTTTAGTCTTTTCCAACAGATGAATATTGGAGGTTAGTGCTGCAGCTCCATGTCATGCTCAGTCGTTATGGCTTTGTTCCTGAACTCTGCTGCCCTCCAGGGCCAGCCTCTGTCATGTGACTAAAAGCTATCAACATCAAAACTAAATGTTGCAACATAAAGTAGATCCATCAGCATCCATTTGGTTCACAAATCAGGTCAGTGGGAAGAACTGCTCTGCACTGTCAGTATGGGGGTCTAAATTTGTATTTGGGAATGAAAAATAATTTCATTTAAGCTTTCAACATGGGCTAAAACCATTCAATTAATTAAAATGATTAAGAGGCCAATTCAATCTAAATAAAAGCCTCTGACACCTCTTTAATCATTTCAACATTTGGTTTATACCTTTTTAGCGCTGATGAAAGTTGTGTAAGTACAGAAAGCTTAAGTGTACCTGCCTTCATTGGAAAATGAAATTCATATTCTCCTCTTTTTGGAGATTACCTTTCATTCTAGATTAAGTGGTTAGCATAATGAAATAATACAGTATCTACAAATGCTTCATTCTTTAGCTCTGAAGTCGACTACAAAGTCGTCCTGGGACCTGATGGACTGTTTACATGTCTTTTGAAATTTCCTGTCAAATCACTCAAGGACAATAACAGGAATGGTATGTTTGTAATAGCTCTGCAGAAGTCAAAGCGTTTCCTCTAGGTTGGCAGGTTAGTTTCATATGCAGCCCCTTCATCTGGGAGCCCCGCTGGTCCACCGTCTGTCCAAACTTCATTAAAAAGATAATGAGAAGCACCTGTGACTTTCTGATAGACACTGGAGGTCAGAAGGAATAGTCTGACAAATCCGAGATGCTTCAGAATAGAAACAAAAACAATACAGCAGTTGTAAAATAGAATTTTCTCCTTATAACACAGGGCTTGTGTGAACTGTTTAGTGCTGCTTTGTGTTAAAGGCTTCTCATTAAAGGACAACATGCAGAGATGGCAGCACGACTCCTGCAGGCTGTGAGCTGAACAACTGAAATGTAGCTTGCAGATGTACAAACCTAAAAAAGTAAAGCAGATGGTACATTATGGGTAATATTGTTGCTCAGAAACTTTGTGGACTTTACTGAACACAATTTAAAACAGTGTGCAAACGGACATTCAAAACTCTCTTTTTTCAACATAAAAACGGACAAGCCAAACAAAATCAGACTGCGGGTTATGTAGCAGTATTTCAGACTTCATGGTACATTGTAATGAACCTTTCTCTGGTAAAAGGTTCCAACTTAAAGGGGTTCATTCAGGTTTTTTTTAAGTGGGGTTGCTAGAGGCCCATGGCACGTGTAAATACCAGTGCCATCAAAGGTACATAGCAGTACATGGTGCCACCAAAAGCCTCATAATAAACCCGCTTATTGGTTAAAACTACTCAAAATGCTATGTTGCCTCAACCATACAATCCAGTAAGATTCTTTACAGCCTTTAAGTTTTCCTTAGCAAAGCTCCTATGTTTGGAACTACTTTGTGATGCAGTGAAGGGCTACCTATCCTCCCTCCAGCAACTCCTCTCATTAGGTCAGGTCAGAGTGCTGCAGGCTGCAGGCTGCAGCCAGGTCCAGAAGAAGCCATCTTACCAAGTCTCACTTGTGAGAGCAATGGCCTTTCAAGTTTGCAGACATGGGCTCACAGTTCATGCATCTGAACCACCAGGTAACTTGTGATCTGTCCTGTTCCTCCGTTCTCCAGCCCTCTTTCTACCCGTGACTCCATCTGCTAAAGTTCTTCCTCTTTGTACTCCGGTTGATACCTAAAACTAATGGCACGTTGTTGTTACTGGGGTCAAAATCGCTCATTTTAGTTCAGTTTTAGAGCAGTAAGTGTTTCCTCTGACTACCTGGCAGATGATGGTGGAGGGATGCATAACCCCTAGGTCCCAACATAGAATAGTTCTAAACAAAGGGGCTTTTTGGAGTAGAAGTTAAGCACTGTTAAGAATCTTACGGTAGCGTATTGTGGAGCCAGCTAGTGCTTTTCAGTGCTTAGCAGACTGTTTGGAATTCCAGTAATAAATCTCACACACATAAAGGCTCATAGATGCTTATAAAATGTCCACAATTTTTCACACTCTAAACCAAAAACACCTCAAACAAACTTTGTGCCAATTACTCTATAAATACTCTTCAAGATGCACCAACAGCCTAAAAGCAGGCCAAGATATTCTGCTGAAACAAACAGACCGTGCACAGTAAAAGCAGATGTTAACATGCTGTGAGGACAGGTGCAAGCATGACTCAGGACTTTCATCTTTATTCTCCTGATCTCTTTGGCTTTGAACCAACCCAGACGATTCACTCAAACACCAAGGGGGCAATCATATCCAACCACATCCACATCCATTAGTAACACTGCTGATTATAGCACAATATTTCTGCACGTGTGGAATGTCAGGTTAAAAGCAGGTACATACCACAGCAAGTCGGTCCAAAAAGTGTTATTACCATAAACCAGCACAGGCCTTTGACATGTTGCTTGGTAACCTGAGCAAAACAAATACAAATAATAATTTTATTATATTGGTCTTGCTGTAATTACGCTGCCTGTATAATTCATGACCTACATAAACTGAGCAGACAAATGCCCCAGGTCAGGTAAATTCTTAGTTTATAATTTGCTGTGCTCTAAGTTAAAGTTATATTTACAGAAATGTTATTTTACAGTCATAGGAGACGGGAAGTTTAAGTGCCCTTTTTTGGATGGTATTAAAGGTCACCTTGTTGAAACAACACAAAAATAAACCTGTAACTATGAAAAAAAAAAAAAAAAAAAAATTAATGCCAGAGAACACAGCTTGTTTATCTGGCACATTATAAAACTTCATATAAAACTTAACATATAATAGTTTGAAATTGATTTTATTTTTTTCCCCCTTTATATTCATTCTTACTGCAGAATAATTTGACATAACTCATCCGGATGCCTGCATGGAGCATTATATTTTTTATTCTATTTTTCTTTTTTTTTTTATTTTACTTTTTTTTATTTAAACTTTATTTAGACAAACAGAAAAGAAAAAAACAAACACATAACACAAGAAAATTACAGATCACAATATACATAACACAGACTTGACATTGGAAAAACAAAAGAAATAACATATTCATAAATCAATAATGAAAACACTCATGACATTATGGAATTCATCATCATCAGGCTTTGCCACCAGTAATATATAAACAAGCAGAATGAATTGGCTTACCAGCCTTCCACTTTTAATAAACTTTTCCCACCTTTCTAAAAATTTTATTTGTTGTCCTTTGTCCTCACAATATAACTCTCCAAATTAAAGTAACCTTTATTAAACATACTCAAGTGATATATATTCAAGGAATCCAAATTAAAAAAAAATAAAAATCTTTTCATAACAAAATAATTAGATTAATGATATAATTGTCTCTCTTCCAGCACCCAGTATCACAGAGAAAAAATGTATCTGGAAACAAAAAATCATTGCAGTACACATCCTTTGAACCTCCCTCCAAAAGGTGGACACAAATGGGCAAAACCAAAAGAGATGAACCTCTGACTCTGTTTCTTCAGAGCAAATGAAGGCATCGTGTTTCAAAGTTGTCCGATTGTCAATTCATTCTCATCATTAATGCCATATCACAAGAATGCTCTCAATCATTGTCTTCAAAAAATTTTTTGCAAGAACGCCAACTCAGATGGAGTCATGAGCTTACTAGATTTTGGAAGTCATAGGTCAAAGTTTAAGGTCATTTTATCTCACAATAATCCCTTGCTTATGAATGCTGCTTCTCAAGAACTCATGAGGGATTCTCTTCAAATGCTGAACAAATATCTGCTCTCGCCCCAGGAGAAATAAAAATTTGTAAGGGGACTCTTCAGGTCATTGGGCCTCATGCTCCTTTTCTGCTTGTGGGTGCGTTATCTCTAAAATGGTTTTTCAAAACTGTGTGCATTTACAATAACAGTATGGTCCATATTTATTTTGAAGGTCAAAGGGTTGAAGCCATCAGTCCCTAATAGGGATGCACAATATTTATCAGACCGATATAATATCGGCCGATTTGGGGGGAGATGACGTCATTTTTATCGACCCGATACGAACATTTTATCTGATAAAAAGATCCGATAAATTACTTAAATTGGGGAAATTGTTCGCAGGCCGCATAGCCCCAAAACAAGTCATGTCGCGCTGGTTACGTCGTCTATCCCGCCTTAGAAGAAGGACCCTAGCCTGCCCCCATCTCTCTGCCAGACCAAAAGTGAACATGGCTTCACCAGTGTGGCTGTTTTTCTCAGAAGATAACAACAGCATTGCTGTTTGCAAAACCTGTTAGGTGAGAATTCTGAGAGGAGGAGAGAAGACTTCAAGTTGTAACACAACAGATCTTATAGCTCACCTGAAAGTTGTTGGTATTGAAAGAAGACGAAGCAGCCGCGGTAGCAGCTAGCGGTGCTAACGCTAAAAACAACAACGCGGAGCGTGGATGTCCCCATTTATTAGGTGTTTGCAAACTGTAAAAACTTTTTAGAGACCATGAAAAGGCTAAAGCCATTAACGACAAAGTGATGGAGTTCATAGCGCTCGATGACCAGCCCTTTTCTGTCGTTGAGAACCCGGGTTTTTGCAAGTTAATAGCACATTTGGAGCTACGTTACACCCTCCCAAGCCATCGCTTCTTCTTGGATGTATCCCTCCATGCCCTCTAAGGTATCGTTGCCACACACATCCATAACTTGATAACATAACACAAAACAAGAACAGACTACACATAAGTTTTACCACAGACATATGGATATCTGACGTTAGTCTGGTCAGCAATCTTAGCTTAACGGCTCAGTGGTTGGATCAAGATTTCAACATGCAAAAAGATTATGTTAAATATAAAAATATGAACTTATCGGTTATCGGTATTGGTTAAAATTTTTCATATCGTGCATCACTAGTCACTAATGTTCATCCCTTGTCTGAAGATTTTTTTCAAACTTTGCACATATGTTTCGATTCAGATTCAGACAACCTTATTAATCACGAAGGGCAATTCAGTTAACAGTTACAAAGGCTTATAGTCGACAATAAAAGAACAAATGGAACAAACACAATCACATTTATGCGGTCACATTCACAGATTCAGCAGATTCTGCATTCAGCGGCACCTTGTATCATCCTCACCCACTACAAAAATTCTCCTCTTTGGCAGTTGTATTCTTCTCTGGGGCATATAACCACCAGAGGGTAGCTCAAGGTAACTGACCAAACATTTCAGCTTCAGACTGAATTTCTGATGAATTAATGAAAGTTCCTGCATTAACTGAACTTTATGTTTAGTGCTAAAATAAATAAACATTACTCAGCTGACATGCTAAACTTTAACTGCCAAAGTGAGAAATTGCATGCAGACTGTGCATAGGCATCATCAGCTGACATCATATGCACACATGGTCCATGTATAAGGAGTGGATTCATTGGCTTTACTTTCACCAGTGCAGTTTTCGGGGGAGTCTCTGGTTATTATGAGTCTGATTAAATGGAAACAGATGAGGAAATGACCAAACTCTTACTCTGAATTATTAACGCTGTAAATATTTTCCTGATAAGTTTATGATCTTAATCTCTGGTTTAATGTCTTCCTAATTACAGCATGAAGTTTGTTTTTGTAAATTATGATTTATTTGGAGTAAGCCCAGGCATAAAGCAGGCTGTGCTTGAGGGCATATCTGCTTTTGATTGACAAGTTGACATATTGAAACCAACCAACATAGATTGAGATATAACAATCACTATGTTTACGTCCACAGTAGAGTTGAGCCACAATTATAGCCCAGGTAGACCATTTGCTGTGCTGTTGTTCCTGTACCATTATACAAGAATAGAGGGAAGGAATTGATGGAAGAAGCTTGTTCAACTGTGCTATGGTAGGTGACAGTAAGTCCCATTTTTTGTCAGTAGGTTTTGGACCTTTCTCTGTTTCTACAACTAGAATTTTTTTTTAAGTTTTGTTTTTCCTTCTTTCTTTCTTTCAGTAAACCAAATTTGACCATTTTAACTGGATCGTCAAACTTTATGCCACTCCTGCACATGTGAAGTCCTGCCCCCCCACCCCTTTAGCTTAGATTTGCTCCTGCTTGTTAAAGTAACACACTCACAGGCTCATAGAATTACTGTGGTGAGCTGCAGGACTCTGTTTATCATCAGAAAGAGCAAATTGAGAAGGACAGGGACTCAGGTAAAAGTCTGACATCTTTATTTTACTTTTTCTCATCCATGCTTATCTCCTGATGCACACCCTCTGGTTTCATAGTATCCCTTAAAACATCTGATGTTGCCACTGATACACCATAGAACTGCTATGGACAAAATGGGCTGTGATGACCCCTGGTCTGATTGTTAACCAGTAATGTTGTCCGTTAAAATGTGCCCTTTGTTAGATTGTGCATTGCATTTCCCTCACTCTCTCTTACTTATCAGAATCCAACTTTATTGGCAACTCCTGACGTATCTCCTGATCTCTCTTCAATAAATGTTTAAATAATAATCTATCCCATTCATGGTGCTTTTCTTAGACATAATCAAAACAGTAGTGTTGTAATTGGTTACATTGGTAAACACCACCTGTACTGTTTTGAGCTGTAGGAGTATGTGTTGTAGTCGTGTTTGCCAGTTAATTATTGAATGTCAGTGTATGCAGAAAAGCTTTAACAGTATTTAAGTATGTCTGAGAAACAAATTTAAAAGGAGCCTGTAGAATATTGGAAAAAATGTAACTTCTCCAAGTTCAAAGTCAATATAAGGTCTTCTTTCTCTGTGTATGTCAGTGATGTTAGTGAGTATGAATTTTAGGGCTGGGTTTTTCCAACATGTTTCCCAATACAGAGGCCACAATATGATACATATTGCTATATATACATAGAGTGTGGACACTGATTGCTCCCTTTTCATAACTCCCTGCAATTTTTTGTTAAAATAAAAAACAGCAAGGACAAGGATTAAATGATTTAAGGATCCTGTGACTTAAATTTCAGGTTCTCAGAGATCTTAGAAGACCTGGGATCATAAAGTGTGGCTCTTAATACCATCTTTTGAATTGAACTATGTGTAATGTACCCGACGTGTATTTTACAGTTGCAGTCACAGCATTTGGGTCATCATAAATTTGGATTGAAACACATATCAGCAAGGAGTATGTGACAATAAATATGAAGAGTTTCAGGCTCTGCTGAAACAAAACATGATTTTAAATCACATCTTTAATGCTTTTTCTTAAATGAGGGAAGCTCATGTTGTTGTAGCGGGCTGCCATCCCAAATAAGTATTTAGATAAACGTACAAAAGGAGGTACTGTAACTTTTGATGTGATCACGCTGTTTTGAGTGGAGAAACGATGCACGACTCGCAGCGTTTTATACGGTTTTAAATGCTAACTTGCTTACTACTTATTGGATGGTGATGCAGTCGTAACAGAAATTGTGTTACGCAATCAGTGTTTGTTTGAGAAGTAGAAGTTTGATTTAAAAAGTGAGATATAAAGCCTCCTTATGGAAAAGAGAAGCCTTCAGTGTAGTACTTCTAATCTAAATGTTGATCATTTTTTTAAAGGTTTTGAAAAATATGGAACGGAGTCCTTACGGAGCAAAGTGTTGAGCTCTATCCATAGTTATGGCAAGAAAAGAGAATCCAATGCTGTGTCTCAAATAGTGGAGCTTCTCATCCTCAACATGGGCAAGATTTTTATATTATTTAGGCTTTACTGTAGTCTTTCAAAAAATTAAGCCTGTCTTCATAATCAGTCATATTAGGAGAATTCTGATCAAGGAAACTGAGGCTGCCATGAGGTTGGGTTATTATTTTTTAGCAGCACATTTTTTATAATCCTCTCACTTCGAGGTCATGTTTTGAAATAATCAAACATAAAGGATGTATTGGTGATCTTATTGAGCTTAGGTTTTTGGCTCCTGGGTGCTCTGTTGGGCGCTTCTGGTGACATTTAAACCTTTCCTTCATCCCTGCCTGTCGTTAACACAGTAAAAGGAAAACAAAGAAAGAAAAAAGTGAGTGTGGGGTTTGGATTTGGGGTCAGAGGACTCCTGGATATTCTTAAAAACTGTAATGAAAACCCAAAATGACAGAGAGAGGAACCGCCACATCACTCAGGAGACACTTTAACAGCACAGAATATGACGGTGAAACGGTTAAGCAGGGGTCCTTTGTGCAGTTCTGGTCATTAAAACAGCACTCAGTGACAGATGCTCAGTGTAATCATTCCTCAGATATTGAAAATTACAGCTCCCTGTGATTTATAAAGTAACCACTGCCATTAGAGCTCTGACAGTTTGAGGCAGGTGTTTTTTTTTACAGAGCAGGCTTAGATGATTTATGGTCCTTCACTGTATAAAAACTCCACTTTAAAGGCATTGTGAGACCCCTATGTCACCCCTATCCCCCCCTTTTCCAGCTTTAAAGCAGAGGTATACGCACTGGCCTAGCCTTGTCTCTGATATGTGATGCAGAACTGTTGTTTTGTACATTTGGAGTATTAATTAGGGTAGGTAAACACCCAGGCGAGCACATGTGGAGTCCTCAGCCTGTGTGTACATTACAGCAGGTCAGCCAGTCGCTGCTCTGTGTTCTTATAAAGCTTCATAAAGCTGGGAGGGACCACCCACCTGCTGCTAACACAAAGAGCCTGAGAGGAAACCAAGAGCAGTCCAATGTACTGAAACGTATGTAAATATACACGCTCTCTGAAGTTTGCAGAGGGAAAACACACTGACCTGGTTTCTTTGTCCTCTGATAGACCGTAGCCCATAGAGACCACGGTCATGTTGACCCTCAGAACTGGTCCAGTAATGATCCACGAGTGCCTCCACTCTTCTGTTGCACCTTAACATATTTTAAGTGCTTGATTTCTAGGGATGCACGATATTGGATTTTTGCAAAACACATTCCAAACACATTATTACCAATACCAATATTGATACTAATATTATTTTCAGGAGCACAAAGCTGGCACTTTACTAAAATTGACCAGTTTCTCTGGATACAATCCATTTCTGTTAGAAACAGTTGTCAAGCAGGAAAAATGACATTTTATTCTCCAAGAAATTATACTTTTGATTTATTGAAGTGGACATTCATTGATCATGAGGTAAACCATTGTGGTACATTTGCACGTTCTGCTTATATTATAGCCCATATTTAGGATATAAACAGTGTTTAACAAATTCATTGGACCACCACCCAATGTTTTATGGTTTATGCCGCAGCTGCCCCGGATTAACAGCATTGGTAATTGCCAAAATCATATTTTATGTTTCTATAATGATTAATTCACCAGTGTGTAGAAGCTTTTTCACCAAAATAATATTTTTAATGTGAAAATCTAATTATTAATATTAATCTTATTATTAACACACAAATAGTGAAGCACATTATTATTTCGTGATTAAGATGTCAAATTATAGTTATTTACTTGCATTCCTGAACAGAAAAATAGTTTTACATGGTTGAGTGTTATGCTTGATTAATTTCTAACTCTCAGAGGAGCCCAATGAGCAGCTCAGATTTGGGTGTTAGAAGATTGAAATATTATCTGTTTTAAACAAGTTTTTGAAAGGTTTCTTAAAGATTTATGTTTTCACATATTAATGACAGGTGGTCTAATAAAATTTGATTTTCTATATACATATATATATACACACACACACACACAAACTACCTTTTCTCTCATGTAGCTAACGTAAGGATTTTGTGATGATGACATGAACTTTTGACCTATAACATTTTGTTCTTGCTTTTTTTATTTGCTAGATCACCTCAAAGTAACCAAACATAATAATAGTGTTGTTTCTGAAAAACAGAGCTCAGGTGGGACAGGCTGCACTCCATTTTTGGTCTGTTAGTGTTGTAAAGCTCTTTACAGCAACACAAGTTTAAGCAGCTTGTCATAAGAAACAAAGTGAGCACACACAGCTTTAACTGGAGTCCCTGTTTTGTCATGATCTCATGATTTTGTGTTTGAACAAATTCGTCCATTTAACCAGAGGCTGTAAAAGATGTCGTGCTGCTGACACCTGTGAGGAGACCCTGGGGTGCAGTCCACACAGACAGCGCTGACACTCGCTCAGCGATGAAAGAACGATAACTCAGACTGATACTTAAAGATGCCTCCACAGGAATTAAACAAAAAGTGTTTTTGAAAAGGAAACGGACAGGAGGACAGAGCGGAGGACTTCCTACTCCATCTCTCATCATGTTGCTGCGTGTTTATTGGCTGTTTCCTCCTTTTTACAGCCGTCCCTCCTCATATATGTTTAGTGGTTTTCTGTGTCTAGACCCTGCAGTTAAAAGGCTGGCAGGCCGGGGGCACACATCCTCGCTCATAAAAACAGGGGACTTTCCTTTCAGGTGTAGCTTTTGTCTTTTTACAGTGTCAGGGCTTCAGTGCTAATAATTACATATTTGTGTCTGCAAACACAGCCAGTGCTCGCACGTTAGCCCTCCTGTGGAGAATTTACTCTGATGAATAATGATCAGTAGGCAGAATTTTAAGATTTGTGTGATTGGTTTACAACTGTTGTCATTCTTGGTCATAAATTTTGCTCAGTGCATGCAAAGTTAATTTTGCAGAATGGAAGCAGATTTCTTTTTAAGTGTTAGATAGATGCCCTACCCGACCTGGCTCCAGCCCTTATAATAAACAAATGCAGCATAAATATTTATTCCAAAACAAGTCAAAAAGTAGACAAATCAGAAGAATTCCCCCTCAGCTGAACTCACCACACTTTGCACACCATGATTTTTTTTTTTTTTTTTTTTTTAGTTCGCTGCATTTTCTGTTGTTTGTAAAATCACTATTTTAGAAACAGATGCTTGACACATTCTGGATCTTTTATTATAACAGAAATACACACCCATCTTTTTTTAAGATAGGCACAGAGACGTGGTCAGATTTTCTGCCTGAGCCTTGCCTGATCTGACATGCAGCTTTACCTGAGCAGGCCAGGGTCTACTCCTTTCCCAAGGGCCCAGGCCGACCAGGCCGGACCAGACCAAACCAGGCCAGAGGGGATCAAAGTTGCATGGTCATCTTTTCAGACATTCTGTAGCAGCTTCACAAAATGTTACGTGATTTTTGAGCTTTGTCTGTTTATCCTGAAATAATTACAGAACAAGTCGTGAGTTGTGGACCTGTTGCACACATTTATTTTGATGAGACACATGCGGTCAAGCTCTTCTGGAATTGAAGAGTCTGTCATTAAAAAAAAATGGCCCCCTTGGAGGTTTAACTTGATTGATTGATTGATTGATTGATTGAGATAGATGTGACTCTTCCACTTAAAGATCAAACATGGCAACAGGTTTTGAAGAGCAAACAGATGAAAAATCATTACCAGGCTGAAGTATTATTTAAAGGCCCCATTTCCTGGTGTATTTGATCATTTACATCCTGTCCATGGTGTCTATTAAGCAAGGGCTTGATTAAAGATGAATAAAAGAATTTGTTTCTCTCTGTAGAGGTTCAGGTGCAGCTCTTTTTCCCTCCCCTTTGGAAACAATCAGATCTGAGAGGGTGGAGAGGCTACTGGAGGCTGTGATAATTAGCTCTACACTGATTGACTGGGCTGCCTAGACAATGTTTGATATGAGAGAGGTTACAGCCCAACTTTCAGAACCATCATGGCGTCTGTCTATGACGTGCAGAAAAAACACACATGTAGGTGAAGGATGAATAGTGTTACATATTAAGCCACAGGAAGTAAAAAAACAGCATTTTAAGGAACATGTTTTTTAAAGGGGCAGAGCACATTACTCCTTGAACTGAGAGTCTAGTAAAAAGTGTCATGTTCTTCTGTGCCTCAAGCACCTTCTTACATCATTAAAAGACAAGAAAACTGATTTTTCAGGACTTTGAACCTTTCAAAGTTTAAAGAGGATCATCTTTCTTGATAGTATTCATGTGCTGAAAAATCTGTACGGCAAAATATCGTCACATACTCCTTGCAGATAGATGTATTGATACAGATTCTACAAAATGAATACTGTTACAAATGCTGTGACATTAGTTGTTAAATTCAACTTGTGTAATTTATCAATAGTACAGTTCAAAAGATGGTGGTAGATACCAAACTACAAGACACAGTTCATGTTCTACATCTCAGATTACTTCCAAGGTCTTTGAGGACCAAGTGTCTTGAGTTAGATGTCGGGAATGGTGTAGTCAGTGTCCAGAATTAACTTGTATGGCACCCTCAGTGTTGGTATTCGTGCTGTATCGCGAGGTTGCTTTAAAAGCCCAGCCCTGCCTGTTGTAGGCCTGGTTTGAGAACATTTTACAGAAACACCCACACTGTTCAGTGATGTTTTATCATGATTTTAAAGGCCTACCAATTATATTATTATTATTTTAAATATTGACACCTGTTCTGGTGATTTATCACACAGCCTTCTGTTGCATAACAAACTTAAGTTGTGGATTTTTTATTGTTTCACAGGGACTTAATGCAGTCTAATGTGGGGTATTCAGTTTAAGAAACTATTTTCTTATGATTCTTGTTTCCATGCCATCCTCATCAAGATTTCAGCTTAATACACTGATGTCATTCCAACTAGCCAGAGTCATAGCTTCAAACTGTAATCATAACAGTTCATTATTTATCAAAGATGTTCTGTAAACTGCAGGTTTAGGCCTAAGTACTGGGATAGGCCAGATCTGGCTTTCATACAGTCAGACAAGATTTTACACCCAACCTTAGCTCCAGAGTTCATTTAGTGGGTGTGCTGATGACGGTGCCAGACACATTCAACTTTCTGTGTTCATTTTGTGGACATAAACCTTCGTCAGAGCTGCCAACAATGAGAAAAAGAAGGGTGTGTCGGTGGAGGAAAAACAGCATCTGAGCAGGACTGCTGGGATGAAGATGATTTTATTTGAGTTATGTGTATAACAGAATTAAACAAGAGACCAAGCAGAGTGCTCTGTTTGGTACACAGGAAGGATACAAGCGTGCATTCACTCAGAATCTACACATAAACAAATTGTTATAAGCTAGCATGAATGCTGAATCAGCGTCACACTCTTCAGTCTTTGCGTGAATCTTCTGGTTTGTTTCTGTTTATTCTCAGCTCTACATCCTGATAGACAAACATGTTTCTGATGTTTGCATGTATATTCCTGCGGGACTGTAATTTATTCCATCCTGTGTCGTGTCGAGGACTGCTTTGGTGTGCTCTGGTCCTGGCTGAGTGATTAAAAATGGCGCTCTGTCCCCGTGATCCCTGCTGTTCCTTCTTTCTCACAGAGACACAGAGGACTTTATTTTTACTGCTTCAGTAAATTGTTTGTGATGGTTCAATTTTAAAGGTCAGAAGTGAGTAAGATAAAAGAGTCACATTTCTGACAGCAGAATAAATTCTGTATGAGTGCTTTATGTTGTTTTTGCTCTAGCTTTGTATTCTGAGGACCTTGTAATAAATTTCATGAGGGACAAAGCTGGATGGATTTCATAATAAAACTGTGTGAGTCCCTGTTCAATATTGAATGGCAATAGCAAGAAAGTGGATTTGTGGTTGAGGTGAAGCAGTAATAAAACTGACAATAAAAACAGAGTTGTGAGAAACACAGTAATACACAAAGACAACTAAATCCTCCCAATGCTAAGACAGTTTTCTTTTTTAAACTTTTGAGGGGGTCTATCCATTTTGAGGTCCTTTTAACAAAGAGACAGGACAGGTCAAAGAGTAGGGAACAGGGACGACAAAGTTAGACAGTAAAGAAGCGGAGAATAGATGTCAAACCTGGGCCGTCTGTCTTGGGCTGCAGCCATTGTATAGATCCCTCTGATCACTCTCTTGACCTCAACAACACTCCGTCTTAGCACTTTGGGCTCCACACTGCTGATGGCAAAATAAACAAAAACCAGACTGTGTTTTAATTATGTGCAGAACAGCTGGCCCACTCCTTATCTACAACAAATTAGCGGGCCCATTTGTCGGCCCTCCACCCATCACAGTTCAGCAACGCCTTGCCAAGTGCTCAGCCTTGTGAGACTGCCTCCTCCACGGTAGGCCTAATAGGCACATTAGTGAGCCTTTATGTCCAATATAGATGTAAAGGATCATACTATGCCTTTTTGTTTTTTGTTTTATTTTAACCACCTTAAGTGTGTTTTACATGTGTCCTTTGCATGATATAGTACTTCAGTGAACAAGACAAAAAGTCCATGGTATCTGGCCTGCTCCCTCTCCTCCTGTGAACAGCACCAGTGGCTGCTTAAAAGGCCTCCCCCCCCCCAGCCCCCATAGTATAATCCCACTTAAGACTGTGGTAGAAGACCCAGTGCAAGAAGAATACAGAACAGTCAAACACCTGTCCCTGAACATCACTAAAACTAACCATTCACCATAGAGTAAACTGGTCAACCAATCAGAGTGAACTGGACCAACGTGCATCTGAATCGATGGGAGCACATGATCAACGTGCTCACGCTAAGTATTGATGGTTGAAATGCTGTAAAATATAAAGGCTCCTTTGAAAACAGAGTTCAACTCTATGTCGAGCATTTTTATCTTTTTGCATTGCTTTTGCAGTCTCACACAAACCTGGGTCCAAAAACATACTCAGTCGGTTAGTTGGAAACTATGAATTGTCCTTCAGTGTGAGTGTATGCATGAATGGTTGTCCTATATATGTCAGCCCTGTGATCGGCTGGTGAGTAGTACAGGTTAGGACCCGCCTCTCGCCAAATGTCAACTGGGATAGGCCCGGCTCCTGTGACCCTGATGTGACCCTGAAAGGGATAAGCATTGTAGATAATGGATGGGTGGATGGATGAGACACTAATGGTTTGTTTGACCTAATGGTTAAATTTGTTTCTTCTTCTTTTTATCCTCACAAAAATTTCAGACTAGGCTTCCAAAAGTTTAGGTATTGCTTCAAATACCTGAAAAGTTCTGTGTATTTGGTAGTGTCTCCTGTGCAAGAATTTAAGAATTGTAAATGGACTTGAGCTTGTGGAACTCGTAGTCTTTTTGACCACTTGAAAGGCTTTTACAACCCAGGTGACATCTACCCACTCACACTCATTTGATCTCACATTCACTGAAGGTTGAACTTTCTTGTGCCCAAGGACACATTGACTTGTGAAAGGTGAAACTGGTCTGGAACCTTTAACCTTATGATTCATGGTAGAGCGTACTACCAGACCAAGCCACTGACACCCTGAAGATCAGGTGTAGAATATGTGAACTAAAAAATGTTCATGAAGCAAAACATAGCAAAAAAAAAAAGATAGAAATCAGTCCTTGACAAAGAGAAAATCAAGATGAAGGATTTTTTTCATTGCGACACAGCAGCAGTGAAGCTGTACGTGCAAAGAAATGACTAAAAAACAGAGTTTAGAAAATCCCTTTCATGTTGAGAAGAATGTTTTGATGTTCATATTAAATCTTAGCAGCTTTCATACTTTTATTACTTTTTGTCTGTCTGATGAAAAATTAGCCAACATAGCATGAAACAAGCAAACAACATGACATTGATGTTCAGTGATCCAGACTCTGATGGTGAGGCGTCCCGCTGTGCTTCTTTACAACTGCTTTTTCAAGTCTTACCAGAAACATTTAGCAATGGTTAGCAGGCATGTAGATTAAAAACTAAAACTGAAAACAAAGAGACAAAGTAAGAAGTAAAAATAAATTAAAAGCAGAGCCCGCAAAAACCCCTTGCAAGCAATACAAATACCTTTTATTGTTTATTTTGCAGTTCACATGTCTTCTCCCAGCACTCAGTAGGACATTTGTCGTCAGATTAGATTAAATAAATCAGTAATAAAAACATATAATGTGCACTTTTAAACAAAAAACTTTAAGGTACCTCCACCCTCCTCTTCCCCCTCTCCAGGCTCCCTCCCTCGATCCTCCCTGCTGCTGTGTAATAATATATTTAACTCTACTGGACGTCCCCAGGAGGAATTCCTGGTGTTTGGTGAAGCGGAGTCTCTCCAGTGTGATTTCAGACACAGCGGACAGCAGTCATTAATCACTTTACTGTGATGGAGCTTGTGTGTGTGTGTGCTCATGTGTTTTGTTGGCCATGGTTTTATTTTCCTTCTCATGCGTGTTCATCAGCAAACAAATCCTATCTGCTGGTGGGGAAGTGATATTAGAAATGCCAGCGGTGTGAGAGGAATGCCTGTTTTTGTTGTTCTTCCTCTCTCTGGCAGTTATTTCCTATCGCGCAGATACGGCTTCTGGCATGTCTCTTTCTCTCTGAGGGCCTCCATACATGACCAGGAAACATGGAGGACCAAAAAGTCAATGGCTGTGTGGCCCTCAGGCAGCAGTGCCTCATTTCTCACTTTGCCACTTTTAACAACATCCTGATATCATTTATTTTAGAGCCAAAATGATCTCCAGCTGTCAGATGTTTGTGCAAATTTTAGGGCACAAAATGTGTGAATGATGTTGTTTGTCCCAGTCCCATAGTCCTGTTTTGACTTGTTTATATGACATGATTTCTTGGTTTCAGAAAACCTTCATAAAAAGGTTGGGATCCAAAAAGTCATTCATTTGTAAAAATTCAAGAAATTGATACACTGGTCCCAGGCTGTATTGTATTACTGCTCGAGAAAGACTGTAGCACATCTAATTACTGTTCTTTAACCATCAATAAACAATAAAAAAAGAAAGCATTAGCTTTAGGGGACATAACTGTTGCATTGTAGACTGTAAAAACAAATTAAGCACAGATTAACTCTCAAATCCTAGTTCCAAAAGTTGAGACACTATGTAATGTGTGAATACAAACAGAATCCATCCATCCACCCATGCATCCATTTAGCCATCATCTGTGAATAATCCCTGTTATCCCTCCCAGGGTTGTGGGGGGCTGGAGCCTATCCCAGCTGACAATTGATGACACCCTGAACTGATCACCAGCAAATCAGAGGTCAACATGGAGAGATAGTCAACCATTCACACACTCACTCACACCTAAGGGCAGTTTACAGTCACCATTTAACCTAAAAAGCATGTTTTTTGGTCTGCTGGGTTGCCTGGAGAGAACCCACACATGCCAGAGGAGAACAAGCAAAGTCATCACAGAAAGGCCCTGACCAACATGGGGTTCGAACCAGTGACCATCTTACTCTGAGGTGCACATGCTGCCCCAAACAGAATGCAGTGATTTACACATTATTTACAACAAAAAAATACTCAATTAAATGCAGCAAGGACAATAATGTTAATGTTCAAAGTGATACACATGGGGAATAAATAAGTATTCTGAATTTTAGGGACAAAAATATGCCAAATAAACTCTGAAATGCTAAAAAAAAAAAAAACACCAGGAACATTCTATCTGTAAAAAACTTAACTGATAACGTGATTGCACCATGATTGGATAAATAAATGGAGCACTCTTAAAAGACTCAGTTGTTCACTCTTAGCAATAACAATGCTGTTTGCTTTCTGGAAGACAACATGGGCAACATGTTAAGGGTGTTACAAACAAAATTTCTTAGCATGTATTTTAAATGAATGTAAATATTTCACTGTTTACACTCCATACAATTATCAAAAGATTTAGAGAATCTGCACAAGTTTCAAAACATGTATGGGTCAATGCCAAAACTCAGCACACTGAAGTCCCATGCCCACCTACCCTCAATTTTCACATAGTTCACCTTCGTATGGTTTCGTACATGGTCCACAAAAAATTGCCACAACTCTTTTTAATCAGTTTGTTGTGCGTGCCAGCAGGTTAGCTCCACACTGGTTCACTGCAGGACTATTGTCAGCATTTCTCCCTTCAACTTTGCATCAATCTCTGCCAAACGGGTCAACCCAAAACGGTAAAGCAAAAGTTTAGAATTACCGATTGATGCCAAAATATAGCACTTTGTGGAAATCGTATTGATATAGAGGGCCAACAAACATCAGTCAGGCAATATAAGCTGTTGTTTACATGCTGCTCTTTCTGTTTTGCTCGAAATGTAGCAATACATCATGAAATTGTAGTTTTCTTGTGGTCTTGGGATCCTACTTTTTAGGCTGCTCATGGCCATACATGCGCATAACGGTATCGATAAAAAAATATTGGTATCGTGACAACACTAATAAGGTAAGGTTCACCAAAATTTTCCCTCTAGGACTGTTTAGCCTTGATCCAACTTGGAAGGCTTTGTGTGTAGTCTGACATCCACATCTTCGAAAATTGGAAACGATGCAGGCCTCAAACCCTTGGCTCGGTCCACTGCACTGACTGCTCGTTTCTGAGTACATCTCAGACCTAATTTTATGTGCTCTAATGTGATAGAATGACTGCAGAGGATGATCCAACCCTTTCCATTTACTTAGTTATTCGAATTCCATATGAAGATCTGCCGGTGACTTTAAAACAGACCCTCTGGACAGGCCCTAAACCACTGATAAATATATTACCATGAGTGCAGTATCATAAACCTGTATGGTGTCTCATGTAAACACCTTTGAACTGATTATTCTCTTTAGGCTTTTGGTATGTGGGATAGTATGAGGTGGACACACCTATACAGACAGCAGACACATGGAGGCTGTTATATTCATGTATACAGGAGTGTAAATCTCCAGGTTTTCCATATTCCATATAATTAACATATCCTCAGTATGATCAAAAACACGAGTAAACTCAAAACTTGGTTAAAAACACTCAATACTGAATCACAATGATATCTGAAGCATTGATACGGAACAAATTATGGGGAAGATAATACAAAAATAAATAAACTGATTAAAATTCAACTCTTGAGTACTGATGATAAAAACTCGAGTGTCATCAGAGATTTGTAATTTAAAAGTATCAAGAATTTAAAATGAATGCATCCCCCAGTTTGCCTCAAGTGAAACATGACTGCGGGCTAAATGTCCTGTTAGCATGATCTCATTTGGCAGTAGTGTCCGGTGAGGAGCCTGCATGGAGGAAGTTTATGTTCTGCCGTGTTCTCTCAGTAGCCTCAGGCACCTAAAGGTCACGGTGAGAGGGAGAGAAGAGCCCCGTATCTGCTCTCACAATGGATTAACTTAAGACCATGACCCAGTACCCCAGGGGCCACACGCACCCAGAAGAAAAGTGTACGATACACAAACATACAAAGCCACCAGAAAATTCAACAGAGTTGAGACTGGTACAAGCCAAATCCACAAATCAACTTTCTTATGTTACAGTCATTTATTCATTCACTCACAGCTGCACCATACACAGATTTATCCGTCAGTGGGTGTCTTTTTCAATATTAAGACATATTTTTCAGAGATTTCTTTAAGTGTTGGCCCACTGCTAGACTGTCAAACATTTGAAGCCAAATATTTTCTTAGTGTTCACCATTGAGTTAATATTATTTTTAATTACATCATTGACATGATGAAAATTTCACATCTGCATCAAAGCTGAATTTAGCTGCAGCCTGGATCCAATTATTCTTCACTTTTATGCCATACAATAAAAATCAATCCAACTGTGCATACGCTGATTTATTTTTATATTGTGTTGTGTGGAATTGTTACTTTCTTAATGTGTTAGAGTGGGAAGTGGGTTGTTTTGAAGCCCTAGGCACAAACTGCTAAAAAGTTGGATGCAGACTAGTAGCTGTTTTTCTGACACTGCATTGAGCCAGGATTCAGCTCCATTTACCTCACTTTTTGATGAGAATCTTTCATCCAGTTAAATAATATCCGAGATTGACTTTGCAGAAAACACTGAGAAAAGATTAAATTAAAAATTTAACAGTTCAGCAGGAAAATAAAACTCAGAAAATTGTGTCTTAATAGCAAAATAGAGACTGACTGAATTGTGGTATTGATTTGACAGTAACATTTGTTGATTTATTATTTTTCTTTTTTTACCAAAAGAGAAAACTAAGAGACATCATTGTTTTTTAAAGAGCCGTGTTTTGTCTTAACTCTGGTTCATATGATCACTTTTTGTACTTTATTTTTGTGTCCCTTGGCTTGCATCTGCTTATGCTCTTGAATATACAGCACTTTGTGCTGCATTTTTTTTCTTTGAAAAGTGCTTTATAAATAAAGTTTGATTGATTAGTTGATTGAAAGGGAGTAAGGGTAAGTCAAGGAAAAAAATGTTGATTTTGAATTTTTTACTCTTCTGTCCCTTTTGTCAGTAGCCCCATTCATGGGGCCTTTACGCAAAAGTGCTGCAACGAGGTTCTGCTGTATTTATATAGACATTTACATTAATTTTATGATCCTGAAATATGGCTTGGATGTGCACAAAATTGTGCTCGCACATACACTCAAATGGTAGAGATGCTCACTCGCAGCACTCCCGTCTCCCGCTGAGTCTGCATGCCTCCCTCTCTCAAACGTCACTCCTCTGTTACCACCTCTGGAGACGGAACAAAGAGGGGGTCAACATGTTCCTCCCATTCTGCCCCCAGGACAGTCAGAGTGGAGGCGAAACATAACAGAGGGTAAATATTACGCCTTAAAACAGCAGTATGAATTGGGCCAGTGTCCCACTATCCTCTCGAGAACCACTGGCTTAAGACAGCCTTTTTTTCCAAGGAAAATGAAACAGATTGAATTCTTTGTGCCTCTATTTGAAAATGAACTATCAGACTCACCCTCTGTCCTCTTTTGATATTTCATAGTCTGTTATGATTCTTTAGTTAAGACTTTTTTAAACAGAAACGAAAAAAAATGCCACTGCCAAGTCAAAACTTTGGTTCATTCAATCAAAATGGTGCATTTTATTATTGTTTCTTTTAGAGTAAAGAGCTGTTTATTTGTGTGTTGGTCTGCAACATGACTCTGCCTTGGTAACATTGTTTGTCTGATTTTTTATTTTTTTTTTCCAAAGACCAGATGTTTATTTTTTTGTTCTGATGCCGAGAAAATCCTCTCAGCAGAGGACCATCTTTCCTCTTACTTGTGAAGAAGATTTTAGTGTCTCAGAGGTTAGAGTGGGATTAGGTTTGAGTTACGCTAAAGGTCAAAGTGAAGCATTTAAAGCATGGAGTGTTGATAAGGATGAGATGTAAAGATTTTAAAGTGTGTGTTCTTGTCTGACCAAAGTGCAGCATCCTCCTTGGTAGGAGATCTGCAGACATAAGCACATAATGAGAGGAAGGGATGAGTCCAGCCTCAAGATCCTGGCAGTTAAGTGTATTTTTTCCACTCTGGATGTCAGCGTAAACCCTTCTCCATCTGACCCAAACACCCAGGGAGATCTCCCTGTCAGCTCAAACTGAGATGTCTGACTGGCTCCGTTGAGTCTCTCTTGCCGTGCTGAGACCACTGCTCTCTCTTTGTTTCCCCTCAGAAATGTAGGCTAAGCTGTTTGGAGGCCTCTCCTTCTGTTTGGTATTTCAGTTTTGAAGGTATGAAGGTGGCATTCGTGGGATTGGTTTGCAGATCCAGATGAAGCTTTCTCAACCATCTGAGCGTCAGGGGCTATAAACGCTGCTGGCTATGCGAGACGCCCCTTTCAAATATGAGAAGAATTTATTGGATGTTTCAGCACCGAAAAGCAAGTTGGTACTCAGTCAATTCTTATTAAAAACATTAATAAGAATTGACTGAGGTTTTTAATCTCTTTATTGGTGTTTTTCAGACAGATCTGCAGTAAGAAATACGCATGGATTCTGTGCTATGCTACCGTCAGCTTCCACATGTTTGGATGGCTTCAAAGTGTTCATTTTGAGGGTCTTTACACCTCATTTCTTGACTCTTGTGGTTGAAGATTAAAGGTGCAGTTCATGTGTTTCACTGTAACGCCTTGTTTCTTTTTCTCCTGTCTTTCACAGATTCCCTTTGTACCCCAGAGGAGAGCGTTTTCATTTTGAATACGGTGTCTACTTACTCAACAAGAACATCGCCCAGGTAAGATCTGAACACACGGACACAGCACATGCTTTCACTTTAATAACTGCAGTCTCAACACCAGTGAGATTTCATCTTATGAGAAAGATGATGTTGGTGAAACAAAAGCTGACTTTAAGAGGATAATGCTACAAAATTCCAATCTAAAAGTGCTAATGTTGGGGTGCCCAAAGTTGAGTTTGGATCCGACTGTGTGACCTTTGCTGCTTTTCCCCCACTCTGTTAACCCCTCTCTAACTCTTTACACTGTCCTCTTCTCTGTCTAATGAAGACAGAAGAGCTTCCCAGAAAATGTGCCTTTCTTGAATTGTGCTAATTGAACCCTGCGTTTGTGTGTAAGAGCCCAGTAAGCACACACGGTTACATAAGCAGTCACAGACCTTTAATATCAGGAAGGAGGCCAGAACCATCTTTCATCCGGTCCATTTAATTCTGATGATGAACACCTTAAGTATTTATGCTTCGGATGGTCTCATTTGTCCAAACATAGACAGTAGAGGCGCTTACACAAGGCTTTGTAGCCCCATACCATGATAGAGCACATGCCCTTTCACCCTAGTGTCCAGCTGACCTGCACTGTATACTGCCTGAGCTGGACCCGAGGAGGGAGCACTCATCCAATTAAACAAAGTTATAATCAGAGGTCACATGTACTGACTAATATGCAATACAAAATACTAAGATTTTTTTTATTTCTGTAGTTTTCATGTTTTGGGTTTGTTTATAATTCATGTTTTACATTTCACTGTATTAACTCTCATTTTGTGCATTTTCAACACTCTTTTGTTGATTTTCTACCAGGCCAGTCACCCCTTGTTAATCAGATAAGTGGGTCCATCCACATGTAAAGCTGCAAAAATCATAATTTATATTCATTTAGTAGACACTGAAACCATCATTATCAAACATAAGTACTTACTGATTTTACAACATGCACCACATGCAATCGTTGTGCTTAAATGCTCTTAACCTCTTCATTGTAAATACTAAGAAACATTAAATAAAGTGAAAATATATCCAAAAAAATAAAACAATAAATGACAAAATTGGGAAAAAAATTAAATAAGCACAACATGTCCCGCACAGTTACCTCTAATTTCAATTTTTCAGTTTTCATAGTTGTGGGAGGCTTTCGTAGTACCTGAAATTGAAACTTTATTTTTTGCGCAGCTCTACCCACAAGAGTTTAAAATGCAGATAAAAGCCTTGAGTTGAAACCCTTCAGTAATGTTGGTGATGTATAATTCTTTGTGAAAGAAACAGACTTTGTTGTGACTGCAGGTGTTTTTGTAAATGCTCAAGCTGTCTTCTCTTTACATCTAAGACACTCCTTTAGAGCTCCTGTCAGTTTTAGGCCCCCTTTCATACGTGGGCCCAGTCCACTCTGATTGGTTGACTGATCTGCTCTGTGGTACTTGGTCAGTTCAGCCCTGGTAGGGGCCATGTTGTCAGCAACTCTGCATTCATTCTATCATCTCTGCATTGGGCTTTCTACTCAAAGCTACATTGGAATATTGACACTGAAGAAGTTCCAGTAAGTTCTAATTGATTTGGGTTGGTGGGTACTGGATGTGTTGAAACAGGCAACTGGTATTTCAGGGCATTCGTGCCTTAGTCTGGTGGTGCGCTTTATCGGTAATCGAAAGGTTACAGAGCCCAGCTTCAGTCGATGTGTCCTTGGGCAAGACACTTAACCCCAATTTGCTCCCACTGCTGGGTCAGTGGCGAGTAAATGGACATGAAAGTGCAAGATTGTGTTGGCTAATACTGGTGAACAACTTTCATAGAAACTCAAAACCATCAGTGAGTGAATGTGAGAGTGAGTGTGAATGGATAGACATGGCCCTTTGAGTCTTTAGAAAGACTAGAAAAGCAATATATAAGCTAAAGTCCATTTATCATTTACCGCTGGAGTGGGTTTAGATACCCTTTCCCCCCATTACCTCTTTCATTCTTTCACCCAACGACACAACAGGACGTTTTGACTCCTGTGGTGTTGGTTTGTTTTTGCCTCAAATTTGTCTTACCCACAGCTGGGACGCCACTCATGACATGAATCATACAATGGTCTATAGAGATTGACTGACAGACATTTAGCCCACTTCACTATGGTGCAGCATGTAATGTGTGTACAGCACTTTGATTTAAGAAAGTGTTTGGACAGTGAGTGCATGAACCTGATCGCTTTCAGCAAACCAGAATAGAGTGCTCTGATTGGCTCAGCACCATTGCTGCATATATTGGATTCACACACTGTCTGGTGTGGCTGTAAAGTTGTTGATAGTCTCAGGACTACAGTGGGGCTGCATTGCTCAGAGAACTACGCCGCTGTTAATGGGTATTGGCTCCTTCAGCAGCACTTGTTTTCCGATCAGGTCCTTCCATATTAGAGCTGTACGTCAGATTCCTCCACTCTCCACATCCTCTGAACATAAACACTTGAGGGGAGTGTTGACCCTCTTGACCTCTCCGTGCTTATTAAAGTGCACCTAATGTGTTGACCCAGGTTCCTCCCTCCATTCATCCCTCACACATTAAGGTCTGACTTTTAACAATTTACATTCCTTTCCCTGTTTTCCTCCTCGTCCAGGCGAGAATGAAGGGCCTCTCTGCTGAATGAGACCCGGCAATTAGTACGAACAGGTGGCTGACTTCAAACTGCTAAACTGACTAATATCAAAGTTTGCCTTTTCCATCCACCAGGGCCCGGAGAAAGAAAATCCAACAAGGAACAATGTCATGTTCTGATCAGCAAAAAAAGAGAAAGAAAAACTTAATATACAACATCAGGGGAATAAGGAAACCTCTACAAACGTGCTTTTCTCTGAAATACTATTTAGTGGTACTACTGTTTTTGAGTTGTTTGATCATGATGCATGTCAATGTAAAAAAACAGAACAAAACATGTTTTCCAACTGCAGAACTTTTAAGTACAGTTTATTAATAAATATATTTCATTTTTAGAGAATGACACCAAGTTAAGACAACAAAAGACGCCATCATTCTCAGTTAAGAAAAAACATGACAGTATAGATTTTGAAAGTAAAAAAAAAAAAAAACAGTGCTTTAACTTGCAGATATCTATTTAGTTTTGTTTGGTCTTTTTTGTCCTTATAATGTTTCAGCTAATATGTAAGATCAGTGCTCATCACAGAGGGCCCCAAACCTAGAGCACAGGTTAGCACAACTCTCTTGGTTGATTTGTTTTGACACCTTTGAACAGCTCTAGAGTCTAGATTTTCTCATGTTTTTTGGGTCTAATATTTTTGATAAAATCAGAATTGCATTTGTAGCACGTGACTTACTATCACTATCCCTACATATTAAACATAATTTACATGCCACACAGAATGGGCAAAAAAAAGAAGAGAGAAAACTGAAGCACAGCACATTGTGATGCTGGTAATACGATAAGGGATGCGCAGTATTATCGGCATTATATCGGCATCAGCAGATATTAGCTTGAAATGTCAAATACAGGTATAGGCAGATGTCAAAATTTCTGCCAATATTTTCAGCAGATATTTTATCCATGCATATCAGCCACATATATCACATATATTTGCTGTAATATCCAGAGAATGTACAAATGTAGCACAATGTTTCACCTTATTATTACTGAACGTTTACATTTTAAAAACAATAGTGTCCTCTGTTAGAGAATAAAATGTTGTTTTCCTTGGTCCACATTAATTTCTTACTGAAATAAACTTTCAAAATGAGAGAAACAGGTCATTTTCAGTAAAGGAGTTTCCTCTTACCTTGACAAATAAATATTGATATTGGCAATGATGAGTTTGGAAATATCGACAAACATCCAATATGGTGCATCCCTGAACAGCATTATTGTATGCTGGCTTGGTAAAATGAATTCTTGACAGAGGTCAGTACATGATCTCTTCAAATCTGAATCTCAAGAGGGGAGGGAGGGTTATTTAGGTTTTGGTGAAGAATTTGAATATATATTGATTTATTAGCCTGACACACCAGTTGAATTGTTTCACATATCCATGCAGTAAATTTCACATTCATCTGGGAAACATCCCAAAAAAGCAATTTGAAAGGGCAGGACTTTCAAGAAAGATTTAAGGGCATTTGTGTAAATGTTTGGTTTGTCACGTTCATTTTTAACCAGTCAAAGGCTTGGGATTTATTCTCACTCTTTGAACAACTGAACTTGGTTTATACTACTGCCTTTTGCCATTTTTGACCGAATGCAACTGTTTCAGCTTGACGCTTTGCAAGGTGAATCTGCCTGACGACAGACATGAATCTAGCCTATCGAGCTGCTTTCCAAGGTGAAAAATTTACTCTCTCTTGCCCCTTTCATAAACCTTTTCACTGTCTCTCTCTCCTATCAATGAAGGCCCAAAATTGCCCAAAAAATAATCTTTAAAAAATGTGTTGTTTTCTCAGCCCTATAGAATAATCACATCAGTAGTATCATCGTGACTGAGACCTACTGACTTATTTCCTTTATTTATCTACACACTGTGTGCAGGTTGGCTTATAAATCAATGTGCTGCATTACTTATATAGTGTTACTTGTTGCATTGATTCTTTAGAGCTTTTCGTACTGCTCTGTTGTGCAAACACTTGACATGTTGAAATGGCAAAGCACAAAACATGATCAACATCGGTATCGTAGCAACGAGCTTAACTGGTGAATCCTCTCCTACAGTTGCATTAGCATGAGCTAATAGGCTTTTGAGCTCTGTTGTTTGTTACAAGCAAGTTTCAACTTCTTTCTTGCAAACATTTGCCCTAAACTGGACTTAAGAAGCAGATGGAAGGAGTGTGTACCATTTAAGGACACATTCAAGGTTGTTTTCACACTTGTCTTGGTAGGCTTGGATGGTTGCTTTACCCCCTCCTTGCCTCTGATGTCAGGATGCACATGGTTGATTTGCAGGTCTCTCACAAAGCAGAAAGAAAACAGAACAACCACAGCAAACAATTGTTTATGTGTCTTCTCAACTTACTATGCTGCTACTTTGGATGTTTTTCATTTATTTAAAGGCCAACAATGGCACCTCTCCAACTTTCAACATCTAGTGTGCAGCTTAGAGAGAGAAATAAGTCCATGCTGCACAAATAAGGTGTACAAAATAACTGTAGATATTCAGAATTTACAGCTCTAGTCTTCGACGAGTGTCTGTGTCCAGTAGCACAGTAAGGGTACCCCATACTCAAACACGATTGCATTACTGCGTGCCACACTTGAGTAAACTTGAAGTTGAATGTCTTTTACTTCTCGTGAAATGTTTTGGCAAAGCAGTTGACCTCCTGCTCACAGATGTTATTTGTTAAAACAATGGAAAGAACTTATTAAGTCGGTGAAATAAATATTTACAGTTTTGTTTTGCTTGTTTAGAACATGCATATTCAAATTAATTGAATGCGCCAAAGAGCGATGGGTCTAATTGCGCTGAACAGCATGGGTCTGATCTAATTCACATGAAGAACATTTGGTGCTGCCTCACTTCAATAGATATTCCTGCCATTCAACTTACATAACCCCCACCCCTGATCTTTTTTATCAAAGCCATGCATCATGATCTGAGCTTTGTTAGAACTCTGCTTCATGAATCTCAGACATGTGGTGCCATCACATGTTGCACTGCATGCTCACTCTGGATGAAAGTTGAATTACACAACTTCTATAAGGCACATGGAGGCAACTCGAGGGGAAAAATGGTCATCTTGAGGTGTGTTTGTGTTTGTAGTTTGAAAAATGATGCAGTCACACCAGCAGGGATGTACTTTTATTGAGGAACAGAAAATGTCTTCATATGGCCAAAATGAATGTCTTTATTAAAAGCTGGCTGAAAAATGAAATCCTTTTGATCGCTTATTTTACGGAAGTTCAAAGAAATCTGATTGACTGCAAATAAAAAAATGAGAACAGAAAACTGTAGATTTTCACTTACACATTTGAAACAAATGCAGAAACTTGATGTTTACCAGCCACTTTATTGGGTACACCTATTTTACAGCTTGTTAAAACAAATAGCTAATCACCAAATAACATGGCAGACACTCAATGCATTTAAACATGTGGACATAGTCAAGATGGCCTGCTGAAGTTCAAATCAAGCATTAGGAAGGTGATTTAAGTGACTTTGAATGTGGCATGGTTGTCGGTGCCTAATGGTTCAGTCTTCATGTTTCAGAAACTGCTGATTCACTGGGATTTTCACACACCATCATCTGAAGTGTTTACAGAGAATGGTCTGAAAAAGAGGCAATATCCAGTGAGAGGCAGTTTTAGAGGGAAAATGCCTTGTTGATGTCAGAGATTAGAGAAGAATGACCGGAGTTGATTTTGATTTTCAAAAGGCATCAGTAACGTAGATCACCACTCATGCAGCAAAGGTATGAAGACCATTTCTGAATGCATAATACGTTAGGTCTTGCAGCAGATGGACCACAGTAGGTTTCACCCCTGTCAGCTAAGAACAGGAAACTGAGGCTAAGATTCACACAGAATCATAGAAACTGATCAGAAAAAAAGTCCCCTGGTCAGTAAATTCTTGATTTCAGCTGCAACCCTCAGATGGTTGGCTCAGAAGTGGCTGTAAACATCATGAAAGCATGGATCCATCCTGCCTTGTGTCAGTGGTTCAGGCTGATGGGGATAGTGTAATGGTGCAGGGGATATTTTTTTGGGCACAACTTGGGCCTTGTAGGACCATTTGAGCATTGTCTTGATGCCACAGCATACTTGAGTAGTGTTACCAACTATGTCTGTCCCTTCATGATTGCAGTGTATCCATTTTCTGATGGCTACTTCCAGCAGGACAACTCCCAATGTCTCAGAGCTCAAATCATCTCAAACTAGATTCTTGAACATGACAATAGGTTCACTGTACTCCAGTGGCCTCCACAGTCACCAGATCTCAATCCAGTAGAGCACCTTTGGGTGTTGTGAAGGGGGAGAATGCATCATGGATGTAGAGATAACAAATCAAATGAGTGATACTATTATGTCAATGTGGGCCAAAATATCTGAGACATGTTTCAACACCCTGTTAAAAAGATTCCTCAAAGAATAAATGCAGTTCTGAAGGCAAAAGGGGTCCAACCTGATCAAAGCAAGCTGTGCCCAATATAGTGGCCCATGGGTGTGTGTCTATCAATCTTGAAAAGTGAACAGTGCACTGGAAACATTTCTGAACCCATGGACAGTGCAACAAAAACTCAATTTTGTTGTTAATGGTGTTAACTTTGACAAAAGGCACTGTAGTTAAGTTCATTTCTACGTCTTTGCTGATGACTTTATATTTTTGTGCCTGCATGCCAAAATGTAAAGTAAGTTCAGATCCCTTTTTTCTCTCCAGGGTTTAACATGTGACTTTCAGTCCTTCAGATGTGCACTAAAACTAAATTTTTTATAAAGCCATTTCTCATCAGAAGTATTTTTTTATTAATGTGTTGAATTTGTTGTATTATAAGTGATTTTTTTAACAATGTGAAAAATTTAAAATGAAAGATTTGAACCTCTGCAGATGTAAGTGATCTAGAAAGAGATTAAAAGTCAATGTTGAACCCTCTGTATGATCCTCAAAGGAAAACAATATAAAATGGAGATGTTTCCTTGTGACTAATGTCATGGATGTCAGACCAAGTGAGTTACAAGTAGCTTTAGAGACTTCCCTTCTTTCCATTTCCCACAACAAATATGTACACAAACTATTTTCACAAGAGTATTTTTTCTTACATCTCTGTGATTAATTCAGATTGACTAAATTCACTGTTTACATGGACACTGAATAAACAAATCTGATTAAGACGTGTACACAAACATCAAGCATTTAAGCAGAGTGAAAGGCATTTAGACAAGCACAGAGCTGTCTCTAAAATCTGAACTTAGAAATGTAGCAGAGGAACTTTGTCCTTCTCATTAAAATAATTAAAGATGAGCTCTGACTTGTATAAATGATCTCCGTTTGAATTGACTCATTGAGAAAGTGGAAATTCCTTGTATGCTGTTCTGCTGATGAGTGTGTGACAAAAACCTTTTCAGCATGGTAAAACCCATCCTAATTAGAGTTTTAAAATAATAAATTTACTCTTTAAATCTTTAGTCATTATCACCATAGAAAAGAACATTAGTTTGATAACATTGTTGAACATCCTTTCACGCTTGTAGCATGCCTTGGATTCAAGCCCACCTAGAAGCCATCCCTTCTTCTTCTCATTTTCACAAAAGCCAACATCTTCTGCTTGTAACAGCTCGGTAAAACATCAGTATTTTTACAGGATGAAATTTCAGCTTTCATTCAAAGCCTGGTCTTATGCGTTCCATGTGTGTCTGAGTACGTCCACGTTAAGGATGAGTTATCAGGCCGACTCTAAAACAGTATAACGATGCCGCATGAGCAGTCCACCTCCATATGAAAGTGATAAAAGGCCATTGTTTCAAAAGTGAAGAAGTGGTAAACATGCCAGACTTGATCAAATTAAACTCACTGAAAACCCCGCTTCAATTGGTTTCTGCACACTGCATTAATCTGTTGGTATCCTGTGAGTCTGACCTCTTCGTTTCTCAAATGTAACACCACATATGTTTCAGATTTTGACAGTGAAGGTGGGAAATAAATGAAATAACAACTGTCTTTTGCAAGGAAAGACAAATTCTATTAGGGTCATTCTTTACCCAAACCCAAATTAAAACTTAAGAATGAAGAGGAAAACATAAGAAAACCTATCAGTACCTTTAAAACAACTAGTCAAAGTTGCAAAACAATACAAACAAGTTAAAAAAAAAGATTTTTCAAAACAGACTCAAAGATACAATGACACTGTTGTGAAAATATTACAAGCTGTGGTGCAGTTTTGTTATTGAAATCGCAATTAAAATACCAATAGAATATTTAACTTGCAACACCTCGAATTTCCTGAATTAAATGCTGCTTTTCCTGGTGCTGCTGAAATGTGGATTTTAAACAGAGGGCTGGGGATTGAGCCTTGGGGAGCTCCGCATGGAATTTTTGCCCTTTAAAATCTTAAATCTTATATGAGCTAGCTACTGACACAAAGTAGATACTCCTGTTTAATTGCTTGTTAATTGCAACAAGCAACAACATCCTAGTCAGCCAATCATATGGTCGCAACTCAATGCATTTAGGTATGTAGGTACAATCATTAGGACCTGCCAAAGTACAAACCAAGCATCAGAATAGGAATGAGGAAGGTTCACGAGACTTTGAACGTGGCATTGTCTCTGGTGCCAAATGCGCCAGTCTGAGTAATTCATAAACTGCAGATTTTCTGGGATTTTCACATTCAGCCATCTCAAAGGTTTGAAAGGAATAGGCAGAGAAAGAGAAAATGCCCAGTGAGTTGCAATTGTGCTGATGCCAGAGGTCAGATGAGAATGGCCAGAGTGGTTAAAGATAATAGAAAACCCAAAAATCCACTCATTGCAACCAATGTAGACCATTTCTGGGTGCACATGTTGAACCTTGAAGCAGATGGGCTTCAGCAGCAGAGGACCACTCCTGTCAGCTAAGAACATGAATCTGAGGTGACAATTTTGCACAGGCTCACCAGTATCAGACAAAAGTAGATTGCAAATTGGTCTGATGGGTCTCAATTTCTGCTGCAATCCTCAGACAGTGTGGTCGGAATTTGGCCTACCTGAGACGTGTTGCTGACCAGTGTCTATCCTCTGATGGCTTCGTCCAACAGGAAAACATGCCATGTCACAAAGGTCAAATCATCTCATTTTGTCAGTGACATTAAGTTCACTGCCATAGTGGCCTCTACAGTAACCAGATCTCAATCCTGTAGATCCCCTTTGGGATGTGGTGGAAATCTGCAGCAACTTAGTAATGCTATCATGTCAATATGGACCAAAATCTCTGAGGGATGTTTCCAGCACCTTCTTGAGTCTATGCCAAGAAGAATAAAAGCAATTCTGAAGGGGGTCTAACCTGGTACTTGTAAGGTGTACCTAATTAAATGACCAGTGAGTGCACTGTGGTAAGCTTAATTAAATGCAGCACTGAAGTCTAGTTGTACAATGACTGGAGCTTCTTTCAGTTTCCATCCCCTTGTGTGTTTCTCATTAATTTATTGGGTCTTTTCAAGGAAACCTTAGCTTCACAGACCCCTGAACATTGAGCCTGAGCCTTGAACAAAGATATTTGAACAACAGACATCATTTTTGTAGCAGCAGACACTTCCTAGTTGGCGGTTTAACCATTTCCCCTTTTTGTTTCTTAAAGGCCTTGTTTGGTTCAGACAGGCGTATCGTTCTGCCACTCGGTGTCTGGCTCTGTGATACAAAGCAGAGGTCTGCTTTCACAGCAGATCTGCTGTTGGCAGCTGTGCTAACTGACTAAAGCTTAGGTGGGAGACATAAAGTGTCCATCTTTGATAAAACCTGCTGTGTGTTGCTGTTTGAAAGTGATACAGAGACACTGGTGGAGGATCAGGGCCGTGGCAGGTTGACCCTCTTTGATGTGTCAGGTGGAGAAACTTGTTTTCATAAGGCCTTGTGTCATGAGGCCAGGGTTAGGGTTAGGGCAACAGTGTGGAGCTCTCTGGATGCCAGGTGGTAACACTCCAGTAATGCCTCTTTAGGTTATTTCCTTTGACAAAGATAAGTAAAAGCCAGCAGAAAGTCAGATCCAGAACAGCCTCCAGACTGGACTGGACTCTGGTGGATCTTGTCTAAAAAACTAAGCCTTAACAAGTGTTGGATCCTAGTTTCAAACCTAATTTGAAACTTTACCCACAAACTTGTCTAGTATTGGGTTTGAATTAAATGTGGTTTTGCCTAGAAATTGATGACATAGCCAAGACTGTCGGCCAGTCTGAGGAAAAGCCACACTGCAGTCATTAAACTGTTAAACTACAGAGTAAGCATCATACAGGGCCAAGTAATGACAGCCACAAAGTGTTCTGGGTTTTTGACTAGGTGCGTCTGCCAGTGTTGGTGTCTGGTAACTGCTAAATACTGCAAATGGATTTTATGAAACATAGACATAAAGTCAACGATTCAACCACTCATTTCTAAAGAGGCATTTGAGGCAGAATAATGGCTCTGGGCATTTGGAAATTGCATTTTAATCTTACTTTGTGTAAAACAAGTTACAGATTAAGAGTTGGAGGCCATAGAGGCCTGAAGCTTCCAGGGAAATGGCTAGATTGCACCCATTTGTCAGTCAGCTAAATCAAGACCATAAATATGCTCACTAGGCTGCTTCATTTCATATTACTCTACATGAATTAGTACAACAGCATAAAGGTGAGTTTCTATTTTTGGAAACAGTGCATCAGTCAAGCTGTTAAGATTTATCACTTATTTAAAAGTGGCTAAATATCTGTCCAACATTTAAAATCTACTTGTATAAATATAAATATATGTTCATATATTATATATTTTATCTTGATCAGCAGGATATGTAATTCATTTATATGTTTAGAAAAGCAATTTGCACATTTTTATAAAAATCTGTTTAAGTGAAAACTTAAAAAATCTTTTAATGTTATAAATTACTTGGACAGTATTTGAGAGAATATACCTCACAATTCCACCTCTTGGATTAACAGAGGCCTGAGACGGAGGTTAATAACATCTGAAGTCAAACATTTCCACATCCCTTTGATATTTAAACAAAACACCTTTAGGACTGTCTGCAGTGTTACCTTTGACTCAGCTTGTCCTGGGATAATGGGATATAATTTGCAGCTGTTTTAGAAAAACCAACCCTGGCCTTTTATTCACTTGGCTGAAGAATAAACCTGTAAATGAGTTTATAGTTGTTAACTAACTCATTTGAATTATCTACATGAGACTCTACCGTTATTAGTGTTGCTAAAAACACAGTCTCATATGATTGATTTAAAATGTGCAGAGCCAAAGCTTTGGTAGCCCTGCGTGAAATTTCACCAAAGTGAAGAGATGACATTAGCGGTCATTCTGTACATGATTTTAAAGCCTGTAATGCTATTTCAGTACACGGCAGGCTAACATGTTCACTGTGACGGAGATTCCTTGGTTGCACGACAGAATCCTTTTCTGAACTGACTGTTAAGATGGTTTTCTGCTAGCAAGATGGATGTTTTGATATGGATGTTAAAAGGAGCCCTACTTATTTTAGCATGTTGGTGTTACTGGATCAACGTTCATGTCCTTCATGTGTCTGACATACAAAGAAACACATTGGATTTCCACATAAAAGCTGCTTTTGTTGTGCAATGTTCTCTGAGTAGTGATTACCAATGATTGAATTGTTCATCTTCCTGTATTATTTTCTGTGTAGTGTCATCCTTGAAGCCTATAAACTTCAACTTGGATATAGTTATAGTGAGGAGAAAGAAAAACTCACTGCAATGAAGATTGAGATGAAACTTGTGGGATGAACTACAACCAAACACTTACTGGCCATGCGAACACAGTCTCAATGAATGTTCTTACAGCCAAAAAAAAAAAAATGTTTTGGACACAAATTTCTGGTAGCTACTGAGGTCTTTTTGTCTTACAGATTTGTTAAGTACCTCCACGAGGCTCCTAACGCTACTATTGGATATGAATTTCCTCCATTTCAAGCCAAATTTCCCAAGAAAGGCTTTCAGGAATGCCATTACTCAAACACAGTATTTCTCCTTCAACTTTATTATTGTCTCGTGGGAAATTTGTTTTGCAGCAGGCATCAGCACACCAGTACATGGTAAAACATAGAATATACAGGCATTAGGAAAATCAGGAAAAATCCTGAGCACAAGTTTAAAGGAAGACACTTAAACCACAAAATGCCAAAGGCTAAAGAGTCAGACAAAGATCCATAAAGTGCATTTAGTCAGTAAAGTGCTATGCAGTAGGTAAATAACAGTAATGATGAACAGTCGAGGTAAAGCAGATAAAAGAGAATCAATAAAAAATCAATAAGTAATCAAGGGTTACAGTCTAAAAATCAATCTAAGGTGCTTAATGTACACACAAGAAAACTGGTCAGGCCAGTGAATTAAGGTTGTCAATGGCAACTAGAATTAAAGAAGTTCTGGCTCGCCTTGTCTTTGTTCTAGGCATTCTGTAACGTCGACTAGAAGGAAGATCAAAAGATCAAATTGTATCTGCTTCTAAATTTCTTGAACAATATGTAAATATTGCAAAATATTTCCTGTCTGGGTGAGTTATGGAGGTTTAAGTGGAGGTACTGCATCTCTGTTAAAATGCATACTTTGTCTTCGGATCCACTCGAAACAAATCCTTGAGTGATGTACTACAGGCACAGTTTTCCTCTCAGCTTAGTTGTTCAGTGAATGGCATCTGGCTGCTACTTTGCTTTATAACAGTTTGCCACAGGTATGTAACTGGGCTTGAAGTGCCCATCCACAGGGGTGCACTGATGTTAAATCTGCCTTTGCTCCATTCATTGAGACAAATTAGCCAAGTTAGTGTAGCTGACTCAAAGGAAAACCAGCAGCCTTTAGTCTGGAGGGGAGCCACGTACTGCAATGCTGTCTGTGTTATCCAATAGTGGATGTTGTTGTGAAACAGGCATGTGGGGCTGATTAGATCACAACTGAAACTACATGAAATCTCTATTGGTTTAGAGAAGTTGGGGGCAGGTGAAACTATTAGTTCTTGGTCACTAGACTTAGTGTATCATGTTTTGTGGGCCTCCGGCACAGGAAACCCAGCATTGGGAATTAAAACAGCTAATCTGTTGTGGCCCAGCCAGGTCACCTCTGGGTTCACCATCATTTCTGTTCAGACGTCTGCCTCCCAAGTCTCCGGACAGCTTAACAGCATGAGCTGCAGGCAGAGGGCCATTCTGGTGGTTGGGATCATACGTCAGAGCGCCTGTGGCCATTAAAAGTGGCAACTGTGGCTCCATAAAACACGACTATGACTCATGGGGTAGCCTACTGTGTTTTGCGGTGAGTGGAGGTGGCAGAAAGTGGAACAGGAGCTGGAGGTAATCTGGGTGAAGCTCATTTTAAAAGGTTTAAGGCCCTCTGGAAAGGTCAGTTCAAGCTTAAATATTGAGTATGATCAGAAACGAGAGTGTGTTTTTTCTCTGGATAAAAATGTACCTAAATGGTGGGTGAAAAGAGTTGCGAGTAGTCATTTTTATGATCGTTAGTAAGGATTATTAGGCAGTCAGAATTATTTTTTTTATTATATTTGCCAAATCTATACCTTTGAGTTGATTTGTCTTTTCCTGAGAGCTTATGATGGAGATCAAACCCTGTGTTGTAGGGGTGTCACAGGGCACAAAGATTTTGATCTGGTTCAGTTTGTAGTTTTTGACTCTTGTTTTGGTACATTTTCTGTACCATCCATTTTTCAAAACCTTCTCCCTTTTACACAGATAATCATTTTTTACAGAATTTATCTCACGCACCTTCTCAAACAAATACACACACTCACTTACGGGCATCATGCTTTCTACAGTCTTTTACATACACATGCATTTCTTTACACAAATTCTCTCAAACACTAACCTCCCTCTCTTGCTGGCTCATTTTCTCAATCTCATACTCCCTCACAAACACAGTAATAAATGTTTCACAGCTACTCATTTGTATTTCTCCTCATTTAAACTAGGCAGCACTATTTATCTCACTGTTTGACACATATAATCACAAAAATGCATTGCTAGCTAATACTTGTGATAAATTAGAGCAATGGTTTGCTTTTTTTTTTCCTTGAAGTCCCCCTAGTTGTTCCTCAGAGAAGTCAAACCCTACCTAGACCCACACAAATATAACCCATACACCGCAGCTCAAAATAACCTCCAGTTTGGTAACCTTGCACAGCAGCTGGACCTGCAGCAGCTGGACCTGCCTGGTTCAATGTCTGTAATCAGGTAGATCCATCTTGCCAAGCTCTAATCTACAATGACTGTGACGGCCCAATCAGAGTCTTTTAGAGCAGGTAGAGGTGAGAGCTATGCGCAACACAACAGCAGGAAGTGACTGGATGTGCAGAGATTAGCATAGATGCTAACAGCTTCAGTTTTATCAGCTTTTGATCGCTTTTCTTTATTAAATGATAAGCAAATAGCACTACAAACGTCTCTATAGTAAGGATTATTTCTCTCCACTTCTGACACATTTTGACGAGAGTTTGTTTTACAAATAGGTTCAAGTTCTGATGCGCAGTAGCTCCAGCCTACAGCATTATCTGTTTGGCCCATAATAAATGTGACTGACGGAACAATCATTAAATATCATGCCAGATATGCTTCTAAAAGGTTCAGCCCTCCCCAAACACTTTCTATGGGCTATTTCCCAGATAGACTACTGAAAAATATTGAACAGTCCGTCTGGTGTGACAGGTTATATCTTTGGTGTCGCTGAAACCTGTAGATCTGCCCACAAGAGTTGATAAGGGAATCAATAAAGAATTGGATCAATAAGCAGAATCACTAATGGCATTGGAATCAATAAAATCTTATCAGTTACCATCCCTACCTGAGGCTGTTCACTTGTACAGAAAATATATGCTTACTACATTTTGACAGCCTCAAAACTGACAGGGCCTCGCTGTCAGAAACTGCCAGCAGCAGCTTAGAGGCCTATTAAATGTGTAGATGTGTAGGATTTATGCAATAAAACTGATATATATACTTAAAATGGGAACTTTTTAAGTATATAACTTCTCCACTTTTTTGTTTTGTTTTTGTTTGAAAACTTTCTTCCTTTTATTTTACTCCCTCCCCTTTCACTTAAATGCCCATTTTATGCAGAGATTACGCTGTGATATTTTTTATTATTTTTGTTTTGTTATGTCTTTCTGTTATAAAATCAATAGAAATTGTTGAATATAAAAAAATGCAGGTTAACTCCTGATCACTCAATGAATAGGTACATGCACTGGTGAAAAATACATTTCAGTATATGTCTAATTTACCTGGGTTTAATAGTGCATGTAAACACACTAATCAAAATAAAATAGTAGGTAATAATAAATAATAATAATGAATACAAAATAAATAGATAAACGGACAAATAAAAAGAACAATTTGCAGGTTAGCAACTCCAATAAAAATAAGTATGAGCTGAAAAATAATTTAGAAAAAGTATGTTGAAACATTTGTAAATGAACACACTGCACTGGATTGTTGATTAATTTTTGTAGGTTTTCTTTACTTACACATTGACAAAAATCCAACTAGCTGTGTTGTAATGACAACAATAAATATAAATCATTATAATGTCCCTTTAAGGTAGAGGCAGAAATGATTTATTCACACATATACAACTCTTTTCAGACTTTAATCATGAATCTGTGATGCCATGGAGAGCAGAAACAGGTCAATATAAAAAAGAAATAAAAAATATTTTTAATTAATGTCTGACATTGTTTTTAAAATTATCACAGACTGACAGGCTGCTGCTAAATTGTGTGTCGAAGTGTAAAAATCACATGACAGGAGAAAGTTGTATTCATAAGTCACTGCTTACAAAGTTATCTGTACCTTTTGGCTCCTTCCTGCATCACTGACAAGCCTAGTTCTCCCTGCTTAAGTTAAAAAGGAGTCCAACCTGGTCCTAGTGAAGTGTACCCAATAGATTGGCTGAAATAAACTTTTATAGAAATAAATACATTTTTAGAAATAAAATGAGATTTGATTTTTGGTCCATATTTCACAGCCCTTCTTTATTCTCAGATGGTTTCTGCTGGGTCCGTCTTAGCACACAGGCTGATAATGCCAGAAACATTGAGACTGCAAACACAAAATAATTTTCCTTGCAGGGTGGGCTAGACCTCAGACAGGGTTTAGAGTAGCATTTTGAGGGAGCTAAGGGTACAGTCTGTACTTTATTTAAGACAAAGGTAATCGAAATCCTACTGGCATCTTATCAGGATCCCTTCAATAACTCCAGTTCTGGCTCAGGCTTTCTAGGCTTGTCTGACTGGTCATCGTTTCTGAGTTATGATGTATCTAATCCAGCCTGGGAATACTTCTGTCAGAGGAGGTAATGGAAATTTAACTGGGAGGCAAAGTCCAAGACCTTCTTGTGAAGCCCGCTGCTATGAATGAATGGACAGCTTGTTGGCCATTAGTTTCTCATTTTCACCCTCAGAAGGTTATGAGGTCTAGTAGCAAACATCCTGACTTTACAATAACATGTGAAGTCAAAGAGATCAGAGGGCAGAGTCAGATTCAGAGGGTGTTTTTGATTACATGGTTCACTATAATCCTCAGGCCGGTAAGCCCCATTGCAAATTGTAAAAATATTGTTTTACTCACTTCAACCATACAAGGAGACCTTGCTGGTTTGGACACAGTACAACAAGAGAAATATTCCTTTTCCTCCAGTAACACCACTGAAACCAAAGTTAAACATGAGGGTAATTATGAAAATGAGCCGTCTGGAAAGCAGCCTCTGTTTGCTGTCTGAAGGAAAAAAATAGGATATTGAAATACTGTAAACTGTTCGTGTCATATGTTTTTGAACCTCTTTGCCTCTATATTTGTCTGATATTTACACATTTATTTGTCATTCGCTTTAAAGGCCTCTTCTCCAGCTCTCCTCCACTGTGATGAAGCTGGTGACTTCATCCCAAAGAGACGGACTTGGCCAAGGCCCTCTGCGGCCATTAGCTCATGTAATTGTGCTTGGATAAAGACCATACCATCCAGGCCAAAGCATTCAAAAAGTTACACAGCTCTCCTCCACCTCATCACTCCCCTCTGCCTGCAACCAAATTGTCAAGACGGTCAAGGATCACCAAAGAAAATTATCTCTAGCAATTACCCAATTTCCCCCCAGCTGTAATCAGATGTGGGAGGTGGACCAGAGTTTAAAGCAAATTATATCATTATTTATGAATGATGCTCTAAAGAAAAACAGAAAGAACTTTTTTAAATGCAGTCAGTCAGGATTACTGTCCTTACAGCTGACTTTCCTGTGTGAAGTTGTGTCTTCATGCAAGCAAGTACATTTTAATGTTGTCCATCCATACATCTGGACCACTCTTATTAACACAGCATCTTAAGAATGCTTCCCGATTTTTTTTTTTTGCAAACTTTGCAGTAATGTTTACTTTCATGCACTTGTTAAATTTTGGGGTCAAAGCTCAAGATCATCTGAGTTGTTGTTTTTCACTTTAATGAGGAGAAGAACAGTTTGAGAGATTCCAGATGTACTTTGCATGATATCTCCTGTGCTCTGGTTCAAAGAGAAGCTACTTAGACTGTTTAAACAGACAGACAGACAGAAGAAAGAAACAAACAAATGGACAAATGCTGGTAAAAACATAGCCTCATTGGCAGACGTAATGAGAGTATTTAAAATGACATTGAAATGTCAGATCACAACACAAGTCACTGAAGGAAATCTTTCTTATAGAACAGGTAGACTATGTTACATGATTGTTCCTACTTAATTTGTTAAATCACATTTGATGTAATGCAAATGGGGAAATATGTGTTATAACAAAGTTTAATATTTTAAACTAGTGTTTGTAATAAAAAAAAATACTGATGTTAATCCTTATATTAATAATGACAATCTCAGACATTGGAAACAGAAAAAGTGACAAAGGCAGATGCCTTAAAAACACTGGATCAGATGACTCACTGTTACAGTATAGTTTTAGGAATTTCTGCTGCCCCCCAACCGAAGAGACACAGAAAAAAAGTTGTAATTTTATATATTCAGTTTTGCCATAAGCAAAGCAGCCCCACCAAATAGGACCAAAGAAGACAACACTGATAGATGTAAAGTCTTGTATCCCTTATCCTCAAATAACTTAAGCTGATATTCACTTTCCTGGCTGACAGGGATCCTTTTATCAGTCCTCATAACAGTGCACCCCGGGGATAAGCGCTGCTTTGAATGTCATATCTGTGGTATTTATTACAAGCTTTCCATACTTTATATTACGTATTGAATTCCATTGAATCAGAACAAAAATTGTATCTGCAGCCCATTTCTCAGCAGGATGTCTTCTGAGAATTTCAACACTTTTAGCCTGAACTATTCCAGTTTTACCTCAGAAGCTGGTTGGACTTTTCAGTTCTCGTCCAACTGAGGCTTGTGGTACGTGACTCACATCTTGCTACGCTTCAGAAAAGCAGAAAAATAGAGAAATTATATCTCCACTATCCTCTCTTCTAACAACAGCAGTCATTCATCTGTCTAGCCGCCTCTGAAGAAACCTCATCCCAACAAACAAACCCTGCAATGTTTAAGGATCATAATGCAGCCCACTGTATGTTGTTTGTTTACCTGAACCCTGGACCCCGAAGTCCTCTGGCTTGGCCACCATCACTCCCCTAGGACTGACAGAGCCTGGAAGCAATCAGGTCGTTTCAACCGCCTGCTGCCACTCATTGTCCTCATCCTACCATAGCAACCACATCCGCTTTCCATTTCACAGGGATTGATAAAAACTCATAACGGACCAGTCCAGCACCAGAGATTGTAGCGCCAAGTCAACGTAAATACTCCACTTTCACCCTAAACAGGAAGGAGGAAAGAAGAAACAAGGCACCGAGTGACTTCTCTTTCAGGCCGAGCCATACAAGGGTCTGTTTTTAGTTAAAAACACGCCAGAGTATATTCTCTGTATTCTCCGAGCCTCATTTCCCACATGCTGTACAAATGTTGGATAATCATCCCCTTACATATAGCAGAGGATAAGTTATAGACCTTGCGTCGGACAATGTGTTTCAGATTTGAGCGCCATTAAGGTGCCACTTTTAACAAGATCTCCCTCTTCTGCTGACAGTAAAAAGCTCTTCATTAGGATACTTTATTTGTCCCGTTTAAAGCGAGAAATTATTTTTGGCAGTTTATAAGTGAGTTAAATTGAGAGTTGCATCATTGTGAGATTGTTAACAGCCTGACAGGAGCAGAAAGCTGGAGGCTGTTGTCCCCCCCTCTGAAGATAGATGGGGAAGGGGGAAGTGGCTGTTTGCATGTTGCTAAATGTAAGAAGAAATCTGTCAAAAGTTTGTTGAATGAGGCCTACAGTGCTCTTCTCTCTGTTTCAGCTTGTGTACTGGGATGCCTTCTTAAAGACTGTGATTATTAGAGGTGGGGGAGAACATTGATACACTGTTGTATCATGATAATTGGCGTGGCGATATTATATCAACCCATGGCCACCAAGTGTCAATTTATTATGTATTAATTTCAAACATTTCATTAAGCTTTTGGTTTAAAATAATAAAAATCAGTTGTTTGTTAAGTCCACATGATGATGCTGCTGAGACAGGTCAGGCAGGTGACACTCATTGTGCAGGAGAGTTAGATCTTAATAAACAAACATGCCTGCACAGGGCAGATACACAAAAGCAAAGGACTGTCAGTATTTAAATTTGTCATGTGGACTTATTTTGGACTTTGAAAGGGACACAAGAGATGACTTCAGATTGGTTAGGAGTAATGCATGATGGTAAAACTGGCATAAGGCTGAATGTTGTATTAAAATTTATAGAATTTAGTCATTTTTTCCCTCTTTATATGTAAATGCAGACAACAAAAAAGTTAAAAATCTCAATCTATCATGTGTTAAGTATTGCATATTGTAAAATAATAAGAATTGCAGTAAAATTGTTTTGGGATCCAAGTATTGTGATAATATCGTACCGTGGGGCCACTGGCCATTCCCACCCCTAGTGATTATGACAGGTTTTCTCTGCTTTGAATTGTGTATAATTGGTGAAATAAATGTCAGAGCATTGTTATTTAATTATGACCAAGAACGCTCTCAGGTAAATAATTTCAAGCCATGCTAAACACAAAATGGAATTGCTTTTAGACAAACCAGCCTAAAGTTGGTAAAACACAGTACTAGCGCCATCAGCTGTCATTTTTCACATCAGTCCATACTTTTGTGCCGAGTATGGCTCTCATGGCTTTGGTCATATGTGAGTATAATCCCCATTTCTTAGATCAAATCCATGCTGTTCCCATGTTACCCTGCACCTTTTTTTTTTCTTCATTTAATGTGTAGAGAGCTTTTGAATAGCACCATGGTAGCCATTAAGTGGAGCCACAGTGGTTATTAATGCCAGGCTACCTTTTGACAATTCAGACAGAGCATTTGACCAGCACTTAGGGCCTTTGTTGATTTAAATAGAAATGAAATAGAACAACTCAACCAACTCTAGTGTAAGCTAGTTGCCTGACTTTAACCATTTGATATTATAACCACATTCCTCACTCCATCCTCTTGTACTTTGTCAGTTTTAAATTCCCACAAACTGAAATACAACTCTTTTCTCGGCTTCAGTTTAAAATTACTCCCACCGTTGCCACTGCATTTTTCCTCATTGTCATTTTTTGTTTTTCTTGCCCTTGAAAATTTGGGCCCCTACTCACCACACAAACTGTCTCCTTTCTTCCTGCTTGTCTTCATGTGCCACTCTACTGACTGTGTGTTTGGTTGCTAAGATAACAGTGGGTGCCCAAAAAGGAGCACTGCAAATGGCAGAGAAATTAAATAATGGAAACGTGTTAACTTCATAGTACTCTTAACGCCACTAATGTTTGTGCTGCACTATTAATGCTAGCCTTGCTGAGCAGACGGAAGTGACTGCATGTTTGAAAACAATGGCAGCTTCTGAAGCAGTCTCAATATCTGTTAGCCTTAGCGGCTAATAGTTAGCCACTAGGGCTAACGGCCGGTAACTGTTAGCCGTTGTTAGCCGTGCTCATTGTGGCTCAGCAGCACTGTCACTGCCTCTTGGCCCGGGAATCGTGAGTTCGATTCTCGGGAAAGGAAAGGAAGTAGTAGCGGCTAACGGCCGTTAACTGTTGTTAGCCGTTAACCGCTATGTGTAGCAGCAACGTATGCTACATCATACGTAGCAGCGTTGCTTGATATGAATTGGTCTGTGATGAGTGTAACGAGCCGAACGATCGTCCAATCACAAGCTGCTGTTGTTTTTGAAGGTTCTGCCCCTGTAAACATTTTCGAACGGCTCCTTCCCAGATGGATTAGTGAAATATTTCCGATATGAAACTGTCTGTCTGGCATGTCAGGTTATATTAATGAATGAATTTTGACCCTCAGCCTGGTCAGTACTTCAGGAACTCGCAGCAATAATGTCAAAGATGGAGAGACTGTTAACAAACATTGTGCACCTATTTTACTGTACTGTATTTTTTTGTCTATTTATGACTGATGCTCTAGCTTAATGCTAGTGCTAACAGCACTTTCAGACTAGGCTGCTTGCTCACTGCACTCATTGTTTTAAAAAGGAAAACTGTCAGGATCGTCTCTTCATCTCTACATTTTCCTCCCATTAAGTATCAACACAAAGGGTGATTTATGTATTTGACTAACTTTTTTTTAACATTTACATTTCAAAGCTCAGTCAGGAAAGTAAACACGGTAGACTGACAAGTAGCCAGCAAATGTTGGTGAAAAACAAAAATGTGTTAAAGAATAGCATCTGCTCCAGGATCTTTGTTCTTTACCCTTCTTTTGTGTTGATGGATGTTCATAACTTGGCGCTACATACTCTCACTTTCTGCCAAACCAACACAACACAAAATGTAAGTATAAGGGGCTACAAGAATTTATGAATTTATGAAAAACAGTCTGACTTCTCTTGTCTTTGAAATGAGGAACAACACAGGAGCAGCTTTCAGACTTTGACGTGAAACATGTTATTGGTGTAAGATTTTGTTGAGCATACAACAGATGTATTCTATTCAGTTATAAACCTGCTGTATGCTACATAAATTTTTTTCTTGTTGAGCACTGACTTTACCTCAGATCTTTCCAATGGTTTTCAAAGTCACAGAAATCTGAAACTTTTAGTTTAATGAAGCTCGGATGTTCCATCAGAGGCCGCTACACAGGAAATGGAAGCTGCCTCTTAGGGCTGCCTGTCCTTTTCTGTATCTCATCCATTTTGTGTGCTGCTTATTTGGGATTCACACTTTTATTCTCTTCGATCTGCTGCACAACCTGTTTCCCAAGTCTCAATTCCCCCAGCAGTCCATCTCCCCACCCTGGAACCCTGAGGTCTTATGGCCAAGGTGGACTTTTGAGGTTAAGTAGTTGCACTAATGCTTAGTTCCTCCTATCTCTGCTCCTAATACTTTAACATTATTTATTTTCCAAACCCTTGTTTTATTTTCATGGATGATTGGATGAATTTCATGTAACAAGGGCGTAAAAGCTGTCAAAAACTGGCCTCCCTGGTTTTGGCTAAGCAATCCTAGAACGCTTTGCCATCTGAGTGCAGGACCTTTCCCCTGTTTTTTGTTAAATTTGCCAATTATACAAAAATGGTTGTGCACTGTTATGTAAATACATCTTATGGAGTGTAAATTGTACTGAATAAAATCATAAATTCAAACAAGTGTTTGGAGCTGTCAGCATACCTCTTCGCATAATGTTTTGCTTTTGTTATATTTAAAAAAAGCCCACCGGTAGTAGAGTGTATGTACTGTGTGTTTAAAAAAAAATCTTTAAAATATTGAAAAAAAAAAAAAAAAGTTAATAAATGAATTGGAAAAAAAAAATTCAGACAGATTTTGAGGTTAAAAATACATTTTTACATATGTTTGGAAAACCAAGAAAAATGTTTGAAACAGTTTGACAGAAAGTTTTAATAGATAATTGATGAAATTTAAACAGTTTTATGTGTATCTTAGCCTTAAAAAGATTGGTTCATATCACCCATACTATTGCCAGCCACAGGAGGAAATACAGATATTTGCCTTTCTGGCGGCTGTCATGTTTTCCATCTCTGGATTTGACCCTCAATCTGTTCGTTCTCCTGGTCAAGTACCGACTAACCTGTCAAATCAAACATAAAGTCATTCCTGATTAAACAGTTTCAGTCACAGTTTTTTGGGGGATTTCATTCATAGTTATAGAGATATAACATAAAAAAGACAATCTCAAGACCAAAACATTTTTTTCTACCTTACATTTTCAGAATTTGAAAATATTGTGGGGGTCAGAAGGGTGAAGAAAGATGTGGAGGGCCTGATGTGGCTGCATGTTGACGATTACTGCTCTAGACAAAGCTTCCTTTTTACATGGATGCTGCAATGTGTTTGAGAATCTTCAAACAGTTTTACATTTATTATATTTTGTTTTTACAAAAAGACTTTAATTGCTTTTTGTTAAGTTCCATGTAGTTTTGTTTTTTGCTTTATCAGCACTTCTTTCAGGGCCAAGGGGGGTGAAGTGTCTCCTCTCCAGTGACCGGTCCACACCCATATTAAAACTTGAACCAGCGGCCTCACTGTTCCCACTCTGAAGCTCTACTGACTGAGCTGCTGCCAAACAAAGTAGCAATAATTATTGTTTTTATACTGACTGATCTCATTCATGTTTTCAGATCTGAATTGGGAGTAACTTCTTGTTTGTGTTTCTTAGCCAAGGTCAAACGACAGACATCTGAGGAGGAACTTGAGCAGCTCTGCTGTGCTGTTGCAGGAGGAATCCCTCCTGAGACGTCACAGTTAGATAAGAACTGCTTTTCTGCTTCAGACACAGACTTTTGGAAAAAGAAATCGCTTCCAGTGGTTTAGGTCTCCTGTGGTTCTCCCTGTTCAAACTATCTATTAACCAACCCCAGGCCTTAACGTACACCTCTGGGTGCCCGTGGGTTTTCACAGCCCGGCTGTGTGGTCCCTGTTTTCCATCACAGACTTGTGTTTGTAGCTACAGCTTACTTTGAAGACCACTTATTGGCTGGGAGATGTTGATAGTGGAACCCTTTTTACAAGCGTGAGCAGGAGAACCCTTTTTTCCACAAACAGAATATTTACCATAAACTGCTGTATAAGGGGGTTTGTGGAAAAGTGGTAGTGTGTCCTAAGGTGCTGTGATTACAGAGCATTAAACCTGGTGTATGTTCTGTTTTAGATTAGACAGAAGAGTGAAGACCAGTAGGATGGACGCTAAAGTTGTCTTTGTAGTTCTCCTCCCTTACTGTCAGTCAGAAGCTGAGATTTATGTCAGGACTCTGACCGCAGTTGTAAGTGTATGTCACTGTTCTGTGGTTGCCAGTTTTGGGCGTGTGTACAAAGAGAAGCCGCCGGCGAGCTGTGATTATGCCCGAGCTGCAGAGTTTTATGGGAATTCCTCTGGACAGCCACCTATGACTTTATGAAACACTTAAATCTGTCTAATTGAATTTCCACGTTTGGCGGTCGGTTGCTCTAGGTTTGCCCATCACCGCAAAAGAGGCACCAGAGGAGCTTGTTCCACTCAATATACGGGTTAAAGTAAATGTTAATCCTGTGCCTGTGTGTCAGTAAGTGTTACAGAGAGAGGGAAAGTGACTGAAAGAGGGTTTTAAGCCCTCAGTTTGTTCCAGTTATTTGTGTTTGTGTTCTTGAGGTTGTCAAATTAAGCCAAAATGGGATGTTTTTACAGATTGATGATGGCAAAAACATCATAGGGTTGAATGACACTGGTAATGGTCATATATTCAATTTAATAAGAGCATAATTTGTAGGGCAAGATCCAGAGATGATTCACTCATTGGCAGCTGTAAAGTAAGGAAGTTCAGATTTTTGAGCAGGAGAAACTGTCTGGATCCAGAAACAGTCTGGAGTGATCAGTCTGGTCAAGGGAGCAGAGTTCAACTTTTTTGTAAAGAAAAGATAACTTTAATTTTTCAGCATGTTTGGGACAAGATCACTTAAATTTCCTAAATTTAAGTTTAGATTTAAATTGTGGGGCAACTGGCGATTCCTGCCCACAGTTACTTGAAAGAAGGAGACTGTTCACCGCGTTGAGCTGCCTGTGGCTCTCATCTACCAGCACTTGCCTGTAGTAGAGTTGTAAAATAAACAATGCCTGCAGCATGTTTGTGCCATTGATGAACCCCATGATTGGTAGGCATATAGACAAGCAGCAGGACACAGCACTGCTGATAGTGGGAAAACACTCATTGAAGAGCTGCCTCACCCACCTGAGCATCTGCCTCGTACTTCATTTTGGTGTTTTTGTGAATGGAGCATCAGTGATCTTGAGCCTGACTGTGTAGGGGACTGCAAGATCTGCAAGCACCATGTTCAATTCCCTGATGACTAGGGATGATATCAGACAGCCCTTTATTGATTCTTAGACATAAAAATGAGAAAACAGGTTGTTAAGGTCTTCATTAACCGACAAATTAGTGCCTTCATAGCATGTCTGAGGGCTTGTTACTTAAATTGCATGTCCTACAATGAGACCATTGCTCAAATGACATCGCAGTCACATTGGGGTATTGATACTTTGTTTTTAATTAACTTTTATTTAACCAGGTTTGTCCCATTGAGACCAGCGAATCTCTTTTTCAAGGGAGATCTGACCAAGAATGGCAGCAATACAGTTTCATCAAGCAGTCACTCAGGCTCATAAGGTACAAGTGAAGTGAGGAAATAATTGTAAGTCATCAATTAAAACAGTGACAATTCAGAAAGTCTGTTTTCCAAAGTTTTCACTTCAGATTTAAAAACACTCAGAGACACCAAGTTTTGCAGCTTAAATTCAGTCTGCAGATTGTTCCACGCAAAAGGTGCAGAGAACCTAAAGGCCTTCTTTCCCAATGCAGTTCAGACTCTGGGAACAACAAACTGCACAAATCTTAACGATCTCAGGTTGTGTAATCCATCTTTTAAGATTACTAAAGAGGAGAGGGTCAGGAATTTTGCCAAAAATAGCTTTGTCAATAACCACATACCAATGTCCAAGACTACGTGTACTTAAAGAAGTCCAAATGACTTTAGAGTATAAAGTACAGTAATGAGTCAGAAATCTACAGTTTGTGATAAATCTCAGAGCTCCATGGTACACACTGTCCAACAAATGCAGACTCTGGGCAGAGACATTCATGTACAAGCATTACCATAATCAAGGAGAGGTAAGAACGTAGACCAATCTCTTTTTGACATTAAAAGAGAGATGGGACTTGCTTTTATAGTAGAAACGAAGTAAGATCATCCAGCCTTGATTATGAGTAAGAACCTTCTAGACTTTGTTACTCATGTTGGCAGAGTTTCAGTGCAAAGGATTTCCAGTTTAACCATGCATCATAAATAGTGTTTTGAAGTTTGCTAGCAAGTTTTGGTAATTCACAACAAGAAATGAAGTAACAATTGAGTGCCAAGGACTTCTATATGTTGTCTTGGTAATGGTATGTTATTTTAATTGTTAGGCATATGTTTTGGGTCATTTTTCACAAGAACATTCAGTAGAAATGTTGCTTTTGTGCTTCATATTACTTCGAGGTTATGAGTTATTTACAAAAACTTTGCATCCACCTCTGTATCAATACTTGAGGCAACATGTCTCCGCCTTACCCCCTCTGTGTAGTTAATTGTTTTATTTACTTCATGTATGGTCTTTTGTAAACGACGCAATGATGTCCTGGTCATCATCTCAGGATTTCTTCCTCCCACAGGTCAGACTGTGGATTTTTACAGGCAGAGTTTTTCAGTAAACGTGGGGTTAGCTGTGATTCTGGGTGTTGGAAAGTGTTGGCTGCTCTGCTCCATCATTTACTTAGTGGTGCGTCTGCAGTTTCCAGCTGGTTGGAATTTTGTAGCTGAGGCCTGTTTGTTTGGAGCTGGCTCGTCTTCTGTGTACATGCTGCATGTAACACTGCTGCATCAGTTCTTATCTAACTTCCCTTCACTTTGAGACAGAGCTGAATATTGCAAAACAAATGCAGAACTTTGTTAACTTTAAAAAAGGCATCGGCCTCAGATAACAGTCAGTTGAATTTAGTATTGGAGTGGCAGCAGGGAAGTGAATATTTAGTGTGTCTATGATACTTGCAGCAGTAAAAATGAACCCAACTGGGTAATCCAGTTTATCTACTCAAAACCTGGCCTCTGTGGTCAAAATAGTGCAGTCAGTGTCATTAAAGACTTTTGAAACTATATTTTAGGTTTGTTAGATAACAGAGTTTTGTGTTTATAATCACAAAACCAAGCATTCCTGGAGTGGCACCTTGTGTGGTATTCATCTTCTTTTTCCCACTCACTTTAGATTTGATGTGCATTCAGAAATGGTCTGCTGCAAACCATAGATGTATCAAGTGGTTAGCAAAGTTACTGTTGCCTTTCGATCATCTCAAACCACACAGCCATTCTCCTCTGGTCTCTGACATCAACAAGGCATTTTACCCAGAAACCTTCTGGTTACTGGATATTTTCTTTTTTCAGACCATTCTATGTAAACCCTGGAAATGGTTATGGTTGTGGATGAAAATCTCAGTAAATCAGCAGTGTCTAAAATACTCAGACCAGCCCATCTGGCACAGTAAACCCTGTCGTGTTCAAAGTCCTTTAAATCACCTTTCCTCGGTTTAAACTGCAGTAGTGTAGCGCCTGCTTGCTATTCAATTCGACCCTAGTGTTGCTGTCGTGATGAATGTTCTGTTGCGTAACAACTCAGATTCTACTCTATCGTTTGTTTAATCCAGGTATTCAAACTCAAAAAATAAATCAGTTCAAAATCAGTCTCACACTCAGAGTCCAGCAATTACAAAATGAAATAATAAAGTTAATCCGAAACCACAAAACAAATAATCCAAGTGCCACGGTCTAAAACTGTCTTCCCTCAACCCAATCAGCAACACCTGCACTCTGCCACCCATTCATGCTTTATACAGTTGCCTTGTCACCCTGTCACCCAGTTTCCCCCAAGTGGTGGAAGGGAAAAGGTCCTGGCAAAAGGTCAAACAAACCCAAAAACACAGAAATGGCTCTTACGAGCAGGTTGCCTTGACTAAGCGTTGAGTTGCATCTGGCCGATTTTAGAGCAGTTTAATGAGTTTACTAATTAAAATGGCAGGGAGTATTGGAGTCAAATCTGTAATTTTGCTTTATAGGAACTTTAAAACTAGCTGGTTTGAATGGGCCAAGGTAGTTTGAAAGTGGATCTCAGGAAAATCAGATTTTAATACCGAAGTCTCCTTAAAGGCAACTAGCATGCTAAGTCCCGCATTACTGCCAGGACAATACCACGGAAGAACCATCGGGTCCTAAGACAAAGCAGCATTTCACATAAAAAGGTGTTTATTTGGCTGATTATTCAGCAAGCAAACATAGAGGATGCAGTATGCTCTTGCTCAGGTTTTTAGTATTTCAGGGGAGTGGGCCTGTAACCCACTTCACATCAAGTTAAGAGATTCAATAACAGTCTCTTAAATTATGACCACATTATAAGTTAATCAAAAGTCATGCCAATATCTCTCTTTTTATTAAATCCACTTCCACCATCATTTTTCATGGTAATATCTAAAATGTTGGCTCAGGCAGCCACTGAGATAAAAGGAAGAGAAAACCCCATCAGACATTTCATTAAAACCAGGACAGGACTCATTTTCATGTTGGGTATATCTTTTCCTTTCATCACGGTTATGTCATTGTGTGTTAACTATCTGCTTGTTTTGGACCCTCTCTGTTTCCCTCTTTGTAAAATAAGAAAGGAAAACTGGACCAAAACACACAAACAAAAGATTTTCCTCTGCCTTTGGGCTGTTTTTGGCTAGCCTAGCTCAGCTCCTGGGGCCCCTGTTAACCAGCCGTAGGAATGGAGAGGGCAGAGTCCAAGTATATTTTATGTCAGCAAGTTTAGAAAAACTGGTTTTCCTTGTTAATTCATCAAACCGTGTGCGCTGTCACAGGGGTGTTTGGGAGGGGAGGTATTCAGTCATGAGGCCTCACAGCAGCTCAATGACATTAAACAGCTCTTTGGATAAAACAATGCTGGCCCCATCTGGTCAGTATTTGAAAAAAAGTCTGAATTCAGTACTTTTCCTGCCTCCATGTGGCTTTCATTACAACCCTTTGACTCCGGCCAATCCACAACTTTTTCATCCAAGCTGACGGAGCGGCTCAGGACCTCTGGAGCTCTTTCAGCGACACTTATCATCCTGTTAAGAGACGTCTCTGCCCCTCTAATTTGGTTCTGTGGGGTTAATCTCAGCATTAGTCTTTTCCTCTGAATGTCAGACACTCCAACACTCCTCTCCATCAAATACAGTCTCACCTCATTAAGGGAAGTGTCTCTCTATCAGCCCTGATGTCAGCCCTCATTACTCACCCAGCAGGAGAGGGTGGAGGTGTCCGCGCTGTCATGTCATCATGTATGCCATCCAGCGACAGCTTCGTCTTTATTAATGAAGCGTCTGTGATGAGCCCAGGCTTGCCGTCCCACAGGACACATAATGGTTTTACAGTTATTGGAGAAAAGGGGCTAAGAGGGTTATAAAAATGGTTGTTAAATAAACACCAGCCTACGTTTAAAGGGAAGGAGGAGGTGGTGTGGGAGAGTGTTTTTCTCTACCTTTGAAATAATTAGTTCAAGCTTTTCTGTTTGTTTTACTTTATGATCTTAAATGTTTAAGGAATGTTTCTTTACTCACATGGCTTTGAGGTTAATACTGGGATGGGGATCATCAATTTTGAATTGATATCAATACTCCTTGATAATGAGTCCTTTTATTGTCAATATTACTTTGCAAAAAATACTTTTCTATTCTTACAACAAAATGGTTTTGAACTGGCTCTACATTAATCAGTTAAAGGTCCCATTTTGTACCTTTTTTTCCACAACTAGACTCGTCCCTGATGTCTCAAGAACGCATTTTTAAGCCTCTTGCACAAAAAAATGACTCAGATGTTTGATTTTGACATGGCTATAAACCCCTTTGTTTCATCCCTGCTCAAAACAGGCCATTTTAGTGTCATCCATACATGTGTCATGAAGTGGATGCGGCTTTGACTTTCCCATTTTGTGCTCTAATGTTTACTGTGGCACCGCACACATGCCTAGACACATTTCTTTCATTGGTGCTGGCTGTGGGCTGAGTAAATACCTGGCGTAGGGAGTGTCTCCTATCTGGAGGTGACAAATCCCCTGATGACATTCTTGGAAGGAATTTTAAAATGGCCACACACACACAAACACACACACACACACATACACACACACACATTTAAGTATAGATAGATAGATAGATAGATAGATAGATAGATAGATAGATAGATAGAAAAAAATAGACATAGATATAGATATATAGATATATATAGATAGATAGATAGATAGATAGATAGATAGATAGACATAGACATAGACATAGATATAGATAGATAGATAGATAGATAGATAGGTATTTATACACATCTGTGTGTGTAAACATATACTGATCAGACATCATATTAGGACCACCTGCCACCCTGAGGGGTCTGTGCCTATACAGCCCCATATCCAACAAACTGTGAAGCCCTGTATTCTGACACCTTTCTATCAGAACCAGCATGAACCTCTTCAGCAATTTGAGCAGCACTCGCTTGGCTATTGGATCGGACCACACGGTCAGTCTTCCTTCCCCACATCATTGGGCATTGGCCGCCCATGACCTTGTCCCCAATTCACCACTGCTCCTTCCTTGGACCACTTTTGCAGCCCAGAGGAGCTGCAGTTTTTGACCCATTTGTTTAGCTATCATAATTTTGCCCTTGTCAAACTTGCTGAAATCCTCCTCAGATCCACTTGCCTATTTTTCCTGCTCCCTGCTACATCAACTTTGGTGACAGAATGTTCACTTGCTGCCTAATATATCCCACGCACTAACAGGTGCCATGAGGAATAGATCATCAGTCTTATTCACTTCACCTTTCAGTGGTCATGTTATGCCTGATCAGTACATTCCAAACTTGGTATTGCCTGGTCAGACCAAGAAAAATACTCATAAACCTGAATTAACTATGGGGGAGTGATTGGTGCATCTCAAATATTGATAATTTCCATACAGCTGTAACAGAAATGTAATTCCCCCACACCCAATCCTCTTTTGTTCATAAATTAAAAAGCAGAAAAACTCCTAAATGCCATCCAAATTGGGCACATATTCTACCAAAACTTTACTAACATGCAATTGTGCAATTTTTATTTCCCTTTAGTTAAAGTATGACAGAAGACATGCAGTACTTCTCATACTACTGATCGATAAAATAACCAAGACACAGCATTGGTTTATAACTTTGGACAAACTTGGAGCTTTAGATCTTCTCAGGTAAGTTCTAAACCTGTTGGAATAAACTGTAAAGTTTTACTTTTTTCCAAATTAATCATCAGCATCCTCAGAATAAATTTACATCTGGAAGTAGTCGTAGTTGAAGTAGTTGTTGATGCAGTTTAATATAAATCCTATATATAAGCTCGCATAATTATCTAAACTTCATTTAACTTCATCTCTGCAGCTTTGTTTGTTGTTGTGCACCATGTTTTTACAAACCCACTCTGACGTCCCCACAGTTTAAGTGGACGATTTATTGCCAATGCTGTTTTGTCGCCGTGGAAACTGACCCATTTTTACATCTGGAACAAGTCTGAGCCAATTCGTTGGCTTAAACTTTTCTGGGCAATTAGGACGCTGTCCACAGAAACTACACCCTGCTCGTGCTGAATGTTTCCAACTACAAATATAAACACAAATGCACGTTTTGTCGTGTATTATGCCCATGAATGGGTTTGGGTTTTATGAGTTTGGAGCCCCTTCCAGTGCAGTCATTATAACAAGTCAAAGGGAAGTAGTTTGCAGCACTAAGTCATTTTTAAATGATGGAAAGTTTTGCTCATTTCTGTGGTTGAGAGAGCCGTGTTGATAAATCAGAAGGTTTCACCTGTTTTTATCTTTTCCATCCATGCTGACATCAGAAGAGTCTTGACTATTGTGATCAATTAAAGCCAGGAAACAATGAAAGAGTTTACAAACATTAACAGATGTTGAAAATGTGTGAGACCCCACACAACGGCAAATAATTAGACTAAGTGCTTGGAGAGCAATATGACCAAACCATGACACCACAACACCAAATTTAGTCTCCCAGTCCTGACTCAATAACTAGAAATTTTACAAGATGCCAGTTGTTGAACACCACTAAAGAATGAACAGACCTGGCAGTGATAGGAAGGGAAATTGGATCATTTTTCTGGACTTTTACTGAAAATCTATGAAGAAAAAAGGAAATTATGGCTTAAGACATGGAGAATATGAGAATACTTCTTTTGAACTTCAATCTGCTTGCTTCCCATTTGGCTTTCCTCTCACTCGCCGAAGGGTCCTCCAACACAACAGGATATCAATTCTCAAGTACTTAACATTTTAGCTACTTAACATTTTTGAAAGTGTTGTGGCCTTAAAAGCAGACTGGTTTATTTTAGGGCTGGTGCATTACTTACAGTTTTCCATTTTTAACAAATTTCTATAATACTGTAGAGAGGTAAATGGTTAGAAAAAACGGATGGATGAATGGCTGAATGGATGCAATGATAATGGATGAAAAATTAGATGGATGTTTGAGTGAATGGATGAATTTTATGTTTGATGTCTTGGGTGGGTGGATGGATGGCTGGTAGATGCTTGGTTGGATTTGATGGTAGCAATGAAGTATTTTGACTTAATGGATGATTGACTTGACAGAGCTAAAAATGGTTGTACTGACATATCCAAGGATGGATGGATGGATGCGTGGATGGATGCGTGGATGGATAAACAATTCAATATATAGATGAATGTTGAGATCATTTGGATAAGTGCTTATGATGGATTGATGAGTGACTTGGATGAAACAATAAGTAGGGATGTAGGGATGGATGAATGGATAGATTCATCCAAGATGGATGAATAGGCAGATGATAAAAAAGATGGATGGATGGATTGATGACTGAATGGGTGGGTTGTAATGATGACATCATTAGATGACATTTAGGAATACAGTCAATTAAGTCACCAACAGATGCAAGAACTAATCAAACCATGATGTGTATTTCATCAATTCTGACCTCTAAATTGAATATTTCCACAGCACTCTTGTAGGCCTTGACTGCCCTTCAGTTACATACATCATGCATGAGCACCAGGTTTAACAGTGAGTTAATCTCAGGTTGTACATTTTCATTCATCTCAGCAGTGGCAGAGAATCCATGCAGTCAAGCAGTTTAGATGGGTATGCAAAGATCGGGTCATCGATTCAAAACAAAACAGCCTTAAGTCTCAGTTATTCAAAAATTGGTACAGAAACTAATTGTTTTTATTTCTCTGTGGCCCAGTACCAAGTGATCTGCGGCCCAGTACTTGTCTGCAACACAGTGGTTGGGGACCGCTGATCCAGACAAATAGCTAAAAGTGTTCGAAGAGCACAAATCTCCAAGGCATTTCCAACATTGTGGGATGAGTTATTGTCAAAGTTGTGGAAAACTATTCTGACTTTCACTGTTAACAAGTCCTTTAGAAATTTCCTGGATCCACATCTAGATTCTTATCACCACCAAAACCATTTTTTCTTCTTGTTTGTGCAATGACCAACATTTCCTGAAAATGTCGTGAAAATAGGTTCAGAACTTTTTGAGTTATTAGTGAAAATGAGGAAATCTGCCCTACCCTATTCTGGATTCTGATCATCACCCACAGCTAATCTCTTCTTCTTTGTACCATGACCAACATTCCCTGAAAATGTCACCAAAATAGGTTTAATTATTTTTGAGCTTCCCTGTTCACAGACAAACAAAAGAAGGGAACTAACAAACACGAGCAAAAACACAACATCCATTGTGGAGGTAATAAGTTGCAAAAGCCTACAATAAGGACGGGCCTTTATAGCCTTTGTCAGGTGGGGCCTAACCTCGGGCCGAAAACGCTAGAAAATGGCTAGCCAGTGTGCCAAGCACACCTCACAGCACAGGTTCGTTCAACAGGAAAACTATAAGAAACATTTTAAATTTTAATAACAGACTTTGCTCAGTTGTTAAAATAAGGGTCATAGACCCCTAAACCACCTATCTTGTTATTCTTCTCTACGTAATACAGCAAACTAGAGCCAGAGCGTACATTCTCCTTAGAGAGAGGTTAATTGACCTTTATATTACTTGATTTCTTTTGGTTTTGTAAAGAGTCATTTTTGATCACACCCAGCAGACTCACTTTTAAAAATGACAAACCAGATGTAAATGATGGTAACAGTTAATTTTTCTGACTGTATGTGGTCGGTTTAGATGAATTGCTCGTTGTAATGAAGCCGGCCTGACCAGTATTTCACTTAAACCACCAATCCAGTTCCTCCGTGGCTGTCTTCCAGCTCATTAGAGAGTCAGAAACCACACACTTAAACTCACACTCTCTCACTCATGCTGAATTAATGGAACAATCCACATAGTTGGCCACCAAAAGTGTGTGTGGAAAAAAAAAAAACTCTGACCACACAATAGCTATTTGTTTCTCGTTCATCATTCTACCTCATGCTGCGTTCTGCAAACCCTAATCCGATTTATTTCCAGGAGAATTGGGTTACATTTCTGAAAGATCCATGCAGCTTTTATTAGTGTGATTATTTACCGTGGAAAAAGTCACAAAGGGCTGTCATTTGACTGCACAGGGATTCAGTCCAAAGCTGAACGTAGTGGAATGTTCTGCATCATGTTTATTAGACTGTGAGGTGAATTGCAGTGTATTTGTTTGGCTGGAGCACATAGAGGCTGGCAGTTTAAAAGCAAATGAATTTAATATTGTATAGCTGGCCAACAAATCAACTCTTGTGACATTTTATGGTTAAATTAAACCCAAACCTGAGCGGACTGACCCCACAAAATCACTGAAGACTTATTGAGCTAGTAGCCACCAGTTTAATCACAGAATGCACGAAGAAACAAATAATCAAGGATCAACACTTAAAGGGCTTTCTGGACACCAGCATTGCATCACCTTTTCCATAAATCAAAGTACTGTGCTCCCACCAGTCTGCTGAAATTGCCAAGCCAAGTTCCCAAATCCAATCAGAGTGTCATTATGAGAGAATCTTCCCTGTACTGGATGAAGACTGTTTCAATTCTGAACACGGCGGCCAATGAAGTGTTAGGAAACATCCTTAACACTGTGCAGGATAACATTTGAACAAACCCAGATGACCAGAAAATGCCTCAGGCTCTCCAAAGAAAATGAGACACAGCGCGTAATCATCCCAAACTGTGGCAGGTTTTCAGTTTAATAATTGGAGCCAATGACCAAGAGGGCCATGAGTTTTTCATCTTTTGTTTATTTCACAGTTAGACTTGTTTTGTGTTGATATCCTCTTTACAAGAAATCATTGACATTTAACTGTATGCCGCAGGACATATGCACTTGATCTGACTTAATAATTTGTTTATGGTAGAATTTGTGACTCAGAGACAGGAGTTTATTTCTCATATTGTGCTGTTTTTGAACAAAAACTTTAGTAATCCTGGGGCAGATTACTCAATAATCTTACCGAGTTGTATCCGTTTCTTTGCCTCATCATCAGTTACAGCAGCTGCCAGAGATTATGTGCTCTGAAATGCTTGTTTGTCCCACTGTCCTGCCATTCACTTCCACTCATATGTCCCATTATTTGTGAATTGTTTAATATGTCAAACACAAATCTATTCTGTTGTGATTACATATTGTGAGGTAAGATGTATGAGCACTTTAAGTTCTTAAAAAGACATTTCATTGTGGGACTGTGCATATCTTGCTTTTGTGAAGTAAATATGAACTGTTGAAAATACAGTGATGATCTTATTTTTGAAATTTAAAACCAACAAAAATGTGTTCAAAACAGAAATGTTTCATACAAATTCATGTTATGTGTTATTAAAATGGTAACATACATCATTTATAGATTAACTTTGACATTTGGACTGCTCACAATTTAACTTTTTAGCCAGAAAGCAGGACTTTTCAAAGATACAGTATATGAAGCCAGGGGGAAAAAATAGCCAGCCAGGGGGCACAGCAGTCTCTTTAGGAAACCATTAGATGGAGGTCGTTTAATCACCACTGTACTTATGTGTGATGGACGGAGCCTCATCATTTGTCAGAGTTGCAAACCAAGTTTTTGCTGTGCCAGAGTGGAGATGCACAAAGCTTTCCTCGGCAGTGCTGCTCAACTACATCCACTTACATCGCTAAGGAGTCTCCTATAACCAGAACTGCACTCCATGGGGTGTATGCACTTTTCAGTGGACTGTAGTCCTAGTTTTATGACCGAATTTTGCATATTAAAGGAGACGAATTGCTTTGAAAGTCGCATCTCCCTGCCCCTTGCAGTGTGCCAATTGCAAACCATCCTGAGAGCTGGCAGTGAGAGTTGGACACTTTAAAATGGCCATCTTTCCTCATTATGTGAAATGTTGCCATGATGCAAGAGACATGGTTAACTGATAAGTAAATACACCTTAAGAGCTGCAAGTTTTGTCTGAAAAGACTCCTTAATATAAATAAGCAAGAAGTGACAGGGGTGAGAGGATTGAATGTTGCGGTATGAGGCTTAACCATCACTGGTCAAAATGTTTGTGAAATCCAAATAAAGGGTCATACAGCCCAATATTATCTGTAAAATGTTGTTAAAACTAGTTAAAATTGGAAAAACAGATGGATTTATTTTTCATTCCCTATTGAGGCAACAAATCCTGTTAGATAAAGAGTGTATTTGGAAAATGAATTTCATGTTTTGAAAAATATAATGATTTGTATTTTTTAGATATCTTAGAAAATGAATTGATTTCCCGTGATATGCTCACTTTTGTGTCTATAAAAGGGTTACATCATTGATACAAAAAAAAGTAAACACTGTAATGAATCAGTATTTGGCAGTTTGGACAGCAGCTGGTGCTTGTGGAAAGCCCTAAAGTCGAAACTCCTGTCCCATCCCGCGGCAAGTAAGCAGAGTGCACTGCACATTGTGCTGAAACTTTAAAGTGAATTTTCCAGCTGCAAAGGATTTTGTTGTCTGTTATTTTAGACAGCCTACTTTTGTTCGATTAAAGGTTTGGCACTCATTTATACATATGGAGGGTATTTATTGTCACAGTGTTGTTCACACACTTCACTGGGAAACAGAATATCTTAAGAACAATCAATCAGTATTTTTATGACTCTTTCACTTGCATTAATGCACAGCCTTTCCCCTCTTTTGCTCAGAGGCAGCTGCTGCAGCACTTCTGTTTATTTTGACAATAATTATTTTATTCTTTTATTATTTCTTTTTTAAATCACTGAAAAAGGTTGTGATTTTAAGCGTACATTTCCATTGAGCAGGTGTTTAAATTTGGGGGCAATCATGTGACACACATGTATCAACACAACTACACAGTGAACCTCTTTTTTAGATTGTTGCCGTGAATCAGGTCCACATCATTTACAGGAGTCTTGTCATAACTTTTAACTGCTTCAAAAATAGACAGAGGTGATGCTGGGTGGCAAGGTGGCGCAGCAGGTAGTGCACGCAACTCACAGCAAGAAGGTTGCTGGTTTGATCCCCGGGTCAGTCAGGGCCTTTCTGTGTGGAGTTTGCATGTTTGCCCCATGTGTGTGTGATTTCTCTCCAGGCACTCTGGCTTCCTCCCAAAGACCAAAAATAGGCTCATTAGGTTGATTGGTGACTCCAAATTGCCCTTAGGTGTGAGTGTGAGCATGAATGGTTGTCTGTCTCTCTTTGTGGCCCTGTGATTGGCTGGTGACCGATTCAGGGCGTAGCCTGCTTCTCGCCCAGTATCAGCTGGGATAGGCTCCAGCCCCCCCGCGACCTTGAAAGGGATAAGCGGTATAGATAAAGGATGGATAAATGAATAGTGATGCTGTCTAAAAATGGACAGAGAGTCCATTTTAGAAACAGTAGCTCATCACAAAGATAATTTTCTCAGGCCAGTAATTCAAGGATACCATATTGCCAACTAATCCTCTTTTTTAATACAACTGCCACAGATGAGGACAAAATTATAAGCCTCCACCATGAAAATGTCCTTTTTTTCCAAGTATTTCCAAAGTTCTGTTAAACAGAAGATGAAAAAATTAACACAGTGTTTCCAAACATCCTAGTTTTAATTTGGATGCTCACACTATTTTACTTTACACATAGATACAAAAGTATTTAGCAATAAACAAACACTACCTGTGTCAAAAAATATTAGCCCACTTCAGAACTTACCTTTTTGTTGAGCCATGGCAGTAAATATTTTATGCTCAGAGCTTTCAAAATCAAGTCCACACAGTATAAAACCTTAAGTAAGAAGGAGAATGGGCTGGGATTCCTCAGGAGACGTGTCTGGGACTTGTTGAAAACTAAAACAAACAAATTGTAGGCTGTAATCCAGCATAAATATTCTTTTTTTCCCAATTTCCCTGAGGAAGTTTTTCCAAAGGGATTACTAAAGTATTATGTAATCTAATATAAAGGATACACAATTGGCTGTTAGCATTGGGAGGCTAATCATTTTGGCCCTGGTAGTATTTGTTTGTGTGAAATTATTTTGTTTCTCCGTGCATAGATAAAACTAAAGCATACAAAGTAAAACTAGGTTATTTGGAATGGCTGTGTTGAAAATTCCTTGCTCTCTTTAACAGCACTTGGGAAATACTTCAATAAAAAGAGAATTTTCGTGTGGGAGCTAATATTTTTGTCCTCCTCTTGTAGGCGATGATTACAGTTTATCACAGACATCCTTGTACACTTCAGTTCGGCTTTCATGGTTGTCAGTCAAGAGATTTTGTCTTCTTTTTCAACCATATTTTTCCAAACTCTCTCCAAAACTCTCATAAGCGCGTTCCTTTTGAAGCAGCCTTTTCTTTGGCAGCGTCTCTTGGAAAGCTGACCACAGCCTCAGATCTCCTTGGTGAGAGCGCAGGCAGACTTGATCTGTCGGCTTAGATCGAGGATGCCTGCTAATACTTAATATGTTCACAACCTGATCCTGATAGCTCAATACAGCTTACACGCGGATACACACAAAAACAAGAATCTACAGTACACACTGTATGTATAAACTTACAGTCAATAAATGGATGTATATCGCATGTGATCGACATGGCTAAATCCTCCACCGTGTGTACATACGAAAGTCCTCCCTCGTATAATTTATACTTTTATCCCTACTAACCCAAATTCCTCCACGGAGGAGTTTGATGCTGCATGTTTGATCCTGGTAGAATAGCAGCGGGATCTGGATGGAAATCCTTTTGAACTCTGTGAAATATTGGAAGTCTGAGCGTTAATCTGCCGCTCTCTGGTTACTGTTTTGATAGGGCATGTAGCTGGCCAGGAAGCCCTGCTACAGCCCAGACATAGTCATTTTATTGTCATCGAGGTTGTACTCACACTTGACAAACTGCAGCTATGAAGTGAGCAGAAAGAGGATTATAATGTTTAGTGCCAGATGCAAATGTTTGCTATTTTTATGAAGTGAGAGATAGAGAGAGACAACCAAACTGAATTCCAGACCCATTATTATTCATTCTTCACTCTCACCTCTTGACTTGTAAAAATAGACACATGGTTAAGTACCTCTCATCAGCCCAGCTCTGAGAGTAATACATGTCTAAGTCCAGCAGCTGAAGAGGAATGAACACGGACTGCCAGCCCTCGCTCTCCCGTGACCTCCAGTCCTGTGGTAATATTAATAGAAAACCTGAGTCGTAAAGCCTTCCACAAAATAAAAAGAAAATAATACTTTCATTCACAAGCTGTGGAAAGGAGAGAAACTGTGGGCAGTGAGAGGCCAGGATAGACACCTGCCCACAAACCAAATATTCATCCTCCTCACTGACGGACTGTTTCACCAGAGACCCTGTGGAAACACGGCACACATATAAAATAATGTTTCCTCTGTAAAATACCACAACATTTTTATTATAAATAATAAAACAAGTGTGATCAGACTGAGGCTAAAATTAACACTAAGTTAATATGATTTTATTTGGATGTTTTATTTAAGAGCTGAATTACTACCAGGTTGAAATTCTCCGTGTCTGTGTGAACATTTCACTCCATTAGTGAGAATATCTATGCCAAGGAACGAAATAAAATGTAATTAAAAAGCGTTTTCCATGTTTTATTGGTGGAAATTTATAGTGTGGCATTCAGTGGAAGTACTTATATTTCCCAAAATCAACAAAACTTGTTAGTAGTATTTTGTGACTTGTTGTTCTTATTGTTGTCTCAAAATTCTAAATCCTGGTATTGTGATGACACTTCCTCGCTGTAGCTTTTCGATGAATGCACACTGGCCATATTGTCGTTTTTCCTCTCTTTGGACTTGTCCTTACTTCGTCCCTCTTGTATTTTCCTCCTGTCACCCAGCACACATCACGTCTCCTTCACCTTTCACCAGAAGATCATTAACATTTGTTGCCTCTCCAGGAACAGTCCCTCGATGCTTTGAATTTCTTTTTACAAAGGACTCAATTAGCATATTCTCAGATGTATCTGATTCAGGCTTCAGGAGTTCTTGTTAGAGCTGCCATGAAGGATTGATGATGGCGCTGCATGCCAATACTGCTAACAGGAAGGTGACCTCAGTGTTGTGACTTCTCAAAGAAGGTCGGTGTGTGTTTGAGTGTTGGGTTACATGACTGCTCTAACTTGACTCCAGTGCTAAAGAGGTGAGGGTCATTATCCCTGAGGACCAAAGATACCCTCATAGACGGAGGCTTTCCCAATAGATGTCACTGTCGCACATAACACTCACTGGTCTTAATAACAAGCTGGCCCAAACACAGATTAAATGCTCAAAACACGTGGGGCTCTCGGCATAAGTAGTTTTACCATTAGCTAAAGGTAATTACACAAAAACTGCTGGACAGATGTTGCTTAAAATTTTACAGAGATGTTGGAAATGGCCCAACTTAGAAATGATTAGATTTTGGTGGTGATCCAGTTAAACGCCATTAGCAAATGATCATTACTATTACTATTAACTATTACTATACTATATGTTCATAGATGTAACAGCTATATGTGAGCTACCTTAGTGGAGATTTGCGCTCTCCGAATACTTTCTAGTTTAAGATATATATTTTCAAAACATTGTATGCTGTTAGGATCAAAAATGGTGTGGCAGTATTTGGAAATGTTTGATTAAACGGGTAAAACTGATGAGGTCACCAGCATAGCCTGAGCTAACTGGCAATGCCTGTCCCTCGACTGGCCTTTAAATACTTTAAAACAATAACCAACAAACTCAACGAATGAGGTCAGGGCAGAACAAAATAGATACAAACATCAGCTTGAAGGACCAAATAGAACAGGCATCACGTGTTCATTCATGACTATAAAACAGAGTTTTCTCTAGAAACTGTTTTTGTGTAAAATGATTTTAGTCAGGATCCAGTTCAGAAGGTAAAACATTCCACATACTGACCTCTTGGACAGAGAAAGTCACTTTGTCTCAGTGAAGATTTAGGAAAGGGCACAGTACAGTCTTCATTAGCTGCTCTACGTGCTGCAGACCCTGAGACTCTAAGTGGATCCACAAGGTCACTGAGCACTGAAGGAGCCTGGAGACTCAAACATCCAAGAATAAGTTAAAGATTCAAAAATTTAATGAAATTATTGAAGCTGAGCATGTTCAATTTTTCAGGACATGGCAGTGGTGTGACCTGATAGGTTTTTGTCTGAGATTTTAATTGCTCAGTTGTAAATCAAGAGCCAGCACCATCCATGGTGAAAATGTGGAACCTGTTGACTCGTACAAATATGTTGGAACTGTGTTTGACTCTGAGCTGAAGTTTGTTGAGTCTAAAGTGGTCATCAGAGAATCCCATTAATGTGGGGGCCAAAGTCCTTTAATGTCTCCAAGAGCATTTTGTGTAGTTTTTATTGTTCTTTTATTGAGTCTTTTAACTTTCTCTTTTATCTGTTGGTTCAAAGGCTTGTCTGTGAAGGACAGAAACAGTCTAAATCATATTGTGAAAGTCTGCTCCGAGCTTATTGGAGTCCAGCTGATGGTTCTCTGTGGATCAAACGGGTGGTTCAAAATGCTAAAAGGATGAGGACCAACCGGACCGCATTCTACCTGGTGACTTTTTCTTAACACCCTTTAGGCGGCGCTGTCTTGCTCCACCAGTGAGAACAAACTGATATTCTCTCTCTGTCATGAAACGAGGCACAGAAGAAGCAGACACAAATACAACACACCAACACAGGAGGTCAAACAGGCAAAAAGGTTTAATCGATTACCGGGCAGAGTTTGGTACACAAAAAGGCAGTCAGATCAGGCAACGGTTTCCAAAACATACAGCAATAAATCAAGGTCATACATGACAAGACAAGACTATGATGAATGCTGGGACGAAGACTGTTAGGTACTATGAACTGGCACACGGTAGTTGGAGACATGAGGTTAAATACAAGAGGTAATGTGGAGTGATGGGAAACAGGTGGGGGGAAACAATCAGGAGCCAGGTGTGACAAGATGGGCAATGTGCAAAATAAAAGAAAACTTGACCGACATGACACTCTCCTTATTACTTTAGCTATAGGACTGTTAGATGCTTGTTTCGGCTTTATGCTTGTTGTACTTTCGCGAACAGAAATAATTATGTCCATCTATTTTCCATACCAGCTATCCACTAGGGGCCATTAACTTGTCCCAGCTGACATTAAGCAAGAGGAAGGGTACATCCTGGGCCGGTCACCAGTCACTCTTTTATTGTTTGCGTCTTAAAAAGGTCTTACAAAGGTCCCAGATTGTGTGTTCAACCGTGTACAACTTCTCTGGTCCAAATATTTCGTACTTGCTTGTGGAATTTGTACAGTGTTTCCCCCTCTCTCGCTTTCTCGGTTCAATAATTGACAGAATATTGAGTGTCTGTGCTTAAAACACTCAACAAATTTTTGTTCACACATTGTAAATGCTTTTTGATAAATGGGTGGGGCCTTATATCAGTGTTTGCCAAATGACTAAAACCACCCCTGGGTCTCATTAGAGCTGCATGGGTGTTAGTGTCCACCCCTGACCCTCCCTGCAGTGACTGGGGTCAGAGGAGAGTAACATTGCTCTCTTGTCACCGGTGGTCTCAGTAACTGAATTTCCTCTTCATCTCACACAGCCTTTCCCGTAATTATGTAAATCTGTTGACTGAATTTGGCGGCAATACGATACTCGGCAAAGTGTAACAACAAGTAACGCAGCGGAAGAATCTGGTTTGAGTTATGGGCTGCATTTGAGTCTGACCGAGACTACAGAGAATAGAGCGCACCTGTGTTACATTACCTCAGTGTGGCGGGGAGAGGGAGGAAAAAGAGCACAGCGAAAGGATGTTAAATGAAGTGGAAGAAGTCAGGGTATTCAATATTAAAAACTCTTTTATTACACGCCTGTTTGAAATGGCAACGGAGACAGGAAGAACCGAGAATATTAGATTTCACTCCGGTAAGGAAGTGCTTAAACGTATAGTTTGAACTGGTCAGGCAGTTCCCATGCACATGTGAGTGATAGCTTTACTCTGGTTCTTGAACTTCTTACAGTGATAAGGCGGCTTCTAAAGTCAATAACTACGTCAAACACTCTAATCTTAAACACACTACTCCACTGTCTACTGTCTTATCGTCTAGAGGTGAGGAGATGTTTATGAAAGTGAAAGGCTTCGAGACTTTGAAGGAAGTACAGTTCACCATATTTGGCATGAAAAATCGTGACAGTTTACCTGCTGTTTCCCTATACTTCAGGCCAAAAGGAGCCCATCTCGGAGATTACAAATACAAATATATTTATGAGAAGATGGGCCTAAGCGAGACTTGCATTTGTCATTTTATTTGATCCACCATAGATCACTTAAAGCAGCACTATGTGGTTTTTCCACCTTAGTATAATATTTCTAGAGTCATTGTGATGGTACATCACTTTACAACAGGTTGAATGACACCTCTGTCATGGTCTTAGGGGGTCTGTATCACCTTCACTGGCAAAATGTAACTTTGAGGTGGATGGTAGGAACACTTCCACACTAAAAATGTTTACTGCTTTGACTGCTTTACGGCATACATCACTTCCCCCTCCTTCCCGATTTGTTTAAAAGACGGAAGTCGAGGCGAAAGCTAACCGTATGCGCTGAGTAATCAGCGCTAAAGTACTGTGGAGGGCAGCAATATGCCTTAGCTGCGTCTAGTCTGCCGGAAATTAAAAGAAGAAGAAGAAGAAAGCTAAACGTAGAGTTGTTATCATGGCGGAAGCAGCAAAAACCCAAGGAAAAGAAAAGTTTATCGGAGGAGACAAAGAAAAGAAAGTGGGAGAGTAACAACCTAAATGCCTGGACAAGGATAAACATTGGCCTGGTGTTTACTCGCTGGCGTGAGCTGAAAGACGAGGAGGGATGTCCAACCGATGCTGATTTGGCCCTGTTATTGTTGGACTTGTAAGTACATGTTGCTAACAACTGACAGCTGATGCTTGAAAAGTGATTTATTGGAAAAGAAACATGATCAGACTGTACCTTATCAGTCCACATGTTTTATTTGTCTCTCGGGATGTCCTGTCAGCTCGCTTCTCCTCCCTCTGTATGTCGACAAATGCACGTTGGTGTGAGGCGCTCTGTTTTATGACAGTGCAGTTACACTCAATGCCCATAGAGGCCCCTAGAGAGCTGAAAGCCGGAATCTTACATAGTGCGCCTTTAACATTGAGATTAGATTAGATAGAACTTTATTAATCCCTTGGGAAGACTCCCTCAGGGAAATTAAGATTCCAGCTGCATTGTATAGCAGTACACAGTAAAAAAAAAGCACACAGGGTATTAAATAGTAAAAAAGTAAAAACAATGTGCAGATATAATTAAAAATATAAATAGGCTACTGCTCCTTCCCATCATCTGTCTTCCTGCTACTCCTCCTTCCTCCCAGTGAGGAGTTGTACAGTCTGATGGCCTGAGGGACAAAAGAGTCTTTCTTTTATGGAGCACCCCCACAAACATGGCACATTACCACCTGCTCTAGGCTGTGGAGAAGTTTACAGTCTCTTTCGCCTCTGACATGTTTAATCAGTTTTGTTTTATTTTTCTAAAAGATGAAGTTTATTTTAGCTGGACTAGGACACAAGCACCGGGTGTACATCTAGGGAATCCACCTAATGGCCTTTGTACACTAGATGACTTTTTTTCATGCAAATAATAAAATTGTAATTTTTTTGACCCACTGCCAGTCAATAAAAGCAATGCTCCAGCTGGACTCTTTGTGACAATTTTCCTTTGATGAATTTATGGGTATCATTGGCAGAACATGTGTCCAATGCTAATGTGCTCAGGAGGGTGAGAATGGGAAGTGTCATCTGCTGGATACAGGGGCAGCAGTCGCGTTTCTACAGGCACCTTACATTCCTGAGCCTGATCCAGCTCACCACAAACTGGGTACGTCACACTCAGTCAAAACATTCAACATGGCAGCCCCCTTGATTGTTCCTTTTCTATAAGGGCTTAAAACGTGTAGCTGTAGTCTTTCTGTAAGTCTGAGAACTTTTTATTTTGCACTCTAGATTTCCTTGATTTGGTGCCTTTCTTCCCCAAAACAGTTAATGAAAATAAACTCCTTACAAGACAAAATGAGATATTTTTGATCCATCTTTTGTTTTGTTGATGATTTGGATCATTTAGCACCAGGCCTTTTTATATGGTCTTTTTTTTTTTTGGACCTTGAGATGATTGCTTGACCTGGTATGTTGACATCTCACTTTGTATGTCGACCTTGTCATGACTTTAGTTTCTGTCCTGTGTGAATATGGTGAGATTTGATGAGATGAAATTAAATCTGTGGACTACACTGAAAATTAATCATGGCAATAAAACAAAAGAGTTTCACAAGTGAGACAGCAAGGGTACAACACTCTGTAAGTATCTGGGGAGATTGTGGTAGGCAAGCGCCTCAGGTGTTTATGAATCCTGACTCTCATTTTGGCTGAACAATCAGATGATGATTGTTGTGGCATATATTCAGGGTCAGAGAGGTCGCTGAGTTTGGGAAAAGTGATGTTGTGCTCGGAAGGAGTTGGGCGACTTCTGCCAGGCTTGAAAAACTTCTCAACCATTCTTTGTATATTTATAGACAGGTTTATGAAAGACTGCAGTGATCAATCAGGCAAGATTTGATTTTCTCAGCTGTACCAAGCTTCATTTTACCATGTGAGGTTTAAACAGTGACCATCCAAACAAGGCAGGAAAGCTAAATCTAAACAGTGAGCACCAACAAAGAAGAGCCAGGAATACACATCAGATAGCACCAGCATAAATCAAGAGGCACAAACAAAACACCACCACATTGTCCTGTAAAGTATCTTCACCAACTTTCTTTCATGTCACGGTTTCCATCTGCAGCCATTTTGTCTCGGCCATTTCGCGTGCATCCTGGTGAACATTTCTCTGTAATTTATTTAGCGGATGAGTGAAGGTTGCTGGCTGAGTTTCATGATGTACCCATGATAAGCCAGATGGGTAGAATCATGGCACCGCACTGTAGCGAACATAATCAACCATTTCAAATCCACCAGTGAGCTAGAAAGGGCTTTCTAGAGGCAGCATCCTGTGTCTAAATCAAATAAAGTTGGAAAAAATGGAGGGCAAAATAGATTGAATGAAATGCTTGTAGAACAGGAAAAAAAGTCATAGCAGTATTTGCCCCCAAACATTCTGGAATATGAAAGTGCAACAGTGCTGCCTACTTTGTCTTTCACCTTTTTGGTCACTTGCAATGCAATAAATCATAAATCACCTTCTTCATAAGGTTTGAAGTGGTAGTAAATTTAGTAGTGTGTACCTAGATATGCCCCCATTGGCTGGCAATGCATCAATAAAGAGCTATTTTTATTTAATATATGTGATCAGTGCTTTAAAATTAATGCTTGTTGGCACCACTTCACTGAAGACATGTGGTTAATATGCCTGTGTGTGGGGCTGAGTGGTGTAGGGTAATTAAACAGGATAATTAAATTACCAGACAGTAAGTATGAGCACATCAGCTCTACAAACCAAAATACTTCACCTTTGATTGGAAGCTTGAAAACCATTCAATCCCTTTGTCTCCTACTTTTGCAGGTTAGTCATCCCCTTCTCTCAAATTAGCCTTTAAAGGGCCCTCAAACTTTAAATTACATAATTACATCAAAGAAAGACCCTGGTTGACACGGCTATTGAACCAGCAATGTTTATGCTGTGAGGTATGCAAACTACCTGCTGTGCCACCGTGCCACCCTGTATGAGGTTCATTTCAATAGTTATATAATACTTTGGTCACAGAAATGTATTCATTTATCCATCCATTATCTATACCACTTATTCCTTTCATGGTCTCGAGGGCTGGAGCTTAACCCAAGGTGATAGGATACACCCTGAACGGTTGCCAGCCAATCACAGAGCCACATAGAGAGATGGACTATTCTTTCACACTCACACTCATACCTAAGGGCAGTTTGGAGTACCAACAACCTAATGAGCAAGTTTTTGGTCTTTGGGAGGAAGCCGAAGCACCCAAAGGGAACCCCTCGCACGCAGAGGCAAAACATGCAAATGGCACACATAAAGGCCCTGGCACTCAGTGGTCAAACCAGCAACCTTCTTGGACGAGGTTCATCTCAATAGTTAATGCTTTGGTCACAGAAATTTAAATCAGCTATTTTCCAGTATCGAGAGACCTAGCATGGAAGTTAGGCTTTGCATCACTACAGATGAAGATTCATAACTGAATTTAAAGTGAGAGTAAAAAAAGAGAAAGAAAGAAAACATTGTTTTGGTGATTGTTCTCTGTACTGAAAATATTTAGCATGCTTTACTTTTGTGCTTGCAAGCCCTTTGTTTTGGTCCTGCGTCTCTCAAGGCAGAAGAACATGCAGGCTATGCAATGTTCCCTAGAAGTACCAAAACAAAGGGGCTTGTTAGCACAAGTGTAAAGCATAGTTAATATGCTCAGTATAGCATATTATTACCCCAGTGCTTTTTTTTAGTTTGTTTTTACCTAAAATTCAGTTAATATGACAGAACTATTGGTCACCTCTGCAGCAATGTATAGCCTTATCTCCTTACAAGAGCAAACTTGATCAAGATCTCCCTGGCTGGAGAATTCACTGTCAATATGAACTTCATACAACCCCAGATCAAAAATACTGAACTACTCCTTTAAGTTCACAATGTTGGTTGTCCTGAAACCACAAATATTACCAAACCAGCGGTGAGTTTGGTTAGTTCAAAAAGCTCTTGAGGTCTTTTTAATACAATAAATGAACAACTGTGGTCAGCTTGCACCACAGTCTAGTCTTATTCTGGTGGAAACATAAATGGCAACTAAATCATGAGCCATCTAAAGAATTGGCCGGGGGGCATAAGCTGATCTGCTTTGGGAGTTTAGTGGTCTTACTTTAGACAACCAAAGACAACAAAGCAATCAAAAAAACGACTACCTCAAAACCTCACTTAACAAAACAATGGGTTACATAACAATGGATACATTCATGTCTTTATATACAGTCTTTGCTTAGACTACATGGCATTAAGAAGTGTACTTAATACCAACCTATGATTTCACAGTTCATCCAGAAGTGGCATAATCATTACAGAAAACTGACACATGGCACTTTCTGTCCAATAAAACTGTCAAATGTGAGTTGGACATTGAAGTGCTGTGCCCTAGTTAGGCTGCACTTTCATCTATTTGTAATAATGTGGGTGGCACTGTAAATGGCCATTCCTCAAATGATTTTAATACCAGTAATTTCAAGTCAGACTCACAATAAAATGGTCAATAACCCGTTAAGTCTGGCCTTATGAGAGGGGCTTTTGGGTATCAATAAGCGTCCTCCGAGGCTGCTTGGCAAACACTTGAAAACCACACACCCCACACACAAAGTTCATGTTTTGTTCAACACAGCTGAGAAATTGCCTGCAGATGAATTTGTCAAACTACACTTACTGGTGCCAACTTTTCTCATGGCAGCAGGTGGAGTTTTATTCTTCCTGCTCCAGTTTTCATTACATTTATTTATGTAGGCCCTTTGTTACTTGTAATCTGCTCATCAGGTCTTGATGTTTTTTGTACAACCAGCACACGGTGGCATGTCAGTCCATGTATTTCTGGCTTTGTTTACTGCTCTGTAAAACACAAGTATGGCCAAGATCTTTGGTTGGACATCTTTTTTAGCTGTTTTCTGGCAGATCTGCTGATTCTAACTCTGGAGTTTGTGGAAATAAACAAGTCATTCACCACAGGGGACTGATATGGTTCATATGCTAGAATGCTCTTCGCACATATGCAGGAATTTCTGTATGAATTATTCTTTTGACATTACAATAAACAGTTTGACTCATTTAAATTAGTTGCAGCACTCGGGTTATTCCTTTGGCAGCAAAGCCACAAAGCAGACATGTATCTTATGGTTGTGTTTTTTCTTTTTTCCACTGCAAATATCAGTACAGCTAGCTCAACTATTGGCAGTATTTAGCCATATTTTATGTTGTTGTAACAGCTGCTTCAGTGGTTCAGTCTTTTAAGCACTGTAGTTTACTGGGACCTTCATCATGTGACTGCATAATTTATAAAAAAAAAACTCAGTTACATGGTATCAGTGCTGTTGTTATTTTTTTTGTATTACATTTTGTGCTTTTTAAATGTCCTTGGTGTGTTTCTAAGCCAAAAGGGCATTAAATTAAACTTTTAGATCCAGCTTTTTATGCACATTTTCCCCAACATCCCAACCTTTTAGAAACAGGATTTGAAGAACATTTTACTGCTATAAAAAGGGACATTTGAAGATGGGCCATTTCAACCAAATCATTTCACAAAACATCTTCAGGAACTGCAGCTTTTTTTTGCACTGGCCTCATTTTTTTAGCCCTTGAGTTTGACAGACAGTTTAGTTTGGCGGACAGTCACTCAAACATTATTAGCTTTGGCTTAATAATGAACAGCACAGTATGGAGACTTTCTAGTATTTCTTGGCAGGATTAATAGAAATGATGATTAGAGTGGATGTGGCTGATCCATGGCACTATTACAAATGAGTCTAAGCAACATTCCTAATTTCTAGCAGGATATTTTTCATGAAACTCTCAGGATGTAGTTTATTTTCCAGCTCGTTTTTTTATTCACCAGCATGTTAGCCATTCATGACTTATCTGTCTTGAACAAGCTTTGAAATATAGTTCATGACAGCTTGCCTCCCATAGCTCAAGCTCTCAACATATGAGGTCTGCGTATTGAGACTGATGTCTGTTTTAACCTCACAGTCTCCGCTGAAGTATCCCATCCACAGTTTGACCAGAGGGATGGTGGAGGGAGGAACACCTGGTTAGCCCATCTGTGACAAGCTGTCATAGAAGCTAATGAGTGTCTTGATTATCTCCCCCTGAGACCATCCAAAACCCCTCTGCTCTATGAAATAACCATTTCTATTTTTACCTCAGAGGATAAATTCCTGCTTATTATGAATCACTGGTGAATCGTGTACAATGCAGGTCAGACATGCATGGGATACCTCAGGATTCAGAAACTTTTAACCTTCTGACATATGAAATGCAACCCTCTTGATGAAAATATCCAAGATTTTCTTTTGTTGTCCATCTACTCTGATGGTAGAGATGGGCAAAATAAGGCATTTTTAAGATGTGCTGGTAAATTTAAAAATGTGATATAGGGTAGGACAAAATTGATTTTATCCATCTATTTGCTAACTTGCTAGTACCATGATGAACTCATTTGCCCTCAGAGCAGCTATAACTCTCATGGCATAGATTCAAAAAGGGACGGGAAACAATTTTCAAAGATTTTGGTCCATAATAATATGATAGCATCACACAGTTTGCTATGATATAAATTACACAACATCCTATCTGGCAACTGTGGAGGCCACCAGAGTGCAGTGAACTCAATGCCATGTTCAAGAAACCTGTTTGAGATGATTAGAGCTTTGCGATAAGGTGTGCTATCCTGCTGGAAGTAGCCACCAGAGGATGGGTCTACATACACAGGTAGGCTGTGGTGTTGGTGCTAAAAGGTCCATAGTAGCCAAGAAAATATTCCCCACACCATCACACCACCAGCAACCTGATGTTTTGATACGGGGCAGGATGGATTCATGCTTTCATGTTGTTTACACCAATTTCTGACCCAACCATCTGAATGTGGCAGCAGAAATTGAAACAAGCCTGAGGCAAATTTTAGCCTCAGTTTGCCACAGCTAATGGCTAATAACAAAACAGCCAACATTCATTGAGCAGCAAGCTAAACGAGGCTAGCGTGGACTACAGCAGCACGCTAGCCACAGCTAATCACAAAACAGTGAACATGAATGCGGGACACAGGCCAGAATAACATCAGTAATCAGTTTAATACAGTAAGGTAAATGATGAACGGGAGCTTTACTAACCTCTCGGAATTCACCATGAAGGCCAGGGTGTCGGTCCTAAAGGTGTTTCGCCAATTTATTCGTGCTACTTGCAGCAGTAATACGTAGGACAGCAAGCGGGGTCACAGTAAGGGCGATACTTTTCGGAGTATCGATATTTTTGACAACCCTAGTGGAGAGTTGTGCCTTATAAGCACTTCTACTTTAATTCAGTTTGGTTTGATTTAAGGAGGATTTATATTATTGTTAAACCACGTAGCTCTGATACCCAGTTTACATCATACCAAAAATTAGAAGTCTTTAACACTTAGTACTGGGTAATTTATTGTTATGATGAAGTGTTTTATGCAAACTCATTCCCACTGTCTGTCAATTGCCAATAGTCATGTTTTGGATTCAAAAATAGATTCTGAATGGAGTTAGTAGGTAATATTTCCAAGCCCTACAATTGAAGACCACTTATCTATGCTAATAGTGTTCTCCTTTTAAACCATTCGGGATGTCAGTGTTGACAAGCAGAAACTACTCTGACCTCATGCTTGAAATGCTAAAAAGGGAGAGGTGTGCATTTTTACCAAGCTCACCCTCCTTCACCACATCATCAGCAATCAGCTTCAAAATACCTCCTCAGCCCGCCCACATTTGTGGTCTGATCTGAAGGTTATTAGGACTGACAAACTCAAGGAAACAGTAATACGTGGCATGAGCCAGGCCGTGTTTGTTTAGCCGCTGTTCGGAACACAGTGCAAACAAAGCAGCTTGTGCCAAACGACGGGTGGCATGTACTGTAAACTGACTGGCTCGCAGCAGCTCCGGTTGGTTTGAGGGTGTTTATGTGTGGTCATGGCCATGGTGGATTTGAAGCTGGGGATGTATACATGTCTTTGAGTTGCGTGGCGATGAGTCTCCCAGAACTGCTGAGGTCAATAAGGGCATGGTGATGAAAATATCTCAAAAAAGAAAAGTGTTGTACTGTAAAGTCTAGTGTGTTAAGTTAATTTAGAAAAAACTGCATCCAGAAAGTTGGCTGTGTCCTGTACTGTACATCTGTGTGTGTTGAGTAAAAGTCTGAGACACTCACTGTAGTGACCATGACTGCAGCTGTCACCATCACCAGTCTGATGACACTGAAATTTGAGTTGTTAGTAGCTGCTCTACTGATCAATAGCTGCTGGGATACCTTGCGACTCAGACCAAGCTGTCAGGAATTGACACCACATTAACATTAACGACTTAATAGGTCATAATCTTATATTGTTAAGGAAAACCGTGACAAAGTCTTAGTTGGATAAGCCCTGTGGAGTCCTGGGTTGTTTGAAAGACTCAACAGTTAAAGGCAAGCATCCATCAGGAGTGGGCTACTTTACTTGCTAGTGTAGGGTCTATACTTCACTTCTACCATGATAGACCAAAACCATAGCTACCAAGTAGAAGTGCAGACTTCTTCTGGCTATGTAATTGCCATACAGTCACAGACACTGCTCATTGTGAACTTCCTTTTACACCAAGGAAATCACGTTGCAGGAAGATGGTAAACATCATCTTTTTCTGAAATATGCCTAAACCAAACCAAGACTAAGCCATAAGAAGAATTTTGTGGCAGTATGCATAGTTCAGGGAAATATATTGTTACATAGTTATGTGAATATTATTAAATACCATTCAAGTGTACTGCACTTTGGTTACCTTTATCACCCCCACCACAGGAAGTTGTGTTTTTGCTAGCATTTGTTGGTTTGTCTATGAGCAAGATAACCAAAAAAAAACTCTCAATAACTTTGATTAAAATATCAGGGGATGTTGGTAATGGCACAAGGAAGAGATTATTAGATTTTGCTGGTGATCTGAATACAGATACAGATCAAGGAATTTTTTTTAAATATTTGTTAACATTGTGAGATAGAGCAGTTTTGCACAGAAGTTCTGTGGAGATTTTAATGACATTCTCTAAGAATGTTGATCATGACACAAAGGAGAAGTCAGTATTTTGGTGGTGATCTGAATCTGGATGCAGACCCAGGGATGTTTTCAATATGTGTTAACATAGCCCACTGGGGTCAACTTTTCACCAATAACTAGGCTAACAATGTCAAAAATACTTTAGTGGAGGTTTGTGCTCTCTGAGTGCTTCTGCTCTAACAGAATGCAACAGCAATAAGTCTCCCCAAATGAAAACTGATTCATTGAATAACTGACCTGGGAATACTTCTGTATGAATCAGGGGAATTTCCTCACTGAATTGGTGATATGAGCTTATACTTTTAAATTCACAAAAATGAAGTGGGACTAAACTGTTTCTTTCCTGTGACATATTCTATGGCCATGGACATAAGCAGTGTAAGAAAATATCAATATACCATTATATTGGGATTTTTTGTGGTGCAATACTGTATCAGGGTTTTTAGAACAATGTCCTGTTTTGTAAATATATGATAATTTATAGAAACTTGTGATTTGTACTGTAGTGTAGCCTCCAGTCACTAGTTGGCAGCAGACATACAGCAATTTTACTTGTCTCTTTATTTATTACTATAATTTTTGTCACTTATGACAAAAAATGAAGTTTATTCATGTTTCTGGGACCAATGCCTTATACCAGTAACACTAGTTGAAAACTGCATTTTCATATTTTTGGTTCTTAATGCAAAACAATGAAAGACTTTTCAGTGAAAATTGTGATGTATAGTAATGTATAGCCATAAGAAGAATTTTGGGATGACATGGTTTTGTGGGCCAACACAGAATTTAGCATCCAGCTGGTTTCCTCAACTGCAAGCCTACTAAAGGTTTATGGGATTTTTTGTTGTGTTTTGGATCACAGCTGATAATGCGCTGTGTGGAGAACAAAAAATTATGTTTTACTTACATTTTTTGCTTTTTGTGACAATCTTAACAATAAACTTACTCCAGAGATTTTGAACTCATTCCTGCACCACACCATGTAGTATGAATCTGCCAGATTCTTGCCATCAATCGCCCTTAGTGGAGATACATATCTGCTGGAGAAAAGGTTATTATGGCTCTCTATTTATTATTCTTTTGTATAATTTGGCCGAGGTTCAAGCAGACATACATGAGACGTGCTGCTCACACCGGCAGTCTGAAAGCTTTAACTTGATAACATGATTGCATCCTGAGAGTTTTTTTAATGACTCATTACACAGGGAAGAGAATTTTTAGACACAAAGGTGTAATCACCAAGGAGGAGTCCCAACAAGATCTGTTTCCTTATGTCATCATGTGAGGGAGCCCCCAGTCCAGCCCCTCCCCATTAACACCTATCACCTTTCATATGTCCTCAATGGGCCGAGGGAATTTCTCACCACGATCTGGTTCAGCCCCATTACAAGAACCCTGTGGCCAACTTGTAAGTGCTGTTTGATACACATTCAACATTGGAGCACCCAAAGGGCTCCAGCAGCATTCATCACGCTGAGGCCTGAAAGGGAAACTCGCTCTGACATGCTGTCTCAAGTGGACTGATTCTGAGCAGTTTGTGTGATCTGGTTTGGAGTTGTTGACACTGAAGCACTCACGGCTCTTTGCTGTGTTCGTTGGAAAATTCTCTTCAGCAGATATTTTATTGAATTGTTTGCTGTTGTTCAGTCATGCGCTAATTTCCTTTCCTGTTGTGTGAAAGAGAATCAAATAATCTTGATTTTATTTTACTAACAGCACATTCCACCCAAACGCCATTCCCTGTTTACAGACTGAATGTAAACTTCCTGTCTTTTTGGATGTTTAATTCCATGTCCACCACCTGCATGAAGCAGAGGATTGGACACGACACCCATCTTCATGTGATTAAGCTGCCTCACGCATCTCTCTCTCTTCAAACACACCTCGGTCTGCTTCCCCCAAAATGATATCTCTGGGTCACTGATGTTTTTCTGCTCATCTCAGGAGAGCAAAGAAGGGAGGATGTTTGACAGTAAGCATCAGGATATGAATGCTGTCCCAGGTTGAAGGCCATGAGCAGCTCACACACTTACACACACACAGCACACTTTGAGGAGAAACTGAGAGCAGCTTCCACCAGGGAGGGCCAGACGGGTTTATGAATATTGATGGAGTCTGGCAGGGTGTGCGCCGGGTCAGCTGTTGACCTGCAGGATTCAGTCATACAAACTGTCTGGATGTGTTAAACATATCTCATTACAAAGACAGTCTGAGGCTGCAGTGCTGGTGGTGCAGCACCCTTTTCAAGTGGGTGTTTAAGACAGATTGTTATCAAGTCAGAAAGTGAGAATGACAAGACGAAATGCTTGACAAAGATACATAGTCTACACCAGATGTGGGCAACTGGCGACCTGGAGGCCACATGCGGCCCTCCTACTCCATTAATGCAGCCCACCAGTCAGTTTAGAATATCAGAAAATGTTTGTTCACGATAAAAACTGCATAAAATCGGCCATAAAAACAAACCAAAAGAAAAAACACAGACAAACACTACTACAATTGGTTAACATATTTTTTGTGAGGCCCCCTTTATTTATTAGTTAAAATAAAAATAGAATGTAAGTAAAACTGACATTATTAAACAGTTAATTCTTCGTTACTTGGATCAAAAAGTAGCCAAAACAAGCTTGAATTGTGTTTATCTCATTAGATCATGTATTTTTAATTGCAATTATATGAATGTATATGAAGTATATGAATACTGATAAGGAAACAGCACTATGTATTTGTGCCTTTTGTTATCCTTCATATTGTGAAAATATGGCCCACTGGAAGTGAGATAATTTAGTAAGCTAAATTAAAATCCCTGGTCTGTACAATGAAACTCTTTAACCTTAATATTGATTCTGGGGTGTTTTAAAACAAGCTATTTATTGTTGCGTTCAGTGTTTTGGTGCAACATAGATGAAAGGCATGAATTGATCTCAGTTATATTTTTGATGAACTGAGTGTTAATTTCTTGAAAGCCTTAACACTGTGTCCTAATTTAATGTGACACATTAAATATCAGTGAAAAATTCAGGCTAATTACATGGAATCAAATGTTACTGTCCCAGCTGCCTGCGAGTGACACGGCGTAAGGCTGTGCACCGCAACATTCTTGTCTCGATGCCCTGTTTCAATTTGCCTTTCCATTGCTTGCATTGACATGGACAAAAGGCAAGGAAAGAGAGTTTTTGAAGAGGTGCTGGGGAGATTTCCTTTGACTTTTCTCACTGAGCAGAGCTTATTACTCTGTTAATAAACAGTGCAGGTAGTGGAGCATTCTTCTGTTTTTTTTTCTCTTATGATTATTTTTTGGGCATTTTGTGCCTTTATTGATAGGAGGGAGAGAGACAGTGAACAGGCTTGTGAAAGAGGGTGAGAAAGAGTAGGGGGAGGACACTCTGCAAACAGGCCACAGGCTGGATTCGACACCAGGCCAGCAGAAGTATGTGTATGGGTCATGCCTGATTGCTTACCACTCCGCCAAACCAGCACCCTAGCATTCCTCTATTTTTGTGAGTGAAATGATTTACTTTCACTTTCAGCACCAAGGGAAAAACTTTGTATAGCTCACTAAGAACTGTGTGTTAATGAGCCTTTGAGATGATCACTCACAGGCACAAAGCCCTACACGCCCGTTTCTCCACCTGTACAGTCAAAGTGTTTGATGCACTGTTTACTGTTGCAGTCTGCACAGCAGGCCCACAACACTTGCATTCAACTAGGACATGATGTACTCTAGTTCATATATTCATTTTTCATGACTGCCAGGGTATGTTCACAATCACTAATGTTAAAAAAATATATACCTACTACTTACCCCTGATCCAGCAGTATTCTTTCTCTGATAGAGCTCCTGCCTCTTTATGTTTTGCACCATGTTGTCAATGACTCTCTTTGCATTCATTCTTCCATCACTGCTTTGCACTGTGTCCATCACTGTTAACACATTTGATTATCCTGACCTCAGGTATAGTTTTTTATCATGTTGCTAAATAAATTCTTAGTAAATGTAGCTGATGTATTTTATGCTTTCACGGACAAGCAAAAAATTCTTGTTTACAGGCAACACAACTTTCAGATATACTTCTGACTGCTAAGCTGTAAAATATGTTCAAATAAATATATTTATTCTTACTGCTTATTCAAACTGGCCAACAAAGTATACATTTAGATTGATGTGCAGAAGTCTAAACAGAGTAAGCATCATATATTACTTATTTTCCAGTAAGTATGTGCGATGTGATTGCTGTCAGTTTTCCTGGCCACAACTTAAGTCTTTTTGATACCTGTCATAAAAATGGAGAGCCTGTGCCAGAGGATTTTCATTTTTTATTTGGTTTGACAGCTGGTCTTAAGGGCCACTTAAAAAGAGACAGTGATGACTCATACATGAAAAAGCTGCTCTCTACGGGGAGATTTTTGCCAAAGTGAAACAGAAGTACCCCTCTATTGCACTTTGTTAACAGAAGGGTGTTTCTGTTACGCTTTTAACAAGGACTTTATCCTTCAGAGATTCATTTATTTTTAGCCTTTTTAGTAATTGTAGTGTTTGTTTTGATGTTAATAAGCTCTGATTAGTTTGGCTGGTGCTAAAAAAAACTTGTGAAGTATAAACAGTAAGGAATATCAGCTTCAAATCAGCACAGATAAGCCAAGTTGATGTTTGCTTTAGCTCTCAGCCCATGCTAGCCTGAGTCACAGCTGTAGCATCAGGGAATCACTGACTTTTCTGTAAAACTGCTGAAATGATTGGAAATAGCTCCCATTGATATTACTACAAATTCTGTTCAGCTTTCAACATCTGATAGATCAATTCAAGTCATTTCTTATCTATACGGTACACCTATAGCAAGAAAAAAGTAAGATAAATAATTGTGTAAAGTCCAATGGGTAGTGTTGCAAAGCTTGGTTTTACACTATGGTTTTTGATTTTTACCCCAAAGTTTGAATGAAACTTTGAAAATCAAATATAAGACTTTTGGAGGTTAGTCATTTTTTTGTGAAACAATGACACTTCATTTAGCATATTTTAACATTAAGCTAATGAGAAAAGCTTTGCACTCTGGTCATCAGTGAGAGATTACCCCCTGTGGAATAGTACATCACCTGCTGCTCATGGTATGTATTTAAGACACTGTTACTAAATAAGAATAACTTTTTTTTTTTGCTGTATGTCAGAACAACTGCATTCTTAACCTAAACAACAAGCATCCATACATGTGGTCAGAAAACCATCCTATATTTTTTAATCCCCCACAAAGAGCCCCAGAGTAATGAGGTGCACCCAGAGCAAGTCGGTGATGTCACCCATCACTCCTCTGTCTTCACCCATATCCAGTTTCTTTGGGCCGCACGCTCCTCCAGATCTCTCCACAGGATTAAAAACCATAGAAGACTCACATATGGATGCACACTCATGCTCGGCCTCTTTCACACACTCTCTGACTTACAGGCATGTAATTTGACATAGGGCTCCTGTCAGACATGCAGTGTGGCTATTACACACACTTCAGATTTCAGGCAATGGGAGTAGAAGACAGCATTTTGTCACGCCTGCTGACTCAGAATCCAAAAAAGCACACGCTCTGTCCAACAAATTGTTCTTTGTTTGACCATAATGTTTATTCTCGGCTCATATCTGATTCACAATTTCTGATCCATGCTTCTTAGAGCATGTCCATGAGATTGTCTTGAGATTTCTTTGGATACAGAACACGTAAGCCCCCTGCCTGATGCTATTTTTGTTTCTAAACTTGTGGTCCTATTGATCTTGGACTTCTCTTTCGGACTTGATTCCACTGAGCCGGTCCCATTGGCAGCGTCAGATAGTCAGACAATGGGGTTCTCTCAGTAGGATATATGACTGGATGTTTGTCCTTAAAGTTGCTGGATTGTTCTTCACCAGCTGGATTTTAGGAAGTGGTGAATGGTAAACCAGTATCAGTTCTGTCGCTGGTTTTACTTTGTAATGGACTTGTGCAGCACCATCATCACCTGTTAAAAACACAAAAGTTTCACAGTAGTGCACATGCAAGACAACATGGACTGATGGACTGTATGCTTGCTTTTCAGAGCTTCTTTGTCAGTCCGGATGAGGACTTTAAACAGGCTTTTGATCAACACTAGATAGGTAGATAAATACATCATTAATCCTCTTTCGGGGTTGCAGGGGCTGGAGAACCCACGCATGCATGGGATATGCAAACTCCACACAGAATGGCCCTGCCCGACCCGGGGATCGAACCGGCAACCTTTTTGCTGTGAGGCACGGGCACTACCTGCTGCACCACCATGCCGCCCAAATTCACAGATGTTTGAAACAAAATAGATTTTCCTGGGAAATAATTTCAAACTGCTTAGATGAGTTGTCCAAAAATTTTGATTCACATTAAAACCAAATTGTGTCCACTGAAAGATTAAGAGTGGATTCAAAATATCTATAAATTGATTTCTAAACTCCTGTTTTTTGGACAAATTTCTCTCAATTAAAGTCAAATTTGCACCAGTGGTCCAGCACAACAAACTGTTTAGTTTCATTTTGTACAGCCTCTTTCTGCTCTCTCTATGTACACTAAACAGGGATAGTGTGTTCCTGGAGTGAGACAGGTCCTTTGAGCTATCATATTAATTTTTAATTCGATAATAATGTTTTGTTGTTTTATTTTAAGTTATCTATAGAAAACTCACAAGCTCATGAAAACATTGCAAATATATGAGCTGTTTATCTTGAACATATTTTATTGAAGGGCGGCACAGTGGTGCAGCAGGTTGTACGTGTTCCTCACAGCAAGAGGGTTGTTGGCGTATTCTCCCGTGTGTGTGTGTGGGTTCTCTTCAGGCACTCTGGCTTTCCGCCCACAGACCTAAAACATGCATCTTAGGTAAACTGGTGACTCTAAATTTCCTTGAGGTTTGACGGAGTGTGAATGGTTGTCTGCCTCTCTATGTGGCTCTGTGATTGACTGAACCTTTTCAGGGTGTACCCTGCCTCTCGCCCAATGTTAACCGAGATAAGCTTCAGCCCCTCGTGACCCCGAACGGGATAAGTGGTATGAATGGATGGGCTTTTTAATGTCCTTTTTTTGTGTCAAATCATATCATTTAGTCTCTTAGTGCACAGAAGGCAGCAGCAGGTCCTGGAATATGCACCTCTTACAACAAAGTGGGGTTATATTATGATCTGTAAATCACTTTTTATAATTGAAAACCAGTTTTGAATTGAATCATGATATCAAGAGTTATAATCAACCTGAATAGTAAACTGTTGAAAGACTCACACCTCTGTTAAAATTGTGTAAAGGCAATTGGAAAAAAGTTAATAAAGCACTCAAAACGGAATTTTGTATTTACTCAGCAGGGACAACAGAACCAGCAGCTAAACAAATTGAAGATGATTTGTAGAGTGAAGACTGGCTATTTGGAGTATAAGTAATACTGCTAGTTTGTCCTTTAGTTCTTCTTATAATGAGAATAAATAGCATGTGCTGAATGTAACTGTTCACGTTGGTTGAGCAGATATTCAGTTCATGCAAGAATGACCTCTCAGAGTCTTTTAGGATTGAATGCTATTTATTTTTTTACTTCAAAATACAAACTAAACAACACTGTTCCCATGAGACACTGCTGATATATCTGTTTGTTGCATGGTGGTCATTGAACGTCTTTTGTTTACATCCAGGTTTGAGGGCATATTTGCTGGATTTAGGCAGCAGCCATTAAATGGAGTTACCATGTGTACAAGTTGGAGGCTGCTTTACAGCTGAGACAACTAGTTTTACCATAATTATAGACCTGTGTTTGTTAAAATAAAAACAAAAGAATGTGTGTAACAAGTTTGTGGTTAAGGTGTTAGCTATTTAGCCATCTGAAATTGAGCCTTTAACTGGAAAACCACACGCATCCCCAGTTGTTTTGGATCAACTTTATTTATGTTGAGCCCTGCATAGTAGAGATTTTCATCTCAATTACAACACGCTTAATGTTGCTTTAACTCATGACTCATTTGTTTCTGAGCCCAAGTTATTGAAGATACTCTGGCTTTGGCTCTTTGCAAGATTAAGAAGTGGATTTATTCAGTGCAGTTTTGTATGCACACCACTGCTTGTAGCTAAGCTAAACTCTTTTTTTTTTTTAGAATAATAAACTTGTTTCTTACAAGTTTTCACAACAACAGAACCAAGTTGTTATTTTGTTGAAGTGTTTCTGTTCTGAAATGTGCTTTTCTAAGAATGTGTGGATTTTGGCAATCTCTTGACACAATTTAGCTGGAGAGAAAGAAACCTTTAAAGGGATACACCAACGTTTTTTTGTCTTCATGTCTTACCTCACTTCCAAGTCCATGACAAATAGAAAGACACTATTCTTCCTCTAAATGGTCCTGTGTGTTGTCACTCTTTTTTTTTATGGCATTATGTTACATTATCTATTTTTAGAGTAAGATTGGCAATTTATGTAATTTCCGAAAGAAATGCATACAAAACCAAACCAAAAAGAAAAGCACCGCAGACATGCTTGTAAGCAGGTCAAAAAAACAAAGCCAGACACATCAAGCACACCGTTTAGACTTGCTGAAGAGTTTATCTGATGACTGTAGGCAGAAGCAGGCTAATGCTACCAATTGGCTCCCAGTGTTTGAGCTAAGCTAATTAGCGGTGGGCGAGCTCTTACCGTCTCTTTCTTGTTGCTGCATGCACAGTTGAAAGAATGGAGTCTATCTGCCTCTCATGGACTTGGGAGTGAGACAAGACATGAAAAGACAAAAATGCTGGCGTATCCCTTTAAATTTCACAAATCACAGAGCTTTGTTAAAACATCTCTGTGTGATCATCTTAAGTATCACATCAGACTTATTACAAGGGTAGAAAGGTTGATGTAGTACTTTAAAATGCACTTCAGTGTGTGATATCCATACTGTCTTTTTGGTCAAGCATTTTCTCATAACCCAACCCCCACCCCCCACCCCTTTTACTGTCATACCTGTTGTTTCTATTACTGGCATGATCCACAGAGGCCAGAGCGCTCACATGTACAAACACACCGATGCATTGATAAACACGTGTACCCTGCTGTACATGTTATACACATACCCGTCAGTTCATACCACAGAGTTCTCACATAGTCCTGGCAGCTGTTCAGTCAGGATTGGATTTAGCCATTTCATGTTGAGTAGCGACTTGACACTCATGAACATGTGGTCTCTTTTTGCTCTCATCCTGCCATCAATCAAACTGTATAAGAACCACAGGTACATCAGCAGGTGTCCGAGTTAGGCTATTTGTAATACTTTATAATAGAAATCATGGCTGGAGAGGACCTTTCATTGACATGTCCTTTACTGGATTTTAACAACTTCACTTTTAGCCATTTTATTGTTCACAGAATAAAGGTAGAAAAAGCAACACTGCTGATTGTAAACTTTACACAAAACGTGACATAAAAAGTTGTATAACCTTGCTGATGCTTTGGACAGGAAATGTGCATGACTATGAGACAAAAACAAAAATATTTTGTCACCTTCACTATTTAGAACCAGAATTACTCATTTCTGAAACCATTTACGCATATTTTTACAAATGTGTCGCATCCCAGCCACCAGACACTAGCTGAGGCTGCAACTTAGGGATCTTGAAAAAAATCTTCTAATTTATACAAGGGAACAACTATTCCCCCATCCAAAAGCCAAGCCCATCCCTTATCAAGTCTCATGTGTCCTGTAATGTGACATTATAATTAAAGCAAACTTTATGAGTGTCATTTAAAAGTTAAGTAATAGTCCTTGTGTGTTCAAATGTAAATTTTAAAAATAAACTAATAGGGTTTTCAAAAGAAACTTGAATAAGTAGTTTTAAGGGGAAGTTTGTTGTCTTGATGATACAAAATACAGTCAACAGCCACTTTGTTAGATACACCCATTTAACTCCTTGTTAATGCAAATGACTAATAAGCCAGTCACATGAGAGCAAAACAGTGCATTTGGGCATGTAGACATGGTCAATGTGATCTTCTTCACTTCAAACCAAGCATCAGAATGGAAAAGCAAGGTGATTTTACTGACTTGAGTGTAGCATGGTTTTTGATGCCAGATGGACTGGTCTGAATACTTAAGTAACTGTTGATCTACTGGGATTTTTACACACAACCATCCCAAGGGTTTATAGAGAATGGTCTGAAAAAGAGGAAATGTCCCGTGAGCAGCAGCTTGGGTCAAAATGTCTTGTCGATGCCAGAGGTCATAAGAGACTGGCCAAAGTGATTTGACATGATAGGCAACAATAACTCAAATAACCACTTGTTACAACCAAGGTATGCAGAAGACCATTTCTGACTGAGCAATACACCGAATCTTTAAGCAGATGTGATATAGCAGCAGGAAAGCACACCAGCTGCCACACCTGTCAGCTAAGAACAGGAAATCAAAGATAAAATTCTCACAATCTCACTAAAATTGGACAATAGAAGATTGAAAAAATGTTCCTGGGCTAATGAATCTCAGGACTGCTGCCACAATCAGATGGTAGAGTCAGAATTTGGGATAAACAGCATAAACGCATGGATCCATCCTGCCGTGTATCAACAGTGTAGGCTGGCAGTATCCTTGCTGACCATGTCCATCCCTTCATTACCACAGTGTACTTATCTTCTGATGATACTTTCACCAGGATAGCGTGCCATGTTACAAAGCTAGGATTATCTCAAACTGATTTCCTCAGCAGAACAATGAGTTCACTGTACTCCAGTGACCACCACAGACACAAATCTCAATCCAATGGAGCACATTTGGAATGTGATGGAATTGTCATTGTGATGGTGCAGGCGACAAACACTGTGTGATGCTATTATTGTGATATTATTATAGACCAAAATCTCTGAGGAATTGTTCAAGCACATTGATGACTTTGTGCCACAAAGAATGAAAGCAGTTCTGAAGACGATAAGTCTCTGGTCAAACCCAGTCCTTGCCATGTGTACCAGATACACTGGATGGTGAGTGTAGATACAAGAAAGGAAATGGATGCATTCCTCTTTTTCTTTAAATTTTGATGATTGATTAATGGTTTCTGGCAGGACTTAGGTAACCTGACACACCAGATGGACCGTTGAACGTATTTCACTGGTCCATCTGGACAACAGCCTATAAAAAGTGTTTGGAAATGGGAAAAACTTTTCAATAGCATATCCAGTAGGTGATTGAACAATCATTCTGATCACATTAATTACCTGTATAATGATGTAGTAGGTGGGTGCTACTGCCATAGTATAAAGTACAAAACATGAAATGCTTTCAATGTGGGTATTGTTCTTCAGTTAATAAAGAAATGTGGTCAAGATCTGGTAAAATTGCTACTGAAGCTGTTAGCATCTACGCTAATGTCTGTACAAGCAGTCACTTACGGGTATCTTCTCCCACCACTTTCTGCTTTAATGGGTGCTGATTGGGCTGTGCCTCTTCGGGCCAAGTACAGTCATTGTAGATTGGAGCTTGGCAGGATGGATCTGTGTGATTACAGATAATGAATCAGTCTGATCCAGCTGCTCTGCAAGGTTAGCATTATAACAGGAAAATCAAAACCCAATTGAGTTTACAAGTAACAAGTATTATCTCCGCCAAGGAGGTCGTGTTGTTGCCGGCGTATGTTTGTTTGATCGTTTGTCCATTTGTTTGTTTGTTTGTTGGCAATTTAACAACTGGACAGATTTGCTGAAATTTTCAGGAGATGTTGGTAATGGGTCAACTCAAAAATGATTAGATTTTAGTGGTGATCCAGTAAACCGCCATAAGCGAACAATCGTTTATGCTCAATAACTGTAACTAATAATGATATCAACATGATTCTGAGTGCTAGGTGTGGGTTTTCAGGGTCAAGGAATCATATTATGATGGTAACTTTATCATGGAACTGTTGCTTATAGATGTAACAGCAATATGTGAGCTACCTTGGAGGAGGTCTGCGTTCTCTGAGTGCTTTCTAGTTAAGGAAGAGACAGTCACCTAATCTGAGAACAAAGAACATTCTGGTAAGATTCTGGTTGGTTTCATTCCATCTTTCATTCATAACAACAGCATTTACCAGCAGGAAGTGGGTAATTATGTGAGCTTAGAGCTGCGGATACCCTGACAACTACTCATCTTCACCTGAGCTGTTAAACTAAACTCTTAAGTCTGACCTTTTCTTTCCGTGGCTAAAAGACATATTTCTGTACAACATCTGTATTATCATGCCTCTCATTCATTCATTGCATGCTCATATAAGGAGGGAGTATATCATCCTGGTCCTACAGTCATGAGACCCTCATCTCTTCACCAGAAGCGTGTGTAGAAATAAAAAAATCCCGTCTAGTTGCCGGGTTCCCATGTGGAGACAAAACAGATGTGAGCTGCTGCAGGCGGTGTGTGTGACAGAGGGGCCTCAGAGATATATAAGCTGGACGTGCAGCCTGATGCTCCTCTGCTGTTCAGTGATATAGGTTAAATAAACTCTGCAGGACACAAGCTGGCTCGCTGTGACATCGCTCAACCATTCGAGGAGGTTTTCCTAACACCACAGCTGCATTTTCATGGTGGCCTCATTGATAGTTTTCCCAAGGATTTGATTCTATCATCATGAATTAAAGAAAGCGCAAGGGAGGGATCGCTCAAGGCCAGATTTAGAGGAGGGTCTACTAGGGCTGGGGAAAAAAAGTTCAAAAATCATTTCTCAATGTTTAGCTGAAGGATTATACAGGATATATATTTGGATTTTTTTAAAGGCAAATAACATATGGTTGCACGTTATCAGAATTGCAAACTTTGAATCAAGTTAAAATCAAATAATGCATTACCTGTTAGATACAAACCCCTATTCAAGTGGAGTTGGGACAAATAAATAAAAGCAAAATACAATGATTGCAAATCCTTTTTTACCTATTTTCAACTGAATACTCTACAAAGACAAGATATTTATTGTTCAAACTGATAAACTTTGTTTTTTGCAAATATTTACTCATTCTGAATTTGATGACTGCAACATGTTCCAAAAAAGCTGGAACAGGAACATGTTTAACTCTGTGTTACATCACCTTTACTTACAGCAGCATTTAATAATAATAATATGACAATAAAACAACAAATTCAAATAAAACAACAAATTCAAATAAAACAACAAATTCAAATTTGTGTTATTGCTTCTGTTATTTCTTTATTTGAGAAAACATCAGATTAAACATGTTTATAAAATGATAATGTGAAACCAGTGAAATGAATACTACTGTGGATATCCACAAATAGTTTATATGATTTACAGACATAAATACTGCTGACCACAAAGTGCTCTTCCATGATTGTACTCTTGAAACTTTGTGTAGGCCAAGGGTACATAAAGCTTACATGGATGGCAGTGTACTCACTTTAATCAATCAATCAAGCTTTATTTATAAGGCACTTTTCATACTTAAAAGCAACACAAAGTGCCTCACAGAGGCTAAAAACAACATAAAAACAACACTTTAATCATTAAAAAATGTATGCACCTTTTTGGAACTAGAAAGTGGAACCGAAACAGAGATCCCTTATCGAGTCCTTGTATTTTAAAAACTCAGAACTGCTTACCCAAGCCTAGTCACATGTAATCGTTGTCCAAGTCACAAGGTTTTTTTTGTAGTGACTGTCAAGAAACAAACTACCTCACCTGCTCTGTTGTTTCTACAACTAACTCAAAAGCATGTGTTTGTGTCAGTCACTGTCAGGGGGCTGCAGGGTGTGATAAAAACTTGAAAAGATTTAAGATTAAGATAGTCCTTTATTGATCCCCAGAGGGGAAATTCAGGTGTTGCAGCAGTACAGGGTTAAGTACAAGGGTAAAGTAGCATGCATTAAAGGTCAATAAAATAAAATACAATACACTAACATATAATACAAAAGTTTTAGATTAATAAACTCTAAAAAATAGCAATGAACAAGAAAGAATAAGTAGAGATATGTACAGTTATTGAGATAAAAATAAAAATTAACAGAATAAAGTGACATTCAGTAAAAACTGAACTATTCTGTGCAGTAAGTGGCAGTGGTGTTAAAATGACACAGTGTGATATGTAACCAGTTGCATTTACGATATGAGGTTGTCTAAACAGTTGTGTTTAGATATGAGGTAAAAAAAAAAATATGTAGTTAAACATGGTAATTGGTAAACGGACTTGAACTCATATAGCGCTTTTCTAGTCTTTGACTTCTCAAAGCTGCTTTACACCACAGGTCACACCTCCCCATTCACACCCATTCACTCACTGATGGTTCTGATTTTCTTTGTTAGTTATCCATCAGTATCAACTAACACATTCACGCCCTTTCATGCCCATTTACACGCCACTGACGCAGCAGTGGAAGCAACTTGGGGTTAAGTGTCTTGCCCAAGGACACATCAACATGTGTTGCCCAGAGATGGGCTCAAACTTGCAACCTCCCAATTGCTGACCAAGCGCACTATCCAACTGCGCCACCGATGGCCCTTCTAAGTAACTGAAGTATTGTTGTATAAATGAAGTTAAGGTTGACTTATATGAAGGGCACAGCCACTATTGTGGATAATTTGGAGTGAATAGGGACACCAGTAGTCTACAAGGTCTGTCCATGTGCCTCATGCACAGAAGCTGCTGTCCTCGCTGTGGGTGGTCTAGTTATGAAACAGGTCTGGGACCTATTTTCCGCGTGTCATTCCCCCATTCATTATCTCCACTAACCACTGTCCTATCCTGTCTGTTGAAGGCAGAAAAGGTAAAAAATAAATCTTAAAAAAATGTCCATGTCAGTGTGACTTTTCTCCACTGTATTGTCCTGCAGAATTACCCATAATTCCTAAACATTCAATTATAATATATATAGATTATTTTCTGGGCACTGAATAATATATAACTGTTAGAAGTTTTTGGTAAAAACTTTATTTTTACTGATCATTAGGCCTGTCCTCTTTTTTAAATCAGCATAAACCACATTAATTAATAATGTCATTTTACCCTCTATCTTTTTCAACATACAGTATAAAAACTCCTTACACTGCTCAGCTCTGTGGTCTACTGAAGAGAGAATGGACCGTGGGAGAATGTTGTCGGGCTCCTAATGTGCTCTTTTTGACCCATTTCATCCAGATGTTCAAACAGCAACTTTGCTTTTCCTTACCACCCGCATCTCATCCGCCATCTTTCCACACACCTTACATATTAGCGCACATGCCTGTTATCGGGGAGGGATGCCCATTGTGTGTCCAGATGAGTAATAGTCTGACAGAGTGAGTGTAAAAATGTGTCATGGTGAAAGAATGTCGACTTCAGAGCTCTCCTGTAGGTGCTATTTCTCTCCTTTGAACAAAAACCCAAACACTGAGGCTGTGCATACGTGTCCAAGTAGTTCTCTATGGTCCTGTCCCACCACACACTACATGCTGAGCTGTAGGATGATGTATGCAAATGGCGGGTTGTTTGAGGTTAGAATTAAACTGTGTGTTCTCTTCTGTTGCAGCTGAGATATCAACACGGTTTGACCACCCCAGACCTGCAGCAGACACTACCAAACTTAAAGAACTTTCTGGAGCATGGCCTGCTGGTTAGATGGTAAGAAAAGACACACCATTAAACTGAATTAATTTGCCCTTTAGGCAGAAATCAGAGAGAAATATTTGTTATTGCAGTGTATTTCCTTTTATTAGATATATTAAGGGTATCGGATTGATATCTGAAAAAAGAAAAGCAAATTGACATCAAAGTGATGTTTTCTCACCAGCTTTAATTTACATGTTCTACTTTTTATAAAATACAATTGCCATGATCCTTATTTTAAAAGACTTGGTTATCCACATGGTAAAAACAGTCAAAGCCACATGCATAAATCCATAGCATATAAAATCAGACAACTTCTGGTTGAAAAAAAAAAATCAAGAAATTGCCAATAAAATACTTGACCATTCTCAGATTAAACATCATATCTGAGCAGAATCATCAAATTTTGACATAAATGTAAGCTGGAGATGCCTTTTAAGGAGGAAAGGGGATTACAAATTGATTTTGTCCTTTTTCTTGAATTATGTGTATGGACTGAAAACTCGGTTATTGCACCATTTTATGCAAGGAAGTGTTTTATGTGCTTCTTCAGAGTTTGGCAGCATATTACCTGGATCTTAAAACTGATTATCCACACTCTGTCAGAGATACTGGGCACTTTAACGCCCTTTATATCAGAACAAAACATCCATGATATGGTGGGTGTACAGTGTTTTAGGGCAGAGCAGTATTGACACAAAACAAACACCTACTCCCATGAATTTGGGACGAATAAAAACACAATACAGTGATTTTCAAAACCTTTGTTCAAACTGATAAATTTTTTCTATTTTATCAAGTTTTGCCTTATTTTGAATACGATGCCTGTAACACATTCCAAGAAAGCTTGGACAAGAGCAACAAAAGACTGGAAATGTTGAGGATTGCTCAAAAAACACCAGCACATACAGGGTGACAAGTTTTTTCATTTAACTAGTGTAGCAGTAAAGGCAGCAGAAGTGACTGTAATGCAGCTAACAGGCAACTTTGATTACCAGTGATATCAAAATATCACAGTGATTATTTGGATCCCATCGGGTCACTTTCTGCACACAGACACAACATACCATAAAATAGCAACAGATTAGCATTACTCACTGTGTCATCTGAGGAATTGACAACATCATCTGCTTTACAAACTTGATTAGCTTTCATCACGTGAATTTCTGCCTATAAAAAAATTGGTCTTTACTTTTTCATATTTCTGTCAGTCTCAACTACACAGGTGTTACAGTGTAAAAAGTAACTATCTGGTGTCCTCTGATCACAGCTGTCAACACGTTAGACACTGGTCCATGCACTGAGTTAGTTATTTTGATTTTGTAAGCCATGTCAAACATTGACAGATATGTTCATCTTTTGTATTGTTCATGAGGTGTTTGACCTCCTTTTTAGATAAGTTATGTTGTTTTTAGCTTAGCTTTTTAAGTAACTTCCCCTGATGCAGAGTGTGAACAGTTGTCATGGCAATGTGAACTTGACGTAAGGACAGCCTTACCTTTGTGAGCTCTGGCTTGTTAGGCGGTAGTGCAGTGAAAAAAAAACAAGACAATTTAAAGGAAAAAGGCAGAATTGTCTCATTTTTTCAGCCTAATCCAACAAAGCAACTGAGCCAAATGTGTGAAATCACTAGGTCAATAAAATGTGATTTAAGGAAATGAAATTGGCCTTCATACTAGAAAAACAAAAAGTGTTGTTACTTGTTCACTCATCTGGTGATTAAATGAAGTGCAGCAAATAAGCTATTTGACCAAAATTATGATTTAATGTTTATCGTATTTACACAGATCTTATGTTAGGGACATGTCCCATCTGAGGGAAGCAAAAAAAGAAAAAGAATCTTCAGGGTATAGCTACATGGCACATCACACTGCAGACTGCCTCAACATGGTGTTGAAGATTGATCTTTACATCTGTGCCTCTGTCAAACAGATACAATTTTCACAAATCTAGCAAAAAAAGCCCTTTTCTTCTCTTTGAGTATGTATATTTCTTATTGCATGATGATTGTGTTTCAGTGGAAGGTGAAAGGTCAGGGGGTTTGATCCAAGCTCCAGCTGTCACATGTTGGTGTGTCCTTGGGCAAGGCAACATAGCACTTTGCTCTCACTGCTGTATCAGTGCCAGGTCAATATAAATGAATGTGTACAGATATGATAAGTTAATACTGAATACTGAAGAAACTTCTGTCATCATTATGCAAATGTAATGTGATTGCATCTGAATGGGTATGTGTTTTCTGCTGTGCAAATGCGCTATTAGTAGTCTGACCACCAAAATCCAGCACGAAAGGCCAGTTCATGTTGTGATGATGGTGCTTTTAAACATTATTACACTAAATATTGCCCCCAAATTCAGGGGCTCTACTTGAATCTTAGTCCATGTTGTGTGAGTGTTCAATTGTACAACTACAATATGTCTGACATCTGCTAAAATTGATAACGTAATAAGTGTAGCAACAAAAGTGATAACCTTTATTTTTGTGCACTTTTTAAAATCACAGATGCAACGCAGGCACTCATTCTCCACAAAACATTTCACAAGAAGTAATGTAAGACTGAGATTAAAACTGACTTTAAAACCAGTGGTGCAAATATTAGAAAGCACTCGGAGAGCGCGAACCCCCGCCAAGGTAGCTCACTTATTGCTGTTACATCTATAAGCAATAGTTCCATGATAAAGTTACCATCATAATATGATTCCTCAACCCTGAAAACCCACACCTAGCACTCAGAATCATGTTGATATCATTATTAGTTCGAAAAGTTATTGAGCACAAATGATTGTTTGCTAATGGACGGTCTGGATCACCACCACAATCGAATCATTTTTAAGTTGGGCCATTACCAACAGCTCCTGAAAATTTCAGCAAAATCTGTCCAGTAGTCTTTGCGTTGTCTTGCTAACAAACAAACATACGCCCGCAAAAACATAACCTCCTTGGCGGAGGTAAAAAACAGATCAAAAGCAGCGCACAGTCGCAGCTTATCCCCTCGAGCTGGTTACCCTGGAAAACTAGAACATTTAATACTTCCACTTAATCATTTTCTTGCTGATTGTCTCACTTTATATAAAGAGCAATTGCTTTAAACGTCAAGAAGGAATGGCAAATTTGACTAAGTATGTAGAAATACTTAATGGCATGCTATAAAAAACTTTGAAGGACCCATAAAGTAACACTACCTAGAAGCAGGTTTCATGCTCATTATTTCCTGCTTTTTCGGTATTTGAATTAAACTTTACTGATCTTAGAATAATAATGGTCCTAGAATGTTTCCCTGGGGTATCCCACATCTCATAAATATGGCACCTGAAAATAAATGAATGTACTTAGTTCATAGTTTTAAGAGTTTGTGATATACTGACTCCAGGAATTGGTTTTCTTTCATTATATTCCTGTTCATTTTTCACCACCATGCTTTAACAGTGAGTTCTTGTACAGCAGAAAATTGGTTCAACACAGCTCAGTATAGTCCGAAGTATTATCCTGTAGATGTCAGATGGTTAAAGTTAAAAATGCTTTATACATCACTAAAGGATATTGTACCTCTGCACATACTCATCAAACACAACATTTATAAAAGAGGGTTTATTTTGATGAGAGTTGCAGCCATCACTCTGTCCCTGTAAAGAGTTATGTGTGGATCCATGCGTCCCTCTTCAACAGTCTCATGTCCTGTGAGTAACCCCTTCCTGCGTCTGTCAGACTTCAGCTCCGCTGCCCCATGAACAGACAAAGCTGTCTTTGATCTCCACTCCTCTCCCAGGGTCAGCAAAGGGGAAAATGTGTATTACACACATTAATTGAATAATCTTTTGTTTTGAAAGGTAAGAAGCCATGAAAAGCCCGAGCCCTGAGATCAGCCTACCTCCTCCCCCCCCGTAATGGGAAGTGGAAGGGCCCAGAGATAGATCAGATGAAAGCTGTGGCTGGCAAACCCTGAAGCTATCCGTGTATGCGTGTGCATGGATAGAGGTGGAGGTATAAGGCTGGAGATGTACTCACTGTCCTTTTGCTTGCCTTCAGCTGCTTCTGGCATGAGCACTCCTTTATAAAAACTTTCCTATACTAGACACATGCTACAGGAGGGTGCACCAGAAAGCTCAGGATGTCTACAACTACCTGCTCTGTGATGAGTTCAGTTACAAACATGGCAACAATTACATGAATTCAAGGATTAATATTAGCAAAGTAAACTATTAGACAGAAGTCCATGTCAGAGAGGAGCCCAAAGATAAACAAATAGCAGATTAATGCCGTCAGAGCTTCAACTGTGTCTGCAGGCTACAACAGACAGCGGCAGAATATTTCCCCAATTACCATAGAATCCTCACTAGCGGTGACAGCTTACAGTGATCCTGATGCTCTGAATGAATAACTACAATGATCCATTTTTAGCTTGGCAGCACTCATCTGTGCTTTCATAATGAAAAACTTTGTATTCCTGACTTTGCAAACTGCAGCATCATTGATCAGTACTCATTGAAAAGCCATAAACTCCCCATATATGTGTAGATTTTCATTCTGGAGGAATATAAATAGCTTTTAGTGAAAACAAGTTAGAACAAAGGGTGAATGAATGTATTATCTAATGTACTGACAAAAACTTACGTTCTACTGCCAAGCCGCTTTGTTCAGGGACTTCAGACTACCTATCCGTCCACCCATGGCTTGTGTTTTTATACAATAAACAGCTCGTATGAACCATGAACACCACAATAGACAGACTCAGCTTAAGTTTATCTGTTGGTCTTTAAAACTTTCTGTCAGTGTCGCGACTGCAGTGCTGACTATTGTATACCTTCTAGGGAGGTGTTTTCACACCTTCAGAGGGTAAATGACCAACATGATTGGTCCCAACCAACTAAACAAACTCTGGTTTGCTTTTTTGGAAAGTTCAATTTATTTGGAATGGTGTGAAAGCTCACACAAGCTCTGGTGCAGACCAAAGACCAAAACTCTGGTCTGCCAAAAAACAGGGTCTTTCTTCGCTTCAAAGCAAAAAAAGAGTTCAGTTCTTGGTGGATGGTAAAGTGATTTGAACCAAATGAGGACCGCACAAGACAACCAAACCAAAAGTGAATTGTGGCTTGAATTTGGCCAAATATAACAACAGTTACCAAGCTAATGTAGTGTTCACTGACAGTATCAGGCAAAGAACAGCTCATGTTAGTATTGCTAGAACCGCCAACCTCCAGTCCTCTTAATAGGTTAATGTCGATAAGTCCATGCGGAAGATGTTTACACATCACTCCAGTCAAGATGCAAGTGCCACCTGATGCAGCCTAAATGCAGCTCCATCATTATCTTATGAGACAAAATACTTCCAAACTGCTTTGAGTTAAACAATAATGTTATTTGAAGCTGGTTGTGTATTTCCGTGTCATAGTTCTATTAGGGGCCAGATGGCAGGAACAAAGACTGCAGCTACAGCGCCAACTAGTGACGGGTGGCTAGTTTACACAACATTTGACAAAGTGCAAAGTGAAAGAAAACCAGCCAAGTGAAAAATGAAACATTATTACGACTTCGACCCTGATCAGAACCAAGTCTGCTGAACCTTACAGAAATGAAAGCGACCTAACTCTACACTTTGAGGCTTTCATATAGGAGCTGTTAGATGTTGTTCACAGTGAAGGTGGGACACAGAGCAAGGAAGCAGCACACATGAAATAACAGCTCATATCTGTTACTGCTGCACGTTTTTTGCTAAAATGATACTTGTATTAATGCAGTTCATAAACAGTGTTTAAAAGTGTATTGTAATAATTAGTGTTAGCAGTGGTAAGATATTTGTTTTTTTGTCAAAGTTTTGGATGCACAACAAAATTTGTACACTTACCAGAGAAATTCCTTGCAATTCATCTGATGAGTAAGAGAAGCACAGTAAGGGCAAAGACAGTGTGTTCTTAAACCGTCTTGATTTGAGAGTGTAATATGAAGGAAACATCGGCTTAATTTATTTATTTTTTTAACATCTCTCCCACTTTCAAATAAACCAGGTAAGCTCAAATTCTTGGGGTCTCCTTAGCAAATCAAAGCCCCCCAGTTGAGGTCATGGTAAATCTTTAAAGTTACACTTTAAAGGAGAGAGGAACCCTGACAAAATGATTTATTCCACCATTTTCTCTTTGTGGTCTGATTTCTCCTCTGACCTTCCCAACAATTGGACACGCCAAGGTGTCACGGACCTCTGCACTGAAGCTTCACTCCTGTGCAGCCTGCACAGGCAGCAAGCGCAACTTTGTGCTGCACTCGTGCCATGATGCTCTTGCATCAAGCAATATATAGATCATGAATTGGTTTGGTACCACCATCTCTTATCTCAGAGATCTTCAATTTGCCAGTGGTGGACTACAGCAGAACTCTGTAATGCTGTTGGGGCTTTTCCATTTTTGGTTTTCCATCACGTGTGGCTCACATCATAACAAAGCCAGGAGGAAATAGAGGTCATAGGGCTGCCACCTCCTTCAGTTTGTGGATTTTTATCGTAGTAAGGAGAAAAGTTTTGTTTTAGAGATGGTAAAAACAGCAAGATACAGTCAAAAGCAGTGACAGTTTGGGAGGCCATCATTACAGAGCAGACAACAGGAGGTATTTCATTTTCATGTCAGATGCCCCTGACTCATAGTGGTGGTTAGAAGTGTCTCCATATCGTACTCAAGTGCTCGCTTGGAACCCTGGCAGAGGTGATACGAAAAAATGCGCCTGGTACTTGGTACATTTCCAAATAGAAAGCCTAAATAACTAAGTTGAGCTGAGTTGAGCCAATGTTACAAAGTGGAAGAGCCCAAATTGAGACCATGGGGACATGAATAAAAGCAGAACAGTCTTCATTTGGTAATAATCAGCTAATAATCAAGAAACCACCTTTTATCAGCTTGACCAGTGCTAAGGTGCAAAGGTTAAGTTTTAACAGTCACAGTATTTAAATTTTTAGTACTATGGTGTGAATATGTTGTACGGCTGGGAAAGATTCAGCAACATCTTTACTTTCTGTGTAATAAGGAGGATATGCATTGATCTCTGTTGCAACATTTCTTTCCAGCATCAGTTCCAGTCTTATTTTTCTATCCTGGTCTAACTGAACTCAGATACAGTCTCCAGCGCCGGACCCACCTTATGAAATATGGATGCATAAAAAAACTGCATGGCAGCTGCTTGTAATTACCACATAGACTGTGAAAAAGAGGCTAATCTGCTTCCTCTATCCTTTCTTGCCACCTCTGTCTTCCTTCCACGCATCCAAACAGGGATGATGTGATGAAGGATATGACCCAGGGCAACGTTTCCAGAACTGATTTTGAAATGGATCCTCCCTGCATGAAAAACTAATTCAGCATGCATCCAGTCTGCAGGGAGAGCCTTTCCCAAAGAGCCAAGACCCACACAATGCAAGCACACATTTTCAATATGGACAATTTATACTGAGGTGAAGGGAAAGCAGAATGCATGTAAGACTATAAAATGCTGCAACACTAAGAGAGCTTAGCACAAAGGGAAAATGTTGCTCGTTTAGCAAACTGCTGATAAAATCTTTATACATTTCAAACAGTGCTGCCTCAGAAACACTTCATAACATGTCAAAATATATACAGACCAGTGCTCATGAAATATGGTCCGTTTGGGTTTTTTCAATCCTGCTGAAGGATACTGAGCAGTGGAAAAATGGTGAATCTATTACCAAGGGGCAGACAGAGACAGTACCAGAAAAACCCCACTCTCTGTAAACTGTTCAGACTGCAGATCAAAGAAAATGCGTTCAACATGCTCCCATTTGCCGCTCCACATCCGCTGTAGGCCTGGCAGAGGTTCACAGGGTCTGGATCCTGCCCCGGTGCCTCCAAGCAGTGCTACATACACAGGAGGCAATCAAGGTGTGGCAATCAAGGAGAATTCAGGGCTGCAGCTGGAGGATGTGAACATCTCTGAAGACCTCATGGTGAGTGAGGAGTTTGCAAAACCACAGCGGTTCACTTGTGTAACATGAAATACACATGTTTGGACAGCTGCAGCCCCATAAATGGAAGATAAAAGGACATAATCCAAATGGTGTGTGCTTAGAACAAGCATGTTCATGGTACATTAGCCCAATGGATTTATACTATTTGATTTAATAGGATAAATTGTGAATATTTGTAGTATTTTGTAAAATTGTTCCCCAAAAGCCTCTTCATTCAACCACTCAGGATCTGTTTGTCTTTCCATTTTCTGTATCGTTTATCCCTGTCGGACCTCAGGGTTCTGGAGTCCACCGGGGTGCTGGAGCCCATTCAATCACATGGCTGGCACAGATAGACAGACAACCATTCCCGCTAACACTAATACCGAAAGGAAACTGTCACCACTTAACCCAAAAAAGCCTGTATTGAGTCAGTGGGAGGAGACGGGGAAAACCCACACTTGCACAGGAGAAACATGCAAACTCCACACGGCATGGCCCTGATTGACCGGGCAGTCGAGCCAGCGTTGTTTTTGCTGTGAGACACAGGCACTACCTGCAGTGCCACCATTCAGAATAATTAATGCAAATAATTTCCTTTACTTTTTCTCCTTTTTAAAATGATAGCTCTGAGCAGCCATGTTTTCTTTTATTTTAAATTCCCTGCACAGTAATAATTTATAACAAGACTCTGCTCTCATGTTTGTTTAACATTATGACATTTTTAGCGGTTGGGACTAGGGCTGGGCAATCCCAATTTTTTTGTATAAACAGAATAAACACATTCGTGAAAGTCTGGAGATTTGGAAGTAAATTAAAATCAGCTTGTAGCAATCCTGCTTTTGCATCTTTTGGTGCAGTCAGTTGAAGATAAAGCTAACTTTTAGCTTCCTTTAAACTTATTTCTGCAAATTCAGTGGGGAAAAGTGATGCAAAAAAAATGTTGCATCTGTAAGTGTTGCATAAAACAAGGCGAATAGCATAGAATAAGACACTAAGTAATATGCACCCCTTACATATACTTATCTTTTTTTTTAATTATTACAATATATCATTATTAGCAGGAGACAAATCGACCCTTCAGACACAAATGTTTGTTGCTATGTGTCAGTTCAGGGTGTACCCTGTCTCTCATCCAATGAAAGCTGGGATAGGAAACAGCCCCCTGTGACCCAGAGTAAGATAAATGATAAAGACAGTATTTGGAAGGATTGATTTTATTAGCCATAATTGTCAAGGTTTTTAAAACACTGCCTTCTTTTCTAAGAGATAGACTTAAGCGAGTGAGCTCTACAAATTTTGATTGGTCTAACTCAGGTTGGCTCTCACTAATTGCTTTTAGCAAACAAAACAGTCATTACTGTACCCACAATTATTTAAAGGGCCCATATTTTGCTGTATTTAACTGCTGTCTTTTTTGGGTGATATTGCAGTTTGCAGCATTAGAACTTCTCTGTCTCCCCATGTTTATGCCGTTAAAAGCTTCCTTATATGCCTCAGAGTTGTTGACAATATCAGCTGAACAGTTACGACAGAGTTGACCCGTCAGTCAATCACAGAGGACTGGACCCATATTGGGAAGGTAGGATTAATGAGGCAGGAGTGTGAGTACAGCTGTTTCAGCAGTTTTGGTAAAGAAAACTAGATGGTTTCTGGAACATTGGTTATTGATTGGTCATCAAATAACATTTGAAATGGATTTAAGATTAACTGCAACCTCTTTGAAAGGTTATTTGGTTAAACTTATCAGGAAGTGGAAACCAGCCATTATGATTTTGTGCATTAATGACAAACAGAAGACTTTTGTTCTGCAATCATATTATATTTTTTCTCCTGGACTTATAAAGGGATTCCCCTGAACCACATCAGATGAGGAAACATCAAATCTTGTTACTTGTTGTTTCTTTTGGCCCTGTATAGTGGTACGTAGCTGGATTTGGATGTGAACAGAGGTTAAGTTGTGAAGTCTGTTGGGCGATTGGACAGTGGAAAGGTCTGGTTTTCTGGATTCCAGCGTCCATCTGAAATATGCCAGGTTTGACATCAGCAGTGGAAATGAAAAAAGCAGGCAGAGAGCTGTGGAGCGGTGAGGGCTATTTCTGGATCAGCATGTGAAGTTTTTTGCTTGATGATTTAGGCAGAGGCTTCTTAGCAGCATTTACAGTGCGCCGTGAAGAAGCTGAAGGGCAGTGGAAGAGAGGCTGGGGCCCAGTTACACTCAAAGACTTACTGTAGGTAGGTCCAGTGAGGTATACTTGTCAATACACAGCTGCATATGGTGCTTTAGGGATGAGCAACAGGCCTTTTTCCCATCAACAAGTGAGCCTGAGCTATCATGAATTCACTCTGCTCATCATGGATGCCTTGGGCCAAGTCCAAGCTACAAAAGTTTAAAGTCTTTGCCTTTCAAGACAAAATCCCATCCTGTATACAGTTATATAATGTGTGGAAGAAGGTAATATCTTTATTTAAATAATTTAGTTGTATTTAAGTTAGTTACAATTCAGTAGTTCGAGGTAAGATTTTTGTCTCATTATAACAACAAAAATGTTTTATAGAAGTTTTTTAAACAGCTTTTATCTTTATGTCCAAAGGCAATGTTTTTGAGAAATTTATGCCTGGTTCTAGAGTTGGTCGCAACACTAAGACAGCACTAGTCAGTGTAACTAATTACATGGCAATATGATATTAGCAATCACTTGTCATTTATTTACATTGTCCTCTGTGGCCTATGTGTGTTTTAGACTCATAAGCCCTTTTTACACCGCCGCATGGCAACTACCCTGAAAACCGCCTCCCTGCTGGCGAAACCCCCAGAAATGCAGAGCGTTTTTTGTACTTGTACTTGTACTTTCATCTGTTTGTAATTAAGCTGCCCATACTGTGTTAAATTATATTCTGATTAGTTTAACAAAATCAAAAAGGAAAAGGAAAGATCGAAGAAAATGTAAAAAAAAAAAAAAAAAAAAAAAAAAAAAAGCTAAGATAAAGACAAAAGTTGTAACAGCAAAACTGTACTTTATTTACATTTGTAAGTTTCTTTCTTATACTTCTCGTATCCTGCAGCTACTGTAAATTTGGAATTTCCCCGTGTGGGACTAATAAAGGAATATCTAATCTAGTCTTATCTAATCTAAAAGTCTCAGAGCTATATACCTCTGCTAAGGAGGTTATGTTTTTGCTGGTGTGTGTTTGTTTGTTTGTCTGTCTGTTTCTTTGTTTGTTAGTAGGATTACGCAAAAACTACCGGACAAATTTTGCTGAAATTTTCAGGAGATGTTGGGAATGGCCCAACTTAAAATGATTACATTTTGGTGGTGATCCAGATTACCACCATTAGCGAACAATAGTTTTTGCTCAATAACTGTCTAATTAATAATGATATCAACATGATTCTGAGTGCTAGTTGTGGGTTTTCAGGGTCAAGGAATCATATTATGATGGTAACTTTATCATGGAACTATTGCTTATAGATGTAACAGCAATATGTGAGCTACCTTGGCGGGGGTTTGTGCTCTCCGAGTGCTTTCTAGTATTTGCACCACTGGTTTTATAGTCAATATTTATCTCAGTCTTACATTGCTTGTTGTGAAATGTTTTGTGAAGAATGAGTGCCTGCTTTGCATCTTAAAGTTTAAAAAGTGAACAAAAATAAAGATTTTGTTGCTACACTTGTTACACTATCAATTTTAGCAGATACCAGACATACTGTAGTTGTACAATTGAACACTCACACAACATGGACTAAGATTCAAGTAGAGTCCTTGAATTTGGGGGCAATATTTAGCGTAATAATGTTAAAAAGCACCATGACCACAACATGACAGGACTTTTGTGCTGGATTTTGGTCGTCAGACTACTAATAGCGCATTTGCACAGCAGAAAACACATACCCATTCAGACTCAATCACATTACATTCACATAAAGATAGTATTAAAAAAAGTAATCAAACATTTATTAAAATAACTTAAATAAAGGCAAATATTAAAAGGTAAATCTTTAAAAGAACCGAGAGTTCAAGCAGACCTACAGTTTGTTCCTGATGTGTTGAGCATAATACTTAAAGCTGCATCTCCAAGCTTGGTTCTGACTCAGGGGACATAGAGCAAACCTGCATCAGATGACCTGAGCGGTCTGGATGGGCCACTGATGTATTGTGGGCTAAAACAAATGCTTTCTAAACCAACAAATGTATTACAAAGACGGAGAGTCAGCATTAAGGCCCTAGAACAGGAACAATTTTGATTCTTTCGGGTCTTAGTACTGCTTCTGACCCAGTTAAAGGGTTAGTTTGAGCTCTTTGTAGTGAAGTTGCTCAAAGCCCATGGCACTAGTAAATATGATTTCCACTAAAGCACCTGGCCAGCTTTGTCCCTGGTGGGAGATAACTGGCTACCAGTGCTAGGTGATATCTAGCAGCCAATGGTTCCAATGAAAGCCTTGTAATTAACTCACTTTTAGGTTAAAACTGTACAAAAACTATGTTAGCTCAACTAGATGCTCTAGTGTTTAGCCCAGCATTTGACTTTTCCTTGACTAAGCCCCTGTGTTTGGGGCTTAGTCCTAACACAGGGGCTTACTTCACCAATTTTAGCTTGTTGTTTTCAATGGACATCTGGACTCACCCCTCTACAGCAACAGGACATTGTGCTTGCAGTGCCCATTTTACCAATCAGGACTTAGACACACAACAGCAGTTTTAAAGGCTTGCAAAAATTAAAGAGCTCCAATGGAAGACCCAGGAGCCTAAGTCAAAACTGCTCATTTTTAGTGTTGTTTTAGTGTGAATTTATTGTTTTTTGTTTCTTTTGACAACCTGACCAGCTGATGGTGGAAGATACATAACCTTTATGTCACAACATACAGTAGTTCTCAACACATGGGGAAATTGTCGAGGAAGAGTAAAACTCTGTACAGAATCTTACTGTGGCGTCTAGTTGAGCCAATGTTAGTTTTGTGAAGTTTAACCTGAAAGTACAAGGCTTTCATGGCACCATCACCACTATCCTTGTAACCCTTTTGTTTTGATGGATCCTCTAAACAGCTGAGTCGACATCAAGGGCACTTCACTTTGTTGGTTTTATTCTTGTCTTTTACCTTTTTAATCATCATGGATAGTTAATTTTCCATTTACTCTACCATTACATGTGCTGTACTGCAAGGTTCAGTTTTGGGCTTGATTTCTGTTCTGCCTGCATGCCCAACTTTTCATCCCCACAGCATGAGCCTTTTCATCAGGAAGTGTAAAAAACACAAATGTAAATATACATCTGATGGAGAGAATGTAACAGAGTGCCAGAGAACATTTTGAAAGCTGGAATAATTACTGAAATTGAAATGTAGCAGTCAACAGGAAAGACATGAATGAATGTAAAGTCATGACTGTGGGAAGGCTGGCAGGACATCTAGTGTGTGCACTGTGCCATGTTTAACTTCATAAATATTAAAACTCAGCTGTTTTGAACAAAAGTAAGTCAACAGCCACATTATTAATGCTGTGACACAATGTTGCCTGGGGGTATTTGCTAACATTGGTATGCTAAGCTCCTCAGTGAAGATGCTGACTTGCAGATGCTAAGCAGATATATTGACACACATTAAGTATTTGAATGTGTCCCCCGAGTCTTTTTTGAATGATTAAAGACTGTCCAAATTTAAATGTAAATAGACGGTCACACTTAATAAAATGTTAAAGGCCCACCCAGGTTTTTACAATCCATTATTTTTGTGTGTGTACACAGCGATGACATGTTTTGTTGGTGGAGCCCAATGCATGGCAGAAAGTTATTTGGCTCCATCACACTGCCAATTCACATCAGAGAGAGAAAGTTAAGACCCATCTGGATGCCTTCTCCCATTATTTGAAAAGTTTGTCAGCACAAGACAAGTTTTTCATGTACTGACAAGTTAACATTTAGAAATGGGCTGAGGTTTCCTGGACTCACTGCTGGCTAAGTAGGTCAATAATCCAAACAAAGAGCTGAGCTCAAATGGACTGGCACCTTTGTTCACTGTGTGGAGAAACTCAGAGTGTATACCAAAAAATTCATCAAGGCACTGAAGTCTCTTTAAAGATACATTTATGTGCTCTGTGCTCCTGTCCAGGATGTGGAGTTCTAAGATTAGCCAAATCCTTTTATGCCGAGCCAGCAACAAGGACATAAAATGCAGTCATACAGGAAATAATCATAAAGAAGTGAAACGTTACGACAGGAAACTGCACTTCCAAGGCTGTTAGTACAATTGATATTTGTTAATTATCCAACCAACTGTTTAATATACCATAGAGCTTTGATGCCGGATCTTTTTTTCTGAGAACCCAACCAACTGCACCTAAGAAGACCCGTGCTCTCCAGGGACCTTTATGAAAAAAGTGATACGATTCTGTACAGCATAAACATCATTTTTATTTGTTTGGTTTGCCTTGACTATCTTGTCATTGCACACCCCACACCAAAAGGACAAAACTGTTAAATCTGTCAGTATTTGTCTTAATGTGTGGGGTCTCTCACTGCTTCAAAATTAAACAAGATTTTAAAATATTTATGTGGGTATTTAACTAAAAGCCAGAGTTTCCAACACAGAGGTGAGCTTGGTGGGCTACCAAGAGATTCTCATACATTTTTCTAAATGAAAAAGTGGACATGTTGCACCACTTGCAGACAAAAAAGATGTCCATCAATACTTTATTGTTGTAAATGCACTAACTGTAGTGCAGTGTCTCATAGTAATCTGATTCCCTTAAGATATCTTTATGTTGACACAGTGAAATATCTAGTGAGTATCTCAAAACCATGTTAAGTTATTTGAAAGACTTTTTGAAAAACACTATTGATAAAATTGAATCATAAATAGGATAAATACATCAAAATAAACCTAAAGAATAAAGAGGGGTGGGATGATACTCCCATCTGGCACATCCACTATTCCAGTGCAATAAATTTCTGTTGAGTAACACATATCTATTTGTGCACTCCCTCAGCGGTGTTTCCCTTCTGCCTATATGCACGTATGTGTGTGAAAAGCACAGATTCTGCTGGAATTTTGTAAGTGAAATATGCAATTCTTTCAGTAATAACTTACTTTTATGAAAACAATAAATAATGTTTTACTTGACTTAGTAAATTAACAAATTGCATCATGAAACAGTAATATCAGTTTAGTAACAGATTACTCTGTGCCTGATTGCCCCCAGCGCTGACCATATGATTACTTTAGATTGCCTGAAAACCAGAAAAGCATTATGCTAGTCCAGTTACAATCTGCCTCTCTTGCATCCCGGCAGAATCAGGAGATCAACAAGTCTGGTTTCAGTCATAGGGGGAAAATGAACACGTTCATTGATTTTTTTTTTTTTTTTTTTTATTTTTTTTTTTGTTTATGTGAATATTTGCTGTACACGCAGATGTTTTAACCTGCTGGTCACACCAGAGAAAAAGAACCATCAAAGCAGTGGGGTTTAAGGGTCTCAGGGTTCATCCTGTAAGGATCATGACCCATAAGTCTCCTACTCATCTGGATGTCTGAGTCTGGACCAGTGTGGTGAACCAATCAACAAACAGGCATATACTATTCTTGGATTTCTTTCCAGCTTCTCTCAAAAAGCATTTTGTGGATTTCTTGTAAGAATGACTCATGCACAGAAGAGGGCATTTCAGAGGAGGAGTGGAGTAAATGTTTATTTAGAAAAAACTCATGAAGTGTATCAGGAATGTCAACAAAAGACTCACTTATCTTGTGCATTTTTTTTTTGTTTTCCGCAGTTTTCTGTCACAGTGAAGTTTTTTTTTTTTCAGCAGTTCTCCCGTAGAGCAACAAAAACCAACAGTTAGCTTAATACAGATTGGAAAAAAGGTTAGGGTTGTTGTGGATCAGTGGCAGAGTTGGTCATTTAATAATCAGAGGGGATGGGGGTTCAGACCCCAGCTCCTGCTGTCACATGTTCACAGCTTTGAGCCAAACACTTTATCTCAAATTCCCCCCCACTTGTGTATCGGTGGTATGTGAATTTGTATGAACAGATTAGTACTGATTGACACTTTGCACTGCAGCTTCAGCGTGGCCTACACAGCCAGAAAAATGGAAGAACAAGCTTAAGTTTATTTGCCATCTTAAAATTACAGTTTTGCTTTTGAACCACTTGGTTAAGGTCACTGTGCTGGAACACTAGAAATCACTCTCCACATTTGTTGTATGTGTTGGAATAAAGTTGCTGTGAACATGAAAAGACTGAGAACTGCACTTAATGACCACTTTATTTAATACACCTTTCTGGAACCAGGTTGGACCAGTATCCTATCTAAATTACAATAAACAAGTCAAATAGTTGCTGTTTTGTCCTGAGGTTCCCTGAAAATACACCAGCTGGCCACTTTCGTAAGTACACCTTATTGTACCAGCTTGGACCCCCTTTTGCCTCCAGAGCTGCTTTAATTCTTTGTGGCATAAATTCAACAATATGATGAAAACATTCCTCTGAGATTTTGGTCCATATTGGCATGATAGCAACACACGGGTGCTACAGATATGTTGATGTGAATCTCCCGTCCCACCACACCTCAGAGGGGCTCTAATGAATTGAGACCTGATGACTGTTGAGGCCACTGGAGTAGAGTAAAATCACTCTTAGGGCAAGAAACCAGTTTGAGATGATTTGATCTCTGTGGCATGGCTCATTATCCAACTTGAAGTAGCTATCAGAAGACAGGTAGACTGTGTTCATAAAGGGATGGACATGGTCAGTAACAATACTCAGTCAGGCTGTGGCATTCAAACAATGCTCAAGGGGTATCAGGCAGCTCAGAGTTTACAGAAAAAATATCTCCAACATCACAACACTACCACCACCAGCCTAAACAGATGAGGCAAGGCAGAATGGATCCATGCTTTCATGTTAGGAGGTTGTCTTGACCATGTCTACATGCTGGAATGCATTGAGTTGCTGCCATGTGATTGGTTGATTTAGCACTTTGTATCAACAAGCAGTTGACGGAAGTGGCCCACGACTGCAGGTTCAAGGTTTTAACAGAAGACTTCAGGATTATAATGACCAGAAAAACTGTTGATTTCAGATTTATTTGGCTGAAATACTTGATGACACACCCAGTCACTGTTTCTCATTCACTGCTGCTCAATTTCAAACAAATTAAAGAACAAATTTCAATCCAACCAAGAAACCATGTGAACAAGAGAGCACAGTCCAGATGCGAAATTCCTCATTACGAGAGACTTGGTGTGATGAGGATGTGATATAGCGCCAGTGTCAATAATACCCTTCTGTGTCTGGTGTAGACCAAATGGATAATGAAAGGACCAGCTGGAGTGAGGGATGGGAGAAATTGGCAACCAATAATTGGAATCAAAGTGGTCTAATCAGTCATTGTCAGGAGGACATGGCTAAGTAAGGATTAGTTGTCACTTATTAGAGTTTTACAGATGATGCATGGAAACTTCAAATACTCAACTGAGCACCAGTTGTCTCTGGTTTCAATTTCTGGATTGTGTTTTAAGTCTGTGAACTACATTTTCCACCTACCTCAAGATAAAATATGTAGAACATTCCCCCAAAAAAATGTAACTTTGGAAAGGTTGCCAGACTTTTTCTTATGTAGTTTTATGCTGCTGGACCAGAGTCAGATGGGAAAAGAGCATTTTGTTTTGGGGTTATTGTTTCCAATTAACCTTTCACAGCAGTTGGATTTGTCTGATTCAATGTCTGTAATCAGACAAATCCATCTTTCCAAGCTCCAATCTATGACGATTCTGTACGACCTAATCAGTGTCCTTTAAAGCAGGAAGAGGTGGGAGCTACGAGCGAGACGACCGCAGGAAGTGACTTCACATACAGAGATAAGCAAAGATGCTAACAGCTTCAGAATCAGTTTTATCAGCTCTAGACCATATTTCTTTATTAAATAAAAGACAAATAACAACACTGAAAGCATTTCCCGATAGAAAAGATATTTTTACTTCCAACATGTTTTGTCGAGTTTGTCCTACAAAGTAGCTCATGGTTTGTCCTTTACGCTGCAGCAGTAGCACCTGCCTACTACATGATCTGATTGGCCCACGAAGACTGTGGTTGACAGAACGATCATCCAATCACCTGCAGCATATGCTCTGAAAGGTTCTGCCCATTCCCAAACACTGTCAAAGGGCTGTGTGATGGACTAGTGAAAGATATTGAACAGTCCATCTGGTGTGTCAGGTTAGTTCCATACAGCCAATTCTACAGCACAATAACTTAAGAATACTTTGTAGAGTTTTCTTGAAACTCTGAACAAATGTCCTCTCAAACTTTATGATAAATTTGTTAGACTATGGAGTTCATTGTACAAGGTCAGGCTATCTTAAAGGTGCCAAAATTAGTTAGCTCAGTTTTTAATTACTGAATTATTTTAAAATAATGTAAAACTTTTTTGCACCAAGTCATCAGAGACAGACAGGTTGCTGATATTGTTTTGATATTCGCCTATCACAACTTATTATGCTACTAACTCCTTCGCCCCAAGCCTGCTGTGTTTTGCTCATGTGTGCATGAGAGCAGAGAAGGATGCCAGCATAAATATCTGTGTGTGAAGTTCATAAGCTCAGAAGAAGATTTTTTTTTTAATCACTATTCGTAAACTTCTCTGTGACTTTCAGTTTTTACCAGAGTCAGTGCCAAGCTGTGTCTTTTTTAACCCTCCTGACCCATAAGCGCAGACTGTTGTGTTAAGTTGCTGCTGCTCCCTGTTTTCTGTTGGGCTGTTTCATCTTATAGGCTCTTATAAATCCAGACCTGAAGACTTTAATTATTGAGAATTTATAGAAAACAGAATTTGACTTCGCTTTAGCAGAAAGACAACCAGTGTTTAATAGTGCATTGAAGAGACACAGTGGACAGACAAACCAGCTTGTCTTTCTTGTTGAGAAAAAAATGGCCTAAATGTCCTCTTTAACTAGAAATTGTGGAACAAACACAAACAGAAAATCGACCCATCTTAACAAGCAAAATTGAATGTGGGAATGTTTAAAATAGTATAGATATAACATGAAACAAGTGCTCAGACTCTGAAAAACGTACTACTGTGCATTGATAATAATTAGAGCCAGAGAACATAGTCCCCATTGGTGACGTAATATGACACAATGAAGAAAAACATTTTTAACAGCATCACTGAAAATAAGCCCTTTTCATCAAAATGTGTGCCCTCTCTTTTGATAAACATAAAAAAAATAAGAGTAAAAGATTAATATAACAGACATTAACAGATGTGGTTTTGTTAATGTCAGAAGTTACTGAACAAGCAAATTGCTCATAAATGAATCAGCCTGCAATCTTGTTCATTAGTTTAGGAGAATTGATTGTCATTTAGAAGTGTAAGCCCTCTAACAAAAAAAGTTGCTTTTCATTTTGTCCCTTACAGGCCTTTACAGTCTCTCCATTTCAAAAAGGCAGATGAAGCCTGTTTTTACTGAAAAAGATTGTGAATTCAGGTATCAATACTAACATCTACTCAAATGGGTTTAGAAATGTTATACTATCTGCTAAAACTCAACGTGTTGCATGTCCAGAGCCCATGATCTCTTTCTTTGGAAAATCACAGATATGTGTTTAATATGGCAAATCAATTAAGTTCTCTATATTCTATATATGTATTTATCTTCCCTGAAAATTAAGTGTTTAAAAGGACATTGTTTCAGATTTTCCTCAAACAGCTCATCTGCACAGGAGACCAAAGTGCTTGTTAGGTGTGCTAGATTATTCCAGAAGTATTAAATGATGTGTTTTGATGGATGTGCCTCACCAAGTGACGCACAGTCCATGTCTGTTTCTGCCCACCAAGTAAGAACACAACTCTGTGGATCAGGTCATTACCCCATTCTGATATTTTCCTGACCCTGACCTTAGCTGACCGTCCAACACTCACATCTCCATACCCATAATTATTTAAAACCTTAGCCATGAGGTACAGTAGTTAGAGTTTTTTCTCCCTTGAGAGGTGAAATACTCAACCTCAGATCGTGGATGGTTCTCATTTACTGTATCACCACTGCTTTGAAGTTTGACAAGTTCCTCTTAAAATTAGACAGGCTCATCCGCTCTGCTCAGCACCGCGTCCTGCCTGTGAACCCTGTAAAGACCACCACTGCTGGGTGCCTGCGTGGGCCAAGGCCGGCGCTCTTTTTAGGAGCCGTTTTGGGTTTGGTGTTGAAACCGTCCATCAGACTAGACAGCTAAAAGACACCAAACGCAAATGTCATCCAGTTTTATCATCACATGTGCCAAAGTTTAGCTGCTAAAAAGAATACTTCCTTTGTAAGCTCCAGGTGACAGGACGCAATTTACAAGGGCATCTATTATGAGCGCATGTCCAAGTGGACAAGCAGAGATTTGTCCTCGGCTCTTTAGCCAACACATGTGGAGATCTCTCCAGAGCACATGGAGGCCCTGCTTGACCCCCGACCCCAGCCTTACAGTGCCTCGGCTCCTGACATAGCACAGTGGTCACATTAGGCAGGCAGCTAAGTAGTCCACTGATCTTGGATTTGGTTTTTGGAAGAGCTCCCATTTGAGTAAATTTATGGCCTGAATACTCGGTTTGGACAGAGAAGCCAAAATCCTGAATCTGTTATCTGTTATGGAGAAAAATGTCTGACATACTTTGGTGGACGCCTGTTGCGTGGCCCCAGTCAGAGGAACATAAGCGCTGTCTGCGAGGCTGCACAAATGTTTTCTGAATGTTGTAAGGTGGGTGATTTATTAAGAGGAGCAGCTGTCCTACTCCTGGATCAGGAAAGGAGAGGAGGGGGGTTTGGGTGGAGGAGAACTATTGTAATCAGTGGAGAACCTTGTACAAAAGGAAACTATAAGCCTGTGCAACCCCTCTGAAAATCCTGTTTTCATGTCAGTGTTGGCTGCAGAGATTGATGCCAACTATTGTGGTGTGTTCAGAAAAATCATTTTTTGAAGAATTTACTACAAATACAGTATAAAGACAAAGTGGAACATGCATTTGACCGTTTCTGCGAAGTAATAGGAATCTCCCTGCGGGTGTTTCCAAAACCAAGTAAGAATAGATGATTGAAATATTTATTACAACCTCCGATTGCACCAGAAATGGATGATCTGAGCTCAATCAAAATAAAATAATATACCTTAAAAGCATAGGCTTTCAGAATTAGTATGTTCAGTTCATTAGACTGATGCCAGAAATGTGTCCCATCATTTTTTTTTCACGTAATAAGCAAGAACTTATTTGATTCTGTTGCCTCAGCCATATCACAGCACTAAGCCTGTGACAGCACTGCTGTCAGCTTAGTCTGCCACCAGCTCAAACACCCACCCTGTCCACCTCTTCCTCTACGTCATCTCAGTCCTAAAATACGGGCAGGGTAACTGGGTAGAAGTCCTCAACAACTGACTGCAGACTCCTGTCTTCTTGGATCCTTTTCATATTCGCATGTAGTCAGCAAACACCAATATAGAGGTTGGCGTAACACCCATTCAGCTGTGAAACATCAGTCAATATCTACAGCGAATTTCTCTTTCCATTTCCTTTTTCACAAGAAGGTATGTCAATATGAAGAGTCATACCTGCAGTTTTACCTCATCTTAAATTTGCATAAAACAGTAATAAACTGTATCTATTTGGTGTAGATTGAGACAGAAAGTGCTTTTAATTCTCTTGGGGTTCTTTTTCTCCTGCAAACAAAATCAGCTTTTTTTAATCCAAACAGTAAGTAGTAAGTCCTGAGTTCAAGACAGTACCCAATAAAAAATGAACAAAAAACAAGAACATCTTCTTAAAAGAGTATTAGAGCTAAATTGTAAATGTTAAGTATGTTACTTACACAGAGAAAGTAACTAAATATGAACTTCTGAAAAGTATACAAGGGTTTTTTTGAGACTGTGAGTGCATACATTGAATATTTTTTAACAGTGTTAAAGTCAAGTCAAGGTGTCAGGCTACACTGATGTATAAGTGCAGCTGTCCTGTCAATTTTAGAGTCAAAATACTACAATTAATCTCTTGACATTCATTTAAATCCCAAAAAATACGCTGGTGAAATTTGTTAACCATGTTCAATACGGAGTTCAAAATGTTTGTTTCGATGTTTAAACAGTGAAAAAAGTGATGATTGTGTTAAATTTGGAAACTTTGCACTTATAGTCACAATTTAGAAAATGATCTTTTTCTGAGAGCAACTTGAAACATTTGCCATGAAGAAAAAAATGCTAACAGATTGTCTGAGGAGTGTTTCTTTACAAGTGAAGGTATAAAAGACAGGTGGTCTTTGAATTGGAGGGCGGATCATTCAGACAAAAAAGAGAAGAGAGTTAAGCTCTTGTTCCAAGGCACACTCCTTTGTGGAAAATAAAAGCTTTTAACATATGGGCTTTATCAGAGCATGTTAAAATCAAGTGCCAGTTTCCACATAAACAGATCAGGAGTGAGTTACTGTTCTGGGTGTGAAGAGCGAGTGAGCATAAATCATTAGTCATCATATTATCAAGAAAGTGCAATCAGGGTTAAATTATTCTTAGAAGGCCTTTATAACCAATTTTTCCAAATACACATGTAGAAGATAAGACAAGGAAAGATCTTACATTAGATAGTTCACTGATCACAATCACCACAACTCCACTGGAGTAAATTAAGACCACCATTTTGAGGGAAATAGCCAGAAGTGCTAAACGACCCTACTCATAATGTTTACTTGTCTTCTTTTGCAGAATGATCTGGAAACACACGACTGTTAGATTTTTATGTGCCACTTCTATGATGTGGGTATTTATGCATCAATCTGACAATTTGTTTGCAATTAAAAATCATTTGAATTAGTGTGCTCAAATGATAAAAAACAGCAAATCATGTCACCAGCTATTCTAATCACTCTGTTCACAGCTCTGCTCCTAAAATTGATCAGAAATCACTGACGTGTTTCAATAAGGAAATGATTTTTGCTCTTTTTTTTAATCAAACCTCTAACCAGCCAATGGAAGTTTTCGTATTAGTAACATAATTTCACTGAGCCAAATTTAGGCTTTTTTTTTTTTTTTTTCTAACCCTAGTGGATTTTTGGGTTGGAAGCACTTTTTGGCACGTATGTCACAGTCAGAACATTCAACAGGCAGGCTGCTTGATTGTGCTTGAATCACAGCACCATTTTTATTTTTTATTTTTTAACAGTGGCCACCAAGTTCTCTCTCTCTTTTCTCTTTTTGTCATCTGTTTCTGTTTTAATATTTGAAAACAAATACATGGTCGTCATTATTTGGTGTAAAGTTTATTTTACCGTTGTGGAGAGATTTTTTCTTGAGGATGTTCATAATGTGATAGATTTTTTCTCTTAATGTAAAAGGTGCAGAAAAAAGTCAACTCTGAAAATTTAATTTGCTACACACTGATCGGACCTAACATTATGACCACCTGCCTAATACTGTGTTGGTCCCCCTTTTGTCCTATGCAGCAAATTGTGATGCTTTGTGTATTCTGACACCTCTCTATCAAAAACAGCATTAACTTCTTCAACAATCTGAGCAACAGTAGCTCATCTGTTGGATTGGACCACACGGACCAGCCTTTGCTCCCCCCATTTAGATAAATACTGACCACTGCAGACTAGGATCACCCCACAAGAGCTCTGACCCAGTTGTCCCGCCATCACACTTTGGTTCTTGTTAAACTCACTCAAATCTTTACACTTGCCCATTTTTCCTGTTTCTAACAACAACTTTGAGGACTGAATGTTAATTTGCTGCCTCATATATCCCACCCACTAACAGGAGCCATGATGAAGAGATGATCAGTGTTAATCACTTCACTTGTCAGTGGTCATGACGTTATGCATCACTGGTGTATCATGCTGTTTATTCGCATAACCCTTGGTGTGTGAAGCCCATCAGCGGGATTGCGGATATGAAGTGCACAGGACAGAAGTGTCAATATTGAGACAGTGCCTTAGATGTTTAACAGCACTTACTGCTGCTCTCTGTCTCACATAGTTGTGCATATAAACAGGAGAGGGGTGGGAGGTTGTAGAGGCAGGAGAGGGGGGAGCTTATGGATGAATGAAGTGTGTGTAAATGGAGGGTTTTTCACTGAATACGTGCTCCCAGTCTCACAAAAGTAGATATTTTTTGTAAGATGATTTATCAAATAAAGAAAAAACATTAATCATTAAAACTTAAGAGAACGGTGTGCAATATGATTTGCTTGAAAGCAGTTAAAATATAGAAAAATCAAGCTTCTATCCTGACTTTGACCAAACTTATTGAAGTCATTTAACTGCTGTTTCCTTGGTATTCTTACCAAGCATCTATTTCTTCTGTTCCTTACAGTGACCGTCACCATGTATCCAGCTCCATCCCAGTGCCCAGCAAGTCCCAGCTCGCTGTCTCCGCTGCCTCAGATATCGGCTACCCCTGCCACACCAGCTCCCCGGACCGAGGCTTGAGGAAAAGGGCGAGCTCTGAAGCAGACAAGCACAACCACAAACCATCTCCTCCACCCAGCTACAACACAGCTATGGCTGAACAGCAGCCTCCGGTTGGCCTAGCGCCTCCTTCACCTTCACCGAAACACCTCTCCTCCTCTCTGGATGCTAGCATGGCCTCACTTAGTCTGGTCAACAAGGAGGGGGAGCTGAGAGAGGAGGGCGGGGAGATGACAGAGGAGGTGGAGAGACGTAAAATCCTCGACAGAAAAGCTGAAAGAGAAAATCAAGAAGAGACTGAGGAGCAGCTGTCCAACAGCACGGCGGTACCCAGCTCATCTTCAGTGCAGGACTCTGGTGAGGAGATGTCAGCCTCGGGTCAGCACACAGGCGCCATGAACGGCTCTTTAGTCGCAGGACAGGCGTCCGTCAGCCTGGTCCCTGAGCTGCGCTGCTCTGTGGAGCAGGCTGAGGAGATCATGGGCACAGAGGCCACTGGATTAGGTTTGGGGTTGGGGTTGGGGGTTGCAGACGAGGCTCGACTGGAGGACTACAGCTGCATCCCCGTGGACGAAGCGGTAGCCGTAGAGTGTGACGAACAGGTGCTGGGGGAGCTGGACGTCGCTGGGTTTGAAGAGTTCTCCAGACGCATCTATGCACTAAATGAGAACATGTCGAGCTTCAGAAGGCCACGCAAGAACTCTGATAAGTAGAGGAGGATCTAAAGAGGAGAGGGAGGCATGAAGATTAAACTTGCACAGGTGTTAAAACGTTAAAGGCAGGGACGTGAACGTCATAGGAGCTTTCCCTGGAATAACGACCAATTTGCACTTATTCTAACATTTCCATAGTTTTCTTTTAAGTATAAAACAGTTCAAAGTCAAAGTAATGGGACAGTAAGCATTGTTTGTATTTATCACATTAACAGTAAATTTCTTAAACAACAGAAGGATCAATAGCATTTATCATTTGGCTGCTTTTAGGTTTTGTAATAGTTCTTTAATGATGGGACCATTCAAGTCAAGCAACAGAGATTGAGTCTTTTACTGTTGGCCTTAAAAGCTGAAGATGAACTTGCGGTTTGTCCTTGCATTTGCGTCTGTGTCTGCCAGCATCGTGACTTTTATAAACTTGCTCATACACAACCCATGTTAGAGGAGAATACTACAAGAGCATACCAGAGAGCTCAGGCTGTACACAACTACCATTTGTATGAGAAGTAAACTGCAAACATGGCAACAACAATGGCACTGATTGATTATGGGATTCAAACATATACAAAATAAACATCAGTAATCAATTTTGTTATAGGATAAACTTGAGGGGCTGATGAAAGGTGGAAAAAACACACCATCAACATTAGAGATGAGAATCAAAAAACAATTGCTGTCACGAATTGCTAACAAATAGCTGAAAAAATCGATATCATATCCCAGCATTGTGCGAGAGGTGGGGTACACTCTGAACCGGTTGCCAGCCAATTGCAGGGCCACATAGAGAGATGTACAACCAGTCAGTCACACTCAAACCTAAGGGCAATTTGGAGTCGCCGATCAACCTAGTGAGCATGCTTGTGGTCGGTGGGAGGAAGCCAGAGTGCCCAGTGAGAAATCACACATATATGGGGAGAACATGCAGACTCTACACAGAAAGGTCCGGAGTAACTCGGGGATCGAACTGGCAACCTTCTCGTTGTGAGGCATGTGCAGTAGTACCTGCTGAACCACCGTACCCTTAAAATTAAAATGAATGATCAAAATTATTGTCAGATACACTTTGATGGCTGTTGACAGGTAGACAGAACACACCATCAGGAATGTCTGTTGTTACGGTCGAATAAGTGACCGTGCTGACTGGTGACTTTCAGCAGACTTCGTTTGGGCACAACATCTAAAATAATCTATTGTCCTCTTGAGTGCCTCCTTGTGACGTTATGTATCATAATGTAAATATATGCTCATCATATACAGGCTTAAGAAAACGCTAAATTAACTGAAAGCAGACAAGACAAAGACACACTTGACTAAAAGTCACTAGTTTGCATGGTCACTGGTTAAACCATTACACTGAACTTATTTCTAGTAGTTGTACACAGAGTCTGAACTTTTAACAGCCTGTTGTGGTGGCAGATGTATTCAAATATCTACCTGCCTCTTTTTTTTCTTCCAGCAACCATATCTATAGTAGTGGCAACCATAAAATGCCTTATAATTCTGTAATCAAGGGGAAAAGTATTTAAATAATGGATTATCTTATTAACCAATAATGTCCGTCAATTCATTTATTATCTTTACAAGTTATCCTTTATGGGGCTCCAGTGGTCAGGGGGAGAGGCAGGTTTCACCCTACACTGGACACCAGCCAATCATAGGGCAAACATAGAGAGACAGACATCCATTCAACCACAGTTTATTAATTTACAGAGCATGTTTTGGTCTGTGGGAGGGAAACAAGTATCCAGAGAAAACTCACGCATGCACAGGAGGGCCCCGCCCAACTAAGGAGTCATGCAACCTTCTTTCTGTGAGGCACCAAGCACTACCTGCTGCACCACAGCACAGCTCTAGTTATATATCATCTTTCTTCTACTCAAGAAAATAGAAATTAAACAGGTCAAAACATTTTTTTTTACATCTAAGAAGCAACCTAGACGTCAGCCTACAGCAGAAAGTACCCTCTTTGCTTGCCAGTCCCATCAGTCTGCGACGTCAAATGGAGGCCATTGATATTGCAGCTAACCAGGAGAGGTAGTTCAACTTTTTATGCCTCAACTTTTGGACGTTTTCAAGTTATTCATCTTTTTACTCAGTCCGTGGTAGATCCTGTTGGATAGTCTGCATTGAACCACGTCCTTAACCAAGGTCCTAGACCATGTTTTTCCTGTTGTATAGATGCAGAATTTGGGAATAAATCTTTTCAAAGCTCATATTCACAACTAAAATGCAGCCTCAGCATGTCAAAGTTGAAACGTGTTTAATGCAGCTGCTTTAAGCTTCTTTAACCAATAAAATAGAGGCCTCTTTTAATCTCTCAGCTCAGTGTCCCAGTACTTTGACTTTTGACCTCATATTTAAATGTTTATACCCTCAAGCTTTCAACCAGGGTGCTTGACAGCGAGTGTGTGCAGAAGGAAAGATGTGGTGTGTACATGTGTGTTTGTTGGAGCTCCACATTAGCATGAAACTACAGCCACACATTTATGGTTTTGTTCCAGCTGATTCCACCAATGACCTTCGACTAACAAAGTGAGGTGGAAGCTGAAACTAGTTAGCCAGTCGGAGACTCTCGTAAGCCGGGTGAATACTGTGTGATTCCAAGGTGATGGTATGTAATTTACATGGAGCGTCGGCTCACACTGGGACAGAATTGTTTACAAAAAACAATGTTTGTGCTCACATCCGGACATCCAGCACTACCCCTGCGCACACTGTTGAAGTAAAATTGGGCCAAAACATGAGAAAATCTTTTTAGAGAGCCCATATTTTGACTTAACTCAGGTTCACATATTGGATTTTGTCGACTCCTAGAGTATGTTCACAATCACAAATGTTCAAAAGACCTTCTAGTTTTCATACCCTGAGTACTCCTGATCCAGCTGTATTCTCTCCTGTCTGAGATGCTCTGTTGGAGCTCCTGCCACTATCAAGAGCCCATATCATGCTCTTTGAGTTTTTTGTGCCCTTTATTGTTTTTAACATGTTTCCTCCACATGAAAGAGATCTTTTATAAACAAAACAAAGTGTCCGTGGCATCAGGACTTCTCTCTCTCCCCTTCTCTACAGCATCAGTAGCTGCCTAAAACGACTTGTTTGCCTGGCTCCCGCAGTAGACCTACCGAGTGTGGAGCAGACGGTAGAATGAATTCAGAGTTGTTGAAAACATGGTGCCAAGCAGTGCTGAACTGACCAATCACAGTTGACATGTTGACCAATCAGAGCAGACTGTGCCCACATGGGGAATGAGCTCTGCTAGTTGTCCTCACAATATGAAAACTAGAGGGTATTTTAAACATTGTGATTTTGAGCATTCTCTAGCAATAAAAAATGAATAGGTAAATCAGAGTTTGGGCAAAATATGGGCCCTTTAAGGTTTCCTCCCCCATGTGGGCCCAGTCCGCTGTGATGGGTCAACCGGTCTGCTCTGAATTGCTCTGTTTGATCAGTTCAGCGTTACTCAGCACCATGTAGTTAGAGATTCTGTAATCATTCTACTGCCTCTGCTCTGCATTTAGCTTACCACTACGAGCCAATGGGCTTAAACTGCAGACCAAACAATAGTAAGATGTCACACCGGTAGATCTCTTTGGGGTGGCCAGAGAAATTAAGCATTTCAGGCAGCTAACTCCCGATGTCACAGGTTTTTGTTTTGTGCCTAGTAGGGTTTCATCACACAGAGGAGGCATGTAAAACTTTAAAAAGCACAATATGGGCATTTTAAAAACTCCTATGGACAAAGGTTGATGTCAATCTGCCTGTCATTCAAGTGTTTATGTTACACAAACATAGACAAAAACACTCTCACTAGGCAAGCATACACACAACAATACCAGCACAGACAGTTAGCAGCTAACTTGCTCCTTGTACAGTATATTTTCTCCTTGCTGATTTAGTACCTTAGAATAGATGAACTTGCTTGCTATGACTAGCTGTCAAAAAATTGCAAAATAAAGCCTTGAAGTTAAGAAATTGACCCTCTGCTCTGCTCTCACTGGGAGTGTGTGCAGCAAAAATAACATCAAATATGCTAGAAATTCATCTGACAGATCAAGAGCAGCTGACTGAGCTGTGATCTGTTGACACACGATCAGGTTGCAGAATAAGACCCAATTTCAAAACCACTCACACTAGTCAGTCATGAATCACCTTGAAATCGCAGTCTTCTCCTGACTTAACTGTGACCTGGCTCTTCCTCCCTCGCCTTTCAGCTCCACTCACTCACCGTTCTCCACCCAGGGTCCAGCTTCTCCTTCAGGTCTTATGATAACGATCCCTAGAGCACATTGGCAGGGATACAGTGCAATTGTTTTATGTCCATTTCCTCATCCTCTTTTTTATTTTCTAATTTTAATGTATCTCATAAACGATCCTAACATAAATGCTAATGTAACATCCACTGATTCGACCAAACTTAAACTCTGTCTGTATTCTGTTTGAATGTCTCACTCAGGCTCTAAGTGTCAATAGCAGGTGTCTCGATAGGTGGTTCCTGTTCCGTGTCTCCATGTTCTGGATGCTTTCTTGCACTGGTATTCAATTACTGCATTATTTATGTCTTTCAATAATTGTTAAGTGTGCTTTAATTCAAATGAAATCAATGTTAAGATTTACTTTCCCTGCTCACGAGAAGTTGCTCATTCATTTGTCAGATGGTAGACTGATTTTATAAGCGGTGTCCGGGTCCTGACGTGGATGTGAAAACAGATGGACTCTCCACTTCCTGTTTGTTTAAAATCCAGCACTGTGGTCTCTGACTGTTGAGAAGTATTGTATTTAAGACTAAAACATGAATTATGTTCGATCATTTCCATTAACTGCTTTACAGTTCAGTAAGTGACCATGTACATATACTTTTGTATGGAGGGTTTTTTTTTTGTTAATAAAGACTTGCAGTCCAATGGCATGGATGTATCTACCCCCTTTAACAGTGCTCTGTTTATTTGTACTGGTATGTGTGCTGAAGTTTGACAGTGAGGATTTAAATTAGCAGAGTTACCATTAGTATGGCACAGGGGTCAGCAATGTTTGTGCTTTTAAGTGCCATTTTAATACTTTTCCTGTTACCTAGTGTTCCTTTTCACCATCAAGGTTCATAAAGTGAAACCAGAAACCACAACAAAATCCAGATCTCCCACAGCTCTGTTTCAATATTCAATATATCTATCCAAAGAGGCAACACACTCATCATAATAAGTAAATGTGTATCTTCTATTGTAAGTACATTATAGTTGAAGCAGCGCTAAATTCACATCAAAAATCATACACCCACCGAGTCTCTATGAATCTCTCTAATCAACAAAATTTAAGTAACCTTGCAGTGCAGCTGGATCAGCTTGATTCAATTTTTGTTGTCAGGCAGGTCCATCTTGCTAAGCTCCAATCTAGAATGATTGTGACCAGCCCAAAGCAGGACGGCCCAATCAGTATCCTTTGTTTTGTTGACCTACTTACAAGCACGTCCGCCGTGGTTTGTGCTTTTGCCCTCCAGCTTAGTTTCATATTTCAAAAATTACATAAAGTGCTAATCTTTGTCTAAAAATAGATAACAACTCATTACAAAAAGGAGTCACAACAAGCACACAGGACCGTTTAGAGTTGCTAAAGAGTTTATCTGATGACTGTAGGCAGAGGCAAGCTAAGGCTACCCATTGACTCCCAGTGTTTGAGCTAAGCTAATTAGTGATGGGTGAGCTTTGGCCGTCCCCTTGTCACTGGATGCACAGACGAAAGAATGGTGTCTATCTGCTTGTTATGGACTCAAGAGTGAGGCAAGACACGGAAAAAAAATGTGTGCATATCCCTTTAATTACACAAACAGTGGCACCATGTACAGCAATGTTTAGCAGTAGAGTCTGTCCCAAGTTTTTCTGAACAGAGAGAGAACTGAGCTGTGACACTGTGGTAGATGTTCAGATTAATGCTACATACCTCACATAACCTCACTTTAAAAAAACACAAACTGTCCCTTTAAGGCTAAAGAAGGTCCAACCTGGTACTAGCAAGGTGTGCATAATAAAGTGGTCAGTGAGTATATACTCATTCAGATATGTGGAAAAACTCCTCAATCCACCAGTGAAGAACAAATCTGGCATGACAGGTTACATTTAAGTCCTGAAGACCGCCGTTACACAACAAAAACTTTGTGTCCTGTCTGTGATTATGTTAGCAGCACTTATGGAGGACACACTGGATGGAGTCCTTCATAAAATGTCCCAAGCATGGAATAACCAGATTTACACTCTTGGTGTAACTTCAGTTTCCTGCAGATCTTTGATTAGAATAAACAGGTCAACCTGATTGAAGGAAGTGAACCATGTGAACAAATCAACCTGATTACTTCCTGGCAGCAGTCCTTTAACATGTGCCCTCCATGTTGTCTCTGTAATGATGTTGATTGATTTGGGACAACACTTGATGATTGCAGTGCATCTGAAGGAATTATCATGGACTGATTCATGATGTGATTGCTTATAATACACTGCTGTGAAATCAGCCGTCCATGAAGGAGATTGATCTGTATTTACAGACTGTATCTTCAAAAAACTGAATCAGGGTGTTGGTAGCCTAGTGGTCATGCCCGTGTGACACATACTCAGAAACTGTCAGACTCAAAGTGGACGTCTTGGGTTTGGCTCGTGGCTTCTTTCTCGTACCATTCACCACTCTCTCCTCCATTTCTGGATCTGAGTCTATTCTCTTTCCTGTCAGAATAAAGACACACAAGCCCCCTCCATCCTAACCTTGCAGTGTAGCTGGATCTGCTTGATTCAATATCTGTGATCAGGCAGATCCATCTTGCCAAGCTCAACAATGACTGTGAGCGGCCTGACGGCTCAGTCAGCATCTTTTAGAGCAGGAAGAGATGGGAGCTACGAGCGTGACAACAGCAGGAAGTGACTACTCGTACACAGATTTGAAAGGCTTGATGTTCAACGTGAATTATTACAACAAAAAAGGAAATTCATGCAGACTTAAAATGGACTTCCAAAGGTGAAACAGTGAAAAAGAAGAGACTGAAGAGCTAAAGCCCTTTTTGGCAACAAATAAACACAAAGGGTGACTGGTGTCAAACCATGGGCAAAACAAAGGGGTCAGAGGTCATGGTGTCTTCTCTGTTGTTACTACAATGCTATAAACCACTCGAGGGAAATTTTATTTTTCTGTTTTTGGTGTTTCCCTGGATGTTTTGATAGCAGATAGAGACCGGATCCTTCAGTCACTGAGTGCAGCCTCGCCAAGAAACTTAAAGGCTTAATATGACTCAACGTCTTTTGGAGACAGACCCAAGTGGACACTTGAGGACTGACGGACCACCTCTTTGGCTAAATTCTTACACAGGAGGTCAAAGCCTGCTATACAACGCTGAGTTTTTATGTGAAATGTCACATCTGTAGGTCTTTTATCATCGTACTGGACTCTAAAAACACATGAATCTGTTTTTTCAATGACAGCCATGTTGACTCTCCACGGCAGGAAAACTCAGGAGAGACTATCAACAGTAACGACTGCTCTGGTCTATGAAGTTGTTGCAGTTAATTTCATAAAAAGGGCCCAGACTGGGGATGAGAGAATGGAGAGCAGCCATTACTCATGTGGAGTCGTCGTGGTTCACACCTTTTCATCCTGCGATGATAAATGAAGATCTCAGCAGAAGGTCTGATCAGGTGAATGAGTCAAAACACTCTCTGGTCCAACTCTGGGCCTCTGTCTGCAGTTCATTTGCTATAAATGAAGCAAAAGCAACATGTGCTCATCCTGCTGATGTGTTGATGTGTTGTTACAACATTATTTCTTCAGGGTCATGTTAGGACAGAGAAAACACCTCCAGGTGTTACACTCCACACACTGAGACCCAATATTTCAGCCTGTACCGTGTTTTTAATCTGCCTAAAAATCAACATGTGAGATGTTTCATATGGGGCTCAGTTTCATTTTGTCAGATTAGATCCTATATTATTCTTGGCTGTTGTTTTTATTGAGGTTTTAGACACATGATTCATGCTATATCCCTGCTGTAAGACGGGCAATAAAATGGTAAAGCTTCAGCATAAACATTCTCAAAGTGTTACAGTGTTATAAGACACACTGGTGGGACTTCACTACACTCTACACAATATTACAATACTTACACAGTGATGAACAAGTAACCAACTGCTATTTAATCTACACTGAAAATTAAATACCTACATTTTTAAAAAAGTAATTAGCTGCTTATTAATCATTTGAAACATTAGCTTAATTACGTAACTGCTGTTTAATATTTATTCATCATGTAAAGTGTGAGTACATGCCTCACTAAATTTACTGGATAATTCATGATTGTTTATCAGATAAAGACATTTGGATAGTGAACTCAAAATACTATTACAAACTAAGAGAACTAAGAAATCTCACTGCTAGTTAACCTTTAGCTGTCAGAAAATTTAAGCTATATTTCAGCATTTTTGAAGTTGGTTTGAGTTTGTTTTCGTGTCTTGCCTCACTCCCCAGTCCATGACAAGCAGACAGACACCATTGTCTCAACTGTGTGTGCAGTAACAAGGAAGAGACAGGCAGAGCTCGCCCACTGCTAATTACAGGGCTCTCAAGTTTTGATCTCAGGTCAGAGTGACGGGGGGGAATTAACCACCCTTATGCACTTATCGTATTTTGAGATAAAAAATTGGGTTTTTTAGTAGTCAGGTGCTGTTATTTTAACGGGTCTTGTTGTTGCTTTCTAATGTTAGTATATTATACCAAGTAATGATGACACATAATAATCCAAATATTACTGTTTTTTATTATTATTTACCTCCAACATTTGACCATGCTCTTTCAAACTAAAAATGTGCAGTTTTTATCTTAATTATAGCCAAACATTTCTCATGTTCTAAGTTTAACTATTAACTTAACTAAGTGATGATTTTGTTTTAATATGATGTGAGTAGACATTGCTTTACTGTTTAATGGTAGGTGTGGAGGAATAATAAAGAATAAGCTCTCATTTTCCTTTTGTAATTTAGTTCATTATTCAGCAGGCTGATAAATCAAATGATGAGGTAACTTACTGTACTCGTGGGATAAGGCTCTTCTGCCGTGAGTGTGAAGTATGCATCCTCATTTCAGAACAGTGCTGCAGTTAAATCGACCGTATTTTACCCAGATACAGAAATGCTATTTTCTGATTGGCTGATATATAGCTGTATATTGTTTTTTGATTGCCTGATGATAGTTGATCTTATGGCTGGGTCGTGTCAAGCTCCTGCTCAGCTCTGTGATGCTCAGAGCATCTTGCTACACTATCCGTGAATGCGTATGTAGCGGTGTAACTCGGTGTAACACAATAAATGTTCATATTTGAGAAATACCCGGTTTGGTGTGTGAGTGTGTGAAAAGGTTTAAATGCGTGTGTCACACGCTGAATGCGTTAGACTTGAGAGCCCTGTAATTAGCTTAGCTCAAACACTGGGAGTCAATAGGTAGTGTTAGCTTGTCTCTGCCTACAGTCATCAGATAAACTCTTCAACAACTCTTAACAGTCCTGTGTGCTTGTTGTGACTGTTTTTTTACCACCTTATGTTACGTTATCTATTTTTAGACTAAGATTAGCACTTTATGTAGTTTTTGAAAGACATACAAAGGAAACTAAACCACAGGGCACATGTGCAAACCACTGCGGGAGTGCTTGTAAGTAGGTCAACAAAACAAAGCACATCAGCATTGGTATGTGTATACGTATATTTTATATATTATATTATTGTAGTGTCACATCCTCCAATCCAGGGGACATCATCAGTGATGTTTCCTGAGGTTACTGTTTGTTTCAGGGCCCTCGAACATTAGACACTCTCCCTCAGGCGACTCAGCTGAGGTTGACCAAGCCTCAGCCTGTGCCCTGGCAGCACACTCTCACAGATCTGCCCTCTTTATCCAGAACCACCTTGAGGCTTTCTCTGCAGCCTCTGAGCTGTTGCAGATGGTCCTCCTCCTCTTTCACCTGTGATGCTGAGAGCAGTGTAGGCCCTGCAGAGGGACTGTCCTGCAAAGCCTCTGCACCCTCCCTTCACAGGCAAGCATGCCTTCCAGGCTTTTCTGTGCACTCACTGAGGAGATCTTGGTACTTCATCCTTTTTTGCTCAAAGGCCTCCTCCATCTGCTCTTCCCAAGAGTAAAAACATATAAATTTGATGGGAACACATGTTCATCGCAAGGTGAGTCTGCAGAAATAGCTACAAAATCGTTAAAACAGGGGACAGCATAGTGCAGACTGACTACAGTGCATGAGGTGCACACTGAAGACTGCAAGAGCCCCGGAAGAGGGCACTCATGTTACACAAAGAACCTGCCTCAGCAGAAAGTTTAAAGACCACTTACAGTTTGTATGTAAGCTGTATTACAGCAAATGGATTCATTAAGACTGCTTAACTTCTTTATTTCATACCTCTGTGTCTCACATTTATAATCCAACCAGCATCCATAAGGATGTACAAGCCTCCTCTCTAGTCCAGCAGATTAATCACATTTGTTTCACTTATTAGACTGCATTAAACTTAAATCTCCATAAGTGGCCTGGCTCAGTTTCCTAACTCCACATTCTTCCCTCTTTAAGCTGAGCAGAGCTGTTTCAGTCGATTGGACAAATCAGGTCACATTTTATCGCTCTAATTTGTCCTGACAGTGTCGGCACAACAGAACTAAGATGTATGTACACATGTGGTCGCACATGTGACCAACCTCAAAGTGCCTTTATTACTCCGAATGAGCTGTTTTCTAATGTAATAAGCTCCCCTGCATTCCTTAACCTCATTATGCACTTACAGGAGTAAAACTCAGCCTTTCTGCTGGGATTCCTGTGACACTTTGTTCTCAATTTGTTCATGTTAAGCAGCAGAAAAAGTGTTACTGAACTCTGAGCTTTTCATTCAATTTTCTTGTAAAGATGTGCCCCTTACTCACAGGAATAGAGCTGACAGGCTTCTCACCCACAGTTTGTCTTGTTCTGATTATGGTGATGAAATAATTCATTGTTTAATTCCATGTTCACACTTCATAATAATGAAGAGGGAAACAGTAAGGAAGAGCTGTCCTCACATCATTATGTTAAATTATACTTTTACCACTGCAGTAAATAAAATCACACCTATAGGTAATAATTCACACTGGTGGATGTTAGTTAGCAGGCTGGTCACCAACAAAATCAGTGCAGTAGCTGCTCAACGAAAGTAATATTTTCTCTTCATATTGATGTGGCAACTCAGTCCGTAAGGGCTTGGGTGGGGAACAGAGGGTTGCAGGTTCAGGTCCTGATCGAAACATACTTGGAAGCTTAGGAGAGAGCAGGAGCAGGACTGGTGTCCCTAAACCAGTGGTGCTCATGGAAGGGGGAAATTTTAAGGAAAATTAGGAAAACTTAAAACCCCAAAAAAGGATGAAAATACTCCAGGTCCAGGCACTCAAAAATATTTTTAAAAATATAAAAGGCCTTTAATTCATAGGGTTTGAAAGAAAAATACTTTCAAGTTGGTTTGACAGCTAAGGAAATGCAAGGTGACTTCCTGGGGCACTGCCACTGGCTATGGCAGTTGGTGACACAGCTGAAAGGGGTTGGTGTCCCTTGCCTTCAGAGCCTCGGGGTGTAGGGTTTGCACCCTTGTGCCCTTAAACTTCACTGCATGTGAACCTCTATAAATGAAGTAGAGTTAATAAAGCTGGTGGTGCAGACGAGTCATCAGGCAAGATGATCGGCAAAGTGCTGACCTGCATCTGCTCCCAAACCTGACCTGACCGGATATAAATGTCCTTCAGCTCAATCTATCTGAAGCATTGGTTGAAAGTAAATGGACTTGAGCTTATGTGGCACTTTTCTTGTCTCGCTTTTACACTGCAGGTCACATCTACCCATTCACACCCATTCACTCCCACATTCACTCACTTATGTTTGGAATATCTATGTCGATTGTCCAGCAGTATCATTTAACACATTCACACCCTTTCATACCCATTTACACGCCACTGGCGCCGCAGTGTGAGCAACTTAACCCCAAGTTAAGCTGCTCGAACCTTCAACCTCGAGAGGGCACTGCTCGGTGGCTGCCCCCTGGTGTTTCTTACACTGTTGCCCTCCAGGCAGTGTTGTTGTGCTCCTCTGTTCACCAAAAAAAGATCCAACCTTTCTTTTGCTCCACAAGTGATCAAATTTTTCAATGAACAGTGAGAAACAGTCATGTTAAATAGATCTAGCTGGTCTAGACCCACCTGCCTGTCCATCACTACTAGGTTTCATTTGCTTTTCTTCTCTGTGTGAGTGCATTGTTTGAGTTTCTAGTGATGTTGATGTGTTTGTATTACTGTGTTTTCAACACTGTTTACGGCCACACACCAATTCCTCTATGGGAACAAAACTAACTAACTAACCTTCTGATCACCGGACTGTACCACCAACACCTAATGCCTGTGTTTCCCCAGGCGGGATAATGCAATACCTAAACCATGTATTTATTTCTTTAGTTCTCTTTAAAGCAGGTTAGGAAGTATTTGAATTACATAAAGAAGTTTTGGTAGGTTGTTCATTTTAAATAAAGAAGCTGAGTCAAAGAAAGTGGAGTTCCATCCCTCAAGATCATTTGTTTCAACAAAGGTGTACGATAAACTGGACACACCTGATGTAACAGTAGACTTAACACATATATATGTGAAGCCCTGGGGTGCCCATTGAAATGGGTAACATAAGGGAGGGAGAGTGTGTCGATGGGGAAGGGCTTCTGTCTCATAAATATGTATCTTATTAGCAGAGAACTGACCAAAGCAACTAATCAACTATTGAGACGAGACTACACAGGTGCCTAATTTAAAATCCCAAACTGTGTGGTCATCTGACCTCCTGGCAGTTTGAGGCCCTCTTGGTTAAGTTCCTCCCTCCTGCTTTAGTCACCTGTTCTACTCTTCATAGTCACTCCGTACAGGAATTTAAGTCATGCGCATGACTGCTGAGTCTGTAATTGTATTCAGTGTTTGGTGTTTCCAGATTCACATGAAGTAGTTTCCTGCCCCTCAATCCTATAAGCCCCCGATGTCACTCTGCAGACCGTCTGCTCTCACGGTTAAGCCCCTCCAGGTGTCTGAAGGCCTCAGCGCTCGGCCCTGTGGGAGCCACATTTCATCTGAGGGGAGGCCGGGCGTTTGTGGCATCATGGAGGGCAGACCTGCTCTGAACACAGCGTGAGCGAGTGTGCCTCTGCACAGGTGCATGGCTCTAAACTCTGATATTTTACAGGTTATTTTTGTAGTTTAAGGTTTATGAGGAAAAAGAAAGGAGGCTGAGAGAGAGCAGGCCTTGGTGCCGTGCTCACAAAAACAACTTCATATTTCTGAGTTTGAAGACTGGAGCAGAGCTGCAGCGTGGACTTTGCTGGACTGTTCATCATCACAGACACCTCACAAAGTGCACACACTGTACACACACCAGAAGAGCAGATCTGGATGTCCGAGCCCAGGCTGCAAGTTTTACTGTGACGTGACTGAGTGCAGCAGAGCCTCTATGATATGTGAGAGAGCTGCTGTTATACAATATGGAGCTCAAACAAGAAGTCTGACTGAGCTACAGGCTAATGCAGTGTACCAACTTCAGTGGGACTTTAACTAAACAGAGAGATTAGATTAGATAGACCCTTATTAATCCCTTGGGAAGACTCCCAAGCAACATGTTTGTTGTTTACTGTGCTCAGTTTGTTATCCAGACAGAAATATCCAGACACATTTGTTGTCCAGACAAGAAACTCCTGCGTCTTTGTGCGTCCACTCGCCATTGTTGTTTATGAAAGTTTGTCTTCACCGGAAAGTGTACGCATGTTCTAACACCGCTGTTTCACTACAAATTGACATCGCCATCTACTGGCCTGGCATGCACGCTACAGCGTTTTCAGTCGTTCTCGCATCTCCGTGTCAACGCAGAGCGCTTTTAAAAACGCAAAGGAAAAACCTTTCTGTTTCTGGTGACAACGTTGTCTTGTAAATGGGGCCTAAACAAGATCTTTATTGATAAAGAAGCAGCTCTTGAATCCCCTTTGTGCTGGTAACAAGAATTTAACTACTAACAGATTCTAAAACCATTGTTTGATGATGAATTCATCCATCCATCCATTGTCTATACAGCATTAAACTTCAGGGTCATGGAGTCTGAAGCCTTTTCCAGCTGATATTTGGTAAAAAGTACCCTGACCTAATCCCCAGCCAATCACAGGGCAACACAGAGAGACAGACAACCAATTAAACGCACACTTACAGCTAAGGGAAGCTAATGAGCATGTTTTAAGTCTGAGGGAGGAAACCGCCGTGGTGTCACGATCTGTTGACAGTTGACATATGCCACAACTGTCTTGCAGCAAGCTAGTGTCAGCTCTCTCTTTGTATGTTTAACAATGCTGTGCTTGACTCAGATTTACTGAATCTTTAACATGGTTAGCAGATACATGGGGCAGATCAAAACAGCTGAGAAAACTGGAGTCTATAACGGTTGAAAGTGTTTTTCAATTGTAAACATTCTTACCTCCCCCAAGGATTTTTTTTGCCCACATATGCTTGTTTGTTTGTTTGTTTGTTTGTTAGCAAGATTACACAAATACTACTGGACAGATTTTCCTGAAATTTTCAGGAGATGTTGGTAATGGCCCATCATTTTTGATCAATAACTGTCTAATAATGATATCAACATGATTCTGAGTGCTAGGTGTGGGTTTTAAGGAATCATGTTGTGACGGTTACTTTATCATGGAACTATTGTTTATAGATGTAACAGCAATATGTGAGCTACATTGGTGGAGGTTTGTGCTCTCAGAGTGCTTTCTAGTTATTGAAGTAATACCCAGCATTCTTCCGGGTAACTGTAAAAAATCCCCTAAAGACAAAGTCCATTTTAGTCTGGATTAAGGGCACGCTAACACTAGACATTTGGTACCGTCAGTGTGTTGTGCATGAACCTGTTCATTGAACGGTGTTCATTGAACATGTTCATGTTTTTGTGAGCATATTTTTGTGCATCATTTTTCCCACTGCGAGAATGAATGTGAGTTTCACTCAATCTGGAGGGAAAGTAACGACGTTCACCCCCAATCAGTAAAAAAAAAGAGAAAAAAGTTACGACGACGACTTTGTGTATAACAGCTGTCAGTCGACATACAATTTACGGCATACATCATGTTTGGTGCAGCTCCAACTGCACGGCAGAAGCAACTGATCCATACAAACATTTGAAAGAGTTATTTGAGTACAGATCCTAGCAGAAAAAATATCACATTTTTCTGCAAATTGTGCCCACTGCGTCTGAAAAAACAAGTCCAGACGTCCACCACATCATTGTCGAATTTGAAAAAAGATGAAAGAAAAAATGTACGTGAACTGTTCATTTTGGAGTCTATGGACTTAGTTCAAAATGTAAAAATGGTAACCATGAACTTGAACTAGTTCACTTTAATCTGTGTGAACTAAACTTTTAACTACTTCTTGTTTAGTGTGAACTTGCACAACACTGGGTACTGTGCTAAAGCAAGATTCCCCTAAAGTCTGCATGACTCTGTGCCATAATTAAGTGTCATGAACACAAAATGCACAACACCATCACAGGAGGTCAAACAGGCAAAAGGTTAAACAAGGTCAGGCTAGGGTCGATACACAAGTAGGCAGTCTGATTCAGGCAACAGTATCCAGAAAAAGTGAGGCAAAAGACAGGCAAGGTAATACGCGGTGAGACAAGACTGTGAGAATGCTTACTAAGAGGCTGGGACGAAGACTGTGAAGTACAACGAACTGGCAACAAGACAGTGAGAGACACGAGCTTAAATACAAGAGGTAATGAGGGGTGATGGGGAAAAGGTGGGGTGAAACAATCAGGAGGCAGGCATGAAAAGATGAGGGCAGGGCAGACAGGAACAGATCTGTAACAGAGACAAGTGTTCAAAATGAAACAGGAAGGACAAGACAAAGGACATGAATGTGCAACAAAACAAAAGAGAAACTTGACAGACATGACACTTCAGCATGGTTCACTGCCCTGGACACTTGGAGAAGGTGGGCTTCAGCACGGATCGTGTGCTTATACACAAGCACATGCACAGGCAAGACCACTTCTCACAGTGACAGCTTATCAGTGGACCTCTGATCAATTGTTTAAGGAGACCTTTGTGTTTTTTATCCTGTGTAGCTGGACCCTGTTCAAAATATATTTAGTTAAACTGAATCCTAGGATAAGAAAAACAAAACATTTTATTTATCATGCTTGTGAGTGCACCCTTGAAGCTATTAGCCAACTTTTTTTCTTTTTTCGTGTCTTACCTCAGTCCCGAGTCCATAACAGGCAGATAGACGCCATCCTTCAACTGTGCGTCCAATAACAAGAAAGAGACAGACAAAACTCGCCCACTGCTAGCTCAGCTCAAACACTGGGAGTCAATGGGTAGTGTTAACCTGCCTCTGCCTACAGTCATCAGATAAACTCTTCAACAACACTAAACAGTCCAGTGAGCTTGTTGTGACTATTTTACTGTGTTAACCGATTCGCAGTTGTGAGTGAGCCTTTCATTTGCAAGCCATTGTTAAATTTGCAGGTAATTTGCATTTAAACATGGCTTGCCAATTAACAGCTCACTCACAACTGAGAATTGGCTCTCATAGTTCACTTAAAAGAGCTGTTCAAAGACTTATTTGCAAACGTCACAGTAGGTTAATGAAATTAAGCCTCTGATTAGGAGTAGAAGAAGATAATACGATGATAGTAGAAGATGATGTAACATAATGTGGTAAAACAAACTAGTCATAACAAGCACACAGGACAGTTTAGAGTTGCTGAAGAGTTTATCTGATGACTGTAACCAGAGACAGGCTAACACCACCCATTGAGCTAAGCTAGTGGTAGGCAAGCTTTGGCCGTCTCCTTCTTGTTACTGGACGCACAGTTGAAAGAATTGTGTCTATCCGCTTGTCATGAAGTCGGGAGTGAGGCAAGACACCAAGAGAAAAATTAAGTTGGTGTATCAATTTACAGTCCTTCATATTTTTTTTCTGTATTATTAATCATCATTTGTTGGTATCTTTATCACATATGTTTAATACGTCAGGTTAATGTATATTTATGGGACAGTAATTAGTGGACACAGGAGAGTGCTTAAAATCTTTGATTATTGATTGAAACAGACTTATGAGAGGATTCTGATCCATCTGATCCTGCCGACTGTCCTGTGACAGCATCAGAGCAGACATGATGAGGAGGATCACCACAGTGTACACAGTGGATCAGTCCGTCCACACCTCATTACTGCAGCGGCTGTATCGTCTGACACGCTAACAGTCTCAGGTCAAAGTCATTCACTGTCCTCTCGTCCTCCTTTTGTCTTTCTGAAACTTTAGACCTCTGCTCTCAGATCCTGTGTCTTTATTATGGAGGGTGTCACTGAAACGCTGTAATCCTGTCGCACACAGGGGTTATTTTTGGAAAGCCACGGACAAATGGGACAAAAAAGTCAACAGTATAGGTGACTGCATTGCACTGTAGACTGTTGATTAATGACCACAGAGCTTCCTGAGAGTCAGAGTCATCAGAGAAGGGAAATATTTTTACTTTTTTCCCTTTCAGGGAGATTGGCTAGTTTGTTTCAGGCTGATAGATTAAAAATATATTTTACTACCATAAAATCTGACGGAAAGACATTTTTGAAAAGTCACAAAAAACAGAATTTTACAGAAAATTCTCCTTTATTTTGTCCAGGCAGGATGTCAACTTATTTCACCTTGTATTGGCAACTGATATTATGAAGGTAGAAAAATATTTCATGAGATTAATAATGAGTAAAACAGTGCTTGGACAATTCACAACATGTGCCATGTCACTATTTTCAGTTGTTTTCTACATTGATAAAACTATTATCTATAATTATTTTGAGATTCTTGATTAATTGTTTTATACAAGCAATATTTTACTCTTGGTCTGATGATCAGCTGAGAATCTGCACCCTGTGAATATCAAGGCTACAGCACAGCAGTTCTGTTACAAACAACAACTCCAGTGAAGTTGGGACATTGTGTAAAATGAAACCCTTTTGACTTTTATTCATTTTAATACCCTGCAAAGACAAGATTTTTGATGTTCAAACTGATGACCTTTATTGTTTTGTTGCAAATATTGTCTTATTTCCCCAAAAAAAGCTGGGACAGGGGCATGTAGGCCACTGTGTAACATCACCTTTCCTTTTAACAACACTCAACAAGCATTTGGGAACTGAGGACAGCGGTTACTGAAGCTTTGTGGGTGCAATTTGGTATCAGTGTGTCTGGTTGTTGTTGATATATGGCTTTTTCTATGCATGGAGGAGTTTTAACTTGCACTTGTAGATGTAAAGACAAATTGTGCTAACTGAAAATAGTTTTCTGAAGTGTTTCTGAGCCCACATGGTAATATCCTTTGCAGAATGATGTTGGATTTTTATGCAGTTCGAAGTTCACAGGCATTCAATGTTGGTTTTCAGCCTTGTTGCTTACGTGCAGATTTTTCTCCAGATTCTCTGTAACTTTTATTGATATTATCGACCTTAGAGGATGAATCCCTAAGTCTCTTTGCAAAGTCCTTCAGCTTGTACTGACTTCTTTCATTCTGAAGTTTTTTTAGTCCAGTTAAATGTAATTTAAATCTCTAATAAGAACATTTGTCCTCGTTAAGCTTTATCTTAAAGGCAAATATAATGTAAATGAGGCTATTTCTGATGAGCCAAGTGCTTATTGCATGTTTAGCAGAAACCTGGAAACAACCCAGGTGATGGTACAAAGCCTTATGAGGAAAAACAGACTAAAATGTGTGCTGTCCAGATATGTATCAATTAAATATCTGCAAATTATAGTTAGGGTGGAATATAATCACATGTTAACTGTTGAACATGTGGCTTATTACCATCTTTTTAAAGCTAAATAATTACATAATATGTCCTTTTTGGCTTAATTTGGTGTAACTTGAGTGAAGAGACAGGGCTGTGACAGCTAGGGGACAAAACAAACATGCAGCAGACAGCCTAGTATGAGATGACACACGCCACAGCCAACACACAACCAGCACAAAATGGCTTTTACATGGCCCTGTGAGGGACTGGTGACATTTTTATGAGCTGCTAGTCTCTTACCTGGCAAAACTGATACTGGGGGATACAGGGGAAGCGGACTGATGGATGAACTGACTGCATGCCTTTATGGTCACAAAATGACAGGAAACAACAGTCACTTTACTGGTTGGTGCATCTGAAAAAAGTAAAAGGCATACAATGGTGGAATATGAAAAAATGAGATTAAACTTTTGCATTACATCGAATATAAAAATAAACAAATATTTGTGTTTATTGATCCCTGGTTGTACAAAATTGACTTTTCCTGCACAGATATGAGGATGGTATTAAACCTCTCATCTTCCTGTCAGTGAGATCACTCGTGAATCTGCAGAAGTGATATTTGACTTTATGCACAGTAATCAGAGTATATGTGGACATTGCTCTGGCTGAATCACTAAACACTCAAAGCTTCAACATTAATTCTGCACATTAATCTCTCAACAGAGACCAGACTAATGCAGGAGTCAGATATCAGCGCTGGCAAACGTTCAAGTCTTAGTTCAAGTCTCTTTAAGTCAACACAGAGACACAAAGTACTTTCTCTTTCATTAGAGAGCTGAGAACTCATTCCCAGACTGGAGCTCTTTATAGCTGGATTATGGCTAATATAAAGGGCTGGCGGGACTATATTACAAGCTTTAGGGGAGACCCAGCAGCTCCAGTGTCCTGTCTGAGGCTTTAGAATAGTCCCTGGTGGATCCGATCACTCTGACCTGCTCTGGACCTGGTCAGCTCTGCTCTGTGACCTGACTCAGCTGTTTAAACCATCACAGAGAGCAGAATATCAGCCTGGACCAGATCACAGTCACCTCAGCAGGGTGTTAGCAGCTAACCAAGCTCCTCTGAAAAAAGTTTTATAGGAGCCAAGTTAAAAGAGAGAAATAAAGAGAGTAAGAAGATTTTAAATGGTAGAAAAAGTCCAAATGTTTTTAAATGTGTTAAAATAAAAATCTCAAGAATAAGTTGTATGGACCAGGCTGCATGGTGGTGCAGCTGGTGTTGCTTGTGCCTTAAGAAGGTTGCTGATTGACTCCCCATAGAGGGCCTTTCAATATGGAGTTTGCATGTAGTCTTCTCCAGGTACTCTGTTTCCTCCAAAAATATGCTTGGTAACTCTTAATCGCTACAAGTGTTTGTGTGAATGGTTGTCTGTCTATCTATGTCAGCCATATAATTGACAGGCGATGGTCTCAGGGCCACATTGTTGGTCTTGCTTAAAGCACTCTGGGGTGCAGCGCTGATGCTGTTCCTATTTTCCACCTGAAACATTTGTCATTTTTACACCTGGTGCTGATGCTGCCTGAACAGCAAATGAACATGCCAGAGGTGTGGTTGCTTAAGTCAGGCTTAAAGCTGGTATGTTTCTGTCTTGAGGACAAACATATTGACTCTACCTTAGATCAGAGCTCCCAAACCACCTGGACGTGGACTGGACAGATCATTTGGTACTACGTTATAGTGAGTTGTACTCTGGTTATGCTGGTTGTTTGTCGTCAGCATTGTCATCCCCTGCTCCTCTGTAAACGCTGGCTAACGACTATATTGCATGACATAAAAAATGGATGTGGTACAAAAAACATTTGAGGCCACTGATTTGACACTTTTTTGCGACACATTTTTCACTTTTATTCAAACTTTTCTTTAAGTATTTAAAAATAATTCTTCATTTTATTTTCTTTCCTTTGTGGTTTCAAAGCTACATGCGTTTCCACCAAGTTCAGTACGGTTTGGTACGGTTGGGAACGGTAAGCCCTGATCTTGCGTTCGTTTCCACTGCCAGCTGTGCCCCTGCCTGGGGGCGGAGATGTGAGCCATGAGATGATGTTGAGGATTGCTACATCTAACTCTCTCTGCACTTCCTCTCCAACAATGTCAAGGAGGATGTGCACCTCCAAAGTACTCAATGCTTAATTGCTCTGCGTGGACTTTCTTTGTGGCAAAAGTAAAAGAAAAGTCACTCACTCTGTACGCTTGGCACCCCAGAAGGATGCTAAAAAAGCGTGACGACACAGATCAGATATTTGGGCACCTTTCCTTGTGTTTGACAGTGGAAACACTGAGTGGATTGAACCGAACTGCTTGGTGGAAATCCAGCCTCCTGTACCTCTTGTCACTCATGATATTTTTTGCTTTAGAAAAGAAAAAATCCTCCAGCCTCTCAGCAGACATTCACTGGGCAGGCTCAGGCTTCCACCACCCTCTTAAACAGGGGGCTGATTTCTCTGCAGCAGCATCAATATTAGCATTGGATTAATATCACACTGACCATGACTGCTTTGTCGTCCTCAGAGTGAAATGAAAACCAACAGCTGAAAGTGATGTCATGGTGTTTATGTGAAGATCTGATGCTCGCAGACGTCCTGGTTTTCTCTCACTACCTTTAGAGATTTTGAATGACGTAACTGACACATGACATACTCTCCTCAAACACACAATGAGCGCTCACGTACAGTATTCCCCCCACAGCTAACAATAAGAAACAAAAGGAAAAGACATATCAGAGCTCAGAGGAAGGATTATATTTACAGAGGATCATCGTTTTGCTTTTCTACAGCCTCCATTATGCTATATTAGGTGCTCATGTGTAACATCATGTTTGCTTCTCTTTCATTTCTGCGTCTCTTTGTCCCTGTGAGGTTGAGCCGTGCGTTGATTTATGGTCCTGTTGGTGAGACTGAAAGTCATGATGACGGTGTCCTGCTGAGCCGAGAGGGGAACAGAGCATGAAGAAATACCATGGCTGTCTGCTTCTTATTTGCAAAAATTGAACAATTAACCGAGGATTGTTTCAGCATGTGTCTGGTATTCCTTTTGTCCAAGATCCCACCACACCCATTAATACTGTCCTGATTGCAAAACATACTTCATATGCTGGTGTGATGGGGAAACAAAAATAAATGCAGATACTTTTAAGGACATTTTCTAACGTAAATTTAAGTAGGGTAAAGAGTTCAAAGTTTTGTAGTTTGCATAATAGGACGTTATTTTTATCAGCTTCAACTTTCTATTAAATTTTAGACTCCAAAATTATAAAAAAAAGATTCAAAATAATGTTGTTTTATGATCAAACATATTTACATTTTTTTCAAATAAGTAAATATGTGTTAAAAAAAAAGTCAGCAGATTTGGTGTATTTTGGTCTAAAATCAGGGTTGTCAAAACTTTTTACATCAAGGGCCACATAAAGAGGAATACATGGACGACTGAGCCACTTGCTGCACCTCACTTTTAGTTTATTCAAGTTAAAGTTTTAGGGTTTAAAGGTGGGTTATCACCTGTCAAGGGGCCCTTGTAACCCTGGGCTATCACTGGATTCACACCTAGTCAGGGCGAGAATGACCTTCTGAGCAGCAGAGATGGTAGACACTGACGGCTTATCTTGACTGTCAGACACAAAACAAGAGTAACCTGCAAGAATGTTGGTGCTTGAAGATGAATATTGCAACATACTTTGTAATGATACCTTGTGACAAAGTTAATATGGCAGTAAATATGCAGGATTGATGGTATTTGCTGCTGTAATCAAAATGTTTGTATTCATTCAACTGTTTCAGGGGCCAATTCAAAATGGACAGTGGGCCGCATTTTGCCCCCGGGCCATAGTTTGGACACCCCTGGTCTAAAATGGTAAAAGTTAGATGAACTAAAAGTGCACAGACAGCACAAACTTCCATCAGGGCCTTTTTTAGCCAAGTTAATTGCAAAAATGTGAAAAACTGCCCTATCACACAATGTTAACAAATCCTTTAAATGAAACTGGCTTATTTTTCCTCACTGTGGCCGCAAACCCAGGCAGGAAATCCCACTATGACCATATTGCTGCTATATACTCTCTCCAAATTCATGCTTTCACTCGCAGAAAACCAGAGAAACAGAGACCAGAGAGTTTCTTGATCTGTTTATTCAGAATCATAAAGGTCCGTGTCCTGCAAAATCAATTTTCTTTTATTTTAATGTTGTTTGTGGGGGCTTGTGGTCTAGAAGAACATATGATGCCTTTTACAAAACTCATTTCACAGAGAAATATATTATGCCTCTTTAAAGAAAATGCCCCTTACAACACTCCTCTTTTAACTTCCTAGCATTTATGATGTAATAAATATACAGTCTCCACCTACATGTGTGTTTTCTGCTAAACACAGGCAGACACCATGACTGTTTTGAAAGTCCACTTTGTGGTCTTAAACCCCTCCTTCCCCCTACCATTTGACATGATTTTGGCCAGCTAATCATTATCATAGCCCCCAGTAGCCTTATCTCCCCCTCAGAACTGAAAGAGGAGGGAACCTGCACGTAGGACCTTTAAAATATTTATTTAAGAAGATAATGTCCGACTGAGAAAGATTTTATTAATCCTCAAGGGGATATTTGGTTGTTTCAGTTGCTCTCATGTGCAGTTTATCAGGAGGAATAAATATTGAAATAAATAAGGTAGGAATAGAAAAAAAAATACCAAACATAGAGTCACTTAAGAAATAACAACAACAATAACAATAAAAGAATAATAAGCATTCTCAAAAGCCCATAACATCATAAAGGACACTTCTCACCAGGTGAGACGCTGAAGACTGAAGAGGTGACTTCTCCATCTACTGAAGCATTTCATATGCTTTGTCTTTGGGTTTTTGTGTTCGTGGGTGTATTTGTGTGTTGTGTGTTGTTTTTCGTTTAAACTGTGACTCTCTCCTGTTGCCACTGCTGGGTTGCAGACATTTTTAATGACTCACTGCCTTTTGGATCAAACTGTGCTGATAAAGTATACTTTGTGTGGACCATATATGTATATAAAGGCTTCACACACAGTTTCAATCTTGGCAGCTATAGACACAAAAATATGCCACCAGATCAGTCATATGCCTAAAATATGTTTTTCATTCAGAAGTTCAGCCACTACAGCCTTATATATATCATTTATTGCTGTAGCCACGATGTCGGGAGTGGAGCAAAAATATCCTTTCTATGGAAGGATGGAGAACAGAGGACTAGGACAGATCACAAGTTACCTGGGGATGCAGATGCATGTCCATGTCCACAAACTTGAAGGCCCATTGCTGTCACAAGTGTAACACGGCTTCTTCAGGATTTTTCTTCATATCTCTTTAATTTTCTAAAGCCTTCACACTGTTGGTGAGTGTCGCAGTCCTGATTTGAAAAATTGGCACTGCGAGCTCATTGCTTTAAAAGTGAGTTTATCTCAGGTCTTCCCGTTCAGGTCACAACACTTGTGATAAAGATGGAGAATCTGAGAGTCAGGTCTTGACTATTCATACAGAAAAGTGGATGAATCTGGTTATTTTTCAAAATGCAGAATTCACTGGACAAAAAGGAAAATTAAATTGATCATCTGATTATTTGAGGTATGTCTCTGAACAGCCCAGCATCAAATGATTCCTGGCTCAGTGCTGGTACATGTTGCGATGGTTGGAAACCCCTGATCTAGTGCCACAGAGCTCTCTGCTCTCTCACTTGAGATCTAAAGCATGCTGCCAAAATGACTCTGCAACCAGGCTGCTCTGTGGAAATGAAACAGATGCCCATCTCTGTTATGGTGAAATGATTACAAGATGTTACTAGATGTTACAGGACATAATTTAGATTGATCAGACTTTTGGAGCTTCCATAGTCCTTGGTTATTTGGTTAAATAATGTTTTTTGCTCACTGAAGTGTTTCTTTTATACATCAAGCATTTCATCGGCTTCACATAATTTACTTCATCAAATCCGTCACAGACGTTGATCACAAAAAGGTCACAGTGTCAATTTTACCACATTTTTGAGTCTTCTTGGGGACAGTGCACTTTTTACATAACAATGAGGGCTGTATGAACAACATATGTGGTATGTGGTATGTGGTTATGTGGTAATGATCAGTCACATGTGTGTGGTAGACAGTGTTGAAAAGTCTTACAGAAATGAAGATACATTGGCCTGGTGCATGAATGATTGTGAAACAGGATCAACCAGGAAACGGTTTTATGAAGTCATTTAAAAAGATCAAAGTGTGTCTGTATTTACCAAGAAACAGCCTTAATGTGTGCATATATCATGCTTCAAGCCATTCCTACATATTAACCAGTGGACAATCGTTTCGCCCATTTCATCAAGTTCACCTTTGAATTCTTCTTCTTCTATGCCAGTAGAAGCCAGACAGCAGAAATTATATTATCAGGTTGTCTGTACATCTGTCCATTGATGCATTTCTTAAAGACCCACTTTTCAAGAATGCATTGAGGGATCTTTATCAAACTTGACACCAGTAGGTTCTGCTTCAGTAGGTACACCCGTCCAACTACATGTTAAAGCAAACAGCTGACCAGCCAACCAGTGAGTGGCAGTTCAGAGGGTGAAAATGCCTTGTTAATACCAAAGGTCAGAGGAAGGTGATAGAAAGGCAACAGAATTACAACCAAGGTATGCAAAAGACCATTTTTTATACAAACCAGGTTGAATGATGAAGCAGATACAACAGCTGATGACCACACCAGGTGCCACTCCTGCCAACTATAAACAGAAAACTGAAGCTACACTTAACACCAAAACTGGACATTAGAAGACTGGAGAAATGTTGCCAGTTCTGATCAGTTTCTGTTTCTGCTGCAACATTCAGATGGCGGGATCAGGAACGGTGTAAACTACATGACAGCATGGATCCACCCTGCCTTGTATTAACAGTTTGGGCAGGTGGTGGTGGTGTAGTTGTGGGAGGGATCTTTTCTTTGCACTCTTAAGGCCCGTTGGTACCTACTGAGCATTGTTAAATTCTGTCTAAGTGTTGCTGACCATGACCACAATAGCAATCCACTGATAACTCTAGCCCGGTAATGTGCCATTTCACAAAGCTCAGATTATCTCAAACTGGTTTCTTGAATATGACAATAAGTTTACTGTGCTTCAATGGCCTCCACAGTCACTAGATCTCAGTCCAGTAGAGCACCCTGGGATGTGGCAGAACAAGTAATTTGCAGCTGACAAATCTGCAGGAACAGCACAGTACTTCCATGCTAATATTAACCAAAATCTCTGAGGAATGTTTCCAGAACTGTGTTGAATCTATGCAACAAAGAATTAAGGCAGTTTTGAAGGCAAAAGGGAGTCCAACTAAGGTCAAAGGTTGGAGAAAGTGGATCCTTTGACCTTTGATCCCTCAGGCAGCACTGCATTAAAACCAAACATCATTCTGTAAGCAGGGATTCTCAACCAGGGGAACGTTTACCCCTAGAGGTACGCAAGCACATTGTCGGGGGTACGTGGAAACACTTACTAATATATTTCCAACTTGGAAGTACTGAGATAAGCCTGTCAATAAAATGGGTACTGTGTGCTACTACTAGTCTCCCCAGGGAGAAAACCAGTACTGTCTGTTACAGACACTTCCCAAGCGTTTGGTGCTCTGGTGTCGCTGTTACTGGGCTGGTTTCATTGAGTTATGTGCAAAAGAAGCACTGAGGCTGCGGTGGGTCTGCAGACGTAGAAGTGAATCCATATAAACCAGGTTGATTACGTTCTACTTTTAAAGAATCATCAACACGTATGAGTGAGGGGTACTCATGGTATGACAAAAAGACTCAGGGGTACTCAAAACAAAAAAGGTTGGGAACCAGTGCTGTAAAACATGTCCCCACATGGGCTCAGGAAAACTTCAGAAAATCATTTTCTATTAACAAAGGTTGTTGCTACAAGTGCAAGTAAAAACTCTACCATGCAAAGAAAAATCCAAATTTTAATAACACCCAGAAATGCCACCGGCTTCTTTGGGCCAAAGATCATCTGAGATGGACTGATGCAGATGTAACCGGCTGATTAGCGGTGAAGCCTCACAGCTGGGGCGGAACCAATGATCGGCTCAGCCGTTGTGTCCCGGGGGGGGGTAAATTCGGGGCGGACGCGCTTCTCAGTCCTTGTCTCCTCCGGGATTGAAGCAGGTACGAGTTGTGTGTTTAGTGGAGATAATGCTTGTATTTAATTTTGTAGTAACATTTCTTGTCATTAAAGGACGGCGGTCTGGCGGCGTGAGCCCAGCGGGTGTGTCAGTGCTGATGATCCGGAGGCTGGTGTTACGAGCGGGGTAGTGCTGGCGTAGGGTCGGGACAGCCGAGGTAACGGAGTTGTTTGTAGCGTACATAGCCATTTTTGCTTCTTTGGTTGATTTATTGTTTCAGCTATGTTTTCTTCGTTACAGTTTGCCGCTGTTGCCTTGTCTTTAGGCTTTGTCTATTTTTGTTTCCTTGTCTTTTGGACTCATTTTCTTGGCCTTCCTAGTTTCTTTGCTCTGTTTTTCTTTCTTTTCGCCAGTGGGTTAGTTTCAGGTCGCCTTGGTTGAGTTTGACGGTATCATTTGTTGCCTGTTAATTGTAATTTTGCTACTTTATGTCTTTAGTTCGGTTATGGTTATGTTGTGGTGTGCAGGAGACGCTGCTCGGCTCAGTAACAGTTTTAACTAGTGACGCTTATTGTTAGTAGTTGTAGCAGCTGAGGACTGTAGGGGGTTACTGGGGGCCAGGCATTCATTTCGTATGCATTTCTATTGTCCATTAGATGTGTGTGTTGATTTTCATTTAATGGTCTGACCAGTCTCTCTCCTTCCAGCCATTTAGAGGTGTCCAGCTACATTGTACAAACCAGTCTATTTTTCATGTCTATTTATTGCTAAATTAAATAATAAACCTTGTGCCTTTTTAAATTATTGTGAATAAAAAAAAATAAAATTATATTTATATTTTTCTACACCGCCGCCTCTGTATTCATTTGTGCTCTTACCTGTGTTACTTTAGAAGGGGAAACCCTCTGTTGAAGGGTCATAAACTGTTAGAGAAATTTGTTAACATTCCTTGGGTGAGAGTCCCAAGGTGGAGTTGTTGGGTTCCAGCTAAACACCAGAAGTCCTTCACCAGTCCTAACCTGGTTACACAAAGTTCAAAACTGTGCTGTTGTCTGACAAATCCATATTTCTAATTGTTTTTGGAAATCATGGATGTCATGTCCTTTGGGCTAAAGAGTAAAAGGACCATCCAGATTGTTATCTGTGATGATATGGTGGTGTGCAAGTAACTTGCATATATCTGAAGGTATCATTAGAGCTGAAAGGTACATACGGGTTTTGAAGTAACATATTCTGCCATCCAAGCAATGTCTTGTCAGGAACATCACTGTTTACTTCAGCAAGAAAATACAAAGCCACATCTTGCACATGTAACAACAGAGTGGATTTGAAGTACAAGAGTGCAGTTACTAGGCTCCCCTGCCTGCAGTCCAGACTTGTCTTCCACTGAAAATGTGTGGTGCATTATCAAGCACCAAATTCAACTATGGAGACTCTGGACTGTCGAGAAACTGAAGTCGAACATCAAGCAAGAATCAGAGAGAAATCCACTTACAAAGCTTCAACAATTTGTGTCCTCAGTTTCCAAATGCTACTTGAGTGTTGTTAAAAGGTAAGGTGATGTAACACAGTGGTTAACATGACCCTGTCCCAGCTTTTTGGAAACAAGTTGCAGGTATCAAATTTAAAAAAAAATGCATGTTTGCAAAAAACAACAAAGTCATCAGTTTAAACATTTAATACCTTGTCTTTGTAGAATATTCAATTGAATGTAGGTTGACAAGGATTTGCAAATCACTGATTTCTGTTTTTATTCATGTTTTACACAATGTCCCAACTTCATTGGAATTGGGGTTGTTATAAAACATGCACCTACCATCACTCAAACCAACAAGAAATCTACAAATCACCATAAAAACCACCAACCCCCAACCTCTCAGCTGCTGCACTTTCACTCTCCATAAACTGTAACTTGTGGAGGCATATGACAACCAGTCAGTCGTTCCAGTTATGAAATTGTCTCACATGAGAAGACAGATTCTGTTTTGACTCAAAGTGAGACTGAAGCCACATCTAAGTCCCCGCCGACGAGTGATAATGGGACACACATGGTCACTGTCACAGATAATCACTGAAATACCTCAATTTTCTGAGGCTATTCTCAAGGTTGTTGAGCCGATTGTGTGTCCCCTTCTTTAATTATGCCTTCATGTGTGTAATTGTCTTATTTCACACATCACAGGTGCATGCAAGCCTTCAGATGCCAGCGCCGATTACACACATCTGAAGTTCATTGTCTCCAAACGTCACACAAAGGAGTGAGAGGAAGTGAGAACAGGGCGAGGAATGAGAGGTGTTTGTGTGAAGGGGAGCCTCATGAGTGTGAAGTATAGCAGAGGTGAGATTTCCAGGGAGGGGTGGGGACTTTTTTCTATACATCCACACAGCAGGTAAGACTCTCCTGCAGGATGAGCTTCTTTAGACTGCCGGCTCTCCTGGAGAGTAAAAGCTCTCGTCTGTGAAAAACAGAAGAATTTCCCCTTCAGCTCTGATATGCCTGGAAACACTGACTGAGAACAGAGATGCTGAATTTTCCTATTCCTGCTTTCTTTTTCACCAACTTGCAATCACATTCTTACGGCAAAGGATTCGGGCCAGTGAAAAAAATGTTTGGATGGTGTTTTTTATTAGGTTTTAAAAAAAAAGTCAGAATTCTAAGGTTAATTTTAACAGTGACCCTTTCTCAAAGCCCGACCTCTTACAGAAAGTGATCCTTTATCAAACCAAACCCTCATTATCAATTGTTAAAGGTTAGACAAAATCAGCTGTTGCCGGCCTCGCTCCCATTTGAAACTATCTGAAATAACTCCGCTTTTAACAAACTTTTGTTCATGGTTAATTAATCTGATCCTTTTTAAACTTGGCCCTAAGTAATACAATAAAGACAGAAATAAAATAGAGTGCATAAAGATAAATGAAAATCTTCATGAATTTCTTAAATAATTGAAAATAATACTGATGAATGAAATTAGTGATGTCATCTAACATCAGCTGTTCACATCAACAAAATGCTTTATTACTTCTGCTAAATATTCCCCGCAAACCAAATATCATCAGTAATAACTTTTTTATCTTACCTTTGATTGTAAATAAGTTTTCTTTGTGACTTTGAACATTGAAGTTAAACATTAAGATAAAAATTCAACCACAATACATTAATAGACTCCACCAACAGAGAACTGTCTGAAATCACAACCCCGAAACAGGTGCACTGAGTAGTGTTTTTCTGGTTCTGATTGGTCGAGCCAACAAAGGTTCAGTTCTAAGAGACAAAAGTAAGAATAAAAAAAAAAAGTTTCAACTTTTTTTTAAAAAATACAAAAAATAAATAAAGTCCGAATTTTCAGAAAAAGGAGAACTGAAGACAGCATTCTGACTTTAATCTCAGATTTCTGGAGTTCTGAGATTCCGGGTTTCAGAATCCTGGATTGCTTCTTGTAATTCTGAATTCATCCTTAGAAGTCTGACTTTGCCCTCCCATGTTTTACTCGTAATCCTGACTTTGATTTCAGAATCCTGACATTTTCAGAGAATGAAGTTTCTCTTAGAATTATGACTTGAATTTTAATCCTTTTTCTCAGAATTCTTGCTTTTTTCCCATGAATTCTGACATCAATTTCATAATTCCAACCCCTTTTCTCAGATTGGGATTTTTTCTTAGAAATTTGACATATTTGTCAGAATTCTGTCCGTGTCTCAGAATTTCAGCTGTTACTGTAGGGGTCATAAGGAGGAAAAAACAGTCATAAGGGAAAGAAGATGAACTCTTGCAAAGTTTTACAACAAACTAGATAACAATTTTCCCCATAGTCCCTCCATAGATATAGTTTGAGCACCATGTCTAGTGATAAAAACTGATTTAATTTCTTCATTTAAGGCCAATTTCAAAGAAAAATTTGGCTTGCTCCATTGGTTTAAAGAGTTTTTGGACATCTCATGAAGCCGATAATGGTACATCGGGGGAAAAAAACCATAGGAAAAAAAAATTAAAAAGACAAATTTTTGCAAGCTCTTGTAAAACTTTCTGATGATTTTTTTCTCCCTTATGTCCCCTTCAGGGCTCCATAGAATTTTGACTTAAATCTCAAATACTGACATTTTTTTTTTTCAGAATTAAGACTTCATTCTAGGAATTGTGACTTTTTTCTCATAAGTTTGACTTTGTCTCAGTGTTTTGACTTATTTTCTCTGAGTGTCTGTTTATTTTGACATTTTTTTATGTCTTAAATTTTTTCTTCAGTGGCCCTGGTCTTGTTCTCTACAAACTCACCTCCATGATATTATCCCGTGTTCACGTTTAGTGTTATCTTCCTGTGTCAAGTCAAAACACTCAGAGCTGGTCAGAAATCTGGCAGCCATAATTTGAGCAGAGCAGTTCATCAGTTCATCACGTTAGCGTTTGAAGCATCTGCTCTGGTATTCCTCTCAGTGTTTCCACATAAAGCTCTGGCAGCTTTTGAAGGAAGCGTCATTCTGAGGCTGCTCCCAGTATTTCACCTCAGACTGAAACTCCTTCAAAAGTTCAGGGAGCCACTGAGGAGCTTTAAAAAACAGCAGGTGATGAAACTTTATCAACTGGGCAGAACATTTAACACCCTCACCGATATTTTCACAGCGCTAAAAGGAAGAAACACATTTAAAATGAGCTTATAAAAAGCTTCAGTGTTCATTTCCTCATTACTTCAGTCCCCACCGAATATTTTTACTGCCTCAGTCAGAGCTGGACACTGACGAGGTCAGCCAATGTGACAGTCAGGAACCATTCATGCATTCTTTTGCATTACTTTCCTCCTTTTGTTGCCAATACTAAGAGAGGTCAGACATTTTTATTATTTGTCTCAGCTGAAGAAAAGAATTAAGTTGGAGGAATCTGTTTTGGTGGTGTGACACAAACTGTCTAAAAGTGTGTGGCGCACAGTGGCTTGGTGCATACCTGTTATCTAGAAGGAGCACAATCCCAGTGCAAATCAAAGTACCCAGATCAGGGATGGACAACTTCAGTGAGCAAGAGGGCCACAGTAATGTTATCCTCCTTGTCAGAGGTCCACACCACAAACTGCAAGATACTTATAATTTATCTTTAAATTTACCTCTTTAAACAAATGAAATGAAGCCTATGAAAATTAATTGTAGCAACATTTGTAATTTAAATGAAAATATAAGCAGTAAGACTTTCTAATGAGCTAAACATAGATTTCAAACCAAGTCAAACTACTTTTTCAGTCCAAAAAAGGCATTTTTTATTATTTATATTGTACTAACTTATTTGATTTAACCAAATACATGAATAAATGTAAATCAAAGATAAAAAATAAAAAATTTTCAGTAAGTTATTCTATTTCTCATAGTTTCATGGCAGATTTTTTAAAAAAATTTTCTTTTGTTTTCTTTCAGTTTTTATCGTCCTGCAGACCACAATGAGTGATGAAAACATTTTTAAAAAAGAAATTTTTACTCAACACTCCTGTTCACTAGCAAACATAGCCACATGTAAAACCATAACACCAACTGGACATGATGGTAATAATAGATATGAAAATAAATCTACTTTTGCATAGAAATTGCAAAAAAAAAAAAAAAACTGTCAATATAACGGACATATTTGAAAGGAAATATATGGCAGTTAACAGTGCATTTATGTGTTTTGGTGTGGACAGGGTTTTTTTTTTTAAATAAATAAATAAAGTAAAAAAGCACCTGTGTTGATGGGATTATTTTTGAAGAAAGGGAGTTAAACTTTGTAATACCCACCTTTGTGTTGACATAGCATGAAAATACAGGGGGATCAGGAGTTCACAGTATGTTTATCAACACATTTTTTCACATCAGTGATTGTCAACATTCAACAGCAGTCATAGAGAGTAGATACTGTATATGAAGATGAGTTAAGGCAAAATATGGGCTTTTAAATAGGCATCAGTCAAAGGTTAATGGTGCATTCACTTTACATTAAAAGTCAGAAATTCCTACATCCCAGTTGAAAAAAGGTCATCTGGAATGGACCTTAAAGGAGACATATTTTGCTCCTTTTCTGCAATCTCACATGGATCCTTGATGTTTTCATGAAACGTTAGTAATATGCTTTGGTCCAAAATCAACACGAATGAAGCACAGCTGCAGTCTTTACAAGCTCTGTTCAGAACGGCTGGTTTTGAGGGCGTCCCTTTCATATGCTAATGAGCCAGAACATAACAGTTTGCCTTGTAGTCAGATCTCTATTCATTTTAACAGTGGCCAACACAATAACATACAACGGGGGCTTAACAATACAATCCTGAACACACACAAACTGCAACTTCAAGCCAGTTACCAGAAACAGCGAAGCTCGTTTTCCCAAACATTACAGGTTATAGCACAACACGCTAGCTTGGCTTAGTCATCGCAGTGGGATACAGCCGTATCTTAGCTAACCTTCCGGGCTAACATTAGATGAAATGGAGGGGTAATGGGGTGGGTAAAGGACTGATTATATTCAGTAAACTGTTTAACTTCTCTTGACTAATGTAGGAATGTTCAAACTTTAAAGTTTAGCCTTCAGACTTTCAACAAGTAACGTGAACATTGATGAACATGTTGTACAGTTACCTCTGGTACACTTCCCTCTGCTGTTAGTATTAGCTTGTAGCAATGCGCAAAATAAAAAAATATATGACATTAAAATATTCACATTTCCATCAACAGGTTTGGCGATGTTTTGCCAGTCCTGTGTTGAACTGACCAAAATTGAAGAAGAAGTCGGATGTGAAGTGACTGGCACATACAGATTTTAGCTGACTGTAGCTGCTCATTCCCTTCAAAAATAAAATTAATCCAATGGGTCCTTTGGTCCTCCTAGGCTGGTAGCATATATGTGAAGATATATGTACATATTTACAGCCAACAACCGAGCAGTGATAGGTTTTGGGTGTAGACATGGTGTACGCCGATCTCTCGCTAAGATTGAGGACAACAATGACGGCACTTCGCACAGAAAATTCTCAAGCCGGGGAGTGGGGATACTCAGATAGAGGTAGGCTTATGCAAATGTAAATGCTTCTTACGTTACTGCATATCCACAGACTCAACAGCTCGCCAAATACCATGAATATACATTTATGCAGCCTGCTAAATACAGGTTTTGTTGTCTACTCTCACAAGTTGTGGGATGCATAAACAGGAAATAAAAGCAGTGCATCATTACCTGAAATAACAACTTGCTGTTGTTCTTCTACATTGAAATTAATAACATCCATAGTATTGTGCACCGTGTACATGTGGACATATTTGTGATGTTGACTTTTGTGTGAAATCGTCTTGTGGTGTGCTGTTTATGCCGCATATGAGCTAACAATGCTAACTGCAGCTGAAGCTCCACTGGGTTGGTGTTGATCTATTAAAAGTGCCACAAAATGTGATGACATCATTTAAGCTCCACTATATGACCTTTGAAAAATGTGTTTAAGTGCTGAAGTTACAGGAATAGTTCTTATTTTATAATGTGAGCTTTATCAATATGAAAGTACTTTCTGACTTCTGCTCACAGGTGAAACTGGAACACGCTTCAACTTGGATATGGTTCCCATTTAACCAGGCTAGTCCCATTGAGATCAAAGATCTCTTGGGGTTTCATTGCCAGTTCCCCAGTGGGACCCCCAACGTAAATGGAGGGTAGCATTAAGTCATCATTTCTTATTATAATTATCAGGTTTATAATTTCCTGCTTTTGAGAGCAACATCTTGAGGACTCTTTGGGGTAATTTCTTCTAGATTTGCACAATTTTCCGGTCCGAATCAAGTACTTTTATGAAGGCATAAAAGTGCCAGGCAGTACTTCTAGTTTATCTTATTTAAAGGTTTCATGTCCCAAGTGTGTTTGACTGTTTACATCATGTCTTTGGGGTCTATAAAGCACTGATTTGATTTAAGTTGAAAACAAAAAGAAGAAACATTTAATCTCTGTAGAGGATCAGGTTCACTCCTCTTTCCCTCCCCTTTGGAAACACTCAGATCTGAGGGGTGATATAATAATGAGCTCTGCACTGACTGGCTGCCCAAACGATGCTTAAAGGGAGGGGGAAGGAGAGGTTACAGCCTGTGGAGCAGGCTTTCAAAACAGTCATGGAGTCTGCCTGTGATGAACTTAAAACACATGTAGGTGGAGGTTGTGTAGCTATGACTTCATAAACCCCAGGAAGTAAAAAACAGAGCGTTTTAAGTGACATTTTCCTTTAAGAGAAGTAGAGCATTTCTCTGTGAACTGAGAGTTTAGTAAAAAGTCCAATTTTCTTTACCTACAAATCCCCTTCTAACAACATCAAATGGAAGAAAACTGATTTTGCAGGATATGGACCTTTAACTGCTTTTCTCCCTGACATACTTTCTCTGACCTTGTTCCATATTACTTACATCTTACCAATGACTTTGAGCGAAAGCAGCCTAACCCTTAGCATGACTTTAAGGAAAACTTTGGTAGCAATTAAACTTTCATGGCATTATTTTCACAGCCCTCTGCAAAGAAGCATACACAGTTTTTAGGAGGGGAACTTTTCCATACAGAGGCATGAGAAGAACATATATATCAGCGTGCTTAATTCTGACTGAGCCACCCTTCTTTTGGCTCACACCAAAATGCTGCTAATTGATGGCACAGGTTGACTCACCCAGTCGTTGGCTGCTCCACATTCAACTTGGCGCTTCCCTCTGCCCTCATTTGTCAGATGTGAGATGGATTCAGTCTGCTTGTTTTCTCCCTCTTAAAACTTAACTGCACTTTTTAATGAAAGCATAAAAATCTCAGAGCCAGTTTGGATCCTATATAAATGTCACTTAACTTGCCACAGACCGTTTATTTTACATTCATAGAAAATAGGGCGTACATTACATTACACTCTGAATTAGCTGGCTCTGAGTGAAGTTCATTACAATAAATCACGGGCTGGATTCACAGATAATAAAACTGAATGTTTCATGGCTGCATGAGTATTTCTGGGTGTACAGTGGAATGACATTAGTTAGTAATGCTGTCACATCAGTTTATCAACACGGAAAACACTCGGCCCTACATCATGCTCACACTTTATTACCCATCAAATCCAATTACTAAATATGTACACTACCTGCTGTCTGCTGATGAATTGTTCACCTACTTTTATAAATCCGATAAATATCTGAGATTAGCTCTTTATCCGACGAGCTTTAGGAAACATTCAATAAAATACTCCCAGACTGTCATGTGGAAAGATTTCATTTATCACTGAGCAGAGATGGAGGGAGATACATCTGTGACTCCCACTTTACAGATTATTAGTAATGTGATTTTGATTAAAACTTTCCATAATCCTAAGACTTTGATGACAACGCTCTGTTTCCTGTCCAGCTCTGTAAGTGGACACTTACTAACATGTGTTTCACATTACAACAGAGCATATTAAACTGAAACAGGATCCCTCTCCTTATGGTCGATCGACTGCGGTCTGAGGGAATCTCCTCAAATAAACAGGTTCATTCGGAGTTTCTTTCTTACTCACAGCAAAAATATTGTAACTTTTCCACTTTAGACTAGTAGTTATAAAGGTTTTTAACAAACTTAAAGGCAGAGTGGAGTCAACAGAGTGCCCTGGTCAAATGCTTTCAGCACTATGTAACAGCAAGCATTCAGCTTGATGGTGCTAGTTCAACAAGTGAAAAGGTAGCTTCTTCTCAGTTCTGTTAGGCACAACAACTTAGGCAAAGAGACAGAAGAGGACAATAATAAATTAAGCTGAAAGGATAAAGAGTGCGTGACCAAGAAAGTATCTGGACAATGAAAAACAGCAATTTGACCAGGTAGCTAATCTCCATCCCCAGTCCCATTGGCAGGTTGGTGTTAACAAATAAAACATAAACAAACATTAGTAATAGGAATAAAACCCACAGAGCATATTGAAAGACAATCAACATACATAACCCGTAGACAACCTAAACAACATTAGGTCCAAAATATAACAGGGAGCTGGGGGACCATGGGAGTTATACACGATGAAAGTGCTGGAGTGCTAATTAAAGTGTTAAAGTGCTAAAGTGCCAAATGCTAAAGTGTGGAGTGCTTGCTGCCTGGGAGCTCAGGTCATTGTTATATTGCACATTGCCCATTATTACACAGATATATAAAAATAATGATATAATATCAGGGCAGACCATATTCATAATAAAGAAAAATAGCCCCTGTGACATGTTTTGCAATATCTTATGGGTCTGTGCAAGCTCATTCAAAACTGAATCAATCTTGAAATAGTTACCCAAAAACAAAAGCAAAAATTAAGTGAAGGTGGATATGTGTTTTACCAATTTTAAAGAAAATTGGTAAAACTTCAAAATTTCAGTAACTCACATTAAAACTTGATAGATCACATTTTACAAAACTAGGGGCTCTTGCAAATCTTACAAAGAGAATCTTATTATATCCTCCATCTTCTAGTTTTGTTGACCACAACAGGTTTTGCTTTTAAGGTTTTAAGATTGTAAAATGAAAAAAAAAAAAAAAAAGATTGTAAAATGTTGAAGAGTGTGCAGCTTAGTGCAAGAATTACTTTTTCTATGAAGAGTAACTGGGGCAGCACGGTAGAGCAGCAGGTAGTGCATGTGCCTCACAGCAAGAAGGTTGCTGGTTCGATCTTTGGGCCAGTCAGGGCCTTTCTGTTTGGAGTTTGCATGACCTTCCTGTGCATGTGTGGGTTCTCTCCAGGCAGTCCAGCTTCCTCCCACAGACCAACTGGTCACTCCTAAAGTATGAGTGTCAGCATGAATGGTTGTCTGTCTCTCTATGTTGCCCTGCAATTGGCTGGCGACAAGTTCAGGGTGTACCCCGCCTCTCGCTCATCGACAGCTGGGAGAGGCTCCAGCCCCCCCATGACCCTTAAAGGGATAAGCGGTGTAGAAAATGAATGACAGAATGAATAAAGAGTAATTGGTAGTAATAACTTACGGTTGGACATATTCCCATTTTTTGCTTCTTACTTCTCATTAGATGATTTTATCTGAAAGCCTCTTTATAAAGTCTTTTCCTTGGATGCCTGTTTTTCTGATCCTTTAATCCTGAAGGCTTTCCTCTGAAGCCTGTTTTGCTGTAGAATTTTGTTACCACTTTTTTAGACTCCTAGCTTTTCTACCTTTCACCTGATGACTTTCTTTGAGGCTTTTTGTCTAATGACATTTTTTTCTGATAACTTCTCATTAGATGCCCTTTTCGCTGAAGGCTCTTTGTTTGCTGCCTCTTGCTGAGTCCATTTTTATACATTTTTTGAGGGAACTTATACAATGCCCCTTTTTCTGAGAACTTTTTCATCAAGTTTGACATGGGACAGAGGTTTTTGGGCTTTCTGCCTGTTCAAAAATCCACTTGCCAGTCCAGTTCTTGTGAACGCAATATCTCACAAACAGGACAAGAATTTTTTCAAACTTTGCACAAGTTTCACTTTCTCACTCTGACTCAGGTATAAGGTCATAGGTCAAAGATGAAGGCCATGGAGCCTGTTGTGCATCATTATTTTTGATTTTAGATCACAAATGTCTAGAGAGTTTTCAGTCAAACTTTGCATGATTGTTGGACCTGATTTAGGAATTGAGTCATCTGATTTTGGAGGACACAGGTCAAAGGTCAAGGTCACAGGGTCTCCCCACAAGTGAGGTCAAAGGTCAAAAATGCTTTCGTTCTATCAAAAAACCTACACATATCCACCTTCACTCCCAAAGATCTTTGGCTTCAGGGTCACCTTTAGCTTTAAAATGTAATTTTCTAAGGACACAGAAGCACAGAACAGCCAAATGTTAGTTCCTATTTACATTAATTTGGACATCGCCTTAAGTATGGTCATGGGAAAGTGAAGCTTCTTGTTAATTTGGTTTCTGCTGACATCATTTAGACTTCATTTGCTTTGGTTGTAATGCCACTTAAGAGAAGGATGTCACAACAAACAAACACATAAAGTGTATTTACAATTTTAAGACTGTCATTTTTGGAGTTTGAACAAACCATTTTCTCTAATAAAGCAGAAATGAATTTGATAAATACCATAATGTATATTATTTTAATTTAAATTAAGCTAAGTGTGATAGCGAGTTATATACTTTAACTTTTATCACCCAAAGCTGGTGAAACCCCTGGACACAAGGGATACAGTTATGAGAGGAAAGGTCATAAAATGGTCCTGCATGGGGGCTTTGGATTTTAGATGCTTTTGTGCAAATACCACTGACCACAATGTACAAACATTATTAACTGGAACATTTCATCCATTGGATCCAACACTTAATTTCAACACTTCAGGATATTCAGTTTCCTCTAATAGAGAATTAGGAGAGTGTTTTAAACTGCTGTTTTGATCATTTTCATTTTTATTTGTGTGTCTGTGCCAAGTTATTTTGCACAGTTTAGGTCCATTAATGATATGACGAGGGGAAAATGTTTTCACAGCAAATGTTCCTCCGTTCCTGTAAAATCACCGCAGGATAATGATTTCCTCTCATGGTCAGGGATGTGTTTCAAGGATTTCTTTATTTGCTGTCTTTGGATGGGTTTTGTTAATATTCACAGCTCCAATGAAACACATAAAAAGTGAAATTTATCTACAGCAAGTTGCCACAAGGACCTGAGGGAGACACAGTCAGACTGTGAAAGCAACAACCTTGAAGCAAATTATTATAATATCTGAGAGAAATAAAACATAAATCACATGTATGGTTATTGTTACAGACTGAAAAATATAGCTTCTGCTTCATTTTAGGACGATTTATTCTGAGTTCACACTTTTGAACTTGAATCTCAGTTAAGATTTTTGGCTCAGGTATGATTACTTTTGTTTGGCTTTTCATGTTGCTTTTTAAAATACGGTCTGTATCAGACTTGGGTTGGCCGAGGTCCTGAACTGATCCGCTACAGACAGGAAGAACAACAAAGCTGTCACAACCAGCATGGTGAAGCCTTTGCGTTCTTCGTCGGTCACCTCACTCAGGCTCCCTCGACTGATGACACAAACAGGAGTGCATGAACATTTTCTATTTTAACAGTGTGAGCGCACAGTGTATAAATGACATCTGTGTTAAGCTGTTTTAACACCAAACGCAAAAAACAAATATTTGCAATGTGCCTTCAAGTGCCAGCAGGGATTAACCACGTTGTGGAAGTGTGGTGTAAGTTTTGTAATTTTCATCTCTACAACACAACACATCTTTAAATCTGGGGAAAACTATAACAAAGTAGGGATATTTGTCAACTATAAGATTTTGGGTCTTTTGACTCTTGTAAAGAACAGCACCATGTATTTTTTTTATCATTACTTGAAACAACACAGTTCATCACTTTGAGTATTTTAACCTGCTAACAGTGGAGAACACTTTACCTTTCAAAACTGCAAGAATACATATTTACAGATATACAGGAATATTTGTGTATTTATAGGTGTTTTGATCAAAGAAACATTACATTTTTACCATAAAGCAGAGGGGAGTTATTAGCTCAGTATTGCTATTCACTGATAGAATCAGAATCACTGGCTGTCACTTTCAGGCACTACAATTCTGATTTAGTTAACACAAACATTTATGTCAGGATTAAGAGAAGTCTATTGCCTTCATTTGTGTAACTTACAGACATAAGGGAGCATCTGAAAGCATTAATCCACCATTTGTACTTCTACATGTTTTCTGTCTGGGCTCTGTAGAGGAATAATTCTGACTAGTGACTTCCTCAGTTAGTGCTTCCAATTGACAGCCTTTAATGAAAAAAAAAAATCACCAGGGTAAAATGCTTATTTGGTAACTAAGACATTAAACTTGCTCATGGTGTCCCCCCAGAGGAGCCGTTTATGAGATGAGTACGTGACATCACGTAAAGGTGACCAATAGCCTTGCTTCAGTGCCTGTACTCCAGCCAATTTCTCAGCACAGAGAACAAACATGTTTATTTTTTGTATGGCGAATAAGCTTACTAAATACAAATATATTATAGAATCTTGAAAACACCATACAATCTTTTTAGGAAAATGTATCTTCCCCTCCCCCAAAATCAAACAAAAACACCATATAATAAACTCATAATTTCTTAAAATATCCGTATTTTTGTGCAAACTTGTCGAGTGTGGTGTTCCTGTTACCATCACATCACTCATGCAGTGTGAGGTTGAACATGAAGAGCTATGGCTGCCCTGACACAACATGTCCGTTGTGTGTGGTGTGTATAATCAGGATTGCCGGTCGGTGTGGTTCCAGTTTCCTCGTCATGTATGATGAATTCAGACAGAGGCATGACTGCAGGAAGTCAGATGTGTTAGCTTTGTGAGCGTGCTCAGTGAAACCTGTACTCTTTTTGTTGACGATGATAAAGGGGGGCAGTGTTCTTATCAGTCGGCTCATTCAGGCCTGTGCTGGAGACAAAATCCACATACTCCCCTATTGTGCGATATGAAGAGGATTATTTTTGCTCCAGGCATCCCGTGTTATTCCAGAGGGCCTCCTGCTCGACTTTTTCACTGGGAGGAAGAAACATGGCAGGGCTCTGTTTTGAAGACCCTTCCAGAAATCTGTTCCAGGAGCAGAGCTCTGCTGCCGCACTGACAAACCACACTGACCTTCTCCAACCTGCTTACCCTGGACAGGAACCCACACAAATGTTGTGATTCAGACCTAATAATACTCTCATATAAACATGGAGAAGCAGGTCTGCGTCAGGGGTATGACAAAGTTTGGAAGGTTTCAAACACAATTGAGAGATTCATAAGTGAATCTGAAAAGTTTTCCTCTTGTGAAAACAAAAATCAGGGTCACACTACATTCTTCCAAACCCCAAAAACCAGCCGAAATCCCTAAAATAAGACGTTCGACCTTAAACTATTTTGTTTTTTATTTTACTTGCTGATTTAGCAGAAATATTTAGATTTTTACAAGTTGTGAGAAAATAATTAATTGAAGGATAAGCTTTAATTTCCACATTGCAATATTGAAACCCAAAAAGAAGGTTTGGAAGATTTAAAGGATTTTTTTTTTTTTTTCAAACTCTTCCTCTTCAGATATCAAAAAAGACTGACTGTCGTTCCAGCCCTACATAAAAATGAATAGTACATTTTCCTTGGTCAAAGGTCAGGGTCTTGAAATTTTAAGATCCTCCTTTTTGGTGATTACCCATCTGTGAAACTGGATTTCACAAAAAATACATCAAGGGATTTCTTTCAAACTTTACACAAACTTCCAACAAGACACAAGTATTAACACAGCAGAATTTGCAGGCCATGGGTCAATTCTTCGTGTGATTTCAAACTTCACACGAATTTCCTCTCTGACTCGATGATGAACTGATGAAATCTGGGGAAGTGCAGGGTCAGAAGCCAAGTGGCCCAGCTCTCTAATTTTACTCTCTGATGATGTGTACATCACAGAGACTTAAATTGCTGAGATAGATTTGCAATTGACCAAAACATTTTAGTGTTTTTAATATTTTTGAAAAACTGACATATTGTAATAAATTATTAATAATTTATTTTTTCATTCTGATATTAAAGCTTTGTCAAGCCCTGGCCTTACAGGAAATGGCAGGGTTTATTAAAGAGACACTAAATATCAAATCATTCAAATATGTGAGTACCTAACAATAAAAAGGTGCCTTTAACTCTGTCATAAACGTAAAGCTTACAGTAAACCTCTGTTAAAAATGTGCCAAGTTGTTGTGACTGATAAGATACAAAACAATATTAAGACTGTCTTTTACTTATGCAATAGAAGAATTTCAGATATCAACATAAAGTCTTGTTTTGGTATTTAAATCATTAACTGTGCCGAAATGAATGTGAACCCCACTAAGTTAATTTTGGATATGTCTTTATTTTCAAAAGCTAATTAGCTAATAGGCTAATTCCTGAGCTTCAGGAAGTCTGGTGTACAGTAGCCCTGTATTTCTTCCTCCTGTATGTAAAAGGAGATCTGGAACATTCCTCAGCTTCTTCAGTCACAGCTCTTCATTATAAGCCCTTGAAAGCGATACCCAGCCTCTCTACCATAAAATAGTGGTATTATTTTGCCATTAACATGAAGGTTATAACCACTCTAACACTGAAATCAGACACACTATCAAAGTCTTCTTGTGTTATGTGAAGAATGACATGTTAGACAATATCATGTGGAGTGAGCTTAAGGAAGCACAGAACAAGTCCTTTTAAGGTGTTATTGTGTTGTACTTTTTGTTAAAGATGTCTGATTGTGTTACTTAAATCTGTGTAATCATCCAATCCTACAGGGAATAATGACCATTATTATTAAAGATTACTTCAGTCTGGAAATATTTTAGATTTTTCCTTTGGTGTGTGTTATAGTTGGCTCTGTCGACACAAACCTTGGATTAAGTCTGCGAGATATTCAGACCTTAAAATACAGCACATATCTTAAAGGGAATTCTACAGATTTTCTGGTGACCAAAGATGTTTGGGCATTTCTTCCTCCATTTCCTCAGGATTAACACATTATTCAGTCATTGATACATGCATTCAACCAGCCAACATATTGGCCAAACAACCTACCAAATAAACCAAATACAAACCAAAAACCAGCCTGGGTCATTTGAACCGATGAACCAAACCACAATTAACCCAGGAACATACAAACAAACAAATAAATTAACCCACCAGTCAATGTTACGACAAACCAATTAATCAACATGCCAATTACCAACCAAGTCAGCAACCTACTAAATATGTACTTACCAACTTGCAAACAAACCAATCGACCAACCAACCAAACAGCCAACTAAACAACTTTACAACCAACAATCCAACAAAGTCACTGACTGATCAACTGACTTCCAACCTTCCTACGGACCACCTACCCAATAATATCACCAATGTACCAACCTTCCAACTTTTCACCAAACTATCTACCTACCTACTTAACAATCTACCTACCTACTAACCAACCAATCAGCTAATGACCCATCAACCAGCCAACCTGCTTACCTACATACCAACCTACCTATCAACTAACCAAACAACAAGCCAATCTACCAACTGACATACTGACTGACCCACCAACCAGCCAGCCAGCCTTCCTACCAACTCACTTTCCTATCAAATTGTCAGCCTATTAATAAACCAATCAACCAACTGACTAACAACCCACCAAACCTTTCTACCTACTTATTCACATACCTGCCCACAGATCAAGCTACCAACCAGTGAACTTACCCCCCAATAACCCAGCAACTAACCAACCTTTCAGCTTACTTACCTAAGGGTAACCCTCAGACCAACCTACTTATTCAAACCAACTGACAAACCAACCAACTAAATAACACCCCCTTACTTTTTTAGCCACCTACCAGTCTACTTACCTATCTATCTACCTACCTACCTACCTACCTGACTTACCAGCTCACAGACTAACCAACAAACCAACTAACTAACCAATGACCTCAAAATTTACCAACCTCTCTTCTTACCTACCTGCCTGCAGACCAACATACAGACCAACCAACCAACCTACTAATCAAACATCAAGCTAACCAACAACTGACTTACTGACTGACCCACCAACCAACCAACACTACAACCTTTCTGCCCTATTACCAACATATCAACAAATTAATTAAGCAACCAGCTACCCAACTATCCCACTCATGAAATAACTAACTTTCCACCTACCAACTAATACCAACCCACCAAAATATCAACCTACCAACTGACCAATCAACCATCTTACCTATCTACCAAAGTCTAACTTCCTATCTAATTACCAGCAAGTTAAAAAACAAAACAATTACAAATCTAACCAGCTTTGCAACCAATATATCAACCAACCCATCCTTCAACCTGACAACAACCAACCAATCTTACACTCAATCAACCTAACAACTGACTGTAGGACTACACAACCAACCAACCAACTTTTTTTATGAGAACCAGAAGTCATTCATATTTTGCATAAGTAGGGGTGTGGTCGGGCTGATAAACAGGTTGGTGTTGTAACTGTTTGTCAGGTGGCTTGACACCTGTCGCAGCTCCATCTCTGCTTGTTACCAGGTTGATCAAAAGTAAGGTCGGATCAGCATTTCCAATGAGATAACCACCAATCAGCTTTGAAAATGCTCCAAAGAACCAGTGGTTGATGTTCCTGAGGGTACATCAACACTTATAGAAGACAGGTTTGACCGGAAATTCACTGAGCTGCTGCTTTTACCCCCTTCAGTTCTTTAGCGCAAGGGGTTGTTGCTTGCTTGAAGACTCACACAGACGTGGACTGCTCAGTTATCACCATGTGAGGGATGGGATAAGCAAAGCAAACAGACAATATGACACTTCTGTGGGAACAATGGTTGAGCACTGCATCAGGAACTTCCCTCATCATACTTTCTTCGGACAAAGCAAAGCAGACTAGATGAGAGCATGCTTGTCATGGAGGATGGAGAGCACATGCAGAGGCAGCATGTGTCAGTGAGAGGAACATACAACAGACAGAATTCACTGTCAGAAAGTGCACAGGGAAAACATGGGTTGCCTGCGGCTAACCCAAAGGTGTACTTTTCAGTTATAAATGGCCGGATCAGAAATAGAGCTCAGCATGGCGTGCAGCTGTTACAAAGGTCTTATTCAGGTGTGATTGGGACAGAGTTCATGAAACACATACTGGGCCATCTGCAGGGGGATTTTTATAGCAATAACTTTACCGTATTACTCTTGAGTATTGAAACCATCTGATTCACTGACAAGGAAGTTTTTGCTTTGGAGATGTCTCAGATGAGCAAATGATCAGTGTTGGCTTATCTTTCATGAAGAATTCTTGATCAATAGATCAGAATAAATGCTTTCAGTCAGCATATATCTCTGGTTACCACTTTGCAGCTGTGAGAGGGACTGTGTGTCCAGAGTAGTTGAACTTAATAAGCTAATTGAATTGACAGCCAATAAGTAACAAGCACATGAGCATCAAATTAAACTGATATGCACCATTTCTTAGCTTTAAGAAAAAAGATAATCTTACAACTTGTCTGCTGTAGAGGTTCAGACATGTTTCTCCTCTTTAAGCAGCTGTGATAAAATCCCCCAAACTTTGGGGTTAGTCCAGACAGGCTGAAAAATTAGATGCTTTTTAGATCTTAGCTGATCAAAAAACATAGATGACCGGAACCATTCCAAAACCAACCAATCTTAGTCATTTTGATCCTCTAACCACACACCTGACAATACAATAGACCATGACACCATACACCTTTTCTGTGCAAAAAATATTTCTATTGAAGTGTTTCCACAATACAAGACTGCAGAGTGGATGAAACTGAAAATGCTGGTCTTGCATTTCTGTGTATACAACAAAATATGCATAGCCCCACACCACCTCTCCCTTAAACCGCATGTGCAAACCCCAACAACAGAAACAACGGCGGTATATAGTGTCTTGTTGGTGCTGCAAAAGCTACAGAGCTTGTTTTGGCTTTTACAGCAAAATCTTCTGCTCCTCTACGAACACTGTGAGTAGCGAGAGGACACGGAACAGCATACGCCAGTGTTAGCATTTCTCATAGTGTATGCACATGCTCCATGTCTTCTTCTCTGGTTTTGGTGTCTGTCTGGGGCAGCATTACAATGACATTTACCAGCCTGTCTTTTGTACAACACTGTTTTCAGTGTTTTCATGTGGACAAACTCATTTCTTGAAATGATGCAACGAAACATTTTCGTCTCCATGTAGACAGAGCCGTAGTTCATATGGATAGGGGCGAGCTAGAAATATAAAGCCTTTGTGGACCAGTAATATGAAAATGATCTAGGTAGTCAGCTGAGAGACGTTGGTAGGGTCGTTGACCTAGTATGGCCCTGGTGTTACTGCTGGGTGTTTCCTGGGTTGTTTGAAAATGTTTTAATTATTTCTTAACTGAAGAATATTTAGCAGTATATATTGAATATTGAAATTTAATTTAAAATTATTGAGATTTGTGTTAATATCTGCTTTTCATTTAATAGAGAAATGTGGTCTGGTAAAACTGCTGCTGAAGCTGTTAGCATCTATGCTAATCCCAGTACTTGCAGTCAGACTGCTGTTGTCCCACTTCTAGCTCCCACCTTGTCCTGCTTTAAAGGACTCTGATTAGGCCGTCCTGCTTTGGACCGCTCAATCATTGTAGACTGGAGCTTGGCAAGATGGATCTGCCTCATTAGAGGCATTGAATCAGGCTAATCCAGCTGCTGTGCAAGGTTATTATTGCTCAGTCCTAGGTTAGAGTATGCTACTAAGTAAAGTAGACTGACCACTAAACCAGCTACTGTCTTGAAACAAAAACATGATCAGTATCAGCAGATTTTTTTCAAGGATGATTGATCAGTATAGGCAGCAGAAAATCTGATCAGAATATCTATACTTTTGCGGTGATAAGGTGGAAAATGTGTCACTTTTAATAATACTTGCAGTGCAGTAGTTACAGTTTAATTATACATGAATCATAGACTGCATTGATAGTTTTCTTAACACAGACTGATGCCTGTAATCAGAGCTCCCTCAGCCTTTTCTTGGTTATCATAACAATAATGTCGAATGACGGTGAAATGGCCTGCGGAGAAGCAAAAGGGAGGAAGTGGTTTAGATCTATCAATAGCACGTAAGTCCCACATACAGTGTAAAACAACACTGAGCCACGTTAAAGTCTGATTAAAGTCTAATGAGGAGAACCATGCAAGAGTTCACAGCACACATTTATACATGGAGCTCCACAAGTGTTCATGCTCTGGTAGTTGCCTGATAAATGTGCTCTACACGCACGCTGAAGAAACATCAGCAAAGGTGATTATTTTCATGAAGGTAACTCATTTTAGATTACAGGAACACTTTGTTCCCCCTTAGCCTTATTTCCACATGTCACAGTTATTGTACAGACATATCGGGTTCTCTGAAGGTATCCCCATTTCCAGCTGCAGCTCCACCTTCCCTTCTTCCACGCAGACATGTTCTCACGTCAGTGGATGGCAAAGTAATTACCCTAAATCTGCTCTGTTTAAATACACTTGCTGCTGGTGGAAATGCTACAGAGAGGCTCATGTTGCTAGTTTGGCAGCAGTAGATGTGTTAGCAGGTCCAATAAAGACAGAGCTAACAGGAGCTGCTCCCTCAACAAGGAAAGGATAATAACGATTCTTCACTTTAATACTGGATACTGTGATGACTGAAAGTCGAGGTAAGTTTTAGAAGTAATACAATGATAAGGCCTTCTGTTTCTGAATATGGCTTGTACTGAAAAGTCAGGTTTTTTGATTGATGTAACTACAGTGTTTGCTTGAAAAAGGGAAAGTTCTTACATCTTGCCATTTGTTAATGCTCTATTTAGAGCTACAGCTTGACAGTTTAAAGCCTCTGTAAGGTACACAATTATCAGAAAGTTAAGTGCAGTGATGGTCCTAAAGGACGGTTAAGGTGGGTTTTGTGGTAGTCAGGTCACCATGACCTTGAAACTCAGAGATCTTATTGGTTAATCTTAAATCTGCCCTATCACCTTAAAGTGCACCTAAGAGTGTTAGGGACACAAGGGAACAAAACTGTTCAGAGCAGAAATGGGACACTTTTACATTCATCACTCAGTGCATCACTTCAGTTCTTGTTGAAGAGACGATCTTCAAAAACAACAAAACAAAGCCCAACAATGGCCATGCTAACCACTTTATGTTCAGCTCTGCTTCTTAACAGAACAAACTCGACAAAGCACAAGTTGTAAGTGGAGTGAAAATATCCTTTCTATTTAGAAATGCTTTCAGTGTTGTTTGTTATTTATTTAATAAAGACATATGGTCCATATCTGATGAAACTGCTCCTGAAGCTGTTAGCATCTATGCTAATCTCTGAAGTCACTTCCTGTTATTGTCTCACTCGTAGGTCCTACCTCTTCCTGCTTTAGAGGATGCTGATTCGGCTAATGTTAGTGGAACTGTTTGAGAGGTATACAAGTATTGGCATGCTTTGTAGTATCACATAGCCTGCTTGTGTGGTGTCCCATTGCAGCTTTGCTTGAACCAACTGCACATGCCCTTGCATGTGAATGGAAGAATGGAAGTGCATTTAAAGCGCTGTGTAGCTAAGCACCGATCTGATTAGCTTGAAAGACCAAATTACAACTCCACAAAAAATACAACTTCACAAGGTAATTGGATGATCCTGAGGTAACGGTAGGAGGAAAATGTCATCAACTGATGTTAATTCGCTGTCTGCTACAAAATTCTTCATAATAACCTGAAAACTATGAGTGCTTATCTTCCTGTTTCGGGCCTATCTGCCTGGCAGAGATTGACATGGGGTTTCCTACGGAAACACCCAGGGCACAGGATGTGGAAACCAACTGGAAACTACACAGGGGTTCTTGATATTGGGGATGAGCTTGGCAGTTGCTGTCATGATTTTTTAATAGCTATAGAATTAAACTGAGCACAGCATTAGTTCAGGCAGGAGTCAAGATTGTTGTCAATTGACAAGCAACTGATCCAAGGCTAGCCCACAACTACTAACAGCAAGCTAATTTGCCTCCTACCAGCTATTGTCTAAATGCACTCAGGCCACCTTTGTTAAGATGCCTCAGCCTGCCTACTCTTTGCAGCTCCCTCTGCAAGCCGCTTTGTAACCCTCCATAAGCCTCGCTTCTCCTTTATGGCATTTTCTGATTTATGCTGACATGATACTTAATCTGTTGGATGTTTGCTGCTTCACTCTGCCTCATGCTTTCATCATGTGCGCAAATAAGTCAGGAATGTACACTATTCCTGCTTAAGGCTTCCATGTCTGCATGTGGAAGGGCAGGAGATCCCCAAACAGAGCCATGCCGCTAAATTCAAATAACAGCAAATGAAGCTTAAATGAAGAAACTGCCATGGTGTGTTTTCTTGGCATAGTGGTCTTGATATACATGCTCTGCTTCACTTTCATGATTTCCTTGGTCCTGTCCCAGTTTTTTTGCAAAGAAAAAATCCTCAAGAACAGTTTTGTACCAAACTGGTCCTAAAGAACCAGAGTCTCTCTATTTGCTTACTGACATCATGTCAGAAATGCCTTTTCATAAGAAGAGGGGAAAGAGGAATTCAAGTCTGTGAAAATGAGTCTCTTGGTGATGGTTATTCCCAGTGCTCGTGATAGTTGAATGAGTTTGGGAAGATCTCCAGGTAACTGTGAGCAGCCAAAGACAGCAGGTCCAGCATCTATCTGGACAGGAACTTTTACAAGCCTTTGAACACTGGTGAAAGATTTTGGACCAGAATTCATCAAGTGGATTCTAGAGAGTGAGAGACACTGTGTCCTCTGACGTTTTGCATTTGTCACAAAGTGAAAACACAGAGGAGTAGAGTGATGACATCTGTCTGGATTTGGATGCTAAGGGACAGAGAGCTGTTTTTCTCTTTTTTCAGGTTTGATATGCTCCTAAAGATCTGCGAGCAAAGCAGACGCTTGCCTGATGTTTTTTGCGTCCTTTGTCCTTTCTGTTAATACATTTGTCTGACTCACGTGAACATGATATTTAGGAGACACTCTGGAGGAGTTTCTTCAGACCAGGCACAAATGTCCTCTCTGACTCAAACCTACTGGCATTTTGAGGCTTTGGTCAAAGGTCAAGATGATGGGACCATGTCTAACATGTTATATTAAAGATCCTCATAGGTATTTTCTTCAAACTTTACACAAATGATCACTCAGACTCTGTGATCAACTAATTTGTTTTTTGAGGCCAACAATCAAGTTTATTTGATTTCATGCTCACCTCCTTGTTGAAGGTTTTTTTTTCTTCAAACTTGGCACAAATGTCCACCTTCCATCAAGAATTAGGTGAATTTATTGGGATAACTGTCCTACAATTTGCTGAATAAACAATATACCTCTGTAACTTCTGTTTGGGCTGGCAGAGACCTGCTTTTGGGAAGGCTGAATGCAACCTTGGGGGTCAGTGTCTAACCCAAGTTTCCACAGTGTCCAACCGCCGTCCATAAGAGCTGCGCACTCCGTGGCAGATCATCCCCTGTCTCATCAATCAGTCTGCTTGCACAGCTTGTGCCTTGCTCTGACTGCAGTGCAGGCCATCAGCCCACTTCAGGGTCGCTGGAAATACTCAGCGAGTCTTTTTACAGCAGGAGCCACCTCAGCTCTGTATCAATACCTGCCAAGCAAATCAACCTAACACAGTAAAACAAGCACTCAGAGTTTCCATGACATTTTAAAATACAGAGGAATAGTGGGTAAACTGTTGAATTCCACTGCGAATTAAAGTCAGGCAGGAAATATAACCTGTTGTTTACGTGTTCCTCTTCCTGTTATTGTGTAAACCCACAATTAGTTCATGAAACTGTGGTTTTTTTGTGATCTCTATGATTTCTTGTTTCAAGCTTCCAGGCCTGCACGCTAACCTTGCAGTGCAGATGGGTCTGCCTGATTTTATGTATGTAATCAGGCAGATCCATCTTGCCAAGCTCCAATCTACAATGACTGCAAGCAGCCCAAAGCAGGACGGCCCAATCAGAGTCCATTAGAGCAGGGAGAGAAAGGAAGTCACTGCTCACACAGAGATTAACATAGTTTCTAACAGCTTCAGTAGGACATTTATCAAATCTGGACCACAGTTCTGTGTTTCATGAAAAAAAGATATCAACACTACAAACATCTCTATAGTAAGGATATTTTCAGACCACTTCCAGCATTTTTTGGTGAGAGGGTTACGAAGTGGCTTATGTTCTGTCTTTTACACCAGGGCAGCAGTGCCTGCCACCTACATTATCCGATCGGAGTGATTGTCCAATCAATATGCATTAAAAGGTTCTGCCCATTCAAACACTTTCTTTGGGGTCTTTCCCAGATGGACTAGTGAATTATATTGAAAGGTCCATCTGTTGGGTCAGGCTACCTGGGCTCCGCTCTGCACTGCTTAAATACACTCCCAGTGGGCGAGGAATCAAGAATGAGGTGATTTGATTGTTAAGGTCAAAGGTTGAAGTCACTTAGCCTTACTTCCATCCCTCATTTGTAAATGAAACATGTTATATATTCTTGTAAGGATGGTCCTTGTACTTGGCACAATGTCCACTTAAGCACAAGGATGGACCAGTAAAACTCTGGACTTTAGTGGTCAAAGTCTGATCAGCTTGTCCTTGTGCTTTTAAGATTTATCCAAGAAACATACACCACCACAAAAGGTTACATTTAAGTCGATAAGAAGCAGTTTCTGTTTTGAGTGAGTTACTCTTTGAGGATCATTGACACAAACATGGAAGAAGATATTTCATTAATTACTTTATTTTTTAATTCATATAGATTAAACTTCTTTTGATTTAGAGAAATGTTATCTTATTTAATCTCAAAAGTCTGACTTACAGTTAAGTGATGTACACACTTTTGACAAATTTAGGAATTTAAAGAAGTCTCTGATCAGATCAGACTTGATCTTGAACGTTAAACATACAAATTAAGAGTTATTAAACTGATTGCATTGTGAGTAAGTGATATACATTGAAAGAATTCTATAATAAACTCATTAGACCTTAAAGTATTTGGAGGAATAATAAGTCTGTATATACTGGTCTCTATGCTTCATTTCAGCTTTCTGCTCCAGTTGCTCCCAGCGCTGAGAGAAACCTCCATACCATTTCTATCAAAAATAAATAAGAATGTCTCTTTAATTAATCTGATTATGATTTGACAGCTTATCTCAGCAAAACTGTTCAGTTAAACGATCATGTTTCAGCTAATTGTGGCCCGTTTGGTGCGTTTACATGAACACATTTTTTCATCATGATCAAATCATAACAATTGAAGATTCCAGGTCAACTATTTACATTGGTAATCATCTAATATGGTCTGGTGTTTATACTTGCTGAAGCAGCTCAGCTGTGTGCACAATGTGATCAATTACTAAAGCACAGTTCAATAACTCATGCATGTGCACCAACCATGTAGTCATCCCTCTCTGGCACTTTTCTAATCAACAGAGGATGAAAATCTCTTGGCTTTTTATGAGGCTGCCAGTTCTTCATGTATCACCCTGAATCAAGCAAAGCCTCATGACAAAATACAAGTTTAGAAATATCAGCATATGCCATCAATACAAAAGACTGTTGCATCATATGGCAACTTGGAGGGAAGGATGTCTTCTGTGTCTTATATGTATAACATATTTCTTCATCACTTCTCTCCTACGTTTGTGTGCCTTTTTCCACGAATGTCTAAAGTTAGGGTCTAGGACACAAGTGAAGGGCACATAAGAGACACAAGGCTGAAACTTAAAGGATTTAGGTTGTAACTGGATAATAGGCAGCTGTATAATGAATTGAAAGGATTAGAAAAGAACATTTGTGTCAATTTGTTTTACTTCCTCCTTCACTAAATTTTTAAAAGGAGAGAAGTGGGAGAAAAGAAGAAAAAATGCAAGCGAGTCAATAAAAAGAGGCAGAATTAGGGCGGTTTCACCCTGAAAACTTTTCACTTGTGTGACAGCAGAATTGTGGGCCCTTTTCTGTTTCACTGTGCATGTTATCAAGTCAGCTTTCAGACTGGAAGCGTGATTTGCATGTCTCAGGTGTGTCTCCCATGGCAAAAATATCAAGAATAGGAGGCTCGCCAATTTTTTTCAAGGCCAAAAATGACAGGCAATGACAAATATAGAGTCATACTTGCCTTAAGCCTGCTGGTGCCTCTAAGACTTAAAGCTTCAGTTTGTCCTCTCTGTGGAGAAACTCACCTTGTTCGTCAGAGTGCTTTCATTCTGCAGGTTCTCCAGGTCAGTTATCCAATAAATCAGGTTTCTTTTGGGGAGATTTTCTGTGATTCCTCCTAACCTTTCACAAGAAACTCAATACTGGGGTGATGTATATGGAGAGATACAGCTGTGCAGCAGGGAGACTCGTGCCTGGTTTGAAGACTGTGTCGACACTTGCTAGCTGACATGCGCAGAAAATGCATGCGAATGAAAAGCATCCAGTGTGAAAGAAGCATTAGGGTAAGTACCCAGTTAAGGAATAAACTCAACCAAATCAAGTTGGGTTGTATGCATTACTTCAAAACACAGTAATATGTGCAAAAATGGACAGAGAAGCCTATTTTGTTTTGAGCTCCGCTTGGCTAGGTGTGAACTTTCTCCCTTTGATACCCATAAAGTTTTCATGAAGAGAGATTGAAGAGAAGATGGAAGAAAAGATTGTATAAAAGAGGAAAGCGTTCTCATACACAATTTAACTGGAAATGTATTTACTGTTTATTGCACAGTCTGAACAATCTCAGTTGACCAAAGTGCTGTAAAAACTCAAACAGAGAAAGGTAAAGGCCTTTGCACACCGAGGGCAATGCAAATAAGTGTCACAAAATTGCAAAAATGTTGGAAGCAATTTTTGACCCTCCTTTTACTTATATATTGTGTATGTTCTTCAAAAAAAGTCAAACGGACTCGACATCAAGTGGCCATGGCCCGGTGCTCATTTTGATAAAGAGAAACTAAATGGATAAATAATATTCTGTAACCTGACACACCAGAAGAACCATTAGAGAATGGACAAAACCTTTCAAAAGAATATCCAGTAGTTATTGGATAATCATCCTGTCAATCACATTTACTCCGATCAAATCAGATTATGCAGTAGGTGAGCGCTACAGCCGTGGTGAGAAGTACAAAACATGAGCAACTTTGTAGTTTGCCTGTCAGAAGTGAAGCAAATATATATCCTTTCTTTTGAGAAATACTTTCAGTTTTTTGTTTATTTATAATTTAATGCAGCGGTGCAATCCAGATCTGACAAAACATTAACTTAAGCTATTAGCCTCAATGCTAACCCCTGTATGAGCAGTCACTTCCTGCTCATGTCTCACTCGTACTTCCTGCTTCAAAAGTTTCTGATTGTGTGGCTTTGGGCCAAGCACAGTTGTTGCAAGTTGGGGCTTGGCGAGATGGATCTGTCTGATTAATGACATTCAATTAAGTGGATCCTGCTGCTGCGCAAGGTTAGATGACCAATAAAATAAAATGAAATCAGTGGATTAAACTGTCCTGTACTTCATCCATCCATCCATCATCTGTATTGCTTATTCCTTTCGGGGCCATGGGGGTCTGGAGCCTATCCTGGTCGAATTGGGCAAGAGGTGGGGTACAGCCTAAACTGGTCACCAGCCAATCACAGGCCCACATAGAGAGCCAAGAACCAATCACGCTCAAACTCATACCTAAGGGCAATTTGAAGTAACCTAATGAGCATGTTTTTGGCCTGTGAGAGGAAGACAGAGTCCATGGAAATAACCCATGCATGCACAGGCAGAACATACAAACTCTTCACAGAAAGGCCCTGACCTACGGGGCTCAAACCAGCAACGTTCTTGATGTGAGGCACGTGCACCACCTGCTGCATGACTGTGCCTCCCCAATTTCTATTTCGATAAAATTATTATGATTTATGTCCACATTAGCAGTTCAAAACAAACACAGTTCAGTGTGAGTCCTGTAGATCTTCTCAGAGGAGAGGATCTTGATTAAGTGAGACTTCAATAAAAAACACTTAACTGAGGATTTATTGAGGGCTGCGTGGAAGCACACTCGATTAAATATCTGCTGTTCAAAAGTGTAATATGACCCAGGGTTGCTCCCCCTTCCTGTAAACGTTCAGCTTTCACTGAAAATTTAAAGTTTTGGATGCAGCTTGAAGAGCGCATGGGGAGTTTGGAGCTCCTCGACCAATAAATACCAAAATATTTCCAGACTTCAAAGACGTGTAATGGGAGCGTATTGTGAAATCAGATGTGTGATTCAACTTTAATGTAGAGTTTGGGGGAAAGCCGACGCTTCTCCTGCTTTATGTCTTTAACAATTCCATCAGCAGGATCTGCATGTGTGTGTTCTGAAAGTTCAGGGTCCTGTGCAATGTGGAATAATCAGCAGAGCCAAATTTTTACCATCCTGATCAAACCTTTGTTAAACCTGCGCTGACGGTGAGCTGTCAGTAGCTCTGTGGACCAGAGGAGAGCTTCCATATCTGGTTTCACAGTGCGTCATCCATCTGCTGAGATCACTTATTTGTTTGTGACTGAATGGTGCTCTGCAGAGGGTGGGGGGAGCAGAGAGAAGGTGGTGTGTGGATTCCTGTGTAGGTGGGGGAAGCTGCCTAACAGCAACAGATGAGATAGATGAGATAGATGGAGAGGAGGGATGAGGGCGGGGCAGAGGAGGGGGGCACTTTTAAAGCACCAGAGGGCCTCAGCATTGATCTAGAGATGTCTCGCTCTAAGTCCACATATCCTTAGCTGGCTAATATTGACTTTGTCAGATTTATATCTGCGTCTTCTGATGTTTTGTGGCTTTAGCAATGTCAACTCTGACCCCCATTTCCCTCCTGGTCTTATTGGAGGCATATGTGGCCACATTATCAGGAGTTGAAGTCGCTCTGCCTAGGAAACAATGCAGCATCTCTTTCAGGTCAAAACTAATTTATTTAGCATATGGGAACACATGATTTCTTCAAAGATGACTCTCAGATGAGCTGACCTTTGTGTATTGTTCTGGATTACATCAGACTAGGGATGTTATGAAACCAACATTTTAAAGAGCCTATGTTTTGAGTTTTATATACCCTTAACTGTGATTTACCCCTTCCTCCATCTGATATGGTACTTTATGCACAGACGAAAAGCCCAGTACTTCTTCCTCCCCTCCTCTTTACAGTGCCAGTAGCTGCCTGAAACAACTCATTGCCCGACCCCCTAAAAAGACCTACCAGTGTGACCTCTTACCATTGTTGTTTCTGCAGTTTGAACTAATTTGCTCAGTCTGGAAAGAAGAGCCCAATGCATAGCATAAACAGTAGAATAGTTGCAGAGTCATTGACAATATGAACTAACCAATAACCACATAGTAGGCTGGTCAATCAGAGTGAACTGTGAATGTGGAGAAGGGAGCTCGCACTGAACATCTCACACCAAATTCTAAGTGAATGTGAGCATCAGATGTTGCTCCACATTACGCCTACTGTCCACATTGCATGTGCTAAAAATATAATTCTATGCCCTATTCTCTTGTACACCTAAAGAAATAGTTGTGAAGTGCTTTATAATGACGAGGGGTGGTCTCAAAGGATCACACACACCTCTCTGTGAGCCATACAAAATGTTTCCCTCAATGTTCAAAGTGAAAGTAAATTATTTCACTCACTAAAATAGATGAATGCTGTGCTATCTATCTCTGCTATGTGAAATGGATAAACAAACTGTGCTAAAGGGGAAAGTCAAAGAAAACCAAGGAAATATCTCCAGCAACTCATGGTCCCTCTTTTCTCACTCCTAGTCTGCATCAACGGCGGGAATATAGAGATGGGGTCACTGGGGCAAAACTTTGAGCCACATCATGCAGCAATGAGGCTTGCTCACAGGCAGTTAGGACACTCACATATGATTCAGTGTAGTTAGCTTGATTTTGCTGCCAACACTAGTTTGCGTCACATTAAATTAGGACTTAGTGTCAGACAGAGAGAGAATACAGGTGGATAAGAGTACATCACGATGCTACAAGTTTATGTTATACAATCTTAATCTGAACTAGAAACCACTGGGAGAGTGCAGTAAGTTGGGCCAACTTAAAAATGAAAATGAAACTGTAATCAATATCTGAAAATTTCAGGAACATCTGTCCAGTAGTTTTTGCATGATCTTGCTAGCAAACAAACAAACATACACCGGCAAAAACATAAACTCCTTGGCGTAGGTAACAACCAACCACAGACCAGCGCTGGCTGAAGATGACCACCACCTTGAGTATGAAACAGGACAAGTTGGTTCATCAATTTTCTGTCTTGCATCTCTTGAAAAATTGAGTCTTGCTTTTGCACGGATGTGAAGCAACTGACTCAAATCCTTTCTATTTTTATCTGAACCCATGGATCCTCATTTGCTAAACATTTACAAATTACACAGTGTTTTCCATGTTTGTTGTCTTTTTCTGAGAGAACAGACTTTTACACAATCAAGAATCTTAAACTGGAGCAGGAAGAGAAATGGCTCGATTGTTTGTTGGGGGAAGTATCACATTACAGGTGAACAAATACACACACGCACACACACACACTCCAGATGGTGAACAAAGGGAAACAACGGGGTCAAACAGCTCTGGACAAACTGAAGACATATGAAATAGTTTGAATGCATCACCATGTGAGGATGACTATTGTTAAAAAGTACTTTGTGATCCATAAACTGACACAACATTAGCTTTTGATGTCTAATGGACCAAGAAATTCTTTTTAACACACACTCAGAGTTCAGTTTGGTTCTCCTCTGTTCTGGAAATGTTTTCCTCCTGTCGTGTGTTCAGACTTTGGCCTGTTTGTGGAGGCTATCATGAAGTTACAGAACTACGACACTCAAGACAACACCTGAAGTCACCTGTTCCAGTCTGATGTCTGAAAACTCGGTTTTAACAAAATCTGAAAAATCCCTTCATAGATCATAAGAAAACAACGTGGGAAAAATACATTTTAATTCAGATTTTGTTTTTTCAGATTAACAACTGCCTTCATGTAGTGCTTCGTAAAACTTTGTCTCAGGTCTGTAAATTGGGAACTTTTGAGCAACAACTAGCTTTTCAATAATCTGATTTGATTTCAAAGATCAAAATTCAAAAGTCATTTTGCTCCATATCCATCCTCCAGTTATGAACAGGACATGTCAAAATGCTTTTGCCTTAATTTGGGTATTTATTTGGCTTCACTGGGATGCAGCAGGCGGAGAACATGCCTCACAGCAAAGAGGTCTCTGGTGTGATCCCCATGTTGGTCAGGTTCTTTCTGTGTGGAGTTTGCATGTTCTCACTGTGCCTGCATGGGTTATCTCTGGGCACTCCCGCTTCCTCCCACAGATCAACAAATCATGTTAATTAGTAACTCTAAATTACCCATGTCTAAGTCTGTCTGAGATGCTCTGTTATAGACCATGTTTATCACTCCATGTGGCCATGTGACTGTACCCCGCCTCTCGTCCAATGTCAACTGGGATAGGCTCCTGCCTCCTGTGGTCCAAAAAGGGATAAGCACTATAGATAATAGACGGATGGATGAATGGGTTCATATATGTATCTTTATGACTGCTGGGGTATGTTTACAATCACTAGTGTTGAACAACCTTCTAGTTTTCATATAGTAAGGGACCCTTATCCACCTTCATTCTCAGTATGTATCATGCCCCTTTAATATCCCCTTCCCACACATGAGCCCAGTCTGCTCTGATTGATTGACAGGTCTACTCTGTTGCAATTCTTCAGTTTCTCACTGCTCAGAGCTATGTTGTCAATGACTCATTCTCCCATCTCTGCTCTGCACTGGGCCTGCACATCCAAGCCAATGGGCTTGAACTGTCAACAAAACAATAGTCAAACATCTGTTCGCAAGAGCCTGGGAACGAGCCATTTCAGGCAGCTACTGGTGCGGTCGAGAGGGGCAGAGGGAGAAGTCCTGATAGTACTGACTTTTTATCTTGTGCACTGAAGTACTCCATCAACTGGATGACACTTTAAAAAAACTGAAAGCTCCTTGTTGGCTCCTTGGCTCTTTGGTATTAGAATGTTAAAGGTGCCAAATTTTGCTCCTTTTCTGCAGTTTAACATGGATCTGTGATGTCTTCAAGAAATGTTAGTAACATGTTTTGGTCCAAAAAGCCGATGAATAAAGCACAGGTACATTCTGTCCTTGTCACATAGCCCTTCTGATCAGAATGTCTGGTTTTGAGGGCGGTCGCCTTCATATGCTAATGAGCTTGAGCATAGCAGCGGCTAACACAGTAACATACGGAGACTTAACTATAGTCCTGCAGCGTATCTTGAGCGAATGTCAGTAATGCCCCATTGTAAGAGTGGCCAACCGCTGTTAAACACCACAAAGAAGAAAAAGAAGAAGTATCACAAGCGAAGTGGACCACACTGCCGCTCCAGCCACGTTCCGCTGCCGGACTGGAGCGCCGGCAGTGGAAGTGCTCTGATAGACTAGAGAGGGAGCGAAGTGCTCTGCAGTACGATTCGTGTCGCGTTCACTTTATGTGATATTTGGAGGTTACAGTCCTGAACACACACGGACTGCAAATTCATGCCAGTTACCAGATAACAACGAAGCTCATTTTCCCAAACACTACAGGCTAACGCACAACATGCTAAGCTCAGCTAAGTCACTGCAGTGGGACACAGCTGCAACTTAGCCTACCTTCCGGGCTAATGTTAGCAGAAACAGAAGGGTAATAAGGTGGGTAAAGGACTGATTACATTCAGCCAACTGTTCTACTTATCTTGACTTATGTAGGAATGTTCATACATTGAAGTTTACCCTCCAGACTTTCAACAATAATGTGACTTTGACGAACATGTGCAGTTACCTCTGTTTCACTTCCCCCTACTGTTAGCATTAGCTTGTAACAATGAGCAAAATAAATAATACACAGCATTAAAATACTCACATTTCCATCATCAGGTTTGGCGATGAATTGTTGGTACTGAACCCGATTCAGAAAAAGTCTAGTTGTCAGTCCTGTGTTGAACTGACTGGAGTTGAAGAAGCAGTCAGACATGAAGTGATTGACACACATGTACAGGTTTCAGCCGACTGTAGCTGCTCATTCCCTTTAAAAACAAAATTAATCCACTGGGCCCTTTGGTCCTCTGAGGCTGGTAGCCTATATGTGAAGATACAGTATATGTGGCTGTGTACAGCCAACAACTGAGCAGTGAAGGGTTGTGGGTCTAGACATGGTGTACGCCGATCTCTTCCTAAGAAAGTAACAATATGGTCGCACTTCAGACAGAAACTTCTCAAACAGGGAGGAGGGGATAGTCAGGTAGAGGCAGGCTTATGCAAATAAAATGCTTGTTACGTAACAGTATATTCATGGACTCAACAGCTTGCCAAATACCATGAATTTACATTTATGCAGCCTGCTAAATACAGGTTTTGTTGTCTACGCTCACAAGTTGTGGGCTGGGAGGAAGAACAAATACCCAAATATGTGTTCAACAACCTCCAAAAAGTGATTTTTGCATAATATGTCCCTTTTATTTTGAGATTGGGTTGTTTTTATTTTGAAACTGAAGTTTGATGTGGGTTGTTTTTGTTCTTAAATTTGTTAATATATCTGTCTTAAATTTGCTATGTTATTGCATGTTACTGTTCCACCCCTCATCCCCTTGCCAATATGGGGAGTGCAACAGTGTCATCAGAGGATTACGTCCAGTCTAACACATTGTTAACTTGCTTAGCACACAGCTGATGCAGAAAGCCTCTCTCCCCTCACAGAAGGCAGCTCTCTACATCCAGTGAACAGCAGCTGAATGGTTAGTGCCTTACTTACTCAGTGACACAGAGAAGAGGACACTGCTACTCCTCTGAATGTCTCATTTCAGTTTTCACTAGCAAGGACCACATCATCAATAAGATAAATTTGACAATTATTCATTAGCAATGTTTGAATCTGAACTTGAATTTTGAAATGAATAACATGTAGCCGATAATGGTTTTGCATAACTTCTTGGGGGATTCGCCATAGCTTCAGGGCACAACAAATCCCCTGTTAAGCCCTAAGGATAAGAGAAAAGAAGAAATAGAAAAACAGATGGGAGGAAGGGGTACGTCATGTGAACAACACAAAGGAAGTAAATGGTCAGGTTTCAATTTACAGGAATGTTGGAAGAGGCATGATAAATTTGTGTTATTTTAAAATCTCATTCACATCCATGGCACTGGGACTGACCAGTATCTACAATATTTTCAATTAAAATCTGTTCTCAATTCCAAAATCAATATAACTAACAACAATCTACTACCTCCAGTACGAACAGAAGAATTATTTGAGATTAAAACCACAGGAAAACTACTATCCAAACTATACAGACTGTTATTAAACCAAGACACATCCATATCACTTCCCACACAAAAATGGGAAAATGACCTACTGGTCAGTCCCAATGCCGATTACTGTTCACAAATCTGCCAGAACACTTTTACAATGACAAAAAACACCAATATACAACTAATACAGTAAAAAGTCATCCATAGAACTCACTTCACCACACATAAAATGCATAATATGGGACCCATAGACACAGACATTTGCTCATCATGTACACGAAACACTTTAGATAATTACTATCATGCCATGTGGCTCTGCCCCCCAGTTCAAACCTTTTTGGAGGGGGTCATTGAAAAGACATCAAATCTCCTGGGGTGCAGCCTTCCATTGTCCCCCTCACTCTGCTTACTTGGAGACCTCACAGTAATCAACCCAGCACCCAACAATACAAGACCAATACTCATAGAAACAAGACACAAATTCAATACATCTCACTGGCTAAATATCCTTACAGAATATATATCAATGGAAAAGCTCACAGCGGCTCTCCAAGACCAAACTCATTATTTTGAAGCAACCTGGACCCCTCCTCTTCTCAGAGCCCTACATTTAATGTCTTAAAAACTTAATGTTTTTGCCATTATCTCTTTCTTCCTTGTATTTGCTTACCAGTTAGTTATTGTTGTTGTTCTTTTTTCTCTATCGGTTTGTTTGTTTAGTTGTTTGTTTTGTCTTTTTCTTTCTATTTTTTTTCTTTCTAGTTTAAATTATTATTATTTTCCTTTCATGTTGATTTATCTATCCTCATTATTCTACTTAAGGTTGTGCCCTGAAATGACATACATTTTACACACACTTAAACAACAGTATTCTTTGTCATATGAAGACATGTGACTGATACCCCCCTACTCCCATTTAATTTGTTTTGTTAACTGTCCTGTTTGCCTTTATTACTATCACTACCTTGTTTTTTTTTCCTTTTTCTCTTTTTTGTTTTGCGTCTTTTATGGTTTGTAAATTCATTTTGTTTCTGTCTCTGGTATTTGTCTTGTTATCTTTCATTCATTCATTTTCTATACCAACTATCCCTTTCAGGGTTGCGGGGGGCTGAAGCCTATCCCAGCTGTCATTGGGCGAGAGGTGGGGTACACCCTGAACCGGTCGCCAGTTGATTGCAGGGCAACATATAGAGACGGTCACACTGATACCTAAGGGCATTAGAGTGACCAGTTAACCTAATGAGCATGTTTTTGGTCTGTGGGAGGAAGCCAGGGTGCCCAGAGAAGTCATGCATGCGCTGGAATTGAACCGGCGATTTTCTTACTGTGAGGCACAAGCACTACCTGCTGCGCCACCGTGCCGCCCATCTTGTTATCTTATGTATTCTCAAATTTCTTGTTATTTCTTTTGTATTGTTCCTGTTGTACTTTGACCCTTTGTATGTCTTGTTAAATGTTTGCAAATAAAATTAAAAAAAAGGAAGAGGCGTGGTTGAGGTGTGATCCTGCTCCCAAAACTTTGTTATAAAAGCACCGCTAAAAAAGTCACAGACAGCTAAATGGACCAGCCAAGATCTGCTGTTCAAGCACTTTAATTTTTTATCACTCACTTTTCCTGTTCTTGTATGTTTTTTAACCATGGTCAGTTGTCTTTTTCTGTGGTTAAACTGATACTGCTAACTGAAATAATCCTCTTATTTTCTTTTGATTAGATTCAGGTAAATCCCAAACACAAAGGTCAGTAATTTAAGCTCAAGGTAATGTACATTACAAACAAACAGCATATAACAAAGACCAGTTTGTTGAGAAAATATCCTATTTGAAATCTTTTTGTTTTATTTGTGAAAAAAACTGGGACCTTTAAGAGGTTTAAATGGGGATTTTAGTAAGTCATTTGCATATATGCTTCTACATATTTCCTAATGAATCCTGTATTTAAGAGGAGAGGCACTTTGAAGCTGTCTCCTACTTCAAAGTTATGGATTCACACCACATTGGTACAGCAGTGCACTTATTCAAATTATAAACTTAAAGTAAATATTGCATATAATATAACATTGTTTTAAAGGGCCCATATTATGCAAAATCCACTTTTTTAAGTCTTTTGAACACAATTTTGGGTCTTTGGCCTTCCTCCCAGCCCACAAAATGTTATCTTTTATAACAAAACCTGTATTTAGTAGGCTGCATGAATGTAAAATCATGTCCTTAGAGTGAGCTGTTGAGTCTGTGGATATACTGTTACGTAACAGTATATTTTATTTGCATTAACTAATCCGATTGGTCCACCTGAGTATCTCCACTCCCACCCTGCTGCACAGATGCCTCTGTGAAGAGCAGCCATGTTGTTTTCATTCTTAGTGAGAGATCTAGACTTTTCCTGAATCCAGGCTCAGTACCAACTGTCTGCCACCAAACCTCGGACCATGGAAATGTGAGTATTTTAATGCTGTGTGATATTTATTTAGCTTATTGCTACGAGCTTATGCTAACAGCAGAGGGAAGTGGACCAGATGTAAGAGCTCAAGATTTCCGTCCGCGTTAAAGTTACTCTGAAAGCCTGCAGTGTAAACTTAGATGTATGGATATTCCTGCATTAGTCAAGAGGAGTTTAACAGTTGGAGGAATATAATTATTCCTGAAAACACCCCCTCCTCTCCTCCTCCCTCAGTGTTAGCTTTAGGAGGCTAAGTTTAGCCTGCGGTTAGCCTGTTGTTTTAGCCTGTTGTTTTAGCCTGTAGTGTTTGGAGGAAACGATCTTCTCTGTTTTCTATCCAGCAGGACTTTACAGTCGTGTTTGTTCAGGACTGTAATGTGAAGTCCCTGTTGTGTGTTACTGTGCTGGCCGCTGTTAAATGTATAGAGATCTGAGTACGAGGCAAACTGCTCTGCACTCACTGAAGCATGTAATCAGTAAATTATCTCCGATGGTCTCAAAACTCATTTTTGTGTCAAAACTGTGGACGAGGGAAATGATCAGTGAAGGCTGTGTTTCTGTGCATTTTGCAGCAGGTCATGTAAACGTTAATACTAACAACAGGGGCAACAATATAACATGTAACGCTAACGTTAGCTCAGATCAGTGTATCTGCAGATGTGATCGGCGTCACCGGCGATTGTGTCCACAGTGTCGTTTTCACCAAATTAATTTAATCTGATTTTTGTAAGTTTAAAGACTCAGAAATGCCCCCAGGATGCTGTCATACGAGCTGTGTGACTGTGTGGAGTTTCGCTGTGAGGAAAAGTTACAGCCACATAACACTACAGCACGTTAGTATGTTAGGAGGAACTGAGGCAGTCAAATAAGATCTGAGAGATGATTATCCTCCTGATTTATTTACTAAAAGCATATAGGCATAGACATTTGGTTATGTATCACTTAAAGAGACATTTGTAAGTGAAAACACACAAACCCCTGAAAGCCTGTTGTATCATATTTGATATACTTTATGATACCTCTGTCTGATCAATATGATCAACAAATATCTAAAAAAAACATATGATTACAAGCAGATAAATGATAAATAGAAAAGTACTCAAGTGAATTATCAGTTACAGAAACACCTAATGTATCTAATGAGATTCAAAAACTATATGTTACATTTCATGGATTTTTTTAAAATTTATTTTAGTACAAAGTGAAACAAACATTTAAGCTCCACAAAATAATAAAATTTTATGGCTATAATTTGTCTTTTCTTGTTTTAAAAGGTTAAACATTTTTCTGTCTTGTGTCTATGCTGGTCGACCTCAGGCAACATCTTCTGATGGTGAATCCTGTTTAAAGTCAGCTTCCCAAAATCCAAGATGAGAGACTGCACAGCAAAGCCAGTGAAAGCAGAGCCAACTTTCTGTAAGTTGCACAAGCCTTTATTAAAAATCCACAAATTTAAAAACATTGGCAAATAGGCATAACATGAAAAGGAAAACATAAAGAAAACTTCAATAAAAATGCTTTTAACATGACATTGAGAATAAATAATAAATAAGGAAATTTCATAAATAAAAGACGATGAAAAAAAGTGTACAATACTGCAGTGAGGTATTTTGATTTTAGTGCAATTTCTTTTTGTAATCAAACATTTTTGCTTCTTGCATTTCAGATTATGTTAGATGCACCGTTGGACCTTGTTTTTGAGAAGGTTTTCCAGGACCCTACCTCATACCTGAAGGAGCTGCAGAAAATACCAGACCCAGAAGACCTCTCTGCTCAATATGACAGACCTGGCAAGATGGATGTGATAGCCAGCTACGAGTCAAGGTTCAACCAAGGAGAGCTCTGAACCCCTCATACTGGTCTTCTGCATCAGGAAACTCCGCTGTTATCCACAGCACCACGCAGGCAGGCAGCACCACCCTGATTCTTCAGCCCAGAAGCTCCAACACCAGCTCACAGAGGGTCTGAAGGCCAGGTATCTGCAACGGCTGGACGTGATGTGCAAATTTTGTCAGAACTGAAGGGTTACTTTCATTAGTATTTTTCTGTATATATTTTTTTCTTATATATTTGTTATTATGGTTTTACAGTTTCTGTTTAAAAATTCCTTTTCTTTTTTTCATTTCTTTTGTACCTCATTTACTAATGAGGTGGCGGTGGCGCAGCTGGATAGTGCGCTTGGTCAGTGATCGGGAGGTTGCAGGTTCAAGCCCAGCTCCAGGCGGCACATGGCGATGTGTCCTTGGGCAAGACACTTAACCCCAAGTTGCTCCCACTGCTGCGTCAGTGGTGTGTAAATGGGCATGAAAGGGTGTGAAAGTGTTAGCTGTATGTTGTGTATACTGATGGATAGCTAACATAGAAACTCCGAACCATCAGTGAGTGAATGTGAGAGCGAATGGGTGTGAATGGGTAAGTGTGACCTGTGGTGTAAAGCAGCTTTGAGTAGTCAAAAGACTAGAAAGTCGCTATATACGCTTAAGTCCATTTCACCATTTAAAAAAATGTCTGCAGTACCACCTGGTACATTTGATGTTTTTATATGTAAAAATATTTTTCACAATAAAAAGATTACATGAACTGTTTTGTGTGTTTTCAGTGTTCCTTATGTTACATGTTATGTTAATAAGTAAAGAACAAAAAAGATAAACTGTAAAAATGTAAGATGAAGGAAACAGTGATGTACTTTTAATCTGTACTATTTTGTGTAACAGTAATGGGAGCGTTTATGTCAAAATACTTATGCATTATTCCTCTTAGATGTAAAGGCCCATAGTCATATCTATAAATATTGAGTACATTTTCCACTGAAAAACACATTAAAGTATAGAGGTCCGAGTCCAGGATGGTGGGTCTGGGAGTTCCTGTAGTCTTCCTCTGACCTAGTTAATTAAAAAGGGTAAGTAAGTGACATCATAGTACAAAAAGGTAATGTACAAAATTATTATTTTGCACTCAGTTTTCACAATACCTTTGGTTTCTCCATGCAAAAGACATCTTCAGGCTCTAGGTGTTTTTGCACAGTTGCCACAGGAGCACCTCTGTAGGAGAAGAGTAAAAACAGGATGTTCAGTTGAATTTTTATATAAAGGAAATGTACTAGTTAAACAATCATGATGTCTTGTTTTTGTTTAAGACAATATAATGCTAATATACACAGGGCTGTGTAATAATAAACAATATTGCAAGTAAAGAGGTGTTTAAGACAGCTACTGTGTGGCATACATAAAAGATACGGTTCACAGAAAATTGCTTAGAATTACAGGTTATGGCAAACATTTGCTCAGAGGCAGCATGTTACTGCCATGCACTATATGGCTCTATTAAATGATGTATTCTGATGGGTCAGTCACATAACTAATGTTATTTCTGTAAAACACTGTGGCCCTGAAGAACCCAGACATTATTTACATTTCACAACAACAAAGAAGTCCCCTTCCCTCTGTCTTATTTCACTATCAGTAGCAACGGCTCGTTCAGTGTTACATATCAATAAAAGTTAATTCCGCCTCACGTCGGGGTTTATATGTCTCTGTAGTAACCTGCACACTCTACAGTATCCCTTACTAAACGCTATTTAACGCCAGTCTAAATTTTGGTTAGCACGGCATGAACACAAACTACACAGTCAAGGAGCTAATAACAACAACACACGGAGGGGGAGGGGGGAGCAAGAACGGCAGAACAACATTAATTCGTCTACATATTAGCATTGAAGTAACAAACTTTACACACAGACCTCCTGGTTTAACCTTGGCTCTCGACTTTCTTCTGGTGCCTCTTCATATTGGGGGTCTGGCTCGGGCTCAAACACGAACGGCTGCACCACAGTTTGTTGTCCTGCAGCCATTTTCTCTCAGGGCCCAGTCGTCATGGTTACGCGACGCCGACTTCCCCCTCGGCAGACCATGCAGAAGAGCTGGGCGGTATCAGCATTGGCTCATTAACATATTAAGGTCCCCGCCCACTAAATCAGACCGTTCTGAACAGAGGGGCTATGTGGGCCTGGATACAATGCTGCTGTGCTTTATTTATTGGCTTTTTGGACCAAAGCATGTTACTAACGATGCATCAAGACATCAAGGATCCATGTTAAACTGCAGAAAAGGAGCATAATATGGGACCTTTAATTTAATTTTGAGACAAAGAAACTGGAGAACTGCTTCATGTTGTCTGCATGAATTGAACTCAAAGTGTACACAGAAAATTGAACATGCAGTTAAAACTGCAATTTATCACAGTTCACTGACAAAATTGATTGTTTGACTGGCATTCAATAACGGTACAGTTAGACAGCCCTAAGTTCTAGAACTTTTTAAAAAAGATCTCCTGTCTATTATTAGAAATTCTCATTCAAACCCTCCACACACCGTGATAATCCTGTAACATCATCCTGCTGTTGTGTGCGTGTAAAGACATCTGTTTGCTGCACTCTCTGACCTGTCTGCCTGCAGCCATGGACGCTGTTTCTGCTGTAAGAGCAACAATAGACAACATGTCACCATAATCCCTACGACAATACTGCTAAGAATAGAAGCCAAGTGGATACTGGAGAAGAGGATGGACAACAGTAGGAGGAGGAGGAGGGTGAGAGCACTCTAAATGGAGACAAAGGGTTTTTTTTAAGCCTCAACAAGCTCCTCACTTCCCGTTCTCTAACTTTTGCTGCTCACCTTAATGGCTCTTACAGATCTGTAGCCTGCAGACATGAAGAGATCTGATGACCGTACAGCGGTCTGTTCTCTCTGTTAGCACGTTTTCAGTCTTTGGCACTTGCTGGTCTTGAGTTGTACGTAAATGAGTCAGCTCTTTGAGACGGGTCCTTTCAAGTGAACAAGTGGAGCCAGATCCAGATTTGAAGTCAATTTTTTAAATTTTGTAATGGAGTGACCCTGTAAAATATTTGTTTAGAGTAATTAAAAAACACCTAGTTGGTTGTTTGTTTGGTGGTTGCTAAGGGCCTTTCCAGTTATTGGTTAGTTGGTACTTGGTTGGTTAATCCATTGGTAGGTTGGTTGGTAAATTGGCTGGTTTGGTTTGGTTAATGGTTGTGGGTTGGTTAAGTTGGTGGTTGATCTGTTCCTTTCTGTCTTTTTGGTTGGCTTTGGGTTTGTTTTCAAGTTGATGGTTGGTTTCTTGCTATATTGTTTGGTTGGATAGAGTACTTGGGTTTATGGTGTGGATTGGGTGGTTTGTTGGTGGTTGAATGGTTGCTTGGTGTGTTTGGTTAAGTTGGTGGTTGCTCGGTTCCTTTCCAGTTGGTTGGTTTGTCAAATTGGTGGTCGGCTAGTCCTTTGCTAGTTGGTTGTTTTAGTTGAGTTAATGTTTGATTGGTAAGTTGTCGACTGTCATATGACTGGTTGGTTGGATGGTTAGTTGAGGTGATGGTTGGACTGCTCCTTGACATTGATTGGTTGTTTGTTTGGTTACATGATCGGTTTGCTATGGGCTTGGTTGCTATTTAGTAAGATCACTGGCAAAGTGGTTGGTTCAGTTAGTTGGTTGAGTTGATGGTTGGTTGGTTCTTTGTTAATTGTCAGTTGGTTTGTTGGTTGATTGAGTTTGGGGTTGGTTGGTCTCCTGTGAATTAGTTAGGTTGGTTGGTAGGTTGATTAGTTCAGCTGATGGTTGGACAATTCCTTACCAATGGTTAATTCGTCATTGTTGGTGGGTTACATGGTTGGTTTGTAAAGAGCTTGGCTGTTACTTGATAAAGATCCCTGGTGGGGTGGTCAGAAGGTTGGTTAGATGATAATTTGAGATGTAGATTGGTAAGTTTGGAGGTCATTACCTGAATTTGTGGTTGGACGGTTCTTTGCAAGGGATTGGTTAGCTGTTAGATGGTAGGACAGTCAAAAGCTAGGTTGTTTAGTTAGATGGTTGGTTTGTGGATTGGTCATTTTGTGCTGAGATGATTCCTTGTAAGTTTCTGGTTGGTTAGTTGGTTGCTAGAGAGGTTGGTAGGTAGACAGGTTGGTTGGTTGGTTGGTTAGATAGTTCGAAAACTTGCAAAAAGCCTTGTTGTTGTTAGGGTGCATGGTTGCTGAAGAGGCTGGTTGATTAGAGTCGGTTAGATGGTTAGTAGAGTGGTTGGTAAATTTCTCGGTGGTTTCTGCTCTTTTTGTGACTCTATAGTTGTGCTGTAGTCACTGAGTCTGTACCTTGTCAGGACTTTTCTTTAATATGAAACTTTTGCAGTACTCAGATAATCAGCCAATTTGTGTTCCCTGTCAAGGTTTCTAGAATTTTCTTATTCTTGGTCAACAATTTCATTTTATCTTAGTGTTTTAGGTGTTTCTAATGGGGGGAGTGTTGTGGTTCAAAGCCTGATTTGGTTTTATAACCCTGTGGATCATTTCACTGGTTTATGTGATTTGAGGGCAGCATTTGGACCAGCAGATTGAGGGGACTTTTCTGTGGCGTAAGCTCTCAGGACCTTAGGGTGACATGATGGTAGGACTGCTAGTTGGTAAAGTTTAGGGGCCCTTTTTAATTTTGTTGACAGCAACTTGATCCTATAGTGTATGGTATGTTTAGAGATAAATTTCTGATTTTTGATCTTGAGGACTTCAGTGAGGAGCCATTAGAGGGCTGTAAGTACTAAGCCAGACGAAATGATCTGATCACCAGAATGAGTCTGATTTCTCATCACTTTTCCTTTTGGTTGTTAGCGCTGTAGCCTGCCAGCTGCTGGTGATGGAGCTGAAGTCTCCTGCATTTAAGCAAACACAAAGAACCTTTAGGGCTCACTGAAACAACTGATCCACACTCCGTGGCTGCGGACCCAGTTGATTGTAGGGTCAAAAATTATTTCTGACCCCTCAGGACCGTCGACAAATGAGTCCCCAGACATGAGGGGCAGCAGTCATATCCGATGTGCAGCTCTGTCCATGTGAGACACATGTGCTACAACTTAAGTCTGAGGAATAAATCATCCTGTATGAGGGGAATAAGGAGGATTTCACATTAACCCCTGAATGCCTTGTATTCACATGGGATCCCCCTCTGGCTATGGGGATAAATAACATCCAGGGAGCCCTATAAACTCTTACACAGCCGGGGATTTATTCCTTGTGCTGAATGGTAACCAGATCAGCCATTTTCTAAGTGTGTGAATGTCAAATGACGTCAGTGCAGAGGGACAACAATGCAAACCACGAGAGCCTGCGGTGTAACACCATGCTACCTGCCACATCCTTCACGGGGGGGGACTCCCTTCTGCACCTAGAGGAAATAAATCGAAGAGGGTGGCAGCTCAGAGGTGTCAAAACTTGAAAAAATAAGAAAAATGATGAAGGAAAGGGAGTGAGCAACGTGGACGGGTCAGAATTCACCCATAGGTGCAATGTGGGAAAGCTCTGAGCCTCCCTTTCCTGGTGCCCATGCAGGATGTGTTTGGAGCATGATGATATATGTGACCCTCTGCTTTTTATACTGAGCCGTATATATGCTGCAGCGTGGAGGCAGGGGGGCATGTGAAGGAGCTCCGCATGCCTCTCTCTAATGCTTTTCCATCTGCTGCTGCTGTAACTTTAACTGTGTCCCATCAACCACAGTGCTCAGCAGCCCGTCACTACAGAGGAATGACCTTTAAGAGCTGTCACCGTGAGCACACAGAGCTCAGTGTATGACTGGAACAATCATCTCAGCGTCTGTCTGTCAATCTGTGAGACCACTACAAAGACACAGTGTGAGTAAAACTGTCTAAAGTGCTTGGAGACGGATGGATAAACAGGCAGGAAGAGAGGGAGAAGGACAGTACATGTGGAGATTAAAGGGATGTCCTACGCTAGAGAGGAAGACAGGCAGGCAAGGCCATGCAGGTTTACCTCTGAAGCAAAATATAAAACCAAAGGCAACTCAAGGCTCATTTAGTAGTGTAAGAAGTAATATTAAAAGGCTTATGCCAAAAACAGTGGGACTTGATTGAAATTAAATTAGTTTAATTGTTAAAAAATTAAAATTCACTGAAAAACAAAAATGAGAGAACAGTACAGAAACAGTTAGTAATCAAACTGACTTTGTTTTCTCTCTGATTGGTTTTTCCAATCCACCAATCACCACTATGCCTTATCCAGTGAACTCATCACTCCATAAGCGGTGGCCAAGTCTACAGCTGATCTCAGCCTCATAGTCAGCAGATGAATGAATTCACTGCCAATTACCAATTACACTGTTATGGGCTTAGTTGTTATTCAGTAAGATCACTAGCAAAGGTTGGTTTGTTGGTAAGATATAGGCTAGATCATTCCTCTCCAGTTGGTTGGTTGGTTGAGTTTATGGTTAGTCGGTTCTTTCAATCAATCCAACTTTATTTGTAGAGCACTTTTCATACAACAAAATGTACATTCAAGAACACAAGCAGATAAGTGTCAGGGGGCACAAAATAAAATACAAAACTCCACGCACCCTCCCAGCCCATATTTAACACACACAGCCCGCATTTGACACACACAGCCACTCGCGTGCACACACACACCTCCCCAAGCACACACATAGGGACACTAAGTGAGGAATTTTGAGCCACTGACAACTGAGGAAACACAGGAGCTAAGACTTAACTGATAAAAACATGATAAGATATAACAAAGGTAATAAAGTGCTAAAAGCTGATTAAAATAAAACAGTTTAAAAACCAAGCAATAAAAGAAAATAACTAAAAAGTGGTAAGACACAAAATAGTAACTCTGAAACTAAAATGGAGTAAGTTGGTTGGTTGGTTGTTTAAGTTTGTGATCGCTTGGTTTCCTGTGAATTAATTATTCGGTTGGTAGGTTGATCAGTTAAGCTGAGGAAAAAAATGATTGAACAACAGAATTTCAGACTGACTCTTTGTTGTCTCTCTGATTAGTTTTTCCAATCCATCATAGAGTCCACTCTTTTAGTCAACACTGTGAGGTTACATCAGGTCAGGTCAGGTACGGGAGCATATGCAGTTCAGCACTTTTCCTCGTCAACCTGGTCTCTATACTGCTCTGGCTGTATAGCCTTCGACCAGGCCTATGCCAGGCCCATGTCCCAATTTTTCAAGTATCCTTCGATCTTGATCCTCCCCAACACATGCGGTTGCCCTGTTGGCCTGTTCCAACCCACTGGGTCCTGGGCACTCAGAATGCAGTGAGATGGATCAGGTTCAGAAAAGGGTTTGGGTTAGAGTTAGACTGCAGTTTTTGGCACTTCCATGCATACTTCTTTTTTCATCTCTGAGGGTTGATGCTTGAGAAGTCCTGATGCTGCAGCCTTTTTGTCTTGTTCATAGAAGTGCTATATCACATGGAGGGGACATGTTAAACACACTAAAGGATATATTAGAGGTGTCCATTCATTTTACATTGAGGGCCGCATATAGAGGAATGCATTGACAACTGAGCCACTAGCTGCACCTCACTTTTAGAGTATTTAAGTTAAAGTTTTAGGGTTTAGGAGTGGGTTATCACCTGTCAAGTGGCCCTTGTAACCCTGGGCTATCACTGGATTCACACCAAGCGAGGAAAAGAATGGCCTTCTGAGCAGCAAAGATGGGAGCCACTGACGGCTTATCTTTACTGTCAGACACAAAACAATAGTAAACTGCAAGAATTTTGGTGCTCGAAGATAAATATTGCAATATACTTTGTAAATGAGATCTTGTGACAAAGTAAATATGGCAGAAAATGTGTATGATTGATGGTATTTGCGGCTGTAATCAAAATGTCTATATTCGTCAAATGTTTCAGGGGCCAATTTAAAATGGCCCCCAGGCCATAGTTTGGACACCCCTAGGGTGTATAAAACTAAATAAAAAAAACATGATATTGGATCTTTAGGCTTGGTCAGAATTGGATCTCTAGATCATACCAGCTAAAGTACGAGGAACCAAAATAATGCTGAATGCTTTAAAAAGACAGCTGCAGTGTTGTATATGGAACAAGAGATTTTTTGGCATTTTTTTGAAGGACCACCTAAAGAGGACCCACAAACATTTATACAATAATTTAGGAGGCTGCAATCTGAGAATCCATGCCGGATTGATTCACTTCTGCTCATTCACATGCAAACACACAGACGTTCATGCACCCAGAGTCATGGCTCTTTCTGTAGGAGAAATTTGGGCCGCCATGGGATTGAACCACCAATCTTCCATGCATGTAAAGTTGATGACAGGGTGAAAACACTCCCAAAAAGGTGATGACGGAAAGGTCAAAAGGTAATACGAAGAAAGAAATACAGAACGAGCTGGCCCACTGGTTTATGACAAGAGGAGAGTGATAAATGTGGATGATGTATGGAAACAAAACTGGCACTAACACCTGGTGGTTGTAGGACCATGATGTGTACAATTTCGAGACAGTAAGAGAGCAGCGATAGGTCAGGGATAAGGGAAGCATGGTTTATGTGAAAGTGTATGCAGTAGGAACCTTATTTCTTAAATGGTATTGGCGCTTTTTTTTTTTTTTTAAATAAACCTTAGATAACAGAAATACTTGATTGTGATGGTATAAAATTAACTGAAATAAATGTCTGTATCGCTGTAACCTTCAACATACACCCTCAAGTCCAAGAGACAGGCTAGGGCATATTTGAGAAAAATCCCTCAAATTACTATTAAAAATTGTGCTGACATTGAAGTAAAGGACCTTTTCGTAATCAATTCACTTTATCCTTAAGTCAGAATGAACATTTTTTAAGTTAGAAAAAAACATCTCAAATAGTTTTATTTACGACCTATGACCTCCAGAGTCTAATTAGTTAATCAGTGAGACACAGTGGAAACTCATGCAACGTGTGAAGATAATTCTTTTGAGCAGTCCTGAGATATCAGGCCTTGTTTTGTTTATGTAAGGGCTCATGGCACACAGCATTTTGACAACATAGACCAATATTTGGCCATATACTTAACTTGTTGGATGCACTTTTATTGTGCAAAGCCATGTGCAGGATGGATGGATAATACATTGGGGTATTGTGGCATTACATTAATAAAATAAATCAGAGTGGCAGCTTTTATGCTGTCCGAATGATTGTGCAATTTTAGTATTTACATTGCACATTGGTCCAAACTCTTACCAAATAGTTTAACACTAGAACCACCAAGGGGGTCATTTTTACCCCCTGGCATTTTCAAATGCTTGTATTTCTGTTAAAATAAAACACCTACATCTTAAAGTCCATGACTTTTCCTAAAATGGATTTATTAATCATTCAATAAATATGGGGGAGTGTGTCATAAAAAGAAAAATAAATATGACCATTTATACCTAGAACCGCCAAAGGCAGTCATTTTTACTCCCTCATATAAAACAATGTATACAGCTGTCACTTTTTGTGCAGCGCCTTGCACGCCACTCCAGTTGCTTAGCAACACTCATAGTTTTTCGCACCACGCCCCTCCTGCCACTCCCGGTTGCTTACTAACACTTGTTATGTCATCCAGTTTAGACAGCTATCAGTATTCCAATCACCAGCTATCAAACCAGTGCGAAATATGAACCTGGCCAAAAGATTTTTGACAGCCAAAGAGGCTTGGCAGTTGTACCAGGATCTGAGTGAGGAAGAATCAGACAGGCGGGGGGACATCAGTGTGGAGGAATCGGTGGGGGGAGAGATAGACGACCGGTCATTTTAACTGGGTGATGATAAGTCATGAAGTGCCAACGTGCAGTTTGTGGACAGTGCACAGTCAAAGTGTACAGCGTGTGTGCTGACTGTGAGTAATGTGTGTGCATGTGTGTGAGAGAGTGCAGCGTTTATCCATTCTTCGAAAATAATGAAAATACTAATTTCTGTTATTTTGTTATTGTAAATAGTCTGTTATTGTTTTCATGTTTGTGTTAACCTACAGTTTCTACAGCTTGTTGATGAATGTGAAAATGTATTTATTTGTGTGGGCGAGAGAGTGAGCAAGCGAGCGCAGCGTTTGGCCACTTTTCTGTTCTTCTAAAATCATTATTACATTATTATTACTATCAATATCATAGAGAAATCTGTTATTTTGTTATTGTAAATATCTTGTAATTTAACTATTTCATTGTTTGTTAAACAGTTCCTACAGTTTGTTGAATCTGAAAATGTATTTTACCTGTTTGATTAGAATAATTATTTGTTTTAAAAAAAAACACACAAAAAAAAAATATTCTAAACACCTATTTTGTCAAGTCTCCATTATTATCTCAAAAATAGATGGGAATAAGCCATTTCACAACTTCCAGAAATGACATGTAGCATCGCTGATGCTATTGCAGCTGGGGGGTCAAAGCGACTCCCCTTGGCAGTTCTAGTGTTAAATCCTGTCCTTTGTTTGTGCCACCAAACAAACACAACACACAACTGGCACTGCAAAAAATATGTATCTACTTAGATACAAGTTATATTTCACTGAAGCATTCCCAAAACATCAGCCAAGACCAAAGAGATTGGATGGACACTTAACCCATATAAAACTGTAACAGATTAATTATTGAATTCTCTGCATAAAACCAGATATATTCATTTTCTTGTGCCCAATATCAAATGAAGTTAGGCTCTATGCATTTCTTTACTCATTTTTTAATTTTACTTTGACATGATTCGACTCCAGCTGTTCTTCCCATGTGTGGTTAGCCTAATGAACCTGACAGGTCTATCAGGCTGTCCACGCCTCAGCCCCTGCTGTCTGGTGGTCTGGATGAGAGTCAGAGGGGGTGTAGTCAGCCTGATAGGCCTGTCAGGTCTGAGGGTTGACCACCCCTGGGAACAACAGCTGAAAAGGACACGTCCCAGTGTTCAGGTGATGCTTCTGAGGAAAACTGCATTTGGTAGTTGAAATATGTCAAGGTTAAAAAACTATATTTCCTACATTATTTGTCTCATATGAAGGAGAAATGAATAGACAGCATGAAATAATATTTCTGAATGTAATAGTTAATGGCACTAATAAGTATTTATTCTATTTAAATATAACTTTTGTCATGGCTGTCATGTTTTCTTTTATTTTGCACATTCATGTACAGTATTTTGTCTTATCCTTCCTGTTTTATTTTGAAAACCTAACCCTTGTCTCTGTTATAGATCCATTCCTGTCTGCCCTGCCCCCATCTTGTCACACCTGCCTCCACACCTGTTTCCCATCACCCCTCATTACCTCTTGTATTTAACCTCATGTCTCCAACTACTGTGTGCCAGTTTGTCATACCTCACAGTCTTCATCCCAGCTTTCTTCACAGTCTGGTCCTGCAGTGTATTGCCTTGCTTGTTTTTTGACCTTGCCTTTTTGCCTCACGCTTTGGAGCCCATTTCCTGATCCGACTGTCTTTTTGTGTGCTGAACTCTGCCTGGCAAACTATTTAACCTTTTTGCCTATTTGTTTATTGGTGTACTGCGTTTGTGTCCCCTTCTTCTGTGCCTCGCTTCATGACAACTTTAGCTCACTGCCACATTTGTACCACAATGTGTGTGCATGCCTGAATGTCTCTTGTCCATTAAAAAAACATAATTGAAATTTGTCAACAAAAGTCTGATGTTAAACTGTGGAGTGTGTGTTCTGTTGGGCATTTTGTGAATGAGAAACAGGCTCAGTGATTTTTCTCATGTGTCCTCAAAATAGCATGATCACACTGTGCTACAGGCTTCAGACCAGGTTTTAAGTAGTTTCAGTGCACAAGGAACATGCCAGCTTCCTCATTTTCTTGGCATTACTCCCCACTTCAAGACAAACACATGCTTTGGCACAGAGGGAGCGCATGTTCAGTAATTTTGCTCTTTAATCAGTGTGAGTGTTGGGCGTAAAAATGGCAGCAAGGTCAGGCGGAAATAGAAAACACCAAACCAAAACACTTAACACTAGATGTACGCCAAGGTCCATAGCATTGACTATTCATGGCTACACAATGCCTGATCATTGACCTATGATCCAAAATTTGGATCTGTTATCGTTGAGTCAGAGTTAACTTTTGAGGAAAGCTTGAAGAAAATCCTTCAGAATGTTAATGAGATATCATGTTCACCAAATGGCTCATGCAGACAGGCTGATGGATGTGACTTACAGCCTAAAATCATTACCATGAAAAGGTAAAAGCTGCATATGGCAGAGGAAATGCAATAAAGAAGTAAAGGCCAAAGGGCTTCAAGGGAAAAGATGGATAGAGAGATGTAAAAGAAAACTTATAAAAAATGGGAGAGGTCAGCAGGAAGAAAATAGAGGAAATGAAGGGAGAAGTTAAACAAATATTGGACAAAAACAAGAAAATGAGAGGGGAATAGGAGGTATGGGTAAAAGGGAAGGAAACCGGGTGGGAAATTATATATATATATATAAGCAGCTGTAGAAATGTTGGAACCCAGGGACTACCTTTTACAGTGTCCAGGTTTTGTTGCAACACTACCCAAAGCTCTGTTTAACTTCACTGATTTAATCCCCTCCCAGTCAAACCAAAAGGCTGCAAACATGTCGGTCTCCCCTTGGTGTGTTAGTTTGGCTTCAGTGCTCCCTTGTAAAGAAGAACCCTCTTCCTTCTCCCTCTTGTTTGAGTTGAGCGAGTGAGCACGGACACTCACACTAACAGTTTCTGGCATCTCCAGACAGGAATTCATTCTTGCCTGTGTGATCGCAGCAGGCTGGGATTTCTGCACGGAGGGAGATACAGAGAAGCATGTTATTATTATCTTTGTGGACGCAGAGTTGTGGGCCCCCACATCCCTGATCCCAGTGAGCAGCAGGTCAGCACTCTGCACACATGGTACAGTGAATTTTTGGTTTTGTGGACCTCAGTGTCAAACCTTTCAGAGTAAAAACATTAAATATCAGATCTTACAGCACCATTGCGGTTTGGAAGATGGTCAGTCTGAGCCCTTTAACTTTTGTGAAGCCAGTATAGTAAACTGCTGTTAGCAACTCTAATTCCAATGAAGTTGGGACATTCTGTAAAATGTAAATATAACTTGAAAATCCTTTACAACCTTTATTTAACTAAATACACTACAAGGACAAGATATCTCATTTTCAAACTGATAAACTTCCCCTCATTTAGATGATTTGCCTGCAACACATTCCAAAAACGCTGGGATGGGGGCGTGCTTACCTCTGTGTTACATCACCTTTTCTTTTAACAACACTCAGTAAGCATTTGGAAACTGAGGACTCTAATTTTTAAAGCTCTGTAAATGGAATTATTTCCAAGTCTTGCTTGATGCACAGCACAACTGAAGTTAATCAGTTTGAACCTTTAATATCTTGTTTTGTAGTGTAGTCAACTGAATATATGTTGAATAGGATTTCCAAGTCATTGTATTCTGTTTGGTTTACGTTTTACACATTGTCCCAACTTCACTGGAATTGGGGTTTGTACTCTAACCCTCACTTCCCAATAGTTCCTGGTTTTCTGTATCCCTTTAAACTTAGAATTCTGCACTAGTGTAGTGACACAGCTCCACCATCATTTCAGGCAGGTTTATCAAAAGTTAGTTTGAGACAGCAGTTATGTAGTGACAATGTTAGCTTTGTTACCAAATGGCTATGATCACTCAAACTTGTCCAAATTTTCTAGAGTAGGCCTCACCAAATGGCGGACCCCAGTCTCCCAATCTGGATCTAGGGTGATTTAATTAATGTACCGTAAATTTTCGGGCTATTGAGCGCACCTGCACCCTCTAAATCAAAAAAAAAAAAAAGTGTACATCAAGGCCACACTTGCCTATAAGCTGCAGGTGTCAAGTGAGCGAAGCTGATCAGGAGCGCAAGGGCACGCTGAGCGTTTTTTTTCTAACAAGCTGGAGCGTCACCTTATTTTTTGCTCCTTCCAACAGCTCTGTGCGCAAGAGGGACATTTCATTGCTCCACTCCGCTCACATGCTCTGGCACTGTCCATGTTGTAACATGAGATATTTACACACATATATATTAAACAGAAATATTTTTTAACTCTGAATTAAATCTGATGTGACGAGGCTAAATGTAATGTAAAAAAAACTTTTAATTAGCTGCATCATTGTTTAAGCCGCAGGGTTCAGAGCATGGGAAAAAAGTAGCGGCTTGTAGTCCGGAAATTACGATATCTGATATAAATTATCGCACTTAATTCCAAATAACACAATGTCTGTGGCATTTACGGTGGCTACGTTCACCACCTGGAGGATCACTAGCCAATGAATTTGTCTGAAACACACATTACGCTACTCACCCAGTCAGTGAGACAAGTCAGTTTGAGCGAGCCCGTAGAGTGTGTTAGTGTAGAGACAAAAGACACATGGAAGTTTCAGAAACAGACACACTGTGTGTTTAAAAAAAGAAAAGAAAACAGCTCATAATGTGTGTTTAATCGAGAAAAGAGACCATTATATTTGTATTTTTCTCATGAGCAGTTCATACTGGAATGCTTTGTGTCTTTCAAGATGCCCTGGTTGATTAAATGTGGTCACACAAGACAAAACACTTATTTTTAAAGGGGTCATGAATTAAATCTTTTCCAAGAAGCAAGAAAATTAAAACATCCACAGCCCAAGGTGATCAATTCATCAATGGTTCTGAATCATCATTATTTACTGACCAAGAACTCCCCAACAACACTCTTCTTTGCCCTATATCTGTAATGAACAAATGATCCTAAATGTCAAAGCTGGTGTAGAAGTTCAGTTTTTATCATATATCATTTATTTAATAAAATAGTTCAATAAAAAAGGGGACATTCAGACAACACATTTTTGTAGAAATAAGACTGTCATCATTTGCCCCCCTCAAGAGCTGAATAATAACCTATTTAGTATTATAAATTTAATAAAGTAATATCATAAGTCAGACATTATGAAGCCTCAGACATTTGCTCGGGGACATTTTCTGGAACTGGACCCCAGTTAGATATTTTTTGAGGACCCCTGTCATAGAGTCCACAGACTGTGTAACACAGTAGTGTTGTCACCAAAGTGGCCAAAGCATTTCGTAATAGCTGTGCAGTGAAGCAAAGCAGAGCTCAGTAAACAGCAGAAAAAAACAGAGCTGCTGGATCACAAGATCAGAGGCTCACGTGGGAACAATAGCATACAAACAGCAGCATTTGCCTGGCCATGGTTAATTTGCTTGCTTCCTGCCTTGGCAAAATGTTGATAACATGAATCTATCAGCTCCATTAAACTTGATCAAGAGATTAAGGGACTAAAATGGCTCCTGCTAAACCACTTAAATCCCAAAATACACTTAGAGTATCTCCAGCAAAGCAGAGCTGGGTGGTGCTTTTGGCATGTGAAAGAGCCAAAGACGAATTTGGAAAGCGAATGATTTCTAGAAAGAAGGTGATATGCTGCTGTGTGTGATGCTCATATGGGTAAATATAGCTTTGCCTGGTCGTGTCTTTATTTGTCAGCCCTGTGATTGACTGATGACCAGTCCAGGGTGTGACCCTCTTCTTGCCAAATGATGGCAGGCATAAGCTTCAGACCAGGACAGGACAAGTGGTATGAACAATGGATGGATGGATGAAATGAAATGAATGATAGTGGACAAATGATTTTCCATCAGCCACACATTTATATTTAATCATGCCTCTACAACAGCAACTGCCAGGGTCAGAGCAGATGTTAGATTATCTACCCAAGCCTGAGCCCTGCCCGACCTTGCCTGCTGTCCAAAGTCAGATTAGTACATGGATCCATCGCCCGTCACTCAGGTCAGACTGGATCTGTTATTTTGTAAGACTGATAGAAAATAACCTACAGTTGTAACCATGAATAACACATTTTTAGTGAGCAACCCTATTAAAAACATAACATAAGCAATACACACATAGTAAGGCTTAAACAAATTATTGGTGCACGATCAACGCATCTACCTTTGACTCCTTTCAGCTCATTGCATTCACAGATTACCAAGAGAATTGAGCTATAGGGTGCATAAAGAAAAATCTTAGCTGGGGAATAAATGCTGTCCCAGTGCAGAGAAAAATCAGAGGTCTGAGCTACTTTCTTTGATTTATCACAAATGCCTCGTGATGTGCTCATCAGATCTCAGCTAAATGGATTTCTGCTCTTAAACAGCTGGTAAACTGCCCCTCAAGCCTAAATTATGTATTTATTTGGGCCTAGACTCTAGGTCAAAGGGTCAGTTGTGTTTTCCGGTTGTCCATCTGTTTGCGCACACATCCACATCATATCTCCTGAAAGTAAGTTTGAGGGTTTTTCTTAAATGAACTGAATTTTGAAGGTAACTGATCCAATGTTTAGATCATGAAGTGCCATGTTTATCCCATGCTTGGGTATGCAATATCTCAGGAACACTTTGATGGATCTTCATAATGTGGACAGATGTCAGCTATGATTTTAAGGCCCTGTCTGTTCTCTGTAAGGATAGCTTTGTTTTAAGTCATGTGTCTGTCACATTAAAACATTGAATACACTGTAGTTTATATGAAAGGCCTGGAAGTAGCACTTCAACCACTGCAGACATACTGTACATCAAAACCAGAGAAGAACACATGGAGCGTGCACACACATCATGAGAAATGTAAACAGACACTGGCACATTCTGCCCTCCGTGTCCTCTTGTTGCTCATGATTGTCGTGGATGAGCAGAAGATTTTGCTGTTAAAGCCAAAACAAGCTCAGTAGCTTCTGCAGCACGAATGTGACACTGTATTCCTCCATTGTTTCTGTTGTTGTCAGGGTTTGCATATGTGGTTTAAGTATTTGTTGTACACATCGAAACGCAAGGCTGGCATTTTCAGATTAATCCACTCTTCAAAAATATGTGTTTGCAGGCACCCAAAATGCTGTTTCTGTTTGGAAGAAATGCCCATACAATTAAAAACTTGTGAAAATACGCCTGAATTCGTACCCATGTGGACAACCTACTCAGATGAACTCATCACACTGTGTAGGTTATAGGTCAAGGTCATTTTGACCTTTAATCTGGACCTTTATGCTGCTCATGCAAACTGGAATCTCCTACAAGAAAAACTTGGTCTTGGAGAGCTGGTCTCTTTAAATCTTCTTAAGTGCAGGTTAAAAGCACAGGGAGATGAAGAAGGCTGTAGATGCTTTGACTGATAGTTTTCTGCTCTGTGACTCTGACTTGATTGGCTGATATGTCTGTACCTGTGTCTGTAATCGCCTCATGTCTGTAACTTTGTAAATGTGCTGCTGCTCGTCTTGTCCAGGACACTCTTGCGAATGAGATTTTTGATCTCAATGAGGTTTTTCTGGTTAAATAAAGTTCATATATATAATCTTGATTACAATACCATCATGGAGTCACTAAAGTAAAAAAAGATTTCTGCTATTCACACTATCTGAAAAGCACCAAAACTCTTCTTTTTGACCCACCATTGTTCTTTCACTCTCTGTTTACTGTATGCCTTGTAGTGCCAATAAACCTCCTGGCAGTATTTCTGGTTTTGCTTATGAATCAACATAAATCAGCAAAAGTTAGATCATGACGCCCTACACAGTCAGAGTCTGCATGGTACTCATTCTAAGTTGTTTAAATTTCTAATTTAACCCGATCAATGGGAATAAACAAGAAGATTTTTATTAAACAGCTGAGTGGAGCAGATTAATGTGGCTCCACATGTATCTGAGGATGGAACCGTGGGATATAAACAGAATAGCTGCGTACGAGGTGTGTGTGGCCTGGCTCATTTTCACACCGCAGCCGTTCGTCGCTGCCTGCTAAGCCTGGAAGGTGACCATGAACTAATAACAGCCTCATACAAACATACATGCTCACACTCATCCCAGGTGGGTCACAGCTGTTGAATGAACCCCTCCGTGTTTGCTCTAAAAATACCAGCGCTGACACTGGGAGCAAAACAAAAAAGCAAATTAATGAAGCCCCTTCTGTCTTGATTTAGTGCTGCCCAGCCAGGCTGGAGCTCGCACATCCTGTGAGATTTCACTCAAAGAATAACTTTACAAGCTTTCCTTTTTCTCAGCAGACCATTTCTAAACAGTATCACCGGGACCCTGGTGTGAGAAACAAGAAGAGTCTCTGAATGTCCATGCTACCCCTCGTTCATGGATCATATAGTTGAGGAAAACCATCCGTTCAGCTGGTAGCTCAGATTTTCAGACTGCAGGACTGGGAGGTTGTGTAAGAACAGGGGAGGTGGTCTTAATGGTTTTCAGTTTTACCTTGAGAACAGTAGGTTTTTCCAGAGGGAACACATGGAGGGTTTAACTGTAATACACTGTAATGAGATCTGAGAGGGACCCTCGAGTGTGAAGGGGGCTGTCCACGCCACAGGCTGCATTTATGGGCTGCGAGAAAGACGAGACGAGGCTGGCACCGCAGGTCAACAAGTGGAAAGCATGTGTGGATGGGTAGATGAGTGTGTTTGTGGGGGTCCACCAACACTGAGTATGTGGGAGGGCAGAACATCCTTAATTAAACAGCATCAGCTCATTTTTGGTTACAGGTGGGGAAACGTTTACACCTTTTTCTAATTTGTTCTCTTCTTTAAAATACCAACAAGGCAGCTTTTATTTGCCACACACATACCCACCAGTAGCTGCAGCAGGGTCAGTATAGCTGGGGGATCCATTGGGAAGCACAACAGCACATACAACTTTGGACAAAAACATGTATATGTTTTCAACCATGGTCACATAATCGAAAAATAAGCTTACTCAATACACAAAACAAGAACAAATGATTTATTTAAAACTGAAAGGCATTAGAAAGTGAACAACAAATACAGAAAGTAAAATTTCAAGTTAAGCAGGATAAACACATAAGGATTTTCTAAATCTGCAAGTTTTTTATCTGTTAGAGACCCCACACATTAAGATAAAAAATCAGGCATTGAACAGTTTTGATCATACTGTGTGTGGTACACACCGATAATCTCAACACAGCATACCACACACATAATGATTCTGTCTCACCACTGATCTACAATCTAGCCCTCCATGCCAGAAGTCTAGCATGATCAAACATTATCTAACAAAAACAAAGAAGAAGAAACATCGCAACAACCAGAAAACACGGCACGCAACATGGAAGAGGACATCCGAGGAGAGGGAATGATGGTGGTGTTGGAACTAGATTTGATGGAAAAAATCCCAAACGAAAGAAAAGAAAAGACTGTGGAAACAATGGTGGAGACAGCGTGAACACGAGAGCTGGTCCTCCGTTTCCGAGGGCCAACCGAACTTTGTTTCAGGTCAGCTGTGCTTGTTTTTATGTACGCCTGTTTCCAGGTTCCTCAGTCAGCTCACTTCTTAATGGTGGTAAATATTGAACAAGTTTAATATTACGGTTGTTGGCCCCAACACGTTTTCAGAGCCGATCATCAGGACAAATTCACTGTTAACACACCTCAGACCACGGTATAATCTTCTAAGACATAAAATAATCTAGCGTTTGCCGTCCTTAGTCGGGAAAGGAGAAAGTCGGGACAAAAACAGCCCGATAATCTTTATGTGTGTACCGTGCTTTAGTCACCATTCAAACCGGACAAGGACTTACAAAAAATCCCCAAAAATCTGCCCAAATCCCCTGAAACTGGAAGCTGGTGTTGTAGTTTGTAGAGTGGCAGCATTATTTAATGTCAGCTCTAGTACCATTTCCAAACTTTGGACAGTGTTCTGTGATACTAGTGGGTGTCCACGGAAGACAACGCCGAAGAAAACCAGCTCCTCACCCTTCCTTCACTGAGGAGCCTTAGGTTTTCTCTTTGGGGAGGAGGGGATTTTGGCACATTTTTTGGGGCGCTACCCACATGTTTTGGCTGTGTTGCTTACTCCACAGATGCACAAAGTTGTTAAAAGTTGTACCTTGTTGTAAAGGTGTCTAATCAGGCTTTCTAATGATATAAATTAAAATACAATGTCCTAACCTTTTTTAAGGGTATGGATATAAATATGGCTCTGTTTGATGCATCTGCTAAGATGTTTGCTATATAAAGTTTCCGTTATAAGTCATAGGAGGAGGTGTAGTGGGCAGCTCCAGGTCTTTCCGCCATTTCCTTACAGTTGCTCAAAGAAACACAAAAAAGAAAGAAAAACTAGAACATGCTAATTAGTTGTAAACATATGCATGCCCACGCAAACACAAACACACACCGGAGCAGCCAAAAGCACTACCCCTTAATCAGAATGGCCACTACCTGCTGGAGGCTGTTTACTCTGCTCTAGACAGATTTGGAGCGTACACCTAAACACACTCCCACTCACACTGACACTAAAGCCAGCAGCTCGGTGATAATTAGAGGTCATTCCAGTGACAGCTGGCTCAGAGCACTACACTGCACTACAGCCCGATCAAACATAATGCAAGCATCCTCTGTGAATGTGGGGAATGACGAGGACTGACCAAACTGAGTAAGCTGCTCGCTACATAACTAATAACTGTCTAAACAGGATCTGCGGTGTAACATGTTTGGTATGCTGTAAGATCTACTGTCAATATGCAAGTTGATTTACTCTCTGACATGAAAGAGGATGACACCGGGAGATGAACATGCCTAGATAGATATCTGATAGTCCAGTAAGACTGTATTTAATCACTGGTTATACACCAGGGTATAGTGGTGCCAGGAGGAGTGGCCAAAGGCACAGTTAATCCATTTATTTTTTTAAGGGCAGGAGAAGCTCCCAAGTTATAAGCCTAAAAAGGTCCCTTGTGTATTAGCACATTATTTCTTTATTTTAGCTGCTTGACTCTAGAATGAATGGCTCATCATCAGGCTGGGAAAATCACATAGCATAGCATCAATATGCATTTTGATCTAATTATTCTTTTAAGAGTAGGGGTAATACATAACAAAGCAGGGAAGGCACATTGACCTTGTGTGACATTCCTTCTCTAAGCAGTGTAAGCCCAATGAGGGACTTATCTGGCTTGTGCCCTATTGCCCACCTCTGCTGGTCACTTGTTGTCTTGAATTGAAATCTCTAAACAAACAAACCAGCATCCCATTGGATTTATGCTCCAAAGAGTCGACAGCAATTTTATTTGTTTGGACTATTTTACATGACGAGGGAGACTGGCTGATAAAAAGGGGCTTAGACCGCTCTGTACTCTCATGCTGAGGTCAGACTATACAAGTTTTTTGCCAGTAACAATGGTCGGTATGTCAGATTAGACGACCACGATTGGCCATAAATTTGCGCAGTGACTTGTCTGACAAGCATGACAGACTACATGACTGAAACCAACTGCCTGTAACAACTGATGCAGTGACGGTGGAAGGAGGGACAACACTGAAGACGGCAAACAACGGTACTTTATTTAGAGGACAATACTTTGGTCATGTTAATGATGTGTTTGTTTGCTTATAGATGTAAGCAATCTCTCACTTACATCCTCTGCTGTTTCTCTTCAACAATTCTCTTTTTACAGTCTGTAGTAGCTCCTCTTCAATGCATCATAAGGACAGGGATGTTCTTTTTCAGAGCTTTGCAAACTTTTCTGCTGTCTCGTAGCTCTCAAGGCATCAACCTCAGTTTGTTTACATCTGTGATCGTCACACATGTAGAGCTCTCTGTGCTCTCATTGGTCAATGTCTCTGACATGGAGGAACAGATTGTATGAGGCAGGACAAAAATCAAACCTGCTAGACTTTCTGTTGCTGAGTCATTAGGCGCTTCAGACTGATCTGTTGTGGTTGGTCATTATGACACAGTACATGAGATGAATGAGAGAAACGACCGATTTTAATGGTGGACCCGCAAAGCCAAAAACTGGTGGGTCAGGCCATAATCCTCCAATTCAACCAACTAAAAAATGATAGCATGGCAGAGTAAGGTGTATCATGACTTTGCCACCTAAGGAAAATGAGCATACAAACTGATGTGGATCAGGGGGCTTTGGGAGAGGATACTCTATGCCAGGGGTGTCTTAATACAGCTGAACCAACAGCCACATGGAAAAATCTAAGAATAATTTGGGCACTTTGATTCACCTTGTAGTGATTTTAACCTTAAGAGACCCTCTGCCATTTTAGACAGTTTGGGGATTTTTCTTTTTCAAGTTTGGTGATCATCATGGCTGTGTTACAGGTTATGGCATGTATTTCTCCAAAATTGTCAGTTACTCTTAAGTCAGGTGCACACATAAAGATTATCTGGCTGTTTTTGTCCTGCCTTTCCCCTTCTCCCCCAAGGATGGCAAACGCCAGATTTTTTATGTCTATTAAGTTTATCCTACAAGATTGTCCTATGGTCTTAGGTGTGTTAAGAGTGAATCTGTCTAATAATTGGCTCTGAAATGGGTCGGGGCTGACAATCGTAAAGATTAAACTTTAAAACGACTAAAAATCTTGATGTGTGTGGGGAAAGCCAGAAACTCCCGAGTCATGACTCCATGAATTGTGACTTGGAACAGAACGTAGCCAATCAAGAAACGAGCTGACTGAGGAACAAGGAAGCAGGCGTAAATAAAAACAAGTATGGCCGACCTGAAACATGAAGTTCAGTGGACCACAGAAATGGTGGACCAGCTCATGTGTTCACGCTGTCTCCAGGATTTTTTCCACAGTCTTTCCTTTTTTTAGTTTGGGATTCCTTCTTCTTCGTTTTTGTTAGATCAAGTTTGATGACGCGAGATTTCTGTCTTTGAGGACTAGATTCTAGGTTGGTGGTGGGACAGAATTATTATGTGTGTGGTGTGCTGTGTTGAGATTATCGGAGCACACCACACACAGTACGATCAAAACCGTTCAATGCCTGTTTTTCAGGATTTTAACCCTTTTAACACTAGTTTGAGTACATGATGCCGCTTGTTTAAAAAAAAAATGTCCTGGAGTCTAACACAAGAATGAAATATTTCATTTAATCAACAGTCAGGCAATGGAGCACTGCTGGTGATGAGGGTCTTGGATATGTACAAACCATGACCTCCCTCCAGTTCATTTTTCTGTCTACTTCAAAGACACATCAAAACACGTGCCTAAAAATGCACATACCATGTAATAAACGGGGAAAATCTCATTCATTATTTTTTTTTTAATAAAACAAGAGAAAACGTGAATTCAGTCTGGCATTTAAAGGGTTATTTGGTCATTCTGAGCAGACCTGAAGTTAGCTGAGAGATTTAAACAGAAAAAAAGCAGAGATGTATTTTCCCCAGAGGGTGCAAAACTAGACATGTGACACCACATAAAAATACAAATGCAATGACATTAATGTTCCTACTACTTTTTGACATATCCAAGACTTTAATCACCAGCATCCCCCCCACCAAACACACACACACTATTCGTTTTATAGAAATTATTTATTTTTCTTTTTTTATAAAACAAGTGGCAACATGTATTCAAACTGGTATTCAAAGGGTTACAATCCTAAAAAAAATATTGAATATTTGGTAATTTTGAGCAGAGCTGCCATGGTATGAGAGATTAATGCAGAAAAAGCAGGAACATACTGATGTATGATGATTTTATTGCAGTTTTTGTTCATGTACACAGGGCCTGCAGAGAGTAGTAAATTAATAATTTTTAAATTTCAATATGGGTTACATCAGAGATTTCAACCTTTTTTCTGTTAAGGCGTCCTTTTAACATGATAATTTTTCACTCAAGCTGTTAATTACAAAAACACTATACATTCCCTTGATTTAAATCTAACACAGAATGGTTGTTTTGGGACAGTTATACAAGGATTCATAACTGTGACTTACTTTGAACAGGCATCCTGAGCCTGGGACAAAACAGAAGTATGTTAGGCACAAATTTGTGCCCTGTATTAGTGAGAACTCAAGCACAAGAACTTTTACTCAGGACCACACAAAGAAAAAGTTACACCCCCAATGGACTCAATAGGGGCTCTCTCCAGATGTGACTCAGTTATTTTAACCCATGCACAGGATCAAAAGCACAAGTGGTTGCCTCTGGCTAACATTTACACCCTTGACCTGGCTTCAGGCAGCATTATTAGTTATATTTATTTTATTTTTTTAATCTTATCCTCCAACTGGCTCCCACTTTTTAGTCTCCTATTTTTGCTGTCATATTGTGATAAAGGCCAGTGACATTTATGTTTTGAAACAGGCAACATTTATCTGAAGACTCCATAACTAGAAAGTACTCGGAGGGCACAAACCTCTACCATTTTTAAGTTGGGCCATTACCAACATCTCCTGAAAATTTCAGCAAAATCTGTCCAGTGGTTTTTGCGTAATCTTGCAGACAAACAGACAAACAAATGAGCAAACAAACATATGCTGGCAAAAACATAACCTCCTTGGCAGAAGTAAAGATACTCCTCATGTGCTAAAATCCCCTGCAACTTGAAGCTCTTGTTCCTGCATGCAGAGTTGCAGCATTATTTGGTGTCAACCCTGGTGCCATTTCCAAACTTGGGACCAAGTTCCATGACACTGGTGAAGGGAAAGGACTTACCACAAAGTGGGCATCAAAGGAAGACAACACCTCAAGAAGACCAGTTCCTCACCCTTGCTTCACTAACCAACACGTTTAGCTGTGCTGCTCATTCTACAAATGCGAGATCCTTATGAGTTGTACCTTAGAGGTGACTAACCAGACTTTCCAACGATATGAAAAACAATACCATTTCCTAACTTTTTTGAAGGGTATAAATATAAATATGACTCTGCTTGATGTCTCTCCTGAGACATTTGCCCACAATAATTATCATTTATGTTTTATATAAAGTTATCAAATGCAAATGCATGAGCCTTGCAAGTTGTACGTTATTGTAAAGGTGTTTATTCAAGATTTTATCAGGTCATAAGGTATCGTTACAGGGATCTAATCAACAGTAATGTTTTCAAACTTTTTTTGAGGAATATACATGTTCATGTTTGTGTTTTAGATTGAAAGTATGAATAAGTAGTTTAAACGTAAAATTTGGTTCAAGGGCTTAAATTGAGGATATACCATATTTTTAACCCTGATGAGCCCCCTCCAATGAGGCTGGGCTCCAGTAAGCTTTCTCCTTTATCCCCCTTATGGGTGGCCTTGCTCGTAATTGCACTACTTCTGAAAAAGTGGTATCAGAGTGTCCTCCATATTTGTCACCAAACATCTTTGAACCACTACTGTGTGGGTGTGTTGACTCAAAACCCAGCCAAATAACCTGATCATGATGATCGGGGTTGCCCTGCTAAGCATTTCTTGGCTGATACTGGTCACCGATCACCCATTTGTGGGATCTGCTGACAATGATACTGACCATGCTTTGTGTAACAGCTGGTTAAGTGTTCGCTAAAAAGGACTGAAAACAACATTTTGGAGTTTCTACTCCTGTTTTTTGGAGGATGACAGAGCAGCAGGAGCAGCAGACGAGCAGACAAGCAGATGACATCCACAAGTAAACATTGAGTTGATCAGATATCGTGGCTACAAGCATAGATTTTGATCAACCAATCACGACCAATACTGAGTTTTTGTTTATCTATAAGGGCACCTTTAATAATGATATAAGAACAGCTGAATTTACAATGCACTATTTAAAACAATTGGTACAAGATACCGTATGAAAAGGAAAATTAATGTAGGCAAACATAGGTGGATTTAAGTAGCACAAGGGCTAAGATTAAGGCATAACTTTTTTAGACTTTTTTTTTTTTAAGTGGAAACTGACTTGGCCCATCTGAGATCCTCTGAGAAATCCAAATCTCTAATGCAAAACTGCAAAGGTTTGATCAACCGTGAGTCAAAGGTCCAGATTTAAGAAAAATCCGAGAGTTCTCAATCTCAAATCCTGGTCAGATGCATTAAAAGTTAAATATCTTATCTGTATGATGAAGCCTGATCATTCAAGGTTTTGATAAGTAGTGACGCAGTTTAAATGAATCCTTAAGGCAACTGGTGACAGGAAAGAGTCAGTAAAAAAAGGGGTGATTTGTTGAAATGTTTTGGATATGGCCAAAGCCTACAGCTGCATTTCATCCAAGTTCTTCATGAGTGTCACTGAGGCAATTAAGCATGATTACCCTAAATGAAATTAATGCTTGTTTAGTGGATTATATGTACATAAAATATCCTTTTGTCTGTTGTTTTCTTTGTTTACAAAATTTGCTAAACTCTGGAAACTGTCTAGCGTGTGGCCATCTTTGGAGATATAAAGTCTTTTTTGCTTACTTAGAGCTGGTCGTAGTCCATGAGGTGTGTATACATGAATCACATCTGCTCTGTGAGAAGACGCACCGATTTGCAACCTATAAAAGAGAGTATAAATTTCTCCCACAGACAAACAATGGCCCTCTGAGTGGAGACTCAAAGCCTGTAAAACGTGAATGCCTTTTCAACAGGTCATCCATTGGCACTGAGTTTTATAGTCCTCTTCCTGTTCCACATTTTCACAGCCAGTTCACGTCTACTTCATTACACCTCCATTGTGAGCCCTGGTATTTAGTCCTGACTGTGAGAAGAATGATCAGGTCGCAGCCTGTGGAGTATTTCTGCCACATGCTGAGATAAGCAATTTATTGACAGTAAGTAAGAAAAATGATCCGTTTGTGTAAAATAATAGTTCCAAAGAGGATACATGAACAGTTGTGTGAAACCAGACGCTCACTGATTGCTAATAAAGATGTCAAATTTTGATATTAAAGACTGGAGTTGTGCACTTGACAAACTGTAAACCTTTAATGATTGTATGACCACACAGGATTGACACTTAACTGCTTTCTGAGGGTAGTATGTCTGATTTGTTAGCTCTGGATGCTTAGATATACACAGAGCAGCAGTGGCTCTAAACAGTGCCTGTTTCTCTGTTACAAACTTTTGGAAAATTAATAAACAAACAGACTCATTTACTGCTAAAATCTCATTTGCTTCATGTGTGTTAACCATGGGTATGGAAGAATTTCAAGACAAATTTCAGCATTTGTAGACAGTATTTCAATTCTACACTATTGCAAATTTGCATGGATGCTGCCTACGACTGGAGCTCGTGGTTGATCTGGAAGTATTTCCCGTGTACAACTTGTTTTTTTAAGTCAGTCATAAAGCTGGTATATTGACCAGAGCAATGTGTGACCATGTTGAGTCCCTGCTTGATATTGTTTATGGACCATTTGAGACACGTGACTATCATGATGTCACTCAGCTCTTTGGGCTGCGGTACTGCTGTTGTCAACAGATTATAACACATTTTAGCCCATTTTACTGCGGTAGCATGTTTGAGCCAATAAAGTAACAGAAGATATCATTCATACTGAACAAAACCGTCACTGAAGCTGTCAGAATGAGTGAGGTCGCCTTAAGAAGACTCACAAACAGAAAAACGAGCGCAGACTGAACTAAAATAGCCACTGTACAGCAGTCAGACAGCATGTGGATCAACTCTTTACAGTGAGGCTCAAAAAAGGAAAAACAACCACTGCCCAGCAAGATAATTTGGCGATCTTTCCGGTGATTGGGACCGCCATTTGTTTTGGATACATGAGAAAACATTTATGAAAACAGAGCACACACAGCAAAAACGTCTGCTGATGGAGACTTAGAAGGTTTGAATGATAAGTGGCAGAAACCTGAATGTGAACTGGAGGACATAAGAACATCAAGGTTACCTGTTGATGTCACAGTTCAGTCTCAGTCTCAGCCTGCCTCACCCCAGCGCTCACGTAATCAGCTCAACTCCTGTCACCTGTGTGCCTGCTCACACCTGCACCTCATCATCTGCAATCAGCCCGCCCATAAACCCATGCTCCACACTCATTCAGTGTCAGATCGTCTTCGCTCTCATGCTAAGCACACCAGACCTGCCATCCGGACTGATCACCCGTTACTGACCTGTTCCGTTCCTGTTCCTGCCTTTATCGCCTGATCCCCAGCCTGACTACAAGGTACTGACCAGCTTCTGCTCTGCACTTACCTGTTCGTCTGATCCCTGGCTACCGACCTCGCCTTCCGTTCCTGACGCCGAATACCTGCCTGTGAGTCCTGCGTTGTGGTGGTCGTCTTCGTCTTCCACTTCACTTCCTGCCGTGAAAGATCCAGTGAGTCTGAACTCTCATCAACTTAAAGCCTCTGTGGGGCTAACTGTGCTAGTGGCTATCACGTGGCTGAGTGGACAGCGTCACCGGCTCCTGATCCTAGGACCGCGGGTTCAATCCCCGCTCTCAACTACAGCCGAAAGACTCTGTGTGGCTAACAAGTGCTAGCAGCTGCCACGTGGCTAAGCGGGCAGTGTCACCGGCTCCTGCTCCCAAGATTGCGGGTTCGATCCCCGCTCTCGACTCATCATCTCCTGTGCCTGTATAAATAAAACTGTTTGTTGTGAACTAGAAATACTGCTTCGCATCTGGGTCCTTTCTGTCTCCGTGTCAGTTGATGCAGGTGTATAAATTTTGGGCTTATGGCGTCAAATTTGATGAAATACCAGAGTGACTTGGTGAAAGCACCTCAGGATGTGTCAGGATGTTTCAGGATCAGAGGACAGCAGTGTCTAACCTGTGTAAATCTGCAGTCTGTGGCTCTCATCATGCAGATCCTCCCTGCTGTAATGAACATTTATAATTTTACAGACCCAAATCTACGTTTTTTAAACTCAACAGACAAACCAGAGGAGCTGAATGACAGTTTATCGTCAAGGTAAATATTAAGTATAATCAATGCTCCTGATAATATAAGAGGCCTTAATGTAAGTTTAAGATAAGTGTATTTTCTGACTTGTTTGTCCTGTAAATGGAACTGATATATATATTTTTTAACTTTACATTTTTTTCCAGCTTTTTGTCTGTTTTCCTTTGATTTTTGTTGCTCTGGTTGTAGTTTTGTACTGTAAATTTTAGTATTTTCTGGGTTCTTAGAGAGTCTCAGTGACATTATCCTAAGAACTAACAAGCTTTTAATGTTTGTAACAGAATCAGACAGAATTTACTGAAGGTGTAAATTGCTGAAGGTCAGTTTGGCATGTCTCAGCAGCAGACAACATCAAATAGGAGAAGGATGAATTCTATGTTCAAATTATTTTTGATGAATGTTATTAATCCTGACCCCTGACTCACCACCCGCCTCTCAAAACAATTTTATCACTGTCCTCTCACTGTAAATATCACACTGGGTCAGCCTCAGATCTGTGCTGTAATTCCTCCTGATGTTGAATGTCTTGGAAACCTTTACGAATATTTCAGTAACATTTCTGGCCTCGCTCTCGACATGGTAATGCAGCCAACTCAGATTGGAGCTGGACCTGGAAAGTATTAAGTATCGATACCATCTGTGTTTTTCAAGCTACAGTAAGTTAGGTAAGGGGTGTTATAAAGGTTTTAATTTCATATTTGATTTTATGGTGGGCACTTAAAGTATGTGAGGGATTAGTTCATTGTTTCTATATAAGAACAAAACTTGGGGCAGTAATGGTGTGGAGAGCAACGAGGGGGAATTTGACAGGAAGGTATTTCTGACTGAGCCATAAATTCTCTTTCTGGGGGAAACTCTGGTGTTATTAAACCTTGGCTGTATTTTTACATATTTTGCAGTCCAAATAAGTCAGAATCAGCAAAAAATGTCCAATAGATGTTATTTCCTTAAACTGATTTTGCCAATAACAGGCTCAGATTGTTGTTTGATTGTTGCCTTATAACATTATTATAATAATCCCTGCCAAGTTAGACCTTCTTGTGAGGATAAGATCCCTCTCCAAAAACCAGAACAACAAAACCAAGACCTAAATCCACCACACTCTATCAAAAAAAATCTCTGGTGCTCAGAGAGCATAAACCTCCACTGAGGCATTGCTGACATTAGCAATGTTTACATGTGCACTTTCTCTTCAGTCTGATTGAAATCATTCTGATTGGAATTTTCAAATTCACTGTTTACAAGGACACATTCTGACCACAACGTGTGTGTACATGCATTCAGAGACAGCAGAAGGAGGCGCTGTTCGTTACTCTTAAAAAAAACTATAAAGGGCTTTAACTTGTAAAACCATGATTTCTGTCCATATTCACTGGATGTAAAAAATTTATAGTGGCAGCCAACAACTATCTGAATGAGACATCTTCTTGATTCTCTTAATGAGTGCTTGATGACAAATATTTTCTCTGTTATGAGGGCCACATTAATTAGAAATGACCCTTCAGTGTGACTGATACTCTGTTTATATTTCAGTCATGACTTCTACCCCCTTGATATCAATGACTCTGGATGTCTTTATTTCCTATTTTGAATGGACCCAAATCATGCTATGCAAGCATTTTCCACCTGCTTTCTTCTGAGAAACTAAGACAAGTATATATATATATATATACATATATATATATATATATATATATATGCTGTTGTTACCTCCCCCAGGGAGGTTACGTCTTTGGCAGCGTATGTTTATTTGTTTTTCTGTTTGTTCGTCTGTTTGTTTGTTTGTTAGCAAGATTACGCAAAATCTACTGGACAGGTTTTGCTGAAATTTTCAGTAGATGTTGGTAATGGCCCAACATAGATATGATTAGATTTTGGTGGTGATCCAGCTAACCACCATTAGCGAACAATCGTTTTTGCTCAATAATTGTCCAACTGATAATGATATTAACATGATTCTGAGTGCTAGGTGTGGGTTTTCAGAGTCAAGGAATCATGGTACGATGATAATTTTATCATGGAACTATTTCTTGTAGATGTAACAGCTATATGTGAGCTACCTTTGCTGAGGTTTGCGCTCTCCAAGTGCTTTCTAGTTTGTACTGAAACAGGGATTGATTATTGTGTTCATATATATATTCAAGTGAACTGTGCCAAAATAGAGTGTCCAACTGTATCTGTACAACTCTCCCAAGCCAACTAGGGTGAAAACAACCTATAGAGAAACCTTTTTTTTATCCGTTTTTCATACTTGCAATCTCAGTTTTCACCTCAAAGGGTTGATTTAATTGCTGGCTAAAAAAAAGTTAAATCAAACCACCATGTACAGGTCATTTCATAGCAGTGAAGGACTTACTGTTCAGAATCATAAAGCTGGATTTCATGGACACTCCTGTGATCATACAGAATCCTGTGATCTTAGAGGAATGCTTAAAAAAAATAACTTCTTTCAAGCAACCGTGAAATTTGAACACCTACAGCATCTTAGTGTTGTTGCTCCAAACCAGCTCTGGACTCATTCTGGTTTTGTTTTTCCCACCCGGTGAGGAAAACTGGTGGCGTGTGGGACTTCAAAGAGCCACGCTGACCTTGATGCACCCAAGGGCCAAGACAGAGTCCTGGCAACATTTTACCCATACTGATGGCATCCATCTACACTTTTCTCCAGCCTGGGTGTCAGTCATTTAATGAAAGAGGAGGTGATGAATGTGCGGTCAATAAATCCATGAAACAGCGAAGGTACCAGCCCTGAGAGCATGGTGCAGTGAGACGCAAATAAACCCACATATATTTGTATGCCTGCTTCTGGTCAGCACAAGTCAAACATGAGGTCAGTATATTTTCAATCCTCAGCCTCCATTTCAATATCGCCCGAGCTGTGACAGGGCTTTCCGCCGCACATCCAGGGCCCTGAGTCAAATAAACAAACAATTCCATCTTTTTCGCCCTGGGGTGCTCATCGCTGTACATATATTTAGTGACGGACGATTACGATTTTAATAAGCATGAGAAGCGAAAGCCTGTTGGCCTCCCCATGTCAAAACATTTATACAGAGTGCAAAAAGGCATGTGGTTTCCCCGGTGGTCGGGGGAGAAAGAGGTGACTTTTATTTTAGTCCTCAGCCTTGGACCCTCCGCAGCAGCACAGTGAGAGCATATAAAGGAAGAGCCACTCCACTCCGTCACCCGTCTGGTGAGGTGTGTGTAGGGAATGTGTTTCTGGTGGGACGTATATTCAGGTGAGACACGATGAAACATCAGCACCCTCCGTGTTCTGCCATCATGATCCCTAACACGACAGGAGCCTTCTGTTCTTATGGGGGCTGAAAACTTCGATTTTTCAAGTGAATTCAGAGTAACAACTAATTTTAAAGATATAAAAGAGTGCTGAGGTTCATGCAACCATGTCCTCCTTGGCAGGCCCCCCTGCCAGAGATGTCGAAAAAGGCCTTCATAGACAAGATTCATATGCAAAGACATCCAGTGTGGCTTCAGGAGAAGTTAATAGAAAAATAAACTAATGGCAATGGCTTGTGCCTGTGTTGCAGTATGAGCATTTATCCTTACAAAAAAAAATTTCTCTGACCCCCTCAAATAGACTTACCAGTGTGACATCATAACATTATTTAAGCACAATGGTTTATGGTAGTAAGTTTTTGACAATATCCTTCTGGAACCCACTCCTCTAAAATGACCCCCTTTATGTCAAGGAAGACAATCAACATGGTAAGTCTGGACTTTGACGTGCTTTCTTAATCCTTGTTGACGACGGTGATTTTCAATAAACTGACTGCTTTTGTCTCAGGACCATGTCGGAAGATCCAAGTTTCATTGCACATAATCACTCCTAAAAAATGAATGGGTTTCCTTTAGTTTGTTGAAAAAAAATTCCACAAGGGTTGCAAAGAGACAAAAAAAAACCCTCAGTATTCCCAGAAAGTTTCCATGGGATGTTATGCTCGGGAATTTTAGAAAAATTCCAAATTCGAAACTTTGCATGAGAACTATGGAAATTTCAGGACTTAATGGGAATTAAATGGAAATCGGAGGTAAGTTAAACAAACTTAATCATATCTAAACATAAAGATATAACAACAAAGACAGACATTAGCAGACATCCATGCAAAATAACACAAATAAAAAAACACGACATTACAACTGATTTTTTTGTGAGACTCACTTTATCAGGTTTTATTATTTTATTGAATGATCAGTTTCAGCTTCACTTTATGTCCATGGGCTCAAATGTGTGGCCTCAACAGTCCAGGGCTTTTGAAATCATCTGTTCATGTGATAGAAGAATGCACAGTGCATGTGATTGAGGAACAGCAGAGATACTTGCATGAATTTTTATTGTTTTAATCAAGATTATGCTAAAATAGATTTTCCCCAGCTATATTTCAATTCCCTGTCAAGGGCCAACCTTATTTTTTTGTAAATTCAAGGTTTATTCCCACAAATTCCAAAACATTCCTATTAATTCCAAATTCCAGTGGAAAGTTTCCAACTTGAAAATTCCTGGAATTTTGCAGCCCACATCTCCACAATGTTACTTTTTTTCTTTAGATCAGGAGACAGAAGTTTTGGGACAACTTTGGCACACGCTTTTATTAAATTGACGGATTGTCTCTTATTAATGGAGACCATCTCTGCTCTCATTCTTTCACTCAGTCGTCAATCATACAAAAGAATTTGTTCAATTTGCTGAATGTTGTCAGAAGTTTTTTGATGTGCATGGGCACCCAGGACATTCATGGTCTTGGACATCCTCTCTGCCTTCAGGAAATATTTTGTGCCATTCAGAAACACTTGACATGCAACCAACTTTAAGGAAATGTGTTAGAAAATAGGTGGTGATACCTTTATGCAAAATCCTGAAAATGTTGTAATATATTAAAGATAAGCTTAAAGTCTGAACACAAGATGCCAAATTTACAACCCAGCATTGTGCATAATTTACCTGCCAATCACCTCTGTGAATTTCTATGTGAGGCTGGATTAAACTAATATGTCCACACAGCAGGAATTATTATGGAAAATTCACTTATGTTGAGTGGAAACAGGTGTTGATGCTTAAATCCTGCAGCTGGCAGTTTATGTACTTAATTTGACAGTATTTCTTCCTCTTGTCAACACTGAGAGTAAATCTACAAGAATCACTGATATAAAGGCAGAAACTGTCCTCACGCTGTCTAAATCCATCACTCTATCAAACATTCTGTGTTGTTCATTTTGTGTTATGTTCTGAGGGTCAGATGTCTTTAAGGGGATAGTTCAGGTTTTTTGAAGTGTGATTGTTTGAGGTGCATGGCATGAGCCTGAACATGTGCCACATTGTCACAGCTCAGGTCTGTCTCTGTTCAGAAGTCTCTTGACAGACGATGATGCTAAACATCGCTGTACATGGTGCCAAACTTTCTGCGTAATTAAAAGAATTGTGGGAGAAATCAAGCCACAAAAACAGAGTGAGGTAATCACATGCTACAAACTGTTTACATCTGCTTAATTTCCACTACCAAGCCACTTTGATTAGGCACTATTTTGAGACACAGCGCAGCCTTCTTATCCTTTTATTTACAAGGGGAACCAACCACTACCAAATGGGATAAATTGATTATTTTTGTAGGAAATTAGACAATTGTTTAATTTTTAACTTTGGAACACTTGTATGAGCTGGAATACAAACAAGAAAAACTTCTGTAGATGGAGAGTCAACAGGTCTGAACTGAAAATGGTTCAATCTGCTGAGAACTGAAGGACTGGAGAAACACACTATACCTGTTTATTCAGGTGAATAAATCATGAGCTCATGTTGTCAGACTGGATGAAACAGTACTTTGACATAGCAAAACCACATCAGGATGCTTCAGGATCAGAGGAGACTATCAGCTTTTTTATACTTTTGTCCGCAGTGAGCAGCTCATCATCACATCACACTCTCATAATGGACATTTATAATATAACAGAATCACTGTTTCACAAACTCCAAGGACAAAGCAGAGGAGCCAAATGAAAGTTCATCTTTAAAGAATGTATTCAACTTATAGTGATTGTTTATTTTGTAAAGACAGAAGCCATGATCTCAATAAGTGTACTTCATGAAAGCACACTGTATGTTTGTTGTTGTGGGTAAACTGAGCTATAAAAGCATCCTCTGTCAAAATGTCCATGCTTGATCAGCAGAATAATCCTTAAACATCCATACATTTGGCTAATCTTTATTTGGGATGAAGTATTATTTGTGTATTTGGCAAAATTCAAGGCAGACCATAGTTTGATCCTTACGCTGCAGGTGGAAGGACACGTAGGCTGTGCCACGTAATTAAAAAGTGCCTATAATCAAAGCAACTTGGTAGTGGGATATTAGTAGATGTAAACAACTGTTTGTAGGATGTGATGACCCCACACTGTTTTTGTGGCTTGTTTTCTCCCACAGTTCTTATAATTAGAAAGATAGATAGATAGATAGATAGATAGATAGATAGATAGATAGATAGATAGATAGATGGACTTATTGTCTGTCCCTTCTTTGACTTGGCTCACAAAGAACAATCACACAATGCCATTCAGACACATTCAACAATAAAACACAAGTAAAAGCACCTTTAGAGAAAAATAAACCATACATGGCTGGTACATCAGAGGGGCTTTAAAAACAGAAACTGATTAGGTGGAGAATCTGGCACCAAGTACAACAATGTAAAGTCCCAAGTTTTTCTGAACAGAGAGAGAACTGAGCCATGACACTATGGTACACCTTCAGGCTCATGCCATGTACCTCACACAACCCCACCTCAAAAATGCTGAACTATCACTTTAATGACAGGTTTATTGAAGGTGTATGTGTAATCCACAAACTCAGGAAGATTTCAGGAGCAGCCTGTCTAAAAATCAGAGAAGTTATCATTTAATGGAGGAAATAATCAAATATTTGTGGCAGCCTCAACCACAAACTTTCTTGCTGATGTTCACATTCTTAACGGCTAAACAAAAAGGTTGTTGGGGAGCATTCTCCTGTTTATTTTCAGTAGGAGATGAGCTGAAAAATGTTTAAAACAAACTACCCTGAATGCCCTTTGTTGCATGTTTTTGAACGGGATCTGTTTATGACATGCAAACTGTAACCAAATGAGATTATAGGGTGTCATTTTGAGTGTTCAGCGTGTTTAGCAGCAGCTCATTTGTGGCTTGGATTTCTCTAATTATGGACGTTCTTGTTTAAACATCCATCCATCAGAACGCTGGCAGTGCGTGCATTATATTCAGGACCAATGTGATTAGACCTGGCGACAGAAGGGTTTTCTAATCAGCACAAGATTTAGGAACTGCCTATGCTGTGTGTAATTGAGCTATAAAACCGTTCACAGATCATCAACCATCAGAATCTATTAAAATTCTTTAAATATGTCTTTACATGATGAAATTTAGAAGCTGAAAAGCTTTGAAAAATCAGAACAAATTATAAATACCAAAAAACGATGTTTTTTTTTCCCTAATGACTCCCTTCTTGTGTTCTCATGCACGGATGAAAGCACACATGTCCACTGGGACTTCAGGGTGAACTAGTCAGTTTTAGGGGTCAAAGGTCAGGGTAAAAACACCTAAAGCGCATGCCTTGGTTTAGATTACATTATTTCATTAATGCTCTAGAACTTTGCACAGATATCCACTTCAAAATAATCATTGTTTTAAAAGATCATAGGTCAGGGACATTCAGTGTCATTTTATCACTTAGGTCCCGTTTATATGACAATGAAAACGGAGAGTTTTCTTTGCTTTCGTTTAGACGAGAAGGTGCCTGGAGTGCCTGATTCCGCAAATGAAACCAGAGTCCAGATTGAAAAGTTTTTTGAAAATGTGTTGGTGTCAGTCTCGGTGTAAATGGGGATCAGCGTTTTCAGGGAAAACGCTGATGTGCGGCACATGCACAGTAACACCACAAACCTACATCTACTTCCATCTACTGGCCTGGCATGCACGCTACAGCGTTTTCAGCCATTCTCATGTCTCCATGTGCACGCAGAGCACTTTTGAAAACCCAAAGGAAAAACCTTTCTGTTTCTGGTGACAACGTTGTCATGTAAACACGGCCTTAGTTTTGAACCTGATAACTCAAGAACGCAAATCTGGCAAAATGTCCACTTTGAGTCATTGATGAAGTTATTTGATTGATGAGAGGTCATGGGTCAAAAATTAATGTCGTTGGGCGGCATGGTCATCACATGCTTGTAAATTCCCAACAGCACTTTGAGATTTTTTTTTTAACTCTAACTCAGGGGTTGGCAATTAAGTTTGCCCTCGGGCAAATTTTCAAATTTCAAACAACACTTGACAGCGAATGTTCACACAGATGTGTTCCTGAGCTTTTTAAGATTAACAGAGCACTAATGATCCACTGTATTCCATCTCATCTGAGGGGATTTGTGCACTACTGTATGTTTCTACAAGGCAGGTTCAATCAATCAACAGTCTGCTCCTGTCTGATCTACCCTCAGATAAACTAAGAAGCATTAGAACAGATAATAAAACTAAGTTTTCGTCTCTTTTTTCCCCTGTTCTGCACACTATGGCTCACTTCAGCGTTATGGCTCTGTGCTGTCTTATTTCTCTTCTGCAGCGATCTCTCATCAGCAAGGTTGGCGGGAATGAGAGGTTGCCTTTAGTTCAATAAGAATTTAAAAAAAAACATAATTACTTTAATTAGGGCTCACTAAATGTGAGCTGCTGTAGGCACCAGATTTTGCATTATGGGCCTGAGGCTTTTATATTCATCTGTTACTGATCGTGAGAGTTTTGTTTGTTAAGAAAAAGAGTAAATACACATATAAAAGTTATTTTTTCCAATCATGGATAGGGCCAGAAATTATTACTGGGGCGCTAGGTTTGGCCGGGGGGCCACTCTTTGCCGACCCCTGCTCTAAACAAATGTCACTTTGACCAATGGATACACTGACTAGAATTTGGAGGTCAAAGGTCAGAGGCAATGGTCATTGAGCCTCATGTCTGTGCTCATATGTATGTGATATCCAGAGTCAGCCCAAATCTGTATGGTGCCATAGACAAAGTTTCAGTGCGTGCTCATTATACTGAAGCCAGTTTCACCCCTAATAAACTACATGACAGAATGTTTTTTTTTTATTTGATTAGATTAAGTTAGACAGAACTTCATTAATCCCTTTGGGAAACTCCCTCTGGGAAATTATGAATGATTTGATAAATGATTTGATGCAGTATTTTAACAGGCCGAGTCGGTCAGTGGACTGTGAGACCAGCTGACCTGGAGCCTGACAATCACATCCAGGCCAGAAGGCCGGTTTTAATGTCGAGCTCTGGCTACAGCTTGGGAGCACAGAGGAAAGTGTTGCAAAAATGACATTCATACGATGCTGATGGTGCGTGTTTTATCCATTGGTAATCAGGCTGAGTTGATCTGGTGTTTCTGTTCATTATTGATCAGTATTTTATTAGTTCTTACCTCTGAATTGAATCCACCCACAACAAGAAGTTGAGCGCCCTTGTGTGCCTCGATGTCCTCCGATTACACACAACATGCAGAGACAAATATATTTACACCAACAACCAGAGCACAGGTGGAAGAGTCAGCACAAGGTTAACCAGAGTTTATTCCACATTTAAATTTTCGTCTATCACAGTGTGACAGAGTCAGATGGCCTGTGTGGAAAGTTCAAGCAGTCAAGGTACATGCCAGGTATGTGAGGACAAGGAAGTGGCCCAGCTTGGTGGTTTGGGACCTCTGTTAAAACACAGACAAACACTGTGCTTACAGAATCAGTGACAAATGGAGGCGTGCATGGGCAGAGGACGCAAGAAGACCCTGATGCAGCATCAGCTGTGAATTTCCAAAAGTGAAGCGTTAGGGAGAAAATGGGAACGGAGCCGCCCATTGATGGTTGGTGGCCCGAGTATTTGCCCATACTGCCCATGCCAAGGCCCACTCTTAAGAGCTATAAAGATTCTCTCTTTTTTCCCAAACAGGCATGAGTGTCTAATTTGACTCAAAGTTAAACGGATTAGATTTGAAGGTTAATGGTTTCAGGTCAATGGGCTTCATGTTTGCTTGTGAACATGATATTGTGAGAACGGTTCAATGATTTTTCTTTTTTATTGTACTTTGCATAAATGACCGCTTTGACCTTATGAGGACATTATTAATTCTCAAGGTGGGAGGTTAAAGGCCAGAGCAGTTTGTCCTTATAATAACTTATGAATGGATGAAGGATTTCTCTGAAATTCTGCTCTTAACTGCACTTAGACTGAAAGATGATCTGATTACATGTTGGAGGTCACAGGTTAGGGTCATTTCACTTCATGTTTGAAACTGGTGATACCAAACTTTTCCAGACTGATATGAAATCAATACATTAGCTTTATGTTGTCGATGCTACCTCTAATACCAATTTCTTTAAATTACCTGCTTAGTTTTTATAACTATGCATTTTCTAAATTCCAAAAGTCACATAAAGGTATGACAAGTGCTACAGATTGTCATTTATTAATCTGTAAAGTTAGATTGATTTTAAATCTCTAAATAAGGGACATGAAATTTAGAAATATTTCACGATTAACCGTAATCCCACATACAATTGTATTAATTATGTAACAGTTATTCCATCCAGATCAAAGGTCAAGGTAGTATGATAAGATTATGCCTCACTTTGGTGCAGAGCTCAAGAATGTTTTGAGGTTGGATTTTTAAAAGAATTGCTGTAATAAATCAAAGTTCAAAGTAATTGGGTCTCATTTTATTCTTGACATTGTAAGACTGTTTTAAAGGTTTTTTTTCCTAAAACCTTACATAAACCTATTGGACTTCATTATGCTCTGATTAGATTACTGAGGTTAAAGGTTTGACGTCACAGTCATTGCTCCTCATCTTTATTCATTGCTTTTGGCCCTGATACTTTAGGATTGCTTTGAGAAATTATTCTTTTAAAACTCATATGTCCACTTTGACAGGAACTAGGTCCTCAGGGCCTCATATTAAGTCCTTGCTTTTGAAAGCAACACATTGAGGACCTGTTTTGGGGTTCTCCTTAAACTTTGCACAAACCTACACTGCGACTATAAAAGAGGGATGCAGGATGACAAATTTTTGTAGGCCAATGTGGAAGTTAGCATCGCACTGGTTTGGACTAAAAGCTTATGGATTTTTCACTGTGTTCTTGAATAATTACCTCCACCAAGGATATTATGTTTTTGGCGAGATTGTTGGTTTGTTTTTTAACAGGACAATTCGAAAATTTATGAACAGCTTTATTTAAGTTTTCAGGGAAAGTTGGTCATGGCACAAGGGAGAAATAGAAATAATTAGATTTTGGTGGTGATCTGAATCAGGATGCAGATCAAATCATTTTTACCAAGGATTTCTGAGCATTATTTCAGGCATTTATTCAAAAAGCTATTTGAAAATCCCAAAGACTCACAGGGACCGTAAATACTCAAATACTAAGTCACTTCTGTAGGTTTGGACTCATTCCTGCAGCACTCTATATGCTACACAGTATTCTCATACCTTCTTACTTATTACTTTCAAGACCAATTCTAATCATTTTTAAAATGCCTTTAAATTTTTCATTAATATCAATTTTTTAAGGACTGAAAAGCTCTTACAGGAAAAGCAGCCAAAGCCAAAGACATGAAGTCTTTGACCAAAGAAATTAAAAATACACAAACACACAAAAAACACATAAAATATGTAGGAATATAATTTATCAATCTTCTTCAAGTGAAATAAAACAGAATTCTGAGTTACTTTGAATATTTTCTAAAGCATCAACAACAGTATGACATACCCCATGACTGCTGTGCTATTACATATTATTTAATTATTCAATTTCTCGTTTGATTATTAAACAGCAGGGTTTTAATCATGCAGTCATGTGAAGCTTATTTTGATCTATTATGATACACTGAAGATAAAGTTTGAGCTATGTTTTTAGTTATTGGATTTATCTGTGTCTTTGGTACTTGATTCGAAGTATGCCAAGAAAAAAATCATTTGTGAGAAAAGGCAGTTAATTCTCTGCAAAAGCGTTACAAATTATTTGTGCTACTCTGTACGGTACAGTTGAAATCTGGCCTGTGGGCCTTGATGAACAGAGGGACATGGAGTCAAACTATAACGCAGCTATGACGCAACAGACAGACGCTCTCACATTCACTCACTGAAGATTTCTGACATTTCTATGCAGGTTCATCAGTATCAGCTGACATGTTCACACTTTTTCATACTCATTTATGTTCCACTGGCGCTGAAGTGGGAGCAACTTAGGGTTGTATTGCCTAAGGACACATTGACATTTGACAGCTGAACATGGGCTTAAATCCTGGACTTCTGAATGATGGTGGGGCAACTCCTTAGGCCAAAGACCTTGACACTCCATTGGTAATGCAAATAAAAAAAAGCACAGAACTGCAAACATTTTGAAAGACATTTTTTGACACCCCTCTCTATTTATATTACAAGTGACACATATTTGTATTTTATTGTGCACATTCCTTTGTCTCATCTGCTGTGCCTTTCTTTTTGCTGTTTGTATGTTATTTTATGTAATAAATTGATTTAATTTATGTTTTCGTTATGAAGCACTCTGTGACCTCTTCTTTAGAAAGGTGCTATATACATGTGTGTGTGTGTGTGTGTTTGTGGATGTGTAATTTTTTTTTTAATCAAGCCTCAGAAGTCAAAATGGACTTGACATCACTTTCCTATGACCCAATGCTAATTTTGTTAAAACCGAAACTAAGTGGGTCAATCTAATTCTGTAAAGAGGAGAACTTGGTGAGTTTCAATGTTTAATTAAGAAGCTGAAACGCACCACAGCAGCATCAGGCCCGACTGTTCACAGTGATACAACCTTGAGGACACCCTCACCATCATCATACTGCAGCTCCAACACATTGCTGGTGTGTATGCTTGCATTGGCTGAATATGAAAAAATAATAAAGAAACAAAGAAATCAGGTCTGGTGTGCAAAGGCCTTGAGCCATTGGTGCTCTCAGGTCCAGTCACTTCCCCACATGTGCCTAGTCTACTCTGGTTGGTTGGCTTGTCTACTCTGTGGTAAACTGGTCAGTTTAGTCCAGCTCAGCATCATTTCTGCTCTCTTTCCACAGTCTATGCTCTTGCACTTGGCCTGCCTCCCAGTTGGTTTAAACTATTGACATAAAAGTGGTGGGACGTCAAGGTTGTACTGTCAGTCTGTTTGTGAGGGGTTGGGGGGGGATCAGTGGTCTCAGGCCGCACTTTTCACTGGAGGACAGGGAGAGATTAAGATCACTTGCTTCATTTCTAACCTGATTTCATTTTCTTTCACACAGAACTTTGACAGGTGAAGAATAGCCAGTTAAATTATTTGTAATATAACCTCCTGCCACTAGTTAGGGCTGTAGCTGCAGCCTTCATTCCTGTCATCCCGTCTATTGTTGCACTATGACACAGAAATGCACAACAAGCTTTATGTAATAACACTGTTAAGCTTGAAGTGGCTTGGATGTTTCTGTGCCACAAAATAAAGACAAAGCTGTATTTCGGCATCAGGTGGCACTTGTGTGTAAACATATTCCACACAAAACTGTTGAGGTTAACTTGTTAAGAGGACCAGGTGCTAGCAATGCTAATGTTATCGGCACTCTGCTTGATATTGTTAGTCTACGCTACATAAGCTGGCCTATTTTTGTGATTTGTAGCCAAATTCAATCCACAATCACTGCTTTTTGGTTTGCTTTCCTTGTATGGTCCTTGTTTGGTTTGGATGGCTTTCATACCCACCATAAACCAAACTCTGGTTTGCTTGGAAGCAAACCAGGACCCTCTATTTTCAGGCAGACATAAGTTTGGTTCCTTGGTCCGCACCAGAGTTTGTGTGAGCTTACACACCACCCCAAATGAACTGAACGTTCCAAAAAAGAAAACCATAATTTGTTTGGTTCAGACAAGTGTGAAAGCAGCCTTAGGGCCGCAGACCTTCTTGTCTTGCTCACAGTAGAAGACCTCTAATCATGCCAAAGAGTTACCGTAAAATACCAAATAATAATAATAATAATAATAATAATAATAATAATAATATTTGTTTCAATCACTGAGCAGACCAGGCGTTTATTTGGGACCAGGCGGCTTTTTGGGACAGGTGATAAATTCCTTTCTCACAAAAATCTTGCTTAGCAAAAAATGAAAAAATATGGTAAATGTAATCAAATTATTTCTTTACACCAGTATGAATTACACCTTCACATTTTCAAGGAAAGATTACGGTACCGTAGTTATACCTTTGTCTCCTTCTTTCAACTCAACATTCTCTAAAAACTCTTAATACTGGTAAGGAACTACCAGTAGTTAAGTTAAGGTCGTACTTTTTTTCCTGCTGTACCGGGGCCATGGCGATCAGCAGCAATGTACTGGTAACTGATGTGACTGGTCTCCTGACATTAGTTAAGGGCAAATAACATGCAGCGGCAGTGACAACGTCTTCTTCTTTGAATTTTTGAAGCCTTAGTAGGTACGATTCTGGTTTTCTGCGCTCTAGTGGCCTCTGTGGACATTGAGTGTAGCTGCGCGGTTGTAAAACAGAGCTCCTCACACCAACATGCATTTGTTGACATACAAAGGGAGGAGAAGTGAGCTGACAGGACGTCCCGAGAGACAAATAAACCATATGGACTGATAAGGTACAGCCTGATCATGTTTCTTTTCAAATAAATCCCTGTTCAAGCGTCAGCTGTCAGTTGTTAGCTGTTAGTTGTTATAATAAATTACACCAGGCATTTATTTGGAACAGCTGATTATTTATCAAAATGTACTGCTACACCCGGCGTTTATTTGGGACCCGGCGATTAATTGGAACTCGGCTTTTATTTTGTATTTTACGGTATGTAAAACCTACTGAACGGCATGAGAAAGTATACTTACACCTCTCACCTCAGTTTGATCCTCAATCTCTCATCTAGTCATATTATTATTAACATTTATTTCAAATGTGTTCCCACACAGTTAAATATAAAAGATTGCTACCAATCATACTAGCACTGGAAATACTCTTCTTGACCCACAACTGTACTTTCAATGTCTGAAAAATGTACACATTGAGGAAGCAACAACACCAGATGGTGGATCTACTTTAATTATTTACAAAATCATTTCTTTCTGCAGTTTCTGCTGTTATTAACTCTTTTGTATAAAAATTAATTTGTTCAGGATGTCAGCAGCTTAGACTGAAAGTGCCAAATAGTGTGATGAGCCAATAAGAAACACAGTAGTTCAGTTGTGGAGGCTATCAGCCAAAGTTCGATATTTGTCACTCTGACAGGCTTTGTTTGGCTGTTTTTTTTATTTTTTTGTGTGTGTAAGACAAAGAAAAGCCCATCATAGCTTCAGAAAATAAGATCTTTGTCAACAGCACACAGAGAAATCAAGGTAAATGGAAAGTTTATTTTCAAGAAATCCCTTGAACAATTGTTTGAAAAAACTATGTCTCCTATCTGAGCGTTAGGTCATTAATATAGCAGAGAAGCTCGACATCTCTGTGCTTAAATCATGACCATGTGAGGCCCTACAAATGAACCTGATCCGTTTACAATTATGTCTGTTCAATCTATCTGTGTTTTGTAGGGATGGTTTGAAAATTAGCGCCAAATGGGATTTTTAGAGCTGTTAAACGTCCAAAAAGGCAGAAAATGTTTGAAATATAATGCCCCATCCTTCTTCAAAGAGCAGACAGCAGTTTCACGCATCTGCGATTTCCAGCTCTGAAGATGGTGGTTTATTGTCATTACCAGTGTCTATTTTCACTCTGTAAATTATTAACAGATACAGCTGTAGTTTTTCAGGACTAAAGGACGATGTCAGAAATGAAGAATTTGTGTGTGAACGGCAGAACCAAGGCCGCTGTAAAGCTGAGTTTACGGCATCTGCTGGCTGCCATTTTAGATGAAAGTCCAGTTTGACCTGATTTTTCAAAAAGAATTAAGCTGAGCATCCACCCAAGGATTTTCTCCAAGCTTAAAAGGCCAGGAGGTTTATATGAGAAACACCCAGCTGTAAATATCTACAAATGCTCCAGAGATGCAGCATTTTTCTGATGTTACTCTTCGGTTGTCTGGTTGCTATTAACCAGTTTTTTATGTGCCGTTAAAAAAGAGTATCGATTTCTAGTTTCTCAGCAGGTATAAGCTGCTCAGAGGGAACAAAAAAAACGTGCAGTTTTAGAAAGTAAAACGTGTACATCCTGCATATTTTAGTTTTTTTAATTCTCAATACTTGGTCCACCCATTTGGTCCAATTCATCCCATCATAACCACATATATAACTGATGTACTGTAATCCTGACATATTATAATGCTTTTTGCATGATTACGTAATACATCTTAGGCCCTACCTTCAAAATACAGGAAAACAGCTTTTAGATGTGGTGATGCCCCCAAACCACCTGGAACAGTAAAGATTCATAACAGAGTTTTAAGGCTTACACCAAGCTCCAATCTACAATGACTGTGAGTGGCCCAAAGCGGCACAGCCCAATCAGAGTCCTTCAGTACAGAAGGAGGCAGGAGGTAGGCGCAGGAGGACAGCAGGAAGTGACTGCTCGTACAGAGATTAGCATAGATGCTAACAGCTTCACTAGCAGTTTTATTAGATTTTGACTGCAAACCAATAAAAACATGAACCATTTCTTAAATTTAGGATGGACCATATCATTGCCTCTCCTATAGGCCCCCTGAGACTCTGGGCCCCAGAAATCTCTCCCTTTTTATCCCCCCTTTCGGGCAGCCTTGAAGCTATTAGCCAAGACTGTAAAGATAACATCCCAAAAATTTGAGCTGCAAAGTAAAAGCACATTAAAAAGTTAAATGAATTACTTTCTGAGGGTCCCATTGTTCTGTTCTACTATGCCCACTGTTTGTTGAAATGTTTTCCAGCTGCTTTTACCCGCTATTTCAGGGTTGCAGGGCATTGTGGGAAATCAACATTTGTCCAGAATTTAAGCAGCTCAATGCCTACAGACAACTTGAAGAGTAATTATTCCGTCTTTGTTGTCTTGGTTGTTTAATTCTGTTTTCTACATTTCCAGTTCATGTCTCTTCCTGTTATTTCACCACACACTGTTTGCATTGTTTTGGAATTCTATAACTTTGTTTAAAGCAGGATTGTAAACCATAATGAAATAAAATTCAGACAGCATAAAACAGGCTTGTGAGACCAATTTCATGCTCGTTTGTGAACCCTCATTATGTGAGTCACTTTGCTTTAGATTTCCAACAATGTGCTCTGCAGATCCTTTTTTGACTTGTCTTCAAAGAACACAATGAAAAGCTCAGTTTGCCCACTTTCACAGAAATCAAATCAAAGCCTCTGTTACTGTAGTTAATCTGTTTCTCATAGGGCGAGGATGAATAACACTTGAGGGAGGGCACGTCATGTTGAGAGCTTACAAATAACTTCTGAATGGGACTAGATAATCCCATGCAGCTTCTTCACTTCGCTTCATTTGGATCTATTGTGACAATGCTTCTTTGCACCAGCAGCAGGGGACATTTAGCTGCAGCAGGGGCACAAACACGCACAGGAGCAGTAATCCCCAGTAGCTGAGGGCTCAGATAGGCTCTAAGCTGATAAGACTGTCTCGAGGCTAACGACAGGCCACAGCAGGTACCCGACCCATCCATTTCCCTGCAATAAAACCCCACCAACAGCCTGCTCCCCTGAGGCTTCAAAGTATGAGTCAACGTGAGCCTAAGCAGCCCCCTCTGAGGGTCACAGCCACCGAGAAGAAGCAAAGCTGCAAACAGTGGAAGATGTCTGCGGCCTGTCTGCTCATTTATCTCTATCTGTAAATGACACCTGAGACATTTGTAGATTTGCCCGGTCTCGTGGCTGCAGAGGGGCAGAGGAGACATGAGGTGCTCCAGGGGTCGAGGAGTGAGGTCAGGAGGCTGTATTGATGTGGCTGCCCCCTGACCTCGTGTCTCTGGAGGAGGGTGGGGTGCTATTCAGCTCCTGGCAGCATGTGTCCACAAACTGACCTGAAACCAAAGTCCTGAAGTGGACAAAGGTCTTCAGCAGGCGTGAGCAGGGGGGCCTGGGGTACATTTTAACTAAAGAAGACACATCTGACTGAATTGACTTGTGACATAGTGGACTGCCAATGAAAAAATGTAAAAATTGGAATTAAAGGCTAAATTTTGATGATTAATCACATGATAAGTGCATGTCCGGACTTCAAAGTTGCATCTCAATGCATATTTTTAAAGTCTACGTTAAAAATATGAATCAGTTCTAATCAGTGTATTAATTTTGAAATCACATGAATACGGGGTGGTGTATTTTATGAACTTGACTTTAAAGGGATAGTTCAAGATTTTACATTTCAATATCATAAACATTAGCCACATTGAGAGTGATCATCTCTCCACCTGTGCAGAAAGAGTTAGTTCAGCTGGGTGCACATCACACAATTTTTTTGCCAAAGTTTTGGCTCAGATTCCGGCTTCTGACCAAACTCAGCAAAGGCCCATCAGAGTATTTGGTGGTCCAAAAGATTATCTCAACTGATTATCCTGTGGTGTGAGGTGTATTAGGGGTCATTTTATCCACTCGGAAGAGGATTGAGGGCCACTCTTGCTTGAAATAGTAAACTTGTTCAGTTAAACTTGTGGGGCTGACAGCTCTGTGCAATTTAAAGAGTTTTAGGTGAAAACAAGCCACAAATGTAGTGCAGGTTGATTGCATGGCACATTCAACACTTTTTCAACTTACTTTTCCACCAGCAAGCAACTTTGTGTTCGTACCACTTCTGTCCAGCCGAGTGTGCCAACCAGCTATGGAAACCCCACCTACCAAATTAGATAGACAGGCTCTTTACAATGAATATGATGACCAAATTGGACACTTCAGAATATTTGTATGTGCTGAAGTACACAGAGGACAGACTTCTGTAGATGAAGAGTCAACAGGTCTGCATGAAAAATGGAGGAAAGTATTGGGATTGAAGGACCACAGAAACCCACGCTGTAGATGCAGATGTGTAACTCATAAATCATAATTATATATTAAGAAATGTGCAGGATTGCCTGTGTAACTGTATAAATTATTGTGCTTGGTAGTCTGTACTGTCTTAGGCCAGGGATCATCAACCATAGTTTTTTTTTTTTTCTTGATTGACGCTGTGGGGGCTGGATGTCAAAATTAAAGTAATATTAAAATTTACATATTATTGTTTAAATATTTCATTATGTGAGCAATTCTGAGCCTTTAAAAATGGGATCAGTGCTTATCTTTCATACTGCTGCTAGCTACATGAGGACAACTGAGATATTTTTATATTTAGATATTTTATATTATCTTATTTCTGGGGTGGTCAAAATGTTCTTCACACTAAACTACTCAAACTCCTGGTAAAACTATTTCAGTCTCATGTGTTTTGTAGTTGCACTGAAAGATGTGTGGATTTGCAAAAAATGATAACAAAAAAAACCCACAAAAATAAATTGTGAATTACCACTTGACACTTTGATTGGTTTGATTCAAGCTATGCCCAAAAGGCTGGCTGCCCCTGGCTTTGCATCATCAAAAAAGCAAATTGTAGACCCAACCCCAAATTGCTGTTCATCAACGTTTTTAGACAACACGCTTCAAGATGTCAAAATACGGCCCATTATGTTTACGACCATAGACATATGTACGTAGATGCTGCATTGAGTGCCGAGTCATATGTCGATGTCTTCGCCGTACTGGACGTGGCAAGAGCGAACAGAGAAGATGCCTCATTCACATGCGGCATGGAATTGTACCAACAGGTTTTCAGTCTAAACCAGATGGGATTACCTTTCACAGGTAAGACTGAGAAAATATTTTTGATGCATTTGACCATTACAACATACAATAATTTTTTAACAGAATTTGCTGATTTTGTGGCTAATATTATGAAGTGCTGTGGACTGTGGACTCCCGCGGTGAAACCAGCCTCCAAACAACAAAGTCTTTCCTATTTAGGTAAACTGGCAGAAAGTAACTACACTGATTGTTGTTAGTTGCTTAGTTAAATTTTCACATACTGTGTAGGTTTCCCAAAGATAAAGAGCTGAGAAAGCAGTGGAAAACAGCTGTCAGACGGGAAGGGTTTTCTGCTAGTCCGTCAACCATGCTCTGCAGTGAACACGTCAGACCGGAGGATTTTGACAGGACAGGTCAATGAAGCATCTATGTTTACAGCCAAGTGATGACTTGGCAAATAACCTTTGATGCATGACCTTCAAAATCTCATCATTTCAATTTTGAGTCCGAGTGGACATGAGTGGAAAGTTAAAAAAAAAATCTCTAGATGTGATTTGTGTCTAAATTAACGCTGTCTAAATGGCATTAGGACCTTGGACCAAAGGCCAAAGGTGGAGATGGACAAAAGGAAACCCTCCTCCATCAAATGTCTCCTGCTGATGGTCCTCTGTCCGAGACTCTCTGAGGACACGACACTTGACTCTCCTTTAGCACCTGGACCAAAGTAAACATGTCCAACAGAGAAAAGAAAAAGTGAAGCTGAAGGAAAACACAGAGCTGCAGTGCTCTTGACTTTGACGGAGAATGGAGGAAATACCACACTGTGATGAAGTGGCACCATTCCTTCAGGATATTAGCCGGCCCTCACAGGGGAGAAAAAAAAGAGGAGACGTCAGCCCTGGTCTTCAGAGGCAGATCATTTTGCTTCCTTTTAAAGTCAACACTTGGGACTGACATTAGAAATAACATTCATTTTTTACTCTGTTACATGTTCTGTCCCCCTGGGTAGCATACATCAGGAGGGGATAAGATATACAAATATAATTTTCTTAAATACAGACAGATTAGATGAATAATGGTGCTGAGAAACTTTCATGAGACTTCGAGCTGTGCACTCAGTTGAACTTGCACAGAAATCCCTGGATTTAAGTCACTCTGAGTGAGTCTGTGGTGTCAGCACAATGTAAGCCTCAGCTGATACCAGCAGCGTAACGTTCTCGTGCTGAGTCCCAGTGCAGTTAGAGTTACTGGGTTATGCCCCTCACTCCAGGTTGATGTGCACGATCATTTACAAATTTAAAATAAAACACACAAATATGCAGTCCCTCCTGCCTTCAACTCCCCTCTCTCTAACCCTAACCATGCTGGCATTAATGCTAACGTGCTTGTTACCACCAGTACCACCGTTCAGTATCACAGTAAAAATATTTATTGCAATGAACAAACAAGTGTGTGTTTGAGCTCTAGGTCTGATCTTCTTCCCCGGGCCAAAATACTGTGCTGATTCTTATTACTAGTTTAAAATCAATACCTGTAGATTTGCAAACTCTGTGCATGGTAAGCAAAGGTTGTGCATGCAGTTTTGTATTGCAAATCTGTGCACAAGATTAAAAGCTAACCAAAAAGTGAGACTGAAATCTACAAAACTGCTTTAATAATTTTCTTTTTTTATTTCTCTTATATTTATTTTATTTTATTTTATTTTACTTAATTTGAGTTTGTTCTTATTTTTGTTATTTAGGTTTGTTTTGCATATACTTTCTCCTGTTTGTCCTCTGTTTATGTAAAGCACTTTGTGCTATATTGTATGAAAAGTTCTATACAAATATAGTTTGATTTATTGATTGATTGATGGATTGATTGATTAAATATACTGCTGTTTATGCCTAAGGGGGTGTAGCAGCACTGACCTGTCTGGGCAGGGGTAGGCCAAATGGGTTACCTGGGCCCCTTTAATTCTGATGAGCTCTGGGCATCAATCCAAAATCTTAAAATGTGATCAAAAATTTGTTACAAGATGTTATAAGTTGGAAGTGTAGTAGCTCATTCTAGGTTGAACCACCTGGTTGTGGTTTCATAATAGCTTGATGATTGCTTTCACTTTTGTCAATTATCTTTTACCTTAAAAAATAGTGAACATTAAGTTTATCCGTGAGGATTCTTACGATAAACAAAATGTGTTGAATGAATTTTTGTTTGTCACAGACGCCATTACCAGACATTATCTACGAACACATTAAGAAATCTTATAGGCTTTTAATCAATTGAACAAGCTCTATGCAAACTTCTAGGTTAGCAAAAAACCTTTTGGGGTGCAGATTAGATCGTAATAAAGTGGTGCAGAAATGAGTCCAAAAACATGGAAGTGAGTTAGCATTAGCACTTCCTGGTTCCCGACCCCCAGAGTAACAGGGAGTTAGAATGCAGGTTCAGATACATGCCTGAAATAAGGTCTGTGGTGAACACATGCACAATGTTTAATGGGAAATAATGAAATGCATCTGACGTTGCCTGCTTTTGAATCTTAAACCATTGTTGTGTGGTTAAAATGACAGTTGCTAACTAACTGCTAACAAAGACTACAAAAATAGCTGGGGACCTGAAGGCAAGCATTTCTGATAGTTTTTTAATAATCAATAATTCATGCACTATGGTCACAGCCATGAGGACCAACTTGACAAGGTTGTTTAATTATGAAGATCTCTCAAATTGGAGGTCACAATAAGCTGTTATACATCTGACTTATTGTAGTTGCCTCCAAGCTGAACCACCATGTTGTTCTGTAGTTGCTTAATAACAGCTTTTCACTCTTGCCGATTACATTTAAGCTTAAAAGATTGTGAAAAAGTAGGTTTGTTTGCTAAGATTATCACTAAGAGAATAACATATAAGCTTCATATTTTTTCATTCGCCACAGAGCTTTTTATCCACAATCATCTGAAACACAGTAAAAACAATCCCATAAACTTTTAATAGGCTTACAGTCGAGGTAACCAGTGCAGCGCTAAATCCTGTGTTGCCTTATAAAAAAATACGTCACCCTGCACAACTCTAAACTCACTTCAAAATGACAAGAGATGAGAAAGTAGTGATGTGTTGTTCATGACTGAGCTGTTCTAGAGATCTTTTATGTTACTGGAGCCAAATCCTGTTTTAAAAATTAAGGTTTTTCCATCATAAAAACTCATTAAAAAAATTCATGGAAAAGCTGTTTGAATGTCGAATGACTAGCGCCTGCTTTTGAACTGAGCATAATGTCCTAGACTACTAAATATAGTTGCGATACCCGTTTTTATGAGCGAGGACGGTTGAGTAGCTTTAATTGTGTGTCATATTTCATCAATTTTCATCTAAGAATGTGTATATTGTTCTTCAACTTAAAAAAATGCACATATTCCTTCATAACAGTGCATCCTGAAGGAAGTGCAGTCTCAGCAAAGCATCATGAATCTCTCGTCTCATTTGGTCCGGTATGCCACCTGCTTTTTGATTTACAAAATCAGGATTTATTTCTCTGTCAACACTTCACTAACATGCAATAACATGATCAAATGATACTGCAGAATGACTCAGAAAAATAAACAGCTTCAGACCGATGCTAACAGAGAGCGGATGCTGCACAGACTGGATTCCTCCCTGACAGACCCCTGTTTGATGCAAGGACCCTCATTTTACCTGTGAGCTGATTTATGACACTTCATTTGGAGCGTACAATTAGGACCCGTAAATTTGCTTCAAAAACACTGAGAGCTTGTATCTCTGCACTCTTTAGCTGCACAGCGAGCCTTGGGCAGTGGGTCTGAGCAGCTCCCCCCACAGAGATACTGATAGGGAACAACACAGAGCAGCAGGACGACACGACGACCTCCTGCCTCGACCACCTCGCCTATCAGGACCATCAGGTCACAACAGCTCCAGGCAGGAGTCACACTTGGAGATGGTGGGAATGTCCCGCACGGTGGAGAGTGATCGCCACGAGAGAGGGCTGAGTTTGCAGAATCCTCTCAGTTTACCTTTGGTGAATTTTCTTTATTGTTGTTCATAGGTGACCACTAATGATTTTGTAGCCCACCTTTTGTGTTTGTTTGTATTGTTTATTCTGTATTAATTATTGATTATTGCTATCCTTATATATCTTATTTATATTCATTCATTCATTCATTTTCTTTACCGACTATCACTTTCGGGGTCGCAGGGGGGCTGGAGCCTATCCCAGCTGTCATTGGGCAAGAGGCGGGGTACACCCTGAACCAGTCACCAATGGATTGCAGGGCAACATATAGAGACAGACAACCATTCATGCTCACAGTCATACCTAAGGGCAATTTAGAGTCACCAATCAACCCTAATGAGCATGTTTGAGGTCTGTGGGAGGAAGCCTGAGTGCCCGTTTAGAACCCACGCATGCACGAGAAGAACATGCAAACTTCATATATTTATATATATACATATATATGTATATATATGTGTGTGTGTGTGTGTATATATATATATAAAGATATATATATATAAAGAGAGAGAGAGAGGGATGTGTATATGTTTTTTTCACTTTATTTTTTAAAAGCTTTTTAAACTTTTTTTTCATTAGGTCTTTTGACTTTTGGACTTTTCTAAACATAAAAAGTACTCTTTTTTTGTCATGTTGTTTCTTTGGTATTAATGTATTGTGTTGTGTCATAACATTCTGATTTTTTTTCTGAACATAACTTTTTTGCTTTACTTCTTGACTTCATATTCTGATATTTGGGCTTTTTAAGGTATTTGACTTTTTTTTATGTCATTACCTATTTTGTTAATATGGCTTTTGTGTTAACATTTGGCCTTGTATCCCTCATTTTGACATTTTTTCCTTAGTATTGTCACCACTTTTCTGCATTTATTTCAATAAAATAAACATTTGACCTGCTTTTTGTAACTTTTCACCTTTATATCGTTTTCTTTTTGCTCCCACCATTGTGACTTTTAACTTTGTATTTTTACTTATTTACTTTATATTTTTACTTATTTCATATAATGGGCTCTTTTTGGAATATTTGGATTTTTCTCACATTCTGACTTAGTCAGAAAATGTATCACCTTTTTGTTGACATGGTAACATTTAACACACTTCATTTTTTATCTTGTCATTTCAGCTTTTTCTAAATGTTTCTTCTTATTTCTGCTTTTCTGTCATTTGGACTTTTTCACAATACATTTAGACTTTTTTCAAGAGGTCATATTTTGCCTTGATTTGGTTTCATTTATTCAAATTTCAAGACCACCAGCATACATTCACATTTGTTAATGTTTAGAAAACTTAAAATCGCTTGTCCTATGTATTCTTCACGTCTCTACTTTTCTCCTAATTTCTGAAAGACTTTTTTTATCATTTCATCTTCACTATCTAAACTTTGTTTCCTTACCAACAACATTTTGACTTCTTTTAACAACATGTTGACTTTCCTTTGAATATTTACAGTTCTTAAAAAAAGATTATTAAAACATCTCCCCCCCTTGTTGTTCTTCCTGCCTCATGTCTGACCTTAATGCTTTTCTGTACAGATTGCAGAGCTTAAACTCAGACTCCCTCGCTGCAGCAGGAGTTGGAGCGGCTGGAGTTTGACCTGCCAGTTTGGCCCTCTGACAGCTCTGGACCGAGCTCAGCGTATAAAGAATTAAACACACATGAGGAACAATAGAGGAGCTCTGAAATGTTTGAGTGTTCTGTCCGGTGCAGTTAAACACCTGTTGGGTTCTGTGGTGTGGCAGATGCTTACACTTTCAGTCTGTAACGTCTGTGTGCGCTGAGTGAAGGATTGCCGACATGTGACCCTCCCTTCTGATCACACAGACCTAAACAAATCACTTCGTTCTGGGTGTTCTGGCCCACAAAGAGCAACAGTTCAACGCTAAGAAGTCATACAGCAGATGGGGAGTCATGTAGAAGGTTTGAAACAAAGGTAAAGAAAAATTAAAGAGGTCGAAAGCTGCACAAAGATCGTATTGTTAAAGCATTCAGGCTCATTTATTCTTTATGTCCAGTCTCCTTATGGTTACAGAGAGTCTCCTGCTCGTTCTCTACATTCGCTTTGACTGGGTACGGACCACATGCTGCAGTACCATAGGACACTGTAGGGGCGGTGTTGAGCACTACAGACAACAATTTAAAGGGATACGCCAACATTTGTTTTCTTTTTGTGTCTTACGTCACCCCCAAGTCCATGACAAGCAGATAGACATCATTCTTTTGACTGTGCGTGCAGTAACAAAGAAGAGATGGGCAGAGCTCACCCACAGCTAATTAGCTTTGCTCAAACACTGGGAGTCAATGGGTAGCATTAGCCTGCCTCTGCCTACAGTCATCAGATGAACTCTTCAGCAACTCTAAATTGTCCTGAGTGCATGATGTGACTTTTTTTTTTTTTTTTTTTTTTTTAACCTCATTGTGTTATCTGTTTTAGACTAAGATTAGCACTTTATGTAATTTTTGAAAGAAATACATACAAAACTTAACCGAAGTGGGCATGTGCAAACCACTGCAGACATGCACATACTATAATAGATAGCTTAACATAATGAGGAAAAAAAAAAAAAAAAGAATCACAACAAGTGCACAGGACCATTTAGAGTTGCTGAAGAGTTTATCTGATGACTTTAGGCAGGCTAACGCTACCCATTGACTCCCAGTGTTTGAGCTAAGCTCTGCCCGTCTCGTCCTTGTTACTGCACGCACAGTTGAAAGAATGGTGTATATCTGCTTGTCATGGACTCGGGATTGAGGCAAGACATAAAAACAAAGAAAAAGTTGGTGTATCCCTTTTACACACAGTAGGCCAGATCTATTCAAGGTTTGTGTGTACATAAACACATGCAAACTTGATAGCACGCGCAAAGCTGATCTACTAATTGGGTGCATAGAGGATTGCGTCTGTCAAGTGAGCAAAATAGCACGTGCAATCCAGTTAGCGTCTTTGCCTTTATGAATATGCAGAATACATGCAGATTATCAGAATGCACAAAATACTGGGAGGAGGAGATGCAAATGTAATCATTTAGCACCTGCAGTGTGATTTATCAAACCTGAAACTGATTGCGCTCTATGTTTTTGCATCTATATTTAGCACGTTTGAAAGGCAGGTGCAAACTGGCACAGCATTGCACACAGAGGGCTGACAAGAGACAGAACCTTCTGTGTGCTTGTCAACATGTTTGGACTGTCATAAACAGCATTAACCAAATATTTTCTGTCATTGACCTGATTTTTTGATGAATGACAAAGATTTGGAGACTGTCTGTCATTATGAAGGACTGGAAAAAGATGTATCTTCCAGTATGCCATCATATCATGCAGACACACACGAAAGTAAACCCTCTCTATTTTGCGCTCTTAAAACATTGCAGAGGGTCATTTAACCTATGTTAAAAAGATCCCCTTCATAGCCAGAATCACTCCGTTTGTCGCTCAGAGCTGACTGCATTAAATTCTCCACGCACCGACAGCAGGTTTAGGAGCTGTGAATGATTCGGAGCTGCCTGTGTGGCTGCAGATTTTTCTACCACTGCAGCATGTGCTTGCACTCACAGCAAATCATGTATTCAGTTATGAGTAAAAAGTGCTCTTTGCCTAATTATCTTATTATTTTCTTAATGCTGATAAATGGATTGTGAAGATTTTCAGTTTTTAAATACATTTTGCTAACTTTACGTGCAGATTTACAGACTGGACATGATTATGTAGGTTGTATGATATCCAGTTTAAGAAAACGGTTTGCTTTATAAACAATTTCGTTGCTGCTATTAAAACTGACAGATTGGTCAAAACATTTTATAAATCAGAAAAACCACACAAGGTTGAATGCAATCCTTCATTCACATGGATCAAGCTGCTGGAGACACTGACATGCTCCGCTGTCAGTGTGGAAAAAGGATGGAAAAGATAAATGCTCAGTCTGTGTGTGTAACTGTTCATATGAGAGGTTATTATTGATGAAGCTGTGTAAGTATGTGAATGCTGTCATTTAGATTATGTTTAAGTGGAATCAGAAAAGGAAAATTAAAAATAACAATTAAAAATGTGGCATGAGGGAAAAGTGATGACCTTGTCTATTAAAATCAGACAGCAAAAAAGGTTACTTGTGGTCAGAAATAAAAATTGTAGAAACATATTGTTGATCCAGCAATGCCATTTTTGAGCTTTGTGCTTTTCACAGGTGGCCTCCCAAATTGCATTTCTTCTGGCAACGCTGAGATGTCTCTGCTGGAGTTCACCAGTGTGTTTATTTGCTTCAAACTTCATGGCTTCAAACTTCATTTTTCGTTTACAGCCACTCTGCTCTCCCAAACTCTCCATGTTGACAGCCGGTAGCACACGCAAAATCTTCATTTAAAGAGGGCGGTCCGCACCACTTTTTGCGCCTTTTATGAATTGCGCACGCAGTCATAGTAGATCACCTGGAACATGCCTATTAATAGCACATTCAAGTTTTTTAGTTTGCAAACACAATTTAGCGCCCGTTATTTGAGATCTCAGTAGATCCGACCCAGTATGTAAATTCTGCTTCTCGGGTACTGAAGACAGTAACAAAATTACACAAAGTTATGTGCTGTCAGCTCTGCCCACCTCCGCTCTTTACTCTTTCATTTCTAACTAAAACGAGGCACACACCACAACATAACTGACCTGATATTTGACCGGATTAGACTAGAAGTTATCAGAGAGCTCACACCTCTGCAAAGGCATTTCTAAAAATGTGGAAAGCTGCCTCATCTCAAACTGTTAAGAAATAGAAATAAAGATAAAGCCGCATTTAGGCTGCATCAGGTGACGCTTTAGTTTTGACCGAAACAATGTGTAAATAATTTCCAGATGGACTTATAGATGGTAACCTGTTAAGAGTACTGGAGGCTAGCAGTGCTAACATCAGCCAGTCTCTGCTGGATCTCTAGAGGAGAGAAAACAACATTTTATATAATAATTAACCTATTTATGCATCTGATCAACAAATTAAAAAAGCAAAAAGCCAAAGATGTGTTCCTAAATCTCAAACACTGTCAAAATGCTACTTTAGGAAAAGCAGGGCCAAAGTCCAAATACATATTTAATCATACTCAAACTAAATGTTAACAAAGGTGGCAAATCACCTAACAAAGGTGATTTTTTTTTTTAATCCAATGTAAAAATGAGTACACAAATGTTTGAGTTTAATTTGTAAATGTTTAATGACAAAGCAATGTGCTGGAGAATTTTTAACCATCATTGTTTTTATTTTTTTTGTCAATGCCAATAAAAGTGAAAATCTGGAGCATGTATACTATAAAGGGGTTATAAAACAGCATATGTAAATGAATGATAATATTTTTTGATTTTTTTTAAGTCTATAAAAATGTGTCTGGCATGCTAACCTCAGAGGTCACGCACATAGAAAATTATTATTTACAGGATGTCAGGCCTCTCGTGCAAACTAAATATGAAGAGCATAGTAAAACATGTCCATGCTGTGATTCAGAGAATCATTAAGCTGTTCTCTTTTTTTTCACCTTCATGGTTCTGCTTTGAGTTCAAAAATCATGTCATTCCTCACGTGCAGGAATGTTTTAATCACACACCCAAACCATCATACCATCTGAGGTAATGTGTCATTACACACAAACGAGACCAACGATCATTTTAATAGGCTGTTGTGTTTCTCTCGGTTACCATGGAGACAAAAAGGTACGAGAGCATGAACACGGACAGGTATGTTTTTATCAGCTACATAATTTTAGAGAAGCGTGACATCAATCTTTAATTATCACACCAGGTACTTTAAATGACTTTAAAATATGAGAAGAATTTCATTGATAATATGAACTGATCAAATTTATTGTATTACATTTATCAGTGTGGTATTAAAAATTTAGAAAAACAAGAGAGAAACAAAACATTTGATATTTTATTTTATTTTGAATCATTTCTGCACAGAAAATACAGGATGAAAGGGCTTCTTTAATACATTAATAAAAGTCCTGTATTAACAATGATGTAAGATTAAATTTATTCCAAGCAGTGTGCACTTTTCAAAATGATAATTATGCTTTTCAATGGACCTTCTAGTTTTCATTTTTGATTTATTATGCATTGTTGATTTCCAGCTTTAAAGACTTGTAGGCAGGTTTGGTTAGTTTTATTTTGTTATTTTTTGTTAAAGGTTTTAAAATACATGTATGTCAGGTGATTATCAACTCAACATTTTCTTTGTTAAACTTCTTCTCAAGGTTTGACTGAAAATGGTTTCATTGTTGTTTAGGGCCCTGTCCACACAGAGAAGAAAACTCATTTTTGTATTGAAAACGTTCTCTGCAAACAGCATTATTTTAAAAAATGTGTCCGTCCACATGGAAACACTGAAAACTCTCACTCTGTACATTATGCCAGGCCTGTCAGTGGTGCTGTAGGGCTGCTGCAGAAATGCACCTAAACCAAAGAGGAAGACATAGAGCTTGTGCATTATAAGAAATGAAAATAAACATGTCATATGCCTTTCTCTGTGTCCTCTTGTTGCTCATGGTGGTCCTATAGAGGAGCAGAAGATTTTACTTTAAAAGCCAAAACAAGCTCAGGGGCTTCTGCAGCACGAACATGACACCATTTTCCACCATTGCTTCTGTTGTTTATTATCTGTAGTCTTTGTCCACACAAAAACACAAGACTAGTGTTTTCAAAGCATGCATTTTCTGGCACCCAAAATCAATCAATCAGTCTTTATTTGTATAACGCCTGTTCATAACAAGCATTGTTTCAAGGCACTTCACAATAGAGCAGGCTGAAGTTATACTGTTCATTTTATAGATACACATATATGTATACAGACAAATACATATAATAAATATTATGTCAAGAGATGTATCCATCCAGACAGAGATAAAGGGACTAAAATCACATTTACCTCTGCTGAATACAGACTTAATCAATCAATCTTTATTTATATAGCACCGTATTTGTTGAAATAAATTATTAAAGTTAAACCCCTTGAGATGTGACATCTCATTTACAAAAGGGACCTCATGTATATGTGGTTGTAAGATAGTTACTGAGGATGTAATAATCAATACAACCATGGATAGAGAGATCAATCTGATATTAAAATTAATATCTATAACGAATAAAAACTGGAGAGGAATGATGATGATTAATATAGCAGCATCTAGCTGAACTGCCATTAAAATGGGTTGACTGGTCTAAAAGTATGAATTTATGTTGAATTATGTCATTACTGTTGATGGTTGATGCAGGACAGAGCACGTGGAGTCGAGTGTGTCTTCAGCAGCAGGTCATCCATGATTGTTTGTCAAGGTCATACTAATATATGTGTGCTGTTTGCAGGAACTACCATGGATTTAATTATGTTGATCCCTCTGAAGTTAATGCCAGGAACCGCAATGATAATGGAATGGCCAAATATTGGTAAATGAGGTATCCATGTGATCGAAACGCTGATACAATTAAAAACTTGTACAGGTACACCTGAATTAATCTCCCTGTGGAAAGCTCACAATTTTGTTTTATGAGATGTTTGTAAAAGCCTGGTATGCAAAGTAATGACAAAATTACAGTAAATATGAATCAGCACATTTGTAATGAAAAAAAATATATTTTTCACCTTTATAGTGTTGTGATAGCATTTATGTCAAATTATATTAAAGTTCAGATCAATTTATTTGAAATAATGTGTCATCACAGAGAAACAACTGTTTTGTTGTGAGAAAATTATCATAATGTAATTGATACCGAACCTGCATGCAGAGGGAAAACGTTCAAATTAACAATGTCTGTGCATTTCGACATTAATTATGATAATTAGAAATATACTGGACATCAGTATGTAGCACTGGTCCCGAAGTTTTTCCTCAGAGCACCCTGGTCAAATTTAAGGGGCCCCAAGGACCCACACAGGAAAAAAAGTACAACGCGAACACCAAATTTGTGTTTTCATTAGTAAAATCAAAATAAAATGGGCTCACACACCTGCTCAAAGTCCTTTGAAGATGTGTTATACTGTTTAAATCAATAATTATAAACCAACCTCAAAGCTGACAGAGCCTCGTGCCCCCACCCCAAACCCTCTGGGAGGGCCAGGACCCTTGGTTGGGAAACAAGGGTACATTCATAAAACTCTTAAATGTCTCATACTGCTGCCCGCCATACAAGATACTTTGTCGACTTATTTCCTGAGGAGTTATGTTGTTCATCACTGGTTTGACATTATTATACACATATCCTTGTTGGATATTTGCTAATAATGCCTGGATTTCTTTCAAACTGATCAAATAAGATGTTTGGTGCAACTTTTTTGGGGTTGCTTTAATAGCTGTAAAAACTTAATCACAAAATAACATCCTGAAAATCTCAACATGGTTTTTCCTCCTCAGTTGTGGGGGACTTGATGAGGTCCAGTTGATGATCACAGTCTCATGTAATAAATGACCTCCTTTTTATTGTAATCTATATGTACTAAGATAATTTTGCTGATTTGTTTTCATAACAGCAGCACATAAGGTGAAATCAAATCATTTAAAAATTCTGGAGAATAGATTTAACTATTATTAAACTGGTTTATATGTTATACGTTCAATCAGATCATTTTATTAACTTATTTATTTACATTGATAATTTCTCCTTAAGAATGCACATCTAGTCCACAGCTGCAAAATAACTTGTAACTATAGAAACTGCAGTTTAAAGCAGAGTGTCCCAAATTCTTTTCATATGTTCAACAGCATTTAAAGCGTCATATTTAATGGGACGATGTGTTGTCATGAGAGACAGTTTTAGGGTGTTGTTTTATTTGTATCTGTCACCAGGGGGATGAATGATGAGTATTTACATGTGAACATGGGGCAGCGTGTTCTTATCAGCCGCATATTTCAGGAGACAACACACCACGATCCTGTCATTAAGACATCCGTGCTTTTGAAACCATTTTGAAGGCGTGGGACATATCTGAGAACATGAATTATGATAATATTATCCTTCATGCTGAGTTCAGTGTGCTCTCCTGTAATAATCCTCTGCTCGTCAAAGCTCCGTTCTGAATCTTCTGCTGCAATCTTCTCCTCCTGCTTTATTTCAATGGAGACTTGTTTACGATTCGACGACTCTCCTTTGCCGTATTTTGACAGGACGAAGGGAACATGAAGAAAAATGGCCGCCAGCTCCCATTTGTTAATGATTCTTCAGATGATTGTGTTTACGTGTGTCGGATTGCTCGTCATGTGAGCGGGCCGAGGCCACCAACAGAACAATGGAGGGAGTAAATATTTGATCCGTCTTTCTCCTCTGCTGAGTCTAGCTGTCATTACGGATCTGGGCTGAGATGCTAAAGATTGCACCAGCAGAGGCTAATGAGTCATAAACAGCTTGTGTGAGAGATGAAATATGGTTTTAATAGACGTATAAACGTTTATGACGGGATGAGGAAACTTCAAAGTCAGGACTCAAACTTCGTGTACGTCTGCGGCTGCTATCACAGGCGGATAATACTGTTTACCTCGCTGACCACCAACTTTTCACCATTACATTTTTCTGAACAAACAAACACATCTTTCTGAAGGCTTGTCCGCCAGCAAGGATTGTCTCAACTTCCACATCTCATTTTTCAGGGTGTTTTCTGTTGAAAGAGGAAAAACCGAGATGGCAAAAGATGCCAACTCACAACCAGGGAGAAATATTTGAACTGAAAGCAGAAATCAGCAGCAGCAGCAGTTTTAGACAAAGCGCACGCATCAGAGGTGAAAAACAAAAAGACATTTTGTACTAGTAAACAACTGAATCCAAATGTTCCAGTCCTGTGGGTTTGAGAAAAATGCTCATAATTATTTGTTTGGTTTTTATTTGATTTTTTCCAACAAAGTTCTCACAGACTGATGCATTTGAATCTTGACATTAAACTCGGCTCAATAGATGTTCAGTATTTCACATGTTGGGTTGTATTAGGTAGAACAGAGAGCTTTGACCTGAAATTGGAAAAAAATAACACCTCAAATGTGAAAATATACTTAATAATAAATATTTGGCTCAAAATTATTACAGAGCTTAATCAAAAGTATATTTAAATTTTAAAACTAAAAAAGCACTCAGAGAGCGCAGACCTCCGCCAAGCAGCTTCGGTCCACTTTGGCGAAAATGGTCCTATCTGGCAATGTTAAAGAATCCTTTTAAAAATTCCTGGATCCAGACGATGATCCGGATCACCCCCAAAATTTAATCAGTTCTTCCATATCCCATTTCCAACAATTCCTGAAAATCTCATCCAAATCCGTTCAGAACTTTTCAAGTTATTTTGAACACAAACAGACAGACAGACAGACAGACAGATAAACGCCAGCAAAAACATAACCTCCTTGGCGGAGGTAAAAAATGGTTACACTTATTTTTAATTGTATTTAGTGTTTTTTTTTTTTTTTTAAATTTTATTCAAGATCAAACATTAAACTTTCAGTTTCAAGTTTTATTTTTTCAATCACATTGTTTTTTCCAATCAACAAAACTTTTGGGCCAGGATTTAGCTCCATAACTTGCCAAGTAAACAATCAGAGAAGCAGAGGAGATACACGTCCTGTAAATACAAATTATGTTGTAGACTTTAATTAAATAGATACAAACAATAATTAATGTGCAATTTACATTAGGTTTAAAAACAAAAACAAAACAAAGCCGGTTAAAGTGTAGTGTAACTTCGTTCTCGTGTTGTGATTGCTCTCTTTGATTTAAAAAAAAAAAAACGGTAACACATTGAAAAGCTAACCTGACATGCCAGATGGACTGTTCAATATATTTCACTAGTCCATCTGGGAAAGAGCCCATAGAAAGTGTTTGTGGAACCTTTTGATAGCAAATCGAGCAGATGATTGGACAGTCCTTCCATCAATCACATTCACTACAGACCAATCAGATAATGTAGTAAACGGATGCCACTGCCCTGGAGTAAAAGACAAAACGTAAGCCATTTCGTAGTACAAACTGTCTGCAAAACACGTTGGAAATGGAGTGAAAATGTCCTTACAGTTGAGAAGTTTGTAGTGTTTTATTTGTTTTTCATTTAATAAAGAAATGTGGTCTGGATCTGATAAAACTGCTACTGAACTGTTAGCATCTGTGCTAATCATTCCTGCTGTCACCTTGCTCGTAGCTCCCTTTTCCTCTTGCTTCAAAGGAGTCTGATTGGGCCGCACCACTTTGGGCCGCTTACAGTTATTGTAGATTGGACCTTGGTAAGATGGATCTGCCTGGTTACAGACATTAAGTCAGGCTGATCCAGCTGCTCTGCGAGATGGTTGACAAGCAACATCACCATACAATTCCAACCCCCACTGAAAAATGAAACAAACAGCTAGAAATAAAATTAATAAAATGAGTAAAATTTCAGGTTTTGCATTTTCATCTTATCAAGTCATATTTGCTGATACTTTTGTCATTTCCTTGCTTTTTTCCCACTGATCCCTGATGTTACCAGAGGTTACGTTTGGTCACTCAGTAGGTGAAACTGTCAGTCTAATGTGCACATAAAGTAAATTCAATGAAAAGATAAAACAGTAACACATCTGTGAAACTGTACTGACATGAAGCAACACTCTTATTGACTTCTTGATACAGATTATCCTGCTTCTGTAACCTGCTGATAAAACATTTTGAATGTCCTGAATCAAAGTTCTGCACCACATTAGAGAAACCTGCTCTCAAAGTGTTGCTCTCTCTCTCAGTAGTTTTTCATGTTTGACTCAGGGCTGTAATTGGTGATGAAAGAGGCTGCTTTTCTTCCAGAGAGTCTTTTTTATTCTTCTGTGCCTGGCAGCTTTATTATAAAATGAGATAAAAATGTGAGAGCTGTAGTGAGGAGCCTCAAGGTAGTGTTTGTATGCTTTGATTTATAAAACTGAACAGATTAATCAATGAGGACATAGAGATGGACAAGATGGACAGATGATTGTTTGACTGGTATGTTTATTCTTAACAGCACACTTCAGAGGTAAGAATAGAGCTGTTCACATATTCAGAGGTCCACATCATGTCCTGGATTGACTTCGTCTTCCTTTATAAATATACAAATACACACATGATTACACTCCATCCAGATGTGTCTCAAACGTCCTCCTTACATATGCATACTGCTGTGTTTCTGGCCTCTACAGCGCTCTTTGTTCCCAGAAGTGTGGAGATATTTCCATGGACATGTGGGGAACCAAATAACCACACAACTGCTCGGATTACCGTCCCTAATAACAGCTCAATTTGTTTCCTCTTTTGATATTAAAGGGTGAAATCAGCACAGAGGAAAAACTGTTAATATAAGCTGTCATGGCTGTTTGTCTAAATTTAAGAGCACTCAGATGGATTATTTCTGCTGGATTAATTTTAATGATCATATTACAGCTCAAAATTCCGATCTTCCAGCACAATCAAGGAAGTAAGATGTTAAGTTTGGTTCATATTGGCATGATAGCATCACACAGTTGCTGGATGCCAAGGGTGCTCTGTTGGATTAGGATCTGGTGACTGTGGAGGCCAGCGTAGCACAGTGAACTTTTTGACATGTTCAAGAAACCAGTTTGAGAAGATCTGAGCTTTGTGACATGAGGCATAATCCTTCAAGAAGTAGCCAGAAGATTGGCATGCTGTGGTCATGAAGTGATGAACAGGGTCAGCAGCAATACTCAGGTGGGCTGAGGAGTTTCAGAAAATGCTCAGTTGGTGCCAAGAGGCCCAAAGTGCCAAGAAACATCCTCCACACCATATATGTATATATATATACATATATGTATATATATATATATAGATATATAGATATATAGATATACACACACACATATATATATACATATATATACATACACATATATATATATATATATATATACATATATATATATATATACATATATATATATATATATATATATATATATATATATATATATATATATATATATATATATATATATATATATACATACATATATATACATACATACATACATACATACATACATACATACATACATACATACATACACACACATATATATATATATATATATATATATATATATATATATATATATATATATATATATATATATATATATATATATATATATATATATATATATATATATATATACATATATATATATATACACACATATATATATATGTATATATACATATATATATATGTATATATATATATCCTCCCACAGACCAAAAACATGCTCATTAGGTTAATTGGTCACTCTAAATTGCCCTTGAGTGTGAGCGTGAATGGTTGTCTGTCTCTATATGTTGCCCTGGCGACCGGTTCAGGGTGTACCCCGCCTCTCGCCCAATGACAGCTGGGATAGGCTCCAGCCTCCCTGAAACCCCGAAAGGGATAGTCGGTATACAAAATGAATGAATGAATGAATATATATATATATACAATAGAGCAAGCTGAAGCCATACTCATTTTATATATACACATATATGCTTCAGCTTGCTCTATTGTTAAGTGTCTATTGAAGTCTATTTCTGAATGAACAACGTGTTGAATCTTGGAAAAGATGGTCCACAGAAGGAAACAGAAAACAAGGAAACCTTTTGCATAAGCTCACCAAAATTTGACAAAAGAAGAATATAAAGTGTTGCCTGTTCTGATGTGTAACTTTCAGATGGTGGGGTCAAAATTTGACGTAAACAACATGAAAGCCTGGATCCATCCTGCCTTTTATCATCAGCTCAGTCTGGTGATGGTGGTGTGATGGTGTGGAGGATGTTTCTTGGCACTTTGGGCCTCTTGGCACCAAACACACACACACACACATACACCAGGAGATGGATCATCCAGGCAGAGACGGAGAGACAGCAAATAAGAATTTATGATAGCGACAAGCCTATGGATGCCCAGATCATAAATTTGTCCTCATCACATTTCTCTATAGAATCTATAGATTCAATCAATCAATCTTTATCTGTATAGCACCAAATTTGCCATTATTGAGTATAAAATTATTAAAGGTAAGGCCTCCGAGATGTGGCATCTCATTTTCAAGAGGGACCTCAAGTTTATATGGTTGTAAAGATAGTTACTATTATTGTATAATCAGAGAGGAATAATGTTGCTTGATATAGCAGCAGTTTCCTGCATACCTTGGTTGTATCGAATGTTTTTTTTTAATTACTGTTTTCTTTCTATCATTTTGGACCACCCTGTCCATTCCCCCCTGACCTCTGATATCAAAAACACAATCTCACCCTCAAACTACCACTCACTGAATATTTCCTCTTTTTCTGACCATTCTCTGTAAACCCCAGGAATGGGTTTGCATGAAGATCCCAGTAGATCAGCAGCTTCTAAAATATTCAGACCAGCTGGCCCAGAACCAACCACCATAGCAAGTTTAAATCTCTTAAATCACTTTTATTGTCTATTCTGATGCTCTGTGTGAACTTCAGCAGGTTCCCTTGAACATGTTTACACGCATAAATGAGCTGAGCTGCTGCCATTTGTTGCCAACAGTTGGATAAAAATGAAAGACAAATGTACCCTTAATAGGTGACATATCCTGGGACAGACAACATCACATTTGGAAAAAAAATCTCTTAAAATTGTGCCGAAAACATCGGAAAACTTGAATACAACAATTTTTAAATCATTTATACACATATGCCTCCCCAAAGTCTCCTACTGGGACCCAGGACACGATGACAGGACTATGTCTCTCAGCTGGATCCCCCGGGAAGAGCTGGACGAAGTGGAAAGGGAAGTCTGGACTTCTCTGCTTAGGCTGCTGCCCCTGCTCCCCGACCACGGATAAGCAGAAGAAGATGAAATGAGACTAAAACTAAACTACACATATGCCTATTAAACAGTTGAATCACCTTTCTTTCTTATTCTGATGCTAAGTGTTGGCTACAGCCAGTTGCTTTGACCATGTCTACATATCTAAATGCATTGAGTTGCTGCCATTAATTAACTGATTAGCTTTTCTGTTCCAGCTCATTATTTTAATCAACCAGCCACACATCCTTGTTCGCCCGGTGTCCCGTCACAGATGTTTCCAGTTACCCTGTCTCATAATGCCAGCAGGTTGAAACAAGTGCAGAGATGGGGATTATTTATGATGTAATAAATTCTGGGCACCTATAGAAATAGAAACAGGTCAGAATTTCCTCCCACAGAGTCTGGTTCTACAAATTTTACAGGGTTGTGCAGCCGTCCGTCAAACAGTCTTTTCCACCTCCACACAATTCCCGACATGAGGTCCTGTTGGGGTCTTTCACAAACACCAGTGTGGGTGTTCAAGGCCTTTGACAAATGTGTCAGGTGCACTCAGATAAACTTGTCTTTGAACATGAAACATGACCAGAGTATGTTTTTGTAGATGAGCTGCAGGTAAACTGAGAGTTTTTTTTTTTTTTTTTATCCAATTGGTGTAACCAGCTGCACAACTACAACATGTTTAATTCATAAGCAAAAAAATTATTGGAACCATTCACCTGCAAAAGTTCGCTAACGACAAAGCCATCGTGGGAAATACCTCGGGATATGAGCTTTAACAAGCTCTGCACACATCATAGGTCCAATGTTGAGGACATGGAGCTTCTTTTCATTTTCAGGCACAAAACACACTGTTGCCTTGTAGATAAACAGCCAAAACACAACCAAAGGTTACAGTGTTCAGGCAAAGATTTGGTGTAAACAGGGCCGATAATTGCTTAAAACTCCCTACACTGTGTGTGTGGGTATGTGTGTGTGGGTGGGGGTGTGGTACACTTTACTAGTACCTGGGATATTGCCCTTTTTGGACAGCAATTTTTATTTTTTTATTGTTTGTTTTGGGATACTCTTCTTGGGGTACCACTGTGGGGGCTCCTTCGATAAGGGTTGGAGATCATTATTCAAAAATAAAGTGGCAAAAATCACAAAATATGACGTACATTTTATAAATACTGTAATAACCTTGCTGGAAGAAAGCTATCCCATTAAAATAGCGTCTTAGAATCTCATGGCTTATTATATATATAATCTGACAAACACAAAATACGACAATATACATTATGTTGCTTTTGTCTGAATGGCCAATGAAGGGTAAAAATTGTCCATCAAATAATGATTTTCTATTTTCAAGTCATGTCCTCCACAGGCAGCTGACAGCAGTCATAGAGCAGTCTGTGGGATTAGAGCCTCTGTCAGAGAGAGAAAGGACAGAGGGGCACACAGGAAATAACCACAGCCCCATGGAGGTGAGTCAGAGCCGGAGCTGCCTGTCCAGCTGCCGTACAACCAGGACTGAGGGAAACAAGGAAAGTGCACTGTCAGTAGAGCTTTCATGGAGGCTGAACACAAAGAGGAGCAAGAGAAACAGTCAGAGAGGCCAAAACAGAGAGAGGAAGAGAGAGAGGGGAAAAGAAGTTTAAAATCACACCAATGAAACATCAGAGCCTCATTTCAAGACACTTTTAAGACTTAAATTTACACTTTATCATAAATGTTCATTCTTTCTACTCTTTACGTCTTAAGACAGGCCTGATACATACACTTGAGGACATTTTTGTTTGTTTTGCATCATTGCATGACTTCCCAACACACAGGCAGATTTAACCTTAAATAGATGAGACACTAGCACATGGAAGACATGATTTCTTGGCGTATCCCTCAGTGTGCATCATGCTAACTGACCAAACTCTGACCAAAGAACGGGACATAAGAGAATGGGAAAGTTTACAGCTGAGGAGAGATGTTAAGTGAAAATGATCCTTGAGACTGGTGAAATAAAACTGTAGGAACTTGGATGAAGTGAAGAAACCAACAGTGTTATATAGGCTGGAGCAGCTGTGGAGCAGAACAGGTTTATTTTCAGCTGATTTGCAGAATGGTGCAATTTTGTTAATTTCCATATTTTTTTTAAAAAGTGTTTTGACAGTATTCCCAAACATGAAAGACAGCTTAGTTATTCATACATAAGCCCCTTTGACACATTCACTACACACTGGCACTGTATCAAATATTTTCAGGGCAAGCTTCACTGACCAAATGTTTACCACAACTTATGAAGTACTTTTGGCTGATGTAACAAAGTTATGGTCCTTACAAGTGAGGGTGAGCCAATATGGAAACACTGCAAGAAATAAAACACTGAAATGGAAACACTCTAAAATAGACAGCAAGTAAGAGAGCTGTCAATCAATCAATCATAATTTTAAAGATGCACAAATATACATATATACAAATACACACACACCCCACCCACACACATCACACATATATACTGTCTATATATACGTGTGTGTGTGTGTGTGTATGTGTGTGTGTGTATTTAACCTTAGAGGACCAGAACTGCACAGAAACCAATATTTCAAAATGCAAATTAAAGAAATGCAACAGAAAAAATGTATAGCTGATATAGAAGGAAAACAAGCAGAACGGTCCATGAGTAACTTGTAACTTGCTTAACTACTATTTACAAGTAGCTTGCCATCACTACTGAATTACGAGGCTTTCCTTGGTTCCATCAACTGTTATGTATCAGCTAGTGTCCATACCAGACTGTTTCCTCTCAGAGGGATAGCTAAATAGTGGCTTTATTGGCAATCATATATACCTGTACCATAGACCTCGAGCAGCCCCACTTCAAAAACCCAAACTATACTGAGCTTCTTACTGTATGTGGTCTTGGTGAGGTTGTTTGGTCTGGACTGGGGTCAGATTGATCACTTATACACCATACTAACAATTTGCTCTGACTTAGACTTGATTTCCTCTAAACCAGACCAAACAGGTTGTGTGTTAACACCCTGAAAAACATAATAAACTTTACACAGTAACTTACAAAACATTACACCTCTCCTCCTTAGACTCATATTTGTATTTACTCCAGTAATAAAGTTTTATTGGTGCTTTTACATCCTTTCACACATGTATCTATAAGTCTAACTTTTGAAGCATGTGTGAGCTTTTCCCACCTCTGGACTCTTGAAGCTCGCTGGATTGTGAGCTGTTAGGTAACTCTGTATCTTTGCTTCTGGGGGTCATGCAGGGGCGATCCGTGCAGAGGTGCTCATAAATCATACTTGCTGCTCAGAAACATTGCTCAGGCATGTGAAGAAGGAGGAAGTGCGCTGGTTTGATTCCCTGGCACGTCCCTTCTGCATAGAACCGAGGAGGTGTTTTCTGACTCATTGAGCTTTTATGAGGAGTAGCAGCAGCAGCTCCTGAGGTGGTAATTGATTCTGGCAGGAGAGCTACGCCTCACAGTAAGGCCAACATCCAATTGTAAACAAGTGGAGCCAAGCTAATGTGGAATTTCTTCATTACCTACAGGATCAGTGCAACAGAAACTAGATGAAACGATGGCTCTTCAGTCTTTTATTTTATGTTTCATTGATCATGGAGCAGCTGCATCCAGACGCCATTCAGACTGTCCGCAAGGTTGTGTGCATATTTCTGTATTTAGGATGTATGTGTGAATTTTTTAAATCATCTCTCCCAGCAAAGGTTACCTATGACCAAAGTACCCTGTGGGACATAAAGGGTGGTCATTTCCAGCTTTTTCCATGATGATCAGTTGCTGCTGGCTAATGGTGTGAAACACAACACAGGATGGAAACAATAGCCAAAGTCAGAAAAAAGCAGCGGACAGGATCAGAACTCGAGAACCCATCATCCTACTTTCCAGGTTTCTGTCCCTGGTTAAGAAGATGGATGATTTTAGAGGTCAGATAAGACACCAACAGGACATGAGGGACTGCTACATCTTAGTCAAACCTGAGCTTCCTCTGTCAAATCATCCTGCCATTGGATTCATTTACTGTTATTTAAGGACAAGACAGAAGAACCGGAGATGTTGAAGGGTGGAGGAATTTAATCTCACCTAACACACCAGATGGACTGTTTCAAGTATCCATGGGATAAACTGCAAGTCCATCTGAGCAACTCCTAGCTACTGCCTCTTTGTCCTGTAAAGGATGCTGAAAAGGTGGACTTTTTGGGGACAAGTTTTTCTGCTTGAAACTTTGAAAGATGGATCTGCCTGATGACAAAAATGGAATCTGGAAAACCAGACTGCTTTACAAGGTTTACCGTAATCCTAAAAACAAAAACTCCTCTACCCCTGCTTGATGTGAGCACCTAACCATCCTGTGCCATCTGCATCACTCTACCCCTGAAATAGGCCAACACTTTCTTTTGTTTTCATGTCTTGCCTCACCCCTGAGTTCATTACAAGCAGATAGACACCATAATTAGCTTAGCTCAAACACTGGGAGTCAATGGGTAGCATTGGCCTGCCTCTGCCTCCAGTCATCAGATAAACTCTTCAGCAACTCCAACGGTCCCGTGTGCTTGTTGTGACTTTTTTTTGGTTTTGTTTTTTTACCTGGTTATGTTATGTTATTTATTTTTTGACTAAGATTGTGTAATTTTCAAAAGAAATACATACAAAACTAAACTGCAGGGTGAAAGTGCAAACCACAGCGGACATGCTTGTAAATAGGTCTCCAAATGAATTTTTAAGGAGTAAATATACGTACATACTGTATATGTTGTACCTTTTTTAGTGTTTCTGACCAAGTAACATCATTATGAGGTGACAGACCTTTGCTTGGAAAAAATCCAGAACCAGTTGGATTTTACCTGATGACCCCTGATCTCCACCACCTCTGGCTTTCAAAATCATAACCATACCTTTGGCTTGACCTCTTGGCTTATTTTTTTTACATACATTTAAAAATTGTTGCATTTTGTGAAACATTTGGATAGAAACCCCACCTGTAACATAAATGACACACATCCTGTGCAAGCACATGGCACACTGCACCTTTACGCACTGATGCTGCACACTCACTGTAAAAAAAATCACTATTATTGTACATCTTTGTATTCCAATCTATTCTTCTGTATCACATCTTTTCATGTCTATTTTTTGTTTGAGGTCTTGGATCCTGAGTGTTTTACTCAGCACTCACTTGGTCAGTGTGAGAAACAAAACCCAAAAACAGCTGTGAGGGCGCTGACTATCATCGATTAAAACAAAATCAGAAAAACAAACAAACAAAGACGAATGTCTGAGACTCCAGAGTGAGGACGTGAAGCAGTTCCTCCCTGCTCAGGCCAGCAGTGATTAAAGAAGAATCCAGACAGGGTCTTTCATGTGGGGACCGTCTTACAGACCCCTCTGAGCTTCAAGGCCAAAACGTCTCCTTCCTCCTGCTGGCAGAGATGCAGACAGATAATTCCTTCCTCTACGCCCTCCAACCAGCCCGGCTGAAAGTGTCATTGCGGATAATTAGTTTCTCTTGTCCTGGCTAAATAGCTCAGGAGCCCTGGGCCTGTTTGGCTCAAAGAAGGACCGATCTGAGAGCAACTGAAGCCTTGGAACGTTACACAATCGTGGACCGGGGAAGATTTCTTCTCCTTCTCCTTGGAAATTATTTACCTTCAGCTGAATGAGAGAAAAGTGTTTTATAGGCCAAGTTATTCTAAGGCGCAGATGTTTGAATTAAAATCTACAAACTTTAACAAATGCATTTTGACAGAAGAGACACTGATAGAGGAAAGAGGAGGATTCAGAGGGAGTATTAACTTCTACCATAAATTAAAACATGCTTAAGACTATTTTGTCTCTTAAGCTTCGTCCAAATAAATGTGTTTTTTCCAAAGTGCTTCTTTTCCTCTATATTTAACTGCATTTTTAAGTTGGTCAGAGGACACTTTTTGGAAAACTCTGTCTAGGGTGAAGATTTCCAGAAACAAAACACCCAACCACAATCCTGAATAGCAGTTAAAGAAATCTATTTTTCTTTTTGTCTTATGTAATTTGATCTCTCAAAGTTTATTCACGTTAGTCCAACTAATGCCGAGACTACATGATTTTTTCTTCTGCTTCAACAGTCACTGAGGGTGTTTCTCATGACATTACTTTGTCCCTCCTACTTCCTTCACTTGCAGCGTTTCCTTGCATCCTAGCTCCTTCAAGTCAGGAATTGAAAGAACGTGTGTTTCTCGTTATGTGACTTTGTCCATCCTCGCTTCCTCTCTCCTCCACAGACCAGGAAGACTTCCTCCGCTGTGATGAAGGGTCTTCCAGTTCCTTAAATGCACCTGGAGGAGGAGAGGATGGAGGACAAAGGAGGCTCCTGGAAGAGGTCAGAGCGAGGACACACTAGCGTTTCCTCTTAGATGCACCATAACTGAAATGCCACACCTTTACTCTGATCATACATTTTCACACTGGTTCTTCAGACAGAGTTGATCTGATACACTTTAAACTTTATACAGGAGGACTTTTGTTAACAAACTGCTGTTTTATGTGATGAGACATTATTGTGGCATCATGTTTGTTCGTTTTTTACATCAGAGGCTGTTTGTGCAGTGTGGTGTCTGACAACCAATCAGCTGGGCAGCTCATTATCAACACTTGACGCCACTCAGACTGACGAAGTGAAGGATTACCTCCCCCAATAAGGTTATGTTTTTGCCGCCGTACGTTTGTTTGTTTGTTTGTCTGTTTGTTTGCAACTTAAGGCAAAAACTACAGGATGGATTTACATGAAAATTTTACCAGAGGTGTGGCTTCGTCGAAGGAAGAAGCCAATACATTTTGGTGGTGATCATTTGTCTGGATTAAAACAATTCCCAATTTTTTAAGAAACCCGTAAGTTAATAATTGGGACAAATTTTAAAAAATAATATCTCTGCCATTTCGTAACGGATTTGCTTCCAATTTTACAGGATAATTCGGGGTCCATGTTTCTATCATCAAGGTAAATTTCATGTGAATCCAGATTGACGTCACAAAATAACATTGAAGTTTATAATGGGAAAGCCCATTCATTTCTCCTCGGCTGCTGAGAGAGTTTCGCCACCTTTACTTCAGTATGAGAATTGTAGGTTATTTGCAAACTGGCATCAACATTTTTCAGGCCTATGTGACTAAATTTCCCAGCTTCCCTTGCAATGTCGGTGTAGGAGCTCCCCACATGCAGAGACAGGAGCGGAGACTCGGCCGTCCAATCAGAGCGCGTGGTGATCCAGAATTGTATCTCTTACAGGGGCTGTGGAAAAGCCCCTGCCGAAACTGAGCTGCTTGGCGGAGATCAATCAATCAATCAATCAATCTTTATTTGTATAGCGCTAATTCATAACAAGTGTTATCTCAAGACACTTTACAATAGAGCACAAAGCTCTTCATATTATGGAGTAACATATATGCGTAGATACATATATACATATATAAAATACACATATACATATATATACAAATATATACATCCAACACCCAACATGAATCCATATAGCTAATCATGAATCCCTCCATCATGGTGGCAAGAAAAAACCTTCTGTTAAGCAGCAGGAAATCTTGAATGTGGACCCCAGTCTCATGATGAACAGCAAATCCACACGATGCTGTGTTGGGTGTGTGGGCAAAGGGAGGGAGGTAAGTGGAGGCAAGTGGACTAAAGTAAGAACTAAAGCTAGTGGCAGATCAATGGACCAATCATAGACCTGTCGTCGTCAAATTTGTTTCTGCTGGAAACAAATGTATTAGAGGTTAGCCTCTTGAGATGCTACAACTTGTTTTCAGGAGGGTCCTCATGTCTGTGTGGTTGTGGTGATAATTTTATAGAAGTATAATCAATTAAAGTCTTACTGAAAATTTGAGAATTTATGGTAGTGACGAACTCATGGGTGCCCAGACCACAAGTGCATCCCTACCATAGTTGTCTCCGTTGAGTATAAATGTATTAATGGTAGACCTCTTGAGATGTGACACCTCATTTTCAAGAGGGATCTCATGTCCATGTGGAGCTAGAGATAGTTGCTATAGATGTATTAACCATGGACAGAAAGATCATGCTAATATCTATTATGTCTATTATTGTAGATCTGTGCTCTTTGAGTGCTTTCTTATTTTGGCATTTGGTGCCTTCAGTTGTCTTTGTATCTCTTCCTCGCCTCTACCTTTTAATTCCTCTCTGAAAGGAGCTAAGTTGCGAGGACACAACTCAAGTTAAGGAAGTAGGATGGACAAAGTTAAGTTTTGTGAAAGACCCAAAGTCACTATGCATTGTTTCCTATTTCTGTTCTTTTTTTTCTCACCTTACCCACTCTTAACCTCACAAGCCAGATGGACCATTCAATACATATTTTACTAGTCCATCTGGGAAAGAGCCCATAGAAAGTGTTTGGGAATAGGCAGAACCTTTCAAAAGTATATCTGGTGGGTACTTGGACAATCATTCTTTCATTCACATTCATTATGGGCCAATTAGATGATATAGTGGACAGGCGCTACTGCCAAAGTGTAAAGCACACAACGTAGGCCAATTCCTAAAAAACAAACTCAAGATTAAACATGTCAAAAGTGGAGCAAAAATATATTTTCCTGAAGTGTTTTTCATATAACAAAGAAATACAGCAAAGATCTGATAAAAATGCTACTACAGCTGTAAGCATCTATGCTAATCTCTGTTCAGTCGTCACTTCCTGTTGACGTCTTGCTCATAGTAAAAACTCTTACTATCATTATAGATTGGAGCTCACAGACATTGATCCATCTGCACAGCAAGGTTAACCCACCTTGACACATGTCCAAACAGCATCATCACCTTCAATGGACCCAGGCTCCGTGACGTGGTCCAGGTCGTGACATGCTAGTGTTACCTTCCCTTGTCAAGACGAATACACACACACACACACACACTATGCATTTGTCTGCCATAATCTTGGCTGACTAGTTCTAAGAGTTTCTCTGACCTTTTCTTTATTATCTCTGCAGACCCTGTCCTGGTACATACAACTCTTAAAGTAATGAGACTGCTAAATTTGTTATGAAGCCTCTACACACTATCTGTCCCAAGTGAACCCCAACTTTTCACCCCATTCAGCTTCTGCCCCCAAATCTGCATATCTAAGCATGTCCTTTCCATACACTTCCTTAACTAAATCTTCCCTTTTAAATAAATAAACATTAAGAAAAATGGTTAATTGCAAATTATGGCTCCTTTTCACTGAAAATTAAAAAAAAAAGCTTTCTGCATGTGGATGGTGCCTCAGGCTAGACAAATGATCTCCAGTCCTCCATTTGTCCGTTTGTAATCAGCTTCTATTAAACCCATTTAAGTGGCATCTGCGCTCTGACCTTCACCTCAATAGAAACCAGCCCGTCCAAACTGTGTGCATATGTGTGTTCAACCAGTGAACTCACAGATAATATTAAAAATAGAAACTTAACTATTCCCATCCTTTAAACACCTCTCATGCCAATACTCACCCATGATTCAGCCAAGAAATATAGACTGTGATATGCAAAGTCTAAAAGGATGAAGAAGTGTTTGTGAGGTTCAGCAGAAGTGATGTTTCAGAGATCCAGTCCTCATCAAAGCGTCCTCAACATGTCCAGCCAAAATAGAGCCGGACACACAGCTGCAGCTCATTCAGGGCTGGGCTGATTGAATCTGTGCTAAACATGATTTAATTTAAAGCTAATACAGCCCTTGTGTGGTCGGTGTGCAGCACGACTTCAGACAATCAGACTGATAAGAAGAAGTGACCTGGACTGAAGAAGAAAAACAAACTTGAACCCCTAAAAACCCTTTAAAGGGATATGGTTAGATTCTTCTGTTTGGTCTGTTGTCATAGCCTAGCAGACCATGATGTCTGCACTCAATTCTCCAGACTGGTCCATCTGTAGTTTGTACTTGTTTAGACTACTGACTTTTCAAGAGTATGTGTTTAAATTCTTGTTTAAAATAAACCATCTCTTAATAATTAAAATATGAATTGAAGTGTGTTATATTTTCAAGTTGAGTTCTGGAGTTACCTCAGATTTTTCAAACAGTTTTCAAAGAGGGAAGTCCTCATTTTATAGCTGTAACTCAACATGTTTACTATACTATTGAAACACTGGATGTTGTGTTTAATTTGCTTTATTCAGAGGCAGGAACCACTTCTATGTCCATGTCCATTATCTGGCGCCTCTTCACGAGTCAGAGGTGTTATCTACAGGTGTGGGAAGCTTGTAATGTTTGTGACTGAGAATATTTTTGACCGCCTTCGGGTATTTCTGGAAAGGTTTTGCTAGTTCCAGACAATTCCAGACAATTGCTATGTTGCTGGATGAACATATATCCCACTGATATCTAAAACAGTCCATCTGGTATGTTAAGTCATACTTGTGTTGGACCACAATCATTTTTTGCCATCAGCTGAACCTTCTGTTGGCCACCCTCCATCCATGTTGGAGAGTCATAACCATGATTTGCTGATATACACACCATCATCTTTCATTATTATCTCCTCTGCTAAGGAGGTAGTGTTTTTGCTGGAGTTGGTTAATTTGTTTTTTTGATTTGTTAGTTTAACAGGATAACACTAAATGTTATCAACGGATTTGGATGACATTTTCAGGGTATGTTGGTCATGGTACAAGGAAGAGGGGATCAGGTTTTGGATCAATGAATTTATTCAAGGATTTGTTCACCGTGTAAGATCAAGCAGTCTGCCACATTTTTGACAATAACTCGCTCAACAATGTTGGAAATGCCTTAGTAGAGGTTTGTGCTCTTGAAACACCTCTAGTTTTAATACAGACATGACAGACAATGCATTTTCTAAAAGACAGATTCAGCTAACATGATTACATTAGCATCTTTTAATAAAATAAGACAACAAAAAAACAATAAAATCAGTCAACACAGCAACTGTGTTTGTTTTATAATTTTTTAATTTAAAAAAAGTTCTTAATAAATGTATGATTGTTTATTTTTTTGCCTTTGAAGAAAAAATGGGGACTCTTTCTTTTCAGTGAGCTCTCAGTATTTTACCATTTGACCAGAAATGAGGAATTTCAAACTGAATTTACTATTTTATTACCAAATCTGAGCTGCTCACTGTGTTTCTCCGAGAAGTCAGACATTAATCAAACAGAACATTCAACCACTAAAACTGTTTTTTTCTGTTCAGGAATGCAATTATACTTCTTCCATGATGTTCTCTAACAGATCTCTTTGTTTCTGTATAAATAGATTTTTTGACCTGCCACTGTGGCGAATAGGCTGACCAAAATTGCCTTTTACCATCCAAAAACACCAGCATTTGCCACATGCCTGCTACTAATTTCCACCCTTGGTTCAAGTGTCACACGTGAGACCAGTATTATTGTGCCTCTGCTTCAGCAATGACCACTATTTTTTATGTCCTTTTTTTCCCTTTGTCCACCTGACAGAGTTTTCACATGTCTGTTCTTTGAGTGTGGTGTTGCAAAAAATCTTTCAGGGACCTTCTTCAGACTTTGCACAAATTTTCTCTCTGACTTAAGGATAAACTGGTCGGACTATGGAGGTCAAAGGTCTTTGCAACTTTACCACCCTGACCATTCCTCTTAACCCACCACAGTACTTCACTGTCCAGTTACTGTAGACGTCACAGATGCAACCAGCGGGTGACTGATCTGGATCAACTGTATTCTTTTGTTTGGGAGAGGGAGACCTCTGCAGAAAAGCCTCAAAGAGGCCATTCAGACCAGTTTTGTACAGTTTTTTTCATACTACAGTACTTCATCTGTTAATTCAGATAGTTGACTCTCACTGGGAACTCTGAAAATGAGATGCAAATACAGAGGGCCTCCCTGTCAGCACTGGGCTCAAATTGGCCAGAGACAGATGATAGGTGGGACGCCCCGAGCCTGAGGTCCACCTGTCACAGTCAGTGACTGTTGAGCAGCAGTAATTGTTCCACGCTGGCATGAAAGCCCACAGGAAATCCCTGCAACAAAACGCCCGTCAGGCAGGAATGTTGGCACAATGTTGGTACTCCAGTCTCAGCCCGGGGCAGCACTGGCCCGGCTCGAGGCCCATGTGACGCAGACAGGAATGCTAGAGGCCGACAGTAGGTCAGAAGGTGGAGGTGTGGGGCTGGTTAAGAGGGTGGAGGTGTGGGGGCTGGTTTAGATGACAGAGTGAGGGAACTGCAGAGGTTAGTGAAGGATTTGGAGTGTAGGGGGATGGGCCGGCAGCAGCCGAGGCTGTTGTGTTAATCCTCCGTTGGCAGGCTGAGAAGAAGTATGAGAGCCTCTGTGCTGAAGAGGCCGTCCATCACTGTGAAGTGCTCTGTGTCCGCTCTGTCAGAGGGAGTGAGGGGTGGTCTGCCTTGACTCTGAGTAGAGCTACATGTCAAGAAGTCCACTGACAGAGGAGTTAGGTGAAATCCCACTTAAGTTCAGAGTCGGACTGGAGCTACTGAAGGAGGAATGAAGAATTTCCTTTAAAAAGAGTCGGCTGGACACTTAAATGTGGTCAAAAATATTTAGGATATGTGTAAAAATGTTAGCTTTAACTTTAACTGCATGTAGTATCTTCATTTTAATTAACTATTTGGAGCTTTAAAAACATTTTTTTCCCATTCTAGTGTATTTTTGGGAAAATTGTACTTATTGTTGTTAGCACCCACACTCTTTTACTTCAAAGCCACGCTGTTGTTACTCATGCAGAATGTGTCCTGTCATTGACTTGAGAAGTAAGCAGGGACGCCCCTAAAAAAGTCTTTACTTTGATGGCAGCATATGTTGCTCCAAAACCTGTATGTACTTTTCAGCATTAATGGTTCCTTCACAGATGTGCAAGTTACCCATGCCATGGGCTCAAACACCCCCATACCAACACAGATGCAGGCTTTTGACCTTTGATAACAATCTGTATGGTGCTTTTCTTCTTTAGCCTCTTTGAACAAAATGTCCCTGATTTTCAAAAACTATTTTAAATGTGGACCACAGCAGACTTTTCCACTTTGCATCAGTCCATCTCAGATGAGCTCAGGCCCAGAGAAGTCGGCGGCATTTCTGGGTGTTGTTGATATGTGGCTTTGGCTTTGCATAGTAGAGTTTTAACTTGTACTCGTAGATTTAGCTACAAACTGTGTGAACTGACAATGGTTTTCCAAAGTGTTCCTGAGCCAACATGGTGATATTCTTTACAGAATCATATCTGTTTTTCATGCAATATCACCTGAGGGATCAAAGATTATCAATGCTGGTTTTCGGTCTTGCCGCTTATTTGCAGAGCTTTGTCTGGATGCTCTTTTGATGATATTATATGCTGTAGATGATGAAATCCCTTAATTACTTGCCATTGTACATATTAATCTGTTGTGGTGAACCTCGCCCCATCCTTTCTTGCGAATGACTGAGCCTTTTGAGGATGCTCCTTATATACCCAATCATGGCACTCACCTGTTTCCAGTTACCCTGTTCACCTGTGGAATGATCCAAATAGGTGTTTTTTGAGCATTTTTTAACTGACTGAGTCTTTTGTTGCCCTTGTCCCAGCTGTTTGGGGGAACGTGTTGCTGGCATCAAATTCAAAATGAGTGACCATTTGCAAAAAAAAAACAAAAAACAGTGCAGTTTATAAGTTTGAACATTAAATATCTTGTCTTTGTAGCACATTAAATTGCATATAGGTTGAGAAGGGTTTCCAAATTTTTGCATTCTGTATTTTGGTTTTGTTTTACACAATGTCCCAACTTCAGTGGAATTGGGGTTTGTGTTCCTAAATAGGCTGAATTTCTTTTCAACTGTTGTTTGGGTGGGCATAACATTCTGAGCGCATTAAGATGTAGAGCTCTAACTTAGCAGCCTGAAGGCTCTATCTATCCAATACACCTCCAGGCTGAACTGGCTGTAAGTAACCACTAGTTCATTGATGGATTAGTTAATACTATTGGCATGAATGGATGTGAATGTGTAAGCGTGACCTTCTGCGTTAAAAGTGTCAGATGACTAGAATAGCATGGCACAAGCTCAAGCCATTTATCATTTACATTTTCTTGAGAAGTATGGAAAGCAGAGCCACAGGAGGAGTCTGATCTACAGGGTCAAACAGTGACAGATGTTTTAGATTTTTTCTAATGTAAATGAATGTGGCATGAGCCCCTCCTTAATGCATTTGGTTTGCATTTTGGTCAAAAACCCTTCAACCATTTTCAGAGATGATTATATCCCCTGTCAGATGAACTGTCACTTTGAAGGAACCAATTGTGTTAACTGGGGAACTGATGATGGCTTCCTGTTTTATTTGTTAGAACTGTGGAACCTTTAGAAAAGGCAGTAAAACATATTTATATGACATTTCTTGACAACATTTTTGTCATGAAATAATTATTCATCATCAGGGATAACTTTAGTGACAGGCCATAGGAATCTGTGCCTGCTGTTGCTGAACCAGGACCAGTGAAGCAAAAATTGTGATGCGAATTCTTCAGGGACCAAACTCGTGTAGGAATGCAGTGTGATCCAGCTTTCTCGCCAATAGGCTTCTTAATAGGATGAATGGAAAAAACAGGAAACAACACGTCCTCTCTCTCACTTTGCCAAAAGTTTAGCAGCCTGATGGAAGTAGGAGAGGCACTCAGTTATACACACTTATAAACAAACCAGCATGTCCAATAAGAGACAGTGTTGATCAGATAACTGTTAGCACAGCAGATGGCTGATCTAAAGTCTTTTTCAGACTGTTGTGCTGACAGAAAGTCAAAGAGCTTTGTAAATCATTTACTCTGGTTAAGATAAACATTAAATTTAACTCCAATGGCTGGAAATTCAGTCCTATTGTTTCTCATTGTCACTCTACTGTAGGAAAACGTTAATGGTCTAACAGTAGGAAAGAATAAAAAAAACAGGAGAGAAACAATACAAGACAAAAGAGAGAATTGTTTTACAGTAACACACTTGATCACCCATATGCCTTGTCTCTCAATCAAAGGTCTTTTTTATGTTAAGATTTATGACAATCTGCTTTGTGCCTGATGTTAATAAAAACTGGTCAATATATTTCATCAGTCATATTATTCATCAGTTATATTATATTGCATCTGGGCAACAGCCCATGGAAAGTGTTCGGGGAGCGTAGAATCTTTCAAAAGCATATTCGGCAGGTGATTGGACGATCGTTCTGTCAGTCACATTCATTAAGGGCCAATCAGATAATGTGGTAGGTGGGCACTAAAGAACTTGAGCAATTTCATCAAACAAGCTCTCTGCAAAAATAGTCTGAAGTGGAGCAAAAATATCATTTCTATCTAGAGGTTTGTAGTGTTGATATTTGTTGTTGGAGAAGGGGGGATATGGTTGTTTTTCAGGAGCTGGGCTTGACCCCTTTGTTTCAGTGAAGGAACTCTTAATGCTTCAGCACACCAAGACATTTTAGGCAATTTCATGCTCCCAACTTCGTGGGGACAGTTTGGGGATGACCCCTTCCTGTTCCGACACGACCGAGCACCAGTGCAGAAAGCAAGATCCATAAAGACATGGATGAGGGAGTTTGGTGTGGAAGAACTTGACTGGCCTGCACAGAGTCCTGACCTCAACCCCATAGAACACCTTTGGGATGAATTAGAGGAGAGACTGAGAGACAGGCCTTTTCATCCATCATCAGTGTGTGACCTCACAAATGCACTTCTGGAAGAATGGTCAAAAATTCCCATAAACACACCTTGTGGAAAGTCTTCCCACAAGAGTTAAATCTTTTGTAGCTGCAAAGTGGCCAACGTCATATTAAACCCTTTGGATTAAGAATGGGATGTCACTCAAGTTCATATATGTGTGAAGACAGATGACTGAATACGTTTAGCAATAAAGTATATCTGCAATCTGAAAGTGTGCTTGGTCAGTAATTGGGAGGTTGCAGGTTCAAGGACAGCCCAAGTTGCTCCCACTGTCGTGTAAGTTGTGTGTAAATAGGTAGTGCATGAATGTGTGAGTTGATACTGATGGACAACTGACATAGAAACTCCAACCATCAACTGGTGAATGTGAGAGTGAACGGGTGTGAATGGGTAGATGTGACCTGCGATGTGAAGATGCTTTGAGTGGTCAAAAACTAGAAAAGCGCCATATAAGCTCAAGTCCATTTACCAAATATCTATATTATAGTAATGAAGTTCTTCAATAATATTCCAGATTTGGTGGAATTTCATACACAAAACAAACGTTTTTCTAAACTAGTTACACACAGTTTTTTTTTTTCTATAGGAAATTGTTTAAAAGTGAGGACACTCTTTCTCTCTTCTCTCTCTCTCTCTCTCACACACACACACACACACACATACGACAAGGACAAACAGGACCCCTCCTGTCAGTCTTCAGTGGCGCCCCCTCCACAAAGTCACACACAGCTCTGAAAGGACAAATGTTTGTTTCCCTCCGCAGAATTAATGAGGGCATCAGTTCCTGCCACCTCTGCTCCACAGCACCCACAGGCTCACCCTGCTCCCGCTCTGCCTCGCCTTGAAAGAGAGAAGTAAATATTAGGACTTGGCTATTTAGAAAAGAGTGGGAAATGTGCTGGGGCCACAGCAGGGCCACGAGAGGGGCGGCAGGAGGAGGGCTGAGGAGCAAGCGGCTCCACAGGCTGAACATTAGAGCTGCTCCTGAGCAGGATGTGACAGAGGAGTGTGCTAATTACTTTAACCCTTCACACCTACACACTCCTGGTACTTCATTTAACACTTATCTTATTATTATAGCCTACATCCCACATTTGGCTCATTGATATCAGTTATGTTACAAATACTTACTTACTTAGATTTTTTGAAGCAGTATTTCTTTAGTCCTGAGAGATCCATTTAATGCTAAGATCAGACTACAAAATTCTTTTCATTGGTTGCTACGGTCTGGATGTCAGATTAGGCGACCAAAGAGCCATAAACTCGGACTGTGACTTGCTGGACAAGCATGACAGACACAGAAGTTGAAACTGTCTGCATATAATGACCAATGTGATGATGATAGAAGACGGAGGGGTGACAGAGGACAGCAAACAAACATAAGGCCCTAATTTGGCAGGTTGTCTGAAGTGCATGGGGCAGTTTCAGGCATTTCAGCCTATCTCAGCCTATCAGGTGCAGGACGAAAAAGTTATGGATTGTATGCTCTGAAGATTCAAAAGCAAGGCAACTGGACTGTGTAGAGTCCAGTTGCCTTGCTTTTGAATCTTCAGAATGACCATGACCTGGATGAATGAGAATCTACACAGACGTATGGATTGTATGCCTTGATTTGCATAGGTGTGCTTGGACATAACAAACCAGTCGAGAGTCTTTTCTTATTCCCCTTAATTCAATTTGTGCCAGGTGGCTTACTTCATGTTTAGTTGTTTGGTCAGAATTTTTGGATGGATCATATAATTTCTCACCGTTTATTGTGCCACTATACTCAAAGAACACACACAGAGCACTGATTATATGCGTTAACGCTCAGATTTAAGTGTTTTTTTCACTTAAGGATCCAGAGAATAAAAAATGATCCAAAAGACAAGTCAGAAACTTCTGCTTAAATAAACCTCATTCATTTTTAAAGTCCCTTGTTAAAACTGACAGGATTAGATTTATAAATGTTTATGATAGTCTGTTTACTGTGCATCAAAACACTATGAGCTTGAAGCAATTTATTGTATCCTGTTTCTGCAGGATTCATATCTCATCCTATTTTGCTTGCATATAACACACTCGACAGCCCGTTTTATTATCTTTGACCATAATTATCACTGACAGTCATTTGTGTGTATATAAATATTATAGATGTAGCTCTGTGTTGCATGAAAATCTTCAGTCATGTGAGTATTTTTCTTCTTTCTGGGAGTATTACAAATGCTGGAGCGCACAGGACTAGCATCCGGAGGAGCACTTCAAAAAAAGTCATGCTGTCACTCAGTAAGGTTATAAACTTTAAACTGAATTGATCAACAAACGCTCTGAGATTTAACAGTAGAGGTGTGCTGCTTCCTAAGTAGGTGAAACAAGCTCAGTAAAGTGTGTGTTTTGATCTTGCAGAAGTGCGGCAATCTCTCTAATGCGTCCTCAGTATTGCAGAAATGCTCTGCACTACAGACTTTTGACTTTAGACCAGGTATAAAGAGGTTTAAAGTGTAGTCAATTTCTGCATCCTTGAGTAAGGAATACACCAGCCAGACCCCTCCTCATTTTTAGAGTAACACACTCCTGGGAGTGTATGATCAATCGCTAGTTAAATAGCATTAGCGCTGTGAGTAAAAATGACACCTCTGGTCAGGGGGAAATCCGAAAAGATACCTGGGCATACGAAAAGACGCTAAAACTTAATAGAGAAATACATATTTGTATGCTTGGCTGAATCTACAAAAATGGAATTTCTAGGGGGTGGGAGGGCACAAAAAATCCACTGCAATACAATAAGGTTGCAAATGTGTTTGTAAAGTAAAATTATAGTTTATTTTTGTTGCTGGAGTCTGGTGGTCTAAGGATTATTTTTGTTTTTTTCTCATTTAATAAAATTTATCTTACACTGTCTTTCTATGCAGGAATCATTGTAATAATGTCATAAAGAAACAGTCAAAAATAATCTGAGCCTCTTGATGGTATCCCTTAAAAGAAATAACCTTCACAGTCACCATAAAGACCTGCCGGGAAACTCAACCTCCCAGAGTGGCTAGTTTGCCGATATCACAAAGTCTGCCACGATTCGATTTCAATTTGATACGATTCAGGGGCCTTCGATCGATTTAAGATGATATTATGTACTCATTGAACACAATCAGCTACATTTCACCTAAAGCAAGAAAGAAATACAAAGCAATTTCTAAGTTTTGACAATTTTATTACTGAAATGTGAAACGATGTGCTGACCTTTGGGTATGATAGGTTATAGAGGATTATAACCATCTGTATGATCTAATCATGTTTAAAATTAAAATTGGGTTAATTAATAGTCAGGTGTGTTTAGACTTTGCTTCACTGTTTAATGGTAGGTGTGGAGGAAGAATAAGAATAAGCTCTCACTGTTTTCCTTTCATACAGTAAGATATTTCATTAATCAGTGCGCTACAAAATCAAATGATGAGATAACTTACTGTACTCGTGTGATTACTCCCGTCGTGTGTGTGCAGTATGCATCCTCTGCGGTCAGATCGACCGTATCTTACCTGGATACAGCAGTGCTATTTTCTGATTGGCTGACATGTCAAGCTCCCGTTTAGCTCTGTGATGCTAACAGCGCGTTGCTACACGTTAGCATATAGCGGTGTTACTCGGTGGGCGCTACATAAAACATTTTAAAGCAGGAGAAATACCGGGTGGGGTGTGTGAGAGAGCGAAAAGGTACGCGTCTCATACGCTGAATGCGTGAGACTTGAGAGCCCGGTAAAGTTTAAACTTCAGAAAGAGGCGCTATTGGGCGGAAGTGGTGAAACGGATATCCAGTCAGAATTTCAAGATAAAGCCGTTGAAGATGACGATGTTGATCGATGTTTTGAGTTTCCATTGATTTGATTGGATCATTGCTTAACCAATCGATGTATTGATCCAGATCGATGGATCATTAAACCCCTAGTCATTACCGAAATTTCACCTGCACTTAGCCAGATGGTGGTTGCTGATGTCAAGCCCCGATATCAACCATCAGTACCAACATTATTATTTGCCTTATTTCATTCAGTTGAGGCCAATGTTGACAAAAATCTTGTTTTGCCATCCCTCTAACAATACACTTTTCTGTGTCTTTGATTTATAAGATTGACTGATGCATATTTGCGCATGTGCCTGTTTTTTGTGTCGGTTCAGTTTTTTAAAGAAATGCCCAAGATCTACAACTCCACCCTGACAGTTTTGTCTTTGTCTAAAGACAGAATTAACAGGTATAGTATTTATTGGACACACTCTGATTGTATGTGTATAATTAAAATGTGTTTGTATGTATGGAGAATCCACGTGAATCAGTGGGTGGGGGAGGTGAGAGTGGGTGTAGTTACAGTGGCTCTCCTCTCTCTAACACTCATGTTCAGCTTTAACAGCCCTGCTGAGAGTTAAGTCTGCTGCAGCTATAACTGCAGTGGTAAATCAGGCCGGCGTCAGGCTGCAGGTATAAAAAAGTCAACCTGAGGTCTCTGAGGTCAGAGGAAAGCACAGTGGTCATGTGTACACAGGGGTGGGCTTCTGCTGCAATAATCAGTTCAATTCAAACATCACAGAAGAAGAACAAGACATAATTAGAGGATGTCTTAACGTCAGGTTCTTCATTTATCGTACTTGTGGATTTTATAAGACATGAGTTATGCCTCACTTTCAAGTTTATTTTAGCTCCATCAATCTTTCAGGGTTAAACCTCAGAGGGAAAACTGGAGTCTATAAAAGTTTTATTCGTCTTTAAGGGCTTGGCGTGTTGGTGTGACAAATAAATCAGTAGTGCTGCAGTCTGTAAACAAAGTTAGTTGGAGAGGATCATGGGCAGTGTTGGGCAGGTTCAAGCTATATTATATTACTGAGAAAGTAATACTTTCTGTACCAAGTAAAATAAAGAATTTCAGTTTTTAAAATGGTAATAATCCTGGATGCCCAATTCAGCCTGTTAGTGAAATTGACCAGTGGAGATACTGATACTGATCATTTTTTTAATTTTGTAATAACCACTGATGAGTGTTTGCTCGACATAGGAGAAAAAAAAGCTTTGAAGGAGCAATGCAGCAAGTATTCAACAGGAAGGATTGAATTACACAATATAATGATTTATTAGTTACATTTGTTCAGTATGTGAATCAATTAATGGTCCTTTCACCCCTACATTATTTGGTCTGGACTTTCACTTTGATCTGGACCAAAAAAGCAGGTGTGAAACCTCCCGCAGACCATGGTCCGGACCAAACAGCTAAACAATGGTCCGACCTAAAGAGGTGGTTTGATCAAAATTGGATCTGATTAGGGGTGAGCAGAAATATTGATTCAGCAATGCATTGCAATTATTCCCCTCCCAATTCAATAGCGATTCAGCAAATCCTCTGAATCGATTCACCTCCTGGCCAGTGGGGGGCGCTTTGCACTTTTTCAGTCTTTATCCAGCTGCCGCCGGTTGCAGAAGAAGACATGCTTACAGAGTGATAGGACTGAGAGCCGAACATGAAAGTGATTTAACGGCGGTTTATCAGTATTTTCTGTGTAAATACTGTAAAAATATTAACCACAATAGCATTAATATAATTCTGGAGTGTTTTCTTTTTGTTCTTTTACTGTATTTTCTCTGTGTTTTGCCGTATTTCCGCCGTATTTTCCACGTTTTATCGTCTTTTTTGCCATTTATCGCCTTTTTGATCATAGTTCATTTTTTATGGATTCCATAAATAGTAATTTTAGAAATATTGGAGGAAGAAATGTTGAGATCTCTGTCTTCAGCTTGACAGGAGCTGGTTCAGGGACTACCATCAGTAAAAAAAAACGCCTGGACATGGTCTAATATAACAGGCTGTAACATGGACACTAAATGCTGTAGCCAATCATAAATGTTTGAGTTTATGTAAAATAGGTGAAGTTTATTTTTGGTCATCTCAGAAAATTTCTACATGTTCATTTATTGTTTATGAAGAGAATCCTGTGAAAGATTCAAATCCGTTTTTTTTTTTTTCTTTTCTTGTAATTACACACTGTTTTAAGCATTTATAACATGATAATGACAAATACTTGCAAGAATTGTTTACTTTTATTTCTCGTGAAAAAGGGGTGACAAAATGTATTCAAAGGATAATTCCTGACACATTTATTGACAAAAAAGACAAAAAGACCAGGTGGACATTTATTATTGTAGTGTTAACTGTCATGTTTTTACTTTTGTACTCCGTATGCACAAATATGTTATACTGTGCAAATTTTTATTTTCAGATGTTTGCTCAAAAATATGAGGTGACATACCACATATGTTCACATTGGCATCAAAATAAAAAAAAGTCAAAAATTGTCTACAGGTACTCTAATTATTTGTGTATTTCTGCTTCTTACTGAATTGATGCTGAATTGAATCGCCACCCAAAGAATCGAAATCGAATCGAATCGTGAGGATCTTATCAATGCCCAGCCCTAGATCTGATGACTTTATTAAAGGCCTAATTGAAAAGACTCATAAGAATGCTAAAACTTTACTTCTGTTTTCAAAGAGGATGAAGAGTGGATGCACTCACTTTCTTTTCTACCAAAACAGCATTGCTGTGGGTGCAGGACTGCATGCAGCTTTCTCCTCCTTCACTGTCGACAGTGATGAAGTTTCTACATAAGAAGCTCATACTGAAGATTTGGATAACTCTGCTGAATTGCTCCTGTAGTTGTTGCAGCTGGTAGGTCCAATAAAGCACCTGCAATATAATTATGGTGGCAACAGCATGAATCCTCAGATTAATTTGACATGTACTCAGACAAGCTTACTCATTTATTTTTAACTTGGTGGTGTTATAATTAACCTCAGATGAATTGTTCAATATGTAACACTAGTCCATCTGGGCAACAGCCAATAGAAAGTGTCTAGAAATGGGCATATCTTGCAGATGATTGGACGATCATTCTGTCAGTCACATTTATTTTGGTCCAATCAGATAGTGAAGTTGGTGGATGCTATTGCATCAGTGTAAAATACAAAACATGAGCCACTTCTTAGAACAAACACTTACCAGTATTATCCTTTCTATTAAGAAGTGTTCTTCATTTAATAAAGAAATGCGGTCCAGATCAGATAAAATTGCTTCTGAAGCTGTTAGCATCAGTGCTAATCTCTGTATGAGCTGTCATTTCTGGCGTAGTGCTCACCTCCTTCCTGTCCTGCTCAAAAGGATCCTGAATGGGCCATCCTGGTTAGGAACACAAGCATTGGTAAGATGGACCTAGTTCCACCTAGTTGCAGAAATTGAATCACGTGGATCCAACTGCTGTGCAAGGTTGCATTAAAGTGCAATGTGAAACTAAATTCAACCAAACAAAATGTATAGAAAGTAAGAACAATGCAAACCATGGTATGAACCATGGTCTGGACTGTAAGGTATTAGAACACTTTAAAAAAACTATTTCCAGAATGAATTAACTATTAAGTCTGTCCAACAGGCTAAAGGTTGTGAACAGTATAATGACTAAAAGGGAATAAACCTTTGACCACTAAATCAGTTTAAAAGCATAACTTATGTGTTTATTTCATTTTGCACTTCTGAGCAACATTAACTAATCAAATTCCTTGCCAAAACCAAAGTTTCCTTATTTTGAGTTACATTTAAACACATCGTGTTCTAATCTTCATTACATAGTCATTTTTCCCAAGCCAACATAAACACACCATAATGGACCTTAAACACATCACAGTGCACAATGTGCAGTTGTGTTGTTGGTTTAGCTTGTCAATTCACTTTTATCCTCTTAGTCAAGTACAAATGTCAACACAGAACTTAACACTGGATTAACATTTTTAATCACCAGGACTAGAAACAAAGTTTTTGTGTATTTTACCACACTTTCTTTAAGAGGATGATAGAGTAACAGAAGCAACAACAGCTGAAAACTGGATAAGTGGATGGATCTGTTCACACCTTGAAGGTGCAACATGGATGATTAATTACAGGTGACTATATCAGTGACCACAGCCATTCATTTCAATCAGCCAGTTGTGTATTTTTAATAAATATTGGACTAGAATAATCTTTCGATTGATCAAGACCCTTAGCAATAGTGCTAGCTGTTATTCAAAGTGATGGTGAAGTACCAGTGGTACCCAACATTTTCTGATTAATGTAATACAATACAGTTGTGGACCATCCCTGGGGGAGGGGAGGTGAGGGTGACAACAAGTACATACAATTGCACGTGTATAACTCACCATTACACAGGATCAGAGGAACCCATGGGCTTATTTTTAAACCCCAATGAAGAGACTTTCATGGGGACTCACTCTGTTTTTATTAGACGATTAACAGTGACATTTAGGAACTGAAATTCATCATTTGACACAGTAACTAATTAAACCATAACGTCTTCTGGAAAATGCTGTTCATATGATGCTGATGGTGTGTGTTTCATTAAATGGTCATCATTTTGAGTTGATCTGATGTTTTTATTGATCACTGACAGGTGATTTCTTTTTATTATTATTACCTCTGAATTGAATCCTCCCTCACCAGGAAGTTGAGTGCTCTAGAGTGCCTTGAATGTCCTCCAGTTTCACACCTCATGCAGGGTCAGATATATTTACAACTATATCCAGAGCAATTGATGTTTGGACAATCTCAGGATTCAACAGTGAGTTTATCTCGGGTCTTACTTTTTCATTCATCACAGTGGTAACAGGGACAGAGAGCCTTAGGGTGAAGTTTGCAGATAACCTACACAGGCGGATATGCAAGGTTTACATTCTTTCAAAATAAAACACACTTTGGTCTAAGCTATTCAAGAAATATTTTTTGTTGTTTTTACTCTACTGGTCTGTGGAATGTGAGAATCTACTTTTAATCAGCAACAAATATCAGTCAAAAGTCTAAAATGTATTTCAAGCACTTGTAATTCTACAAAGCTTGTGACATTTCAGCACCGCCTATTTCTTAGTAGCAGGTTATTGATAAATGATGTTGGCACATAGTTTCCACTCTGATGTTCTTTTTTTGATTTCCTCAGGGTGTGCGACCAATCAGAAAACTCACAAATCAAGTCAGAGCTGCACACAGAGTTAATGACACATAATGGCTGCTGTGTCTGCCGGCCTGCTCAAATAAGAGCTCTTACCTCATTCAGATGGAGAAATGTGGAAGCAATTAAAGAGAAAGGGGGGGGTCATCTGGCTACTATTCAAATTCATCCTGATGTTACAAACAGAGCAGGGATTGAAACAAATATGCATGGTTATGAAACTGATTGTGTCCTCATATTTAAGGATTTTTTCCTCTAAAGTGACTTTTTAGATTTACGTCCCCAGCGGAAAGATTTGTGAGGACAAATGACGGATTTACGGCGAAGTGCTCGAGATGTGCTCAAGTTGCAGCAAAAGCAGAAACGTCGGAATTTTCTGCTTCGGTCATTGATTTAAACCTCAAGAGAGCGAAAACAGCTGCTTTTGACCAGATCAGAGAGGATTTGAGCCTTACTGAGATCATAACACTTAATATGTGAGGATGTTTCAGACTTAAGAGGTGGACACGCAATTTTAACGCTTAAAGTGCAAAGTTCAACCTGAAAACAGAGCTGAGGGCTGATGACATGGATAAGAGGGGAAGCTGTAATATACTTACTTTATTAGTGCACCCGTTCAGCTGCTCAGTAATGCAAGTTGCTAATCAGCCAGTCACAAAACAGCAACCAAGTGCATTTAGACATGTAGACATGGTCAAGATGACCTGCTGAAGATCAAACTGAGCATCAGAATGAAGAACAAAGGTGATTTCAGTGACTTTGAATGAGGCATAGTTGTTGGTACCAGACAAGCTGATCTGAGTCTTCAAAAACTACTGATCTACAGGAAATTTCAGACACAATCATCTCTGACGATTACAGAGAATGAACCCAAAAAGACAAAAATTCCAGTGAGAGGCTATTCTCTGGGCCAAAATGCCTTGTTGATGTAAAAGGTTAAAGGAGAATAGTCACAATGGTTGGCGATGGTAGAAACGCAACATTAACTGAAACAACTGCTTGTCTGAACCGAAGTATGTAAAAGACCATTTTTTCATCACACAGTACGATGTAGGATCTTGGAGCAGAGGGGCTACAGCAGCAGAAGACCCTTTAATTCCTTTGTCTCTGCCCTACCCCCACACATCAACAGAAAATGACATATTGAACATTTATTCTCATTTTTTAATCGATTTAGACCAATTTAATTGAAGTTCAGCCAGATGCTGCTGCATTATTAAACATCAGTCAGATTATAGTTGTCAATGTTAATATCAGACTCAACATAACTACCTTTACAACCATATAGACATGAGGACCCTCTTGAAAATGAGATGCCACATCTTAAAGGGATAGTTCAGTATTTTTGAAGTGGGGTTGTATGAGCCCCATAAGGCCACTAAGTACATTAGATGCAGTAGAAAGTTCTCTCCTCTCCTCTCAGTAAGCCACAGTCTGTAAGAGTCTGTTATGCAGAACCAGCCGCAAACAGGGAAGTATCTTACCAGGAACAAAGGATATTTTCTCTGCCTACAAGAACTCCCATCAAAAAATAATACCACAGTTTAAGAGTATGCAACCTATGCGTGTTATAATAAATAAACACATTTATATTCAGCAGAGACCAATGAGGAGAAACCAACAGAGGCCTGTTGTCATGCAGCCCAAGTTGATTTTCAAAGAAATCCCTCCTCTGATTTGGGAAAATAGCCAATTGCATTGCAGAATTTTGGATTGGCACTTTTTGGGCCCGACCCCAGTTTGGCCATGCCCCTGCTCAGACAGGCTGTGCCCCCCTTTGCATTTGGTCATGCCCCCTTCATGCTCCACTGCTCTAATGTGACCCTTATACTATTCTGAACAAGAATAAACGTCAAACCACTGGACAAAATCATTCCTGCATCTCGACCTTAGAGCCAGTGATGGTGAAATGTCTACAGGGTATCAACCCCCTACAGGGTATCTAACCACCTCTAAGAGCCTGTTTACACAACAACGTTGTCACCAGAAACTGAAAGGCTTGTTCTACCGTTTTCAAAAACGCTCTGCGTTCACACGGATCCACAAGAATGACTGAAATCGCGATAATGTGCATGCCAGGCTAGTAGTTGGCAACGTAAGTTGGTAGTGAAACAGCAGTGTTACAACACACGTCTGCACACTGACGCTTTCCGGTGAAGACAACTTTTTCACAAACAGCAATGGCGAGTGCATTTCCACCAGTCAGAGTAATGACACAGCAAATCCACATTATGCTGGAGGAGAGAAAACAAAATGAGCACAGTTAGCAGCACACATGTTCCTCAGTAGTCAGCCATAGTAGCTGTTGTTGTTGTTGTTCCTAGGTGCACGTGCAACCTTTATCTGAAAGAGTACTGCACATCCACCACACAACCCTGTTTTCCCTGAAAACTGCGATTCCAGTCTAGAGAGAGACAAAGCGAAACATTGTCAAAACTTTTCACTCTGGACCCCAGTTTCAAAAGTTTGCTGATCCAGGCACTCCAGGCACCGTTCTCGTGTAAACGGAGGGCGCACACGCAACGAAAACTCTCTGTTTTCTGCGGTTTACCTAGTCATGTAAACAGGCCCTGATTCTCTTTCAGAAAACTCGGACATGAAGATGAGGAATCCAAAGACTGTACAGTGCCTCAGATGAAGAAACTCTGATCAGAAAGGAGGTACACTGAGTTCATTCAAAGTGTTTCCAGATTATTTAACAGTGAAGTCATGACATCTGTCCCTCAGATCACTGAGTTTTAAACAGAATTGATGAATATTTAATTAAATCTGTGACTCCTTAAAGAGGACTAAAGCATCACATCTGTTTCATTTCTGCTGTAACAGCAAACAAGAATTCACAATGATACTGGACACAAGCATCAGTGACTGAATCTGTTTTACTGTAGTTTTCTTTTTTCATTGGTCTCATAAGCTGTCAGTGACACCAAACAGACACACATTTTATTGCTGTTGGGGTTCATTTTGCTAAACACCTCATTTCTTTATTTCTCGTTGCATGCAATGAATGTGCTGACTCATCGAGGTGGAAATAAAAGTTTATCTCAGTTCGCTCTATCAGAGTGAGAAGTTTGACTCCAAGGATGTTACTCTTAGATGTTTTTGTGTAAAACTAACTGAACCTCATGCCATAATCACTTGACAGTGATATAAACTAACTTTTCCCCAAATTGAAGCTACTGCTTGGTGGTTTCATACCAAAATTGTTTGTCAATGACAGGGCAGTGATGGGTCAGGAGAAGGGTTTGGGTATGATTCTTGTATGATTCTTATAAGCAAAGAATAAACATGAGGCCCAGTGCTCTTGCAGTTTTCCCTCTATAACATAATTAGTTTAACTTTGACTCATGACCTATATCATGTTATCAGTTCATCTTTGAATTAATCCCGACCCTTGCGCAAAGTCTAAAGAATGGCCCCTAAAGCGTCCTTGAGATATGACTTTCAAAAGCAAATGATGACCATAGGGCTTAATGTTGGTGACCCTTGACCTGATGAATCAAGTCTTTTAATCCTTGCATCAGAGAGGACATTTGTTCAAAGTCTAAATAAATTAATTACAAGAAGTCTTTAAAAATCATGTCCGCATGCAGAGGATTACTGTGGGACCCAGTGCTGTGGAATTTTTGTATCAAATTAAAAAAAGGATGGGAGCAGAGCCTGTGGATCTTCATTGGATACTACCAAAACGTAACTGTACATGAAACACTGCAGTTTATAACAGTGCAAAATCAAATGTAATAGAGATACTGTTTGGCCATTGTACAAACATTACAGCAAACCATCAGTTAGTCTGTATAATGAACTTTTAGACTCAGCAGATCATTATGTCTAAATGTTAAACAGTTCTACAAGCATTTAAGACAGACCAGAAAGATTTACCAATAAACTCAAGTATCATTTAAGCACACAGATTATGGCAGCATCACTTATATTTAAATGTTGTGGATATGTTCAGACAGAAAGTGCTTCCATACTCCATAAAGTTATTTGAAAAACCTTATTGTCAGCTGGAGGGCCAATCAATAATCACCTTGAGACTGTCAGGAAAACCTGCCACCATCATGTTGAACTGACCTTAGATCAAGTTGTCAAAACTCAAGCAGGGCATTACATGGTTTCTATTATACCAGTGACCTTGACCATGGACCTGTGACCCCAAAAATCTATCAGATCATTTCAATCAGGATAGACCAAATTTGATTGAACAATTATTTATTATGAAAGTCGTTATGATTGAAAATGTGCATGTCTCTGCGGTTAGAATCTCTTTAGCAGTTAGACTCCATTGTGATGTCTTGGTGAACTTCACGGGTACTCAGGGCGAATAGAATAGGATATCCCCCTTAAAGTCTAGACACTTGTGGTGGTGAGGAATACAGGATAAGATGAGTAGTAGACTTCTGAGCAGCTTCCTGGACCCTGATGCGCTGTACTGAGGCGCTGCTGAGGTGAATGGCCAGACTTCTGAGGAGTTGGACCTGGACTCTGATGGGACAGCTGGAGGTGCCTGGGGTGGGGGAGGGTTGACAAGATCACACAGCACGACACCATGACACTGACTGTGGAGGAGCAAAGACACAGTTTTAAAATATGACAGCAGCAGGATGATTGGCCAGACGGGTGGTGGCAGAATCTGGTTGGCTCAGTGCTTAAGTGAGTGTACGTCCCCTATCAGCTAATGATTTGAATCACCTGTGCAGGTAGGCAGGGTGACTGAATGAATCTATAGGTCCTCCTGCTTGTATTTTCACTAAGCTTCATTCAGTGGTTTGAAAAACATTTCTGTCAGCTGGAGGGCCAAACAATAATCACCTCGATAAGACCAGGAAAACCTCCAACCATCATGTTATCTGACCTCAGACCAAGTCATCAAAACTCAGCCAGGGCATTATATAGTTTCTACTATACCAGCGACCTTGACAATGGACTTATGACCTCAAAAATCTATCATATGTGTTATGCTTAAGCAAAATCCTTGAAGAGGCCATATTTTTGCCTTAGCTTGGGCACATACATTTGATTTTGATGTCTAGGGTGTGTTCACAATCACTGACATTGGAATAGCCTTCTAGTTTTCACATACTGAGTACCCCTGATCCACCTCTACTCTCGGTCTCACTGAAACACTCTGTCCAAGCTCCTGCCTCATTCCCAATGTGGGTCCAGATAGACTGCTTTTATTTGTCCATTACTGTGTCTGGAAAGTTGTCCCTGTTACGAAGCAAATAGTCACATAGTATGGCCTATTTTTAGTTAAATATAACAATTTAAGTTTTCAAAAAGGCAGTTGTCATCCATACCCATATATTGTGACAACCCCAGTAAAAATTGTAAATGATTATGAATGAACCCAATATGCTCTGTGTTATGCACAGCGCTGGGGCTGTTTTTCTCGAATTATTCATTGAACAAAGTCTCCTCTTACCTCAGGCAGATACTGTTAATCAGTGATCCAAGGCAACCAGCTCTCTGAAAATACTCGACTGTCAAACTAACATGGAGTGGATCCTCATTATAATCATTGTCGATACTATAGTTGATAGAGAGCCAAATGAGGACACCTTGTGTTAAAATGTATTGCATAAAGGTAAAAAAAAAACTGTTGGGAAGAATCATATCATACACATACGCGTGGCCTCCCAATAAAGAGGACAGTTTTCTGTGGCCCAGCTGCTGAGGGGGGCCTATGGAGGTCAGCAATGAAATGGTCCAATATATTGGAGCAATGACAATAAACCACATTTCAACATTTTATCATGAATCAATAGAAGTACATTTTCCAATTACTGTTGATTGTAATTAAGTTATTTGAAGAACCTTTTTGTTAGCTGGAGGGCCAATCAGTAATCACCTTGAGACTGTCAGGGCCAATCAATAAAGTGTGTGTAGGGGGGGGTCGCATGTGTGTGCGTGTGTGTAGGAGCTATTTTGTATTTAGCTTAGCATTTAATTTAATTATAATTAACTGCACTTTTGGTAGTTTATTTTTGGAGTTTTCCTCATTAAGAATAGATCTTTATATATTTTCTTTTGCTAATTGTTTGTGCGGCATTTTGAATTTTCATATTAGTATGATTAATATTTGTTTGGTGATGGGGTAACACTGTAGGCATCTGAGAGGACATAGATAGGTTGGTAAAAGGACCAGCATGCATCTTGGTGGACCCTTTTTTTTTTTCTTTTTTTTTACCAGCACAAGAGGAGCAGCAGCTATGCCTGTCTTTGTTCTGTGCTAATTTTTTTGGGACAAAAATCATGAAGTCACAGATTTTGGATAATGGACGTGGACTTCTTTTGCTGTGTACACTGCATTCTCATGGTGCATCCCAGTGTCTATCTGGTTATGTTTAGCTTGTCAAAGTGGATTACATTTTTTTTTTTTTTTTTCAGACAAATGGCCACAACAGTTTGAGAGAAAACATGTAGGAGTGAGTGCTACTGCTGGGTCAAGGCAGGTGATGACAAAAATGTCGCTTTGGGTGCTCCTCAAGGATCCAAGGAGGGAGGTATAGTTAAAAAACAGATGAAAAATCCAAAGGGAATGCCTTATTCCTGCTAAAATAAAGGATTTTTAACCACGTCGAAAAGCCTCTGATTATTTTTTTTGCTTTTTAAACCACTGCAGTTTGTTTGTGTGTCTGCTTGTATTTTTGTTTGTTTGTTAATGTTTGTATGGTGGGGCTGTCCCAGTGAACTTAACTGTTGTGCCAGTATTGCTGGACTGATCTTAACAATGCTAGGAGCTGAACATAAAAGAAAAAAGAGGAAACTGTTGAGGGATTTTCACCCAACTTGTAACCTTCTGAAGCAGTTTTGCAAGTCAGCTTTAAAAGCTGAGCAGAGCGATGCACAGGGGCCAAATTGAGCAAAGAGATGAGCAAATGCAGAAGAAGAAGAAGCAGAGCCTTCTAGCACAAGTGACAGTGCTCTTACAATAATGCCTGCCCGAGAGCAGAGGCCGGAGGGAAGCTTATGGGTGAAGGGCATGTGTTTTTTTTAATCAGTCTCATAAAATGAGGGGCCCATTCCTTGTGCCTTTCAGAGGCCCAGAACTCTCTCTGGGCGGGCCTGCACATACCCACATTTTTCACACAAGTACAGTGATTATCTCCTCTTCTCTGTGAGTATTAATACTACAAAGTTTTACAAAACTTCAACTCTTTTTTCATTTTTTACAAATGTATCCATCATTTTAAAGTCCCAGTCATTAACTGATCCCCTCTGATATGGTTTCATGACATCAGCAGAGTGTGACGGCTAACTTCACGATCAGGAGAAAAAGCTTCATTCAGGCTGATGAAATGCAAACACACTCAGCCTGACGCTTTGACTGATCTGTGGTCAGTGTGGGGGGCCGGGCTGCAGCTTTATCAGACCATCATGGTTGATATTAAAGCTGCTCGCCATAACCGAAGCTTTTACTTACTGGTCTGCTCAATCAGGCCTCCCACAGCGGCAGGTCTCACGTCAGAGGAGGTTAAAAAAGTCTCTAGACACACATATGAGCACAAACGTTCTAAAGCTGAAGTCATCCTTACATTGTGACCTTCTCCTTGATTTATACGCAGGGGTTTACATACTTTAACGGGGCCAGACACTGAGTAAACATGCCGCTGTTTCACTGATCTTCATGTGAATGAAGGCGCTCCTCTCTCCTCTTTAACCCCTCGCAGTAATGGTAGAGTTAGCTCTGAGGTTTGTTGACTCCTCGCTCAGTCGGCCCCCCGCGCAGATTTACTGTGATTACACCGACCAATGTTTACTTTTCCCAGAGTACTTAGCCTGTAGTTTCTTTTATTCCTATTAATTCAGTCTCACTCTTTCTCTCTCCGTCCTTTGAAAGCCCACAGTGAGGGTCTGCGATAAAAAACAGCTCTTATTCACTCCATGTCCAGATTGTGGGGGTGTAAATTAAAACTTTAAAGTGGTTTGAGGTTTGGTCTGAAGATGAATAAATCAGTGTTTGAATTCCAAATTATGTGGAAGTTTTGCAAACTCAATAAAATGTGTTAAATTCTCTGGAGTAGGGATAGAGATTCAAAACCAAGAAACCCCAAAATCAATAATATATGAGCTCACTGGTGCTGCTATTGAGTCTTGAGGGTCCTGTGATGTAGTATCATTTTACCATAACACTAAGACACTTCATCAGTTTTGCAGTAGAGAAAATAAGTGCAAAGGACATCAGCATTGTGCATCACAAACACAAGAGCCACAGCCCAGCTTTTGATCATCAACTTGAATGAAAGAGACTCTTGATAACTTACAGGGTTTTCTGACACATCAGTAAAGCCATTGTCACACATTCAACCCTGAAATCATCAGGATAATGTCTAGGTAGTCCCTGAGGTAACTCCCTGACATGGTTGTTCACACTTGCTCCTCTCAGCAGGGAGTATGGCCTGCTGAAAGGGAAGAAAATGGTGAAGGGTGCGGGATAAGGTTGCCAGTAGACAGGAGTCTACATCAAAAATATGTGATGATTGTCGGTGTTAATAATATGGAGGACAACCTGTAGAGCTTTATGCTATGATCACAATTTATATCCAAACTTAGTAATACACGATAAGAAGTTTATCAACAGAATTGATTAAAGAGTGGAGAGGAGCATTGTAAAAGTAAATACAAAGCAATGTCAAGAGGTCCACAATGATTACAGTGGAGAAAGAAACATGCAGTGTTTTAGCTCTGTGTCCAACAGCAGCATGAGAAGGCTCTTTGGATGCGTGAGAGACCTGTTGGTGATTGTTTTAGAGCAGATGTTCAACAGAAAGTTGATGATGTGCAGTGGAAGCACCTTCAAATGTCCAGACACACATTTGAGTTTGTGTTACTCTCCTTACAGTTGAATAAACTTCTCCCACAAGAGAGGTTATTTTTATCCATCAGGAAATTACCTAAGTACAGTCTCAGCTGTTTGTGTTCACACACATGTCTCACCTGGATAATTTAAGGATTTTTTGTGAGTGTGAATGGGGTTTATGAAACAGGTTCATTTTGTACCTTTTTTGGTTTGAACAACCAATAGCCATGAGAGCGCTGACTGAGGTTTACCACCATCTCTGGGCCATAGGAGAAAATACTGGTAATTTCAGAGGCATCTCACCCAAACTCTCAAAGCCAGGATAGCTTCACACTCATTTAGGGAAGGCAAGATGAACTTTTATGTTAATTACATTCAAAAGGGAGAGGCACCTCACTTCTTCTCAGGATTGTCTCAGACTCTTTTGCTGGGATCTATATAGCTGCTGGCATAATGTACATATTGAAGGCAGAACATCACAGGGCCATAAATATCATTCATTGAAAGTAGAGCCCATTTTGACCCAAGAACTGCCTCAGTTCTTTATGGTATGGACTGAAGTCCATTCGTTACAGATTTTGGTCCATATTTACTTTATAGCATCAGATTTCTTGGATACAAATCAATAGTATGAATCTCCTGTTCCGGTACATCCAGGAAGTGCTCAAATGAAATGAGATCTGGTAACATAATGAACTCATTATCAAGTTTAAGGACCCAGTTTGAGATGATCTGAACCTTGCAATTTGGCGTGTTATCCTGTTGGAAGTATCCATCAGATGGGTTTGCTGTGGCCACAAAGAGGTGGACATGGTCAGTAACTATATTCAGATAGGCTGTGGTGTTTAAATAATGCTCAATTTATACTAAGGGGCAAAAAGTGTGCCAAGAAAATACCCCCCACACAGTTAAACCAGCAGCAGTCTGAACATTTGATGTAAGGCAGGACAGATCCATGCTTTCAAGTTTGATCCTACCATCTGATTGTGGCAGCAGAACTCAAGACTCATCAGACCAGGCAACATTTTTCCAGTAATCCAGTGTCTAATTTGGTGATCCCTGTGAACTGCAGCCTCAGTTTCCTGATCTTACCTGACAGGAGTGGGACCTGGTGTGGCCTTCTTTTGCTGTAGCCCATTTGCTTTAAGATTTGACATGTTCAGTATTCAGAAATGGTCTCCTGCATACCTTGGTTGTAACAAGTGATTATTTTTTCTTTTTCAGACCATTTTCTCTGCAAACTCTAACAATGGTTGTACCTACAAAGCAGTTTCTGGTACCAACAGCCATACCATGTTCAATGTCACTTAAATCAACTTTCTTCTCCGTTCTGGTGCTCAGTTTGAGCTTCAGGTGATCGTCTTGATGCATGTCAATATGCATTGCATTGATGTCATGTGATTGGCTGATTAGCTATTTGTTTTTTACAAGCAGTTCAACACGTGTAATGCCAATGGTGTTAAAATTTGAATAAATCTGTTTAGGCGCTTGTTGTTTTGGGTTTTGTATATTTGTGTTAATATGCTTATGGAGTAAAACGGCCACTGTTTGGTTGTTTTTGTTTGTTTGTTTGTTTTACACAGCTGTTTGTTTGCCCGCACAACAAATTCAACATGAAGAAACACAAATTGAATGAATAATTAAAAATACTGCAATTACTCTGAGATTTCAGAACAAGTAAAATGTTTGACTGGACCTTCACTTCACTTTTATTTCTGTATAAAACCAACAGGTTTTCTTTGGATGACTTCAAGAAACTCCCAATCCTTAACAAGAAAATGAAGCAGTATGCTGCAGCCAGGATCAGGATGAAAAATCTCCAACCATCCTGAAACAGGGATACCATTTAAAAATGTAATATTGCCATCACATGTTGACATAGATCTCTTGTTTATTATTTCTTTAAATATCTGCTTTCACATGGGTTAGTCTTACTCAGATTAATTAAAGATAATATTTACAGTAGATACAGAGCCCTCCATAAGAATTCAAACTCCCAGAAACTTTACACGTGCTGTCATGTTAAAACTGTACATCAGCGGGTTGTATGTGATTGACTGGCCAAAATACTGCAGGGTTTTAGGCAGGGGGATATTCTTATTTATAATTTAAATTAAAACCCTAATAACAGCAGTGAGATCTTTGCCATTACCTCAGCTCATTTCAAAACAATGTCGACTTATTGCTTAAGCCAACTTTCATCCAAAACATGTCTCCTGTATGAATATGGGAAAACTGAACTACACAAGAGACTGTCTTACCACTTCAAGTCATGGAAAAGTCACAACAGATGCCAGAGCTGCTGGCTCTGATTGGGATGTTTGTGTCATTTTCATAAAAATCAATACTCTTCCAAACACTGATGTGCTTTAAAGAGCAATTTACAGGTTGAATTTCTTTAATAATAAAACAGAACTGTTTCAGATAATGGTCGATGAAACATCAGAGAAAATGCAGATGCAGTGTTTAGAGACACATTGTTCATTAAGGAGGGTTCACTCTCGAACACTTTGGAAACTCTTGTAATGGGGCACCTTTTGGATGAGGAGGAACAGGAAATTTGCATCATGGATGTGCAATTGGATCAAAATAGACCAAAAACTTTGAGGAATGTTTCCAAATCTCTGTTGAACCCATGCCATGAAGAATTCATGGAGTTCTGAGGACTATACCTGTTAATGTGGCCAATATACTGTACAAAGTTTTCTTGAGAATACTCGAGAGGTGGCTTTTACTCGGTATAGTCAAATATTTTAGGCCAGAAATAGGAAAATTACACTTAGATTTTTTTGTGTAATGAGCTCAGACTGTTAATCAATTATTATCACATTTTTAACTCTTTATTGTACTCACTAAGAGGTTTTTGGTTAATTTAGTTTCCTTTAAAAGAACTCCCACTGGTGTCTCTGTCTGCTCCTCACTAAATGGCTTTGTCTTTATCTGGAGAGCTGCATCTGTTATCTCCCAGCAACATGCCTGAGGACACACACACAAACACACTAAAACAAAAAAATGGCCTTTAACAGCACATACTACAGGCCTCCTGTTTAAAGTCTGCAGGCTGGGGGAGGGGGTGGGGGTCCACAAAAGTCCGCTTACAGTACGGGTCAGTACTTCTGAAAGCCTTTACCACTCCAGCCAAATTCTTTGTCTCCCTCATTCACGGCCGGTTATCTCCACCGCAGGCCGCACAAAGGCAATTGGCATTATATTGTCCACGCTGACATTAACCCCTGATATTTTCACTGCTATCCATTAAACACCTCTTTTCCTTCTCTATTACCCACAATCCTCTCAGAGCGTGGGGTCATGGCGAGCACGCACGCATACTCAGACGCCCCGTGACAAAGACAGAAAAGACACAGAAACTGCAGCGGCAATTGGTTCCGTTTTTTTGTCGTCTTTACTTTTGTTTTGTCTCCGTTTGGGACACAAAGGCTCCTAACAGCCTGGATAAGAGCGGCTTTTAAACCTTTTTCAACCTGATTCATTCATGTCCTTTCCCCCCCTCTTCCGCTTTGTGTCCACAGAGGGAAAAAAATGCAAGAATGTGGAGCAATTTAATGCTAACAACAGGTTCATATTATTAGGCCGTGCATGTGAAATGTTGTTTTATTGCGTGGATTGTGTCCAAGAGAGATTTCTGAGGAAGGTTAGCGAGAGGTCAGAGGAATAGTTGCATGTCTTACAGATAACAATGGTTGCTCAGAGGGTCAGTTAACCAGGTTCAGCATTTCTAGACAGAGGCAGGCAGGATTTAAACTCATATCTTATCTGAGGAAACCTGATGAAATGACACTGCAGTATCAGTGAGCGACAAGGAATTCTGCAACTTGATTTCAACATTTACATAACAGCAGAGCCGTCAATTCCTCAAGCTGACAGGAACTGAATTAAGAAGAAAAAAGGAATTTTGTGAGAGCTATCACTGGTCTAAGCACGGCACTTTGGAGGGTCAAAAGTTCAGCTCATTCCTTCACCCTCTGCACCTTTTACAGAGTTTAAGCATTGCTACGAGAAGTTCAAAATCCACTTTTAGGAAACAGGGCTTTGTGTGGCACATTTACAAAAGGTGTTGAGAGGTAGGCTAGTTAACCATACAATGTTTTTAGACTTAAGACGGAGTGGGGGGGCAAACTTTTTTCACAGATGGCCACATACAAAAAAAGTGATGACTGGACAGAAGTGCTGGTGGCCAAGTGGGTTGCCCATTTTCTATGACTGTTTCCAAAAGTCACTCAGGACAAAATTTTTTTGGGCTGATCAGGTTTAGGGGTCACTGGTTTGCCCAGGGAACTTCTGGATGGACCCCTGGTCAAGACAAGAATGGCCCTGTGCAGTAAAAGGTAGATGCTGATGTCTCATCTCCACTTTCAGACTCAAACAAGAACAAACTGCATGACGATGACAAACTTTAGAGGAAAAGGCTCAAAAATTCAGTCTCTGACAGTCACCAATGTCTTTAACTCTCAAAGAAGAAGAAAAAAGCAATAAAATTTGTTTTAACTGATGTATCGTCCAGGCCTCATTGGTACTTTAACCTCTTCTCATTGTCCTCTGGCTGAAACACCTGTAAGTTCAAACATCTGAGGCTCGAGTTTCTTTAGCAGTGAACCCAGAGACAGACAGCAGGGGGTGGACACACACTCACACCCTTTTGTTTCCAGCTGCCAGGCGGAGGAATGCCAGTGACTGAAGAGTCCTTGAGGCTGTCGACGGACAGATTTGTGTGCAGACATAGCAGACCCCCGCTCACCTGGACCACACTGATCCTCCCTGCCCCCAAACTAAAAAACTGGAGTGTGTCCTTACTGCCTGTGCGTGAGACTACATATCTGCAATAAGTCTACTGATCAACAACAGTGTTGATGGAGGTGTTGTGTAAACTGGTCAGCTCCACCTCAAAGTGACTGTAACCATGTTTTTACTTGAATAAAGTTTGTTCACCAAGTGCGTGTGAGTTTCCCCTCAGACGAACCAGCTTTGGTCAAAATGTTCTGTTGCTCAAAGGTTGCATATTATGGAACAGTTGACCACCATCAGTCAGAGAATGTTCCAGCTTTGCAGCTTTTAAGGGTCATCTGAAGGTATGGCTCAGGACAAACCAGACCTGTGACCATTTATAAACATCTATCCTTAATGTGCGTTCAGAAATACCTCTGTATGTACATCTGTGTATGCTAACCATGTGCAATACTGTGCATAAACTGGTCAGCCATTGCACAACCTGTGCAGTACAACTGGCGTGGGCAAGTGTGCAATCATACATTAGCACTTTTATTATGGTGTGCAATAAACCAGCACTTTAGCACTTTAGCACTTCAGCACATTAAACACTGCACTTTGTACATTAAACAGCTCACGCACTTTAACCCTGAGGGTCCCTTTGTTCTGGTTCGTCTTGAGCATATCTTTTGTGATGTTGTATGTTTGTCCTTTAATTCAATGTAAATTTCATGTTTTGCTTATCTGTCTTCATGCTCCTACCTGTTATTGTTGTTTTATGGACTTTATGTATTTTAAGATTGTACATACCTGTACAAATGCATTACATCAACCTGCCAGGGACTACTGATGGAAATTAGCCTGTGGCTATAATCTGGCACATTTACATGCCTATGTTCATTAATGTGCATTGTTCTCTATCTAAATAAATAAAAATAAATAAAATAAAATAAAGTTTAGTTTATATCGTTGGCAAATTCTCTCTGCTTTTGTACAAAGGCAGAGGGCAAAAAAGCTACTCTAAGCCCCAACTCATGACAACTTATAAAACGTGTTTTTAGGGGACCAGCCTTAGAAAAACTGATTTTATGCAGAAATTTCCTGCCAAACTTCTGCTGACATTCTGAGACATTCCCCATGATTAGTGAAAGAAGGTTGTGATCCTCAGATACACAGAGCTGCAGCACTACCCTTATGTGTTTGTTCCTCTCTGTGCATTCAAATATATAAACATGTACATTTAGGACATACATTTATAAAAAGAAAAAGGCAAAAACATTCTCACCACAGTGCTGGACTGTGGCTTCCTCTGCCATCAAGGATGTCAGAGTCTTAAATACCATCATGCTCTTCTTCCTGAGACACACCCCTCCTCTCCCTGCAGAAGGAACAACTTCACACTTAGTAATTCACAAAGCCAGATTTAGGCATGGCATTAATGACCATGTGACATTTTCCTTACACATTAATAATGAAAGGAATTGTTGGATGTAGTTATAGCTGTGTCTGCTATAGAGGTGATAACATTGCAGAGGCAGTACAAGACTATCAGAGGTGGTGGGGAGAGTCACACTCTCTCTGTGGATGTGGAGCAAACACTGCGCCATGCTCTCTCACTTATGCAACACCACAGCCAGCCATGGGCAGTAAAGTAACTTTGGAAACTTAATTATTTTTTCCATTAGCTTTGTGGGAGCGTCATTGTCTTCTGAATCAAACAGCTTGTCAGTAGACACTACCCAGTTAACACATATGCTTCACATTTTAAGTGAAATCAAACAAAACTTGTTAAACCAAGACCATGGACATCCCAGCCATGCACCAATGCACGTCAAAAACTTCTTAAAACATTCAACAAACTCAATGAATCTGTCAAAATCATCAACAACTCAGTATGTGAAATGATGGCAGAAATGCTCTCCATTGATAAAGAGACAGTTTGCTGTCACAAAATCTCTGACTTTCCTTTTTCTTGAGATCAAATTTGTGCTCAAAGGAGTCAGAAGTTGAGAAAGATTGATGGAAATTCTGAGACAACTGTCTGAAAAGGACCTGCCGCACTGATCTGATCAGTAAAGACCTGAGTGGTGTGTTGATGCAAAAGGAGAGGAAACTGAAGGAAGAGGACTGAAAAATGTTATTGTTCAGTAAAAATGTATTACAGCTTTAGTCTTGTTTTTTTATGGTCATACCTTATATTGCTCAGTGATAAAGCTTGCTGGCTTTGGATCTGGGGTCAAATTCCTCCTAGCAAAAGTGTCTTGAATAAGCTTCACTAAAAATCTTCTTAAAAAAGAAGCCAACTGAAAAAGTACCTCTGCTATCTTGACAGTTTGCTTGCATAATCTTTACCGTTGATAAAATTGTCATATTATCCAGGAGGAGGTTAAATCCTTCGTTTTGTTGTCTAATGAAAGGTTGGCAACAGATTTCATTTTAAAAACCGACCAGTATCTCTCAAAACTTTCTCTCACTTTTGTTTTTCAGTAGAAGCAGTTCATTTCATATTAACACATCTCTCAGCCTAACTGACAGCCATATAGAGGGAACGTGAAGTGCTTGACTTTGCAGGTCCAGTCTGTTCCAGTAATCAAAAACTGACACATTATAAACTTTTCTTAACCTTTGTCTGCATATGAATTTGACACTAATTGAAACAGACAGATTTAAAACATATCCAATATTATATGGTCTCCTAAATCCAAATGTCCTGTTGATAAATTCCCCTCAGTCTTGTTATTCCTGAGCCTTGGAGCTGTTTCATGGAGCTGCTGAGTCTCTCTTGTGTGCGTCCACAGGCTGAGGTCGAGGAGTGTTGCAGCCTGTGTTGAGTGTGCAGCTTGTACAGGCCTTTGCTGTCATGTATCATGTGAGCTCACAGCATGAGGTCGACATCTTACACATCTATTTCTGTCAGTGTAAAATCATGAGAACCACTTTAACAAACACAAGGCTGGACAGAGGACAAATCTCCTCCACCTCTCCATGTCTGATCCCTCTGACAGACCTACAGTCTGGATACACGTTCAGAAACAAATCTGATTTCTGCCTTTTTGTAATTCATGTTCGAGCGTTGGAGGTCTGGCTCTCAGAGTGATGGCTGTGTGAGAGCTAAAGCTGCGAACAGAGTGACAAAATCCCTTTGTGATGGCCTTTGTGAGGAGGAGGAATGTCCAACAAACACTTTCCCAGGGTTTAGTGATTTAGAGAGTGAGTCCACAGGCTGTCAGTGTGAACCCTGAAACTCATTAATGACAGAGCAGACCTGATTTATCATCACAGCGTCATAAAAGAGGTGGTCAACAACATTATTCACACTTAGGTTTTCACTGAATAGCTTAAAACGTCCTTGAGTTTAAAAATGATTAAACATGTGTTTTGATGACGTTAAATTGCCTGAACTTTAGTCATTGAGCTCTTTAGCACATCACTAAAGAGGCAGCAAAGAGAAATATATAAAGTTACTTTTGTGTCTTTATTTCGCTCTTGAACGTAAATGGTTTACGGGTGAACTTTGGGACATCCAACCAGAGAGCTATGTTTAACAGCAGAACCAATCACTCTGCAATCTTAAACTTACTGGCCACTTTATTAGGTGCACTTTGAAAGCACCAGGTTGGACCCCCTTTTGCTTTCAAAACCACTTTAATTCTCCGTGGCACTGATTCAACAAGTGCTGGAAACATTCCCCAGATATTTTGGTCCATACTGACAAAACAGCATCATGCAGTTGGTGCAGATTTTTTAGCTGCACATCTCTGATGCGAACACCCATACCACTACAACCCATGGGTGCTCCATTGGCTTAAGATCTGGTCACTGCGGAGGCCACTTGAGTACAGAGAACTCATTGTCATGTTTAGGAAAACAGTTTGAAATGATTTAAGCTTTGTGATTAACCCTGCACTGCAGCTGGATCCATCAGATTCAATGTCCGATATCAGACAGATCCATTTGCAAAGCTCCAATCTACAACCAGTCCACTTTACATGGTTGAAAGGTCATCTCTGTGGTAATTGGTCAGTTCAACGCTTCTTGGCGCCATGTTGTCTTTTCAAGGAGCTACTGGCACCATTAAGAGGGGGACAGGGAGAAGTTCTAATGCCACGGACTTTTGTCTTGTGCATAGAAGTACTATATCACGTAGAGGATAAATGTTAAACACATTAAAGGGCATAATAAGGTTAACAAAAAAAAAACATTAAATGGGCTCTTTAAATGGTGCTCTGTTGGAAATAAGCTGCCAAAAGTGGGCCAGGAAAATATCTCCCACACCATCACACCACCAGCAGCAGCCTGAACCACTGATACAAGGCAGGATGGATCCATTCTTTCATGTTGTTTACTCCAACATCTGACCCCACCACCTGAATGTCATACTTTGGTTGTAAACAGTAATCTAAGTTATTGTTCCCTTTCTATCAACTCGGACCACCATTCTCCACCTAACACTCAATGGATATTTTCTCTTTTCTGACCGTCCTTTTCTGATCCATAGATCAGCCGTTTCTGAAATATTCAGACTAGCCCATCTGGTACAAACAACCATGTCACATTCAAAGTTATTAATTCCCTTTCCTCTCCATTCTGATGCTCAATTGAACTTCCAAGGTCATCTAGATCATGTTTGCATGTCTAAATTTGTTGAGTTGCTACCATGTGATTGGCTGATTAGCTACTTGTGTTAAGTTGAGTGTAGTCTCCTTCTCTGTTGGCTCCTTATTAGTAGTAATAATAAAGTTGGAGCTGCATGGGATGTCATAAGGGGGAGAAATTTTAATGTATGAATTAATTCCAAGGCCCTAAAATATCATAATATTAATAACTTTTCTTTTTCATGAATTCTACATGTGTTAAGTGTTTCTCACATCTTTGCAGTTAAACAATCTCCTTTTATTGTTTATAATAGTATGCTACATGCTCAAAATTATGCTAAAAATTGGACCCATAGCCAGAAAGGCACTTCCATCCCAAAAATATTGATTATTTATTGAAGTAAAAACTGTTTTTATGTTGTTGTTTTTGTACTTTCAAGCTTATTTGTTGTCTTTAAAAGGAAAATATGGCAGCAATAATTTGTTAACCTGTCAAGGGTGATATGACAGTGTTTGAGAAGGAGATTAAATACAGTGGTCCTTTTTTGAGATATATTTCTGGTCTTTTTATGCTTTCATTTGACAGAGAGACACACTTGACTGAGTCACAAATCAGAGAGAGTAACTGAGGACTGATGTGTAGGAGAAGGGCCTCAGGCTGAACCCTGATCAATGTCACATGTGTCAAAGACAACAGCATATGTAAATGGTGAAAGCTATCATCACCCCTATAATTCTGTGTAAAAAGACACAGAATTATGGTTGTTTAAACCATAATGTATTTTGTATAATGGAGGTGTTGTTTGAGAAAGTATGCATTGTTGGTTCAGGCTGTGTGGGCTCACATTCATATTTATGTTGCTGGCTTCTTGTATTGTCTGGGTTCTTATGAAGGGGGCTTGGGACCTGGGGTGTGGGTGGTCTCGGTCAGGTCACTCGGTCATTGGGATAGCGCCAGTGCATGTCAGCTTGTGCCTTAATCAGGGAGAGTCACTACAGCTCTTGGTGCCTGTTGGCTTGGTTTTTGGTGTTTCTGGCTCAGTGGGTTGATGGACCTTTGTGTTTTTCAGGCTGTGTTGGCTGCCATGACCTGGATTGTTATTGCCTGCTTTTTGGGATTGTAGTTAGTTCATTTTGTGCTTAAAATCTTGTGTGTTATCTTCTCCTGTTTGTCAAAGGACTTTGCAAGCAATATTTTAAGAAATCCTATTGACCATTCGCTAACATGATGTCGCTCAGTTCTGTGGACAGCGGAAGTCCTGCTATTGTCAATAAACTATAATGCATGTTAGCTGGTCATTACCACAGGGATGCATTTTTGAAAGACAAAACAAAACTGTCACTGAGTCTGTTGGATGAGTGGTCACCTTAAGAAGACTCACAAACATAAAAATGTGCATAGACCGGACTGAAATAGTGGCTGCACAGCAGTCAGGCAGTGTGTGGATGAGCTGTTTACAGGGAGGCTCAAAAGAGGAAAAACAACCCCTGATCAGAAAGATAATATGGTGACCTTTTCAGTGATTGTGTCCGCTGTTTGTTTTGGATACATGAGGAGACACGCATCAAAAACACTGAAACTTCAATGGGAGCTGTTTTAGGCTTATGTTGTCAAATTTGATGAAATACCAGGGTGAATTGGTAAAAAAAATTCAGAATGTTTCAGGATCAGTGGATATCAGCAGCTGTATTTAAATCTGCAGTCTGAATAGACCCAAACAAACTGTTCTCAAACTATAAAAAACAAGCCAGAAGAGCCCAATGAAAGTTTATGCTCATATTAAGTATTAGGCTTACACTGATTGTTTATTGGATAAAGACACAGGAATGTTTTTAATAATACGTTTACTTGATGATTGTTGCAAATGATAGTTTAACCTTCATAAACAGATATATAAAACTGACATTTAAAGCCTTGGTACACTACACAGCAGTAGATAATCATGGTTGGATATGTAAGTTTACCTTCACCATAGTTTAGGTCATGTTTTTGTGTATGCTTGTTTGTTTGTTTGTTTGTCTGTAAGATTACTCAAAAACTACTGGACAGACTTTGTTGACATTTTCTGGAGATGTTGGTAATGGCCAAACTTAAACTTAGCTGCTCAATAACTGTCTAACTAATAACGATATCTTCATGATTCTGAAGGCTAGGTGTAGGTTTTTAGGTCAAAGAATCATATTATGATGGTAACTTTATCATTGAACTATTGAGTGCATTCCAGTTATTTTACATCTTCATGAGATTCTTGTGGTGCCCCTGGCTACATGGAGTCATTAAATCCTGTACATCGGCTAAGATAGACAAAACATGCATAGTGATTATAGTTTGTCCATAGTTTGACTATCATTCCAACTTTGATATCAAAATAAACACATAATAACACCATGAAAGAGATGAAACATGCACATTTTGTGTAAAAAGATGGTGAGGATCATTTAATTATTTTATAAATACTTCTTTCTTTATTTCAGTATACAAAATAACAGTATGTACATCCACACAAAAGTGGTTTACAAAAATCCATGAGTTCAGCTCGTCGGCTCTGAAAAATAGAATATATTTAAACTGCAGACATAAAGGAGTAATGCACCATTTTTTAAAAAGATCTTAAATCTGTTTCTTCTTCTCTCGATCCACAGGGATGCAGGCATGTTTAGATCCACACAGGACACATGGTGAGAGTCCAGAAACATCAACCACAACAAAGATCCATGATTGAAAAGTACTTGAAGTTCCCTTTGTGTTTACTTTTCCTTTTTTGTCCATCTGTGAGGAAAAAAACGTACCAAAAAAAGTACCACATGGATCCATTTGAACCCTTTGATATCCGAGGAGTGAAGCCAAAAAGAGTCTAGTAAGGGGGAGAACGACCCGCTCCTGCAGCTTAAAATCCAATATTATTTCTTTTTATTAGAGATATAATAAAATAGACTTTCAGGATCCCTTTCAGGGGGATTTATACTCATTAACAAGAAAAAAATACCCAACAGGACGGTGGTCTTCACGTAAAGCAGCGCTCCATGTCAAGCCGTGTGAAGCAAAGAAGCCCCATTCTGAGATTTGATACAAAACGATAGTGACACAAGAACAGACCGCTTCCCATGAGATACACATGCTAAAGCTTAAGACAGAAGTAAGCCTTTGTTGTACTGTAGTGCTTTGGTTAATCTGAAGTCCCGGGGGTCGGGGAAGGGAGTGGGTGTACGAGCAGAGGGCCGCAGTGTGGACTCATTTACAGACATATCTCTCCACGATCCGCTCACACTTCTTACAGGTGACGTAGCAGCACCAGTGGTACTTGCAGTGGCAGCGCTCCACCAGCTTCTCCGTGTACGGGTTGTAGCCACGACCGCAGCACATCAGGTCACAGCTGTCACTGCCCAGAGACGTTTTGTTGCACTGCCTGAGAAAAGAAGGAAAGCAAACATTAGTATCAACATCATAGGGTTAAAACTTCCTGTTGACAGTGTTTTCACGCTCATTTTTGTTCCTGTTTGGCTTCATCCAGGTTTGTGTCTGCATGCACACAGTGTCCTGGATTAAGTCTGTTTTTAAAAGTATTCTGGCAATGTGCTGTGCTTATAAACATTATCAGACAGTAAAAAGCACAGTAATGTGGGTTCTTATACTGTGGTTTTAGAATCTGGATATGTTTTTATTTGTTTTAGGAAACTTGGACATTTAACCCCAGGCACAAACAACTGCATCTGCACAACAATTACATTTTTCAATCCTGCTTTAGCGACTATCATAACGAAGGTTTTCAGCCATCTTTATGTTTGTCCAAATCATGTGAAGGCAACTGCACCGTTTCCAGCCCATGCACAGAGCTTTGTGTGTTTACATAGAAAGTAAGTTGCTGCACAGCAATGAGTTAATCATCTTTCCATCTGCAAGTTTGGTGTCTACATAAAGTAAATGTAGCTGCTTTTGACTTTATCACAGGCAGCATATCAGGTGTCCCCAACCACTGGGCTGCTGACTGTTACTTCACTGTAGATAATTTGGAAGCAGGCCGCAGACAAATAGAGGTAATTGATTTAATTCCTGTTTTCTGAATAATGGAGACCACGGGTGTTTAATTTTAAAGGATGGCCAAATGTTTTTCATCTGTGTAGCTTGACTACGCACACTTTACACTCTTTCTGTCCCTGTCACTGCTGTGAGGAATGAAAAAGTACAACCCAATATAAACCACTGCTTGAGCATGTGCTAATGCACTCTTTCACTTGGGCTTTGGACTCTGTAACTGCAGGACAGTTGAGGCACACGAGAGCTGTGTGATTTGAAAGGTTTCAATCAAGGTGAAGACAAATAAAATACCATCAATAACTTTCATCCAACTGCGTTTCTAAACGTCATTTTGTTAAGCAGCTGACAAAAACAGAGTTAGTCCTCATAAATGTCTCTTCATTGATTGAGAAACAAACCCATGGCTCCCTCTGATCCTGCATTTTATTGACTTGTACTCGGCACAACATGTGTGATTGTTGTGCACTTCATGTTTACATCCATGCACTGCACTGGACTTCTACCCAGTGGGATTGAATAACGGTAGGTTGTTACTCTGGTATGTCTTTTCCTGTGTGACTATTACAGCTACTGCTTCTCTAAACAAGGAGAGAAAGAAAAGAAAAACAAAAAGCTGCTAATTTCCTCACTTTCTTGACTTTATACTGTTTAAGTCCACGTAAAATCATCAGCAGTGGGCTTACCCAGAGAATGGACCATGGTACATGCAGAGTTTGTGTGTTATATATAAAGATAAAAGGTAAAAGCTGCAGCTGATTGTCACAGAAAGAGCAGTGTTACAGTTCAAATGGTAACAGTTTAATCTTTTATCCCTTTTGTGGCTTCCTTATTAATAATTAGAAAAAGTACTTGTTGTCTCTTTAGTGAACACTTAATGAAATGTTTGATCACTTTCAGTCTTCAGACACAATCTTAACTACAACATCCACCCTCAGCAGCATGATATTGGGAGCAGTTCAAAACATAGGTCTGCTCATGCAAAATTAACTTTAAACATGCTCAGAAATGGTTAATAATTAGTACGCAAGTTAGCCTTGAGTCAATTTGTGAAGTTGATGAGGAATTGTGAATATGAAGTTGTTTCAGAGGGCTGTAGTGCAAAACGGACGAATGGGTGGGTTTAATGAACATGGAGGTAAAGTTCTGATTCAAATTTTTGCATGTGAAACCTTTATCTGAAAAGTTCACGACAAAGAATCACAAGAGGAAAAAACTATAGCGAAATCCCTTTCCTTGACATTGCTCAGCCCTAGTTTCTATGAATTTCCATAGCTTTTAGTCTTGTGCATAGAAGTGCCCTATCATGCAGAGACTCTTAAAATTCCCAGCATTTAAAGCTTGAAAAAAAAAACAACATAATATGGCTTTACTTGTTTTGAACATTATCTTTGACTTTATTTTTGTCTCTGCTCTGGCAAAATACTCTTGAATCAATGAGAGATGATCCACTATATATATATATATTGCAATTAATATCCCAGGAATAAAAGATATTGTAATTATACTTTTCTCTAATATTGTTCACTCCAAATGTTCACTTGTAAACATACTGAGTGAAACATGGTCAAATAAACCAGAACATATCAAAAACTAGATATAAAGGTCAGTGCGCATGTGAGGCTTATGGACAATGTGTAGAAAAAGAAGCTCAACTGAGTTTGGTTTCCCTCTTCAACAGCCAAGTTTACTGCTCCAGTCTCAAATATTTTGTGTGCATTGTATCCCACAGCCTGTGGAGCACACAATAGTCCTTTAAAAGTGCTTGACCGAGCGGCGAGCCTTAACCTTTTGTGCACTCCGTCCTCCAAACATTTTTTCCTCTCATTTTCTTTTTGTGTCGTCGTCTCTGGGCAGTGGATGCTTGGGAGCCTCGCGCTTCAGGAGCCTGAGGGGCCTTAAATGAGCGGAGAATAGCCCTCCGTAAATCACTGACTACACAGGGCTGCCCTCCCTCTCTTTGGCCTGCCCTCTCCACATAATTGCATTGTTTTATGATGGCAGAGTGTTAATGAGCGGTATGGTGAGGCAGACACACTGCGGCTGGCTGCTGAAGGCAGTGAAGGGGGAGGAGGGGGAGAGTCATTGAGAGTGTAAGACAGGTTTATTACATTAGTGGGAGCTGGGAGTTGGACTGAAACCCCCACACAGTTTCATCAGGAGCTAGATCAGGTTATATCACTGCTGTGCTGTGGATGGACAGAAGGACAGCTCTGTTCTCTCTGATCATCTGCTGGTGGAAATGGAGCAACAGTAATATAATTTAAGTCCAAAGCGTGGCTTCAATGGCATCACTCTTTCAGGGCCATAACACTTTCTAGCACCGGCAGTCACACTTCTCTCATCAGCGAACAGCTGCTGAAATTAAATTTCCCTGCCCCAGATTCCATTTTAAGCTAAAAACTTTACTTGACAAGGAGTATGGAGGTCTCTAAGGTCTTACGAGCATAAGGAAACTGCATTAACCCTCTGATTTTTGTTATTATACAAGACTTGCCAGAATAAATAAAGCTAACTTTACCCCTTTGCTGATGACACTCGACTGTATTTGATAGATCCTAATAGGCTCTAAGACCCTTCACCATATATCACATTATTTAACTGGACTGAACAGGTGCATTTAAATGAACTCTTAATTTAAATGGTGAAAACAAAACCTGAAAATATCAATGTTAAGCACTTTTTTTAGCAAGTTTAGCCATGTGTCTCAGGTTCATAATTTGGGTATTTGCTAAAATATATCCTCCTCAAAAGAAATTTGGAAACATTATATCGGTTGATTGTTTCTCCCTTTAATAATACCAAATGGTGTTGTATTTTATATCGGTAGAAAGCTTAATTAGTCACCTTTACGAGGTACAACGAGTAAATATCATGCATTCATGGAATGAGCAGTGCAGCTTATCATGTGAGTAGTGCTCCCCAAAATATTTTGTCAAAATCCCCTGCAACTGGAAGCTGGTGTACGCAGAGTGGCAGCATTATTTGGTGTCAGCCCTTATACCAGCAAACCCTAGGACCCAGTTTTGTGAGACTGATGAAGCCAATGACAGTGGGCGTTTCAGAAAGACAACACCAAAAGAAGACCAGTTCCTCACCCTTGCTTCACTGAAGAACTGTAGGTTTTCTTCCAGGGGTAGAGGAGATTTTGGCACATTTTATGGGAGAGTGCTATCCACTTGTTTAGTTGTGTTGCTCATTTCAAGAATACACAATCCTAAAAAGTTGTACCTCATAAAGTTTTACTAAACAGGCTTTGCAATGATAACAAATCAAACTGACTGGTATTATTAAAAAGGTGAAATAATCAACCTGAATAACTTTTCCAAACTTTTTTGAAGAGTATACTTTCAAACTTTAAACCCCTCCAAAGAAAGTTGACCCTAAAATCCTGATCACATTTTGCAAGACAGGGGCAAATAAGTATAAATTTGCAGTATTTCTTGTGTGACTGATTTGAATAATGTTACAAGTTGTTTTTATCCACGAGGTGTCTTAAAGTCTGTCTTTTTTGCTCATAGCAAGGTTGACCAAAAAAAGTTAAGACTGCACTTGAAATTAGGCGGCCAGCTGTATAAAAGATGAACCCATCTCTACGACTGGGTTCACCTTTTATACAGCCTACTCTGTTTCTTCATCTCAAGCACTTGAAACCACGACCCCAATGGGAAACAGGCTTTAAATTAGTTGATATTTATTATGACAGTTATTGTAAATGGGTCAGAGCCGACAATGAGGACAACAGAAAGGTCATTTCAAGTGTAAATCCTGTAAATCCTCTCCCTAAGTGTCCACCAGTGTCAGAGGACTCAGCAGTGAGATAATACGAGCATGTGATCAGCCTGATGACATTCAGAAGTCTAAAAATTCTTCTGATACGATCAGCCCAAACACATATGGTTATAATAAATACTGAGGCTGTACACTCACACTTAGTCACACAAACACGCTCTCACATTCATGTTATGACGGAGGCTCACTCATGTTCAGACTTCGTGAGGCCGACGTGTTATCAGGACGCAGTAATGGACACAGCGAGTGTCCTTGACATGAAACATGTCTGCTGGTTATCTGGAGAGTGGCCTTAAGCTGAGGAACACATGATATGACCGTCATATGATGAATGACATTTAAAACAACTTCACGTGCCATTAAATAGAACGGTTTATCCTCCGGGGCCTACAAATCTGTTCACACTGGCTGTTGACGTGGAGGCACGCTGAGGTACATGTGGATGTGAAATTCATTGACTACATTCCTAGAAAGAGGGGTATTGGAGTATGGTTAACATGCAAATGGGTGAGTAGTCGAGCAGTTCTCAGGTATTTAATATAGGTTGTAGGAGGTTGCTTGTTTAAAATCGTAGCAGTAAACTTATTTTTGCAGATGTCCACAGGAAAAAATCAACTCAAAGCCAAAACAATTGCATCTACTTCCTGATTTATGGTGCAGACTCAGTTTAAGACACAACAGCTGTGTCCAAAGTATGAAATATAAGTCTGATACAGGAACTAAGTTTCATACTCAACACAACACAATGGCTCTTAAGGCTAACCAATGGCGAAACATGTAGACCAAACAACAAGAGAAACACGTATAGTTAGTAACCAAACTTCTATACTTCCAGTAACCATCAACTGATAATCACCCAATAACAAACTCTTTAAGTAATGGACAAAAATTCTGCTTAGTACAACTAGTTTGTTGCCAGCCTATACAACAATTATGATAAACTGGTGCCCACGGGACCACATCAGGCCCTTCACATTTCCCCTTTGAAACCCCAAACCATTATCACATTTAAACAATCTGAGAGGGAAAAATTAGCTGTGGTTTTAAGGGTGCCTTTTTGTTGTGAAAATCCTACAAATATTTATGCAACCTCAGAAACATCAGAGCTAAACTTTTTTTATCAGGAATGACTTCATGTTTGATCTATTTTAAAGAAATCCACCTGTCAGACATTATTAGCCAATATTCAGCCAGGGACTATAAGTATTTTAGAGTAAAACTTGCTGATGGCAACATGACAGCCAAAGACAGAGGGGGCCAAATATAACAATGGTCCCTACCATCTATAATGCTGGCTGGCATGAGGGGTTAGGACTGATGTCACTTTAAAGGCTAAAAAACATAAAATTCTGTTTCCTCTGACAACCTGACCAGCTGATGGCAGAGGGATATGTCCCAACATACTACAGTACACAGGGGCTTTGTGGAGGGATAATAAGACGCTGTAAAGAATCTTACTGTATCGTATTGTCGGGCCAATACGCTTTTTTAGTAGTTCAAGTTTTCATCTTGCCAAGCTTCAATCGATGAACAACAATTGTAGAAAGCGGGATGACCCAATTAGAGTCCTTAAGAGCAGGAAGAGGTGGGAGCTACGAGTGAGATGGCAGCAGGAAGTGACCAGTGGTACGGAGATTAGCATAGATGCTAACAGCTTCGTTAGCAGTTTTATCAGATCTGGACCGTATTCCTTTGTTAAAAGAAAAACAAATGACAACACTACAAACTTCTCTATAGTAAGTATATCTTTGCTGTACTTCCAGTATGCTTTGCCAAGAGTTAGTTCTACAAAGTGGTTTATGTTTTGTCCTTTAAACCGCAGCAGTAACTTCCACCTACTACATTACTTGGCCCGTAATGAATGTGATTGACTGAACAATCATCCAATCACCTGCCTGGCATGCTTCTGAAAGGTTCAGCCCTCCCCAAACACTTTCTATGGGCTCTTTTCCAGATGCTTGAGTGAAATTTATCAAATGGTCCATCAAATGTGTCAGGTTAAAAATCTACAGGCACTGCTAAAAGTGAAAGCATCATATCTGTACATGTTAGCAATGGCAAAGCATCCCAACAGTATTTTTGACTATTTCCATTCAATTCAATGAGCTTAGAAGGCGTGAATTAAAATACTATTTGACTCAAACTGAGAGAAAAATGCACAAATCAGACCAAGAAAGAAAAAATTAAGGCCTATTAAACAAGGAAAGCAGTACAGTTAAAAAAAATGCCTCAAATTTAATTAATGTACTTTGGATGCAGAATTGGAAAAAAACATTGTTTTCCCTTGTTTATGCCAAAAAGAACACATTTTATTTTGTAAGGATTAAGCACATATTCCTGCTATGTCCAAATCTCAGCCAGACTCTCACACAAACATGTTTATGTTTCTCACCAACCTGTCACAAACACAATCCAGCAGCACTTAACGTCATCCCAAATAAAACACTTGAGCTGAATGGTGTAAATAAACCTTTATCTTTTAGGGACCATTAACCATTTCCCCGTCTGTGTGGCCCTCTCCAATCGATATCAGCTGGAGTGCACTCAGTCCTAAGAATAACCGCATTAGTCATTATTCCTGATAGCGGGACAACGACTCCAGTCACTATGTCCTTTTCAGTGACACATGCTCAGACAAGTCACAGACAGAGAGCTCTCAGGGCCCGCAGCTTCTTATCAGACAGCCTGATGGAGAAACGGAGCCAAGAGGCAGGACGGCACTTCAGTAAAGTCAACATCCTGAAGGAGCAGACGTTCAGGATTGGTCATTTCCTATTTGTCTGCAGCGTGGGATTGAGTCATGCCTATATCACCATGACTGATGAACTATCATAACCACAAAATATCCTTAAACTCAGTGATAAAGTAAGCGAGTCTCACCTGTCCTTAGTGCCCACAGAGCCTTGTTTCTCATTCTTGGTGCAGAAGTCCGGAGAGCTCTGCAGATACACCAGCTCGTTCTCCCTCACAGGCCGGATGTCGATGTCTTTGGGTACCAGCTGTTTGCGTGTCCCCATGGGTCTGTGAACCACTTTAGTAGCAGAGAGGTACTTGGTCTTCAGGTCCATGGCAATCTCCCTCAGGTCCTGCAGGCCCCTCCAGCAGGTCCGTATGGAGCAGGAGCCGGACACGCCATGACACTTACACTTCATCACCACCGCCTCTCTCAATACCTACAGAACAGAGGACATGGAGGTTAGATAGGTCCCACATGTGTGCTACATTTTCACAAACAGGAGGTCCAAGTGGCTTTGGATGCACCAGCCAGCTTAATGATTACAGGTAAATAATGAAGTTAGGACCAGGTCCGTGCTACTATCATGCTGCCATAATGCTCTACTACATTGATGTAAACAAAGGGTATTGTAAGAACAGATTTTACCCAAATGCATCTCAGAGGTTCAGTATGGTTTGGCAATAATTTAATCCAAAACATGGAGATCCCATTGTATTTGGGCAGTGTCAAGCCTGTTCCTGCTTGAATACATTTGACACAGATGAGGGCAATAACCTGAAAGGAGGTCCAAGGGTTAACTGTGCTACTGCTGATGCCAGCCACACCCCGCCGTGCAAAACAACTTGACATTGTACACCTGCTGATGCTACAATTTAGTTTTAAATAAATAAATAATACTAAGTGTTGACTGTTTCCTTCATGTTATTGAAACAACAGTTCAATCAATCACATGCAATTTAAGCCGAGTTAAGTCACACGTATGATTATTCAGAACATCCCTACTTTTGACTAGAGCTGTGCATACATTTTAATCCATTGCCTGTTAATCATCTAAAGCAGTGTTTCTCAAATAGTGGGCTGTGACCCCTCAAAGGGGGGTGCTGCCACACCCCAGGGGAGGGCACGATTTGTCTCGGTAGGGGCTGGGCCAATGTGGTGCTTGGGTCCCTCTGGAACTTGCACCAATCCAAAGTTCTGCACTGTGATTGGCTACTTGCCATGTTAGAGGTTTGACTAAAAATCATTATATTAATGTTGTTTGATGTAGAACATTTTAATTTGTTAGAACTTGAAGTAATTTACTTGAAAGAAAATGGCAGAAACTGTGTTGCATTTATCTTTTTGTGATAAAATAGGGATCAAAATACTTTATAAGTTATGTGTGGAAAAAACAAACTTGACAAACTGCTGGACATTATGGACGACGACAGTCACCCTCTGCACACCGTCATCAGCAACCAGAGGAGCCTGTTCAGCTGAAGACTGCTCCTTCCCAAGTTGACCAACAGACTGAGAAACTCTTTTGTCCCTCAGACCATCAGACTGTACAACTCCTCACTGGGGGGGAGGAGGAGTAACAGGAAGACAGAGGGGAGGGAGCAGTAGCCTGTAGCCATATATTTATTTCTATTTATATTTATATTATATTTGCAAATTGTTTTTACTTTTTTACTTTTCTGATACCTGTGTGTTTTTTTATGTTGTGTGCCTGCTGGAGCCCTAATTTCCAGAGGGAGTCTTCCAAAGGATTAATAAATTCTATCTAATCTAATCTCTAATCTATCAAAGGTAAATAAGTACTATTGATTTCTACATTTTTACAGTCATTCTTCACAAAGAAACTAGTATTCACACTTGGAGACATAACTTTCTTGAATACATTAACAAGGATACGGACTGTTGTCAACTGAAAAAACATTTCAAATAACATTTAACCCCAAACACAGATCAGATCATGGGATTTACTCACTTGTCTGCCCACTTCACTGTTGTGTAGGTGCATCAGTTTATTGGCGTGGGATCCTGCTCGCTTCATCTTCAGAGGAGCGTCAGAGAACTTGGAGCCCATGATCAAACCGTAGTGAAGGTTGTCCGCACAGCCTCCCCAGCGGTAGCCTGGCTCGGGGATCTCTGCGGGAATAGGACCACACGAGCAGAGCCGCAAATCCCCCGAAGTGCAGGCTCGAGCAATGGTGTGGCCGATGGTGGCTGCTGACAGGGCGTAGACGAATGCTGCCTCCCTTGTTCCTGTTGGGTCAAACAGGAAACACAAATTACATGGGAGAATAGGGGACACCTGACAAAACAGTAAAATGTGTTCAGTGGTCACAGTTCAATGTCTAACAACTAGGGCTGTGTCATATATTGAGACAGAACCAGATATTTTCCATCTTTGATACAAACCTTTGAGCTTTGCTAACATATGGGACACAGTGGCTCAGCTGTTTGGCGTAAGGTGTTCTTGCCACTCACTGAAGATAAATGATGTAAACATTGTCAAAAACAGTTTTTGCACTCTCTCAGGCACTAAACAGGAAGCAGCTAAAGGGGCATGTAGTAAACATTTCAGGGTCTCCAGGGAGGTAAAACTCTCAGCAATCACAGAGCTGTCACCACATCCAAACTGAACGTGATATGAAGGCTGAGCTTGTTTGAAGTGATTAAATGGGGGGCTGTTAGCTCCAAAGCAGGTTTGACCATGAGGAGGAGTGTTGCAAGTGGTCTAGTAGCTGACTAACCTAACCAGTGTTCAAAGCCTCGACAACCACAAATAACAAACTAGTGGCCTAAACTTATCTGCCTCTTGTAATTTTTTTTTTTTTTTTGTCTTTTTGTCTTTTGGTTCATTTTCACCAGCATCATAGTGAAAAGTAATCTTAACAGAGGTGCCAGAGTTTTGGGGTCATTCTTAAAAACCTTGGGAAACTTTCCCATTTTTTTCTGGGTGAACAACATGTGTGAATGCAAAAAGCCATGCCCTAAATTGTTATACTTTTCCTTACCAGCCTTCTAGGGTATTGTCCATATGAGGCAGAGGTGGGCTGAGGCGAGAACACTTTAAAAGATCTTCAGAAAAATTTACCTATAGGATGATAATGGACATCTTCATGCAACAGGATCAGAGATCCAGACCAAAACTATCCTTTTTACCTCTGCCAAGGAGGTTTTTTGTTGCTGGCATATGTTTGTTTTTTCTGTTTGTTAGCAAGGTTACGCAAAAACTACTGGACAGATTTGGCTGAAATTTTCAGGAGATGTTGGTAATGGCTCAACATAAAAATTTTTAGATTTGGGTGGTGATTCAGATAACCATCATTAGCGAACGATCGTTTTTGCTCAATAACTGTCTAACTAATGATGATATCAACATGATTCTGAGTGCTAGGTGTGGGTTTTCAGGGTCAAGGATGTTATGATGGTAACTTTATCATGGAACTACTGCTTATAGATGTAACAGCAATATGTGAGCTACTTTGGCGGAGGTCTGCGCTCTCTGAGTGCTTCCTAGTGTTGAAAATGGGACTGTTTGATTGCATTTTCTGTTCGTCTGTTTCTGTTTTAAGGGCTTGTATTCACTGGTAGCGCACATTTACAGTTCATAACCAACAGAGTTCAGCCTTCTCGGCACCGTAATAGGACAAACGTCCTCAGCATCACCTGAATGTTGTCCCTGCGTTCTCTGTTGGAAACAACCCAACTTCTGAAAGAGTGCTGGGCTTGTTACTGTTGCTTTTTCCTCTCTGACCAATCAAAATCAAGAGTGGGCGGGACTTCTACCATGCACTTTGAGAACAACAATGCTGGAGGTTGACATAAAATGAACTATTTCCTTGTGCAGTAAGAAAATACGACCAACAAGGAGCAATTCATCGCCTATATAGATGTCACCAAGGGATGCAAAAGTGAACCTGGCAACATTTTATTTATTCTTCCATTTACTCTTTTGTTGATATTGTCCCTGTGCCAACGAACCACAAAAGAGGTTTTAGAGAAAGGCACGAAAAATAAAACGTTTACACTACAATTGGGAAAAAAGAAAAAATATAGCAGAAAAAGCCTACATGTTAAAGAAGAGGTTACATTATTCTGTGCAGGAAAAAGACAGCTTTTACAGCCTAAATAAAGATATTTACAACTTGATTTATCAAATGCCCCAGTCTTACAACATTTCATATCTATCGGCTCTCACTTTTAGTGGGGTGATTTTTTTATATGTTGTGTTTGTTTCTGTTTTATTGAGGATTTCTGGTTTTACAAAACTGGGGAAATGAATGACATGGCTACAAGTCCAGGCAGAGTTGTTATTAGTCAGACAGCCTCAAGTCCTACACCCGGCCTCTCTTCTGTTAATACATTGATGCCAAGTTCAGTTGAGAGGACATCAATGGCAGTATGGCAAATTGACCTCAACAGCTTTCCAATGCCATGTTAATTTTGAATGCTGCCCATCTCCACATCTGTTAAATTCTTGGGGTGTGCACAGCCAGGCAAAAATCCATTGTATGAGAACCTGTGAAGGGGCATAAACGCGTGTGTGTGGTCAAGCTGGCTGTGCAGACACTTGCAACCTCACAGATGCGACAGCCTGCTTAACACTTTTGATTTTTGCTTTTAAAAGTAAAAGTCTTGCTAAGCATCTTTGTGGAAAACTCCTATAGCTAGTAAAGAATGGTTTTACAGTTTTAATGGTCAGATATACAATTCTTTAAATCACTCGCTTGGAGATTGTTGTGGTTCTCTCTGAGGAGGGACGGGGCTGTAACATCAGGGAAATACAGCACATACACACCTTCTATGAAGCAGTTGTTTAGTCTGAAACACGACATCTCACTCACAGTGTCAATCTGAAATGTACTTTGCTTTGATTAAATGTTACCCTGCATGAAAAACTGTAAAATTTTGTATTGGGTGACTTGGAAAAAATCTTTAAGAGAGAGGTTGTCAGAGGAGAGGTCTTCTGCAGGCCTTGGGAGACCTTCAACATTGGTGGGGTAAACCTCAAAAACACGCTTCTACATGTTTGGCATCAATCCTGCTTCAGGAATTCAAACAGCATCCAAATGATGGATTGACGCAGGAAAGCACTGAAGTTTGTTTTAAGGGTAAAACCCCATGTCTCTCAAATTAAAGGCATATTTGGTATTTAAATAAATCTCCTTGGATCTCTTCTTGTCTCATCGCTGTATGTATCCTTTTCCAGAGAACGTCTCAAACACTCTCTGTGTGTCTACAATAAGCTCCTTCCTTCAGCTTCTGGGAGTAAAGCTGTTTTGGCCTCTTTACTGTCACATTAAATTAAAGTTCCCATTTCACATCAAAGCCTGAGGTAGGAGATGTTTCCATGAATAAGTCAGTGGTTTGAAAGCTTAACTGTTTAATGTTGAGCTTTTATCCCTCATAAAACACATAAATATGTAATAAGCTAATTATATATATCAGTACTGATGTAATTTAAGCCAACTTGATGTCAGAAGCAAATAGCTTCATTTTTTAATGACAGGAAACTCCCATCATTTGTCATAATACTTCCCAAAGCTTTAGCATAAAGTGCACAGTGGTCAACTTGAACCGATTTGGGTCATAATGTATTCCTGTGATTACAGGTCATTACAGGAAATGAGAAAATGGTATCAACCTATAAAAAGTTACAGAACTGCTTTTGCTATACAACAAATTTTCTCCTCTCTCTTCTGAAAAACGAAGAAGACAGGAGGCCGACATGAATCCATCAAACGCAGCCCATAGTGCGTCTGCTGTAACACAGACTGAGCCCTGATGTAATTGGAGGTGATGTGCTTACATGAAAAGCACATATGTTTAAGGCCGGAGCGCAATTGGATGTAAAGGAAGAAATCATGTATGACCATGTGCTGCTAAGATCAAAGCTGAGCCCGGACAGAGATGAGCTGTTTCCTGTTCGGGCCAGACTTTCATTTAAAGAGAGGAAGTCACGTCTGTACGGCTGCCCCACCAAAGACCCTGAAACCATCTCTGAGTCAAGGTCTTTTGGGCAGTGAAAACAGCTCAGTAAAGGCCTGTTCACATGGATGGAGCTCTTGGGAACTTCCTGATGATGAGCTGCACGTGATCACAAACAGACAGTTTATTTTACATTGATTTTAGCTGGACTTTGATGCCTTTGAATAGGATTGTTTTTACTGTGTTGAAGAAGAAGAGTCCTCATTGATGCCTCTGTTAAATATATTAACTTTGTATGTTCGGTTTTAAATGTCCATCCAATCCCATAAGTCACCAAAAGACAGGTAACTTCATTCAAATAGAGCAAATGATTTATTGAATTCAATGTGTGTGTGTGTGTGTGACTGGTATTGTTTATTATATGGATGATATTGACTAGGCTATGCAATTAATTTCAATGGCCTTTAGGACTCTGTTCAACTGTTTGAGTCCAGTGTAAGTGACGTAGGTGCGTGTGGTGAAGCTGCTGAAATGAGCAAGGATTGTCTTGGCTAAAGTTCACATGCGGTTTTGTCTGTTATAAAAAGCTGATATTCCCCGAGATGAGCTGTCACTGTTTTCCTTTTGTACAATAAGTAATTTCATGATTCAGTAGGCTGCAAACTCAAATGATGAGATAGCTTACTATTCTCATGTAATAAGGCACTCTCGTCGTGAGGGTGCAGTATGCATCCTTTGCGTATCTTTCCAGCCATGTTATTTTCTGATTGGCTGATATGTGGCTGTATGTCATTTTTTGATTGGCTGATGGGTAGTTGATCTTATTGACTGGGGCATGTCAAGCTCAAGTTGAGCTCTACAAGTGTCTTGCTACACATTTCCATGCATATATAGCGGTGTAACTCGGTGGGATTACATAATAAGTTTCATTCATGACAAATACCAGTTTTGGCACATCAGAGTGTAAAAAGGTTAAAATGCGTGTGCCACACTCTGAATGCGTGAGTCTTGAAAGCCCTGAAGATAAAAGCATTGAATTGTCAAAAAGTATGCAGTAAAAAAATGCTTACAGCTTGTTTCCCTGAATATTTGGCGTTCACAAATTGGTACCAAAGGGGGAGAAGACAGACAGGTCAAACAGTCTGTTGTTTGCATTTATACGTGCACCTCACCTTGAACCTTCTCAGTAGTTTTGTGCATGTGTGAAAAGAATACAGGACTCATTCTTCTCGTTTTTAAAAGGTCATATTTCTGCGTCAGAGTTCTGTAAATAGCCTTCAGACACATCATAAAAGGTCGAGGATCGTTTCAACACTTACTGTAAACTGAGTGCTAACACATCCATCACATAATGATCCTGTTTCTGGAAATTCACTGAATGTTAAGCGTGACCGTAAACATCAGAAACTTGTGGCTTTCTTCCCTTTGGAAGAAAAAATGACAAAACAGCCTCGATGGCATCTGTCCAAACATATTCTGAGAACTTACCTCTGTCGAGGTCGGGACGATACTTGGGGGAATCGATGGGGATGTCGATGGACGAGCAGTTCCAGCGCATGTCAGAGAAGGTCTTCTGGCACGTCTTCTTGACCTCGCGGGCAGCCTGGATGATGGTCTGCATGAGCTCCAGGTTACTGCGGCACAGCTGAGCCTGAGAGGACACCATGCCCGGCAGCAGCTTACAGTGCTGGGTCTGGTTAATGTGCAGGGACGAGGGAACGTGTGATAGCGCTCTGTGGGAACATAAACAAGAGGGATCGCTCAGTATACACACAATCTCTTAATGACAGCAATGATGACTACAATGTGGTGCTTGCTCAATCGCTTCTTTTGTCAAATGAGATGTGAGATTGTCAGGTTTGTGAGTGAAGAAAGCAGTTTCAGTGGTGTGTTAGCCATTTTCTTGTGAACAAACAATCGCAGATCCAAATGGCAGGGGATTATTTTAGCACGCAGCGTGGACAAGAACCATCTTATCACACCAGAATCCCAAAGGAAAGCCAGCTGGAGATTCATAAAATAAAAGTGACACGGCCTTGGCCCCGAGCTCTTCTTTTGTTTTAACGCAGCAGAAGCCTCCACTTCTGCCCAGAAACATAAAAAGCCCACAAAACGCTCATTCACAATCAGATGAAAAATGCACAGATCCTTCGCCATGTGCATTTTTTCACCACAGGAAGAGGCGTCTCCTGTGGCCTCGCTCTGACATGAATCATTAGTTATTAAACCCTGCGTACACTTGATTTGAGCTTATGGAAGATAAAGTTAATAGAAGAACCACGGGCGGAGCGGGTCAACCTTGATGGTCTGAGGGCTTCGTGAGAACCAGCAGCGGCGCCTGTTTTACATTAAGGGGCCGAGGGGGCCGCCGCTCTGTGCCCGATGATAAGCTGTGACTCCTTTGCGCTCGCTGTAACCCGGATCTCACAGGTGTTTACAGCCGCATCTGTTTCATATTGAGAGGCTGTGTATTACCAGGGCTGAAGGACGTTTGCTTAGATGTAGCACATGTCAGGGGGAAACTGATGGGCACATCTGCAGGAGATAGGAAGTCAAGAGCAAATACTTCCTTAATGTACTCAACAAGTGGTAAGTATTTTCATACTCAACTGTATGAAAATGCTTAATGTATTACTCCAACACGTCTGAACCTCTTTGATTTTCATTGCATTTTACTCACTAGGCAGCGAGAATCCTATTAACAATGCCTGCGTTTTTAATTGTCACCGTCCTCAAAACTGTTGCACTTGTACTGTCAAATTTTAAATTCTTCCCATATTTATTGTTTATTTATTTAACTTTTCTTGAATTTGTATTTATTATGACACATGCTGCTGACCTCTTGGCCAGGTTGCCCTTGTGAATGAGATCCTGATCTGGACTTATCTGGTTAAATAAAGGTTGAATAAATAACAAATAATATTAAGATGAACAAAACACTGATTTAGTTGTTTTTTAAGGTATTAAAACTCCTAAGAGAAATTCTCAACTGGTTGTCAAAGAGACTGAGATGAGTCCTGTTTCATATGGACCTGCAGCAGCAAATAAAGTCATCAGGGAGATGATTAATGATTTCATAATTATTTGAGGGGTAAGATGTTTATGTGAAATAAACAGGATGCTGAATGAACAGCTTTTTTTTACATCTTTTACTGCAAATATTTACAAAGAGCTGCAGAATTAATTGGTGTAAACACAAACAGGGTAAGAATTTCTCCCCAGCAGACATAACATATTTATGTACAGGTCCAGATCAGGACAGAGATCAGACGTGGTACTTTTTCCACTAAAGGTGCCAAAATTCACACAAATCAGAAGTTTCACACAGGAGCTTTAACTTTCTCTAATAAGCATTACACATCAGAGGCCAAGTTAACATATTAAACTAATATATGTAGGTGGTGAACCAACTGGATATGCACTAACTTATTGTTAATTATTTAACTAATTGTCCAATGAATATTATAACGATTAAATCAGTACAAACAACAACTGCTTTGGCTACAAGTTTTAACCACAAACGTCTGTTTTGCTTTGAGGAGTGGCCTCGGTGTTAAATTATAACTATGATTTACCATGTTTCTACTCTGATATCTGCTTCAAGATAATCCAGAACCTTAGTTCCAAACCGAGGGTCCAGGTCCCCATTAGGGAGCTGTAAGGGTGCCTTCAGAATTTGTACAATAATGCCTTTTTCACACTGGAAACATTTTGTTCACATGTATTTGCTTCAGGTGTCAGCTCCAGCAAGTTCCACACAGCTCTCACACCAGGCGTGTGAATGTCCAGCAGCCTTAGCACATCTCACTGCTGCCACAACTCCATCTTTCCATAGGCATCACCCCAGTAACTGAAAGTTTAGGAAGAACCACAATAAATCTCCTCACAAAGAAACTGATTCATTGCATAACCGAACTGAGAAACCTGCAGAATGAAAGCGTTCTGACAAGGTGATCTTTCTCCACAGAGGAGACAAACTGAAGCTTTAACTCTGAGAGGCACAGACAGGAAGAGTAACTTTCGATCTTTCCTGTGACATATTCTACCTCTGCGGACACATACCAGCTGGATTAAGGTGACTATGGCTCTCTTATTTGTCATTTTCTGTCTGTTTTGGCTGAGAACCGCGCACAGCTTACATCCAGTCTGAAACAGGCCTAAGAACTTAAAACTATACAAGACAGCATTTTCCCACAACCTCTAGATACGACACATTTGCCAATGCAGAGGCCAAGATATGAAACAAATCACAATATAAGTAATTTTTGGCATTGACTAAGCCATGTACAGAACTAATAAATACAGTTTTGTAAAACAAAAACAGCAAGGTTTACGGGTTATATTGCTGTATCTTTTAATTTATTTTTTTTATCAAAGGTTTGGCATGAACGTGGTGTACCTTCAGATTGAGATTTTAGCAGGATCTTAGGTGGGCAAAAATAAAAATGAGGAACACTGATTTAAAACAATAATAAACACTAAGGACATGCTTTCTTCAAATGTCTTGCCTGTTGTCATTTTATCTTGATTTTATCCACGAAATGGATGTTTACTTTGCAAAGAAATGTCTTAAATTTGTATGTGTGAGTCCAAAGGGAGCTTACCATATTAAGCTTCAAGGGATTTTATGTGAGAACGACCTGAAGAGGTAAATCAATCAAGAAAAGAATGTGATGTCTGCGACAGTAAGAGACCCGAAGCAAGAAGATAACAGTGAAGCATCCAACATGGCTGGAAACTGATTTACACACTGATGAAGTTGATCATTTCAGTTTAACAATAATTTTAAGAGTATTTCAGTTTATATTTTAAGTTTAGTTAGTCTCAGACAAAAAGGAGTTAAAATCATACAAGGGACGCTTTTGACTTTTACACTGAGTACATCCCACAAACATGACTCTTAACTTTAACGTAAGAGGTTTAATTGTTGTTTAGTTTTTTAACAAAAGTACCTGTACTCAGGCCCACACACAGAAATTCCTGGGCCCCTAAAAAGCTTTGTAAAGGGCCCCAGATGTAATTGAATAATATCAACATCCCCACGTCGGATCTTATTTGAACACTGGGAGAGGCTCCAGTCAGTTTTTCAAGCTTACTAGAAAAAACTGATGCAGGTCTCTACATAGTTATAAAGTGACGTTTCTGATCCGACAGTTAACTTCAAAATTCCATCAACAGCGATATTATTACAAAAAAAATAATGGCTCACATCATTTTAGCGAGGGGTGGCTCACATTTTAATTAAGCAACATCAAAAAAATACATTTGTTGCTTTTAATGGGGATTGTTGAGTTAGTAGTTCAAGATGGTGATAAAACAAAATCTCTCTGTCTCAAATGTGGGATGGAGCATTTAATTTCTCACCATTTGGGGCCCCTCCACGACTCTGGGCCCCAGAAAGCTTTACCCTTTTACCCCCCTTATTGGCAGCCTTGACTTTCCTTCTGCTTTGGTACATATTCTGTGTCTTGTAACCACCTCCAACATCTGCTCTCATCCTCCGTTTGTCTGCCGTCTGAGGATCCTAACTATTTTCTCTGATATAAATCAGTGGATATTTTTGGAGAGTCCCTTCAGAAAGTTTTGTTTTCACAGCGATGTGACATTAGACATGGAGATAAAACTCAAAGGAAGACTCACACAACAGGACACGCAAACTCTAACAACCACAGAGGGTTTCTGAGGATACTGAACCACAACGCTGTATGAGACATCCAATCAAAACACAATTATGGCTAAAAAAAAAAATCCCAGCTTTTGCTGCCTTTGCTTAAGGGCTTCTCAAAATTATATTTTGATTTTTGCGTTATAGAAAACGGAGCTGTGCCTTCTACATGTGAGCAGCATCTGGGTCAGCTTTGCTTCATTTGTTTCCCAGTTATTTAGGGAAAGTTTCAATCCATTTAATAAAAAGTGTAGCTGTTTGGATCTCAGATTCATCAGAAAATATGACAGAACTGAAAGGATTGACATTAATGCAGAGGCCCAAAAGGACATACACACAAATACTTCATTTTTCTTGGGTGACCATACTTTGAAATTTTGCTTTTTTTGGGGGGGCCGGCCTACAACATGTTCCAACAAAGCTGGGATAGGGGCATCAAAAGGCTTGGAAGGGGAGGAATGCTTAAAAAACACCTGTTTGAAACTCTCCACAGGTGAACAGGTAAACTGAAAGCAGGTGAGTGCCATGATTGGCTATAAAAGGAGAGTTCCCAAAAGGCACAGTTGTTCACAAGCAAGGATGGTACAAGGTTCACCATTTTGTGAACAACTGCGTTTTTAAAAATAAAAACATTTAACTGAAATAAAAATTGATTTTGAGGATGCTTTGCTATCCTGTCACTCACAGTTATGCACTTCTCAGGCGATGCCACACCCCCACCAGCAAAACACAGCCAAAAGTTTGAAACGAAAAAAAATTAGATCTGAAAGTGACAAAAAAAATCTGAAGGTGAAAAGACAAATCTTTGAATATGAACATATTAATCTTGCAACTGCAAAAAAATGACACATCACATGTTAAGATATATTTCAGAGTAAAAATTGAAAATAAAATGTTTTATTAAAATAATTATTGAGCTGAATCAAAAGTATATTTAAACTGAAAAAAACTCAAAGTAATTTTTAATTCAATTAAGTGTTTTTATTTGTAATAAATTCAAGAACATTGAAATTTCAGTCTAAAATGTTATATTTTTTCAACCTTTCTTATTTTCAAATTGCAACTCTTTTAGCTTGGATTTAGTTAAATAATCTTTCTGAACAAAACCTATTAGTATCACAGCCTTTTTTAATTACTTTCAGCAATAATCCAAAAACCCATAATCAAAACTCACAGGCTTTATGTCAATGAAACCATGATGCCAACTTCCTGTTTGAACTTCAAAATGACATCATGCCTGCAGCACTCCATCTATCTGGATCTTATCGGCCTCTTTTTGTGAAGCAGAGGGACCACTTTATCTCCCATCTTGAAACTTACATACATTTGCCGTCTTCTTTTACCAAACCTGAACTTAAGTTAATAAAACAAAGAGGTTCCCATTCATGGCCTGAACAGCTTCCAGTTAATCTGCTGTCTCCTTCATCAGATACACACAAACACAAAGACGCTGCCTTCACCAGGAGCCACAGCAGGAATGCAGGGGCCCTTTTCAGAAGCTGCCACAGACCCTTAAATCCATAAAACAGACAGAAAGAGCCACACAATATGATGTGCCTTTACATGACGTCATGCATTATGACACAGACTGATTATGAAGGAGGATTAGGGATGGGCAGGAGGAGGACATAACGAGAGGAGGAGGATTTTTTCAATATGCACTCATGCATGAGGGGAAAAACTACATATGACCAGAGGAAAAGTCTTAAAGACTGAATGAAACAGCTGGCAGCTATCAATGTGATTTTGCTCAATGACATGCTGCACCTCCTGTGAAGAGGGTATTAATGTTAATATTAGGTTGATCTCTCTATCCATACATGAGGTCCCTCTTGAAAATGAAAAGTTGGGAAGGTGCTTCATTGGACAGATAATCAGAACATATTAGACAGCTCTAGGTTACCTCAAAAACATAAAGGACATTTGACATGATATTAACCATGAATAATGTTGACAAGTTTACATTTTGAGACAGTGAATTGAGCGTTTCCTAGGCGTAATGACTGCCTGCTGAACAGCCTTTCACTTCAATTATACATTAATGACCCCTTTTCAAATCAAGAATATATTAATCTGCTATTTTGGGATAACATTTAACTACACCAAACATTATTCACACTGGTTAGGCTAAATTGGGAATTATTAATACCTCCACCAAGGAGATTATGTTTCTGTCAACATTTGTTCATTTATTTCTCGGTTTGCTTGATTGTGAATTGGATTATTCAAGAAGTTATCAAGAGATTTTACTTCATTTCTCAGGGGATATACCTATGGCACAACGAAGAAGTGATTAGATTTTGGTGGTGATGTGAATCTGGATCTGGACCTGGGAAATTTTAAAGGATTTTTTAACAGTGTGAGATAGAGCAGTTTTCCACATTTTTGATAATAACTCAGTAAGTTCTCAGCAGATTTTGACGACATTTTCATGGCATGTTGGTCATGACACAAAGAAAAGGTACTAGTGTTCTGGTGCTGATCTGGGAATTTTAAAGGTTTTATTAACAGCGTAAGATAGGGCAGTTTTCCACATTTTTGACTTACTTTGAGTTACTGCAAAAAGTCAAATAAATGATCTGTTTGATACCACAGCAACAACAAAAAAAAACAAACTTGATTTAGGGTGAATCCCAATTCTACCTCTTAGCCCTTGTCTTACCCCTTACCCCTTAGTTCTGCGCGTTCACGTCTAGTGAAGTGGTGTCCCAATTCTCCGTAGGGCTAAGGGGAAGGGCTAAGACCAAGAGGTACACAACCCCCGAAACGAAGACAGACCGGGACCTCACTTGAAATGAAGGGTTATGAGAATTTCCCATAATACACTGCGCCCGCTGACACGAGGCAGAGCGGAGACCGTTGGAAGCGCTTAATTATAAGTAATTATTAAATCATCAAGTAAATATTAATCATGTTTTGAATTGTTGGTTGTATTTTAAAATTTCTCATTATAACGAGCTAGCTTTCACAGCTGTAGATACGGCTATTGTCTCACCTGCCTACGTCACAGCCAGCGAGCGGCTCTGGGTGCTGACGTAGCGGGAATCGAGTGGTGTCTCGTTACTCAGGAGTGTGTTTTCACCCCTTTCCCTTGGCCCTCAAAACAGAGGGCTAAGGGGAAGGGGTATGGGAAGGGGTGAGACGAAGGGGAGGGCTAAGGGGTAGAACTGGGATTCACCCTGAATTTCATCTTATTAGTTGTAGATCATCTCCTGAGAACTAAACACAATTTACATATGAGTTTGAAACATACTAAAAGCCTCTGCTCTGCTCTGGGCATGCCATTTCCAACCAATGGGCTTCAACTGCTTAAATAGCTGATGAAACAACGATTGGTTTGTTAGGGTGGCTGGTAGGTTGGGGAACGAGCTGTTTCAGGAAGCTACTGGTGGGATAATCCAAGAGAGAGGAAGAAGTCCTGAGGCCACTGACTTTTGGTCTAGCACACAGAAGTGCTCCATTACACACAAAAGACCTCTCAAACACATTAAAAGACATGGAGCCCAAAAAGGGCACAATATGACTTCTTTAAATTGTTATTCTTTATCTTTGCAGAGGATGAACTCTGACAAATGGAAATTTGTTGGCAAAGGTTATGAGTGACATTGTTTTTTGTTACCCCCGCCAAGGAGGTTGTGCTTTTGCCGGTATATGTTTGTCTTTTTGTTTGTTTATTTGTTTGTTTGTATTTTAAGATTGCGCAAAAACTACTTGATGGACTCGTTTTGCTGAATTTTTCAAGAGATGTTGATAATGGCCCAAATTAGAAATGATGAGATTTTGGTGGTGACACGCATATTTGTCTTGATGCAAAACATTCCCAAAATTTCAAAAAATCCCAAAGGTTAACGTTGGACAGAATTTTTTAAAAAAATCATATCTCTGACATTTCTTAACAGATTCACTTCCAATTTCACAGGATAATATAGGGTCCATGTCTCTATCATCAGTGTGAATTTCACCTGGATCCGAACCAGAGTGACGTCACAAAAGAAAAACATTAAACTTCATAATGGAAAATCCCACTGACGTCATTCAATACTTCATGTAAGTTCAAAATATTAAGTGATGTTCCCCAAACTTGTTGTGTGCATACAGGATAACCTCCATGTATGTGCTGGGCTTGGTCCAGATCCTAGTACTGTTCTGGATCTGGTAATCCAGAACTGTACCTTTTACAGGGGTTGTGGAAAAGCCACTGTTGGAGTTGAGCTGCTTGGCGGAGGTCTGCGCTCTCTGAGAGCTTTTCTAGTTTATCGCGTGTTCATGGTGAGGGGTGGTGGGGCTTCAACACATCTGTCAAAGTGGGGCCTAGCATAAAAATGTTGGGAACTACTGACCCATTTAAACTTCATTATATTTGTTTTGACTAAACGCTCATCATTTTGACTTCCTTCTCAGCATTTTCTCTTCTTCCTCAAAGTGCATAATGAAAAAAAACTCTCTCCTCTAAATTTTCTTTCTCCTGCCTGAGCCTAACCCTCTCTGAAACAGAAGAGTTGATGATACTTACAGCCATTTGATGCCGGAGCAGACCTGAGACAGCAGCAGAGCGGTGAGCAGACCCAGAGGCAGGACATGAGAGCTGCTCCTCATGATGGACTCAGACTCCTTTAGCTTCAAACACACACTGATGACGAACACGCAGATCTGCTGCTCCTGCTGCTGCTGCTGGAGGACCACGCTGGCTCACAGTCAAAGGTGGACGATCATGGCACGGCCTCGTCCTCCTCTAAACCCTGAAATAAATAACATCAATATTGGTAAGGATTTAGAGGCAATTCAATGTGCCAGTGGTAACATCTGTGGTTTCTGAGAATATTTTTAAGTTTATGAAGCAGTTTGAAAGTCGTCTTGACTTTACACGGTCTAAATCTGGAACAACAGTGAGTAAGAATCCTAAACTTGTCCAACATATTTCTCAGATCAGATCATTTAGAGAACAACGAGAGAAAATCCTGAATTTGTTTTAAGTTTTAAGTCAGCAATTTCCACGCTTGTGCACATGATTCAAAAATAACTCCTGGTCTGCAGAGCAGCAGTACACTGCAGTACAGAGGGGTGAATGAGGTCCGTTTCTGTTCTTTTAATAAAATATTATCCAGATAAGAAACACTCAAGTCAAAAATGATGGTAGTACGACACTCTAACTTTCATGGGCTTCTAAAATAAGCACAGGGACAGAAAATGAAACAGCAAAGGAGCCTTTAACTAATATGGATTAATAATCATATCCTGATACTCTTTAGCTGAACATTATTGATACATGCAACAAAAGTGTAAGTCCCATAGACACCAAATAATGTCTGCCTTCAGTCGTGTGACCAAATAATGTTAAATTTTTAGTTAATTTTACTGGTGATTAAGTGAAGAAAACATACACACAGAACAACAAGAACACTATACAAGAACACAAAAGACAAAACATTACTTTGGCCAAAATGTTGTAAAATCTGTGATATGATATGTAGTCCTGGTTTGTTTGGTATTTTTAAAGGGGTTAGGGTTTGTGAAAAAGAGATCATAATTAAAAAGTGCAATAAAAAATACAATAATAAAAAAAAGAAAGAAAAAAGTGAAACAAAATAAACTAGAAAATCAATCAATCAATCAATCAATCTTTATTTGTATAGCGCCAATTCATAACAAGTCTTATCTCAAGACACTTTACAATAGAGCACAAAGCTCTTCATATTATGGATACACATATATGAAGAGCTTTGTGAAAAACCCTCGGAGAGCACAGACCTCCGCCAAGGTGATCCGGATCAGCCCCAAAATTTAATAAGTTCTTCCATATCCCATTTCCAACAATTCCTGAAAATTTCATCCAAATCCGTTCAGAACTTTTCAAGTTATTTTGAACACAAACAAACAAACAGACAACCAGACAGAAAAACAGATAAACGCCAGCAAAAACATAACCTCCTTGGCGGAGGTAATTAGCTAATAATAGAAAGGTTACATTTTTGCCCACACTCATCATATCACCTGGTTTGAGGCAACAAGTATCACAAACTCTTCAGTTCTGCAGACTTCCAGCTAAATGATGAGCCAATTGATAATTCCTGGTCTTAAAGACTCTATATTCCTCGTTTTTAAGTTTATTTGCCCTTCAGTGTGTTTCACGTCTCCTCTGCCTGACAGTGAACTTCTATGTACTAGACAAAACTCCCAGCATTGGGACTTCCTGTCCCTGCAGCAGCTATAAACTTTGTTGTCTGTTTCAGTGAGAGAAAAATAAAGAATAAACGTAACTGAGAGGAGAGGCCAAAGTACAATACTGAACAAATTGTCCTAGATTTATTTTTAAACATTTTAAAACACAAAAAAATCCAATACTTTATAAAATATTGATTCAGTGTTGTGCAGCAAAATATCACAATATATTGGCATATCTTACACTCTTGTGACATCCTATCATTGTTTCATTGTAATTTTAAGAGCATAGAAGTTAGATTGAACGCAGAGTTGTTGACAACATGCACCGAGCAGCAGTAAACTCACCAATAACCACAGATTTTACCTGTGAACTCATGAGGGCTTTAAAGAGGCAGGAGCTGTGACAGAGAGTCTCACACAGACTGAGGATTGCCCACACTCAGGGGGCTTCAACGGTGTTTTGAACATTGGTGATTGTGAACATACTCGAGCAGTCATCAAAAATGAATGTATCAACCTGAGTTTTGGTGAAATATGACCTCTTTAACAGCTTAGCTCAGCTGTAAAAAGCATAAAACTGGTGTTTTGTGTGTCTCTGTACAAAATCACTTAGTACCTCGCCTCTGGAGACCTAAATGGTGAAGTGACCTCATCTATAAAAGACCTACTGATCAATATATCTCTATCAACATCTGCATAACAGTGAGCTCATAAACACAAAAAAAGCAGCAACATCTCCTCTCCACATGTTGAAAATGTTTTATTTCATTATTTTGATTGAGCAAAAATTCAGAAAAGTTACAGTCATACATTAGAAAAGGGAGGATAGTATAAACTTCACTCCTTTAGCGGGAACATTTGGAGAGGTGGGAGGAACTGTCAGAGCAAAGACGACATGAGAAGAAGTCCTTTTGTAGGAGACACCCATGATTGATTACTTTATATTTTTGGTTATCAAGTTGTGGGCAACTGCAACTGCATCCCATCCAAACTGATCAAAAACACTGGCTATATACTCATATATTAATATTGTCAGTATTTTCTGTTCACTTATACATTTGTGTGGTTCATATATTTAAAAACTCCATTATTCATGATGATCTCGAGTCATGTTACTGAAAAGAAGGGGATCAGGGAGACGGCGCTGGTTTAAGCCTGCCCCACTGAGGAGGGAAGGTAGAATATTTGGTGTGCAAGTTTGTAGGGGGAGGAGGGGTCTTTAAGAGCTTTGACCTCTGGTGAATCTCTCTGCAGCAAGTGGATGTTTAACTGCATTTTTTGTAAAGAAAACATGAACTTATCATTTTATTTAGTTATAATGTATGTGTCTTAGGTTATGTGGACAGCTAAAGTAAAAGCCTCAGAGGAAAAAAAATCTCTAAAATTCTTTTTTGTTTTATTCTAATTCATACAGACACGTGGAGTCAGGTTGTTGAGTTTTGAAGCGACATTTTCAGTGTAAGTGTTTTATTATAAGTGGAGTCATTTAGGTACAATTATGAGCCTGACAACTTGAGTTTTGTAGGCGACAATAAGACCCAGATCATTTCTCTTTACTTGATGCATTATCAAGAAGAAAAACAGAATCAAACTCAGTCTTACAAAGTATAGTTTACAAAAGAACAGTGACGGTCTTCTCCAGGTGAGAGGCCTTAAAGAAACCCTTAACAACACAGCCTACAGCCTGATCCAACATTCCTAAATGTGTAAAACTTTAATCTTCTATCTTAAGATTACCTTTTGACCTGTTTTAGTGTGTGATTCATGTCTGACCAAAGTGTTTCAAACTCAGCCTGGGACCACATTAAGTTATTTGACAAACAAATCTGTTCCTAGTAATAAATCAGAGAGAATCAGTGGCCATACTGCCTTTTCTTCAACTGTGAAAAATTCCCCCACTGAAAACCTTCAGAGAGGAGGGTCTTTTAACCGTAATTTCTGTAGCGTACAGCATGTAAACTTATCTTCTGGACCTGTCGTGTTTAGCACTGCGGCTGATCAGTGTGCATCAAGAACATTAATGTGAGCTCATGTTTGCATTTATGAGTTTGTATCAGCTGCCAGCCTGATCACACACTAGAAACTGTACCTGCCTACTAAATATCTATTTCTTAACTCAATCCATGAGTATTATTCCCCTTCAGTTTTCTAGGGGTGGACAGAGATCTGCGTTTGGGCAGAGACCCCAGGCCCTGCTGAGAGCACTGTTCAATGTGCACAAACATGTTGGCAGCATGTAGAGAAGCAGTGCAAATGCTTTCCGTGAAGACGTCCTTTAAGTCTTGGACACACAGTCAGGTCGGTGTTTTATTGTAATCATTTAGGGATAAGGTCTGTGCTCTAGGACTGCTCAATCATGAGATAAATTAAAACTGATTTTTTTGAAAGATGCTAAGATGAGGATTATAAAACATGATTACTCACTGATATCACACACAAGACATGCAGTCATGAAACTTCACACCATCATTCTAAACACTAAAAAATAAGCAATGAAAGAAATATGTGATAAAAATACACATTTCTGAAAATAATCACATAAAAAGACAAAAACAAGTGGAATACGCCACGTGGTTCTGTAATCTATAAACCTTGATTACTTTGTTTTTTTAATTATGTGAATCAGTGGTTGTGTATTGAAACATGATTAACTGTCCAGTCAAAAGTGTGTAAAAACACTGATAACATTAAGGTGGTCAGAATGTTTTACTCGTGTGTACCATGTATTTAAAATGATAAAATGTTTTCAGGGAAAACAGAGAAATGAATGATTATAATCCTTTTAATCAAAAGAAAGAGAAGAACCTCCAATGTCACAAATATGCTGGGAACAACACAGAAAAGCAGCTGAAGCTGCTGTAGAGGGGAGTCTTATCCTGTACACACAACGTGAAGATTTCACTCTGAAAAATCTAAATTTGTGGACATACGCCCTCGCTGTACAAAACCATCAGCAGCATCCGTGCAGCCAATTTTGCATTTTGAAAGTTGAATCCATACTAATCCATAATACGGACATATTTGTGTTTTCAACTGTTTGCAAGAGATTATATCATAAGAGCCCCCCACACACACACAAAAAAAATCTATATAGACTATATAGACTATATAGAGTCTTACTTAGAAAATACTCCTTAAAGACAGAACAAATAAATTGTCTTCATTGAGACTAATTAAATCGATTATCTTGGGGTCAATAATTGCACCACTGTTAAAGATTTCTATCGCACATCATTCTTTAAGCTTCTGGCCAAGTATTTCTCTCAATGTTAATATAAACAATATTGTCTTACTCTTTAACACTTATAAAGAATATCTTAAAAACTGGAAACATACCTCAGCCCTACCTTAACATGGGATCCAGTTCAGGGTCTGCAGCACAACTTCAAGTCTCTCAAGTAACAGTTTTCAACTTAATCTTGTTTAGTAGCGACCAGTGCATAAATTAATATAGCTTATACGGTTGAGATGATTAAAGTGCTGGAAGTGTTTACACTGAAACGAGCCTCATCCTGCCTCATTCACCGAAAAAGTCTATTTTCTGTGGTTTTGGGTCCCCCTCTGCTCTCTTCCCCCTGCTCCTCTTGCTAAAATGTAAAGAATTTCAAACAGAGCTGGCTTCAGCATCAACATCTGAGCCTCAGTAATCTGCAGCAGCGTTTATCTGATAGCTCTGAGCTGTTGATAACGCATCTCTTTGAAGGGGGCTTAAAGTGAGCGCGTTAAAGCGGCAGGTAGCGGATAATGGCCCTTTTTAACGCACGAGTTCCGATCCGCGCCGCTGATTAGCGCAGGGACAGTTGTGAGAAATCACTGACATTAATTATTTAAATGAGATACCCATCTGTAGGCTGTTGCTTTTTACACCACTTTAACCACTTTTAAAAGGTTCAAAGGAGGAGAATTCAATGTTTTCGTGGATGAAATGACGCGTTTCTTGGTGTTTCCGTGCGTAATCGGGCCGTGTTTGCAGAATGGAGCCATAAAAAAGTCGCAGCCTGGAGTGGATTAGCTGTTTAAATTTACATTTCACTAAAGTGGGCTAAATGAGCTTCTGTTTCCCCTCCTTAGAGATAAAGTCTGATAGCCTCGCACTCGCACAACCATCCGATTTGTGTCTCTCATCGCGGGGCAGGGCTCACCGAGCAGACCATTAATCACTTTTACGAACCATCACAGGGGATCTAATTATCGGAGAGGGATATTTTTATTACTGCCTCATTAAAATCTTCGCACTTAGGTGTTTATGGAGGCAGGAGTTTGCGGTTCAGAGTTATTCTGAAGCCTAAAATAGATTGAGGGAGTTTGGAGCAGGTTTAAATCGAAATAAAGTCCAAAGCACAGGAATGTTTGGATAGTAGAAGGGGTTAAAGTGAAAATCTGCTACTTTTCGGATTATCTTCCACATATTTCTCCTAAATTGGCAAAAATCTCACGCGTCAAACAAAGCACTAACTCCGTCTCGGCTCTGCAATTTCCACTTCAAACCTACTTGTGCGTAAAAGACGCACAAACTCGCCCACAGTGGCCAAAAAGTAACAAGTTTCCCCTCACCTTTGCCGCAGTGTTCAGCCTCAAATATCCAAAAAGGTAGCTCAAAAAAGTAAAGATCTAGTCCTCGAAGGTTGAAGTATCCTTTCAGAGTGGAGTCTGCGTCGGTATCAGCCTGAAGTGTCCGTAAAATCCAGCCTGAGGAGGGAGAGTAGTTCCGCGCAGGTACGCATGGTGCGTTTGTATGAGTGCAGCTGGAGGAGTGTGTGAGGGGAGTGTGTGTTGGACAGAGAGTGAGCGGAGAGGGGGCAGACTCGGCTCTAAAGTACCCGGCCCAGCTTTTGATCCCACCGATGACGTCAGGGGACATTAGCATAAGAAAGCGCGCGGCACCGGGAAACACCGCAGAAACAGGGTGATAATGAGAGGGAGGTGGACTGATACTGAGCTGGAGAACACATGAAAACACTCATCTAAGAATACAACACAGGACAAAGAGTTATTTCAGCATGTTTGAGTGATGATAAAAAGCAGAAATAATAAGACACTTTCCATGAATATGTTGTTTCAACTGATGGTAAATGTCATAGAGATGTCCGAGATCCTCATATTTAACATTTTATTTGTTTTTAACCAATTTAAAGGACAATAAAATGCAAATACTCAAATTTCTGCAAGTCAAAGCAAAATATAAATGAATTCTTGAATATAGTTTTTGAGAGGGCGCTTGGCAGCAGCATATCCTGCAAGTACATTTATCAGGTTTGTTTGTTGCTTTATCTTAAAGTTTTAGTTTTGATTTTAAAATCTATATCCGAGCCTTGTTAAAAGACAAAAAAAAAAAACTATTCTAATAATATCATTTTCCCTGCAGAGTTTATTAGGTATAATATGATGTTCTTAACTTGCTTAAAATAACTTACATAGGTTTTATAAGCTTCTTTTTATTTTTGTTAAACAAATGTGTTCATTGAGTTTTTAACTTATTACAACAATAAACAACAAAATACATAAAACACAACACAAGTAAAGAGTTAAACAACAGAAATAAACCCATCATCTCTGTATCGGGGGATCAGCACCAGTCTGTCCCCAGGAGAAAATACAACCAACTAGGCAAAAGATACATTTTTTTATACATTTATTAAACCACCATCTAGTGTAAGGATTATGTTACAGCTGCCCTAAATTAACAGCATTGATAATAACTAAAATCGTATTTAATGTTTCTGTAATGGTTAATGCTCCAGCATGTAGAAACTCTTTGACTGAAATGATACTTTTTTATCATTTCAGTTATCCATGGATTTGTAAAATGTACTGTTTTACAAAAAAAAAAAAAAACTTTAAAAAAGTGAAATACATAATTGTTTCTTGATTAAGATGTCAAGTTATAGTTATTTACTTGCACTCCTGAACAGAAAAATCATTTTTAGTAGTTGAAAGTTCAGCTTGATTCATTTTTGACTCCTCAGAGAAACCCAGTGATTTGGCTCAAATTTCGAGATAAAAAAAAAAGTGATTTCAATTTGTTAAAAACAGTCATATTTTCAGATTTAAACTAGTTTTTAAAGATTTCTTAAATATTTGTTTTTTTCTTATTATTATGGAAGGTGGTCTGATAATGTTAAGCACTGTACATACATAATCTGAAATGATATAATTATTAAAGTAATTCTTTTGTGACTTCACAAAAATAAGATAAAAAGGTTCAAAGCTTAATTTTTCTTCCCTTTAGGTCAGGGGTCATCAGCCTTATTGAACCTTAGAGTCCAGATTAGGAGTATATCAGAGGGCTACTTGTTTGATTTTATGTTAATTAAAATTAAACATTTGCACCTTAAGATTATTTATATCTGCATTCAACAGGTTGCAGATGACACTGGATGATTTTACTTTTAAGATTCCTCACAGTGGTTATGCTAATGATTATTAATTAACATATGAGACAGTTGTACTGACATCCATTGAGTTTTTAAAAAGATTTTACAAATTTACATTGTGCACAACAACAACAAAGGACAAAACTGTCAATAAAATAAGGTACAAAATGGAAGAAACCAGCAAATAGACAAAAACAACATGAAGGTCATAGATGTTTACATTTCCAATACTTCCCTCCAGATGCTGTCGATACCATTCTACAACAAACGGCATGGTGTTATTCCAGTATATTGATTAATAGATTAGCAATTATCTGGGAGATGTTGCTCGATAAGGGTATTGTTTTTGTAAAAGACTTCTCTGACATGAGTGGTGACATATTTACAGATAAACTGTTCTGTGAAATAGCATCAGTCAGCAGCTGCAAGTCCCTCAGCCTGGAGGAAAAAAGTTAAAAAGAATGAAAGAAAACTGTTAGTATGTCGACCCCTTTTTTTTAAATGTCCGTGGATTAGAGGAAAAAGATAAATTATTTCATGTATAATTTTTTTCTTGGGATCTTATATATGTCATAAATTTTAAATCCTACTGGGACGTGGTGTTTGAAGCCCCTTTGTCACGGAGCCGGGAGCACAATATACCTTACAAATCAATAACAGAGATCATATGATCTTTTAGTTAAAATCCCTTGAAAAGTTTTGCCCTCAAGTAAAATGCTCTTCATATGAGGTTTGGAAAAGGGTTCAGTAACGTCGTTCCTGTGAGTCTGAAATTGAAGATGTTACATGTTGAGATGTTGTGAATGAATTTGAAAGAAAGGCTTTCTCCATATTCCCTGACCTTTACAACAAGCCCCCAAACAATAACATTTTGTAAATTAAGGGATGATTGTCCAAAATTTGAGAATTCATAATGTTTATTTTTTTCAGAGAGGAAAAGAGATTTAGAGAGAGATTTACTCCCCAATTGTTTTCTCTTTTCTGAAACGTTAATATCAGTTGGAGGGAAGCACTGCAAATCAAAGGAGAACTTTGGATGATCATAGAAAAAGATGGATTGTGTTTAGTCCGTGCTTCGACTGATAATGATAACTCCTGTTGCTGACTTCGTCTTCTTTTGTGTCTTTCATGTTTTGTTTTTTTTTGTTATGCCTCCTTTCTTTGTGCACATGTGTGTGTTGTGTTGTTTACGTGATTTGTAAGCTGTTGTTGGAATGTTGGTCATGTGTTTGTGTCGAGGTTTCATTTTTTAAAAAAATTATAAATAAATATAAAAACAGATGTTTTTAAGCATCAGTACCAGGATTAAGACTCTCAGTCATGGAACAAAACTTCACAGCATGTGTTGCAAATCTAGAATAAGACACATGAAAGATCAACAGTGTTCTGGAGATATTTGATTTATTTTTGTAAGAAAAAATATGAATCTTTAATTATGTGTTTATATGTCAAACTTAACTGACGAGTATGACAGTCACACTTTGTTTTGCACGAGTGCACAGACAAATGAAGACTGTCAGAGTTAATATTAACACTTTTTAAGTATTTTAACTGGTCCACACTACAAAGTGTTGTTTTCACTCATTTGGAGAGTTGGTGCTTTAACTCTCATCAAGTGTGATTGTTGACTCTTGTTGGAGACCATCGTAACACCAAACAGTGTGACTTTTGATCAACACTTGTAGTGTTAGGAACGTACTCTTTCAGGGGTTTTTAACTACTTAGCTTTCAACTCTGTATTAACTCTGTGAAATAACATTTCTGTATTTAGTTAATGCATATTAATGGGGAAAATTAGCTGATACAAGGATATCACATTTGTTTAGAGCACATACATTAAAAAATAACATTTGAACTGCATGATGGAGAGGGATGTTTGACTCTCTAAGTGTCACTTAAAGGCTCAGAGTTCAGAGTGAAAAGGCCAGAGTTAAAGATCTTACAGGGACACCTATTGATTTAATTCATTTAAACACAATTTTTACTCTTTTTTAACATGGCCTGTTCTTCCTCTGAGGGTAAATTTTCTGGGATTTGACTTTAACTCTGCACTTGCTGAAATTTTGCCAACACCAAAATTTTAACTCTTCTCAATAAGCTGTTACCAATGGTGATAGAGATGTGGCGTCTGCTGATCAGCGTGAACTTTGACCCCACAAAGTTCAAACTGTAGGAGAATTTCAACAGTTTTAAAATGTAACAAACATGTTACAGTGGTTGTTTTGTATTGGTGTAGGTTTGATTTATTTGCATAAGAAAAAGAAAAAATATATATGACTATTCATTTCAAGCTTGATAGTAGTAACTTATTGCTGCTGTCAGGCACAAACCTCTTATCTCCAAAACTGCTGCTTTTCAGGAAATGAAAAAAAGTCCCACTGATGAATGAATACATATTTACGGAAGAGTATAAGGGCCATGTTAGATGGAGAAAATAATTTGGGGAAATCGAGATTAAAGTCAAAATTTCGGGATTAAAGTTGAAATGACAAGAATAAAGTCGAAATACAATTTTGTGATAAAAGTCGAAATGTTGAGAAAAAAGTCGAAATGTCGAGAAAAAGTGGAAGTGTTGAGAAAAAAAGCTGAAATTGTATTTCAGTTTTATTGTCAACATTTTAACTTTTACCTCGTCATTTCGACTTTTATCTCAAAATATCGTCTTCTTTGTCGTTATTTAGACTTAAATCTAGACCTGCCGAAAATTATTTTTTCCATCTTAAATGACCATAATACTCTTCCGTAGATATTGGAGTGCGTTGACTACAAGCTAATTTTTGTACTTTGATTTGGTTTAAAGTTTCTAAATTCCACTTTCCAACACAGAACATGACCAACAGCGCTGTTTATGAAGAAAAAAGTAAAATTGTAAAAACAAACAAAGAAAAGAAAGTACTCCGAGAGTACAAACCTCCACCAAGGTAGCTCACATATTGCTGTTACATCTATAAGCAATAGTCCCATGATAGAGTTACCATCATAATATGATTCTTTGACCCTGAAAACCCACACCGAGCACTCAGAATCATGTTGATATCATTATTAGTTAAACAGTATTTGAGCAAAAACGATTGTTCACTAATGGCAGTCATCTGGATCACCACCAAAATCTAATAATTTTTAAGTTAGACCATTACCAACATCTCCTGAAAATTTCAGCAAAATGAATCCAGCAGTTTTTGTGTCATACTGCAAACAAACAGACAGATAAACAGACAAACAAACAAACAAAACAAACATACTCAGGCAAAAACATAACCTCCTTGGTGGAGGTAATAATAAGTTTGTACCTTTAAGTTGTAGCTTTATGGTATTTTTAGAAAGTCCCTGCAAGCACCTCAAAGCCCCCAGAAGTCCCCCTCATGGCCACCATATTGGCTTCCCCTTCTTTAGATGTATTAGAAAACCTCTCTGTGTATCATCAGTTATAGAATAATACAAATACTGAGCCCTCGTGATGTTAAAGACTAAACTGTGGTTGGACTTGTCAAACGTGTCACAAAATTATAACGTTACAACTACAATTACAACTACATGTTTTGTTTTTAAAGACGGCCTAACATAAATGTTCTGTCTTCACTTCAGCCATGGTAAATTAAATTTGTCTCCTGAAAAGCCTTGCGAAATAAAATACACTTTTAATTATTTTTTGTTGATAATATAAGTAGATCTACCTACTTTACTCTGTCCACTTTTAGTCATAAAACAGTCAACAAAACTAAAGATGAAATCTTGTCTTAATTGTAGTTTTTTTTCTCTCACAGCAGAAAGTTCAGTGTTGTTCTCTGGCTTCATCCAGATGGTTTTTTTAATGTTCCTGCAGTTTTTTAGATCTTTATTACCATCATTGAATTTAAGAAGATGTGTGGATTTATCTAAAAAAAAAAACCTGATCCTCTTTAATATCTGTATATGGACACTTGCTGCTGTTTCATGGTTGTAATCAATAAAAAAATGTAAAAAATAATCTCATGGGCAAAATCAAAATCAGAGAAACAAAGAGACTCGACTGCTGGTTAAATGTTGCTCCTGGTTGCACAATATGTGTCAAATACTGCAAAAATAAATTAACAACAAGTTCTTATCAAAAAGCACAAGATGATAAAAAATGAAGAAAAATGTTTCATATGAAAAGTGTGATAGAGATGTTTATTAATCCATCCATCCATCCATCCATTATCTACACCACGGGGAGCTGGAGCGGCTTGTTGAAATTATGGGTTCACTGGTGGGACTGAATTTATTTTCTTCTCCGGACCTTTTTGGACTTGTCCGACTTTGGCTCTCTAATTTTCCGTCTTCTGTGAGTACATCATGTTGTTCTTGTTTCTTTTTGATGTTCATCCAAACTCTGTTGTTCTCTTACTGTTTTGTGTGATTTACTGTCTTCACTCATGTAAAAAAAAATCCTCCATAACCCATTTTTATAATAAAAGCAGTGAATTCTCCAAACACCGCGGGAGATAATCTCTCTGTGAAGTTCAAATATTCCTCCATGCTGGCGAAAAAATAAGATGATTGAATCATTCTGTTATAATTATTGAACGGCTCATGTCTCATGATTTTCATCAGAAACTATAACAAACAATGCTTCACTCTCACATGCTCCTGCTGCCATTTTCTCTCTTTGGTTTGTAATAAAATGACCTTTAACCAAACTGTACAATCACAGTGGAGACTTCCTCTGAGTGAAAAGTTGACCATCAGGGGGGAGCTTTCTGGGACCCAGAGTCACACAAGGGCCCACGAGAGTTAATAAAGAAAAATTAGACTGAAAATACCAACCATTTAAATTCAGAAGAATAAAAAAACATTGAACTTTTTCTTGCCTGTCTCAAAGTGTGAACCTTCTCCAGCTGAAATGATGCAACCCTTATTTCTATGACATTAATGCTGTGGATGGGACTATATAATCTAACTGTTAGCACAAAAATGTTTGGTCTTTTCTGCCATTTTAAGACTTGTAGCCATTTTTTTGTGAAAAGTCATATGTGTGAAGATTTAATGTTAGTTTGGGCTTACTTTTTATCAGAACTATTTTAGCTATTTTAAAGGCTGCTTCACAAAACCACTGGAAAAAGAAATTCAGCAGAAGATGAACTCTTGTTCACTAAGCAGGATAAACATTTCCAAATGCACACATTCATTCTCTCTTTCAATGCATGACTTTTCCTCCATTTTAAGTAGAAACACACTGTTTCAAAGTGTTAACCTCCTTCTGCTGAAATTGTGCAATCCTTATTTTATGATATTAATGCTGTGAGTGGGATTATGTTATCTAACAGTTAGCATAATAATGTTTGGTCTTTTTAACCATTTTAAGACCTGCAACATTTTTTTTGTCAGGTCCAAAGTTGGTTAAAGCTTGAATGTTCTCAGCACCAACATGCACATGTTAATATTATTTCCCTTTTTCAGCATGTTTTTCATTTAATTTAATTTTTTCAAGCCTGTATTTAAGTGACAGACAGTGGAGAGAGCTGGTAATTGGGGAGAGAGTGTAGCATGACATTGTGTAAAGGAGCCACAGGCCACATTTAAACCAGGCCAAGCTCCTCCAAGACTACAGCCTAAACATGAGGAGTGCAAATCAACTGCAAAGTCACCTGTAAAGTCATTATTAAATGATGACCCAGGGAGGCCCATTCACTCTTCCTCTCAGGGGCCAATCCATTTCTGTGTACGGGCCTGTTTAGCTGCCATTAGTGACATTATAACAGATGTTTTCTACAGTTTTTTTTTTTTTTTTTTCAACAAAAGCTGATGCAGCCAAAGTCTCCCTTCTTTTTCTGTAATCATGATTGTTTGTGTATGTGGAGCATAAATGCAGCAGTGAAGTTCATCTATTAACAGCCTGGATACTGAAAATGAGAACATCTTAAATACATTAACGTGTGGTTTTCCACTCACTCACAAACACTGTAGAAAAAGAACGAGGATGTTGTGCTCGAATAAACAAGGAGAGTTTTACAGTGTTGTAAATCTTTCGCTAATAAAGTCCAGCAAACTGAAAAATGAAGAAAAAAGTGGCATTGGAATAAACTCGAAGGACAAAAATCAAACTGGCACACCAGAAACACTTGATTATTACATTACTGGAGCTTCTTCGGCCAGAATAAGTTGTTTTGCAGTTTAACTTAATCAATAACTATCCATGAGATTTATTGTTTTATTTGTTGTAGTTGTAGTTTATTATGAGGTTTTAACTTTCTCAAATTAGCCAAGGAATCAGTGAATAAAGCCAACAAATAGATGCAGAAAAGTCTGTTACAAAGGATCCTGGAAATGAAACTATGAGGGAGTGCATGGCAGCAATATTTGTGGCTTTTACGCCGAAATTAAAAGAAGCAGCTGCCCACAATTTATCATTTCAGTCAGTTTACAGGGCCGGGAAGGAGGGAGAAATAAGAACGGGAGAAAGGCGCAATTTGACTTTCTCTATGGTCCTATTTTGTTTCATTCTTTTGACCAAACTCTTGATACTGAAAACTACACTGTGATTATAACCCAGTAAAAAAAATGTTACTATAATCATCTTTGAAAAGACGAATCACCAGTTCAGCAATTAAATCTGAATTTATAATTGAAAAGTCTTATGTGAACAGTCTTAGTTTTAGTTTAGGCTTTACTCTTTATCAAAACTGTTTTAACTATTTTAAAGGCCGCTTCACAAACCACTGGAAAAAGAGACGAATTCTTGTTCAGTAAGTAAATAAAAAGATTTCCAAATGCACACTCTCGTTCTCTCTTTCAACACATGGCTTCTCATCCATTTTAAAGAGGCACACATCTTTATATTCTGTCAGTGGATGAATGTTTAGCATCCTGCTTTGATTTACTAAAGTAAAATAATGATGTCACTTCAACTACATGTAAAAAAGAACATTTCCAGAAAACTCAGAATTGCAAAGGTAACTGTCAGCACTAGATTTCTGAGTTTGGGGTCAAAACATTTTGAGTTGAGAGAACTTTTTAAAATAAAGACAAAGGGGGGTTTGTACCCAAACCATGGCAGCATGTTTTTATCATGTATGACTGCTTCCCACTGCACCAGTCTTGCAAACCATGACATAATATCTTTATGAAACCCTGTGTTCGAACATGGCCTGACCTTGCCTGACCACACCTGACCTTAAATTAATTGTTTCACATTTTGCCAACTTAAGTTAAGAATTTAGCCCTGTACTTTACATAAGAAAACATTATAAGGATGGTTGAGAACTCCTTTGATTAATTTCATAACACATCAAAAACATTTTGTTTTGTTTACTGAAAACTTCATTTGATGCCAGTCTTCATTGTTGCAGTGTAATCAGTATTTTAGCACTTAAATGAAAAATAGTTTTATCTTACGTGTTCATTGCAAATTTCAGTGTTTTTTCTCAGTTTGAGGCTTGATTCAAAAGTTGATATAAAAGAGTGTGAACAGAGAAAAATAAAGGCCACTGAAAAAACATTTTTGAAGGTAAAAGTTTGTTCTTCTAATTAAGGGGGGTAAAAACTAATTCTGAGATTAAAGTCAGAATTTTAACTTTTATCTCAAAATGAAGATTTTTCTCTGTACTCAGAGAAAAAAAAGTCAGATTTGTGGGATTTAAGTGCAAATTCTGAGATTTAAATCATAATTTTGAGGAAAAAGGTGAAAATTCTCTCTAAAATCTGAGATTTCTGACACTTTTCAACATTCTGTCTTTAAGTTTAGAATTACAAGAGTGAAGTCAGAATTTTGATCAAAATCTCAGAATTCTGAGACTGAAGTTAAGATTCTAACTTTAGTCTCAGAATTGAAATTGTATCTGAATTTATTCTAAGAGTTGATTTATTACAGTCGTGATGTTCTTGTCAGAAGTCTGAGTTTTTAAGCTGAATAATTTTCAGATACAATTTAGGATTAATGTAAAATGTTGAGAAAAAGGCAAAATTCAAAAAGAATCCTGAAATCAGTCATGGTTTGAGATCAAAATAAACCTTAAAAATGACATGAATTATTATTAGAAAAATGAAAGAGTTATAGGATCATTTTCAGAATTCTCACTTTCATATCAGAATTCTTATTTTACTCATTTTTCCTTAGTACTCTGACAAAAAAGTCAGAATGAAGATTAATGGGACTGAAGATTAAATTCTTTGATTATAGTCAAAATGTTTAGGAAAAAGGTGAATATGTTCTCTAAAATCTCAGATTTCTGGCATTTTTTCAACCTTTTTTTTAAGTTTTCAGAACTCCAAGATTACAGGATTCTGATTCTATAATCTAAAATGTCTCTCTTTTAACTCCAGATTTATTAAAATTGAATTTATAATGTTCATGTCTGAATTCTGAGATTTTAGGCAGAATCCCTTTAAAATAGAGTTTTTGGGGATTCATGTTAAAATTTGTGATTAAAGTCCTATTCTTTATTTTATTTTACATCCCTAGTTTAGTGTGAGAGTACATAATTCTTATTGAATAACAGAATTCTGAGGAAAATGTTGGACTTCTGATTTTTGGTCAGTTTAAGATGTAGAATTCTAAATTGGACATTAGCATATTGAAATATCCATTTTTGTTCCTCAGAATAGAAACAACAGCAAAAGAAAAAACAACTTTTCCCTGTTTTAGTGGCCTTATTTTCTGCTGTATGTAGAAACACTTTTTACTTTAATCTGATTTTTATTTCAACTATTTCTTGGCAGTTTGACTTATTCTTTTTTCTTCATGTGCACAATAAAATGATTTTAACCCTCTCGTTTTTCGTTCTCATGTTTGACCCTGACACTCCTCCATAAATAAATATGCAGTCTTGGTTATAAATAAAAATCAGCTGCTTGAATGAATCAGAAACAATAAATCATAACCTATCAGACTTTGCAGAGTTTAAAGGCATCTGCTGTCTGAGTCTGCCAAATAACGACTGAGTAAAGCTGCCAAATAAATATAGAGAGTATATAAAGGAAGATACATCACTTCTTAGCTGAAGTGAAGGAGAAATAAATGCATGCAGCATAAATTTAACATAATCAAGTGTCTGAATCTGGACATTTTCAATTGAAAAAAAATAGACATCATCCCTGCTGCCTTTTGAGAATTTAAGGGGTTTTAGTTTTAATAATTTTATTGACGTCCATTTCACAAAGTTTCTGTTCAAATGCATGAATGTTTTCTCTCTTCAGAGTTTCAGTAGTTGCTCAAAGAGAGGACAGAGATGCAGTAAATCCATCGCAGCAGCAACAAGTGGTTATTTTCTTGAAACATTCTGCTTAATATCTTTTTCTCAGATTTTCAGTAAAAAAAAGGACGAATCCTGAAATCACTTAACACTGACAGTGAACTTCAACGCTTTTATGGGTCAAATGTGTTGTTATTTTTGTCGTGCTGCACTCAGTTCACCTTTGCTGTTTCACTTTTTATCGAACAGTTTCAAAGTTTCATTCTCATAAAGCCTTTAGGATATTTCCACAGTATTGTTGTTCTCAGTTTGTCTAAGATTTTTACATTTGTCCCTAAAAAAGATAAATAAAATCTAAACTAAAATTGTGCCTGAGTATTTCATTATTTAACATACTAAGTAAAGTCTCTCCGAGCCGTGCACTCGCCCTCTCATGTTCTAAAACACTCTCATACCTAACTTTCTTCAGTTACGGTTCATTCTCCTGCTCAGACTGATTTCCTCTCACGTGAGTCTCAGTGTAAGTGATCTTGTGCAGATCCAGCTGCAGAGCCCATAATGTTTAGATGTTATAATGTGTGTCTGAGAGCCAGCTGCAGGGTCATGCAGACCTGAAGTCCAGACCTTGAACTTGTACCTGGTTTAACCAACACGACTCTAGGCTGCACGCTGAGGACCAGGTCTTGGTATTTTGTCTCTGGAGTCGACACGTTTACTGAAAACATGGAGTCCTGCTCCTCCTCTGGGAACACCCAGATCATCTGTCTCTGTGAGACGGATCAACATGGTCTACTGATGCTTTACTCACACTTCTACATACAGCAAGAGCTTGGAGGTTTATTTGTATATTTAGACTCAAATGTCTCATACATTTAATAAAAGCCACACTTTAAATGAAGACAATTCAAGATTAAAAAAGCAGAAAGATTAAGGTCTGAATTGTTTGTAATGAACACAAACATTACATGTTGAGGGGAAACACTGAAATGTGATGTCCTTTCTGAGTCGGTGTTTACATTTAATATCAATAATTATGTGGTTTATGAGCAGCTTGTTATGTTTTATCATGAGATTTTGTATATTTGAATTGACATTAAACCAAAACCAGGAACACTCTACTCTGATCCTGGGATTTTACAGAGAGAAGTTTTGGTAATTCTGCCATGTGATCATACTACTTGTCATGAATTAAATAACAAATATCAACTTAAGATGTATCAATGAATTGCTTTGAGTGTCGTCTTTATGGATGTATGCATGTTTTTTGCAACAAAACAAAACAAAAAAATGGGGCTCAGCTTTTTGTCACGTTAAAATCCTTTTCCTGTCTTGTACAATACTTGTTCATTTGGGGTACAGTTTTATTAACTGAAATCATTGCTTAATCCCTCCAGTCATGTTTCATGGAGAATGTTAAAACCTGTTATTTTGATTAAATATACACTTTTAGATACTTAAAATAATCTTCTAACACAATCACTCTTACTGTTACTTTCTCTTAAATGGTGATGACTTTAAAATTGTTTGACTATCATTTAAAGAGTTGAGTCATTGAGGAAAAGAACATGTTTTTTGTGCTGTTTTATTGAGTAAAAGGCATTTATTAAGTGAAGATCTACTTTTGTAACCCTGATTTAGACAAAGGTTATCAGGAAGCAACAAATAAAGCCTGTTTGACCCTGTTTATTGCAAATGTTCCTGCCAGAAAACAAAGCTAAATTTAGCCTGTGCTTTATTGTTTGCTATTTTCAAATTACAATTATTAAGAGGACTGTAGAAAGTTGTCTGCCATCCAAGACCTGATGTCTAGAATATAATTGAAAGGGTATCAATAGGCCCTGTGTCATTAGGAGACATGGCAATATAGATCACCAGCATATGGTGAAAGTTGATGCCGTGCCTCCTGATGACATCTCCTAAAGGTAACTTACAAATATTAAAATGTGTTGGATCTAAAACTGAACCCTGGGGTACGCCACAGTTAACATTGTAAAGTCCTGACTGCCATTATCCCATGTTCATGTAAAACTTTCTATCATAAATACACAATAGAGTCTATCTGAAATGTAATATCTCAGATCCAGACAACTTTGTTCATCCCAAAGGGCAATTTGGTTTTGCACTCTACCAGACCAGACAGACATTTCAGCACACAGCAGTCAGGAAAGGACATAATAAAACACAATGAACAGCATGAAGTCAGGAGTATCTGTGTCAATGGCTTGGATGCGAACTACAAGGCCAATGTTCCACATACACATGAAGGTAGAGACACTCACTTACTCATGTCTCCATCTGAGTCCACATGCCTCCCTTTCTCCAATAACACAGCTTTGATACTACTTCTTATGACGGAGCAAATGGGGATCAGCCAGTTCCCTCCATTACATATCCATGATGTTCAGAATGGAGGCGATGCAGTGTGACTTGCATCTCTGTTTTCTTTTATATCAGCGTGCCCATCCAAGCCCTATCAAACCATGAGCTGACACAGATATTATACCCTTGTGGAATTAATGGAAATGTCTCTTGGTGTAAAGATGGCAAAGCTTCACGGCAGCACTTTTCCACAAAGGAACTGTAAAAAGGGAATTATACAAACATCCAAAATAAAAACAGTACTTGCAATCAACACGTGTCCAAAATATTTACCTCCGCCAAGGGGGTTATGTTTTTGCCAGCATATGTTTGTTTATTTATTTTTCTGTTTGTAAGCAAGATCATGGAAAAACTACTGGATGGATTTACATGAAAAAATTGACCAGGGGGGTGGTTTGGTCCAAGGAAGAAGCCATTCAGTTACAGTGGTGATGCCAATATTGAATGGTCTGGAAACAAAAAAATCCCCAAAATGTCAAAAAAATCCCAAAAGTTAACATTGGGAAGAATTTAAAAAAAAAATTATATCCCTGCCATTTTAACAGATTCACTTCCATTTTTACAAGATAATTTAGGGTCAGTGTCTCTATCATCAAGGTAAATTTCTGTCGGATTCGATACAGATTGACGTCACAAAAAAATCACTGAACTTTATAAAGGGAAATAACCACTGACAACATTTAATAATTCATATAAAATCAAAATATTAAGTGATGTTCCCAAAACTTGTGTTCATACAGGACAACAACACATGACAACAACCTCCATGTATGTATTGAGTTTGTCCGGATCCTGGCACTATTCTGGATCTGGTGATCCAGATCTGGATCTGGTGATCCAGAATAGTATCTTTTACAGGGGTTGTGGAAAAGCCACCACTGGAACTGAGCTGCTTTGTGGATGTCTGCCCTCTCTGAGTGCTTTTCTAATTATATATAATTTAATCAGAAATATATTATGCATTTAAAATATGTATCCTAACATTAAAATCAGGCAACAGCATTTTTCATTTCACTTACCTCCTTATTTTTAGGTAACTCCTTGGAGTAATGGCAGCCCCACCCTCCCAGGAGATGTCACGAAAATGTTGTCATGTGACTTTTGTGGCCAGTTTGTTGAAGCTGTGGTTTCATTGCAGTAATACTGAGCTGTAATCTTAAGCTGTCCCAATTTTCCTGATGTCTCAGAACACCTGAATTCACAAGATCTGTCCGTGACTCAAGCAGTTGACCTCAAGACAAGGGCCTGGCCCATAGGTCCGGTCCCTGACGCCCACTCAGTTCAGTTCTATGGTTTCTCTCTTAAGCTCGTACATGTGCTGCCAGCCTGTGCATAATATGGAGGGAGCTCAGCACAAAGGATTCACAGAGGGTTTTTTTGGGCCTTTAGTTGATGGGACAGATCCAAAGATACAGGAAGAGAGGGGAGAGAGGGTGGGCTATGGCACAAACCCAACAAAGTCAGGATCAGGAGATAAATCTGGGACCAGTATGACAAAGACTCAGCGGGGTGTCTGGTCCAAACTGAAAGCAGCGTTCCTGAATGTTCATTTTGAGAGGTGCTTGATCAAAACCTTTAGTTCTGTCTTTTTGAAGATATTTTCAGGCCTTTTTCATTTATTGACGGTGGAGGAACAGTGGACAGACTTGGAAAGGGGGTGAGAGAAAAGGCGAAGACAGGCAGCAAATGTTTCAAAGAGGGGACTGAACCTAAGTGTCCTGCGTGAGACAAGAGCCTCAATATATGGTGAGTGCCCATTTGTGACATACCAGCGCCCCAGTTTAAGTCCTTCTGTGCAGTAATTAATGACAGTAACATCAGCTGGAGGCAGATTTTACATAACATTAGCTCCTTTATTGTAGCTGCTTAGCTGAAGTGGGACTTTTGTTTGTTTGGGTTTCTAAATTATTTGTTAATGTGTAATAATCCACCTCATTCTAAGCAGGCTGCACAAAGACATAAGGACATTTTTTTTTATTTCACCACTTTGTCCAGCAATGAAAAGAAAATGTTTTCCTCAGAATGCTGACATACTTATCTAATTATTTCAAGACAATTGTGCTCAATATTTCAAAGATTGTTTCGAGTAATTTGAAGAAATTATTAAGTCATCCCAGGAAAACAAAATGAGCTTTATTTATGAAAAAAAACCTGAGAAGCTCAAAAAGTTCCAGTGGAAATAAGTTAAAGAGTAAGAGAGATCTAAATTATTCAGCCAGGAAAACACAGCATATGTAAAAAAAAATAAATAAATTACAGAGAGGGATAAAAGAAGCCACTGGATTTAACAGAATAAAGACAAAACAATTATAAATGATGGATAGTTAAAAAAAAGGCTTAATTTTGAGTGAATTAGAGAGGCAAAATATTCAAACCAAGCAGACAAAAATAAAGGTCCAGATCGCCATAAAACACTAAATTAAATTGTTACTACAAGAAAAAGACATAGAAATATATTGCAAAATGTACGTCTGTTTTGGATTTACATTTAATTCTACAGCTTTCAAATTTTTGACAAAAATAATGTTTAAAGGGTTTAATTATAGTGTTTCCCCTCTTTTATATATATATATATATATATATATATATATATATATATATATATATATATATTTATATATACATATAAATTATATATATGTATATATATATATATAAATTATATATATATATGAAATGCATTATATATATACATACATATATATATATACATATATATACATATATATCAATAAAATAAAATAAAAAATGCATTATAAAAATAATTATATAAAAATAATTTTACAGTCGTTTTGTTTAGTGAAACATACTTAAATTCAGCTATTTTAAATTGTCTTACTCACAGTATGTCAGTTGTTCCCATGAGCCCTTTTTTATTTATCTCTCACAACAAGCCTTGAATTTTCATGAGTCAATATCAATATTATAATATTATTAATTACAGCTGAGTTGAGTCACGTGTACTCCTACCTGTATTTAAATGGCCATTCACTAATCAACCCGTAAAGTCTGAGGAAGAGCCGCTTGGCTCGAAACGTCATTGTTTGAATAATAAAAAACTTTTAAGAGAGCTCCTTTTTTGGTGTGCGGATCAATTTGTACTTCTTCAATATCAATATTAGTCATTTTCTTTATATCTCAAGAGATTTAAAACCATGAGAAAATAAAACGTATGGATGCATGTGGACTTGGGGTTTTTGTGTTGTAGTTCTGAGTTTGATTCAGCAGCTGGGGGGCTTCTGTTGAATTTAGACTCCTGTGGCTACAGAGCAGGACGTGCGGACCTGCTTTCAATTGATTTAAATGAGTAAAGGATGATGTTGGCATATTGTTCCCTTAGAAGATGATTATCCAAACATGGAGGAGAAGGTTTGAAAATATCTGTTTGGTTGAGTGCTGCCAATTTAAGATCAAACAAAAGACAAAAAACTGCATCAAATGCTGTGTTCGGTTTCCAAAAATCAGTATCTGGTATCCAAGATTGCAGAAGAAAAAAAAGTAAAAGTCTAAAAAGGGTGAGATGGTGGCGCAGCAGGTAGTGTGTGTGTGTCTCACAGCAAGAAGGTTACTGGTTCAAGCCCTGAGTCAAAGTGGAGATTGCATGTTCTCCCTTGACATGCGTGGGTACTCTCTTGGCACTCCAGCTTCCTCCCACTGACAAAAAACATGCTCATTAGGTTGACTGGTGACTCCAAATTGCCCTTAGGCAAGAGAGTGAATGGTTGTGTGTCTCTCTATGTGGCCCTGTGATTGACTGACGACCAGTTTAGGGCACACAAGGCCTCTTGCCCAATGTCAGCCTGAGAAGCCCCAGCCCCTCGTGACCCAAAATGGGACAAGTGGGTCCGTCTCCTAGCAACAACAACGTATGTTTCCGCCTCCTCAATCAATTACGGAAGCATTAAAAGCAGGACTAACAGACCAAAAAACAGTTTTTATCCATGGGCTATCAGACTTTTAAATTCCTAAGAAAGGCCACAAAATGTGCAATCAGTACTATGGGCAATTGTGCAATACATCCAGGCTACTCTCTCTGTACCTGCTGGTAATTTTTTATCATATATTTATATTTATAATAAATAGTTGGTTGATTGTGTGTGTTTCTAGTTTCGTTGTGTGACAGTAAAGCCCATTCTGTTCTGTTCTCTCAGCCATGGTGGATGTTTCTACAATGGCTGTCTTCTTTCTGTTATAAAAAAGAGATGCTAAATGTCCCAGAAAAGTCTGAAACAGAAACACATCCATATGATGATCAATAACATCCCTCAGAGCCGCACATGAAGAGTTTCAGTGTGATGTCCAGATGATGGCCCCTCTGTTGATGAACCCATTGGCCTTTTGTCCCAGTACGACCTGAGATCCACTCCTCTCTTGCTGGTCTCTTCTTACTCTTGTAGGTGCTCCTGTAGTTCTGTGAAGTTCTGCATATTTTCTCTGGTAAAAAACATGTTTATTCATCACTAGTATGCCGGAAAACACACCAGTAGTCAGCTCGCCGTTGTGTTGGTGGACTCTATTCACACTACAGCCAGTGAAAAGTGTTAAGTAAATATGAGCTGAACTTATGCATACTCAAAACTCTTCAGGGACTTTCTCCCCGGTTCTCCTCTCTGTGCTTTGGTCTCTGAACACTTGACCATATAGAGCTCCGATGCTGACGGGTCGGCTGTCTCACCACGGCTTCAAGTGAATTTGTCACAGAAGTTGGATATTTTCAGCTGTTGTGAAAGAGGCAACATTTGTGGCATTCTGGTGACAATTTTGCCACGAATTGTTGCACGAATGATCTGTCAGGGCAAATTTCACATCTTCCCATTCACTAACTGAACTGAAATTCACGTTTGGTGTGAGCACAACTTAAGGATGATGGATGGATGAAGTTTAAATTAATAATCTGCTTGTTAAGGCGGAAACAATTTGTCATGCTCAAATGTTCTTTTGCAAACTATTTCAGCAGTATTAGCAAAATAACATAATTCTGCTGCTTGTGTGAGATCTTCAGCATGAATTGTTGTCCGTTTATTTTTTCATTTCATCAAAAACAAGCACAATCAAGAAAAATACCTCAAATGGTGGCTCACTTAATGTTTATATAGAGCAACAACAACTATATCAATGTTAAGATACAGTTTAAAGCAGGGTTGGGCCGTTCTGTTACATATTGTTGGGCACTCTCATTAAGGAAAAAAATTATTATACCAACATCAATATATTTTAACTCAAACACAATTAAAAATTCACAATTTAATGACGCATAGTTGAAGCCAATTTAAGTTTCTTTTTAATACAATTAAAGAGTGTTTACTAGTTTTAAAGAACAAATATATATTACCTCTGTCATTGTTTCCAAATACAGTTTTTACTTACACTAGATATTATATTTCAGTGCCTTTTAAAAGATATTTAGAGACACAATCATAGCAAAGTACTTTCTTTAATGACTCACAAAAAACAAAACATGAAATAGCAGTCTATGTCTATCCTAGTTTGTGCATTATGTAGGTAACTCGTGATGAATCATATTTAGCAGTTGTTAATTTTTCTTCATGTTTACAATTTCTTTTCTTTTTTTTTTCATATGACTGACTGTCCACCTCTGGTCTAAACTATGATCCTGTTTGAAAATGTATCAATATTTTCTAAAAACTTAAGATATCATACAGCCCTTGTTGATACCAAATGTGTAGATGAACCTTAAAAAGCTCAAGGGCCCAGTCAGCACCGGGGCCTGTCTTTTACCTTACACCCCTGGGGCTTAGTACCCTGGACAGTGAGAGCCTCCTCGTGTTTTACCTGGCATTAAACTGTGAACGGGCTCACCTCAGAACTTGTGTTCGAGAGTTTGATCTCATCCTCGCACAGACTTTTTACACCCAGGCTCTCCATTCCTGAGCTTCAGGATCAACACGCAGCTCCTTCATCTCCACGCCTCACCTGCCAAACAACACAGAGGGCAAAGAAAGCCCACGGAGAGGGAGAGAGCCGAGCCGCTGGACTTCACAAGAGAGAAATAAGTCATGTCAGAGAACATCAGGGTTATGATAGATAATCCTCCTGTAGGATCAAACGCAGCTTTGCTCAGATAATGTTACTGTGTGCTTTTAAACTGTCACAATAATCAGCCGAGGACATGAAGGGAGCACGGTACACATGAACATGGGGAAACATGTCCGGAGAAATTTACTCTGGAAACAGATCCAAGTTTCCAAAACTCCCATTTTATTCTTTTTCACATCCCTCTATTGTTTAATCCAGATGTGGTCGGAGCCTGAGCAGAGAGTTTGTTTAACTGCTAAATAAGATAAATCTCTTTAAATGACAGCAGATCATAACCACAAAACAATATTTCAGCATCAGAATGTAAATGTGCAGAAGCTTCAATGCTCAGGTGGTGTATCACTAATCTAATGCTGTAAATATGTTGTGTTTGAGCATGTAGAAAAAACAAAGTGTCTAAATTAGCTGACTGAGGAGTGCAGTCAGTACAGGGCTCTGAATAAACTCAGTCCTGCAGCTCTCAGCGTTCAGCCATTGTTCTTTGGACCTCAGGAGGATGGAGGAAATATCACAAATCTGGGGGACAGGACGCTCAACTTTCACCCAGGAGGATCAGAGGGTGAATGGGTGCAGAGTTTCTATTGTGCCGCTGGAAAATACTCCCACACACTCGACAGGACATAAATAAAATCAACCTGAGTAAACAGAGAAGATGTAAATTTACCAGATTTACTAAATTATGATTTATGGCCGCGGTTCACAATTGGTGTGGCGGGCATACGGGGTCCCTGGAGAAAGGTCATGGTGGGCTTTGGTATTTATTCAACCAGGTGTTTTTAACCACAAGTGTAGAAAAGACATCAAAAAGGTGCACAGCAACATGAGAAGAGTTAAACTGTTGGTGCTTAAAAAAGTTCCCAAGTGCAGAGTTAATTCTACTCTGGATGGAGTCAAATCCCTGAAAATTTGCTCTCAATAGAAAAAGAGTTGGATTTATGAGGTATGAATAAAGGTTTTAAAATAAGGAGTCAGTAAAGCAAATATGTATATGTCACTGCAGCACTTTTAACTCTGAACTGTTCACTCTGAACTTTGAATTGACACTTGTAGTGCCAATCATCCCACTCTGCCTATGTACCGACAAATGCTACGTCTCCAGCAGGAAGTCTGCAGTTTGTGCATGACCTCTGGATTTGGTGACTCTTTCTCTGTGAAAGTAAAGCTCTGAGTCCCTGACTGATCTGTTCGTATGCACTGGAACAATCATGACCTTCTTGTGTTTGAGAAAATCTGCAGAATTAATACAAGAACAGCATTCTCTTATCTAAGGATGTGCTGCTAATACACTTTATTTAAAAAAAATTTATACAAATTGCATAGAGGAACACACTGGTTGTATTTCTCATTGATTCTGACTTCAGAGGGCATCACCCATGATGTACCCAATTTGTAAGTTCGATTTTTCAACCCTAATGATCAAAGAGAACACACCAAAATGACTAACAACTTTAGTAATCATTTTTTCATGTCAAAAACATTGATATCACTAATTAATTATTTCTTACAATAGCTGTGAGCCTGTCCCCCACCCCATCCAGGTGGCATCCCTATAAACAAATCTACATAAGCACTCACATATCAAATGGGCAAACAACAGCAAGAAAAAAAATGAATATACGCAAATACAAAAAACGCAGACAAAAAAGACTCAGCCCAATCTGTGATCATTATGGTCATAACACCAACATTCAGGATCTCTTGCATAACAAAAAAATAAATAATAAAACAGATAATAATAATAATAAAACAGAAAAGTCCCAACAGCCAGAGTATGGGTACTGAGAAGACTAGGACAGAAGTTAAACAGAAATAAATAAATAAATAAATAATTGATTGATAAATAAAAGCAAGAAGTCAGGCAAAAGGCAGGCTCTTGATATGAGCTATGAACTGTGACCTGGTTCTGTCATATTTATTTATCACATCACCTCTCTAATCCAATAAACATAGGCAGGAGGGTCCTTCCCCTTCCAGTCCAGCAGTAGAAGACGGCGGGCATGCAATGACTGCATTTTTCTGGAGGTGGGACAAATTTAGCTCATCATGAACTACACCAAAGATAGCTGTCAAAGGGACAGATAGCAGTGTTTTGCCAGATATGTATGAGAGTGATTGGAAGATTGAAGACCAGAAACCATCCAAAGATGGACATGACCAAAACATGTGTCCCTCAGAAACAGGAGAATATTGACGTCTAGGACAGTTTGGTGCAACATTAGGGTATGATTTAGACAGTCTATCATTAGAATAATGCAATCTGTGGGCAACCTCCAGGGCATTTGTTTGGTCAGTGGGAGAAAGCCTAAGAACATGCAGAAAACATAAGTATGCACCAGGAGAACATGCAGCACTTGCTGTACGAAGCCTGACCAGTTTACTTATTTTAGACACCTTGATAAAGACTATTCTAATACAATTGACAGAGCAAATGGGTCCATAATGTTGAATGTTTTAGAAAATATTTTAAATTAGTTTGTCACAAATGTTTAAAAGAACTGTGTTCAAACACATTTTTGTTTCAGGAAAAAGTGTTCATCAGTAAATATAGAATATTTAGTCAGAACAATATTTACACCTTGTAGTGTTAATTTTCAGGTTACACTTTGATAGTTAAAGCAGATACCCTGAGAGAGTATATTTCGATCACTATGTAGAAGTGTTGATAAGTCACACCATAGAGATTTGCTTGTTAAATTTTGGAGAATATTAGAATTAAGACATTACTTTATATAAACAATCAGCAGTTTAATGTCACCATCAGATAAGCTGTCATCATCATCATTAACACGCTTTCCCACTAAAATTAGCGGTAAACGCGTTTTTTTTTTTACAAAAGTAAACCCACTAACAATCGGCAAGTGACTCCTTTTGCCACTGCCAGCAGACCCAGGTCTAACCACCAGCAGACGAGCTGCATGGCTGTTTCTTTTTCCTCTGGTGCATCAAGCTGATGTCATCACGCTGATGACATCATCAACGCGACGAAACACAGCCAGGTAAACAATGGAAAGGAGCATGGAAGCTGTGGACACGGTGGTCAACTGTTTTCCATACTTCGTACTGTTGTCCCTCTTTAAAGATGTACAAACTCAGCACAGACTGAACGACAGTCGAGCGCTGATGATGTGAAAGTGGATGGAATTTGTTGCTGAGATGGCAAAGAGTCGCAGAAGTTACAGAAGGAGGGGACGGGTGCAATATTATGCTGTAGGCACGTTAAGCCAACGTCATCCCGTAAACAAGGGTGTAATGTTTCCACTGGAGCCGATCAGAGGTGAGCCGATAAAAACCAGTGTCACTTCAAGGTCAGTCGACGGGGCTCTAAATGCTGATTAGACCCTTTCCCACTGCTGACAGGAGCCGATTGTTACCGTGTTTAAACAAGTTTTTTGGCCCGTATGAAAGGGGTATAATAGACGTCGCCTCTCATGGCTCTTGAGGACATGTCTCCTATGTCCTCTCCTCTGCCTCACTTCCTTGCATCTCCATGCAGCTCTGGTGGGAGGGACTAAAACGCAAGAAAGAGATGCATGTGGAAGAGGCAAGGATTTGCTATGAGAAAATCAAGAAGCAGCCTATCTTTTCTGTAGTTGAACGGTGGCTGCTCCTAAATGCATGATACTGTCACAAAAACAGCAGAAGAAAATGGACGCATTAAGTTGGTCCAAGACTGACAGGAACTATCACTTTCTCCAAGGGTCAAAACTGAGGTCGAGTGACATCACTGCTATATTTCCATTTGAGAAAATGTCATTAAAGGGTTTAAAGGGATTAAAGATTTCCTTTTTTCATGTTGAACATTTTTCATCATCTCTAATAATATTCTTTATTCCTTTATTGTTTGATTTCTTGTGTCTTCTGTGAGCCAGGGCAAAAGGCTTTAAGGTGCTCGACTAAAAAAGAAAAAATTAGATTATAAAATCAAGTGTTTTCTGTTTTGCTGGAGTTGTGACTTCAATTTTTTTACATTTCTCCTTGTTTAATCATGTTTAAAATATGATCTCCTTCTTTAAGCTCAGACAGGGTGTGTTTTTTTTACATTCTTATTTTGTTTTTCTTTGCGAATTACTTTTAATGACATATGACTCAGCACTCTTTATTGATTGATTTTGAGGTTTTCATTGTGGAAACAACAATTTGCAGGAGTCTAAAAAAATGTAAAAAATTATTTCTCTGTCCTTGTTGCCTGTATTTATAGCGGGTAGACAGTAGACTGAGTTGGAGGGGGTTAAAGGAGCAGAAGAGGACACACGGCGAGCGGGCCGCCATCATGTGCTGAAAGCAACTGCACATATTGTCGCATCCACGGAGACCGCTTCAGAGGCAGCCATTGTTTTCAAACATGCAGTCACTTCTTGTGTCTGCAGCTCCCACCTCTCTTCTCTGATTGGGATTTCAGACAATGAATCAGGCAGGTCCATCGAGGCTAGGGGTAGCCAACAGGGTGCCCGTGAGCACCTGGTAGCCTGCAGGGTGCTTTAGAGGTGCCCACTAGAACATTGTGAAAAAGCATCACCATCACCACCAATGAGCTTGACATAAATAGCCATTTTTTTATGTTAAATTTTATGTTTTGCAAATTAATCATACTTACATCAAAACAAAAAAAAAACAAGACGTGTAGTATTAAATTTTAACATTATCTGTTCTCTCTTAACTTTGACCTGTGTGGGGTCAAAGTTAATGTTCGGGCACTGATGCCACATCTCTATCAGCACTCTTGCCAGCCAGAGCCCCTACAGTGTCACATGTTGGAAAAAAAATCACAAAAGTGTGAATGTTGTACATATCACATAAGTTTAAGAGATACCCAGATTATCAAAGATAAATTTAATAATACTGTTCTCATAATAATTACCATTGATTATAACTGTCAGAAATCATTGCATGTAAAAAGAAAACATACAGTGTACAGCCTATTAAAGTACATGAATTATTTGAAGATAAATAATAATATTTATATAACTCAAATCCAAAAAGTAGCCCTCTTTAATACTCCTCCTATTTACAGTAGCTCCCAGGCTGAAAAAAGTCGGTGACCCCTGACCTAGGCTAAGAAAGTGTTTAATTCTCTCCAAACTTTTTAAATTCAGAACAGAATCATTGAAAACCTCCTTTTCCTTGTATTTGACCTTTTTTAAAATCTCTTTTTCACATTTTAAAAGTAAAACACTTCATTTTCAGATGGTTACCCTTCTGTTTTCCTTCAGACAATCATACAAAATATTCACAAAAGCACAAAATCAGGGTTTTTATTTTAAAGATCTAGTTTGTTTCATTTTGTTGAATCTAAAATAACTAAATCAAAGTGACCACGATGATTTCAAACAGACAAAATATTTACAGCCTGATCCATTTCATTTTGTGTCATGGTTTGCCTGTTTGAGCAACTCAAACAAACAAACCATGACAACAGAAAATCTGTTGTTGTTTTTTTTTTAAACAAACCATATTTAGAAATATTTATACCTAGCTATAATGACCTGTCATCCAACACAATCATTCACAAAGTAAAGTTTTCAATGTCAAATTTAGATGATTCAGCTAAGTAAATAAAAAACTATGTAAAATATTATAGACCAGAGTGGGCCTGTGTGAGACATCAATTTAATCCATTTAATTTACTTTTTTTAGAAATGTATTTATTCAATGGGATCCTCATGAGTTATCACCATTGTAATAACTGTTTTCCTGGGGTCCTCAGGGTTAATACTTACCCCATTTTTACTTCCAACAGAGAAATATTAACAACTTTAAAGTTGGGACATTTACTGAAGACAGAAATACTGATGTTTACACTGTTTTTGTAACAGTGGAAAACGTCATATTTTGAACAGGCACATTTCATGGCCTGTATTGTCATTGATGTTGTTGTTTTGTATTAAATAATGACAAGTTATTGTTTTGTAAACAGAGGAGCTTTCAGCATTAATGTAGACTTACCTCCCTGCGTCCAAACTACATAATGTAATTTGATAACAATTTTTTTGAGGCGTGTTTCAATAAATCTAAAGTAAACTTCTTAGTGGATATTTTTGTCATTTGTGGGATTTTTTTTATTTAAGAGAGAAACAAAATGATTAAATCAGAAAATCAGTTTGTGTAGAAAAAATGTGTTTTATTTTAGGTTAAACTGCACACTCTGTGACAATATTAATCATCATATAAATGTTTCGTTCTAATTTCAATCAGAAAAAAAGTATTTAATATTCATTTTCATGTCTTAAATTCCCTTTTTTTGTTCCAAGCTGAATTTTTGCACTGATCTTTATTTATTATTTTCATGCACTCTTAGTTATTCTGCTTAAATAAATTAATCTTTCTTATTTAACTCCTTGTTTCCATGCTTCCAGACTTTTTTCAAGCCACTATTTCATGTTTAAAAGTGACCGTGGGACCAAATGTCCCTCAGGATCAGTGAAGTATGCCTGACTCTGGTACTTATAAAAGTTCTCTGCTCTTGTTTAGCAACTTTAAATCTTTTTCCTTCTGTCCATGTAAACCTCCTCAGATTTTGAACCACAACAGTGAAGTGATAAATTTGCCGCTCTTCGTTTAATCAGTCAGATATTCCTGAAGACACTCACTGTCATGTTTCTGTTTTTAAATCTACTGCCTCTCATTTTGTCTCTCTCAGACTGAAACATGCAAACCAGGATGCTGATGTTAAAAAGGTTCAGTCTCAGATGAGGTTGTTTATTTCTGTCTGTTTCATATTTCCCCCTGAATTCATCTGACCAGAGATAATCTTCTAATCAATATCAAAAGCAGGACTTTGATTAACGGCCTTCATAAAGCAGAATAAAGCGGAGAGTTGAAAGAGGAGTCTGGACTGGGAGCAACAGAGCCGAGAATATCCGTGACGTTTCAGTCCTCAGCGTGTCTCTTTATCTCCAGCAGGGTGCTCCGCTCTGCTGCCAGACCATTATTGATAAATAATCAGATCATTATGGATGACATTAACAACATTCCTCAAGGGGATTAACAGATGGATAAAACACAGCAGAGGGGACGGTGACAGCTTTGTAGTGGCCATCTTAGAATCCTGTGATGATCAGAGGTGGTTTTCCCATCAGGCATAGAGGTGAGATTATCTGGGGCTCATTATCTAAGAGACCTCAAAAACAGTCATTAAAATTGAATATTAATCAACTTGATTGTGCATTTCAGACAGTGTAAGCAATTTTCAAGCGATTCAGAAATATGTTTCGTAATTCATTTATTTATTATTAATGAAACTGCACAAATTTGTTGGTGACTTTGAGAAAAGAAAGAATTTCCCTGCAATATTTTAACTAAATAAGAGAAACTTAATACTAGAAAGCACCTGGAGAGCGCAAACCTCCACCAAGGTAGTTCACATATTGCTGTTATATCTATAAGAAATGAGTCCATGATAAAGTTACCATCATAATATGATTCTTTGACCCTGAAAACACACACCTAGCACTCAGAATCATGTTGATATCATTAATACTTAGACAGTTATTGAGCAAAAATGATCATTCACGAATGGCATTTATCTGTCAACACCAAAATCTAATCATTTTTAAGTTGGGCCATTACCAACATCTCCTGAAAATTTCAGCAAAATCTGTCCAGCAGTTTTTGTGTCATCTTGCTAACAAACAAACAGACAAACAAGCAGACAAACAAACGTACGCTGGCAAAAAACATAACCACCTTGATAAATAAACTTTTAAAGCAGCTGTTGTAGGGTTACTTCAGTCAGACAACTGTTGAGTTTAGAGAGTCTATTTTAATGCATTGTGGCGATATTGTTTTCTTAATTTTGTAGCTTTAACAATGAAAAAGGTAAGAGAAAACATATTGACAGAGATGATATTTGGTGTTCGGGAAAGTTTAGCCTGAATATTAATCAGTCAGTCAATCTTTATTCGTATTGCATCATAAAATCATGTAAAAAATGCTATCTTGAGCTACTTTAGAAAAGAGTAAGCCAATGCCATACTCTTCAATTTTAATTTATTTTATTTATTTACTTATAATGCTGTTGAGAGAGACGTAGAGAGATAGAAAGGTGGGCAGTGGCATAGAAACTAAAATGAGAATTCATGACTATTTGATTATTTGCAGCTGCTTCTCCTGATTATTATGGATCCCCAGACCACAAATTTGACTTTATCATATTTCTCTCTGGTGCATATAAATTTATTAGAGGTCAGCCCCTTAAGATGAGGTTTCCTGTTTTTTAGAGGGTCCTCTTTGTAATAAGTTTGTAAATTTAGTTATCTTAGTGGTATAATCAATTACAACCATGAATGTAAAGATAATTGTAATATTAAGAAGGGGAGGACTGATGTTGGTTGTCAAGATTACAGTAAAATTAGAGTGATATTTACAGGAACTACCATGTATTTAATTGACTGATCATTCTGAAGGTAATATCAGGAACTGGAATGGTACTGGAATGGGGCAAAAAGGCCAAATATTTGCAATTGTAGTCGTTAAAGCTTTACAGGTCCACAGCAGCAGGCAGTCCACACCAACAATCCAAAGCAGCCTACAAGACAAAAACCAGAGAAGAGTACAGGAGCAAAAAAAAAAAAAAAAAAGCCAAATAAAATGAAAGAAGGGGAGACAGTATTGCTCAGTGTGCCAAACCCCGTGGCAGTCCAATGTAGACTGGTCCAGGCCTGATCCAGCCCAAACTGAAAGCTTTATATAAAAGGGATGTTTAAAGTCTAACCTTAAAGGTAGAGAGGGTGTCTACTCTCTGAACTGTAGCTGATACAATTTTTTAAAGAAGAAGAGCCTGATAACTGAAGGCTTTACCTTACATCAAACAGAACCCCAAGATTTCTAAAAGTTGTGTCCGGTGCCAGGCTAATGCCATCTAGCGCAGTTAAGTCACTAGAAAAGGTTTCTCTAATAGCCTTTTTCCACCAGCACGCCTTAGCCCTACTCTACGCTACTCTACTTGCGTTTCCACCGGCACAGTACCTCCTAAAACAAACCAGTTTTTACCTACTCTGCTCTGGTTCTAAGCGAGCTGAGTCGATACTAAAAGGTGATGTCGACCGACTGCCGGCTACTGATTGGTCAGAGAATGTTGTCACCGATGAGTCATGAGCGCAACAAGCGAGCTAACATGCTACCATTAGCTTACCCTCATACTCTCGTCCTAGGTATTTCTTCTCACCGCCTGCAGTCTTCTTCTGCTTTCCTCTTTCATTCAGTTTGTGACAAAAAGCCACAGATCGAACAGCAAGTATACTATTGCCTCCAAGTCCTCCATTGTTTTGATTTTTGTGTCGGGCTCAAAATGACATGAACACAGTGTCGCCAAGCTGTTTTATGGCGACCCCGCTGGGCAGGGAACCAGGCTGGTGGAAAAGCAGCACAATGCGAGTAGAGTAGAGCCGGGTAGAGTCGGGGAAAGCCGAGCCGAGTAGAGTAGGGCCAAGACGTGCTGATAGAAAAGGGCCATAAGGTGTCAGGGGCCCAGCACAGTGACCTCTGTCTTGTCTGAGTTAAGAAGAAGAACATTTCAGGCCATTCAGGTACTAATGTCCTTTAGACACGCTTCTAGTTTAGATAACTGATTTGTTGTATCTGGCTTCGTTGATACATCCAGTTGAGTATCATCAGCATAACAATAAAACCACTGGAGTTTCCTCATGACATCACAGAGGGTAAGCATGTAGAGGGAGAAGAGATTTGGACCTAGCACAGAATCTTGAGGAACTCACTAGTTAACTTTGGTTAGGACAGAATTTACTGAATGCTGAAGTGGATCCTCTGATGTTTAAAAGTTTTTGTCCCAGTGTGGCAAATGAAGGTAAAGTGGAATCTGAGATGAACCAGACATTTGTGTTCAGAAATGGATCAGCTGATGAAGTGGCTGAAGAGGCAGGTTAATAAAAGGCTCACGTGGATTTAAACCAATAGAGCACTGGCAGAGAGTGAAGGAGAGGATTGTCCAGCAAGAGGCAGGAATGGTTTTTTTGGTTAAAAAAAAAAAAAAAAAGGTTATAAAAACCAACCCCCATGAAACACTATAAAACACTTTAAAAGACATGAATCCAAAATAGCTCTACCAACACATTTAAAATACTATAAAATATTTTTTAAAAGTCTTGTAAAAATGAGTTATAAAAACGTATTGATTTTTAAAAACGTATTTAAAACTTATCAATGAAAGCCACAAGCTGAAAAGCGATGGCCTATTCAAGTTGTTTCCCGAGTGTTGCTGGAGCTCTTTTTGTTACGTTAAGACCCTGACATTCTCCATGCACCTTGAAAGTTGGTGAAGTTGTGCCAGGAAATCTGACTTCTGTTTGAAGAACTTTTCTCACTGAAATATGTTTTAAAGAGCTTAGGTTATCTGACAGTTTGTGTTCTTTTTTAGGGCCAAATGACATTTCAGTTTGCTATGTTTTTGGTTGTTTCTTTAAACAGTTCATTCTCTTGTTGGTTTGTTTGGTTTAGTCTAATTGGGGGATGCTGAGGTCATGAGGCTCTCCTGGTCAGTTAATTTGATTTGAAGAAGCCTCGCACCAGCAGATCAAGGGGAACTTCCTCTGGCTTCAGCGTTAGGTAACTCAGGCTCTGTCCTCACTCTTTGTCCTCTTGTTGCTCACAGTGGTCGTAGAGGAGCAGATTTTTCTGTTAAATCCATAACAAGTTCAGTAGCTTTGGCAGCATGAGTGCGACACTTTATTCAGCTATTGTTGTCAGGGTTTGCGCATGCGGTTGAAACAAGAGATTGAGTTTTGAAGTCATAGTTTCTGAAGCTATCTGCATTCGTTGTCCACAGCAAAAGGCCGGTGTTTTCAGATTTATCACTTTTAATCAAAAATGTGCATTTTCGGGCACCTAAAACGGCGTTTCCATGTGGACAAAGCACTTATTACTTTAAAAACTTGTGAGGATACGCCTGAATTTGTCTCTATGTGGCAGCCCTCGAGGGTGATGTGATGGTAGGACTTGCCCCACTGGACTGCCTCACCCCTCGACAAACAAGAAGAGAAGTCTGTGTGTTTACCTCCAGTTCTATCAGAACATTCATGTTGGTGTAATCAGATCAAATGTACCCCTGATGCTCTCTTAAGGAGTCTGTAAAAGGCCCTCTGCTTCTGTCTCTGTCATATTTCTCAATAAACCACGAGAAAAGAATAACACTGCAGGGTGTATTGTTGCTTTGGAGTGTGTTTGGATCTCAGAGTTGTTTAGGGAATCGCCTCATTTGGTTTAGATTTATGTCGCTGTGCTGATATGACCTCAGTTATGAGTTTAATTATCGGTGTTACTGGAATCCTCTCCGGCAGCTTTGACCCAAACTGCAGAAAACATTTACTCTTCGTGCTCAAAGCAGAACAGCCACAGTCATCTTTGTTTTTTTCTGGTGACCTCACAGCTCGGGGTGCAGACTCTTCAGGACCACATGACGTGTTCAAAAGTGCCACCCATCTGTCACACGAAAGGGCCGCTCCTCACAGCACAAAGAGACAGAGGCTGTAAACAAATGGTTTACAGGGGACGTGGGTTCAGTCTGCCAGATTGGACCGGGGTTGTTGTTTTTTGAGCTGCTTCCCACCGTGAGCTTCACAGGAGGGACCTCAGAGGGACTCCAGGGCCTGGGACGGGTTAGTCATTTAGGGGGCCACAGGCAAAGACCAGGACGAGGTCCCTCCTTATGTACAAAGGAGTCTATCCAGCTATATTTACTTGATATGAAGACATTCGAGGCTTTTTGTGGGAATTTGAAGTACAGAAATGAATCATCTGTCATTGTATTTTTAACAGAGAGAGAGAGCTCTGTCTAAACTGCACAAAAAAGTAGAAAATGTGAACGTTTCATCAACCAGTTCAATCTGGAGAGGAGCTCTTCACTGTTTTTCCATTCTTCTGAGCTTTGCCCTCGAACTTTTGAAATTCGGGTAATATCCAAAGTCTTTCTGTAATTTTAGGTAATTTATTATAAATACAGTTTCATTTCAATGACTGAATTTGTTTCAATTAGTTATACGATGGCTTCATGATACAAAGTTAGTTCCTACAAAAGCAACATGATTTAGAAGAATAAAATTTATCTTGTTTTACTTATTTGTAATGTTTAGACACTGTCAGCAGAAGTACCTGCATTTTCAATATTTTCATTTAATAACAAATTTTGACACCTTTTGCAAATTATTTTTCTCTTTCCCTGATGTCCTATTAAAAGTTACACAGCACAATGGGTCCAAAAATTGGAGACCACCGCCTAAAATATTTAAATGTTGATCATATTTTCTTGAATATCAGCAAAAATGATTTTGGTACAGTTTTACCGAATTGCATTGAACTTAATTGAACCTCAATTAAGTAAACTGATTTGATTTTAACTAAATAAAAAAATGTAACTTAATTCAGCTTAATTAATTCAAGTTAAATTGAACTGAACTTGACTTAAAACAAGTTGAATTTAAATAAACTGATTAACTTTTGTTATATTTAGTTTAATTAAACTGAAGTGGTTTGAACTTATTTCATTTGAATTGAATTGTAATACATTAAAATTAATTCAATTCTTTTGAATTAAATAAGGCAAATTAAATGAATTTACAGAATAATTTTGTGTGTCTTTCATTCTCTTCATTTATTTTTAATTGATAATCAAAGACAAAATATTAAAACTTACAGGGTCATTTTGAGATTTTTTTTTTTTAATCTGACACAAAAAAACACAAAAATGCCTTGTTTCGTAACACAACAATCCCACCCAAAAAATTCTTAAATAAATAATATATCAATTAATTCTGTTTATAATGATGTGGAGGTAACAGCAATTATCAGGGATTAAATCGGCCTCTAAGGCTTGACACCAGTACAAAGATGGATAATTATGTACATATGCGCTCTCTGTGGCTCATTCTAAAAAAGGATTGTTTTTTTTTAATTGGAGCCTTTAATGAGAGTTATGATATATATATATTTTTTTTTTCAAATTTAAAAAACAATTACCAAAATAACCAATAACCTTATAATTTTTCATTTTTTGGTTGTCAATTAAAAAATGAAAGAACAAAAGATACACACATTGGTATCAAATGAACTGACGTTGACTTGAAATTGATCAACAGAATGACGTGGAAGTGAACTGAAATATATTTAATTTACTTGGGCTGAAATGAATTAAAATGAAACTGAATTGAATTAGATTTAATCAAATTGAATTGAACTGATGTTAAATTCACAGTGATAATGAATGCATTTAGTACTTTTACAATCGAGGCAGTAACAGAGCTGTAATTGCTGTTGCAGCTGTAATTGTTGATGTCATCTCCTATATCTTTGCCTTTTCTGTTTTCTCCTCTTCTAGAAAAGCGATCAACCTTTTCAAAAGTCTTTCTCACTACTCTAAACAGTTTTAAAGGGCTCTTTTCAGGCATAAGATCTGCTCAGAATAATTGTCATCTTTATGAGAATCATTCAGTTGAAATTATTGAAAAACTTTCCAAGAGCAACTTTTTAAAAATTTTTTAGGTACAATTTTGGGGTGTCCAAGGAATATTGGTTGGGAACCACTGATCTAGATGATATTGGTTTGATTGCTGTGTTCACATACAGTTTGTCTACAGGAGGAGCGTCCACTTCAGTGGGAGCAACTCTCCAAAACGATCCAGGTGTGAGATCATCATTATGGCGCAACATGGGATGATGCCGTTAGGCAGCACATTAACTTTGTTTCCTTGATAATTGAAATATTAAACTGTAATAAATCTGTTTTTGCAGATGGTTGAATCTGTTCCCTCTGCTTGAGCCCCAGACTGGCCACTGCAGCCCCCCTAACAGACAAACCTGAAGGAGACACTGATCAAGATTATGACCCTAATGGTGTGTTTCCACCAAGCAGTCTTGTTCAGTTTGGCTCGGCACAGTACTGTCAAATGGGGAGTAAGGTGCCAAATAGCTGACCCTTGCCATCCCACTTTTTGGCAATCCGCTGAAAGGGTACAGGGCATAACAAAAGGACCCTAAAGAGTGGAGCTGACTGTTGATTGTCTATAAGAATTGTCACTTCCTGTGTGACTGTCAGACTTTATTCTTTTAATACCCTTTTATGAATTCCTGTCGTGTTCAGTGGGCTCAGGTTAAGAATAAAAACATGATAGCAATGGATGTTGGATTCGTCTCATGAGGGAATTGGCGAACAAGTCGATTTAGTAAAACTGCAAAGCGCTTATGACTTTACAAACACATGAGAAGCAGCATTTACAGTCATGAATTACGAAATATGTCCATAATCTTGTCTGGTATTTTTATTATTCATTGTTGAGGAGCAGCTGCAGGATCTGTGCCATGACATCATCACCCCAGTCCGTCTCTCTGCTCCTCTTCTGGTCCAGAACAAAGACCAAAGCTGAGTCATACATCATCCAACAATCAACACGTGAGTTTCTGGGTGAGTTTTCTGCTCTAACAAAGACGTTTCTCCCGGCATCAGGGGCCTCAGCAGCCACACAGGTCCTTTATCACTCTGAATGAGGCCGAATCACTGAACCTGAGGAGGTGTCGCTAAAGAGGAGCAAAAGGCGTCGAGGGCAGAGGGGGTCGTGGTGGACTACGTGGGTGGGGTGATGATTTCAGCAGAGTCTGGGGTGGTTTTGTTCCTTTACAGACATCCAATCATCAGCACCACGAGCTAAACACGAGGCTGAGGAGCAATTACACAGATATGCACCAGGACTCCAAACACAGCAGAAAAAGGGTGCCGATACATCTGGTTCTCATGAATTTAAGTCTTTAGATTGTGGTTTGGGAGGTATGACAGTGCAGGGATCCTCAGAAATGATCAAAGCTAATGTACACTCCCAATCAAAGTCTTCAGACCCGTTGAAAAATTGTGAGACTTTGCTTTTTGCACTGTTGGATCTTAAGAAGGTTCTACGTAGAGCTTTAAAATGCAAAAAGAAGAAACGGGAATGAGACAAAAGATTTTCAGTAAACAATTTATTGAAAACTGCATTTAAACTCAAACATGCTTTTGTCCATTTAAAACCACAGCCTTTAAAAGCCAAAATCTGCACAAAAGTTTAGATTCCATGTCCATTTCCATCCCATTTTCTGTCAGGTATTCACACAGTCATGACCTCCTTATGGTAAAAAAGCTTTCTGTCTTTGAACATGGTAGGATTGTTTAGCTGCATAAGCATGGCCTCTTGCAATACTGATTGCTGAGGCTGGACAGTCACTTTGGCACTTTGAATTTCTTTATAGTCCTGAGGATTATGGAACAAAAAAGTCAAGTGGTGGACCCGAGATAATTTCACTGGTGCTGAGCCAGAGGATCTGATTGGCCGTCCATCAAGACAAGAGACGATCCTCGACCCAACTTAAGGCTGTTACTGGTGCTGACTGCAACCTGATTACCATCAGACGGCATCTGCAAGGGAAGAGCTTAAAAAACAAAAAACCTCCTCAAAGTCCACGTCTCCTTCAACGCCACAAAACTGCCCATTTGGAATTTGCAAGGGAACACCAAAAACAGGTCATTAAAGGTGAAAGAAAGTTTTTAACTCTAATGAGAACTTTTTTATCTTGATGGTCATGATGTCGTCCAATGTTACTGGCATGAAAAAGAGATCCTACTGGGATGTTTTCTACACAGCACAGTGGAGGGGGACACAATCATGACCTTGGGTGCTTTTTCCTTAAAAGGAACAATGGAGCTTCAAATGGCGTCTGGCTATGTGCAGATGTTGCAGCCACGCAACACATGACTGAGGGCCCTTGTCTGTGTGGTAATGACAGAGGGACCTCATCTGTGCAGTCAAGACTGAGGGCCTTCATTTTTTTGGAAATGACTGAGGGCCTTTGTCGGTGTGGTAATAACTGAGGGCCCCAGTCTGTGTGGTAAAGACTGAGGGCCCTCATCTGTGCAGTCATGACTGAGGGCCTTCATCTTTTTGGAAATGACTGAGGGCCTTTGTCGGTGTGGTAATGATTGATGGCCCTGGTCAATGTGGTAATGACTGAGGGCCCTAGTCCGTGTGGTAATGACTGAGGACCCTTGTCCTTTTAGTCATGACTGAGAGCGCTCACCTGTGTGGTATTGGTTGAGAGCACTTGTCTGTGTGGTAATGACTGAGGGCCCTCTTCTGTGTGGTAATGACTGAGGGCTCTCCTTTGTGTGGTAATGACTGAGGGCCTTCTTCTGTCTGGTAATGACTTAGGACCCTAGTCTGTCTGGTAATGACTGAGGGCCCTCGTCTGTGTGGTAATGACTGAGGGCCCTCGTCTGTGTGGTAATGATTGATGGCCCTTGTCAATGTGGTAATGACTGAGGGCCCTAGTCTGTGTGGTAATGACTGAGGACCCTTGTCCTTTTAGTCATGACTGAGAGCACTCACCTGTGTGGTATTGGTTGAGAGCACTTGTCTGTGTGGTAATGACTGAGGGCCCTCTTCTGTGTGGTAATGACTGAGGGCTCTCCTTTGTGTGGTAATGACTGAGGGCCTTCTTCTGTCTGGTAATGACTTAGGACCCTAGTCTGTCTGGTAATGACTGAGGGCCCTCGTCTGTGTGGTAATGACTGAGGGCCCTCGTCTGTGTGGCAGTGACTGGGTTTTTCAATAGGACAACGCTGCAGTGCCCTTCTGACAAGGGACTTCTTTCAGGAGAATAATGTCCCTCTTTTGGCCTATCCTGTGTTTTCCCCTGATCTAAATCCAATTAAGATCATTTGGGGATGGGGGGCAAGGGCAGTTTACAAAAATGGACATCAGTTCCAGACAGTGGATGCCCTATTTTACTCTAGTTGTTTTCATAAATTGCCAGCTCTAAATATTTTGTCTCTTGCTCCCATGTCTTCTTTTTGCATTTTGAAGCATTGCTTTGAACCGTTTTAAGATCCAACAGTGCAAAATGCAAATTCTCACAATTTTTCAACTGGTCCTAAGATTTTGATCGGGAGTGTATGTGAGGATTTCAAAAGAGTCTGAGCCTCCAAACACCATGCTCACTGTTCTGTGAAACTGTTCCAGGATGAGACAGAAGGACACATTTGCTAGGAGACAAAAAGTAAGCTGAGCCTTTGTGTTGATTCATTTCAGGCAATCAAGTAAAGACTAGAAACTAGGAGGTGGTGATGTCTCCTAATGAGGGACAGTTAATGGTGGGTGGTGAGGTCAAGAAGAAAGGCTAGGGGCACATTTTTGGGGAGAAAAAAATTATGTTTGACCTCTGAATTAAGTCAGTGCACAAAATCATAGGTTTTGCCAGCCTTGCACTGCAGATGGACCTGCCTGATTCATTGTCTGAAATCATGCAGATCCATCTTGCCAAGCTCCAGTCTCCTGGGACTTCACTTGACAAAAAGCTGGACAGCCCAATCAGGGGGGAGGTGGAAACTGAAGACGTGACGACAGCAGGAAGTTATTGCATATTTGAAAACAATGGCGGCTTCTGAAGCGATCTGCATGGATGTGGCAATATCTGCAGTTTTATCAGAAATTGACTCAATTTCTTCTTTAAAAGAGGAACAAAGAACGTCACTTTCAGCTTTTCTTACAAGAAATCATATTATTGCTCTTCTGTCGATTGGTTTCGGTAAGGGTCTGATTTATCAAGTAGCTCCTCTGATTGTGAAAAAGATGGGAGGGACTCCAAACCCCATTGTGATAATCATGTCTCTGCTAGTTGCCCTCATGGACGATCAAATCAGAGAAGCTGGGGATCACTGCTGGGAGAGATGCAGAAATCCTCTGCGGACGATACCAGTTAGTCTGTGGTAGTCATGGTTACTCAGTGATACCTGGTGAAATTTGCTCTAAACAGGAGTTTCCTGGGAGAAATTGGTGAGGATTGTCATTGAGGAGGTTCATGTCACATATAAGTGGTAAATGATACATCTGGGTTACGGACAGCATCACAGACTATATAAACTTTTGTGTGGAGAACACTGTACCCACCAGGACTGTACAGTGCTTCTCCAATAACAAGCCTTTAATTAATCCAGACATAAAGGCTCTCCTGGAGGAGAAGAAGAGAGTCTTTAGGTCAGGAGACAAGGAGAAGCTGAAAGCTGTGCAGAGGGAGCTGAGGAGGAAGATCCGAGAGGGGAAGGACAGCTAAAGGAAGAACATGGAGGAACAGCGGCAGCAGAACAATGTCAGCAGAGTCTGGAGGGGCCTGAAGACCATCTCAGAACACAAGGAGCCAGACTCTCCGGCTGTGGGGGACCAGAAGCAGGTGAATGATCTGAACCTGTTTTTCAATAGGTTTGATCAGACACCTGCCCCTCCCCCCACCCTGCCAGCCCTACTGTAACTCCCCTCATCTGCATCTTCAGGTCACTGTCCCACCCTAACCTCCTCCTCCCTTTCCACGACTTCAACCCCTCGACCACCCCCACTGCTACTCCTGCCAGAAGACCAACACCCTGAACCCACACCCTCAAGCACCCAGCCCCCCTCCTCCAATCTGTCCCTCACATCCACCCAGGTGAGACACGAGCTCAGGTAGCTCAAGACCAAGAAGGCTGCAGGTCCTGATGGCATCAGCTCCAGGCTCCTCAAGTCCTGTGCAGACCAGCCGTGTGGTATTGTGGAGCACATCCTCAACATTAGCCTGATGCTGGGGAGGATACAACAGCTGTCGAAGACTTCCTGCGTGGTACTAGTGCCAAAACACCGCACCCCAAGGACCTTAACAGCTACAGGTCGGTGGCATTGACGTCCCATCTGATGAAGACTCTGGAGAGGCTGGTCCTTTCTCACCTTCTCCAGCAATGTGCAATGTTTCCATGTGCAATTACTTTGTGGATGTGCGAATAATTCTTATAGTGTTGTCTTTTAGTTTTTATACTTCCAGTCTTATGTATATTTTGAATAATGTACATACTGCTTTTTTATAGCAAGTCTATTTTTTTTTTATCATTGCAGTCCCCTTTGCTGCTGTAACACTGCGAATTTCCCCATGTTGGAGGAATAAAGGTTTATTCTATTCTATCTTCTATTTTGTGTTGAATAATTTAATGTAATATGATAGTCAAAGGACGGAAACGTAGTTCAAGCTAACAAGGGGGTCTAGCAGCGACATCATACTGTGGCTTGACATGGATTGGTCTGTGATGAGTGTGACCAACTGTAGTTGTTTTTGAAGGTTCAGCCTCTGAAAACATTTTCTATGGGCTCTTCTCCAGATGGACTAGTGAAATATTTCTGTGGTGGATATATGGAACTGACCATCCTTCGTGTCAGGTTAAGGTTGTGCTAAACTTAACAAAAATCTTTCACCACATTCTTGAAATAATGTGCTGTCTAGTAACAGTGACCCTGACCTGTGACCTCAAAATGCATTAAGTCAGAATAAATATTTGAACTCTAATACCTAATAACTTCACCTAAAGTCATGGTGAAAATGTGGGCAAAGTTTAAAGAATATCTCACAAAGTTTTCTTCAGAGGACATGCTCACAACAAAGGAACATGAGGCCCAGTGAAGCATTGAAGCATTTTTTGGGACTCACATTGAAAAGCATGGGATGAACATAAGACCCAATGGTAACCTTCGGCCAAAACTCAGTGGGTTCGCCCTTGAGTTAAGCTGCATTCACATCAAAAACATGCTCGACCAAATTTTGTGCATGTATTCCTGTTCAAATTTTTCATATTTATTGAGGAAAATTTTCACTGTTTAGACCCAGAAGTGAGGAGCGAAGGGGACAGGCCTGCCCCCTCACCACGTGTTTCCGCCCTCTCGATCCATAATCAGCGGTGGATGTTTCTAAAATCGCTGTCTTCTTCCTGTTCTTGAAAACAAGAAGCTAAATGTCCCAGAAAAGTCTGAAATAGAAACACATCTATGTGATGATCCCCTCTGTTGCTGAATCTGCCCCACTTCACATGTCTTCATTCCTGGAAAGTTCTGAGTTTGTTGTATATAATAAAATAATGCCAAACACAGACATTTCCTCCATAGTTTCATGGCTCATTTTTAAATAAAAATCACACAATTTTGCATAATGACTGAAATACCCACTATGACTTGTGCCCGGTTCTCACTGAAAGCATTTTCTTAGCACGCACTGCACATCCACTCCGGCAAGTGGCACTACATCTTTCACACCAGGCATGTGCATGCCTTGTGGCCTCAGTGCATCACTCGGCTGTCACAGCTCTATCTCTCCAGATATACCAACCCAATAATGAGCTACTACTGAAAGTTAGGAAGAACCACAATAAATCCCCCCACAAGGAACCTCAATCATTCAATCACCCAAGGGGAGTTTCTCCTTAGAGTAGAAGAGTTAGGAAGAGTAACTGGATGGTTTCCATCTTTTCTGTGATATATCCTACCAATGTGGACACACATACCAGCTGAATTATGGTTAATGTGGCTCTTTGTTTATTGTTTCCTCTCTGTTTTTGCTGAAGAATGTGCACATGTTGCTGAAAAAATAGGCAAGCCTCCTATCCTTCTCCTATCATTCTCATGACTTGCGGCACAGAAGACGTCTCTGTGGTGTACCTCTCTGGTCGTCTCCATTTGTTGTTATTAAAGGTGCGGTGGTGCTGGCAGCCCTTTTAGCCACTTCACTGACTGTTGTCAAGTACCCAGTACACCTAACTTGAAAAATACTGAACTATCCCTTTAAGATACTTCAATGCAGAGAAGAGACAGGCATGAAAAACAGTGGCCTGCACTTTTGCTTTAGGTTCTTCCATGAGTCAGAGTGGACATTCGTGCTAGTTTTTAAAAAATTACCCTAAAGTGTCCTTGAGAAATCTTTACAAGCAAAGGCTGAACTTGAAATTCAAAGACATTGACTCTTGGCCTGAGACCCCCAAATTATGACCAGTTCATTCTTGAGTCTGAGTGGATATTTGTGCAAAGTTTAGTGAAAAAAAAGTAAAAAATAAAATACATTTTTAAAAAGTGTTTATGAGATGTACAGCTAAAAAGCAAGCAAAAAACATGAGGCCAAATCACCTTTGACCTCTAAAATCCAATTAGCTCATCCTTACGTCAGAGTGGACATTTGTTTTAAGTTGTAGGAAAAAACCCCCCGAGTCTTCTTGAGACATCACAATTAATTGAACAGCCTGCAATCTAACAGCTCAGCCTCTGGCCTGGATCTCCTCCGGCTCAGAGACGATGTTATATATGGATTCTGTTTCGTCCAAATAGGAGTTAAGCTTTTGTTTAGAGCACTTTTCACCAAACAAAGACACAAAGACAAGAAATAAATTGTAATCATTGTGATTGGATAATCTTTAAAACCTGAAACATCCTCTGTTTTCATGAAAAGTTTTAAATCAACATGCTGAACGGAGCCAAGAGAAAAAGTAATGTGTTCTCTCGCAGTACAATCAAGGCGACTTCTGAATAATTAAAACCAAAAGTTTTTCTGCTCCAACACGAAGGATCTGAGTTCTGGTCTGTGCTGCCAATTTCCCCTGAAAGGAGACCCTGAAATAAAATCCGTTTAAGCCGTCTGTCTTCCCCTCCAGAGTGCAGTTATATCCTGGCTGAGTATGCACATGATTACCGAGCGCCACGGCTTGAACATCCGTGCAGGACCTGGACTTCCAGCTGGAGACCTTGAGCAGACCTGGGGGAGACCTGGGGGGACCTGGAGCAAGCCTCGAGGAGACCTGGAGTGTGGGTCAAAGAGGTTAAAGGTGGAGGATATGTTTTTCCTGCTCATAGGTGATAGCCTGAACTGAATATCTGATCTCCAACAGAGTCTTTATTTAAGTCCAGAGTGTAAATAAATAAACAAACAGCTGAAGAGGTTTATTTCTGTCAGCAGAGCTCATCTGGCAGCTGTTTGGGCTTTAGTTTCGGTCTTAAGCCAAAAATTGAAATTCCTTTTTGTCACATTTTAATCGTTTTGTCCTCAAATTTTTTGTCTAGTATGAGTCAGTAGGAAGTCAAAAACATTTAATACAACATAACTAAATAAAGGTAATTAAATCTGAGGTATTGAATAATTAAATTATTATTATTAGTGTAATTGTTATACTTAAGTTGGCCCTTAAGTTCAAAATACAACATCATCCAAGAAAACACGACAATAAATAAGAGAGGATGACAACCTCTTAAAAAAGCCTACAAATCAAAAGACACAAAGACAAAAACAAAACAGCAACACATACAAGTATGAAACATCAAACAAAAATAAATCAATAAATTAACAAATTAAAAGCATGACCACAACAAAATAATAATAAAAAACAAACACAAAATTTAAGAAAAACAACTTTTTCAGAAAAACGCTACGAGTCGGAAACACAGAGCAACAAATTAAACTGCACATCAGAAATACAAATCAGAAAGTACATGGAAAATTTAAAAACACAAATCAACAACACAATAAATGAATTCAAATTAAAAAAAACAGCGGTGCAGTAATGCTCCTGAGCATAACTGTGTTCAGAGGGATCTTTGTTTTTTAGTTAAATTGTACTGAACATGTGATTTTGCACCAAAACTGTTATTAATGAGACAGTAAGTTTGTGCTTATGGTTTATATCATAAATCAACAGACCACCGTTTTTTGTGGATGTGTTTTCTTTATTGTTGACATATTTTCTTATTTGTTTTCTTTTTTTATTATTTTTTTTATGTTTCTTTGCTTTCTGGTTTGTTCTTTTATTCTATTCCATTTTGGGCCTTTTTTTAATCTTTATTCATAGTTGAGAGCCAATGGAGAGATTCAGAATGGGGAGAGAGAAGAGGGGAAGACAAGGCAAAGGGGACTCAGGTGGGGATCGAACCCTGGCCTCAATATAAAGTATATTGTACATGCATGGTCGCTGCCTATTGTTGATTTTTTTAGTTGTCATATTTTTTATTTTCTTTTTTTGTACTTGTGAATTGTGTTTTGCTTTCCTTTTTCCATTGTACCTTCTTATTTTTTTGTTTTGTTGTGTTTTTTAATGTTTGATATCTTCTGATTCATCATTTTCCTCTTTGGTCGTTTGTTCTGTTTCAGTTTTATTGTTATGATATTTGATTTGTCTCAATTAGTGGTGGATACACTATGTCCTTAATGAGTGGACCTGGGAATATCTGGATGGGCCTCAGTTTTTATATAAATAATTACTACATTTTTATTATTGTTGTTCTTTAGACATACCTTTACTAACCATCTTCTCAATAATAAGACAGTTTGTCCTCTCCCTGAATGATCTATTGTAGTAAATGAACCTTTGGACCCATTTAACCTCTTTACATCTACAGTTACACAAGAAAAGTTAAACCAGCTTTCTTCAAAAGCTGAAATACTGTTTTTATATTCAAAATAACCAAAAATCTCTTCTTTCTTAAGAGAGGATGTTCTGAAAATAAATCACTTCAAGTAGCTGCTGTGCATCTTTCAAAATCCATATTTTATTAAGAAAAAAGCAAGTCAACCTAAAAAAAAAATCATATATTGTTTCATTTTTTCATTTATTATCATATTATTTTTTTGTGACTCATAGATCCACCCCTGGTCTCCATGTCCTGCTTTATTGTTGCATTTTATTTATTTGTTGTTGTGTTTTCTGATTTATTGTCATTTTTCCTCATCATTAAGTGTTTTCTTTATCACATCGAAGCCTCTGTATATTGATAATCCTGTAGATATGTTGAAATAACAGCATCTCTAAATGAAGTTGAATACCGTACTATATTACAAGAAAAACAGACATAATCCTACTAGAGAGAGAAGAAAGTTTGTTTCATGACTTTTTCATGTCTGATGGCTCACTCCTAACATCGTAGTCTTGTTTTGTGTGTTGGAATAAAAGCAAACTTGCATTTGACCAAAGATTTTAAAATCAAGGACTAATTTTCAGCCAGCTATTGTCACTTTTATCACAAATAAAGCTCCTCAACAAACATTTCAGTCATGTTTTTGTTGGACGACAGCATTAGGCTGCCTGTGTTGTTGACTGAGCTCCTGTGCCGCACATGTCTGCAGTGAGGCCTCTGAGCGCTGCAGCCAGCGGCCCACAGCGGAGGCAGATCCGTTTGCTCAGCAGCTGAGCGGGGACACGGAGATGCTCCTTTCACAGAGAGCTGAACACCAACAATCAGGGCTTTGTCAGGGAGGCATCTGCTGTTACCGCTCACAGGAAGAGGAGCTGTCTCTTTAAAGAGGACAATCAGAGGGGATGTCAGCCCCAAAGATAAGGTGGTTTCATGTCATCACACGTTATGAATATGGCAGAGTTTACAGCAGCATAAAGTCCATTTTTATTAACTTTGTAAATTTATTTACCTGGAAATAAATCCACTTTTATAGAGGAACTTTGAGAACATACATCCACTTTTATTTCATCCAAGTAAATTTGGATTGTTGTTCTTTTTTCAGAATCAGAATCTATTTTCTTGAGAATTGTACTTATTGATGTCACTATCTCTGGATAACAACACTCATTGTCTGATAAACTTTCATAGTTTCTGCTCTTCAATGTAAGGCCCCACACTGACTTTTTTTTTAATAATAGTCCATGACCATGTAATCCTGTATGTGTATACACACTCACCAGCCACTTTTAAAGGAGACTGTTCAAACAAATAGTTAATCACATGGCAGTAACACAATGCATGTTGGTATGTAGAAACTGGTAAAGACAACCTGCTGAACTTCAAAATGAGTATCAGGATGTAACCTGACACACTAGATGGTCTGTTCAAAATACTGTATTTCACTATTCAATCTGGAAAGAGCCCATAGTAAGTGTTTGAAGGGCAGAATCTTTCATAAGCAATCCAGCAGGTGATTGGACGATCATTCCGTCAATCACATGCATGATGGGCCCATCAGACAATGTAGTATGCAGGTGCTATTGTTGGAGTGTGAGCCATTCTGAAGAAAGGTGATTCAAGTGACTTTGAACTTTGCTTGTTTGTTAGTGCCAGACAGGACATTACTCTATAATATTTACCGATTAGGATATTTATTCAGTAGTGCAGCCTTTTTTTTTTTTTTTTTACTTCCTAAAAAGTTACCATTTTTGAGATATGAGGTCTTGGCCCAACACTGACAATATATTGACACTGATCTGGTTTTCCAGGATGACTTGGCACTTAACCACCATGTCAAAACAACCACAGTCTGATCTGCTGACCATGGTGTTATGCGTTTGATTGGAAGGCTGACTCAGTTGAGATAAAACATCAAGAAAATCTATGGGATATTGTCAAGAGGAAGAGGGGGTACACCAGAGCCAATGATACAGATGAACTGAGGGTTGCTATCAAACCATCTGGGCTTCATAACACTCCAGCAGTACCATAGACTGATCACCTTTATGTAAGATTGCATCGATGCAGCAATTTGTGCAAAAGGAGCCCCGATTATGTGCATTATGGACCAAAATTGTACAAAGCGTTACTCCTCAAAAAAATGGAAACATTATTTTGGTAGATTATTTCTCTCCTTTAATAAACCATCCATCCATTATCTGTTCCACCTATCCTTTTCAGGGTCATGGAGGACTGGATTCTGTCCCAGCTGACATTGGGCAAGATACACCCTGAATCGGTCGCCAGCTGATCACAGGGCCACACACAAAGACAGACAACCATTCATGCTCACACTCATACCTAAGGGCAATTTGGAGTCACCAACCAAGCAAATGAGCATGTTTTTGGTCTGTGGGTCTATTTTTGTGTATTTTTGGGTCATAGAGCAACAAAGGGGCCAAAAAACAGCAACAAAGGCTGCTGCAACAGCCCCCATGAGGATGGCTAAAATACACTACATTTGACAGGTTGTGGTCTGCCTGACAAAGAGCAGTGTGAAAGCTAATCAAGTGACATTTGCAACAAAATTACAACGAAACTCCCAAACCAAACCCAGTCTGCCAAACTTTATATGAGGGAGAAAAGCTGCCAAAAGTGGTGCCAACAAACGTTTCTCTGTTGCTGTGTATCTCAGCATGCTTTACTCTGCAAAACCAGCTGCTTCAAGTAAACAATGAACAGGAAATTCAGGGTTGTATGCTACATGGAGGCTGCACTTTTGTCTCAGTATTTCATTCTCTTATGAGTCTCATAGCAAAAGTCCAAGCAGGCAGACTTGTGAATTCATTCAGTCATGTAAGTCACCCCCTTTCATTGAAGTAGGGTTGCTCAACCCTTAGCAAAAAGTGGTATACTTGAAGTTCATTTTATTAACTATGCTTGAGTATAAGTATAAGTATAGCAAGCAAGCTACAGACCATGAACTTGTAGTGTACTACACAGTATACTAATTTAATACTTCTCCGGACTAAATTGGAAAATTGTTAAGTATATAAAAGAATACTTTAAGTATACTTTGATAAAGTCATTTTAAATTTACAAAAGCATACTTTCAAGTATACAATAAGCACACTTATCTAAATATTACAAGTGTACTAGCTATATACTTCTAGGCAACATTTCAGTTGATTGAAGTATACTTAATGTATACCCCAAACCCTTATAAAAGGGACTAGAACTTGATCAATAAAGTCAAGTCAAATGTTTCTCTATTTTTGTGAATGTATTTAAGGTACATAAAGATAATACAATTGAGCACACAAGCTATTTACTGTAAACTTTTCAACTCCAGCACGATATGATCTTGAACATGTAAGTTTGTAACAGGGGTAATGCCTCAAAGCAAATGTGTGTAGTGAAAACTTTTTTATTCTGATAAATTAAATGTAAGTACAATGAATTGACCTTATTCTGTACTTGGATCAAGATAGACTAAGTATTAGTACTTTGAGGCAGAAAGAAGTAAACAGTTTACTCAAGTACAAGTATAATTTTTAGTATTAAAGTATAAGTGTAAGTCTGGGAGGGGTTCAGTGAGGCCACGGAGAATGACTTCCAGACAGCTTCAAAGAGATTCTGGACCACCATCCGGCGTCTCAGGTGGGGGAAGTAGTGCACTGTCAACACTGTCTATGGTGGGGATGGGGCACTGCTGATCTCAACTCGGGACATTGTGGATTGGTGAAAGGAATACTTCGAAGACCTCCTCAATCCCACCAGCATGTCTTCCAGTGCTGAAGCAGACCTGGGGGACTCTGTGGTGGGCTCTCCTATCTCTGCGGTTGAGGTCGCTGAGGTGATCAAAACGCTCCTAGGTAGCAGGGCTCCGGGGGTGGATGAGATCTGCCCAGAGTTCCTCAAGGCCCTGGACGTTGTGGGGCTGTCATGGCTGACACGACTCTGCAACATCGTGTGGACATCAGGGGCGGTGCCCCTGGACTGGCTGACTGGGGTGGTGATTCCCCTTTTCAAGAAGGGGGACTGGAGGGTGTGCTCCAACTATAGAGGGACCACACTCCTCAGCCTCCCTGGTAAGGTCTATTCAGGGGTACTGGGGAGGAGGGTCAGCTGGATAGTCAGACCTCAGATTCAGGAGGAGCAATGCGGTTTTTGTCCTGGTCGTGGAACTGTGGACCAGCTCTATACTCTCCATAGGGTCCTTGAGGGTGCATGTGAGTTTGGCAGTCTACATGTGTTTTGTGGACTTGGAGAAGGCATTCGATCGTGTCCCTCGTGGAGTCCTGTGAGGGTTGATCGGGGAGTATGGGGTAGCAGACCCCCTGATACAGGCCGTCTGTTCCCTGTACGACCGATGACAGGGCCTGGTCCACATAGCAGGCAGTAAATTGGACTCGTTTTCAGTGAGGGTTGGACTCCGCCAGGGCTGCCCTTTGTCATCGGTTCTGTTCATAACGTTTGTGGATGGAATTTCTAGGCGCAGCCAGGGCATTGAGGGGGTCCAGTTTGGTGACCTCAGGATCGGGTCGCTGCCGAGTGTGAAGCGGCTGAGATGAGAATCAGCACCTCCAAATCTGAGTCCATGGTCCTCGCCTGGAAGAGGGTGGAGTGCCCTCTCCGGGTCAGGGAAGAGATTCTGCCCCAAGTGGAGGAGTTCAAGTACCTCGGGGTCTTGTTCACAAGTGAGGGAAGGATGGACCGGGAGATTGACAGACGGATCAGAGAGCTGTCGGCAGTAATGTGGATTCTGCACCGGTCCGTCGTGGTAAAGAGGGAACTGAGCCTAAAGGCAAATCTCCTGATTTACCACTCGATCTTAGTTCCTACCCTCACCCATGGTCACAAGCTGTGGGTATTGACCGAAAGAACAAGATTGCAGGTACAAGCGGTCGAAATGAGTTTCCTCCGCAGGGTATCCAGGCTCTCCCTTAGAGATAGGATGAGAAGCTCGGTCATCCAGGAGGGGCTCGGAGTAGAACAGCTGCTCCTCCGTGTTGAGAGGAGCTAAATGAGGTGGCTTGGGCATCTAATGGGGATGCCTCCTGGACGCCTCCCTGGTGAGGTGTTCCAGGCACGTCCCACCAGTAAGAGGCCTCGGTGAAGATCCAGGACACTCTGGAGGGACTATGTCTCTCAGCTGGCCTGGGAACATCCCGGGATCTCCCAGGAAGAGCTGCACAAAGTGGCTGGGGAGAGGGAAGTCTGGGCTTCCCTGCATGGGCTGCTGCCCCCAAGACCTGACCACGGATAAGCAGAAGAAAACGGATGGATGGATTGGATGTAAGTCTCAGTATTAATGTACCTAGTCTTAGACTTTTTTTTATACTTTTCAGTATAAGCAAAGTATACTTCGCTATACTATTCTTAAGTATGTAAAATATAGTATATAAAAAGTAAACTTCTAGTATACTGCCTTAGTTTTAGTATAAAATAAGTGTACTCGTAGTACACTTGAATAAACTACTTTTTGCTAAGGGAAGGCTCATAGCGCTAGTAAATATGTTTGCCACTAGAGCAACTTGCAAGCTTTGTCCTTGAGGGAAGATATCCAGGGAGGGATGATAGCCAATATATAGCGGTACATGGTGTCACCAAAAGCCTTGTGGTTAACCTATCTTATATTAAAACTACACAAACAACATTGAATCATCTAGATGCTACAGTAAGATTCTTTGAAGAATTTCACTTTTTCCCAACAAAGCCCCTGTGGTTAGATCTTTAGTATGTTGGGGTGTTGGTTTGTATGTATTTATCCACCATCAGCTGATCAGAAGAACAACAAACGTTAACTTTACCAAAAATTATCAATTGCTACAACAAAATGCCATTAGTCCTTGGTACGAGAGGATACAGAAGAAGGATTGGAGAAACTGTTGTGTAAACTGAGGAGCAGGATTACAAGTTACCCGGTGGTGCAGATGAATAAACTGTGAGCTCATGTCCACAAACTTGGAGGCCTATTGATGTCTCACGACTTTGTAACACCACTTCTCTGTGACCTTTCATCAGAGCCCTTACCATTTTGGTAAGCCTCTAAAACTGCTGCTGTGTTGTAGCCCTGACCTTTAAAATGGACACTCCAAACAGAATGTTCAGAGTGGTGAGTCCTGATGTACATATTCAGACAAGCTGAAGTTGGCAAAGGCCCATGTCATGCAACAGAATGCAGTGAAATCAGAATACTGACCGTTTTGCCTATTTTTACATCCAGGATAAATACAGGAGTGTAAAGAGATGTGGTCCAGATCTGATGAAACTGCTACTGAAGCTATTAGCACCTATGCTAATCTTTGTACAAGCAGTCACTTCCTGCTGTCATCTCACCTGTAGGTCCCACTTCTTCCTACTCCAAAGGACGCTGATTGGGTCAGGATAAATGTCCAGGGAGTTAATTTTACCTCAGTCAGTGCTCCAGTGACCACTACCTAGGCCCCCAATTGCACTCTGGCCTGCACATCTAATCAGAGCAGCTGACAGAAGGATTCGTAGCCCATATGTTGCTTCACAAAACAGTTCGAAACACAGTGGCTTTGTTCAGGTAAACTTAAAAGCTGTTAAGAATCTTACTGTTAGCATCTAGCTGAGCCCATGTTTGAGTGTGATCTCAGCCACCCTCCTCAACCCCAGGGACCTTCAATCATCTCCCTAGTGTCCAGGACCAGCCCCTCAGAAGTCTACTCTTCATCTGATCCTGTATCCCTTTACTCCATCCTCCTGTCAGCCTCACTTACCCCTTAAGTACAAGAATGCATCTTGATGGAGTCAAAAGTCCAAACAGTATTATTGAGACATTGCACATTTGTCATTTGGCCAATCCTTTAAAATAAGTAATTGTTCTCTCATATTTTGGTGGCTCCTGACTGAAATATTGTTAGCAGACATGTAGGACAAGGTAAACTTTTAAAACTAGTATGAGGCGTGTGCCATAGCTTGTTTTTACAGAAAATCATTATCATTGCTTTTACAAGATCAACAGTTTGAGATTTTGAGGAAAAAATATATAAAATTCTCTTTAATCTTGCTGAAATGATCAGAACATTATCTGTGTGGATGCATGCCTGTTCGATAATACCTTACACTGTTCCTTTATACTTGCATCATGAGAGTCCTTATTTATTTGAAAACGTCTTTCTTAAACCATGAAAGGCTATTTAAGCCTTGGTAAAATGTCAGTTTAATAGCAAATAATTGACAGGAAAGGCAGAGCCTGCCCGACAGCAGACCCACAGACTGCTCTTGTTCTGAGGTGTTACTCATTAACCAAGCCACAATGTTAACAATGGAGCCCGAGAGCCGCGATTTGCATCTCTGTCACATACCCTGCATTGCAGAGAGCTTAGCCTTTGAGGACAAAACATAATTGTAAGGTAAATATTTACCCAATATCTTCAGATAACACAGCGGTCATATGACCCAATAACCCTCCGTCTAAACCCACATCCTTGTTGACCGATACGTGAATTATGAAAGAGATTTGAAAACAGCAAGGCCTGGAGTGAGATCTATTTTTCATTCAGTAATCATTAACACTGGCAGCCTGCAGTGCAGGTCAAACAGTTTTATAGGAGAGCGTGCTTGATATATTCCTCTTTAACTCCTCATTGAATCACTTAATGTGATATAGGATGTAGGAGTTAAGTTTTACTTGCCAAAGGGGTGGAAACTAAGCAGCTTCATTTGGAGATAATGCTAAAAGCAAGGAACGCTCTCCATAGTTTGTGTCTGTGAAAGATGAAGAAAAAATATATATATAAATATTGTCTTTGTTATGAACTTTCTTCAATTTTTTTTAAAAGGGCATATTTGGTACAATTTAAGAAAAGTAATTGTTTACTTTAATACCAAGTGATAAGTAATATTAAAATTTTAAGTATTAAAAGGTAATTGATCAAGATTTTAAGTAACTTGTCCAATGCTGCCTACACAAAATGCAATTTTATTTTGTACTTTGTGATCTCAATTTTTTAAACTTGGTTTTGTGTACATTTATCTAAACAAACTTTCTGAATTTGGTTTCTCGTAAAGGTACCATTTTATGATCTCCAAAAATCAAGTGTTTTTTGATTCATATTTATTTCACTTTTTAGTGGCCCTAACATGCAGTAATAACTGACAGGATATAGTACATTCATATATTTTTTTCAACTTAGGATAAGAGTGTGGAAGAAGATATTCATATTCACATACTTTTATTTAATGTCGGAAGCTGATGGGTGGTAAAGAGGGTGGAGGCTGGAATCAAACTCTGGCAGGCTGCATTGAGGCTGGAGCTATTTTACATGAGCATGCAAACATCATCCACAAGGATCCACTATGCCAAGGGTCCCCAAAGTGTGGCCAAAGGCTCTGTAAGGGGGGCGCAGCAAGGCTAAATAAAAATAATGTACAGTTTGCAAGGTTTCTGGAACATGGAAGATTTTGTGAAAGGGTTCCACGATAACCTTTGTTCACCTTTGAAATTGTTATTCTGAACTTTAATAAAACAAAAAACTGATGAATATAAACTCTAAAAACAGGGATTTGATAGCAAAATGCATCACTGATTGTGTTTATCAATATTGACATGTTGATGAGCATCATGGAGGATAGGGGGGCTTTAGCTTTTATCTTCCAATAAGGGGATCAGGCAGAAAAAAAGTTTGGAAACTACAGCATCCTAGGACATAAAAGACTTCTATTAATGCACAAGTGAGACCAGCAGACTTTTATTATTTTGAAGTTAGACTATAATTTCAGCATTTTCTCACCTAATGGCCATTTTTTTCTCAAATTAATAAAAAATTCTTATAATTTGTTCGGACATTTTTACAATTCAAAGTATTTTTACCAAATCTTTAGGTATTTCTCATTCTCATGCCCCCACTTTGAACTGCATAAAAGTGAAAGAATGGGTGGATCAAATTTTATTTTCCTTCTTGGTTTACTGTAAAAACTTGGCATTAGCTAAAAATATTGAAGCAGCAGACCTTTACACATGATACACCCCACATGCTGTGACAGCAGCTATAAAATCCACCTTTGATGATATCACACATGGTTTGGCTCATAAGGTGATAGCAGAGACCAAACTTCATGATGCAGCACCTGTTTGAAGTTCTAATTTACTTATGAGATCACTCAGAACCTGAAATCTAAATTGAATGATACTTTAAAACGTGTCCTTGTTGTAGGTTTTACTAACAAGTTGTAGGGAATTCTGTAAAAGGAGTCAATGTCCACAATTTCAGCATTTAACTATCTGTCCGCATCAAATCACAAAGTCTCTGGAAATGCCCAGCCTTTGGGAGAGACAGTGGGGTGATGCAACAGCGGAGGGCCTCAGGTGGAAATTGAACCCAGACTTGCTGAAGCATATATGGAACAAGTCTGGTTGCCTACCACTCTGTCAAGGACCTTAATAGGACCTTTTGGTAACTCCTTTTTATTACATAACTCTGTACAGCAAGGTTTCTGGTCATACTGCGTTGAATGTGTGATCTAAACTTAAAGTTTTGTTGTAGTGATTCCTCAGATAAAAGATCTCTTATTTGCTTATTTCAGGCAAACTAAAAAGCCTCTCAATCCGAACACAGTGACAAGCCTTTATTTCCAGGTTTACATTTTATTGCCACGGTTTTTCAAATTAAACACACAATTATAGTGACTTAAAGTACAGTCTACCTGGCTGCTGAGGTGGGAGTTGGAGGAATGAGACACAAAACCATGGCTAACAGAGCACTGCCCCCAACAGTCTGTTACACTGTAGCAACTTGAACCTTGGAGCTGTGGTCACTTATGAACAGCTGAAATTCTTTAGGTTTCATTACAGTCCTCTGAGGGAGTAATGCAGTCTCTTGGTGCCATCTTGTGTTGACTTAAAGGCCATGACAACCAGAGAGTGCATGCTCTACCTCTGAATTAAAAGAAGGAACAGAAACCCTGAGACAAATCATCTTTTTGGAGCATTTTATTACTTTTCTGACAAATATATATGAAGGTTTTTCCTCTCAAGGAAACATTCTTTCAAAGATAACGTTTACAGCAAATTCATTCCTGCAGAGACAGGAAACATGGGAAATCATCAGAAGACATGATCAAACTAACTTCTATTTGTGCCCAGGAAAAAGGGTAAGGGTGCAATTTCATGATTATAACAATTCATGACAGTGAGACAGAGGTCAGTAAACGCCAATGGGACTTTTGTCAACATCTGTGTTATCATGATACATGGGGGTGATTTATTAACTTTGCATCAAGGCACACAAGCATCGAGAACCGTCAGTGGGGCATTGCTTTTTGTTTTGCCAAGACATTGGTCCCATTGGGCAGTACAGCTGTACAAACTAAAAAACAAACGACAAACAGAATATAACATAAGGTTTGCAGGGTAACAAAAGAAAATCTCAAAGAATTCGATCAATAATGTACACACAGATTGAGTGAGAGCTCAGGATCTCAGCAGTGATTGAGAAACGTTGGCTCTGACGTAAGGAGGCGGTGACATCTCAAAGAAATCTCTTGCTGGGGATGATGGAAGACCTGCACCTCCTACAGAGGGTGTAGCTCAGTGAGAGATCTTTTCTCTTGCTGTATAAACTCCTGCAAGCTCCTCTGTCCCTGCCTGAAGTTGCTCTCTCTCCTTGAGAACGGTAAGATGACCAGCAGTCTGAGGAGTGTCTCGATGTTAATAAAACTCCGGGTCTGCGACGTCTTGAGCGTATCGAGCACAGTGGTTGGAAGATAACTCGCCATCGTACCCAACCACTTCTCCTTCCATGACTTCATCTCAGAGTGAAGGGAACCCTGATCAGGCAAGTCCTCTTTGTACAAGCGAAACACAAGACCGCTAAGGATGCTGGTTTCTACTTTGGACATTGCGTAAGGCACAATCTCCAGACACCTCAAGGTATCAACTACCTTCTCCGTGAAGAGGTCGTCAATCTCTGCTATTGAGTGCTCTACACACTTGGTGCTTATAGATTCTTTGTAAAACTCACTCAGTGGCTCTAAAAGGGCTGAATGCAACATCGTCACGTGAAGTTTTGAAGCTAGGGCAATGGCTTCCTCAAACCAGGCCTTGTGATGGGTGTCAATATCACTCTGAAGTTTAACCAGGGATGCTTTGAGATCAGGAAAATGATTCACAGTGAGCAACATATCCAAGGGTTTGCCCTGAAGACACTGGCTGAGCCTTTTAGTCACGCCCAGGATGTTCTTTTGGACAACCGCTGAAAGGATAAACTCAAAGTTTCTGATCACATCAAAGAACTGTGACGCCTGCTGCCGACTTGAGATGCTACCCTCCATTTTCAGCTCGTTCAAACAGAGCATGACAGCCTCTAAAATCTCTACCATCAGCTCGTGCATGTCGTGGCTTCTCTCCCAGTTTTTAATCAGTTTGTCCCTCAGCTCGTTGCCCTTACCTTGATCCTGCTGGAACACGTGAAGGATCATTTCTTCCAGTTTGTTCTGGCGTTCTGCGTCTTCTGTGAGCCAGTGTAATATTTTACCCATGAGCACGGCTCCGTCTGCTGCTTCTTCAACAGAAGAGGATCTTGCCAGCCATACGTTAAGAGACAAAGCAGAGCTCAGAGTTCTAAGAGCATGAGGGTATTTCTCCGCCATGGCTAAACTCACAGCTTTCATCTGAGCTCCTACTTCACCAAAACTCATCATCGTCAGGCCTCTGCAGAACGCCATGTTGAGACCCCATTTCTGAGACAGGGCCATTTCAACAGCATCTAGAAGGACAGTTGCGTCTCCAACAAAAGGTATAAAAGCTAATGTTTCCTCACACTGGATGGACTCTTGGTTTAGGTACCTGATGCATACAGGAACATAGAGCTCACCGTCAATATCAACAGCTTGCTCTGTTATGACCGTGAAGAACTGAGAGTGCCAGAGCTCCTTGAGGATTTGTTCACGTAGTTCTGGTTCATAGAAAGACAGGGATGTTCTCACTCCTTGATCAATAATCTGTTTCACTTTTTCCTGGCTTGGATTCTCTGCCTGTATTTCTGCTGGTGCCTCTGGTTTTGGCTCAACACCTCCTGAGAGAAAAAAAAATCTCAATCAATACAGAAGAAGAAAATCTACAACAATCTGACTGCCTGCTGCTGATTTCATGCCTTAAATGTTAGTCAGCTTCTGAAAGCCTAAAGCCTTGTGTAGGTATACTTTGGTATCAAACAGCAAAGGAGTGCATGGCCCTGAACTGAACAAATGCATATGTACGTAGTCTGATGTGCATTTTATCAAAACATTTACAAAACTGTTGAAAAAGCACAGACTGCAAGCCCATTGATTGGTCTTCTGTTCTAACTGCGCCTCTCAGGGCACCCTCACACTAAAGCCAGTTTTCTTGTGGCGCTTAGAGAGATACTTGGGAATTTTTGAAGTGGGGTTTTATGAGATGCATGGCATTAGCCACGCACAGTGGCAGAGTCCAGCTCTACAGAAAGAGCTGGCACAAAAGCGCCCTCTATCAAACTGCTTTGGTTAGGCACTACTTCCCTACACAGCTCAGCCTACGTGTCCTTCTGCCAGACACAGTCTGCAGTCTTAACAAGGGGAAACAACCACTACCAAAGCAGAAAACGGGGACATTTTTTCTGCAAATGTGACAGTTGTTTTCCTTGGAAACTTGGGAATACCTGTATACACTGAGTCAACAGGTCTCAATGAGAAATGGAGGAAACAGCTACAAGAACTGGAGGACCAGAGAACCCCACATCACCTGTTGATACAGGTGTGATTATCATGAACTTGTGTTGTCAAACTGGATGAAATAAAAGCGAGACTGCAAAAAACAACACTTTGGGATGTTTATGGATCAGCGGCATTTCTATGTGCCTCTGCAGTTCACAGCTTTCATCATGCAGAGCCTCCCCATTGAAATTAACCTTTAAACTTTCACAGATGAGATTCAGTTTTATAAACTACTATGAAAAAAGCAGATAAATCTAATTTAAGTTTAACATTTATTTAACACTGACAATTAAATTGTCTAATTTGGGGTTCAACAGACTTGTCTTCCTTTACAAAAAAAAATCCTTGTCATATGTTTAAATGTAACTTTTACATATATATATATATATATATATATATATATATATATATATATATATTTTAACAAGAAGAAAACTCCTATTTCTACAGCCTACAAAACAACATTCTCATGATAATAATACAGTATCAGCTTTAGTATTATTAGTATCCTGATCTTTGAAATGAATTGATGAGGGCATTCATATTAATTGAAAATAACCAATTATATCCTTACTTGAGAGTGCTTTCACACCTAGTAAATTTGGCCCAGACCAAATGAACTCAGGTTCACTTTTTTGGAAAGTTTGGTTCATTTGGGGTCATGTGAACGCTCACACAAACTCTGGTGCAGACCAAAGAACCAAACTCTGGTCCACCAAAAAAATGGAGGTCTTGGTTCACTTAATGTACCAGAGTGTGGTTTGCAGTGGGCGTGAAAGAAATCCAAAACAAGGCAAACAAAAAGGGAATTAATTGTGGCATGGATTTGGCCCAATATTATAACAGGAAAGCTAACTTTGCATTCACTGACAACATAAAGCTGAGTGTGGCTGCACCACCAGCCCCCAGCCCTCTTAACGGGTTAACACTGACAAATCCAAAACAATAGGTTTATGCATCACTCCAGTCAATATGCAATTGTCGCCTTAATCAGCCTAAATGCAGCTTTATCTGTATTTTATGGCACAAAAAACTTCAGAACTGCTTGGAGCTGAACAGTGTTATTGCTCGAAGCCGATGGTATATTTTCAGCCCATAAAGCAAAAAGAGCCCGGATGGCAAGAACAAAGTCTGCAGCTACAGCCCTAGCCAGTCACAGGAGGCTAGATTACACACAATTTGACAAAAGCAGGTCTGCGTGACTAGGTTTGAAAGCAAACCAAACTAAGTGAAAAATGGAAAAAAAATGTTGCAACTTCCCTCCTGAACCAAACAGAGGCATGAAAGTGATCTAAAACACGAAAAAGAGGGCACTGTGTGGAGTTTGCATGTTCTCCCTTTGCATGCATGGGTTCTCTCTGGTCACTCCAGCTTCCTCCCACAGACCAAAGATATGCTCGATAGGTTGGTTGGTGACTCCAAATTGCCCTTTAGTATGAGCGTGAATGGTTGTCGGTCTCTCTAAGTGGCCCTGTGATTGGCTGGTGACTGGTTCAGGGTGTACCCCTCCTCCTGCAAAATGTCAGGTGGGATAGGCTCCAGCTCCTGGGACCCCGAAAGGGATAATCGCTATAGATAATGGATGAATGGATTTTTTTAATGCATTTTCCTCATAATCATTGGTTTCATGTTTTATTTTGCTGCATTTGTGAACACTTAATTCCTTGATTTTTGAAAAAAAATAAAAATAAAAAAGCATAAGAACTGAAATTCTCTCAAACAAACTTGTCCTACAGGTAATTTGTGAGACTCTTATAGGTGCATGTGGTGCATAAATGAAAACAAAAGATGCAAGTGTTTAGTATTTGACAGCTATATCTCTGATTAACTACCTAGCTCTGGTACAGCCCTACTAAAACGATTTTTATAATAGTTTTAATTAGTTACCATGAAGTCACTTACCACTGACCAACTTGAGTGTTTCCAAAGTGCCCATCACCTGCAAAACGAGTGAAAATGATGAGAAAGGCTTTTAATATCCATTAATGTCTGATGACACAAGTCATATCCGTCAACAACCTGTAACAAATTTTGCCCCCATACATTACGTAATGACCTCCTGGAGATGCAAAACTGGTACATGTGGTTACTTTTGATTTTAAACCTGCACACCACTGTAACAGGTAATTTAACACTTGTCCATATTAGACAGGCTGCTTATAGAAAATGACTGTAAATCAGGGTTGGAAATAAACTTTTTGTCTAAATGCCATTGAAGCAGGTGAAGCAAAAAATTAGCAGGCAGCCTTTTTTTTTTTAAAACCAGCCTCTTTATTTTGACAGACTGCATAATGTTGTGATGTCTAACAGTATCATCAGTGCCCAACGTGTGTCAGTGGTGTTAATTTACTGAAAAACAACAGGCCCTATAACTTTCCGTATCTTATAGCAAACTGAACAGAGGTACGAATCCATACAATGTTACACCCCTACTGAGTAAAGCCATAATTATGTCATGTTACAAAAACAATAAAATCAAAATCTTGCTTGTGTTGAACTCTTGTCCCAAAAACCTGGCTGAAAACTATGGGCCACTGTGCTTTTTCTGCAGTAGCCCCAAAATTGTGGAATGAGCTCACACCTCAAAAAAGTTGGGAATATTACATATATATATATTTTTTTTAATTTTCCCCTTTAAGTAATACAAACTGGTATTGTATTTTGTATTGTGATCGTGCATTAAAGGAATGAGAAACAAAGCAGAGCAAGCGGGCAGCACCTTAAAAATGAGTCAAAAAATGAGACACCAACTTTGCTTTTTGTCTTTGACTTCACCAGTCTCACGAAACTTGGTCCTACATTTAGAAATGGTACCAGGTCTGACACCTAATAATGCTGCAACTCTGTGTACTGAAACACCAGCTTCCAGTGGCAGAGGATTCTGGCACTTTTTTGAGGGGTGCTATCCACCCGATTGTTTTGCTCATTCCCTGAGTGCACAATCCTTCCCAAGTTGTACCTCTTTGTAAAGGTGACAGATCAGGCTTTCTACCTGTATTAAAGACTATACCAATTGGTGTTACTTTAGGGGAGAAATAACATTTCATTACTTTTTGAGGTGTTCATTCTGTAGTGTTGGCTGTTGCTTTGTTGTAATCATTCATTTTTACAAGACTGTAACTGGTAAAATAATTTTATGAACATACTGTATGTTTATGTTTTGGGGTAGACATTTTTTTCCTGTTCCTATTTTGGCTGTGATTCAATATTTGTTTCCTCATTTGTTAATTTTCAACATGGTCAGTCACCTGCTGGTATTAAGTTTTTATAAGGTTACGCCTACGTGAACCTTAAACGTGTAAATAAAAGCCTTGGGCTAAACGGGTGCTTTTTTTAGCCCTTTGCATTTAATGTATTCAGACTAAATAGCAAGTGACGGTGTTTTTTACTTGTCACTGCGATATTTTTAAGTCTGCATCAATGTACAGTATGGAGTATTTTTAGATCAATGCACCAGCAATTTGTGAGCAAATTCAACTGTCACTGCACTATAACACCTGCATCTGGCAGGTGGCTGGTGCTAATTTCCAACCTATTCAAGGCCTGTTTTCTCTTTTGGAAATTCTCAACATTTAAGTGCAACAGATTTAAAAACAGCAAATATTGTTTTGTGTGAAGCATGTGGTATTGAAAAAGTATCTAAAGTTTTGGCAGCCTTTGATGGATCATAGTTTCATTTCTTGATATTTACCTGGTAAAGACATGGACTGCTCTCTGGATCCACAGCTGCACACTCTTCAACAACCTCTGGCAGCCTCTGGAGCGTTGAACTGTGAGAAAGCAGCATCACATGATCAGTTCTGCTGCCTTTGCATACCGTGTTCTTCAAGAGATCCCTTAGTGAATTCAGAGTGGTCTTCATCAGGTCACACTCCATGCTGACGCTCGGCAGGACAGCCACCAGTCTGAGCAGTAATGAGACGGTAGGGTGGCTCTTCGACTCAGGGTGGTTCAGTGTTTCGGCGATAGAAGATGGTGGAGCAGCATCTTGGTATTTCTCCCTCCAAACTGCGGCCCAAGCGTTGATTTCCTGCTCTGCTGCTTCAGGCTCAGGAACATCTGTAAGGTAGATGCTGAATGGCTTGTCTGTCGACTCTGACAGAACAGGTTGAGGGTTACACGTGGGCAGTAACGACAGCACGGAGAGTGCCCTTAGGTGGCCATCTGAGAAGCTGTATTTCATCTCATCGATGAGACTTCTGAGGAGAGGAACACTCAGGTTTTCTCTGTAGTATATCTCTGGAGATTCATAGCTGTTGGCCTCCTCTGAGAAGCACACTTGTTCAGGAGCGACTCTTGTGGCCAGTTGGAATGCCTGCTCGAACCATGAAGAGTGCAGTGTGCTCACATTTTCTAACATTTTGTTAAGAGTCTCGATGATCGAGGGGATTTTTTCCACTTCACAGAGGATATCAGCGGGGTTTCCACATCTGAAGACGGTGCTACAGTTACGAAGAGGGGTGCAGGCGTTCTTTAAAATTACAAGGGTGACGATAAAATCCATGTTTCTCAGAGCGGAGGAGAGAACTTGTGCATGCATGGACTTGACACCTGCAGTACTGGAGCTGACATTATCAAGGCAGCTGAGGATGCCCTCTAGTGTGTCTGCGAGTATGTCAAAGAAGTCCTCCCTCTTTTTCCACCTGGAGCAACACGTTTCTGGTATTTCCTCCAGAGCCTCTCTTGGCATATTCAAAAGGCCGTCGACTGCCTCTGCCAGCTGCCCTTCAAGCTGAGGAGACTCGTCGAAGAACAGCAGCAGGTCTTCAGTCACGTCTAACATTTTTGCTACTGAGGGACAAGGCACACTTCCTGACAGCCAGTGGGCGAGGCCACAAGACTCACTGGGCGTCACGACAGCAAGTGGGTAGTTTTTGAGGAAGTCCAGAGACATTTTCTTCAGGCTTTGATAACCTGAGCCCAAGTGCATGAATGCTTGCCCACGACACTGAGACATTGGTAAGCCCCAGTCTTCTGTGAGGATCTTAGCCAGAGTTCTAGCTTGTGTATCAACATTACAGTTCTCATAGAAAGGTAAGAAGCCCATGAGCTCGACTTTGGGGGCAGATTCTCCGACATATCTGACGAAAACAGGCAGATGTGTCTTGTCAGCGATTCTGACTGGTTTGTCGGTGATAAGCGAGAAGAATGGGGATTCCTGAATTTCTTTGAGGATGACGTCTCTGATTCCATTTATGAGGAGGTTCACCACTTCATCATCGCTTAAAAATGTGCATCTGCTGTCACTTTCGAACCACTGGCACATGCTGAGCTCCTGGTTGAGAAGCTCTCGGCTCTCTTCAGTGAGGTCAGAGAGGCAAACGTTCTTTTTCCCAAGGAGGGCTGCTTGTCTGAACACCGTCGCAACGCTTCGACGATTGTCTCCTGTATGACCGTTCTCATCTGCTGGTTTCATTTCTTGAACTTCAGCGTTGTCGGGGAATTGCTGAATGATGGGCTCTTCAAATTCTTCTTTGCCTGGATCAACTAATTAGACCAGAGAGAAACAACATGGTTTAAGAAAATCATCCAAATAATGGGGAAAATTTATAACTGCTTCAAAGCTCCTGAACATTTCTAGAAAATTTCAGACAGCCCCTTTAATCTTCCCTGATTTTTTGATGTGAATGGAGAGGGTGGGGTTGTCTTAGAGACCAGACATGACCTAAAGCAACAATATAGAAGAGTGTGATTTAAACAAGTCCATTATAACAGTGTAAGGCAGGTCCTCCTCTGGGGGGCGCCAGAGGATTTAAGGGGAGATGCTGCATGAGAAATAAAGCACACATAACAGAGCAGAAAGATTCTGGGATGAGCAGAAAGAAGGTTCGATTACAAAAGTTTCATGTATGGATTTTCATTGATTGGCCCTGATGATGCTTTACAGCCACAGAGTGTAATTATCAAAGAGGTGCAAGCTGATGAGAACAGGGCTGTGTACATTAAAATGGTTTATTCATGATGTGAGCCAGAAAGCCTTATATGTTTTCAAAATATGAATTCACTATAGCTGAATCTACTTTATAGGACTAAGAATATGATTTCCATTGATCCATTTTTAGGCTGCTTTTTTAGTTTAGATTCATTTTAAACTTTCAAGGAATGATGAAAAGAAAGACAGCTTTGACTTTAAAGAGAAGCAGATAATATCGTGGGCACATATGTCAAATATAAACAAAGTCAAAAAAGATCAGACTGAAATGCTTTATTTTAAGTCTCTACAAAGGTTGAAAGAGAAAAAAAATTATGTAAACACTGCAGAAAATGTAAAAATAAAAAAAAAATACTTAAAGATGACAGTAGTGTTTGGTCATGTCTCAAAAGCATTTCTGAAAGGAGAAAAAGTTAATTTAACTAACAATACAGACAAAAAGATAAAAAAAAAAAAAAGGTTACAAAATTTTAAAAAATAAGAGGACGGGACAAAGACTTTTGCTTTTGGTCCTGAGAAATTAAAAAATAAAAGAAGAATGAAATGTTTCAAATGGGACAGTGATGTTTTTAAAGCAAAGCTGTTTAAAGAAGTCTTTTTCTTCATTAAATCGGCTTTATAAATTCATTTTTGATGACTGCCACAGTATTTTCACAGTCACTTAAGTGTCAAAAAAGTCTGGTTTTCACATACTCACAATCCCTGATAGTGCAGTATTCTCTCTCTAAGAGACACTCTGTTAAGAGTCCTGCCCCTTTAAGACTCCCTACATTATAACGTCTACAATGCTTAACGTCAGTTAAGGTAATATCACATATAAAACAAAAAGCATCAAGTAAGAGTAACACAGCTTGGGTCTTGCACAGAGGGGGCTTGCTGTTCTGTTTAATAGAGAGGGTGTGTATACATCTTCACTGAATTAAATAAGTTTGAAAAAAAATAAAATCCACTATCATGCATCTGTAGTTTTATTATGTTCACTGTAACAATCCTCAACTTTAATGTGAATTGCTGCGTATCAGTTGCAGAATTTGAATGCCATCGTCTGCTATGAACCACTTGTTGGAATTTAACCTAATATTTCCTACTATTTTTTGCATTAATTTAGCGAAGAACATTTACAAAAACGGCTGCAAATAAATTCTGGGTGAGGCAAGTAAAACATTTTGCCCTGAGTTAAAAAATGAAGCTTGTCCTGAAAATTCATTTTCCTTCCATTTCAGGCTGCAGTTCAACTGTTCATAAATCGAATACAAGATAGTAATCATTCTTACCTTCCATGTTATTTTCTGAATTCTTGTTTAGACTTTTTGTTTCCTTGTCCTGAGAAGACATGAACGTACATAAATTTTAGTCTGATATTCACATAGTTAATGAAGTATTAACTACAAATGTATCACACTATTAATGAAGAGTTATTACAGAATAGGATCACATACCAGACAGATACCCTCCAGGGCTTGTGGCGTAACCTTTAAACACTGGGTCACCATGTGGTCCAGGTCTCTGTTGAAGTCAGTGCCCACCTGAAGCATGGCCAGACACAGACTTCTGTCTTTGGGGTCCGTTTCTCTCAGGTACTCTTGGAACTTCTTATGGCGCATAACGACCCCACAGTCCTCCAGTGCTGTACTGGGGAGCACCGACATAATCCTCAGCAGCGCATTGATGTTCCCAAAGTACTGCATGATGGGCAGGCGTAATGTCTGGAATAAGGAGTCTGGGATGGTCACGGATGCAACTTTGGTCTTCCACGTTACTCTCCAGCAGCAGAGCTCAGTGAAGAAGTTGTCAGCATCAGGGAGATCCCTGCTGTAGAGAGGAGGCTTCGACTTCAAGCTCTCAAACATGTAGCTGACTGTGACCGAGCACGGGACGAGGGAGAGGAAGTTAAGAGCTTCTTTGTGATCCTCGGAGAAATGGTCCTTCACCGAGTTGATCAGGTTATCTACAAGGGGCACACTGAGGGAATCTTTGTAAAAACCGACCGGCTTTATCATGCCGTCTCTTGGCATCGAGTTTTCAGGCACTTCAATCTGCACTCTTAGACTCTGAGCTATCGCGCACGCCTCGTCAAACCAGTTCTGGTGAAAGACTTTCATGGTGGTTTTTACTCGAGTCAGAGTGGCCACAATGCCACCAATTTGGCAAAGTTGAGAAGCAGAACCAAAGTGGTCCTTCTGAAGACCTGCACTCAGCTCTCTGGTAAAAGAGGCTGCATTCTTGAGGACCACCATCGCCATAATGAAATCAAACTCCATCACCCTGCGGAGCAGTGCCCCGGCCTGATCAGAAACAGAACCTTTCCATCTCTGTGGGTTGCCTTTAATTTTCTCCAAACATTCAACAAGTGGTTCGAGCATTTGCACAAACACCTCGTAAGAATCATGTTTCTCCTGCCACTGGGCACAAAACGTCCCCTGTAACTCTTGGACTTTTTCGTAGCTCTCTCTCAGTCCAAAGTCTATTACATGGTCTAGTTGTTTTTGTAGAGCAGCACTGCTGCCAAAAAACATCAGCACCTCTTCAAATGTATCCAGAGCTCTCTTAACAGCAGGCACGGGGATGGATCGAGACCACCATGTGTTAAAGGAGTAGGAGGAGCAGTGTGTGCTTATGGCCAGAGGATGCTTCTCCTGGACTTTACAGGCAAAGGCTTTCAGCTTGTAGGACACATCACCAGAGCCCAGATATGCTTGACCTCTGCAGTTATTCAGATCGAGACGCCACTCAGCTGTGACCATTTCATGGAGACGCTGTACCATGGTATCACAGTCGAGATCTGCCTCCAGGAATCCCATCAACTCCAATCTCATGACATCAAAGCTGTCCACAAACCTGAGGAACAGTGGCAGATAGTCCTTTTCCCCAAACTTCACCACACGGTCGATGAACAGGGAAAAGAAAGAACTCCCCACTTCTGTGAGGATACCCTCTCTGACAGCTTTCTCGCACACAGTGAGCACCTCATTCATTTCAGACTTGGTCACATACTCCACCTCTCCGTCTTGAGCAGAAGTCTCAGCGTGATGTCTGCTTTGACTGCTGTATGCTGCTGTCACTGCAGCCTGCAGAGCAGATTTCAGAGCTTCCCTGTCAGTCTCTGCACATTTCATCTCCACAAGCCTCTCAGCGTCCATCTCCAGGTTGATCATCTGTAATTCTTCCTCAGTGTCCTTTTCTGCGTGGTTCCCATGGGCTGCCACTGAAATGTTAGGTGAGAACAATTATATTAAGTTCATCAACTATCTTCTTTAAACTAAGCAAAGCAGATATGCATGGAAAACACTGCAGTGAAACAAAAAGAGTTTAAGTTAGGGTTTTTAAGTCTATTTTTATTTTCCTTTCCAAAGCACATCACATAATTCTGACATTCAACAGCAGCCCCCAAAACAAACACATAAAATGTTTATGACATATCTGTGTTGTATTGAAATAATCAGTGTACCTGCTGTTTGGGTTGTCAGGATGCAATAATAATGAACTTCAATATGGTACAAGTATAAAAATAAGCAATAGTGACACCTTTTTGTTTTCATATCAACCAAAACAGAAGACCTAAGCAACTTATTTTAAGCAAAATCTGTATTTTTGATATTAAAAATTGCAGCCAAGCTCCAACTAACAAAATAAATTTCACAAAAAAAGGTGAAGCGATACACTAGGAACATTTCAGCCCCAAGAACTGCCGATGTTAAAGAGTCGTTTATAGAGTTTGTGGGGGTTTACCTGCAATTTTTGAAGTATTAATTCCTGTCCAAATTTTCCGCCTGTCACTGTGCCTGTATAGCCCTCATCCAATCCAGTCTGCTGTGTGCGTAGCCTCTGAGAACACCACAGACATAATTTTGTGCACTATAATGTGACAAAATGGCTGCAGAGGAGGGCCCAACATATTAAATGTACGTGCCAATATATCAGAGGAGCATTTCCTCATTTAAATCTCTGCCAGTGGCAAAACAGGTGCTAAAAAAATCCTTGCCATCCGCCTAACCTGATTCTGCAATCATAAATTTTATTTCCTCTAATGTCTCCTCTCTTTGCCATAGTCTCATTGTAGATAACATCTCCTCTTTGGCCCCTTACTCTGACATTACTCACCAGTTTCTGACACCATGGTTTCTTGCACACATGAGCAGAGAATGTGTCAGAACTGTAAGACTAATGGCACTACCAAAGGACACAAACACACCAACTGACAAATATGTACGTACAGTATGTACATGTGTCCACCGGGTCTGAAATTAACTTTATTGACTCTGCTTCGGCAAAGTTGGTGGGTAGAATAAAAAAATTCACGTCTAAGCAGAATTTTTGCCAGCAAAACAATGTTACTGTATTTTTGAGTCACTCACATTTGCATCGGTGCATTTAATTGAGTTATGGTAATATGTTCCACAGACAAGTTTATTCAATCTGATCAGAAAATCAAAAGATTGTAAAGCAATATTTATTTTCTTGCATTTGTTCAATATATTAAACAATACCCTCACCAGTCCATTGAGCTGCCTCTGCTTAAGTTTACCAACAACATCATAAAGTCTACGAACTCCACAAAACAAGGATTTCTCTTCATTTGGCTTTAAAATTGTTGAACACGTTTCATTAACAGACTTTTCATGCAGCACAGGGATGAAAAACTGTGGTATAACATTTATAAATGTTGACAACACTATAAAATTAAGGTACATTTACTTGGAAATATGAAAGGAACAAATAGAGATTTTATACCTAAACTAATTTAACTATCATTACTGTATTTGAACTCAAATGCAGTAAATTATTGTTTAACACTACTATCTTTACTTAACAGTTACATTTTATTTGTTCAGACAAAAAAAAATTAATTGATAAAAATAGAGAAGTTTGTGCCTAAGTGTGATGATGTGTGTTTCCTTTGCTGATATTTGTTCTGGAACAACTTCTATTAAAAACTTGTATATTTTTCACAACTCAAATTCATGAAAATATAGTCAGCTGCAAATCTCTGAGTTTATAAATCTTTACTCTGACAAATTAACTTAACATATCATAATAAAAAAAAAAATCACAACACGTCTTAACTTCCATCATCTTCTTCAAATAGCTAAGATAATTTGAAAGCCATCTTACCTTGAGGAGGATTTTCCTTTGTAACATCATCCTATAAAGAACAGATTTTATGATTACATTTTAGTTTCATCACTTGATTTAATGTATTAAAACACACATGACACCTCACCCAAGAATATCTACTCACCTTCTGCAGCAGCTGCAGGATGTCTGGATGCTTCTGAACGTATGACTCGACCATTTGTTCGACACTGAAGTGCACATCCTGGTTCACGTACACGTACGCCATGCTGCACTGTCTTTGGTCCTCTGGCGTGGCCCTCAGGTAAGAGTGGCACCGCTCCAGCACCATGTGGTATTGACCGTACACGTCTGCTTCTGCATTTACACAGGGAACCGTTCCTAACACCCTCAACAAGCTCTGCACGTTGGGATAAAAGCCGATATCTGGGATTTTGAGCGTAGCAAACACTGTGGTTGGCAGGATCCTACGTTTGCTTGCATGCCTCCATTTCACTTCCCAACAACCGAGCTCTTCGTAGAACGTGTCCGGCCGTGCGAGGTTGTTTAAGTTGGCATCTGCTACTTTATCTCTGCGAATGCTGAAATTATGATCAGCCATGTAGGATGGTACGAGGGAGAGCCATCTGAGTATCCTTACCATCTCTATGCTGAACACTCTCTTAACCTCGGCGACGAGATACTGAAGGATGGGCCGGCCCAGGGTTTCTCTGTAGAGGTCCTCCAGTGGGGTCTCAGCTGTGTCTGCTTGGCCGATATCTGGTCTTGTCACTTCCACTCCCAGTTTCTTTGCTCGGCCTACTGCATCTGAAAACCATTTCCTGTTGAATATTGCAAGCTCCTGTTGGTATTTGCTTACCAGCTTTAAGGCATTGGAGATTGTGTACTGCAAGGTACTGCTGATGCTAATGATTCCCCTGAGACTAGAGTTAAGTATGCTCACACAGCAGAGGGTGTTTTTCAGGACAATGAGGGTCATGATGAAATTGAAGGTCCTCAAAATTGGCTTGAGCTTGGCCATTTGTTCAGCTGTATCCTCATCCACTTTTGAGATCATCTCATTGATGCAGTTCAGGAATGGTTCCAGAATTTCTAACATGGTCTGAAAGGCATCAGTGCCATATTCCCAGTTCTCGCTGAGAGCGCTCTTTATCCGATCAACTTCTCCCTTTATGTGCCCGTAAGTCATCTGAATATTTCCCTCTAGTCTTTTGTACAGCTCTGGTGTTCTCCTGAGTAGCATGGCCACCTCCCCCACAGTGTCTGCCACGTCCTGAATGGACTGCACAGGCATGCAGCGGATGATCCAGATGTTGAAGGCGTATGGATCACTGGGCGATAGCACCACTTGAGGGAACTCATGCAGGATCTTGGAGGTAAGATCTCTCATCTTCTGACACATGCTGCCTGTGATCAGATACGTCAGCCCCCTGCAGTGCTCCATCCTCAGCCCCCACTTATTCCTCAGCTCTGACAGAAGCGTGTAAAAGAGACTCTCTGCATCAATGTCACACGGTAAGAATCCGATGAGGTGCTTCTGAGGAAAACCGTCAACTGTGACAGACCTGATAAAAATTGGGATCTGCTCCTTGCCCTCAATCCTTGTCACATCCTGAAGCAGAATGGAGAAGAATCGAGCTTGTCTGAGGCTTTTCTGGATCTCTTCCCTCATGAGGCCTTCACTAAACTGAAGGATTTCCTTCTTGTCGATTTTCTCCACACAGATGGGACTAATTGTTTGTTGACCTCTTGCACCTCCGATGGGTTCATCAGCTTTGATGTTTGCACCATTGATGCTGAATCCAGTCAGTGCCAGAATCTCTTTGAAATAAACTTTGAGAGTCTCTTTTGCTTTAGAGGTGGCTGCATCCTCTGGGGTTTGGTTCTCTTTCTGCTCTTCAGGAGTCGCACTGTTCTCTCCAGAGCCGTCGCCCGTCTCCTTAGTCTCTTCTGTATCTGTGTTCTCTGAGGAGAGACAAAGAGAACAGACTGATGGGTGGAACTTAAATTATAAATGCTGATTAAATCAGAGGATCAAAGTTTATGACAGGAGCTAAAACACATTAAGTGTGGTTAGATGAAGCTTGATTTCATTTCACCTCAGCTGTTAGAATGTTAATCCTCCCTTACACAGTTTGCAAAAACAATTCTACGTGAGCCTTTAAATCAGTGTCAGTCATCTTTGTTATTCAACAAAGACAAATATGGTGCTATACAAATAAAGATTGATTTAATCTATATTCAGCAGAGATAAATGTGATGAGGACAGATTTATGATCTGGGCGTCCATGGGTTTGTCCCTATCATAAATTCTTACTTTTAGTCCCATTGTCTCTGCCTGGATGGATATATCTCTGGATGTATGTATGTGTAAACACAAATATATTTAGCTTTATATATTTGTATATATGCATATATGTGTGTCTGTAAAATGAAGAGTATGGCTTCAGCCTGCTCTTTTGTGAAGTGCCTTGAGATAACACATGTTATGAACTGGTGCTATACAAATAAAGATTGATTGATTGATCGATCTTTGGTTTTATTAGCATGTACGCTCAAAAATCAATCAAGTTTTATTTTTGGGAAAGTGACAGTCCCAAAATTGACACCATATACCGAGCTTCATCTGCCAGCTTTGGCCACAGTGATCATTTTGTCCTGTCATTTCACATTTTACAGCCGTTAAATATAAGCAGGCCTACAACTCTATTTCCTGAACAGTCTGACTGCTGCTCAGTCTCTTAAATCACACACTGGAGCTTGTGACACATGCTTCCCACCTTAAACAAGGTATAACGCTGGTGTTTAATTAAACTGATAAATGAACCTCTACCCACGTGTGGGCAGGGATGGGGGAGGGAGCGAGATCAGCATCATAACAATTTATGATGCCAATGCAAGTGTCTGCAGATCTGATCAACTCCTTCAACACGTTAAGAAAAAATAGGTACTGCTTTATTTGAAAAATACACTAAGTAACTTGACAGTTACAGATATTAACTAAAATAAACCTCCAGCTACAATCCCTGATTCCAATTAAGTTAGGACATTGTGTAAAATGTAAATAAAACTCAATACAATGATCTGAAAATCCTTTTTGACCTATATTCAAATGAATACGCTACAAAGACAAGATATTTAATGTTCAAACTGATAAACTCTGTTTTTTCTTTCCAAATATTCACTCATTACCTCTGCCAAGGAGGTTATGTTTTCGCCAGGGTTGTTTGTTTGTGTTTGTTTGTTTGTTCGTCTGTTAGCAAGATTACGCAAAAACTACAGGATGGATTTACAGGAGGTGTGGTTTGGTCCAAGAGAGAAGCCATTACATTTTAGTGCTGATCCACACATTTGTCTGGATACAAAAAAATCACAATTTTTTTGAAAAATCCCGCAAGTTAACATTGGGCTGTATTTAAAAAAATCAAATCGCTGACATCATTTCATGGATTCGCTTCAAAATTTACAGGAAGATATATATAACATACCTCTATCATCATGGTAAATTTCATCTGGATCCCATCCAGATTGATGTCACAAAAAAACATTGGAGTTTATAATGGCAAATCCCATTCATTTCTCCTCGGCTCCTGTGAAGGTTTTAGCCCTGTACGTCATTATGGGAGTTGTTGTTTATTTATTATTATTTATTATTATTCAACGTTTTTCAAGCTGATGTCACTATATTTCCCAGCTTCCCTTGCAATGCCAGTGGAGGAGTTCTCCACATGGACAGACATGAGCGGAGACTCAGCCATCTAATCGGAGCGGAAATGCCACTGCTGTAACTGAGCTGCTTGGCGGAGGTCTGCGCTCTCGGAGTGCTTTTCTTGTTTTGAATTTGATGCCTGCAACACTTTCCAAAATTGGTGGGACAGTGGCATGTTTACAACACTGTGCTGTTGTAAAACGTGCAGAATGTGGTTTGTAGTTTGATTGTCTTGCTAAAATCAGCAGGGACATCCCTGAAGAAGACATCAGTTGGATGGCATCACATGTTGCTGTATGTACCATTCATCATTAATCAGGGATGCACGATATTATCGGTTTGATATCGGTATCGGCCGATATCAGCCTAAAAAGTTAAGTATCGTATCGGCTGATATTGAAATTTTTGCAGATATTTACAGCCAATATATCGGCCACACATATCAGCCATATATCAGCTGGAATATCATCAAATTACTCAAATGCACAATATTGATGCACCTTCTCATCATTGCATGGATACATTTAAAAATCAAGGGTTTCATTTTTGCCAGAGTTAAATGTTGTTTTCCTTGTTTTACATCTGTTTCTCAGGAAAATATACTGTAACTCTGAAAGAAACAAGTCAATTTTTGTTAAGTACAGAGCTTGTGCTCTTGACCAGAAATATCAGTATAGGTATCAGCGATAATAAATTAAATTAAATCTGCATATTGGCAAAAATCCAATATCTTGCATCCCTAGCATTAACAGTGCCTTCACAGATGTGTAAGTACAGTAGTTCAAACTGATACACAATTATGTTTATCAGTTTTAACAATAAATATCTCGTCTCTGTAAGTTTTTAATTGAATATAGGTTAAAAAGGATTTGCAAATCCCTGTAATATTTTTTTTTTTTTACTGTTTAAACAATGTCCCAACTTCATCTGAATTGAGGTTTGTAGGTCAGGGTTTTGTAATGAGCAGTGCCAACAGTTGCTGCTTTGTTTTGATGGGATGTACTTTTTTGAAAACATGTAGAAAATGCATCAATGAGAGGTAAATGTTGAACTTAAAGGCCAAGATTTTAGTCGCTCAGTATTTCAAAAGAGTGATTTCACTGTGAAGTGATGTTTGTTAAATGTTTTGTTGAATCGACTGTTTTTAAGATCAAATGGGACACATAACTGTACCTTTTGTTTTCTTCACAGAAGTAGCTTCATCTTCAGACTAGTGGACAGAAAGTAAAATTAAAAGTTAGTTTTTTTCAGAATATGACATCAAATGAAATATAGAGTCAAGATCTGAATGAAATACTCACAGGGTCATGGGTTCGTTTCCTGTTGCAGGCTGATTGATTATTCACAGGCGCTGTGAAGTTAAATATTGTTGGAACAGCATCTTCCCTTAATACAATACTGGAGCCGCTCTGAAAAACAAAAGGAGATGAGACATTAAATCTGATGTTCAATGACCTACAATCTAGGGATACTTCCCAGTGACCAGCTTGTACACAGAGCATCAGTGCACACAAGTATAGCTGGAATATTTAGCATAGCTCTCACCTAACAGTGATTTACTCACTCACTGCTTTGGGAGAAACTGTTTGGTAATTACAAAAGTTTTTAAGTGTGTTGGTTTGTTTACTCCAAGTATCCAGTGATATAATCAAGCAATAAAACCTGTTGGTTAGAATGATGCACTGAGACACAGGCTTGTGTGATAACTCTGGGACTCCGATCGTTCAGTCTTTGCTGACACAAAATTAGAGAGCGGCTGACGTAATTCTTAAAGCTTTTATGATTATTGTCACTGTTGAGTTGAAAATAAAGCATGATACCAAAAAAATTGCCCGTGGCTTCTGTTGAAGAGGAAAATTATACATTTCATTGCAAAAAATTTAATTGTGCCTACAAAATTTTCTATTCTTGATGTCTTTAAAAGTCTTAAAAACCGGAGAGTACCAAAATTTGTAAAAATTGAGAGTAATCAATTTTCTGATTAAAGTTCAATTAGAGTAGGGATGCACGATTAGATTTTTGCCGAGATCCGATATGCCCATTTCTGAACTCATTATTACAGATTCCGCTGTTTTTTGTCAAAAGCACAAAGTCTTCACTTTAAGAATACTGACTTGTCGCTCTTGAAACTCTTGATTTTTCAATGCACCCATGCAGTGATACTAAGGTAAGGCATGACGCTACATTTGTGTTTTTTTTTTTTTTTTTTTCAATATTACAGCTGATATAAGGGATATATAAGGTCGATAAGAATGGCCAGTATATCAGCCCAAAATATTAGCAAACATTTCAACATCAGCCAACACGATATTTTACATTTAGGCCAAAAATGTCCGATACCAATATTGTGCTGACAGGATTGTGCAGCCCTAGATTTGAGTTTGCGGAAAATTATACTTAAAAAAACTTGCAGCTGAGACATCAAAATTCTTTTATTTATCTCAATTGGGATATTATTCAAAGAATGATATTATTTCTCTTTTGTTCAGTTTATCAATGCACATCATTACCTTTACAGCGGAGTATTACAGCTTTAAAATCATGAAACAATTCTTCCACGTTTTACACATTTGTAGCAGAAGAACATTTATGATCCGGGCAGAAAACTAGCAAATTGTGGTGAAATCCAAAGTTCAGGAGCTTGTTTTAAAATTGTACTGAGTGTGTACAAACCCAAAATTTAGTGAGGTTTTCACCTCAAGTGATGACAAATGGTGTCTTGTCTGTAAACATAAAGCTTTTAAAATTTATGACAAACCAACAAATCACCAGGTTATTATGCCTGAATTATTATTTAGAAAGTGTTAAACCACATTTAATAGAAATTTGGCATTAATGGAGAGGCTATTAGATAACAAGGGTCATGCTTGTTAAAAACTGTACAAATGACAATAAATTATGATATACAATGCTTAACAAATTTAATTGGCCAACTGTCATAAACACAAGATAAACATTTTAGAAGTCTTTCAAAGACCTGTTTATTTGGCAAATAGTAATAGAAATTTCAAACTGAATTCACTTCACTGGGTTTCTCTGAGAAGTCAGAAATTAATCAAGCCAAACATTCAACCACCAAAACTTTTTTTTTTGTTCAGCAGGTAAATAACTTTAGTTTGACAAATCAATCAAGACATTATAATGTGCTTTACTATTTTATCAGTTTTTGTGTAAAAAAGTAAAATTGAAGATTCAGGGATAACAATAGTAATCATCTTTTAGCATTAAAAATATAATTTCAGCATAAGAGCGTCTACATAATAATGTATTAATCATCACAAAAGCCAAAAAAATGATATTTATTACTAATGCAGTTAATTAAGGCAGCTGTGGCATAAATCTCACATTGGGTGGTGGTCTAATACATTTATTAAGCACTGTATTTTTGACCCAAATAAATGCACCCTATGTACAACCCTACAAAACCCTGTTCCTGGTAGGTCCAGTCCAACAACAGCAAACACAGAAATTAATGGACAACAGGTCAGCGTCTTACCTGTTGAGAGATTACAGAGGGCTCAAAGTGTTTTGCACAAAGTCTGTACTGCTTATGCAGCTGTTCAGGAGGTTCTGATGCCAGATCCAGTCGGCGAGAATTGTTCACCCATTGTTTGCAGCTGAAAAATAAACATAAAGAGAGGAATTAATTGACACGTATGGCTATTCAGGAGATACCAGTCCAAAACATCTGGATCATTCCTTCTTTAAATGGATCATTCCTTCTTAAGTAATTAAATAATTAATCAAAAAGCAGGTGCAACAAGTGCTGCATCAGTCTGAAAAGGGTCTATTTGCTGCTCTTCAGAGTTATTGGAGAGATGAAGACTCTCAGTTGTAGAGCAGGGAGATATATTGATTAAATTGATTAAAACACATTTTTTGATTTACTGTCTTTCACTGTCTGTGGCATCATATGATGAAAATTGAAACATTAAAACGTTTAACATTTACACAATGACAATTTGTAGGTTGTGATATTGTTTGAAGATAGAACCACTCAACATCTTACTCTTTTAAAAATTTCAAGCTTGTATTTGTACTTTAAAGAGATTAAATACTAACAAAAGAATCCCATGTCAAAGTGGAACGTGAATCTATTGCAGCTTTTAATGTCAATGTAGGCAAGTCTGCCTACTTTAAAACTACAAAATATACCTCTGATAACAGAATAAATGCATGTGCTACTAAGAGTAATACTAAGAGGAAAATTCAGTTTAGTTTTGGGACATATTTTGACAACAAAAAGGCAAAACTTGCTTTCTGTCATGTCTGTGGTATGTGGATTGTTTTAAAATCAATTCAAATTAAAAATCATGTTTTGTGAGAAAAATGAGGGATTTTATGTTTGGGTCACATCATCCAACCTTACTCAGATGGTTTATCATTTAAAAATTTGCATAAGGGCTTCATATTCACAGCAAATATATGCATACACATTTTGCCGGTAATGCATGTGGAGCTGAGTGGAGTGGCATCTGTGGCACCAAACCAAAGCATTGACGGGGAAAGGCATAATTTGCTTCAGAGAACATTGCACATGGTGGGACACAGTAAAAACGGAGCCTGGGGACATTGAGGGTGAAAACAGACCACGGGAGCTGAAAACCCAAAGATCAACAAGCAGCCTAGGCAGCACTTTAGCAGATGAAACAATTTGAGCCCAAACTGTTCCAACCCTAATGACCAAACCTGCAGCCCCATGAATTACAGGATGTACATTTTTAGCTATCTGAATGCACTCGTTAACTTTCTGAGGCTGTTTTGGTAAAGATATAAGTAACAAACAGGCAAGAGTAGAGAAGGACACCAGACTCTATTAACAATCTGGTCCTGGTAACAACACGTCTGATATAAACTGTACCAAGTCAAAGCAGGTTTTGGTGCTTTATTTCAGGTTTGTCTACATAAACACTGAAGGCTGGGGTATTTTCAGATTATATTAACGTAAAACTCTCTGATCAATATTTAATCTCATTTGAAAAACAAAGTGCTTGTGCAAAGCCTGACAGGGCTTACCATCATGAAAACTGTAATTTTTCAGTATTTATATTTTCAAACATTGCAACAACTATAACTGGAGTAAGTCAAGAAAAAAAACTATTAATCTTTAAATTTTTGGCAGAAAATAATTCAAATTAATTGACAGAAAGACCTCAGTGAGGAACCAGAGGTGAAGAGGGTCAGATTCTGACCACTGCAGATCGCTTTTAAATTCACATTATTTTTTAACTAAATTAAACTTTGTTAAATGATTTCAGTGGGTATAAGTACTTTTTAAACATTTTGACCACATGGCAACAACACTGCAATAATAATGATAACTGATTATTTTGGTCAAAATAACTGTGATAGAAAATTTTCACACAGTTACATCCTAATTGTGTTGAAAGTACAATTGGGTGAAAAAAGTTGAGCGCATCTTATTTTTCATCCAGGAAGTCTTGTCTTCTCTGTGTTTGGCACTGTTATATGTGCTTTTCCACACCGTTTCTGCCTGCTGAATCTTGTTCTGAAAAATTTCTTCTTCTGTATACCACAGATCACAAAGGTAACCCCGTGCATCCACAGTAAAGGAACGCCATTGTCACTTAAGTCAAAATCATTCATACTTGGTTCAGTATAAGTTTCCTCAGCCGTCATTGGTAATCCTGAGTCAAAAGAGCAAAACAGCAGAATGGCAGAATCAATGCACAGGTGAAAGAGCACATAGCCATTTCCTGCATTGCAAAATAGTGCCTAACACAGATCCTCTGAGGAAAACTAGTTTTGTAGCTTTTTTTTTTTTTTTTTTTTAGCATAAAACTCCCATAATTATGCAAAATACCTTTACTCATCAACAGCAGAGTACCTTACCTGTCATCTGAGCTCATTTTTAATAAAGGGGCAGCACTGTTGGGGGCCCTTTCAGCCACTTCACTGACTGTTGTCAAGTAGCTGATACAACCCACCTAAGGCTGTCACTTTTTCCTCAAACTCAAACGATTTTCAAACATACACACAAATAACCAAAGATATTGTTAATTTGCCCCCCATCTTTTAGTATAGTCTCAATGTTTGCCCACATAACGTCGTACAGTTTTAAAATGTGGCCAAAAATTGCTCGGAGTGGTGATTCGTGGCTGCAGGTCTATCATTAAAAACACTCTGCCGTAACCACACCAATGGGCCTCACATCCTTGCAAATGAATATAGCAATCTTATCCGTGATTACCTTTTTCTGCGCCTCTAGTGCAGACCCTGCCAAAAAGAACACAGGCACGCAGGGTTGTTGACAAAGCGCCGCTGCACTTTGGTGCCTCCTTCTTGGTTGCATGTTTTGGATGAAAAGCTGACAAGTGAGCCCGCAAATTTGTTGTGGAGGTCAAGTAAGTAAGCGGCTTTGCACATGACCGACTGCATCAGTGGTGTAGAACCCAACATACTACCACACCGATGATACGGTGTTGTTATTGTCTGCCTGAGTGGCTTTGTGCGTCCTCCATTTTATTAAAATATTCCTCACTCTTTGTTTACTGAGGTCAAGAGAGAGCAGTGTATGTGGCTGACGGTCAAGTTGCACCTCTGTTGGACCAGACGGTCCACTGCTCCAGGCGCCCTGATGTGCTGCTACACTTAATATTTTACATTTGAATATTTATTTACACTTTGAGTACGGACTTTTATCCCCAAGCTTGAATGGATATTCGAATATCGAGTACAAGGTGACAGCTCTAAACTCAACTTCAAAAATACTGACCTATCCCTTTAATCACTGCTATTGAAGAAAAACTCAAATGTTGTCCAACCCCAAGAGTGAAGTTTCAGAAAGTTGGAACATAGCCCTGCAATCTAGCTACTTGAGCAAGTGGACCTGCTCACAATATTTGTCAAATTTACAGACACAGCTCTGCTTTGGTTTGCAGAGACTGAGACACAACCCTGTCCAGCACTGCTGATAATAAAAACAATTTAAAAAGTTTTAAATGACCATAGCTTTTAAGTATCATTCTACTTTTAATTACATTTATTTTTAGCTGCCCTCGCTGGTGCATAGAGAGCAGTGTTGGATTGATCTCTCCTCAAAACCAAGAAAGATTTGCAATACTTTGAAAAAGAGCACAACCGGCCATCTAAAGAGGGTATTGCATAGAGGACGCTAAATACTTTATTTCATGAGGTTTATTTCTATTTCTGAGTCTTTGGCTTTGAGAGGGAATTTCCTATCCATAAATGCTGTGATCAGCTGTTCATTTATTACAATTATTTTAATTAACTATAGCTAATAGATGAAAAAGATGTTAACAGATGAAAAACTAAATTGACTAGTGATGTGTCAGTCACAAACGAGGCGGTCAGTAGAGCGAGCTCCCCTTAGAGGGAAGATGTCATTTTTAGTTTTTTAACTGAACAGCAACAAGTGCCCCGCATGCCCTAATCCTGGAAAAGTGAGCCCCAAAGAGCAGCTCCTCCAGAAAACAAAGTAGTTTCTATTTGTATTTCAGCAACGCGTCCCTGAAGCGGCAGTGCGCTCCGCTTCCCTCAAAATACATGCAGGTCTATTGCCAAACCTCGTAAATTCCCTGTCGTTCAGAAAGCACCAGAAAGAGAAGTCAAATGTGTGGGGTATCCAGTACTTTCAAAATAAAACACAGTGCACGGGCTCCCGAACGAAAGTTTCCTCAATATGTTGTCATTACTTTACAACCGGAGGCACAAGCATCAGGTCAGTCAGTCAGAGGGTCCCAGAGGCAACACGATGAATGAACGAAGACAACATAAACATGGAGGTGGAGAAATATAACATTACATATGACACCAAACATCCTTTCTACAAGGATATAGGCAGATAGAAGTAATACAAATCATGGAGCTATATGGTTGGGACCAGCAAAGCGACCTTTGAGAATTTAAATGAGGTTTTCAGTTTAGCGAGAAACAGTAAGTATGGTGCATGCAAAAATATTGGGACAGCCAATCAAGTTAATTTATCTTGCCTGGACTATAATTTACATTAATTACACTGGTTAGAGACTAGGGAGAAAGATTTATTATTTTCAGATCGAAATCACAATTTCAGACGAAGAATCATAGCCCAGTATAGAGTATCACACAATCTGCACCCCTGGCTTGTCGCCCATACTAACCCCTTATCAAGCATACATCAAGAATAAGCTATATTTGGCTACTTTATTGTGGCAAAGAGGTATTAAATGAAGATTTGTCAGGATCTGAGCCACATCTTTCCACTGAGCTGAGACAAAAGATCCAGATCATTAAAAAGAGCTGGAATTTCCATCGCTGACACTATGAAATTACAATAACATTGATTTTATATTGCCTACCGGACCTTTGACTAAACATACAGGTAAATTATCATACCATTAGCTGTTATGATACCCAAGATGTTAGAGTGTCAGCTGTACATACCTTAAAGTCTCTGTGACTGACAGCAAACTCCTCTTTGAAATGCTTGTTAAGCAAAAGAGGTGAAAAATGCAGCAACTTATCATATCTGTAGCATTTTTTCTCTCCCTTTATTTAATATGTCTGACCCAGAGGATCAGGGGACTACTTTCAGTCGATAGTACAGATAGTTTTATTTGTGCGCTTACAATATATTGCTCTTTCATTTTAACCACTTCTATCAAAGTGGTCCACAAGCAGTATCTTATTCATAAGGTGGGACTTTTAATATTAGTTATATTTATAATGTATATGTTTGTTTGTGTGTGTGTTTATATATATATATATATATATATATATAAATATAAATATATATGTGTAGCTGTCACACAAACAACAAAACATAAACACTGTATAAACCTTTCAAAACGTGTAATAGGACATAAATATTGTACGGGAATATGGAATTTCAAACTGAATTTACCTTTTAATACACAATTCTGAGACGGCTCACTGGGCTACTCTAAGAAGTCAGAACTTAATCAAGAAGACATTTTACTGTTCAGGAATGCAAATAAATGACTTTACTTTGACATCTTACACAAGAGACAATAATGTGCTTTATCCTTTTTTATGGATTTTTTTTTAAATAGCACAGTAAATTTAAAAATTCATGGATAACTAATAATTATATTTTAGAATAAAAAAATATCATTTTGGATAAAGAGCCTCTACATACTGATGGATTAACCATTACAGAAACGCAAAAATAATTTTGGTAATTACCAACGCAGTAATATAGGGCAGCTGTGGCATAAACCTTAAATCGAGTGATGGTCCAATAAATTTGTTAAGCACTGTATAACTGTATATGTTAAAGTTATCCAAATGGCAGGATTGCAAATTTATGTATAATACCAGTACAGTAATTATTAATTAATAAATGACATCCTGCAGTGCAAAAAATGCAGGTAAGGAAAAATACCTAAAAATGTGACAAAGCCTTTGCAGTACATTCTTAAAGGTGCCCTCATTTGGTAAACTAGCACATAGTCTTTTTCCTTAACTTCTGCCCACAAAATAGGAATGCATGATATTGGATATTTGCCAATATCCAATATGCCAATATTTCCAAACTCATTATTGCCTATACTGACATCGACATCAATGTATGGTGTTTTGTGGTTAGTCTTTTTGTGTAAGAAACACATATGAAGCAAGAGAACAATAATTTCCTCTTTAATAAATTATGCTTTAGATTTATAAAACTGGACATTCAGACATGGGATATTTCTCCATGTTTTGGTCAAAATATCGGCTTTAAATACTGGCAAAAATGGTTATATCTGCTGATATTAATAATCAACTTTTTAGGCAAATACCTGCCGATACAGATGTTGGTTCCATAATTCTAGAACAGACATTATAATTCTACGAGACCAAATGAAGTAAAATATACACAATGCAAACGAAAATGGCAATGACCCCAAAACTGAATTGTAGAAGTATTTGCCATTGAAATTTAAGTAATTCTGCAACATGAATCAACTCCTTGCAGTCCTGGGTTGAAAAATATGATTAGATCTGTTTTGTAATCCTCAATACTTTTCGTACTATTCAATGGAAGATTTGTTGTACTGTATTATTTTTAACATATGGTAGTGGAATAATATAGAAGTTTACTTTTTTCTGACAACTTTTTATATAATAAAAAATTGTATTTTAAGCACAAAGGGGCTGCAGGTTATCACGGCGCTGTTTGGACACAAATAAAACTTATTCTTACTGTTAAAAGTACATATTGTACATGCTGTACCAAACAATTTCTAAAACGTCATTATCTTTCAATCTATAAATTAACACACTTAAGGGTTTTATTAATTAATGCTTCCTCATTTCCAGTTTTATTATACACAGAAGTGGACTGGCATGGTTAGATTGTCAATAGACAACAATAGACTAAATTAAAGGTGAGACAGAGGTGGAAATGAGATGGAAATTTGGAGCATTAGACCAACACCGTGCGAACATGAAAGTCCCCTGAACATCTCGGACTGAAAACAGCGCCAATTCAGGGCGACAGCAGAAGAAAGGAGGCGCTAAACTTCTGTTTGTCAACACAGATTTCACCAACTTCATTAAAGGGAATCTTTATAATTTCATGGATTTCCACAATGAGTCACCCTGCGATATGATTTAACCATTTATTTAGTTTGTCTCTGAGCTGTACTTGCCACCCCTCACGGCTCTTTCAATAGAGTTTAACGCAGCTAGGCTAACGTTAGACGTTACTGTGTGCAGACGGTAGGTGTCGTGTACCAGCGGCGATTTTAATTACAACAAAAAAAGTTATTAACTGTGGTTTTCCGCGGCAAACTGAATGAGCGAACATGCCTAATTAATCTTTTATACCAACGTCACACAATGGGGTCGGCCTGTGACTTTAAATAGGAGAAAGCATCATATTTACACCGACTTTTCCTCCAGAGTAACGATAGTCTGCGCCATTTTCCAGAGTTGTGTCACTGTTAGCTAACATCATGTTGGGCTAATGCTATGCTAGCAGTGAGGAGCTAACACATTCATTTTGCATGCTAAGTGGCTACTCTTCAAAACCATCTCTTCAAAATAAGCGCAGCTCTCACCGCTCTGGGTCCAGGGGGAAGCTGAAGAGAGGAGTGGAGTTTCCAGGGTCTCCTCGCTGGTAATCACAGTTCGCTGCAGCGCAGCAGTCAGTCATTTTGAACTGCAATGAAGCTAGCTAGCTAGCTAGCTAGCAACTTAGCTAGCCTAGCTGGCGGTTGCAAGCCTCCTGTGAGCAAACCTGCACGAGAGCCTACAGAGTCATGCCTCGAGCTAAACCTGCAGCCAGCGCGCGCCACCGTCAACGATACGGTCACTTCTCTGCGTCCTTTGGGCCGATTAATAACACACCAAGTCCATGCTGTAAAAAGTTGATGAGCCGTGCTGAGCCAAGTCACAGAAAGCGTGTTATCCCATCAACCAGGAACTGAACCGCGCCGTTCACGATGTTCTCCAGCAGATGGCAGGATGGTACCAACGGGCCCGACCAGAGATTTTATTTCAGGATCATTCACACCCTCTTTTGTTCTGCCAAACAAATGGGACAAGCACCGATGCGATGTATGAGTCACATAATCAGCCAATAATAGTCAAAGGTGTTACGGTTTAAAAAGAGACCATGTTTATCGGCGACTTTCAGCCGTAACATCCGTGGCTGTCGTTGTAGCCAACATAATGATGACTGAAAGTGTCCTGAAAACATCTTCAGTCTATTTTTATTTGTATAGCACCAAATCATAACAAATGTTATTTCAAGACATTTTACAAAAGAGTAGGTCAATATCATACTCTTACTTTTAATTTAATTTTCTTCAAGAGATATGTAGAAAGATGGAAGGACAGGTAGAATCAAAGAGACTAAAATGAGAATTCATGATAGTGTTAAATCTATGGATGCCCAGACCATAAATTTGTCCTTATCATATTTTTCTCTGTTGAATAAAACTGATTAGAGCTTAACCCTCTGAGCCGAGGCAACTCATTTTCAAGAGGGTCCTCTTTGCAATAATGCTGCGTTCTTTTTACATCAGAACTGGGAAGAGGGGAGTGGGAAAGACATCATATCTGAGTTATCAGCATTCCAGTTAAGTCGGGAAAAACTGCCAATCTACCAGGCTATTGTTAGCACGCACTGCGTTGTAGTTAGCACATACTACATGAAGAATGTAAATAACACTATAGCAGCATTTCCATATATATAGTAGATGTCACACAATACAATGTGTACGGCTGATGGTGGATATAAACTGAATATTACTTGAGCTTAACTATTTACAACCGGGGTAGCCATCTTTGATTGTCAACTCATAGAGGATCTACCGACTTGCCAGTAGGAAATTCCGACCTCAGGGGGCAATCCAATTGAATTTCCCACTCAGAACTTGGAAATGCCGAATTCCCAGTACAACTGGAACAATTGTGTATAATTCCCATGGTCCCCCAACTCCCGTCCCGCTTTGACTGTATGTCATTTATGTTGTTTATGGTGTATGTATGTTGCTTTTGTTTTAATATGCTTTGTGGGTTTTACTCCCACTATTGTTAGGTTTTGTTTAATGTGTTGACACCAACTTGCAAATGGGACTGGGGATGGAAATGAGCTTTTTTTTCATTTTCCCATGTATTTACATGTACATGTACATGTCCATTAATCCATGCTGTCCCATTCAGAAAAAAAAAAAAATCTCCAATCTTCCTTCTTTTTTGTTCTGCCCACAGGACTAGACCTTCTCTTTAAAGGTATATTGTGCTGTGATAAGGTTTGGTGGTGTGACTGGCAAAAAAATGATCGAAAATTTAAGTTCAACTTAAGCAATAAATTAGACATAATACATTCTCACCTTTCCTAATGTAAAGCCATAAAGGCCTCTATCAACCGACGTAGACACATTTAAGGGCCTCCATGCATGGCTGCTAACCATAACAGAAAATGTTTGTTTGTATAGCTGCAGCTTTTAAGTCCAGATCTTCTTTTGTTCTGACTTCATTCTTGTTTGACACTTAACAAAGATTTATCTTGTCATGCCCATGCTGTCTAATTCTGACCCCTGCATCTCACATGTTCCTCATGCTAAATCCAGTCTACCACTTTCTTTTTCTTTTTAGTCACAATGTCCCAATTATGAAAATAATTTGTTCAATAGGTCATTGGAATAGGTCCTTCCCAAATGAAAATAATATTTGCTAAATCAACAGTTACATATGCCAAGTTGGTACATAACATGTAAAACTGATCCCTGTTCACCCCACAATCTTTTGCCAGTGATCTTTATAATAGACTAGTGAAGGAGGGAAAATCAAAGTCAACTGAAAACACTCCAAAACCAAATGAGTTTTTACAATTCCTTATGTAAAAGTGATCAGACTATCAATGTTGCTACTTTCCAGTAATCGGGTTGACAATTTTGCATCTGTTAATGATGGAAAAACAAAAGCCAATTCCAGTTGAGAATCAATAACAACTCCCTCAAGGAATCAATATCGTTAGCCTTTTTTCTTATCAATTCCCTCCACTTTGTTCTGCGCGCTTTGCAAATGAAGGGTGTCATGCTCTAATCAGAGGTGGTCAGCAGAACTGATAACAAAGAAGTCAAAAATCATGGCAGGCATGATGGAAGTGGTCAAAATTGTTTTTTGTTTTTTTTTTTACAAAAAGACACTTTCTGCAAGCGTCATGTGTTTGGCATTGTTGCCTCTGACAACCTATGCCTGCCAACTCTTTTCCACACAGAAAATCAGGAATTGATAAGGGAATTGTAAAGAATTGGATTGATCATTAAAGAATCATTAAAGGCATTGGTATCAATAAATGCTTATCAATTTCAAGTATTTCACCCACTGATTCAGGCTTTGTAAAACCAGAAAACACAGTATTTACATCTAAAAACTTTTTGAATGATGAACGCATCAAAAAAAAGTGTCTTTTGATATATAAATTCTTGTTTCTAAGAAGTTTTCTAATTAAATCAACACAAACTTGCAAAATTTTAATACAAATTTATTTTTACACATATGGATAATACAAACATTGAAACACATTACTGCTCTTCACAAATCATACATTTCAATGATTTTAGATGATGTATTTTTATTGGAAAAATTAAAAAAGCAACAAGTTAAAAACTACCCACTGTTACATGAAAAGGAAGTTGGAGCTATTTTACAGTCAACTGTCTTAAGAGGAGACAAACAAAGATCAACAAATATGCAACTTTACTACTTTAAAGTAAATTTATTTAAGATAGACCAACTGAAGAAAGGCTGGTTATCGAGCATGTATCAGCTGCTTGGGCTGATAAACAAAATGATTTTTGTTCAATATATTGATATAATTTCAAATAAGATATAGGATGTGATGGTACCGTTTTAATAAAATAATTTATTCTGTGTTATTTGCTCTGAATTCATCGAGTTATTGGTGAAAACAATGTTGAATGAACTGATTTGGAATAAAATTTCAGGTTTGATGCTTATTGAGAATATTGTTTATGCTCTTTGAATACACACAATATTGTATCTGAAAATTTCAATGTAGATGGGGATTTATCATCAGATTTATTACATTTCATTTAGGAAGACCCATATTTACCTTATTATATGCATGTCCAAATTGGTAGAATCCTGTGTGTCACAGACAAGTTAGCACAGTACAGGTACACTTCCCGTTTGGTCATCTCAAAGAAGCATTCTTGTTCTGATATTGTGGCAACCATTACACTGTGACCTAACTGAACATGAAAAATGTGAGCAGCGGTGACATAAACAGCCTGAATCATCTTTGAGAGTCATAACTGCCCATGAGCGATATAGCACAAAACTGTGCAACGCGGCACAATGTTTTTTTGCCTAGACACCCGTTTCTATTTTCCTCTCCGTTGCCTATGACATGGACGAGAAGCGAGGAAAGAGGAAGATTAGTTGGGTGCTGGAGGGATTTTCTTTTTTTCTTTTTTGTGCCTTTCTCACTCAGCAGAGCTTGTTGATTTGTTTTACAAAGACAAGATAGTAAAGTGTTTATCTGTTTATGAGAGTGATGAGTTTACTTTCACTTTCAGCTGCAAGGGAGGACCTTTATTTGACTCACAGCAAGCCTTTGAGTCGAAAACTCCTTAAAACAAAACATCACATACGTTTCTCCAGCTGTACAATCAAAGCACTTAATGTACTGTTCACATGAGGAAACATAGGGTATAGATTGAAAAATTGAATGTGCTACACTGCTTGCTGCAATGCAACGCAACATTTGACACTTGGGTTCAGTTAAGATACACTGGTAGTTTTTACTTACAGAAATATCAAAATGTGATTTCTAGTCCATGTCACCCAGCCCTATTCAGCACTAAAACATCCCTGGTCCAGTTGCTGGACTATTGCTTCACAGTTTACTCCGACACCTTCTCTTTTTCAGGGAACGTCTTCATGTAGAGATCTACTAACTCATCCAGATCAAACCCAACATCAGAGTTCATGTTCAAAAGAGCCAGACTCTTTGACTTGAACTTGTCTGGTGTGTTCTCCATGTACGACTGGAAGTGCTTATAGGCCACATTCCCCACATCCTCCACAGCCACAGTAGGTATTACTGCGATCAGTCTCAAAACTGCTAGCATGTTTGGGAAGAACTTGATGTCTGCCAGCTGTAGCGCCTCCTGCAGACTTGTGGGAAGAACCTCCCCTTTGCCTCTTTTGCTCCATTTAACCCACCAGCAGTGCAGCTCTGCAGAGGGGCTTCCTGCATTGGGGATGTCATTCTTAAACATCTGCAAGGAGTCTTCTTCCAGCTCAGTGGATTTGTTCTCATCAATAACAGAAGGGACAAGAGACAATCCCCTCAGAGCCTTCAGGTGGTTTTCATTGAAAATCTCGTTCAGTTCATTGATGACGTGATTCACCACAGGAATGGACAGGTGCTCCTTGTAGTAACTCTCTGGACGAACGGCTACAGCTTCTAACTGATGTTTCCTCAAGAATGCTCGAGGAACCTTCACAGGGATCTCCATGGCAGCGGCCAGGTTCACAGCCTCATCGTTCCAAAACTCGTGATACACATCCATGTTGTCTGATACTTCTTTCAGGGTGTGCAGCACACCTTTTAAACTGGCTGAAGCGAAGTGAACCTCTGTTGCTTTTCCTTGCACGTTCTTCCCGAACGCTTGAGTCAGCGTCATGACGTTTTTCAGCACTATCAGTGCCATGACAAACTCAAAATCAGTAAGTCCTTTTGAGATCTCCAAGGCGTCATGTGTGACTTGATCGCTCCACCTCATGTCCTCGTTGTCTTGTATGCTGTCCACACAGAGAAGTATCGCCTCAAGGAGTTCCAGGGCCACCTCAAACACATTGTTTTGTTTGGTCCAGCTGGTTTTACAGATCTCCTTCAGTTCCTTAGCTTTCTCCTCATTGTCTGGGAAGAAAATGGTAATGGCGTGCTCCAGCTCCAACTGCAGCAGGTGGGATTGAGTGAAGAATGAGTCGATCTTCTTAAAAGTGGACATGACAAGCTGAACCCCAGATAACACCATGCTGTTTGCTAATGACACAGTAAAAGCTTGAGTAGATCTTAGAGAAATCACTGCCATTGGGTGTTTCTCCACCAGTTTGGCAGCAAATGTTTTTATTTTGCTATAATGAGTCCCAGAGTTGGAGTGTGCTTGCCCTCGACACTGTTTCATATCCAAGCCCCATTTGTCAGTTATTTCAGAGATTAGCTTCTCTGCTAACTCCCCTCCATCTCCTTCAAAAGATAAGAATCCAGCAAACCTCTCCCGCTGGATGTTAGACTGGTCCACGTAACGGATGAAGACAGGAAGGAACCATTCTCCAGAGATCTGCACCACGTCGTCAGTGAGTAATGAGAAGAAGCCGTTCAGTTTAACCTCCTCCACCAGCTTACTGTGGATGTATTTCTCACACACCTCCATCAGCTGATTGAACCTCTCCTGGGAGCAGTACTCTTTATCTTCATCAAACCTCTTCTTCAGGGCATCGTCACCACATGTTATGCGATATTCTAACAGCGCCTCAAAGTTGCTTGAGCCATCCAGATTGTTGACCCCAGGCCCTGTTGGAGGGATGCTCTGCTCTCCGAGCAATACGAGAACTTCAAACAAAGACCTCAGATACAGTTTGTTTTCTTCCTCTTGAGATGGCGCCTGAATTTCTTCTTTAACTGGCTCTGTCTGAGACTTTTTCAGTCCTATGAAGGAAAGGAAACAAAACGTATTCATAACAATAAATTAAATATTCTTTTAAAACAAAGTGGGAGTGAGAGGTCAGAATTTGTTACATTTTCACAACTTCTTAACTTACTTTTTCTCCCCTTACTTGACGTTTCCTCTGTGGTCTGCAAAGCAAAAAGTCAAAATACACCATTACTGCATGAAAACAGAGGTCATAATTACGAAGTGTTTTTCTTGCTGAATTTTTTATTGATCTCAAGTAAATATTCAACTACTCTGTGCAATTTATTTCTATATCCTGTACATTACATTCCCATTCACACACACATATATACATATGTGTTATCTGTCTTAATATTTATCCTTTTTTTCTTATGCATTTGGAGATTTTAAATTGCACCATCCTTTAGGATTTAATCTTGTATTTATTTTGCACTTGTTTTATTCTATTTTTACTTTACTTCTGTTTTTTACTTAACTATTTATTTGCACTGAAAAAGGAGAAGCTCTCCAATCTCGTACATTTTGTACAGTCACAATATTCTATTCTACTACAACTTTTCTATTCTATTCTGTTAGCTGAATAACAGAAACAACAGGACTACTCATGATCAGGGCTACCCACAGGCATTGCTGGGCCCCAGAAAAGCCCCATAGATGGGCTCTGGATTGTTTCTACACATGGCCATCGGTGACCTAAAGCTGTGTCATACTTGCCATGTTTTTGTGAGTTTTCATCACCTAAGGGGGCGAACTCAAAAGCTAAAAATCAAAAAAAGATTTTTTGTCTTTTTTTCAGTTCATGCTTGGATCAAAGGGAATGAGGAATGAAACACATTGATCATTTAAATTTTAATTTTTTATAAAATGTCTGATATACTTTTGAGCCAAACTCAATTAATGAAAAAAATATAATCAAAAACAATTCAAAAGCATTTGACTCACCGTCACTTTTGTGCGCTTCCCCTGTACATTTTTCTGTTGGTTTGGCATTTCAAAGATGGTTGGAACAGCATCTTCCTTCAACACTGCCCCCTGGGTTTCCTAAAAACAAGCCAATATCATAACACAGCATTGTAAAAGCTGGAGAAGATTTTTATTTAATTGCATAATAAGTTTTCTGATGTCTGCTGCTAATATACCAGTTTTCAAGCATAGCTTACTTTATCAATCAAAGATTCTTCGAAGTGTTTCCCACAGAGTCTGTAGTATCTGTACAGCTGATCAGGTGATTTGTCCAAGAGATCTTCCCTTTGACAAGTTTCAACCCATTTCTTGGACCTGAAAGGAGAATTTGGAAAATAAGTTCATGTTTTTGTTGTGACGCTCATTTTCACCCATTGTTATGTTAATTAAACTATCAATCTACTACAAATGCACCTAATCTAGACAGTGATAAAAATGTGAAATACATGCATTAGTCCTGCAAATTATCAACCAATGCTCTGACTTCTTTAGAGGGGAATTTTTAGTTTACATGGATGGATAAACAAATAATACATGGGTGGTCTTAGCCAAAGAGCAATCTTATATTCAAGACCTCTCTCTGATTAATACACTTATTTTAGAAACAAATATGACCTTTATGTTTCAAAATTTAAATGTGGAACACTTTTATGACATTTTCAAATCTGCTTAACTTTGTAAATGCAAGAAATGAAGCATTTGGTCCTCAAACTTTCAGGAGAGAAAGACAGAGTAAAGTGTTTTGTCTTTAACACCCATCCACATGCAAATCAATCAATCATTCATTCAATCAACCTATCTGACGAGATAATATCATGATTCATGTACTGCAAGTCAGCTAAAACCATACTAGAGTATAATTGTAGGCACTTATTTTTCAAGCTCTTCACTGTACCAAATGTAAAATATTACGCAAGTTAATGTAACGTAGTCACATCCCTACCCTTTACAGGAAAACAGTGTTGGCTCCACTGTCATGTTTTGTATAAATAATTTATCAATTTAAGTATGAATTCATGTTAATTTATTTACTTCCCGCTCTGTAAAGCTATTCCACAGCTTAAAATGGTTAAAAGTGAGTAAATTGAAGGCAAAGAAACAGTACACACAGTATATCCGTCAGTGTTTTGATTGAGTTTACATTTTGAAAGCTGCATTTCTACTTTTACTTGCATTGTGATTCTATGATATAGAGAGGCATATTAGTATGTAAGTATAGTATCATCGTTAACGTAATGTGACATTTATGATCAAGTTACACAAACACCGACAGCCGGGAGTTTACAATCATATTTAGGACAACTGTCTTCATCTATTATGAAAGCAGCCTGTTGGTTAGCATTAGCATTAGCATTAGCATTAGTTACCTCTCTGGATCACTGGGGAACCTGAAGAGGGGCTGAGGCTCTGATCTTCCTCCGGTACAGTTTGGTACCACACACTGGTTCTGCATTTTCAGATTTACTCCAAAGACGAAGTTAAAGCGATAAAATCCTGTGATGAGAGAAAACTACGATGCTAACGCTTGTTAGCCGTCAAGTCTCCCTGGAGTGCAAACGGCTTCCGTGTTATTTCAAAATAAAATAATCTGTTTGGGTTTATCCATAAATGTTTTGTAAATTTAAGACATAGTTGTCTTTTTTATTTCCTAAAAGCCTTTTTCCTTTTTAGTTCGTTGATTGTTTTAGTGAACAAATAAAAGACAGCGGAAGTCTTTTGTTTTTGTTTACGATTAGATTTTATTTTGAAGGCACGCAGTGTTGATTATTTGAGTACAGCTTCATGTCAACATCGTGAACCGTTGAAACCATATGGAGCAAACCGCGCGGTTCACCGTTTTCCCACAATCCTCTGCGGTGTTTTCAAAAGCCATGAGTTACACTAGTCAGTAAAAAACAGTGAAATATGTCCAGGCATGTTTTAAGACCTACAAATAGATTTTCTGAAGTATACGTCATCACAGATAACCGACAAATAACCGACTCTTATTGTATTATCATAATAATGTATAAATAATTATTTTGAGTGTGGGCAGTAATTCAAACACTTTTTTTTTTACTGTGATGATGACTGTAGAGACTATGGCAGGAGTAAACATCCTCACTTTAACATATCTAGAATAATTCTGTCACAATAACATTATTTTTTGAAACATTAGACCACTTTTTAAGTTTTGAAGGAATGGGGAATACTCCCTCTTATGGTAGGCTACATAAGAACTCCTGATAAGTTTTGTTATTGCGTTGGTTTTTTTTAGTTAGTTGTACCAAATCACATATTTCACATGTATTTTTCTAGAATCTTGTTGCATTTTCTTGGGAAAGATATTAGACCTCAGTATTGGAGCAACAGAGAGGTGCAGCATGGTCAAATGTTAGAGGTAAATATTGATATAAAGTATAAATTAAGTATAAAGTAACAAGACCCATTAGGTAATTGTGAGGCCAAAAAAGCACCCGACTAGTCCACTAATAGACCCAATTTTAATTTTAAAATACCAGTCACATTAAACGATAAGTGCTTATAGATTGTTGATGACTTATTTAAAATTTTAATACTTTATAAACTATTATTCCCAAAGGCCTGTACAAGTCTGACCTGAGATCAAAACTTGGGAACTCTGAATTGAAGTATCAATACTTTCACAAGTACTCTATTAGTATCAATTACTCCCCCAAAATATTGAAACCAAATGAGTGCTTTAACAAAATGTATATCTATGAATTTCTATGGACTACTTTCAGTCTTTCTCTCTTTGTTCATGACAAGGCAGCACCACTTTCTGTGTTATGTGACTGTGGAGACCAATCAGACACAAGCTTTTAAATGTCAGCTTAAATCTGACCAGGCAAATACTTTTCAATAGTGAATAACTTTTTCAGTTCCAGTGGTTGGTGTGGTCTGTTTTTGCAGTTTTCAATTGAATAAAGAGTCTTATTCTTTGCCAAATTGTCCGTTGTTTTTTTTTTTGTATCAATATTTTATAAATTGCAAAAAAAGAATGAGGTTGTTTACTTCTCTGCATAAGAGCATCAAGTGTTAATTCTTTGAGAGAGTTTTCTCCATTATCCTCAGCAATATTTTCAAACTCCCAAGTTGTCATGTTGATGTCTCCTCTGGGGCTATACAGCCCCAGGACATGTCCAGGCATATTTTGATGTAAAGTCTCTTTTGCTGCTGCCCAAGCCTCTTGGAAAGGTCATGTCAGCATAATATTCTAACTCGATACAAATGTCTTTCATCAAATGATAAAACTGATCTCATGTTGATTTTTTTTTAAAGTCTTTTCAACATTTTTTGGCATTTGGGTTGCACTTTATTTACATAAGAGCAGCAAATGAATACCTGATTATATTGTTCCTTAGGCGATTACTACAACTTTGAGGTGTCCAAAAATAATAAATCTGCATTTGAATGGAACTGAGTCAAGTCAGTAAATAGATTCAGAATATATCCAGAACATCCATTAATCAATTATTACACACCAAACATACTTCCTTTAATGAAAAAGTTAAGGTAGATTTCCCCAGTGGCTAGAACAGCAAACTGTTGTCGTCTTTCATATAACCCTCTGTCCTTTCTCCGTGCATACTGAGCAGGGGGATGTTCTTGGTGTGTTATCTGCACTTTTCTAGCTTTCATATTAAAACATTTTCAGTTTTTGCATCAACATTTTTTGTTTTATGTTGTCCACAGCATATCTTTATTGCTGTAACTGGCTGGTACGAACAAAAATAGCCTAATACCTTGAACACATTTTATAATATTAATTCCTTTTGAATTCAGATTATGAAGCCTCTTGGTGCAGATTCAGTTTGAATCAAAAGTTGAATTAGAATCAATTTTTGACCCCCAGAATAGAAAGTGAAAAAACTGAAACCTCCTGGAAGATTCATTCCTCTGCTACAATTGATCGAGAACGTTCATACTTTACTTTTTAATTGTATTTGTTTGTATTTAAAAAAAAATAAGCAAATAAATAATCAACCATACCATAATATAATATAATAGCTAACATATGAACACAAATTCTTCAAATAATGATGACAATGATACAGAAAGTCCTGCTGACAGACTCAGATCGGAGTGAATAAAAGTCACTGACCTAATTTACGTGTTGTTTTCAAGTTAAGAGAATCAAAATACCGTTAAATCTAAATGAAAACAGCGAATGTATTGCCTCATAGTCAGCATGTTTTCACACAGTATGGTGTAATGCCCTGGGCGTGTGGCCCTGAGCCTGGTCCGGTACTAAAGGAATCCTGTTTGGGTTCAAACATTCAAAAGAGAACGAGGTTTCAAACTTGTGACGTGCATGTACCCTGCATTAGTCTGAAAATCTCGCGATATTTCGCCGTCCAATCCCAGCCTAGCCGCGATAAATCAAATCCAGGGAGCTGTCCTTGTCCGCACACAAACAGACGAACTGCTGTTCCTGAAGAAGCTGCTGTTGAAGGAGTTTTCTCCGACTCTTTTACAGTACAAAGGCGGGCAACACGGTGAGTTATCATTTGGTGTTTTTTGATTTTAAATATAATTTATACAGTCTCTAAAATATCTTTTTTTCGCGGGAATAAGAGCAAAAATGACGTTATATGTGTTACTTCCAACGTCTGCAAACGTCCGACCGATACCGACTCATTCATCCGTGTTGGTATATTATCACACAAAACTGTGACGTATTTTGTGCTTCTATAAAAACTGCAGTGTTTTTGGATAAAACTACACCTTCTACTTAGATAATATATGCTTGTACTGTACTGGAAACGGAGGGTAGATGTAAATTAGTGAGTTTTCAAAAGAAATCGACAATTTCCACGGAAATCGTGAGGGGTGCTCGGGGGCGGCTGGGCATGTCGGTTTCAACGCAAGGTCATTTATGACCGATTTGTCATTCATTACAAGGACATGTCCAAATCCAGCCTGAAACGGCATGACGCTGGACAATGACACGATGAAATAGTTTAGAAACACAGGAGAGATAACAGGAGACCTTATTCATGTGTTTTAGTTATATGTGGTCTAATTTGCTGATGCTCATCACCTGGCACATGATCTTCAGCTGTCTTCTTGATATATGTGGTGTTGAAATGAATGCATGAAAGAGCAATGGTGCTTAAATTGTGACTTTTATTTATTGTAATGTTAGCACAGTGATTATGTAAATTTTTTGGCACAGCTTAGTCTTATTTTGAATAAACTTCATTTAACAGGGACACAGTTTCAGACCTGAGCATGAAGCGAATGTTCTGCACTTTTAGATCAAAACTATTGCAAATTTTAAAGGGACACGCCAACTTTTTTCCCCCCTCTTTTTGTGTCTTGCCTTCCTCTCAATTCCATGACAAGCAGATAGACACCATTCTTTTGACTGTGAGTGCAGTAACAAGGAAGAGACAGGCAAAGCTCGCCCACCGCTAATTAGCTTAGCTCAAACACTGGGAGTCAATGGGTAGTGTTAGCCTGCCTGTCTAAAGTCATCAGATAAACTTCAACTCTAAACGGACCTGTGTGCTTGTTGTGACTCGTTGTTTTACCCCTTTTATGTTACATTATTTTGAGACCAAGATCAGCACTTTATGTAATTTCCAAAGAAATACATATGAAACTAAACCACAGGGCGCATGCACAAACCACCTTGGAAGTGCTTGTAAGTATGTCAACAAGCACTTTTGTGGCACACAGGACTGTTTATAGTTGCTGAAGAGTTTATCTGATGACTGTAAGCAGAGGCAGGCTACCCATTGACTCCCAGAGTTTGAGCTAAGCTAATTAGCGGTGGGTGAGCTCTGCCCGTCTCTTTCTTGTTACTGCACGCACAGTTGAAAGAATGGTGTCTATCTGCTTGTCTTGGACTTGGAAGTGAGGCAAGACATGAAAAGAAAAGAAAAAAAAAAAAGTTGGCGTGTCCCTTGTCTTCAGTTTGACTTTAAATATAAAGTGTTGAAATTCAGTTATAAAAAGAATTGTACAGCCCTACAAGCTATGAACTTGCAATAAAAACATGTTCCAAATATTTAACATACTAACATTCAACAAATAATTATAGATTAACAATGTTAAACTATAAAAATCTGAAATGACCAATGCAGTCAAGCTGTTATATATAATTCTGTTTGTTGTCCAGATATTCCCAATAATCAACCTTGATCAAGGTTTCACCATGGAGACTGTCACTGTATCAAGACGAAACCACACCAACAGGAAGGTAAGCAAAGCTGTTTATTTTATTTAGATCTAATATATGAGCTGCATGCAGAGTGTCAGCCTGTCTAAAATGGAGATGGTGGAGTTTTAAGCATAACTAACGAATCTAAGTTTTTTTTTGTTTGTTTTTTTTCATCATCCTTTAAACTTAAGACAACTGCAGTTTCAGGTCTGAACTACAGCTTAATTTATTTTTTGCACTCCAGAAAAATGTGGGGGTTTTTTTGTGTTAAATGGAGCCCTTTTTCAGGATTGTTTGTGTCAACACTGATGCAATCCTGCTGTTTACACCAGAGATTTCATTTGAGTTGTAAAGAATAAGCTCATAACAAACTGGTCACATTTTTATTTTGTGCACCACAGTTTAACCCTGCTATTTATACCAGCAGTTTCTTCACCTCTTTTTTGTTAATCTTTTTGCCTTTTTTGTTGATTTCATCAGCAGAACAAGGAGAATGCTCAGCCAGCATTTGGAGGCAAGCCCATTATAAAAAAGGAGAAAAGTTCTGCTCATCCTTTCCAACCGCAAAGCAACAAAAAAGAGGAAACCCTCCAGAGAAGCGGCCCTCTAAAAGCCAAGGACAAACAAGTAGACACAAGGTCAACCTCAGGTGAGGCCCTGAAAAAGACTGTGCAGAGAAATGTGAATGGAGCTGCTGTTACTTTGGTCAAGAAACGTCAAACACACAGCCAGGCCTTCCTCTCTGAACAGGCTGTGAAACATAAGAAGATGGTTGCAGAAGCTCCGAAGCCTCCAGCTGCTGTGCTGTCATCCAAACCTGCTCCAGGCATGTACAAGGGCAAGATCGTCCAGTCCAAAATCGGATCCATTTGGAAGTCCAGTAGTTCTTTGGCCGAGGCAGATCCTAAACCATTGGCACCAAAAACAGCGAGCCAAAGACCTACAAATGTGATGAAAGTGAGGTCCAAGTCTGTTACTGATACGTTACGGAATGGTGCACCAAAACCTGCTCCTGCACGGTCCAAGTCAGTGTCAGAGAAACCCGCTGAAGTGTTCAAGCTGCCAGCCCCCACCGGCCGCCCTCCTGCTAAATTCAGCTCTGCCCGCCCTCCTGCCAGAACCATCCCAACAACTCTGACCAGTACCAGCACCAGGAACACTAAAGCTGCTCCAAACAAGGGAGGTCAGATGTCGAAGCCGAAGGTCTCAGTGACGGACAGGAAGGTCAACAAGCCTCCCGTCTCCAGCACCATCAGTCAGTACAGACTGAATATGGAGAGCGCTGAGGAGAGAAGGTGTGTTTTCATTTTCCTGCCTAAGGATATGAGGAGGGAAAAGCTATGACAGATATCTTTCTTACTATATGTATTATTCAATTTGAAGACAGTAAAGATGTTTTAATGAATGAAGTTCATATCACCTTAGGTAAATAACTTTTAAATCATGCAATCATAATTCAGCTTTTAAGAGAAAGGACACAGGTACTAATATTGGTGGAGCGACATGAAGTGTGTAAATTAATTTATCAGTTAATTCAAAAATCCTCACTGGCTTTAACTTCAGCTTCATGCAACATCTTCCTCAAGAAAATATACAAAACACTCAGTTTGCAGCAGTATCCCTGTGCAGAGGTGATGGTAGGTATAAGTTTAGAAGAAGAAGACCGGCTTTATTGACCCCTCACAGGGAGATTTAGTTTTTTACCTTCTGTTATTGAAACGTGCTACATACATCAGCTGAAAAAAACCGTGCACAAACGGGTCCTATATCATACACTGATGGAGAGATGGCAGAGTGAAGGCATGCTGCTCCTGAAGAAGCGCTACCGAGCAGATTTTTTCGGGTTCAGTGCCTTGCTTAAGGGCCCTTTGGGACTTAAACAGCCCACCCTCCTGTCCCAAACCCAAATCCTCTCAGACAGAGCTACTGCTGCCCCTCCTGACTGAATGAAAATGGTGGAAACACGTGTTAAAATATTGCTAGTTTGTATAAAATATTTTCTGTCTTTTTTGATTACTTTAAACATTTATAACATTTTAGTGACCATGTGAGCAAAAGGTCGTATTTTAATAACAATCCAATTGTGATTTATTTTGCAGCCAAATTTGTTCAAATACCAGATTTTAAAACTAAAACAGTATGTAAGGCTTTCTAAAGTTTAGGGATAACATTATTGGTAAGATATCGGTATCAGCAAATATGAAAATTTCCTGCCGATATTTTTGACTTATATATTTGAATCAAGATTGCAGAGTTTTTTCATTTTAATCTTAAATTGAAATTATAATCTCCCAAGATAGAGCAGGTTTTCCATCAGCAGGTAAGTTAATCAGTGTTTTAGCTTTTAAAAGGGCAGATGATTGATTTTACTGTCGAAAATACATTTCACACGACAGGTGGAATTTAAACCAACTACTTTCAGCTTTTTCTTATTGAAATAAGTTTTGAAATAGCTGCAAAAATCCAATATCGTGCATCCCTACTAAATTTGTAATTTAGTTTATCAAGACCACTTTTTTTTTTTTTAAAGAATACAGGGTGTTGCGGCATTGAATCAAAAAATACTTCTGCTTAAACACTTAGGGCCCAATCTACAAAGATCTCAAATAACGAGCGCTAAATTGCGTGTGCAAATTTTAAAAAAATGTAACGTGCTATTAGTGGGCGTGTTGCAGGGGATCTACCGAGACTGCGTACGCAATTCATAACAGGTGCAAAACTGGTGCAGACCGCCCCCTTTTAAATGAGGATTTTGCGTGTGCTGTCACCATGGGGAGTTTGGGAGATGAGAGTGGCCATAAACGAAAAATGAAGTTTGAAGCCATGGAGTTTGAGGCAAATAAACACACTGGTGAACTCCAGCAGAGACATCTCAGCGTTGCCAGAAGAAATGCGATTTGGGAGGCCATTTATGAAAAGGTGAATGCTGTGAGCAAAACCAGAAGATCTGCAGATGAAATAAAAATCAAATGGCAAGATATCGGCAGAAGAACAAATAATAAACCTCTGTGAATACATCAGGTGGGGAACCCTATATCCCACAGTCCAAATATGTTGACACACGCTCAGAAGATTCTCTCTCTCCGTCATCTGTCGTTTGATGATTGAGTCTGCTTATTCATCCAATTCTTTAACAATTTCTTTATAGATTCCTGCTGATTTTCTATGTGGGCAAAAGATAGAGTACAGACGTTTTTTAGTGACAGCGATGTCAAACGCATGACACTCGTGATCATCAGTGCTGTGCTGCATAAATCAATGCTTCAGCAAGTTGCTGTTTCTATCTTATCTTCTCTGCTGACTGCCTCTAACGGTATCATGTCTCAGGTTTGCAAGGCATACAGAACAATATCTTAATATAAGTGGAAGGATTTGATAAGGGAATTGTTAAGCAAAAGACTAATATTTAACAATTCCTTGAGATAGTTATTATCAATTCTCAACTAGAATTTGCCTCTATTCCCATACCCACTCACTTATCATATGAAGCTTTTTGTCTCATGAAAATGTATAAAGTCTTTATTGCAGATCAACATAAACAGCACAGGACTACTGATGGATTTAAACCAATGGATGCCCTCAGCAACATAAATCCATACATTTTGTTTTACTTAATTTTACCACAATAACACTGATGATGATGACATCTTAAAATAACACTGTTGTTATTCCAATAAAAATGAGTAATCTTCAAGACTTTGAGAACATTAAATATATAATATAAATAAAAATAAGCTCAGATTCCAAGAAAACAACTCAAAGTTAATATTAACACCAAAAACATGCAAAAAAACATGCAAAGAAAAGCAGTCAAATAAAATGTATTCATGCACATCCTCCCAGTGCAGCTTTATTTATTATTTTTTTCTCACAAATATCAAACTTATGTATTCTGTCCTTTATCTTTGTTCCCTCTGCAGGGCTAAACTCGCAGACTGGCTCGCTTCTAAGGGTAAGACATTTAAGAGACCAGCCATGACGATGGCAACAGTCCAACCTAAAACCAAAGTCCCTGTAAAGTCTGAGGGTAGACCTAAACCTCAGAGTCAGACTCATATGGAGACTCAGCGAGTCAAAGAAGTCACCCCTGAACCCGTGACCGGTCAGGCAGCCCAGAATCTGTTCCCTGCTGCTGCGGCCTGTGCGGAAACTCAGAGCTCAGAGGTGACGGCCCAAAGCCAGACTCCAGCCATCATGAACACGACGCTGGACCTGCTGGAAAACTCTGATAACGTGTTTGATGTCCAGCAGGACGAAGTGCAGGAGGTAAGGACACAGGCGGATGTTTCAGTATTTAAAATGTCAGCTCACACTGAGCTGAAATTACTTTCTTTTCTTTTTTTTTTCTTTTTGTGACAGATTGTTGTGAACCTGTGTGACGCGTTAGAGGCCATGTCCACACCCTCCATGTGCAGTGATGGTGAGTTTATCGTGATAAGAGCATTTGAATTTCAGTGAGATATTTTTTCAACTCAAACAAAAAACATATCTACACCTGTTACAGGACCACAGAAAAATTACCCAGTGGCTATTGTAAACTCATTTATTTACTTAAAGCGATACGCCAACATTTTTTTTTTCTTTTTGTGTCTTGCCTCACTCTCAAGTCCATGACAAGCAGATAGACACCATTCTTTCAACTGTCTGTCTAGTAACAAGAAAGAGATGGGCAGAGCTCGCCCACAATAAGTTAGTAGTTGATAACAAAGGCTCAGCAGGGACTGCATTTCCTTCAGGTGTTCAGGAGGAACAGTGTGGAGAGGAAACTGTTGGTGGCGTTCCACAGGGCTGCGATCGAGAGCGTGATCACATTCTGCATACCAGTGTTGTTTTATGCAGGCAGCACGGCTGTGGACATAAAGGCTCTGCAGAGAGTTATTATATCTGCAGAGAAAATCACCAACTGTCCCCTCCCTGGATGAACTGGCCACCTCCTGCTACATCACCCATACAAAAAACATAATTAAAGACCCATCTCATCCTGGTCACGACTTCTTTGAACTGTTGCCTTCAGGCAGACGGTACAGGACAGCTAAAACACGCACATCCAGACTCGGAGACAGTCTTTATCCCACAGCAATCAGCACACTGAACAAATGGAACATATTTTATTATACCAGCCACAATTGCACTTTATAGCACTCAGCCACTTTTATCTTTTTCAATTATTTACTGTTGTTTTTTCCTGTGTCTTGTTTTTGTTACGTGTGTTTTAACCTACATTATAAAGGAAATACACTGACTGATGATCAAACTAAGTTTGTTGTATTTAGATACAGTCACAACAAAAAGATTCTGATTAGCTTTGCTCAAACACTGGGAGGCAACAGGTAGAGATAGGTTGCCTCTGCCTACACTCATCAGATAAACTTCTGCAACTCTAGTTGTCCTGTGTGCTTGTGGTGACTCGGTTTTTTTTTTACAATGTTACGTTATGTTATCTTCTTCTACTTCTAAAAAGAGGCTTTGGCTACGTTTATATGCAGTTAAGATCAATATTCTGGTTTCTGAAACATTCGGAATAACCCACTTTATATGCGTGAGCAAACCAGGCAAATCCTCTAATCATAGTATCCTGAATAAAACAGCGACGCACGGAGAACGTCATCACCCAGCATATTCCGAGCATGAGCATGTTCCAGTTTTTCAAAAGGTTTTGGTGTTTACATGGCTGCATGCAACTGAGTTATTGCTAATACTCCGGTTATGAAAGGTTTAATGAATGCACGTGAATGTAGCCACTGTTTTGTTGACCTACTTCCATGGAGATGTGACGTTCATGACCGTGTCAGGTCTTTTGAACAGCTCTTTTAAGTGAACGATGAGAACCGATTTTAGTTGGGAGCGAGCCATCCATAAATTCGCAAATTCAGTATCAGCTTTAATTTTGCTCCTGTGACATTCTGCTTTCACTGAGAACGTCTGTCAGTAAACTAGCTTCATAGCTAACACTGGCTCAGTAGTTGAGCTGTGAGTGGTCCCCGTCAAATAAATAATAAACTTAACTAAATTTTTTGAAACACAAATGTAAAATTAAACATCAAATTAATGAAAACTGTCTAGTCAATACCAAAGAATGTCAAACAATTTGACTACTTTCATGGAAATAAGGTAAAATCCAACGTACAAGTCATAAAATCAACCATTTCCAAAATTACAGCACGTCTGCACCGAGGCAAAAAGGAAGGAAAACATTCAGTCAAAACTTAAAATTTAAAACTTCAATAATCCAAATAATAACATTTTAATCAAAGACTCAGAACTTTTAAGTTTGTACATGTAGTTGATGCACAATATCCTTTAAATGCCTATATTTAAATTGTTTTAATTTTATCCTTCTTTTATAGAAGTTTCAGGGGAGATGGAGGTGTGTATTGAAGTTACATTTGAGAAGAGAAATGAAGAAGAAGAAAGTGTTGAAGAGCAGAAGGATGAGAGAGTGAAGGATGAAGAAGAGGAGCTGAAAACTGAGAGGCCTGAGGATGTCAGTAAGCAGCTGAAGGATGAAGAAGAAGAAAGTGAGGAAGAGGAAGTAGAGATGAAGGATGATGCTGAGGAAGAGGCAGAAAGTGATGAAGGTGTGATGGAGACCACACCCCAGAAGGATGCTTCAGTGGTGAAGTACAGCGTGAGGACCACGCCCTACCTGCAGAGGTGAGAACAGAAGCTAAAGTTTAAATGTCTGTGATGAAGTTGGGACACTGTTGATGTAATGGCCTTAAAATAGTTTCATGTTCATCCCTTTTTTAGTGTGAAGAAGACGATTGAGGGAGAGGCCAGCTCCAGCACCTCCAGGAGGAAGAGCAACATCAAAGACCTCAAGTTTCTGACCCCCGTACGTCGCTCCTGTCGTATCGAGCGTAAATCGTCCCGCATGCCGACGATGCTGGTGGACCACGACCCCTGTGTGTCGTCGTTGGCTGAGCTGGTGAAACTGGACGACGACCCGAACGCCTACATCTACAGGAAAAACCCGGCGCTGTTGGAGGACCTGCCGGACCAGCCCAGAGTGTGAGGAGTGGTGTGAAGATAAGCTGTTCAAAATAATCTTTATTCATGTACGGGACTGGAGCTCGACGACACTTTATTCTGTTTGTTTTTATTAAGGGTGTTTTTACTCTCTGAATTTGTACAGAGGAATAATTGTAAATGTCATTTAAAGCTTTTGACAGACTGTTTGTGCTCTCTTCTAAATGTTCTAAGTCTTTCTGCTAATAACACTACTGTTCTGTCTAATATAAAGTGGACACATGTTGCCTTAACGCTACAATAAAAGAGAATTGTCTTATTTAAAGAGCAGTGTTTATTTCACATTAAACATGTTATTGAGGACAGCCTGAGGGGGTGTGGAGTACAAAAATATTTTTCTTAGATGTTGCTTTTTTTTTTTAAGTAAAAGTTTCTCCCATATGAATCCAAAGTACTTCTTTTACAATGTTCTCCTGGCTGGTTTTAAAAAAATGAATTGCCAAAGGCACACAGGTACATCATTAAAAATCCCTTTAACATGTGTTGCAATATCTAAAGGGTCTGTGCAATCTTATTCATTTCTAATTCCTAATAATCAAATAGACAGCTATTACTTTTTACATCCATTCATACATCATCTATATTGCTTATCCCTCTCAGGGTCACAGGGGCTGGAGCCTATCCCAGCTGACAATGACCGAGAGGCTGGGTACACCCTGAACCAGTTGCCAGCCAATCACAGGGCCACATACAGAAACATAACCATTGACACTCAAACCTAAGGGCAATTTAGAGTCACCAACTAACCTAATGAGCATGTTTTTGGTCTGTGGGAGGAAGCTGAAGCTCCTGGAAAGAACCCACACATGCACAGGGAGAACATGCAAACTTTGTGGCTGCTACCTGTACTGTGACTTTCCTAACAGCACACTTCAATCCACTTGGAGAAGTAGTCCTCAAAGACAAGCAGGTAGGCGTTTCCAGATGCAGTGCGAGGCAAAGGACCAACAAAGTCAACTTCTGTGTACTCCCAGGGTTTTTGAGGCAGAATAGGAACCACAAGACCTGCTGGTTTTCTCTGGCTGGGTTTGGTGAGCTGACAGACTGCACAAGACGTGACATAATGTTTAACATCAAGACATTTTGGACCAGAAAAAATCTTAAACACAGTCTTGACAAAGTCTTTGAAACACCAAGATGACCTGCAGTGGGGTGGTCATGGTATTAGTTGAGCAAGGCGCCTCTCATCGATGAGGGGGCATAAACCTTGAGTTCTTTATATGGATGCAAACCACACTTGCATTCTGGGTCTTTGTAGTAGAACAGGCTGTTGTAAACAACAAACTGAGTTACAGTCAACCTGGCTGTCACTTTTGAGTTCACGAACCTGGAACTGTGTCATCCAGCTGTAACTGCCTGACATCAGAAAGTTCAGCCAGCAAAAGGAAGAAGAGTGCGAAGATCCAAACTGCCTATCATCGCGTACTCGGGTAGAATGTCTGTTGGGGCATCCTCTGAAGGTGGCAGGGGATTGCGTGACAAAGTGTCTGGCACATTGTTGTGTGTGCCAGGCTTGTGCACAATGGTGAAGTTGAAGTCTTGTAGCCTTAGTGACCAGCGTGCAAGACGGCCAATGGGATTGGGGCGAGACACTGAGTTAGTGTTACTAGCATTTCCAAACACTCTGGTCATTCCTCCCTGACTTCAACAAAGCATTTTCGCCCGGAGAACCACTATCGAGATATTTTCTCTTTTTCTGACCATTTTCTGTGAACCCCAAAGATGGTTGTGCGTGAAAATTGCAGTAGATTGGCAGTTTCTGACATACAGAGAACCAGCCCATCTGGCACCAACAAGCATCTCACATTTCAATTCACTTAAATCACCTTTGTTCCCCATCCTGATGCTCAGTTTGAACTTCTCAACCATGTCCACAGGCCAGGTGTACCTAATAAGTGTTCATCCTGCATTATTATTCATAATTATATCATACTGTGTTTACAATAAAATAGAGACCACACACTGTTTTAGTTGAATCCCTCTTTTATTGACCACGCTGTAAAAATCCAAGGCGCTCTAAAATGAACACTGCTCTCCTCTGAATGCTTCACGGTGAATTTCACTTCCTGACATCAGACTGGACGTTTGACTCCCTCCGATCCCAGATGAGACATTTCATTATAACAAAATAAAAAATCAAAATGATCCACAAAGAAAAAAAAAAAAAACCCAGAACAAAAATCTCTTGGATGCAAATTTCTTCCCCCTGAACAAAAGTATAAAAAGTACTCTCTCTCTCTCCTTTTTTCACTCCACTCATCTGCAGACCACTGGGGAAGGTGTTCAGTGCTGTGCGCTAAAAGGTTCCTCTCTCTCTGGGAGCCGAAGGCTTTATGTCCGAGGCAGACCACGATTATCCAGATCTTTCACCTGCAACATCAAACAACAACATTCAGTGAAACAAGTCTGCTGAACTAAACCTCGCCTAAGAGTTAAAATAATTCCTTAATTGTTTTAAAGGCAGTGTGTTAAATATGTCCACCAGGGGGCTTTTAAATAGACAAAACAAACACCTGTGAGTCAAGACGTAGTGACACAGTCACCCTCGCCCAGGGTGACTCCAGTCAGTAAAAATGTCCCCCATGAGGTGTGTATATGAAGCAGAAAACAAAAAATTGCGAGGGGATTTTGATGAATTTGCTTTAACTGATGCAAATGCAAATACACAATTTCCACTCCCTGAGGTGTGCATACTAAACAGGAAACCAGCGTTCTGTTTCCATGGAAATGCAAAACTTTGCGTAATGAGAGAGAAAAACTTTAAAAAGGTCATCCTGGTTCAGATAGGAATCATTCCAGGGTGCTCTAAGGCAAGGGTCACCAACATTTTCTAGCCTAAGAGCTGACCCTTAAGATGAGGAGTATTGTGGAGGGCTACTTGCTTGATTTAATGTTCTTAAATAATAAAAATGTTATAATTTAACAAAAAATAATAATTAAAATGCATCTAATAGGCTACATACAACACTGTATGCTTTTTTTTTACTTTTAATTATTCCTACTAATATTTTTTACCACAGGTTATTATATTATATGACATAATTATACTTACATGCATCTTCAGTTATTTATTTTTGTGTCAGCATCAATGTAAACTTTGACCCCGTGCAGGTCAAAGTTTAGGTTTTAAATTGTAATGCACGTGTTAAATTTGTTACTTTTGTATTTATTAAGTGTGATCTTTTTTTTTTAGCAAAACATACAACTGAAATTTAGAAATTGTCTGTTTATTCCAAGTTCTGCGATGGTAGCTTGTGTTATTTTCTAAACGTCCCTCAGAGCACCTCATTAACTCCCTGCGGGCCACCGGGTGCTTGTGGGCACCTTGTTGGGTATCCCTGCTCTAAGGAATAAGGAGGTCACATTCTGAGGTGTGTTCTCCCTTGTTGTGTGAAATTTATCCCTGAAACAGAAATGACTGTTTGCTGTGTATTGAATACACCTCATGAAGTGAGGTTTTTTGCTGACCAGAGTCCTTAATTCTTAAAGAAAATTAACACTGAAAGCTGATGAGGGTGACAGCGCATCTCCATTTAACTTGTCTATTTACGGGGGTTGAGGGATGGGGTGACAGGAGGATGTTTGGGTGGATTCTCGCAAATACACACCCCTATTTTCGACTTTCCCTCTCCTTCTTTTGTTTCCCACAATCTGTTTATTGATATTTTCAGACAGAACAGATAAACATTACTGTAACAGGATGCAGATAATGCAAGACCAAATAAAAAGAGAAATGGCAAGAGGAATATTACAATCTAAGGAACCAAACCCAAGACAGAGACAAAAAAATAAAATTAAAAATAAAATAAATAAATTACTGCTGGTCAGTCCGGGATGCGTCGCACCAGAATTGGTATCTCTAAGACACTTAGTGGGTCACTCTGAAATAACTGGGAGGTCCAGCTCACGGATAAACACAAAAAGGGATCCCATGTCTTGTTTTGAGAGAGCCCCTCAAAACACACCTAATCTTTTCTAGTTTAACAAAATTCAGGACTTCTTTTATCCATAATGTGTGTAAAGGAGGAATTGGTGACTTCCATTGCAGCAAAAATTTTCCCTTTTCTTTTGACGTCTTTAAACCTTTTTTCTCAGATTTTCTCTGCAGACAGTTTATCAATAAAACAATGAAGAGTTCAAAAGAAGCAGAACAGACTGATATATAAACGATAAATCAGAGAAGACTGGAGGTACCTTGTATATCCTAACCAGCCAGTGCTCTGTTGTGTAGGCCTCCTCCAACACGTCCAGCTCGAAATCTTTGTTTCCAATCTCAGCGTTCCTCACCCTGTCGTAACCAGGAGGACGCTCTGCAAAAAACATTTAGATCATCAGAAAACACTGAGATTACTGACTTTAAAAAACACTATACAAGTAAACAAACTCAGCCTCTCAGTAACAGAAACCCAAGAGAATGTACGAAGTTACTTTATGCCCCTGAGAAAACTGACTGAGAAAGGCCGCAAGTAAAAAAAGAAATATCGGTGTAGGAGCTGCTACACTGAAGCATCCTAAACCTCTCCTTTACAAAATGCACGTCAGAGTTATTTGTAAGTTTCTTCTGGTTGAACATCAGAGCAAAAGATAAAAACGCATTCAGCAGGGGTCTTCTGAGATACTCACTGGCCTCTGTGTAGACCTGGCCGAAGCGGTAGTAACACATCTTGTACATGAGACAGTTGAGCAGGATGGGCGAGCCCTCTCGGTCCACTCTGAACTCTCCTGTGGGGGTGTAGTAGTCGTGCTCCTTGATGTGTTTTCCCGTGTCTGTGCTTCCTCCAATACGGACCATCCACAGGAACTTGTTGATGTCTGTGAGGCAGACAGGAAGCTCAGTTAGAGGAGTGGTGTTAAAAATATTTTAAATCTGAACCCATATGACCATAAACAGTGGAGTCACCTAAAAGAGCCTGAAAGACTTTTTGATTTTAGCTTTTAGCATCAATTTAAAGGCATTCTAACAAAACCTTTCTTAACACCATCATGTTGGGATTGTGGGAGTCATTGTTCTCAACAAGCTTGATCGAAAAAAACAAAAACAAAACGGATGTATCATGCAGAAACTGTCTATACTTTTTTGAGTTTTCATCACATGACTTGTCATTTCAATGTTAAGAATTAGTTGGAAAACAAATGCTTCTGTGCTTGACTTCAGAAAAGTTCTTTTTTACTTCATCTATCGGAAGAAAACTAACCCGACACTAAAACTAACCCGATCTGACAGGTGACTGGATGATCGTTCAATCAGTCACATTCACTACAGACCAATCAGAAAAGGTAGTAGGTGGGAGCTACTGCCCTTTGAACAACTACAAAGAACAAAACTTTCGCCAAAACATGTCACAAGTGGGGCAAAAATATCCTTACTATGAATAAATGCTTCCAGTATTGTTTGTTTTCCATTCAATAAAGAAATGTGGTTCATATCTGATTAAACTGCTATTAAAGTTGTTAGCATCGATGCTAATCTCTGTAAGAGTAGTCACTTCCTCCTCTTGTCTCTCTCGTAACTCCCGCCTCTTCCTTCTCTAAAGGGCTCTGAATGGGCTGTGCCACATTGGGAAGCTCACAGTTGTTGTTGGTTGGAGCTTGGCAAGATGGATCTGCCTAATTATAGACACTGAAACAGGGGGATTCAGCTGCACTGCAGAGTAAGATGAAAACACGTGTTCTCTAAAATCAAATCAAGACCGTCTGTCAGGGGCTTTGAATTTGTTTTTTTTTCCCATCTGGCAAGTGAGTAAAGGGATTTCAAAGAAACGCTGATGTATAAAGATGAATCTTTATCAGAACAAAAATTATCTGATCAAGTTTGAATAAATGCCTTGCTAGATTTTGGCTTCACATGATTGTGGTGCTCCTCATATTTACCAGGAGAAAGCTAACCAAAACGAACTCATAGAGATTGCTCTTGATTTAGTTCTCTTGACAGCACACAACTAAACAGATACAGAACTAATACAGACCATCATATGAAATATCTGCTATGACCTCTGATGGTATTTTCAAATTGGGCTGCTTTGGTTTTGATATTTAGACGCAGCAGCTCAGAGAGGCTAGAAGGGTCAAAATAATCCAATTATTGCTGTCCAGCATCATCTCATCTACCTTCCTTTAAGCCATTCTTTAAAGCAGCTATTCACTGGATCCCCCTAATCCTGAGACGAATTATAAATGGATATCAGAGCAGATTAACGTTGACCTACAGGAGACTGAGCTAAAAAATGTAGAAAGAACAGCAGCCATTACATAAAAATCATCTACAGGTATTAGACTCAGTTTAGCGATGGATTTTTGAACATTTCAGTCAGTTTCAGTTTATTAACAGTGATGTCCAAACAACTTGGTCATGCATTCATTTTGCACTGCTGTGTGTTGTTCTCATTAGGAACAATAAACCCCTCAAATAAACTGGTGTTTCTTAGAGAGGTTTCAATTTTCTTTGCTTTTAATGCTGTCAGAGGTGCCTCGGGGAGCAAAAGAACGGGACACCTTTACTTAACTCCAAGTTCAAGGACAAATATGTTCTGTTTCTTTAAAGAAATGCTCTGTTTTAACTTCCTGGGGTTTATGATGTCATAGCTATACAGCCTCCACCTACATGCCTGTTTTCTGCTCGTTATAGGCAGATGCCATGACAGTTTTGAAAGTCCTCTCTGTGGCCTGTAAGCCCGCCTTTGGCAGCCAATAAGCAAAGAGCTCCTCATCATAACCTCTCGTAGACCCCCTGCCCTCTTGGATCTAAGCGTTTCCAAAGTAGAGGGAAAAGGAGCTCCATTTGATCCTCTACAGAGACAACATTTTTCATTTCTTGAATTTACATAAATCAAATTCTTGCTCAATAGACACCAAATACTTGTAAACAGTCAAACACACCAGGACATGAGACCTTTATTCATTCTTTCTAGGCTGCCAAACCACATCTGTAGTGTCTCGGCTTAATCAATACTTAGGGGTGTGCTATCTGAATGGTAAACGTTCTCAGCCACAGTTATCAACAGCTGGATGTTTGTACAATGGCACTGGCCAAACAAATGATTCATGAATCACCTGAAGGACCTGGTGTAAGCTTATTTCTGAACTCAATTCTGTACAAGTTTCACCAGAATGATATATGAGGGCTGTTGAGTATAAAAAAACAAAACACAAAAACCTATAATTTTCTTTATTTACTTTTAAGTTTAACTATACTGAAAGCCACAAAGTAAAGTTTTTCACTTGAGCTACATCATCACCGCAACAGTTCACCAAAAAAAAGAGAGAAAAATATATGTAAATAGAAACAGAAATCTAAATCATGTTAACTTTTTTGTTTAATTTTAGAGCTTTAATGATTATCATGACTAGTTATATTTCGTTTCCCCTGAAATCCACACTTAATCCACCTCAAAGTTGGGACAGGATAATCCTGGTTCTGTGGATCGGGGTATCCTAATCCTACTTGAAAGTGCTGAAAGTCTTTTCAACAGCTCACAATTTATTTCAATTCAATACATCAGAACACAAATCAACACATTAGAATAGTCATGCACCTTAATGTGATGACAAACTTGATGTGCTTCACAAGCAAAAACCTCAGCCAAGGCATTTCTGACACCATGGCCCTATCTTGCAATGTTAGGAAACTGCAAAAAAAATCCTTGATCTGCATCTGGATTCAGATCACCACCAAAATCTAATCACTTCTTCCTTGTGTGCCAAAACCTAACCTTGTGCAGCAGCTGGATCAGCCTGACTCAGTGTCTGTAATCAGGCTGAACCATCTTACCAAGCTCCAATCAACAAGTGTGAGCGCCCCAAAGTGGGACAGCCCAATCACAGTCCTTTAGAGCAAGAAGAGGTGGGAGGTAAGAGCAAGATGACAGCAGGAATTGACTCCTCATACAGGGATTAGCATAGATGCTACTGGTGTCAGTGGCAGTTTTCTCAGATCTTGACCACATTTCTTTATTAATTGAAAAATAAATAGTAGCACTGAAAGCATTTCTCAATAGAAAATAATTTTTTCTCCACTTATAACATGTTTTGGCAGGAGTTACTTCTACTAAGTGGCTTACATTTATTCTGTACGCCACTACAGTACCCCCAAAATGAATGTGATTGACAAAATGATCATCCAATCAACTGCCAGATATGCTTTTCAAAGGTTCTGCACTCCCCAAATGCTTTCTATGGGCTGGTAAAATGTATTCTGTATAGTAAATATTTAATGGTCCATATGGTGTGTCAGGTTAGCCATGACCAACGAAGGATTTCAAAAAAACTAACGAACGCAGGCAAAAACTAGAGAGCACTCGGAGAGCGCAAACCTCTGCCACGGTAGCTCGCTCACATATTGCTGTTACATCTATAATTAAAAGTTCTATGATAAAGTTACTGTCATGACATGATTCGTTGACCCTGAAAACCTGCACCTAGCACTCAGAATCATGTTGATATCATTATTAGACAGTTATTGAGCAAAAACGATCGTTTGCTAATGGCGGTTATCTGGATCGCCACCAAAATCAAATCATTTTTAAGTTGGGCCATCACCAACATCTAGTAAAAAATTTCAGCAAAATCCATCCAGTAGTTTTTGTGTGATCTTGCTAACAAACAAACAAATATGCACCGGCAAAAACAAATCCTCCTTGGTGTAGGTCAAACTTTGCTCATTGTGGACATGCCTGTAGATGTTAACATACTCATGTTATGTGTGATGTTTAAGACGTACCGTCTGAGGAATATCCTGTGAGTCCTCCAAAGATGACGAGGACATAACTGACGTCCAGCTCCCTCATGATCTCGTAGGCTCGCTCCTCTGTGGACGCCATCGCCTGGGAGACAAACAACAAACAGCTTAGTCAACACAGCAGCTTCTTTAAAAACAATACAAGGTCTCAGGTGAATGAGCTCACCTGTCCCACTCTGGAGATGTGTGTGTTGTTCCACGTGTTGTTGTCGACTAAAATTGTTCGATTCGCCATCGCTGTTATTTGATAACCATAATCCCACCACGACATGACTTTGGCATCCTGAAAACACAAATTAAAGATTTATTTACTGAATGGAAGTGCATTGATCTTTTATCATCGGCCTATGAGTCATATATTTCATAACCTCTGCGCTGATGGACTTTTGCTTTGTGAAGGTCAAACTCACCTCAGGTGTGTTGTGTCGGAGCCAGTAGTAAGCCTCCCTGAAGTCGTCAAAGATGATTCTGCTGCCGTCTCCTCCTCGAGCCGACAGGACGATGGAGGGGGAGGAGTAAGCTTCACTGGTCACCCAAGTTGAGTGGAAGGTGTAGGTGATGAGGAAGAAGGCCATGACCAGAATCATCCCACTAGCAACCTGGTGATGGAAACACAACACAAAATAAACAACATGGTTGCATCAGTTTCAGTTCATTTTTAACACCTCTGCCAAGAAGGTCATATTTCTGCTGTAGTTTGTCCATTTGTTTGTCTGTCCATCTGTGAGCAAGACAACTGAAAAAGTTCTCAGTGGATTTGGACAAAATTTTCAGTTTTCAGAAAAACAAACCAAAAACTAGAGTTTATTTTTCTGTTTTCTCTGCTGTTAAACACTACAGCACTAAAGCAAAGGATATTTTGTCCATAATTTTATTTTATTTCACATTATTTTGTGTACAAAAAAGTTAGTTTCAGTTAGTGATCTTTTGTTTTTGAAAAACTTTGTATTCATTTTTTGTCTGTTAATGAAAAGATTTTTAAATATTTTTTAATAAATTAATATAAATATAGTATAAATTAATTTCTAATATTTGTTTAAGAATGTGGGCGGGCAGCATGGATGCACAACAGGTAGAGCAGGAGCCTCACAATAAGAGGGTTGCTGGTTCTTTCCCGTGTCAGTCAGGGCCTTTCTGTGTGGAGTTTGCATGTTCTCTCCATGCATGCGTGGGTTCTCTCGGGGCACTCGGAACAAAAACAAAGTCATCAGGTTGATTGGTAACTCTAAATTGCCTTTAGTTGTGAGTGTGAGCATGAATGGTTTCTCGGCTCTCTGTGTGGCCCTGTGATTGGCTGGCAAACCGGTTCAGCGTGTACCCCGCCTCTTGCCCAGATGGGATAGGTTCCAGCCCCCGTGACCCCGAAAGGGGTAAGGAGTATAGATAAAAGACCTCTTTGTCAGAGCCATTTACGGAGTCACATAAGAAACTGCTTCATGTAAGAATGGTTGTTTGTCTCTATGTGTCAGCCTTGTGAGTGGATAGGGACCAGTTCACGGTGTACCCCACCGATCATCAAATGAAAGATGAGATGAGCTCGAGACCCCCTGTGCCCACAAAAGCTTAAATAAAAAAAATAACCCCACTATTTTCTTATTGGACAAATTAAGTTCAAGCACATTAACACCTAAGCGTTGTCTGCTATAACCACCTATTTCACTTTTCCTGCACTGCTTTTTAATCCCATCATATATTTTTTCTTAATTTCTTCTTTTCTTCTGCCAAGGAGGATTTGTTTTTGCCGGCGTATGTTTGTTAGCAAGATTACACAGAAAATACTGGACGGATTTTGCTGAAATTTTCACTAGATGTTGGTAATGACCCAACTTAAAAATGATTTGATTTTGGTGGTGATCCAGATAACCACCATTAGCAAGTGATCGTTTTTGCTCAATAACTGCCTAACTAATAATGATATCAACATGATTCTGAGTGCTTGGTGTGGGTTTTCAGGGTCAAGGAATCATATTATGATGGTAACTTTATCATGGAACTATTGCTTATAGATGTAACAGCAATATGTGAGCTACCTTGGCAAAGGTCGGCGCCCTCCAAGTGCTTTCTAGTTTATTTATTTAGCTGCATAGAATTTATACATATTTAATTTTTTTTCACCATTTCAAATATTGTTTTAGTGGTGAATTTCTCCAGTTCATTTATTCCTGAAGTAATTATATTTCACTTCTAAATACTACAGCTAACATAACATGTATTTTGTTCCATTTGGTCAAAAGCTTCATAAGGCTTTAAATGCCAGCCAGTCAGTCTTTCAGTGTGCTGCCTTTTCTCAAAAATAGACACAATACTTGATGACAGGAGATCAACTGACTGCAGACAACACCGCCCTCTAACTACACCCTGAACCAGTCAGTCCTCCTACCTCGTTCTTGATGGGGTAGGTGGAGTCCTGCTGCTTCTTGCTCTTCTTGTCCGGCCGGCTTACGTCCAAGTTCTTCATATACGTGGTTAAAACCTGGGACACGCCGATGCCTGACAGGATGCACATGACGGGAGCCAGAACCAACATGAGACGCACCTGAGGAGGGAGAGAAAAAGCATTTTTAAGACCACACTGCAAGTCGAGTTTTGGTGAAGAAACAAGGAAACTATGGTTAGCAGAAACTGTTTGGTAAAATTAAATAAAATTACAGACTAAAGGTCCTCTGTTTAGATCTGTCCTCGCAGCATACTGAGTCACCCATCCTTTCTTATTTGTATGAGACACAACAGTTTTAATTCTGGGAAGAGTTTATTTATTGGCAGAAGCTCAAACTGTGACTTGTCCTACACTACATTTCACAGCCTTTTAGGAACTTGCCTGAGATCTTTTTTCTTGTACTCAAAAACCATGACACATCTTAACTGACACGAGACCATAAATGCCACTTTTCTTCATTTTAAGATAATTTTTGGGCCTTCATTGACAGGAGAGAGACACAATGGGTAGGCTTGTGAAGGGGGTGAGAGAGAGTAGGGTGAGGACACTCTGCAAATTGGACACAGACAGGATTTGAACACAGGTCAGCAGAAGCATGTACGGTTGAGGACAAAAATTACAGCCCCCCCCTACAAAAATGTAATTGTATTATAAGTATTTACCAAGTGCTTTTAAACAGAGAAACACATTTTTACATCCTAGTTTTATTTTGGATGCTTACATTACTTTAGTTTGCACACAGAAATGAAAATATTCCACACAAAGAAACAAAAACTACCAGGGTCAAAATCATTAGCTCCCCGGATCCTAACAGTCAATTGTGTATCCTTTTTGCTGGATAGCAGCCTGCAGTCATTTGTTGTAGTTTTCAACAAGTCTCTGAAACTTCTTTTGAGGAATCTCAGCCCACTCTTCTTTAGCAAGTCTCTCAAGCTCCTCCAGATTTGATCGCCTTCTAGCATGGACATTCTTCTTTAGGCCACCCCACATATTTCCAATGGGATTTAAGTCAGGGCTTTGTGCAGGCCACTCATTTGCAGTCACTTTGGTCTTCTGGAGATAGTTCTCCACCAAGAGAGATGTATGTTTTGGATTATTGTCATGTTGGAAGATGAAGCAAAGACCTAGACCCAGTTTTACTGCTGACTGTTTCAGGTATTCTTTCAAAATCTCCTCATATCTTTAATTGTTCATGATTCCTTGACATGATTTCCAGTTTCAGAAGCACTGAAGTATCCCCACAGCATAATACTACCACCACCGTGTTTCACTGTGGGGACGGTGTTCTTTGGGTTGTATGCCTCTCCCTTTTTTCTCCAAACATAAGCAGTGTCTCTTTGGCCAAAGAGCTCAGACCATAGCACACGCTTCCAGTCTGCATAATCTTTCTCCAGGTTGTCCTGAGCATACTTAAGTCTGGCTAGAGTTTTTCCTGGTCTGCATTCCTGTGCAGATAGGGATTGTTTTCTTAAGACTATAATTCCTGCTGTGGCCAAGTCATTCACCAGTGTCTTCTCAGTTGTTCTGGGGTCTTTAGACACATCCCTCACTAGTTTTCTTTCCAGGGTCTATGAAATCTTTCGCTTCCTCCCTCTGCCAGTCTTGTTCTGTACTGTGGCTGTCTTTGAATTTCTGGATTATACTTCTCACTCCACTTTTTGACACTTGGAAACGCTTGGATTACTTTGACTATCCTTCTCCTGCTTTGTGTGCATCAGTAATTCTGTTTCTCAAGTCCAAACTGATTTCTTTCATTTTTGGCATGGTGCTTTCTCAACTGACCTATACTGAGGCTTTCATACCATGTTTTAACTTAATCATTAGGTGAAATCACCTGATTCACCTGATCACCTCTAAGCACATCACCTGTGAAGTTAAAGCACATCATTGCAAAAAAGTGGTTTGTGCAATGACTCAATAAATCGTAATTTTTTAAAGGGGGCTAATGATAATATCCCTGGTTATTTTAGTTTTTCTTAAATAATTCTGTTTTGGTGTGCAAATATAAATAATTTGTGCTTTCTAAAAAAGTACTTACGAAAGTCATGAATAAACATCAAATTTCATAGGGGGGCTAATAATTTTGTCCTTGACTGTATACGAGATGTGCCTGGTTGCTTACCACTCTGCCAAACCAGCACCCCCAAAAATTTAATTTATTTATAGTAAAACTGCAAGTGATGCTTGCTGCTATATCACAAAAAATGTTTTCTTTTAGGTCCTGAATTTTATTGATATACCAACACAAATATGCACTCATAAACAATGCTACTGGACAACTTCAGTGTTTATGAGTGGATTTTCTAAATTCAAACCAATTGAAAGTGTCAAAAAATTTTCCTAATCAGGGCAATACAATATCAAGTTTTCAGTAATACTGCCTTTTTTACTTGGTGAAAAGTTTAAATTTTTTTAAATTTCATCTTTTCTCATTAACATTAACAATGTTTAAGCGTACATACCATGACAGCTGAGAAGTACATGCTGGTGACTCCGTACATGATGATGAAGATCCTGGCGTCTGACAGGTTGTTGAAACAGTAATAAAGACCCACTGCAAGAAAAGAGAAGGTTACCGTCAGCCTGAACCAAACATGGATGCAGAATGTTATAGTCGTGCACTTAGGACTGTGTTTAACGAGTGTTTACCTGGAAACATGAAGACCAGCAGCTGCAGGTCAAAGTAGTACGAGGACCATGTGGTGGGCTGATGCTCAGAGACAGAGGCGATGATGGGGATGTTGTTTTTGGCATAGGAGGGGTCCAGCAGAGAGTAGAAACGACCCGTCCATGGAGAAATCTTACCTGTGGGAAATGCACATTTTGGTCACAGAAATCAACTGTTCTTCAATATATACCACTTAAAAAGTGCGAAATGTTTTAACACACATACACAAGTGGTATTTTACAAGACAGGCTTGTAAACAATCTTACCCGTCAGCATGAGAACGGTGCCCACAGACAGCAGGATGAAGCCCACCAGAGAGATGACACTCTTGAACAGCACCTCAAACTGCTGGGCGTTGAGCTTGCTGCGCAGGTAGTCAACGAAGGCATGAATCTGACACAAGCCAAACATCCCGAAGGCCGCCATGTGCTCTGAAGACTGCACCGGCTGAGATATCAGAGAAAAAAGGTGGTGTTAATAATAATGTTTAGGTTGAATCTCCTGTTTGAATTAGTACATATCGTCATGAAATTGGTGATTATTCTGAACATTTTGACTAAACGATCTTTTGCTAAAGTAGAAGAGTTAAACACCCCTTTTATTACATAACTGGCATGAAAATTGGTAAATGAGACCAAATTTGATACCTTTTATATCTTAAAGGTGGTTCATAACTAGCATGAGCATCAACTTAGTTGAAAGTTTAATGTTAATGTTGGTGTAGTTAGGTGGATCAGAATTTGTACATCTTGTTTTTCTTTTTGCAAAACTAAAGCTATGTTACTGTTACAGAAGAGAACAGGTAATATTGGCCCACATAATTAGCAACAGACATGGGTAATTTTTTCGACAGTTTTCCCAATTTGCAATATTGCATTGCTGACTTTCTTAGCTAACCTGACACACCAGATAGACAATTAAAAATATACTATAAATAATTTACAGCATCTACAGTATTCACTAGTTCATGTGGGCAACAGTCCATAGAAAGTGTTTGGGAATGGGCAGAACCTTTCCAAAAACTTATCTGGCACGTGATTGGACGATTGTTCCATCAATCAGATTTATTACAGGCCAATCAGACAATGTAGTAGGTGGGAGCTACTGCCCTGGTGTAAAGAACAGAAAGTGTGCCACGTCATAAAACAAACTTTTAGCAAAACATGTTAGAAGTGGTGCAAAATCATCCTTTCTGTAGAGAAATTCTTTCAGTGCTTGATTTTCATTTTATAAAGAAATGTGGTCCAAATCTGATAAAACTGCTACTGAAGCTGTTAGCATCTCTGCTAATCTCTGTACAAGCAGCCACGTCCTGCTGTCATCTTGCTCATAGCTCCCACCTCTTCCTGCTCTAACAGATTGGGCCGTGCTGCTAAAGCACAACCGTTGTAGATTGTAGCTGGAAAGATGGATTAGTCTGATCACAGACATTAAATCAGGTGGATCCAGCTGCACTGCATGGTTCCTTAGCTGAGTTATACTGAAAATAAGTTAAAGTGTCCTCTCTCTCTCAGTGTTAACAAATTCCTTGCTCTGCATCTGTATTCTGATCACAACCAAAATAAAATCACTTCCTCCTTGTGCCGTGACCAACAATCCCTGAAAATTTCCCCAAAATCCATAGAGAGCTTTTGGAGTCCTCTTGCTAACAGACACACTCCCATGCAAAAACATAACATCTTTGGTAATTTAAAAAAACAACAACACTGGTATACTGTAAGGTGATTGTATCTAATAGAGTTCTGCTTTTATTTTTAAGACTCCTCAGTTAAAAGACAAATAACCAGGAGCAGGAGTGGCAGCGCGGCTCATGGGTAGTGGGGTCTGTACTCCACAAACATCACTGCAGATTTAGAGTTTAACTTTTGTATTTCTAGTTAGCAGGTGTGAAAACTCCACACACTATTAAAAACAAATGACCTGTAACACAACACACTTTCAAGCAAAACAGCAGATGGAACCTCTTGTCCTTCTGGAGGACTCTCCCACAAAACAACCTATGTATAAATACCAGTTCAATTAATATCCCACATTTTAAGGTACTTCTTCTCATTTACCTGGAAACCGACAAAAGAGATCTGCATGGAGAGGATGGTTCCCAGACAGTACACTGTGCAGTAAGCCACGTAGATGCGGTGAGAGAATCGTCCTGTGAGCATCAGAACTAGGACATGAAGGGGGATCAGGTTGATCAGGAACACGTAGCCACCCCAGGAGGACACCTATATAAACAGAAACATCTCATTAGTACTCTACAGGCTTAGTAAACTGAATAATTCAGGAAAAAAAAGACAGTTTCTGGTCTCCTCACCATGTAGAAGTAGGCCAGCGCACACATAGATGCCCAGTAAACTGAGCCTGTTTTTACCGCCTTGATCCACATGTAGTAAGTCAGGAGCATGCAGAAGATGGCGATACCTGAATCAGAGAACAGAAAGATTTAGTTAGAAAAGAATCAAAACTATTTCCTTTAAATAAAATTGATGTGTCAATCAGGTTTATACCTTCATTATCATAAGAGCCAGCAACAGATCGAGAGATGTAACCAGGGACCACTGCAATCATGGCAGCAGCCAGGAGACCAGCACCTGCATCCTGAACACATAACAAGACATGTTAGTGGTCAAATATAAACATATTCACACTAGTGGAAAAGAAATCAAACACATACACAACCTTAACAGTCTGAAGCATTTTTCTGAACATGAATTATTTCACTGACTGACTCAAGCCGAGCAAATTAAGTCACTTTACAAATACTGGTTGATGGTAAAAATTTGTAAAGGTAACATGCTTTACACAGTGTTAGTGGTGCCAGAAGTCAGTATAACTCTTTTTAAGTGTAAACCTTAATCCTTGAAAAGCTTATCTAAAGACAGAGGGTTTTAAGAGTTTTCAGCTTGACTGTGTTGTTTCACCTTCAGCTCTTTGGTGAAGTGGTACGTGACAATGGCGGTGAAGGAGGAGAACAAAGGAGCCAAGAAGACACAGACGTTACGGATGTCAATAGTGATGTGGAAAAAGTGTAGGACGTGGTACAGGACAGCCGAGGTGATCATCAGCCCTGAAGAGAGAGAGAGGATAAAATAAAAGTCAGCTTTGTTCTGAAAGGTCTCTTAGCAAACAGAGCAGGCTTGCTCTTTAAAATGTTATTCAAACAAGCAGAGTGCAGGTCAGATTTGCATAAATGCTAACAAATGAAGGCAGCACAATTAAGGCTCAATGAGAACTCTCATTAATGTTAAAGAACACTGCCTCACATTGTATTAAAAATCCAATTTAAGCACCCATACTGATTCTTACCTGGATAAATGGTTCCTCCGATGATCCTCCCCAGAGGATACCATGCCCTGTCATCAAACCAGTTATGAAACTTATAAAATCCTTCTTCTGCCAGGAAGCGGGTGGTACGGTAGTTGAAGTACCTACAGGTGAGAAGACAGTGTATGTAGGGACATCCTGTATCTGAGTGCACCTATTCAAAATCCTTGAAAATAAGAGAGGTGGCACTTACGGATCAAACTCATGGATGACACTTTCAAACCTTAAGACAGAAAAGAGTCTGGTGGAGAATGCTGAAAAAGAGGAAGAAGCACAATTACTATTAGAGGTACAATGTTGTTTCGTGCAGTAGGCTAGTTAGGGTACTAGATATTCACACTTGGTTTATTGGCAAATGGACTTGAGCTTATATAGAGCATCTCTAGTCTTCCAGTCTGCTCAGAGTGCTTTTACATGGCAGGTCACATCTACCCATTCACTCTTACTCACTGATGAGTGAGGCCCAGTCAACACAGAGATGAAAACGTTTTCCTTCTTAAAATGCTCTCCGTAAAGACAGCATCGTTTCAGCAAATGTGTCCATCCACACAAAAACGGTGACAACACTGTAGTTCATAAGCAAAGCCTGTAAGTGGCGCAATAACACTACGTGATAAATCATGAGAAATGTCAACAAACACCGGTGTATGCTGTTTTCCGTGCCCTCTTGTTGCTCACATTGTTCTTAGAGTAGCAGAAGATATAACAAGCTCAGTAGCTTCTGCGGCACAAGTGAAGCGCCGTATTCCACCTGTTGCTGTCAGGGTTCATGCAGGTGATTTAAGCGAGAAATAGGGCTATGATGTCATCTCTTCTGAAACTTTCCATATTTGTTGTCCACAGGAAAATGTCAGATTTATTTACTTTGGGACCTATTTTCCAAAATATGCATTTTCAGGCATGCAAAACGCTGTATTCCTGTGAACGAAATACCTATATGATATAAAACTTGTGCAGATACGCCTGATTTCGTCTTCGTGTTGATGGCCCCTGAGTTTCTTTGTAAGTTTTCCCATCAGTATGAACTAACACATCCACACCCTTTCATATCCATTTATGAAAGGGCCACTGGCACGGCAGTGGGAGCAGCTTTGGGTTAAGGGATCTTGCCCAAGGACACATTGACATGTGACAGCCAGAGCTGATGGTGGAGGATACTACCAGTAAACATTAAACAGAAGTTTATGCCACAGAAACAAAAAAAATGTCCTATAACCAATATCAGATAATTCTTTATTTTTAATTACAAAAAAAGAGACAACAACCTGCACATTAAGTAGAAACTGCTGGCATTACATTTGTAAAACTAGCAGTGCTTCATGAACATAAATGTCTGTGAAGGCATTTTCAACACTTTCAGGTGAGTTTTTGTCAAAAATGTGGAAAACCACACGATCTAGCGATTTTAAATCCTTGAAAAAATTCCTTGAATCGTGTTCTGGGTTTGGATCACAACCAAAATTGTACTATTTCACATTATGCCATGACCAATATTCCCCGAAAGTATCATGAAAATCAGTTAACTTTAAGAGTTATTGGCAAAAATGTGGGAAACTGGCCTATCCTGTGATGGTAACAAATCCTAAAAAAAACAAAAAAAACAAAACTGGATTCACATCCAGATTCAGATCACCACCAAAATCTAATCACCTCTTTCTGTTGTCAAGACCAACATTCTCTAAAAATGAGATTAAAATCTGTTCATAGCTTTTTTTAGTTTTCATATTCTCAAAGTAACAAACAAACAAACAAAACTAACAAACACAGACCAAAACATAACCTCCACTGCAAAGGTAAAAACACTGTCAATGTAAAATGAACATGAACTTGAGGATAGAGTCTCTTTTTCTCTTCCTATTTTAAAGAGATGTTAACAAAGCTCTTAAAATGCATCAGAAATCAAAAATCATTTGAAAGTCATCCGTCAAACAGAGACTTTTATGTAACACCACTTCACTCTCTTTCCAATGCAGCAGCCTTTGATTAAAGACCGTACTCCTCATCCGTTTTTTTCTTAAGCTTCATTACTTTGTTACTGTCAGAGTATCAAAGTGTGATATCCTAAACACATGAGGAGTAGAGCAGGGTGTAGCGTAGGAAATGGGAATGGTGGACTCACAGAGGACAGCGGCCATAGACAGGATGAGAAGCTTCAGTAGTGTGTCCTGCTTCTCATAGGACAGCCGCAGGAAGCCCAGCTTGGTCATTTTGGCGGGGTTAGGGACAGCTCACCGTACTACCTGAAGAGAGGAAAACAAAAAAAAAGGACAACAAAAACAAAAAAAGAGTGTGATGAAATGGTCTCAGGCCAACAGATTAGTTCAACTTCCAAAGAGAGATTAGCAGGAATCTTTCAGTCATTATTATTCAGTGATGATGAGGTCAAATCATTATGGTACATTTGGACTTTTTTTCTAATATTACAGCCAATATATTATGTGATATTTATGGCCAATTTGTAAGGCTAGAATATCAGTAAATGTTTTAAAATTTTCTTAAACATTTCATATTTTTTAGTAGGGGTGCACATTGGCATCAGCTCAACATCTGCATTGGTCTTTATCAGTCTTTTTTACAAACACTCTTCATCTGCAAATTAATAAGGGGTAAACATACATCAGTTTTCAGATGTTTATATCTTTTGTCAAACCACTTTAATGTCAAGTCAAATCAAGTCAAACTTTATTTATAGAGCACCTTTATAAGGACAGCAGTCGATCAAAGTGCTGTACAAAAAAATACGTAGAAATAAATAAATAGATAGATAATAATGCTGACATATGGCTCATGTATCTGCTGATGTAGAGAGTGTTCTTTATTCAAGGTTGTGAAAATGACCTGCTGGACAAACTGTGATGTGTTTACATGGTCAGATAAAGTAAAAACATTGGCACTGTGGGAGAATTACACCAAAAGAAGTACGATAATAGGCAAGACATCAGTATCTGCACTGGTATCGGCTAAAATTATTAATTCAAATATCGCTATTGGCCCTGATTTTCACACTTGGTGCAGCAGTTATTTTTAGGCTGTTATCTGCCATTAACAAGACTGCTACGATATCATGAGTCCCAAAAAATAGAGACTATGAAGCAGCCCTTTTGCTCGACTATGAAATTTATTTTGTACAGCATTAAATCAGAAAGGTATACCTTTAACTCAAAGAAGAATTTTTGAAAGGCATTTAACAGGGATACATGATATTATCATTTTGATATTGGTACTGGTGGATATCAGCCTAAAAAGTTAAGTATCGGTATTGGCCGCTATTGAAATTTTTGCAGATATTTACAGACAATATATTGACCAAACATGAGCCATATATTGACTGGAATATCGGTAAATTACCCAAATGTGGATATTGGTGCACCTTCTCATCACTTCATGGGTACATTAAAAAATTAAGGGTTTCATTTTCGCAAAAGTTAAATGCTGTTTTTCTGAGGGTTTTTTTTTTTTTACATCTGTTCCTCACAACAATATACTGTAACACTGAAAGAAACAAGTCCATTTTTGTGAAGTACAGATCTTGTGCTCTTGACCAGAAATATTAGTATCTGGGATAATGAATTAAAAAATAACAGCATATTGGATTTTGGCAAAAAATCCAATATTGGCATTCCTATTATTTGATAATATTATGTTACTTTGCTGAATCAAAAATATGCATTGTTTTACCTCTACAATCTAGAGTAAAGGTTAATGTACATTATGAAAGCATTCTCATAAAGGATTTACTTTTGCTTTGACTTGAAACAAGTAATTTACAATTCATCATTCTTTACTGATTGCATGCATATCGGCAATGATACCTGCAAATTACACAAATGTACCATGATACCTCAACTTATTATCACTGGAGTTGCATTTTGTTTTCTTTTTTACCTCTGTCAAGGAGGTTATGTTTTTTGCAGGCATGTTTGTTTTTTAAGCAAGATTATGCAAATACTCCTGGATGGATTTTGCTGAATTTTTCGGGAGATGTTGGTAATGGCCTAACTTAAAAATTATTAGATTTTGGTGGTGATCCAGATAACCACCATTGGTGAAAGATCGTTTTTGCTCAATAACTGTCTAAATAATAATGAGATCACCATGATTCTAATTGCTAGGTGTAGGTTTGCAGGGTCAAGGAATCATATTATGATGGTAACTTTATCATGGACCTATTGCTTATAGATGTAACAGCAATATGTGAGCCACCTTGGTGGAGGTTTGCGCTCTCCGAGGGCTTTCTAGTTTATATCTGTTCCTCACACAAATAGACTCTCACACTGAAAGCAACTAGGGATGTACAATATTATCAGTTTGATATCGGTATCGGCCGATATCAGCCTAAAAAATTAAATATTAGTATCGGCCGCTATTGAAATTTTTGCAGATGTTTACAGCAGACATATCAGCCACACATATCAGCTAGAATATCAGCAGATTGCACAAATGCACAATATTGATGCACCTTCTCATCACTGCATGGGTACATTTAAAAATCAATGGTTTCATTTTTGCAATAGTTCAATGCTGTTTTTCTTGTAAAATATCTGTCCCTCACAAAAATGCACTGCAACACTTTAGAAACAAGTCCATTTTTGTTAAGTACAGAGCTTGAACTCTTGACCAGAAATACTGGTATCGGCAATGATAAAATATCGGCATATCTGATATCTGCAAAAATCCAATATAGTGCCAACCCAAAGAAAACCTTCAAATGGTGATTAAAATTGTATAAGAAGCCAAATACTGTGATTTACATGCATCTTAAGACTGATTGCACTATTGAATGCATGTTATCTGGTGTATTTTAGAGCTGGATGGTGGTTAAATGATAAAGACTTCATAGCTTTAATAGTAAACTTTTATGTTCAGCCCAACCAGATAAGGCCACGCACTGAGATGTGGCATCAGGAACCAGGAAGCACCACCATGGAAAACTTCTGCAGGGATTTCAGCCTGGCTCCCTCATGCTTTACACGTTTTTACATCAGAATAACACAAAAGATGTAGCTAAAATGACCTTCATCATCATCGTCACTTGATGACATTATTTCAGGGGGGTTGGCAAGTTCTGAAAGCAACCTGAACTACATCTTGGCAAGACAGCATTATGAAGGCTATCAGCCTCGTCTGGTGCACGTTTAAAATGAATATTAATAGATATAAAGACAAGACGAGAAAGACGAGCCTCTTATAGAGAGCTAGCATCAAGCCGGCTGAATTTAATGATCGACAATTCAATTAAAAGTGCAGTACTGCTAGCTAGCATGGCTAATCTGCTGCTTTATATATATAATGAACACCCTAGCTTGGCTCCCCATCTCTCTTATCTAGTAACCCACAGATTCTGCTTCATATCCTCCTCCAGGACAGCTCTCTTTAACAGAAAACATTGTCATTAATTAGCTAACAGGTTAAAATGTGACATAAAGTATGACTTACCCGCTCCGATCCTGTTTCTCATACACTTCTACCTCACACTACCTTCACCGTGGACACGTCCCGCCTCCGCCTGGTCATGCAGCGCGTTTATTGGCTAAGAGTCAGTCAACGGAAATCCTGGTCCTACCTGATTGGTTGTTCGACTGTCATTCAGGGTCCTTTCTCTAACTTGTCGTTTCAGTGTGTGACGTGTCCTTACAGTGGAAAGGAAGCGTAACTCCCCCTACCGGTGAAAGACTGGAGGGACAGTTTGGATTTCTGCAACCACAGCCAAAAACACTAAATATTAATTCTTCTAAGTCCTTCATATTTATGTCTAAAAAAAGGGCCCAGGATGAGGCTGGAAAAAAAAGAAAAGGAAAAATTGTTAAATCTAAATTAGAGGAATTTTAACATTAGAATGACAAAAGAATAAACTCAGTGGAACCAAAGTTTTATGAAAAATAAATATAACTTCGATCCCATCTAAGATGCCACTTTAAATAACATTTACTCTTTAAGTATTGAGAATTTGGCCTTTCAAGAGTCTTTAAGGAGATTTGGACAAAGATATAGAAAAAAAATTACTAAATTCAGCTTAAAAAATAAATACAAACAAATATATGCTGTATAATAATTAAATATGCATTAAAACAAAAGATGTTTACATTTCTTTAAATTCTACAAAGATCTAGAGGGTAAAAAAATAATAATAAATCAAAATAAAACCGAAAAAGGATCAATAATTTAAAAAATAATAATTTTCCTCTTAAGTCAAAAGACTTGAGAATATGTATGGAAATAAATAGGAAAACTAAAAAACAAGAACTTTAAATATCTGATAATATAAGAATTACAGCTTTTAAACATTTGAAACAGCCAATAAAACCTATTTTTAATTTCTTAAATTCATTATACTTACATACGTGGACAAAATTGTTGGTACCCTTCCGTTAAAGGAAGAAAAACCTACAATGGTCACTGAAATAACTTGAAACTGACAAAAGTAATAATAAATAAAAATTTGCTGAAAATTAACTCGTGAAAATCAGACATTGCTTTTGAATTGTGGTTCAACAGAATCATTAAAAAAAATGAAACTGTACTGGACAAAAATGAAGGTGCCCCTAGAAATGATTGAAAATGATTTGACCACAGGGACATGCTAAACTAAGGTGTGTCCCGTAATTACTATCACAGGTGTCTTCAAACTTGTAATCAGTCAGTCTGCCTATTTAAAGGCTGAAAAGTAGTCACTGTGCTGTTTGGCATCGTGGTGTGTACCACGCTGAACATGGACCAAGTTCATGAAGTTTGTGCCTAACAATCCTCTGATACTTGATTGTGGCATGTCTGTGAACCCCTCAGTTCCAGCACTGCTCAGAACAGGCTGTAATCTCTACTGTGGCGCAGTTCTTCAGTATTTGATTCACAGTCTTTCAGTCGTCATACAAAACCTGCTGAAACAGACTGTGAATGTTGTGTAGAGAGTCCCCAGCTTTTTTTGGATTGCGGGTATTTTCATTTGTTTTAAAGAAATACATTTTGTGAAACTTTCTAACAATAACCAATGAGGGCAGGAGTTCAGTGAGGGTCATATAAATTCTTATTTTTAGTCCCTTTGTCTCTGCCTGGATGGATACATCTCTGGATGTATGTGTGTGTAGATACATATATATTTATTATATGTATCTGAATATATGTACATATGTGTAGCTATAAAATAAGAGTATGGCTTCAGCCTGCTCTATTGTAAAGTGTCTTGAGATAACACTTGTTATGAACTGGTGCTATACAAATAAAGATTGATTGATTATAGATTCAGAAGTTTGGCAGCATTTTAGCACCTCTTACCCTCTAAACCGAACATTTAGGCAGCCTGTCCTTTGCTTGTGTCACCCTGTGACTTTTAAAACAGTGCAGTTTGTCAAGTGAGACACCAAGAACCTTTGATTCCACTCTCAGTAAGAGTGATGCTGTTATTTGGTTTGGTCATTTTTCTTTGTACAAATCAATTCCAATGAAGTTGGGACATCATGTAAAAGCATAAATAAAACAGAAAACAATGATTTGCAAACCCTTTCCACCAATTTTTAAATACATTCACTAGAAAAACAAGATATTTATTTTTCAAACAAATAAATTTTGGGTTTTTTTTGGTAAATACTGTAATTTTTTTTTTAAATTTGATGCCTGCATTTGTATGCTGAGAAATATTGTTCTTAATCTGCTGAACGATTTTCACTCACAGTTGTTCACAAAAAGGTGACCCTCGCCCGATCTTTGCCAGTGACACTCATCTGTTTCTGAATAACCTGTTCACAATGTTCCAAACAGTGTTTTTTTTTTGAGCATTCCTCAACATTTCCAGTCTTTAGTTGCCCCTGCCCTAGCTTTTTCAGAATAGGTATCAAACAGGTATCAAATTTAAAATAGTGAATGTTGCAAAAACAGAATAAGGTTCATCAGCCTGAACATTAAATATCTTTTCTTTGTAATGAATTAAACTGAATGTAGGTCAAAACGATTTGCAGATTATTGTATTCTTTTTTAGTCAACATTTTGCACAATGTTCCAACTTCACTGGAATTCAGGCTTGTATTTTTTACTTTGAAAAAAAAAAAAAAAGCTCTCAAATGATAAAAATCTTCTTCTTTTATTACACAACGTTAACTCTGGACCGTGAGACACCATCTTTAGACAGAGAAACAGATCTATGTGCAAGAATGATGAAGGGCTGCCGAAGAAAACTGTGCTCGGCTTCTTAGTGCAAACCCTTCATCGTTAAAAAAATCCTTCTTTTCTTCAGGCATATTAACACTAGATGAGTTCTTGTGCTGTAATTTATTAAAAGGAGTCACTCAAATGGCACATTATACAAAAAAGAAAAAACAGTTCACAAAAGAAAACAAGAAGAGCTGAGTATATAACGTGTTTTGAGTGTGAGGCACGGGGCAGTCGAGTTTTGTGTCACACTGAAAACGTGTCTGTGAATGAGTAACCAAAGGGCCAGAGAGGAGATAAAACCATGTAAACCCTTTGTCCTGAACTTCATCTTCTTCATGAGGAATCACACTGAGTGAGACCCTTCAGTAAGTCATCTGTCACTGGGGTCTCTGGCGGGTGGGGGAGGTGTGGGGGGAGGCTAGTCGCTCTGAAGAGGCGGAGGATGTCAGCGAGGACTGCAGGTGGACCGTCTTGTGGAAAAGTTTGTTGCTGATCATCACGACCAGCGAGAAGAGACGAAGCTGGAAGTGACTGGAGAACAGGAGACAGAAACATGATGAGATCTGCCGCACTAAGAGGGACTCGTGACTTAAAAAGGTGGTTTTGTTTATTTTACTCACTACAGCCTTGTTGGCGTCTTGGCCTCATTAGCGCTGATGATGAAGAGAGGGAAGAGGATGGAGAACAAGCAGCCACTACACGGAGAAGAACAGAATCATTCCTTTGAGTTAATGAAGTGCAGAGGTTTCAAAGAGTGAGGCTCTTCTGGAAGAACATAATGTCTGTCGCGCCCCCTGCACCAGTGTTAATAAGAATTATTTGCGTCATTGTCAACAACCTTTTTTCCCCTGACGAAAACTAGACTATAACTTAAAAAAAAATAAGTGCACATGGACAAAAACTAAAACTAAATTAACTGACATTTTCATCAACAAATAAAAGCTAGACTAAAATGTTTGACAGAGACTTAATCCAATCAGACCTAATTTAGTCATGTAGAAAGTAGAAACAACTTAGGCATATATCCAATCACAGCTACTTTGGTTGTGTGGAAAGGTTGGATGAGTTAAGAGGGACATCCAATCACAACTGCTTTAGCTTCATGGTGGTGGGATAAGTTGGGGAGTGATCCAATCAGAGCTACTCTCTTTATGAATTGATATATTCATGTAGAGCAGGTTCAGTTTGTTGTCAATTCTGGCATTATAACTGAGATGCTCTGCCAGGTAGCCTAAATAAGGAGACTGCTTTCCACACTAAAATTAAATTTGTTTCTGTTCATTTATACATTCAAACTTTACTAGCATTCAATAAAGAGTTATTAGATGTTTCACTTCAACCAAGCGTAAAACATGACTTCAGAAATTTAAGGAAACATAAAAAACGCCTCATACTTCACACTTCATATTTTAGTCAACTAAATTTACAGTAGATTTCATCGACTAAAATGTAATATTAAAACAATTTAAAGGACTAAACTATGACTAAAACTAAAAGATGTTTTAGGTAAAAGACTGTAACTAAACCTAAATTAAAAAGCGCTGTCAAAATTAACACAGCCCTGCACCACCTCAAACGCCTGCTCCAAAAAAGATTTAATAATTAATATATTATTAAATGACTGATCAGGGTGTCGCAGTGGCACGGCAGGCAGTGCAAGTATCACAGCAAGAAGGTTGCTAGTTGGAACCCTGTGTTGGTCAGGGTCTTTCTGTGTGGAGTTGGCATGTTCTGCCTGTACATGCATGGGTTCTCTTCGGGCACTCCAGCTTCCTCCCACAGACCAAAAACATTCTCATTAGGTTAATTGGTGACTTTAAATTGCCCTTAGTTATGAGTGTGAGTGTGAATGGTTGTCTGTCTCTCTATGTGGCCCTGTTATTGGCTGGTGACTGGTTCAGGGTGTACCCTGCCTCTTGCCAAATGTCAGCTGGGATAGGCTCTAGCCCCCCCCACAACCCTGAAAGGGAGAAGCCATAATGGATAGATGGATGGATGGAATTAATTACCACATAGGGAAACAGACAACCATTCACACTCACACTCATACCTAAGGGCAATTTGGAGTCACCAATCATCCTCATGAGCAGGTCTTTGGTCTGTGAGAGGCAGTCAGAGTGCTGAAGAGAACCTCCACATGCACGGGGAGAACATGCAAACTCCACACAGAAAACCTGCAGCCTTCCTGCTGTGAAGCACATGCACTACCTGCTGTGCCACCATGCAGCCCAATAAGATATCCCACTCTTAAATATTCCAATTTAGTTATTCATGTCTTATCTTTAAGCATTTCTTTAAACAATTTTTGTGTCATTTTGAAATATCCCTGTTTTTCCTTTAAAACAGGAAATATAAGATTTTCAGGATTTTAAGTAAATCATAACTTCTTTGTCTTGTCGAATGTTTTTTTTAATTTTTGATGTTTTTGGCAGTTTTGTGTGCATTACTCAAAATGAAATAAAGAAACTAAAAGCAAAAAAATAGCATAAACATGACAATTTTAGGTCAAACACATGTTATTTATCTTTTATTCATTTGAAATTAAATGCATTTCCAATACAGACAGCAACTAGGGATGGGAACTGATACAATTTTATTGAAACCAATGCCATGAATGTTTCAATTTCTTTATCGACTTCTGCTTTTCTATGTAGAAAAAAAATTGGACTTCATTGGTTTTCAGTAGCAACAAAGTCAAACACATGACACTCTTGGATTTCTGCGCTGCAGGGATAAAAGCTTCTGCAAGTTGCTGCTGTGTCCACTTACAGTAAGCACTTTTTTTTAAAACAAAAATAAGAAAATTTGACCACTTCTGCCTGGTGAACACCATGATCTTTGACTTCTTTGTTTTCATTTCTGCTGACTGCCTCTGATGGAAGTGTCTATCTATATCAGATGCCTAAATGCTCAACACTCACTGGCCACTTCATTGGGTGCAAACTTTCAACTGTTTGTCAACACAAATAGCAAATCAACCATTCATATAGCAGAAACCAAATGCATTGATGTATGTAAACATGATCAAGATGACCTGCTGAAGTTTAGGCCAAGCATCAGTATGGAGAAGAAAGGTGATTTAAGTGACTTTGTATGTGGCAATCAACCAGGTGGCCACGTGTACCAAGGTGTACCAACCTGGACTTCAATGTCTCAGCTCAGTACTATCTGCCTTGTGGTTTACCTGATGATGTATGAGGAGGGCAGGGCGGTCAGAAGAGCCATGGGCAAACCGAAGCCGAAGTAGTAAGGCCAGTTCCTCTCGATGTTGGACAGACGCTGGTGCATCTCAATGCCTGAATCAGACATGAAATACAGTTTTGTGTTAGCTCCATTCAGTCAAGACAAACATGGACATTATTTCTGAGGGTAAATGTGGTGAATCTGACCGTGGTTGAACCAGCGATACTCGAAGCAGTACAGTGAGTAGAGCAGAGACATGTGGAGGAGGCTGACTATCTGTCCAATGAGATCGATGGGGAAGAGGCTGACAATCATACCCTACAAAATAAAAACAAACAAAAAAACACCACATTAGTCAGTAAACGCATTCAATAGCATCTCACTTATCTTAGTTTGGAAGGACAAAAAGTTGTTCAAATTTAACAAAGATACTACTAAAATGGCCCTCTCTACTGGTTTCTAACAAAACAGAAAAACAACACTTTTGAGTACGTTGCTGTACACCTCCACAAAAGTTCTTGACCGAATTTGACGGAATTTTTGGGTAATGTTGGACATGGGACAAGGAAGAAGTGATAAGATTTTGATGGCATTACCAATACGGATGCAGATCCAGGAATATTTCAAAAGATCTCTAAACAATGCACGACTGACAAGTTTTTCACATTTATCAATAATAACTGGGCCAATTAATGCCGTGGTGGAGGTTTGTGTTCTCGGAGCACTTCTAGTTTTATATTTGGAAAGTTCTCTGAACTGGTGGCACGGTGGCGGAGCAGGTAGTGCTAGTGCCACACAGTGAGAAGGTTGCCAGTTTGATCCCTGGGCCAGCAGGGCCTTTCTGTGTGGAGTTTGCATGTTCTCTCTGGGCACCCCGCCTTCCTCCCACAGACCAAAAACATGCTTGTAAGGTTGATTGGTGACTCCAAATAGCCCTTATAAATGTGAGATTGAATGGCTGTCTGTCTCTCAGTGTTATCTGGGATAGGCTCGTGCACCGCCACCGCCCGCCACTGTCCGCCACCGTCCCCCCCCCCCCAAACCCCAAAAGGGATAAGCAGTATAGATGATGGATGGAGTTCTCTGAATTGCACTGAAAGTCAAAGAGGTGTTTTAAACTAGGACAACCCTAATTATTCACATGCTCACAGCATCAATAGTTTCGAAGCTTTTAAAGAAAAAAATAAGACAGGTTGGTAGGAGAGAAATCACTCTATTAAACATCATCCTGCAGACCGTGTAAACATTACAGATTTGCATGCCGATGTTTTGGCTCAATCTACGCAGTGTGCAATTTTTGGTTATTACAAAAAGAAATCAATCAGCACAGGGTGCCTAAGATTTCTGTCTTTGTAACTGTGATATTGAAATAAGTGTTCATATCATTTGATTTGATATGTATCACTTTCAGATTTAACATTGTGATATTGGGACATCCCATATCAGAGCAACCAAACTCCTCGAGTAAATGTTAGTTTGTATTTTACAAGACAGATTTAACAAGCTTTTATTGAATCCATCTTTTCCTTTTCTTTGGTGTCTTGGTTTGGTCAGGTGTCTTACAGAGAAAAATTCCTTAAATCAGATTGTTAAGTGGTCGAGTCTTCTGATTGGTGAGCCACGACTTGACCAGGCTTCCCTGTACAGTTAACAGCTGCAGCAGGTAGCTCACTCTATTTCAATCGATGACTCCATGACCTCTGTACAGTCACTTTCAGCTTCTTCCCTGTGCACAGATGTTTTTAAGTTCAAGATGTAGAACAAAATGGCAGAAAAACCTCCGCCAAGGAGGTTATGTTTTTGCCGGCATGTGTTTGTTTGTTCGTAAGATTACGCAAAAACTACTGGATGGACTTACATGAAAATTTTACCAGAGGTGTGGTTTGGTGCAAGAGAGAAGCCGTTAAATTCTGGTGGTAATCCGCATATTTGACTGGGTGCAAAAAAAATCCCAAAATTTTGAAAAATCCCACAAGTTAACATTGGGCCGGATTTTAAAAAGTTATATATCTGGCATCGATCAAAGGATTTCCTTCAAAATGTACAGGATAATATATATAATATGTCTCCATCATCAAGGTAAATTTCATGTGGATCCGATCCAGATTGACAGAGTTCTGCGCTCTCTGAGTCCTTTTCTAGTTAGTTTTGAATTTTGTTTTTGTTTTTTTCCCTTGCTTCATTCATGAACATGTTGAATGATTTTATAAGTCGAAATATCTCTCTTGCCTTGATCTGAGAAAAATAAAGCCTTTTATAATTTTATTGTTTAACTGTTTTTATCAGGTTTGTGTTGTTGATTATGGTTTAGAGTATTTTAATGTTCTCCCATTGTGTTGCTCTGTGTTAATTCTGTTTGGTGGTGTGTGTGTTGTGATGGATGACTGGATCTCTCTGGCTGCTAAACAAGTTTACACAGGTACAAATAAAAGTAACCTGAGCCTGAATCTGTACTTTGGTAATGAACTGTAAAATGGAAGCAGTTATGATCATGAATCTGGATTTACAGTCACGGTAGAGCTCCTTTGTCTGTTAAGCTCAAACACCTTGAGAGATGAATCTGCAGTATCACTCTGGGGCACCACTGAAGGAAAAAAAATGTCTTAAATTGAAGTAAAATCAGAGGTTCAGATGTCAGAGGTTACCTGAATGAGGAAGAGCGCCTGGAGGAGGAGGTTGAACAGCATGTCTGCGATGATCTTACTGACGCTGGGGAACGGCTGGGCTTTACATCCAGACACTTCAAAAGCTAGGTCAGCTATGTCCTACGACAGAGAACAACACTTTGGTATGAGTGTGTGTGTTGGAGCATATGACAAATAAACATTAGTGGAGACACACAATATAACTCCCATGACATTTTTATTAGCATAAAACAGCTTAAAATCTTTAAATGTATCAGCAGTAACATCTTCTGGCATTATATATTTATATATTTTTGCATGTAAGACTGTCAAAAGGCCATACTCGTCGACAAAATGTGCTCAAGTACACAAACTTCATGATTCACTTCATAAGGAAAATACCAGGATATGAGTGGCCAAACTATTTAAAGCTGGGGTATGTAACTTGGATGAGACGGCAGTGGAAGCAATTTTACTCCCCCCTCCCTTCCATGCTTGTGCTCCAAGCCACGCCTCCTACCTTATGCACAACCAATCCACTGTTTGTGTGCCTTTGGCTGCTATTAGCATTTCGTAAATGTAATGCATTTGCAGCCAAAAGGAGCCACAAACCTCATCTCCCCTCATAAAAGTAACATTACCTGTACAATCTCAACAAAAACTAAAGCTCATTTAGATACAACAACCACATATACACTACATTGCCAAAAGTATTTGCTCCCCTGCCTTCACACACATATGAACTTGAGTAACATCCCATTCTTAATCCAGAGGGTTTAATGCGAGGTTAGCCCTTTTCAGCTATAACAGCTTCAACTCTTCTGGGAAGGCTTTCAACAAGGTTTAGGAGTGTTAATGGGAATTTTTGACCATCCATCCAGGAGCGCATTTTTGTGGTCAGACACTGACGAAAAGGCCTGGCTCACAGTCTCCACTCTAAGTCATCCCAAGGTGATCCATTGGGTTGAGGTCAGGACTCTGTGTAGGCCAGTCAAGTTCTTCCACACCAAACTCACCCACCCATGTCTTTATTGATCTTGCTTTGTGCACTGGTGCACAGTCATGTTGGAGCAGGAAGGGGCCATCCCCAAACTGTCTCCGCAAAGGTTGGAGCATGGAATTGTCCAAAATGTTTTTAGATGCCGAAACATTAAGAGTTTCCTTTCACTGGAACTGAGTCCAACTCCTGAAAAACATCCCCACACCATAATCCCCCCTCCACTGAACTTTACACTTGGCACAATGCAGTCCGACAAGTATCGTTTTCCTGGCAACCACCAAACCCAGTCTCATCCATAAGACTGTCTGACAGAGACCAGTTTTGTTTTTACCGCATCATTACATTTTCTTCTACTTTCATCGTATTATCTATTTCTACTCCTAAACAGAGGCTTTGTTTTGTTGACCTACTTCTGTGATGGTTTATGAATGGCTCGCAAACGAACGGCTCACTCACAACTGCAAATTTAAAAAAAAACTCCACATTACAGAATTCATCTATATATTTACATTTTAAATAAGGCTGCTTATTTTATTTTGCAGGAATTTACTGCAGTTTTGCACACTATTTTATTTTGCACTTGAAAGTTCTCTGTTCTCGAAAGTTGCAGAGTAGAAAAATAAGAGGCTTGTGAAAAGAATGTTACCTTAGAGTTTTTGTTGCTTTCCTCTCACAATTACCTGTTAACAACATTTTAAAAAGTTGTTCTACCTGTACTATAACCTACCTCTAACTTTCATCAACAAGAAGTACAAGACAAGATGTATTTCATAATTCATAAACTGACTCTTTTTTAGGGTTATATTTAATTTCCCAGAGGTTTAATGATTTTCTGTATGTTTCTGTACTTGAAAATTCCTCTCTGTTGTACAGTTAAACAAATACTTAAGTACAAAGTATTGTAAAACAGTAAAATGTTCTGTCTGTTATTCATATATTCATTGTATTAAGTGTCAAGGGACCAAAAATTATTATTTCTAAATTAATTTATATATATTTTTTAATGAATCAGCCGATCAATCGGTAATTAGATTTTTTTTCTGTCAAATATCAGCATCAGACTCAAAAAAATCCATATCTGTCAGGTCCTAGCATTGGGTTCATCATTTTAGCCTATCAGAGCAGAGTCTCACCTGGAACCAGATGGCGTTGACAATCTTACTGAGGACGAACAGAGGGAGGACCCAGAGGGCACTAAAGACGGAGGTGAGGATGAACTCTAACCAGGACCACACGCTGCCATGAAGGGAGGGGTCACCTGGAGAAAAACAGTGTTTACTGACTGCTAGGACCTCAAACCAGACTGAGAACTGGTTTCAGATTCAAAGGCAGCTGTAACATACCGATGATTCTTGCTGTAAGGGTCTGCAGCAGAGGGATAAACACCCCGTAGAAGAGAAACAGACTGAGCTAGAGGGTGAAAAAAGAAACAACAGAGATATTCTTTCAAATAATGCAGACACAACAGACAACAGTGATGAACTCATTGACATTTAAGGGGAATGTCAGCCTCTAAAAAGTTGTTAAAATAAAAAAAAGGGTTCGATTTGAGGATTTTAACATTCAATTGTTGGACACACAGTATATGAGGTAACAAGAACCAACAACATTGTTACCTTCCCCAAGGAGGTTATGTTTTTGGTCCTGTATGTTTGTTTGTTTATCCGTTTGTCTGTTTGTTAGCAAGATTACACAAAAACTACTAGACGGACTTTGATGAAATATTCAGAGGATGCTGGTAATGGCCCAACTTAAAAATGATTGGAATTTTGGTGGTGATCAAGATAACTGTCATTAGGGAATGATTGTTTTTGTTCAATAATTGGCAAACAAATAATGATATCAACATGATCCTGAGTGCTATGTGTGGGTTTTCAGGGCCAAGGAACCATATGATGATGGTAACTTTATCATTGAACAATTGCTTATGGATTTAATAGCAATATGTGAGCTACCTTGGTGGAGGTTTGTGTTCTCCCAGTGCTTTCTAGTTTTACATGCTTTGCTGGAGAAAATCAGTTTCCCAGCAGTGATCCCCGGTCAGGAGAAGAGCAAAAACATGACTTCTCGTAAGACAAGCTTCAGGTGACGTTCCTCCCTCCTCTTTTAAAGAATAAATTGAGTCCATTTCAGATTTTAAAAACGCAGATATTAAGACTGCTTCAGAAGCCGCCATTGTTTTCAAACATGCAGTCACTTCCTGTTGTCATCACATTCGCTGCTCCCGCAGCTCCCGCCTCTCTTCCCTGATTGGGCCGTTAAGATTCCAGCCGGAGTGAAGTCGTTGGACAATGGAGGCTGGCAAGACGGATATGCATGATTTCTGAATCAGGCAGGTACTTCTGCTCTGCAAGGCTACTGTGTGCTTGTTGTGACTCTTTTTTGTTTCACGTTATCTATTCGTATACTAAGATAAGCACTTTATGTAACTTTCGAAAGAAATACAGATGGAAATAAACGCAGGACACATTCACAAACCACTGCAGAAGTGCTTGTAAGTATGTCAACAAGCACTCTATCTCTTCCTTGTTACTATATGCACAGTCAATAGAATGGTGTCTGTCTGCTTGTCATGGACTCGGGAGTGAGGCAAGACATGAAAAGAACAAAAGAGTTGGCATATCCCTTTAATAAGCAAGTCTAACTGAGAACTTTCAGTCAACACGTTAAAGACATAAGCCAAAAAGACCTTGTTATAAAAGATTAAAAAATAATAATATAAATAAATATAACATATACAATATAATTTACAAGATTGTTTTATATACCAGCTGGGGTCATAACCTGCTTCTGGCTCTTTTTATTTGGCATCTGGATTTCTGCCCAGGACAGAAATACTGAACAAAGTCATTTAATATAATGCTGATACACCCCCCACCCCACTTCTTTTTTATTAAACAGGTCTGTCATATAAACACTGAAGGGTAAGGTATTTTCACAGTATACCAACATGAAACTCTATGATCAAAATTTAATCATCATTTAAAAAACAAATACAAGCCTATAAAAGTGCTTGTGCAAAACCTGACTGGGCTTACCATCATGAAAACTGTACATTTTCAGTATTTATATTTTCAAACAGTGCAACAACTTACAATTGGAGTGAGTCAAGAAAAAGAATCTTGAGTCTTATTTTTTTAAATCTTCTGCAGAAAATAATTCAAATTAATCTATATAATCATTATATTGCTCAGCTCTAGTTAAATGTGAGCCTTGTGTTGGTCAACAACAGAGTTAAGTGCTGTAATTTATGACAAAATAAGTAACGATATACTGCATATACATATACTGAATATACTGATCAGCTAAATCTGGCAAAAATGACCAAAAGACAAGTCAGGGTGCAGCCTAAACAGATAATGGAATGAAATACTGATAGATCACATAATCACAATAATTAAAAAGGGAAAATCTGATTGTTCAAACATAAGAACTTAACTGGAGGGACAACCAGGAGAACAAGATGTTTAAAGACCTCAGGCAGCAGAATGCAGACAGCAGGGATGTTAATAACAATCAAAGTATAAGAACAATACAGAAAAATCAATAAACAGTCTCTTACCCAGAACACTCCTCCATTCCAGGCACAGCATAGAAAAATCCTGCTCGCTACTTTGGGTTCACTAAAAGAAGACAAATTATAATTATGCAAATCACTATAGTATAATACAGATAAACAGATACACATTTAAGGTTTGAATTCACTTTAATTTTACTTTAAGACACAAACAGTAAAAAAAAACTCATGGATGCAGAAAAATTTATAGTCACTAAGTTCTCACACAGATTTAAGGCAATGAGACCTTAAATGAGAGTTATATGCATAAACAAATGCTCCAGTTTGATGATTAAACTTTTCTAAAGCTACAGTCTTAGCAAACAATGTCATTTTAAAGAGAATATCGAACATACTTAAATGAAAAGGCCAAATCCTGCTGTGGAGAGTTTGCTGGTCATTTTTTTTTTTAAATAAGAGAGTTAAGGATATTTATCTATCCTAATAAAAAACAAAAAAAGATTTTTGATGTCAGCATAACAACAGGTTATGATTTACCTAAAAGTCTTTACCAGTTTCCTCTTAGACCTCTTAACTTGAGCTACTTGGTCAATGAAGCTTGTTAGAAATGATGTCATGTAAAGGCCTGTTTACATGACAATGAAAGCAGCCAGAAATGGAGAGTTTTTTTGTGTTTGCGCCTTCTGTTTACATGAGAACGGTGCCTGGAGTGCCTGAATTGATAAATTTTTGAAACCAGTCTTCATGCAAACAGGAAACGCAGTTGTCAGGGAAAACCGTGACGTGCAGCGCATAAGCAGTACTCTTTCAGATAAAGGTTGCGTGTACACCTGGAAACAACAACAACAGCTACGGCCGTCTACTGAGCAACATGTGTGCTGCTAACTGTGCTAAATTTTGTCACTGGCCCTCCCAACAAAATGTGGATTTGCTGCGTCAATACTCTGACCAGCGGAGACACATTTGTTATATCTGCCTAAGGACACGACAAACTTGCATCGCCAACTACTGGCCTGGCATGCACGCTGATCAGGGAGTTACATGTTAATAAACTGTGAAAACCTCTCAGAATTTAGTGTTCATGTAGACAAACCTGTCTACATTCAAACTGCTTTATCAACATTTTATGAAAAAATACCAGCATGCATCTTTACTATTAAAGGGAAAATCTGTTAAGTTTCGGAATATATTTGTATTTGTAACATAGAAGAAAACTTGATTCTTGTATTTTTTGTTTCACTAGGAGGTTTTATCTTTGAGAGGGAAAAAGTAGATTAAAATTGTAAATCGAGTTTGGTGATAAAAAAATTTGGGATTTTATTTTCAGGCCTTATCACCCAGCCCTACATTATTTGTTGATTTTCTGTTTCTGATCGAATTTCACCCTCTCCTCCCCTTAGTTTCATCTACCAAGAAAACAGCCGCTGCTCTGAAAAGCACTGCCTCAATGTATTGAGTGATTTTTGTTGTAGAATCAACAGAAAAAGAAGAACTGCTGATGAATCAAATAAAACACCATATATATACATTTTTGGCTCTGATTCACTGAGAAAATCCCTTCAGTGGCACTTCAAAAATAAATCTGCAGCAGACTCTAGGACCTACTTGTCCGGTTTACGCTCCTCGCTCTGTGCCCGCCTCTGTGCCAGGGCTCCACTGGCCCTTCTCCTCCGCTGCTCTTCCCTTTTCTGCTGGATGCGGGCATCCAGCTTGGAGATTGTTCCAATCCCCAATATGGAGTCCTTGATCCCCTAAGATCACAAGACAGAGAGAATATCCATGAGGTCATTGTTTCTATATTAATATTTAATATAGAAAATATAGCAGGTTCTGAGCTGAAAGAAATGCTCGGATAAATGCATGTGATGACTTTTTAATATTGATGCAACACTGACCACAGCTCCTGAAATACCTAAGGCATACCAACCATAATATAATGACCTCTCAGAATCATACAGACTTTCTGACAGCTTTTACAACAATGATAACACAGAGGCCAAGTCTTCTCCATCCAACTAAAAATAAACCCAGTAAGCTGAGCCATCTGATTTATTTGTGTAATGGCACAGGCCTCTATTATAATGGGAAGTTGATTATGGAGGATGAATGATGATAGCACCTTAGGGAGGGCTGGGGTATCGTTTGGATTTCCTCTGATACCAGTGCTAAACTGATACTTTTGAAATGTTGCTTGTGCTCCAATGGTTCCTAAATCAATTCTTTTAAGAGAAAAAACAGGCTTAAATAATATTTACTCTTGTTGAGGCCCATGTGATAGTGCTTCTGTGGCATGTGAGGTTTCTTTAGTTCAATGGAACAATGGCCAGCTTCTGATCAGGAAAGGCACAGAGAGGTCTGCGTGTTTTTCTCTAACATTTGTAAAATGATGCCTGAATGAAGCAACATAACTGGTTTAGTGATTCTATTAGGTAAGTATGTCTTGGTAGTGGTGCCACATCGGTACCAAAGTCATACCAGGTTTCAGTCCCCATCTTTAACCTTTGGTTGAAATTTGTTTTTAATCTAACTCACGTGTTTTCTGTTTAAGAACAGGTCAAGCTGTTTTCTGTACTTAATGAAAATCATGCTGTAGATTTCAGTTATACCAACCAGAGGCAGCCTCTGCAAATAGTAAAAATCCTACAAATTGTTTTAAAAAATGTTGTTTGTTTTATGTAATTCACAGAGAGGCACAAAAAAATGAAGGAAAAAAGGCAATAATTAAACCTTTTAAAAAGACAAATATATCTTTGGACTCTTGGGACTCAGACAGCTCACGTTCAAGCTGATGGTACACAATGATAAAATTTAAGGTGAAATGGAAAATGTAGTTCGACTGGGGTCAAACTGTCCACATTTGTCTTGACTGAATGCTCAGAGGTTTGGTCTGATGACATTTTCCCACTAAAAGACCAGATATCAGTCAGTCTGACAATACAATGACTTTTTGGGGAATCTTGTGCATGCCAAAGCAATATCTATCAAGCTTTCTAAACCGAAAAAACTCAGATCTAAGTGAGAGTATTTGTCCAATTTCAAGACAAAAAAAATCTCACAAGATTTATTCTAATCCATGATTTCCTTACATGTCTGGATTAAGGTCTTATTTGAAGATCTAGGGCTCTAATTTCGTAGACCAGGCGCAGGCGGGGCGCACCTGCCCTGCGCCGCGCCAACAGGGTGTGTCCAGAGCATTTTGCAAGTTTCGTGCACGGCGCAGTCTGGCGCAGGCAGGCGCACCCACGCCTCCGTCTCTCCTACTGGCGCACGTAGCAGAGAGGGAGGAGATAAGACTTGAGTGGGTTTAACACATCGGAGCCACGATGCGCGTCACTGTGTGGACCACCTCGCGGGACAGATGTAATCTGTTCCTGTGTCATAATAGGAGTACAAAATTAAGTGATAATTACATTTAAACACAGCAGCAAGCTAATCCATTCATGCTTGTGATCCACCTGCATTCCTGGTCTGTCATCGCCAAATAGCAGAACCTCTGGTGAAATTATATCTCCTCCTCATCCTCCTTGCAATAATGTACTCCATCTTTATAGATCACGTTACGAATAAAGATTAAAACAGAGAAATATGGGCAATCACAGGTAAATCCTTAAGACACCGAGTGACTTACATTTATTCAGCGAGCGTCTCTCTCTTTTTCTTTTCTTTTGAATTTCATGAGATGAGAGAAGCCGGATACTCCGTATCGAATGATGTGGCTGTTTGTGGTTGGCTTGAGAGATGTGAACTCGTTAGTTATGACAAACGTCTCTGATCTGACATCAGATGTGACGGGACAGTTAATATAGATACAAATGTATGCGCTGGTTCAGACGGTTACATTAAATAGTGGTTGCTGTGATTGTTTATTGCATTGAAATTTGCCTGACACTGTGGACACCTGCCTGTGAGGTTTTGGTGACGTGTGCCCACTGTGCGCCTGTCAGCCAAATTACCACTGCCCCGAGTGCGCCTCTCCTGCGTCGAGAATAGACCAGGTTGGAGATGGCGGGCTTTCAGCGCACCTTCTGCGCGGTTTTTGGCCTGAAATTGTCACTGCGCCAAGCTGAATCTGTGGACACCTCCCCCTGGTGCGCCGTCACACCCATCTCGGCGCAGCCGGTCTACCAAATTGCCTAATTGGCTGCGCACGGCGGTGCGCCGGACGAAATTACCACTGCAGGGGGTGTGCCAGGCTGCGCCACCCTGAGTTGCGCCAGGAAATTAGAGCCCCTAAAAAGTCAAAATAAGGCCTGAGTTGCTTGCAATAATAAGTAAAATAAACCACCAATAAGACAAGACAAATTTAACTTGAGCAGATTTTAAACCTTAACTTAAGACTCTCACTGAGTCAAACTTTCCTTGTTTCATTGACAGATATTTTCTCTTTATTACAAGCAATTCAGTGCCTTATTTTAGCTTTTCATTCCTCAAAGTAAGATATTAATCTTGACAGCTTAAGTGAATGTGGATTAGAATGTGTTTTGGGTATTTTTGACTTGAAAATAGACAAACATGCTTGCTGAGATCTGAGTTTTTGCAGTGTAAGTGACGGAAACAGAAAGAACTGCTTTTTTATGTCCAACTCCATTTTACTCATCAGTACATATAACAACTGTTTTCTTGACTCTTAAAGATGGCAAAAAAAATTAATTAAAGGTGTCACTCAATAAAGTGGACAGTCAACATGGAAATACAGTGTGTGTCTCTGTGTGCTGCACTGACCGTCGCAACATTGCGGAAGAAGGCCCTGACGCTGTCTGTCATCTCTGGACCAGCTGCAGATCCATCAACTGCAGAAGGAGGGGGGGCTGGTGACCTGGTGGTCAGCTCTCATGGCAGGGAGGGGCTCACTCAGTAACCTGAAGGGTCACAAAACAGAATCAAAAAGGACCTGAGGAAAAATCTTTTGGATAAAAACGTTAAGAAACTGCTGTTGAGTCATCGACTGTGAGGAGAGAATAAAGGGCTTATAAATGTTTTAAATTATAAAGACTCTGGGAAGATCAGTTGGTAAAGAAATGAAGATTCTTAATTTTTTCAAGATCAATACTCATTTTTTTCCGATTATAAAGCTGTACATTTAAAATAAACTAAACTATAAATACATATTTGAGTTTGTAAATTATGAAATAGGTAAAAGTATATTACACCAAATGAAGCCATTTTCCTTATGTCATGCTTGCAGCTGAGAGCCTAATCAAATCTTTCTTTGTACTTGAACAGATTGATGGGAAAACACTTGTGTTTTTAGACAAAAACATGGGACTAATTAGAAGAAAACAGCACAGTGAATTAATGAGGTGATATAATTTGTTCATCAAGAACCACAAGGCATATCAACATTTTAGAGTTTATAGTACAAAAGTTTAAGACTTTAAAAACTCTTAAAATCTATTTTTTTTCTCATAACCTATAAGATTAAAGCTGAAAGTATCAAGTTTGGTTTCCTGTCAATTTAACAATTACTAATTAAAAAATATGATCATTTCTTTTTCTTCAAAAATTGACAGATCCTTACTTATTTGCATTTTAAAAAGCAGCCTTCACAGGCTGCTGTTCACTGACAATTTTAAATTTTGCATAATTTCAATTCAATAGTATTAAATACTGAACAAAACAGATCTAGAATCGCATTTTTTGACCCACTTAAGAAGAATGACCGAGATGTGATCCTGTACCTGTTGCTGCGCAGCTCATATGACTTTCTCTTTGTTTCACATTATGGTGTTTTCACCCTTTTGTTAAAAATAAATCTATGTTTTTTAAATTTAATTTCCCATTAAAATCTACTTAATACAGAACCAAGTGTTCAATGTTATGAAGTTCATTCAAATCCCAGAAACTGCTTAAACTACTATGGCAAGTATTTTGTTAGCGTTTTCTAGTTGATTATCATGTTGATGTATTTTTTTACTCTACCTGAACAGACAGAATTATTGTACCCCCTGTACTGTGTTTGCAGGTGGTACAAAACTCTGAGAAAAAATACATTTTAGTGAAGCATCAATGACCAAGAATGCGTTGGTTTATAAAGCAAGGAAACCTTGAAAGATTCATTGCTAATGTGAGTCGTATGTTCAGTTACGAGTATTTATCATTTTATTTTATGTTTTTGCCATGGTATCAAAACAAGTATGGAATGTCAATTTTTTTCACTGGCATTTCATTAAAGTTTGCAATTTGGTATCGTGACAACTTTAAAAGCTATACACATTATTCTGGTGTAACTAACACAAAACAATGGTCCCAGCATCATAGGAAGATTTTATGTTCTGTCCTAGTGACAGAAATAATTACAAGAAATGTAACTGAGAGACTGATATATATATATATATATATATATATATATATATATATATATATATATATATATAAATATATATATATATAACACATATCCTAATATATCAGTACGTCAGTAATTTCTTCAACCTATGCTGGCTGTAGATATTAACAGAAATTTAACCTTTGTTGACACAGACAATCAACTTTCTGTACAACTATCCACCAATACCAATACTGTGCATCCCTTATTCTCACATCACCTTGAAAGCTGGTAAAGTTGTGCAAGAAAAGAGAGGCCTTTATTTTACAGTGATTTGGCTTTTTGGCATCATTACAGGACTTCTCATGATGGTGCATTTGTCATATATGTAGTTTTATTGGCTGAAGATAAGTAACAGTAAGATAAACAATAGACAGTAGCTACAATATGTTAAGGACTGAGGCTCAGTTAATTGTACAGTTGCCACAAATTTAAGGTGAATACATAGATTAATCTTATATTTTCTAGAGATTTCTGGAGATAGCCGGTATTCAATGTGCCAATATTTCAAGCTTCATTACCACTGATATCAATATTGATATTTTGTGTCAAGGGCACAAAGTCTTTGCTTAACTAAAACTGACCTGTTCCTTTAATATTACAGTTCATATAGAAACAAATGTGAAGCAAGAAAAACAACATTTTACCCTTCCGTGAATCAAACTTTTGATTTATAAAAGTGGACATTCAGTGATAATGAGGTAAACCACCATGGTACACTATGCATTATGCCAATATTACAGTCCTATATATGGGATGTTTATGGCCAGTTCATAAGGTCAAAATATCGTTTGTTAATATCTGCAAAAATTCTAATATCTGCTGATACCAATATTCAATGTTTCAGGCAGATATCTGCAGATACCGACATTGGTCCGATAATATTGTGCACCTCTAATATCTTCCTTTAAGGTGCATTTTGCATTCAGCAGTTCATTCAATATTCTGATAATGATCAATATATTGTTGCCTAAAAATACATGAAATATCACATAACTAATGTGGAGCAAAAGTAATAATTCCATACACCACATGCCACATATCTCCACTGTGTAGTTATATATTAGATATATATTATTATATATTATATATAAGATATTGTTCACTACGCTCCTACAATTAAATCACTTATGCTTTAGGGAGTTCTAATATTGGGCTTTTTAACAAAATAACTTCATCATTGTTTTGTACTTAAATTCTTAAATGACAGGAGTATTAGTCTTGGTCAATTTTTTTGTCAATTTTTTATTTATTTTTGTCAAGTAGGAGCATAGCTAACGGCATAATAAATATCCCAAAAGGTTCTTTTATATGCTTGTAAAGTACTTTCTGCTTTACTAACTCTTTTATAATCCTTCTTGTTTCATAAGATAATTAATTCATCACATCAACCACACATGATGTTAAGGTCAGGCTGAATTCTGCTTTGTCACTTCTCTAACATGGTTCCTCGTCGAGAGCAACAAATCTTCACTTTGTTCGGGACACTAAACTTTTACTAGGAAGTCATTTAAGACTCAGTTAAGTTGAGGCTGATGAGGTGTGAAATTATTACTATTAATTCAATCAGATTTCTGTCTTGAAGCATGTGTTGTTGTCAGTCAATGTCCCTGTAATTATGGATGCTAACGCTAATGTCTGCTCTGTAACTAATGCTGATTTATTCATGACAATCATAATAATGTTTCCGACATGGTAGCACCGTGCCAAATCATTATCTTATGCTGAATTAATGTCTGTAAGTGATGTAGCTTTTATGATAAAATGAAAGTGAAATACAGTCTCTGCCTCTGTGGTAATGTTAGTGTAGAATAACGTTAGCAAGCTGACTCAGTGTGTTAGCTCATGATAGCGAACATTCAGTGATGATAGGTTTCATCTCCGGCTCACAAAATGAGACTTTATAATCTGATATGTCAAAGTCCAGAGTGTATCCCTGATATAGCCTCACATTTCATTTTCTGACATTCGCAGTGTAATTCAGAGCCCTGCTAGCTTGTCAGTATGTGTTGCTAGCCAGACGTTAACGTTCAACAACTAATTTAACTGTTGTTTTCCACAAAGACAACCTCTGAAAAGGGTTTAAACTCAGAGACAGAGCACATATTTCAATGTTGTATGTTTCTTACCTCATGCGACAGGCTCAGGGTTAGAATAACTTCGTCAGTTCTTTCTTGTGCCCCTTTAATGTGACAACAAACAACACCTAACTGATACAACAGCACAGCAGCCAGGGCCGTGGAAAACATATTGCGCAAACTCAGATCGCCAGGAATTCTGGGAAATGTAGTTGATGTAGAAGAAGACGTAAGGGAGACGAGGCGAGCATTCTGTTTACCTTCATGTGATGTTGAACCCCTGAGCATCCATCTAATTTACTACTTCTGTTACAGTATCATCATAAATCAATATTTTATTCTGCTTTAGTTCCGCAGCAATCTCTCAAACAACTTCAGTTTCGCTAAAAGTACGAAATAGTCAATAATTTCCAGTATTTTAACCCTTTAATAACAGTTTGAGCACGTAATGTCACTGATGTTATTTATGATAAAGCAAAAAATTAGTTTTTTTTTTTAATGGGGATGCGCACTATTATCGATCTGATTTCAATATTGGCAGAAAATGACCTAAAAAGTTCAATTTCAGTATCAGCTAATATTGGAATTTTTTGCTTATATTTACAGCCGATGCATATATCAGCACAAATATCCACAAAATACATAAATTTATCATGATGCTTCACATTATAATCACTGCATATGTGGCACTATGATGTAGATGAATGCATGAAAATAGTTGCCCCCCCCCCCCCACTTTATTTTCAGGTCACTCTCTGTTGGTAAAACTACCGTAACGTCTCTTTGCTATAAGATAGCGTAATATAGGTTTTCGCCAGCAGAGGGCACTCGGTACCTTACGCATCACCCCGCAGAAGAAGTGTAGTCAGTATGCGATGAGACTGTTTACGGACAACGCGCCGAGTACTCTGTTAACCCGTATTGTTCTGTCCTTGCAGGTAAGCTGGGTTGTAAATGCTATATAAGCAATGGACAACAGTAGTAATAGATCATAAGTGCCTTGTAGTGTAACAGATGTCGAGCTAAATGATGAATTCACAAGTTTATGTGGCGATCACGGTAATGAACCAGAGAGCTGTGTCATGTCTGTGTGAGTTCAAAGGATACAAGCTAACTACTGAGAGATGAACATAACAGCTGTAAAAGCACGAGTTAATGGCCAAAACCCATGTTAAGCAGAGTACATGTGTCATGTCAGGAGATGCTTTGTAAACTGAGCTACATGCTGAGATGATGCATGCTGTTCATGGAAACAGTGCCGCTCGTCTCAGCTCGGTTGCGTGAACAGCATAGCATTCCCTCGCTATAATAAAGCGAGGGAACGCCTTATTTATCCCGTTCCCTCGCTTTATTATAGCGAGGGAATGCCTTATTTATCCCGTTCCATCACTATAATATAGCGAGGGAACGCCTTATTTATCCCATTACCTCACTATAATATAGCGAGGTAACGCTTTATTTATCCCGTTCCCTCGCTTTTTTTTGGCGAAGGAATGCCTTAATTATCCCATTCCCTCATTATATTATAGTGAGGTAACACTTAAATAATGCGTGCCCACACTATAGAAGGCGTTCCCTCGCCTTAATAAAATATTCTGCACCCTGACACCTCCGGGGCTCCGTACCAGAAGGCGTCAGGAGAGGATTAATCTTTTTTTTTTCTAATTGAATTTTTTTTACTTTTTCAAGGATTGACAAATTCTCATTCCAGACAGCATCAGGACCAACATCATCAAGTTTTTTTTCTGAATTTCTTTCTTTTTTCAAAAATCTGCGATTTTCACTTCTGAAGGCGTCAGGAGCGGATTCCTTTTTATTTTTTAATTAAATTTTGACCTTTATCAAAAACAGTTAGTAATAAATAATTTCAATACAGAGAGAAGGAAAACAAAAAATTATAATAAAAAAAAATCCAGGCATAAGTAATATGCCTTAAACATCCATCCAAAAGCGTTGCACAATGGGGTAGTCCTAACATATGTGTGTTTGATCCCCCACAAGTCCACAATTTCTCCAGCATTTGTTACTAACCCAACTTTTAGAGAGAAAACATTTTAATGGAGACCTGAACCTTCCAGTCAAACTCCTTCCACACTTGACTCCCCACCCCCCGTGACAACCAGAGAAAATATTTCCCCAGGTATCATCAATTTAGTTCCATTTCCCATTATTGTTTTACGTGTTGTGTGTTGTCTGACACATCCACTAACAGTTTCTGACACATCACGGACACTTTTTTCATTACACCATTTTTTTCAATCAAATGAGTAAAATACCTTTCTATGTCGTTGGTTCTCTTCTGATCTGATCTCAGTCCAATTGTTTTGTTTTATAACTTCTTATTTGTAAATACCTATAGTGGTGACTTGAAGGTAGATTCAATTTGCATCTTAGTTGGGAAAAAGTTTTAATTACATTCCTTTCAAACAGCTAACACAGTGATGAGTTTACTCTCTGCCCATCTATTACAGCACCTGTCTGCTAGAGATGGAAGGAACTCAATATTCCCACTTATGGAAGTGGCTCGAAAGAGGGCCACTATTTCTGCGATTGTTTTTGCACCTGGTTCCGGACTTTTAATGTATGTTTGACCCATAAGTTTGTAATGCTTATGTTTTTCTGAGACTGCAGACTAAGAAACTGATTTTAAGACATACTCTTGGCTTTTTTGTTCTGCCAAATAAATTTTGATATTAAACTGTCTAATGATTTGAATGCAGACTGTGGTATAAAAGCTAGAGATAGACCAATATATTTTTTTTCAGGGCAGATACAATACCGATTATCAGTAGTCAAGGAGGCTGATAACCAATATTTGTAGCCAAAATTCATTTGCAGTAAAAGGGGAAATATTGGCGTCAAAATTTTGAATAAGACCAACTCCAACACTTAACTTCGTTAATTTCTTTAAGCATATGTTTATTAAACAGTGTACCAAATTTGCAACATGTTAAAAGTTTTTTTTTGTCTTAGACAATAGACCTCTTTGTTTTAAAATTCTAACAAAAAGTGCAGGGGGCTCCCAGGCTCAGCAACATGTCTTATAAGGTTAAATGAACACTTATATAATATAACTTATATAATAGCTCCCTTAAGTTTTCTACAGTAAATTAAGTTTTCCAAAATTCCAATAACTGAAAGGTTAATCTTTCCCCTGTCTTTGTTTTAAGTTCAAACAGTGCAGCGTGCTCCCAGGGTCAGCAGCGTCTGTTATAAAGTTAACTCAAAATTTAAGTAAATAAATAAATAGTTCCCATAAGTTTTATAAAGTAAATGTAACAGACTTCAATAAAATTTGCACAGAAATGTGAGTCTAAAATCAATTAGTAGTCCCAACTGAGCAGCACCAGATTGTGGTGTAAAAAGCAGCATTGTTCAGCGTGCTCTCCTGTGAAACGGTTTCTCTTGCTCTCATAAATTGCAGAGACTTCACTGAAGACACACTCACTTGGGACTGATGAGGGTGGTGCACAAAGAAACGTTTTTGCTTGTTTTGCAAGTAGCTTGAAGCGCCCCTTATTCTGTCTCCACCACTGGAGTGGGTCTCCTTGACGCCTGTTGATCACTGGCTCCTCGAGGGACAGATGTAGCTCACCCTCAATGCAGCTACTGGCCAGCAGGTCACCAGTGTGAGGTGCCAGCAGAGAACTGAACATCTCATATTCAACTGCAGAAGGCTGTTCTCTCCGTTGCCTGTTGTGGATGTTTCTATCATTCTCGTGTGTCCCATATGCAGCTGCCTGCTCCTTTATACTAGCTCCTTCTGTGGCAGCCTGCTCCTTTAGAGTGGTCTGTTGTGTTACAGCATCCACTTTGTTCTTCAACCATCCTTGCATGCATGACTCTTATAACAAGAATCTAAGAGGCTGACTGCAGTGGATCATTTTTTAAAGGTACCGACAGCTACCAAAAGCACACACTGGACGCCCATGAGAAAGGCAAACATCACATGCAATGTCTGCTCATGAAGCATCTGGCGGACAGCCCTTCAGCAGGCCTGCGTAACGTGGGCAAGACTCAGAGACATAGGACAAAAACAGAGGATCCAGAAACTTATCAATGCTGCATATTGCATCATAAAGTCAGAGCAGCCCTTCGTGGCATCTGAAAAGACAGTCTCTCTTCTCAAGAAGAACGGGGTGGATGTGGGCTCCCTGTACATCTCCGATGTGGCGTGCCGAAGGTGAGTTTACAATCAGACCTATTGTAAATTCTGTTTTACTGATTAGACCAAAAGAGAGAGAGAGAGTGTGTGTGTGCATGTGTCACACAGGGATTAAAGCAAAAAGTAATCTTTTGACTGAAATTTTTTTTTGGCACCAAACCATGTTACCCAACCATCAACCCACCATACCACACATGTAAGAGCCTTTTTTTCTGACTATTCACTTCCCAAAGGTTTTCATGTGAAAAGAAGTATACTGTTGACATGCCGCCCTAAGCCCAAGGGTATTACACAGTATACTGCTCTTTATAAAGCAATGCAAAGCAAAAATGTACTCACCAATATTATTTTGCCAAGTGCACCAGCCAGTCTTGTCCGTGTATGCAAATTAGCCATGTGCGCGCCAAAGAGAAAGACGTAATGTTGAGAAGTCATGAAGTAATAGGCTCATAGAAGTGATGTTGTACAGTTTATAATATTATAAACTAACGAAATTCGATAAATCAGGTCCTTTGGTGTTTTTAAAGTCATGATATTGAGCTGAAAGAGATTCCATGTGTCGTTCGCGTTCAGATGAGGCTGCTGAGCGCAGTAGACTGCTTCTACTGCAAATTTATGATCACTGACAATTAAGTTAAAATCTCAACAAGTTCTTACTCACATTGTGTGAGGTTTTGGAGCAATTATTCAGGATATGTTGGCGTCTTTCTTCAGTGAGCGGCTCTTTTTACCACAGCCTGTAGTGCCACCGTAATGCACCGTGAGTGTGCAGTGCGACTGACTTTTACTCTTTTAATCATACACATCTTCTCGACTTAGTCCGAGAAAGTTCATTATGTCCACGGTGATAATATGCTTATACTTTCTTTTTAACAGACAAGTAAGGTTTTTAAGGCGGAAGAGCTCCGTCGAAACATGTAAAGGTATGAACCAAAAAACCTTACTTGTCTGTTAAAAAGAAAGTATAAGCATATCTTCCCGACTTTCCAAGTATGATCTTACCAAACGGATTAAATTCAGTTTGATATCATGGTTAGATTGGATAGCCTTAATGGGATCTCAACTAAAAAAACAAAACTCTCTCACTCCTATAATTCTGTTACAAACAGCGCCACTTGATTTCTACAAACAGTGTCATTATTCCCCGAAGGCGTGGAGAGAACCAAAAGAGCTGGCAGATGCACTCCACCAAAAGATTTGGCAACCAACGAACCTGGGAGGGACAAGGTGGCTCCCACACTTCCAGAGGGCACTCAGGACACTTCTGAAAAATTATTCAGTGCTGCTTGCAAAGCTGGAGAACACTGCTGGATCAAGGTAAACGATAAACTCTTATTGCCTACTTTATCATACTGTGATGTCAATCCCCTACATCAACTTCATCTTTCTGTGCTTGTGTAAATCAACTAGATCTGCAAGTGCTGAAATGGTTGGAAGAGCAAAGCAGTGCATACAGCTGTTAAAGGACTTCCAGCATTTGCTGTTCTTAGTCCTGGTGCAAGACATCCTCGAAGTTATGAGTTGGTAGGTTTCTTTTAAACGCATCTGTCAGATGCGTTTATTACAATTTAAGTGTAGCGCTGAGGGAAATAATGTTAATTTTTGTAGTCTTAGCCTCAAGCTTCAGGAGGATGGTCTTACCCTACCTGGGGCACTGCATGCATTTGAAACTGCAGTGCTGCTGCAGCTGATAGGCATGGAGACCGAGTCAGGAGAGCATGTTGCAGACTTTCTGGCACAATGTCAAGAGGGAAGCTTTCACAATGTACAGTTGGTGAGGTTCAGTGAGAGAAGAGAGGGGTTCAGCAGGTAGATTGAATGATATGAGGTAAATTTTCTGTAAGCTGACAATTCTAATTTAGTATATCTCATAAAGAGATTATATTTTCTTTGTGTGTGCGCACTCCAACCGCATCACTTTTGGCAGAGAAGAGCTACTGAACATTAGGCAGCACTCTTTGGACTTTTTTCCATCTTTCTACGCGGACCAAGAAAGTTTTTCCGAACTTCTGGTCGGTGGAGCAGCGGCTCTTCATGGAGTATGGAGGAGACGCAGACGGGGAAAGCGAGCCGGCACGCTCGTGAAGCTGAGACAACGGGGCTTCCGCACTGCGCTCCCGGCGATCCACCTCGCCAACGTCCGGTCTCTTCCTAATAAAATGGACGAGCTACTTCTCCTAAGCAGGACAAATAGAGACTTTGGACATTCCGCGGCTCTTTGTTTCACGGAAACCTGGCTCAGTGACTCTATCCCGGACAGCGGACTGTACCTGCCAGGATTCCAGCTGCTGCGCGCGGACCGCGTCACGGAGCTGAATGGGAAATCAAAGGGAGGCGGAATATGTTTCTACATCCACGAAGGTTGGTGTACAGATGTCACAGTGCTTAATAGACATTGTAACCAAAATCTAGAGTCCCTCGTTCTGAACTGTAAGCCTTTTTATTCACCGCGGGAGTTTTCCTCCTTTATTCTCGTCGGTGTTTACATCCCACCTCAGGCCAACGTGAGTGAGGCTGTGCAGCAGCTGGCTGAACAGATCACATGTTTAGAACGAGAACACACGGACTCTCTGCTTATTATTCTGGGGGACTTTAACAGAGCAAAACTCAACCATGAACTGCCAAAATACAAACAATGTATTAATTGTCCCACCAGGGACAATAACACTCTGGATCACTGTTACACAGTCTTAAAGGATGCATATCGCTCTGTACCCCGTGCAGCTTTGGGACACTCTGACCACTGTCTGGTCCATCTGATTCCATCTTACAGGCAAAAACTAAAATCTGCCAAGCCGGTGGTCAAGACAGTGAAGAAGTGGACGAGTGAAGCAAAACAGGAACTTCAAGACTGTTTTGACTCCACCGACTGGAGTGTTTTTGAAGCTGCAGCCACCAGCATAGATGAACTGGCAGACACTGTGACATCGTACATCAGTTTTTGTGAGGATGTTTGTGTAACAACAAAGACTTTCCGGACATACAGCAACAATAAACCCTGGTTTACATTAAAACTTAGCCGCCTTCGTCGAGCCAAGGAGGATGCCTACAGGAGTGGGGACAGAGCTCTGTACCGGCAGGCCAGGAACACACTGACTAAGGAGATCAGAGTGGCTAAGAGGAGCTACTCTGAAAAGCTGAAAAACAGGTTCTCAGCCAACGACCCAGCATCAGTGTGGAAAGGCCTGCAGGAGATCACCAGCTACAGAAGACGCCCGGCCCCCGCTGCTGCAGACAACAAAGCCCTGGCTGACGACCTCAACAACTTCTACTGCAGATTTGAGAGGGACCACTTCACACCTGTCCCTCCCCTCTCTGTAGTTCCTCTGCCCCCCCCACCACCACCCACAGACACTGAGCCCCTCACCTCAACCTCATCACCACCCCCGTCCCCCGGCACCTCCAAACTCCAGACCCTCCAAGTGAGCGAGGAGGAAGTGAGCCGGCTGCTGCAGAGACAAAAGACCAGGAAAGCTCCAGGTCCTGATGGAGTTTCCCCCTCCTGTCTGCGAGCCTGTGCAGACCAGCTGGCTCCCGTGCTCACTCAGCTCTTCAACAGGTCCCTGGAGCTGGGTGAGGTCCCCTCCTGCTTCAAGCGCTCCACCATCATCCCCGTCCTGAAGAAACCTACCATCTCTGGACTTAATGACTACAGGCCTGTCGCCCTGACATCTGTAGTCATGAAGACCTTTGAGCGGCTGGTGCTGGCCCACCTGAAGTCCCTCACGAGCGACCTGCTAGACCCCCTGCAGTTTGCCTACCGGGCAAACAGATCAGTGGATGACGCTGTCAACTTGGGGCTGCATTACATCCTGCAGCACCTGGATCGTCCCGGGACCTATGCACGTGTCCTTTTCGTAGACTTCAGCTCGGCTTTCAACACTGTCGTCCCCCACTCCCTCTGCTCCAAACTGTCCCAGCTCACCGTGCCACCTGCGCTCTCTCAGTGGATCTACAGTTTCCTGACTGACAGAAGCCAGCAGTTCAGGCTGGGGCAGGTCACCTCAGACATTCGGACCACCAGCACAGGGACCCCCCAGGGATGTGTCCTTTCTCCACTACTCTTCTCCCTCTACACTAACAACTGCACCTCCACGGACGCCTCTGTGAAGCTACTGAAGTTCGCAGACGACACCACCGTCATTGGTCTCATCCAGGATGGTGATGAGACTGCTTACCGACAGCAAGTGGATCAGCTGGTGCTCTGGTGCAGTCAGAACAACCTGGAGCTAAACACGCTCAAGACGGTGGAGATGGTAGTGGACTTTAGGAGACACCCCCCCACCCTGCCCCCCCTCACAGTCCTCAGCAGCCCGGTGTCCACTGTGGAGAGCTTCAGATTCCTGGGCACGATCATCTCTCAGGATCTGAAGTGGGAGCAGAACATCAGCTCCATCCTCAAGAAGGCCCAGCAGAGGATGTACTTCCTGCGGCTCCTGAGGAAACATGGACTCCCCCCTGAGCTGCTGCTGCAGTTCTACACTGCAGTCATCGAGTCTGTCCTGTGCTCCTCCATCACTGTGTGGTTCGGAGCTGCCACCAGGCAGGACAGGTCCAGACTGCAGCGCATTGTGAGGACTGCTGAGCGGATCATCGGTGTCCCCCTGCCCTCTATCCAGGACCTGTACTGCTCCAGGACTCGTAGGAGAGCAGGAAACATTATGAGGGACTCCACTCACCCTGCTCACAGACTCTTTGAACTGCTCCCATCCGGCAAGCGCCTCAGAGCCCTGCGGACCAGGACAAGCCGGCACAGGAGCAGTTTCTACCCATCGGCAGTCACCATTCTAAACAGCTCATAGCTACATAATTAATAAGAGCTGCAACTTTTTTAACAGTTAATAGCTGCACTATCATTGCACAGCTGCACTTTCCTCTCTTCAGTTGTAAACATTCCTGGATGCTTGCTTGTATATATTCCTGATGCACATTTTTTATTTTTTATTTTTACACACACACTTTATTGTTAAGAGTTTTGTACATTTATATTTCTTCATTTTATTTATTTAATCTTATCCTCTATTTTTTTCTTTAAAATTTTTTACATTTACCTTATTTTTTATTTTGTCTCGTTCACTGTACTAGAGAGAAAACAACTGCCGAAGTCAAATTCCTTGTATGTGTCGCATACTTGGCAATAAAAAACGATTCTGATTCTGATTCTGATTGTGATATTTCCCATTTTGTTTCCCCAGAGAGAAAAGTGAGCTCCTGTCCTCTGGTCTCCACCCTGAAACACCGTTTCCAGGGTGTTGAAACTCATAAAGTATTGGTTGCTGCAACAAGGCTTGTGGATCCACGGGAGTGGCCTGCTGACCATGAGGAGCTGGCCAGCTATGGAAGTGACCATATTGACACAGTAACTGAGCACTTTGTAGATGTGCTAGACCGCAATGGCTGTGACCGGGAAAAGCAAAATGCATAGAATGGCCCAGTGCTAAGGTCATCATCAAGTCCATGCCACAGAGCCCTCAACAAAATGCCTGGCAGGACTTTTATGTGGATGATTACCGCCGAAAAAGTTCTGCAACCTCCTTCATCCTGGTCATGCCTCTTTCCACAGCATCTGCTGAGAGAGGCCTCAGTGCCATGAAACGCATCAAAACAGAATGGAGGAGCAACCTCAGTGTCAACACATTAACAAAGCTCCTCTTCATTAGCCTAAAGGATCCAGACATGGAGCTCTTTACCTTCACATCTGTGGTGGACAGGTGGTTGGTAGGAAGTGACAGAAGGAGTTTGGAGGCAAAACACACACACACATACACCCTCTCACACAGACACACAAAGTCTCTCAGACTCACACACAGACCCACTAACTCTCACAGACTCACACACACACAAACTTTTTTTGTTACTGTTCTGTAAAAAATTTCATGTGAACATTTTCAATTTATATATATATATAGTTATTTTTATTTTTTCGTGGCTGGGCCAGTAAAATTACACATGGGGCCAGTAAAAGTTGAATCTACTGGCCAAGCTGGCCAGTAAGAAAAAAATGTTCTGTTGGACACTGGATTGCTTAATAGGACTAGTTTTTTCAATCCCTGACACCTTAGACATTGGAGAGGTGTCTTCTTGAGTGGGATAGGAGATGTCCCTCTTGGGTGGGGTTGGGAATGGCAATGACCACTAGGAGTCACTAGTCAGCACATCATCAGTTGTGTACCTCAGACTCATTGGGTGTTCGGCCCTTTATCACAATACACCCTCATCCAAGGCTGGCTCACCACAGGCTGATCAGACCTTAGTTTGTGCGACATGGTGGCTCCTTGCGTTCATTTTGCAGCCCATCCTGTCTCTTTTTGTTTCAGCCACAGCCAGTGACTGCTCCTTTCAATGGCAGTGGCAAGTTCTTTAATTGCCTTCCGTTGGGCCTGCTCTCTAATCCCCACTTCCTTTAGGAGCCTTGTGGTGGAACTGGCTACAAAGCCTCTGCAGGCCACCTCCACTTGACACACTCTTACACTCCAGCCTCGCTCCTCTGCTTCGGCTGCTAAGCTGGTGTAGAACAGCAATTTCCTTTCGTGTTCCTCATCGATGGCATCCTCCCACGGGACCGTCAGTTCAGTGATGAGGAAACGCTGGCAGGAATTGGACCAGAGGACCAAGTCTGGCCGCAGGTTGGTCACGGTGATTTTAGGTGGGAATGTGAGCCTCTGGGTTAGGTCCACTCGTATTTCCCAATCCCTGTCCCAGTCATTTCTTTATTTTGAATAGCTACATTGGCTGTCCAGTATTTAAAGTTATTGTTTGGGCTCATATTTAATTTAAAACAGACTGGAGAATGATCTGAGATGGTGATTGCTTCTATATTAAATTGAGTAGCTCTTAAGGAGGCCACCCCAGACATCAGGAACATATCCAACCTTGAATGGGTACAGTGTACATGTGAGAAAAAAAGTAAAGTTTCTACCCTGGAATGTAGGTTGCACCAAACGTCTATCAAGCCCAACTCCTCCAGGTATATAGCTAAAGTCAGAGACTTTTTAGGTTTTACAACCTAAGTCAGCAGGGAGGTTATCAACAGTTGCTCTCAAAACACGATTTAAATCTCCCCCTGTCAGGATCATTCCCTCTGCTTTATCTGCTATCAATAATGCAATATTTTTGAAGAACTTTGGGCTGTCATCGTTTGAGCATATACATTGAGTAGTTATTTTAATTGCCCCCTATACTTCCAATTACCATAAAATATCACCCTCTTTGTCACTGAATCTTTTTTCATGACAAAAATAGTCATTTGAAAGAATTGTGATGCCCCTTTTTCTCCCAGTTTGATATGAAGAGCTATAATGGTGGTCTACCCATTCTCTCCTCAGCTTCACATGCTCCTTTTCTGAAAGGTGTGTTTCTTGGAGCATCGCTATGGCACAGTTAAGCTTTTTTAATTGGTTCAGCCCTTTTTTCTCTTAATAGGACTACTCAGGCCTTTAACGTTATAAATAGCACATAAGATTATCCATCTCGTTGTGTTATACACTCATCTATTTTAACCCTGTACTGTTTCACACATAGATTACAAAAAACTGATTCATTACAGGTAATAGCGAACAACCCATTTCCAGTCTCAGGACAAAAAGAATATTAACAAATGAAAAAATAGCAAACAAACAGAACAATGTAGGCTTCCACATACCAGACTGGATCCATCAGTCTTCAAACCTGGATAACCCAGTCCTGGTGAGTCCCGGGCGGAGGTTGGTGACTGAACAGTGCGTGTTGTGTCGCTGTCGTCTGGCTCTCAGAGTGGTCCATTGCAGCTTTAGCTGTGGCTAGGTGATACTCCACTCGCTTTTCTCACGTCCCATCCAATGCTGAAACACTATTTTTCTTCACCAACTTGTATTGGTCAAAACAATCAGATGAACTCAGCAAGATAATCAGTTCACCCGTTTGTGCTGAAGAAATACTTAATCACCATGTAGGAAAGTGTCACGGGACTACCTGGTCTCACTCCCGCAGTGCTCCACCTGTCCTGGGACAGCTCCATTTCCAGTCACTCCCTCTCATCCACTTGCACCTGCACCCCAGTCTCCTTAAGGGAGAGCGTCCGACATTGTCGGGTAGGTTTTCTCGCCATTGTCAAGGAACACTCTCAGCTGTGCAGGGAAAATACACTTCGCTTGGATATTCTTCATTTTTAACTGCTTTACTGTGGGATCCCCCCTTTTTCTACCTTTTTTGTGGTGTTTTTTGGACTACTTTGCCTCTGTGGAGGGATTTTTTGATCCTCTGCCTCACTGGGAGTGGGCGTGGTCTCCCCCTGCACTGATCCTCTGCAGCTCTACACCTGCCTGCAGTCACCTCATCACCCGCACCTACAAAGCTGGCTCTCTGACTCCTCTCCAGCGCCACTTGATTTCTGCATCTACAGTGGTTTGTTGGCCATCACTTCTTTATAGTATTTTTGCTCTTAGTGATTAACTTTGGATCTCCTGTTTGGAGTTTTTGCCTTTGTGTTACTTTGTGTTTTTTGTGGATTGTTGCCCAATTACTTACCTTGTGCCTCTGCTCCTTCTCCATCTAGTGCCTCCACGAGCCCTCACCACACCAGCCACCATATTCACTCACCTTCCTCACGGACAATCCTTCACGGATCCTGGATTCCCCCCTTTATCCCCTCACCTGGTCTCCTTGTGCAATAAATGCTCGTTTTTCACCTGTAGTCTGCCTCCGGTTATCAGCTTTTGGGTCCAACATTAAAACTCAGAGTTCATACCATCTCATTTACTTTGTCTCACATAAGCGTTCTCTTCTTCCGCAGCTTGGGATCAAAATAGATCTGCCCTATGTTCAACAATATTCTTCTCATTTTCCATGCTTTTTGTAGTACGGTTTCTTTAACAGAGTAATCAAACAACCTGACAATCAGTGGGGGACAGTGTTGGGGTTCTTGGACTTGGCGGGGAGGGCTCTGTGTGCTCTCTCAATGGCGATGTTAAGCTCTTGGGGACGTTGAAGGACAGATTTTTGCAGGTCCTGCACAGAAAGTTTAACATCCTTTCCGTCGCTCCCCTCCGGCACATGATAAATTCTCAGGTTATTTTGCTGTAGTCTATTATGTATATCCTTGCACCGCACAATTAAGTGCATTTCTCTGTGCAACAAGTACCAAAGGGCCTGCTTGTGGTGCTTGGTAGTGTCTTCATTAGCGTTTTCCAGTTTTGTCACATCATCTCTCAGTCCCTTAAACAACATTTCTAGTTAAAGAAATGGGTTTGCTTGTGTCCCTCTTGGTTGTCTGTCCTCAATTTCTTGAGCTCTGCTAGTATTTTTGACTCAGAGTCATGCATCATCTGTAGCTGCAGGTCCACTCGAGGCTTGCTTCAGAGTTTACTTTCTCAAATTTTTGTCCTCGTCTTTAACTTGGTCCTGTTTGTGTGGTCCTTTACCTCTCAGGAATGATGCCATACTGTTTAAGAAAAAATCATCCAAGTAATGTACTAGTTTAGTTTGGAAATGATCAAATATGGACCGAGCTTGTTCTTTAAGCTGCTGTCTGCAACATGGCGTCACCAGGAGCTCCATCTTCAAGATTTTTTCCTGACAGTGTCAGGACTGGCATTATTGAGTTTTTCAAGAAATTTTGACTTTTTAAAAAAATCGACTATTTTCACTCCAGACAGCAAGAGGACCGGTGCTCTGTCAGATTTTGCTGCCTTGTCAGATTTTTACTATAGACACATCTATCAATTTTTTTCTGCTTTGTCAATTTTTTTTGTTTGTTTTTCCTATAGCTGTGTCTATTATAGTTATGTCTATCTAATCGCGCTAATGTTACCATGTTAAAAAAGAACCCTCTTGTGTTTTCTTCTGTTTTTAATCAATATTGTATGGCAGGAGCATATTTTGATAGTTCAATTACACCACATCAATTAATGCTCCTGGTACTCAATGCATTAATAAAACGTCAGTATTCCCCTCAATACCGCTGTGTCATTAATTCCAGCGTGTTTTGGTCTGTTCTTGCTGTACTTTAGGGCAGGATCATATTTTATTAGTTCAGTTGCACCCCATCAAATAACGCTCCCAGTACTCAATGCATTAATAAAACATCAACATTCACCTCAATACCCCTGTGTCATTAATCCCAAAAGTATGGAGTACACCTGGGCTTTGCCATGCAAGCATGCCCTGATCCACTGCAATCCTATTTCGATACTTGAGGGAACAGTCCTTGTCTTGAAGAATTAATCAGCTAACACAGCAAAATGGTATGGTGTCTAGCAAAACAGAAAGGGAACTACCACAGCGGTATTGAAAAATCCAATATGCTAAACCACATACATTAAAACAGCATGGCTTCAATGTAGAAAAGTAGGTCTTGAACTGGCCTGCTTGCACTTCAGAAGTACGACAAAGCACTTAATAAGATTGTATTATTTTAATTATGTTGAAATGCTGAGTCAGCATTTCAACATATTGTTATCCGACTTTATTCTTCTTTTTCTTCTTCTTCTTCTTCTTCTTCTTTTTCTTATTCTTCCCTCAACTATTTGGACCTTTTCACAGCTTTCAAATTTGCACAGATTTTCACATAAAAAAATTGAGCAGTGCAGCATGTTCAGGAGATTTGCGCTTGTATTTTTCACATGTGTAACTGTTACAGTTTTTACAGTAAAAATGATTTTCTGCAGATATTTTGCATTGAAGTCAATGGGAGATTTTTGCAGATCTGCTGAAAAGTGCTTGAACTTTCAGGCTGTACAGCTTCGGCATACTTCCACCTACAGACTTCATTCTTGCTTTCACAGATTCACTGACTTGTTATCTATTTTGACATGTGTTCAGCTTTTTGCTGTCTTGTACAGTTTTTGAGATATCACTGTTTAAGCAACACTAAGTTTGGAGGATTTCTCTGTTCTTAGAGCGTGTCACGTGACCTGTTAGAGCGTGAGCTTCGCCTAAAAATTCCAAAATATTAGCGGATAAACTGCAATAAAAGATTCAAACTTTGTTCCACAGATATGATTTATACATCAAAATGAAGCTACACTTCTCTTCTTTCAGCTGAAATTCGTTTCAACCTCGACATTGACATCGTTTTGTCTCAGTGAGCTTCAGAGCCACGGGTATCCCGCAAAGTCTTCCGTCCGTTCCCATTGAAATTCTCTTCCCCAGAGAGCTGATCGCTTCACTTTCAAGCCCGTTTTTAAACTGCTCTCGTGTCAACATTTTCTACAGTACAGACATGAAACTTACATCAATCTTTTCAGGACATTCTTGTGACGCTCACGGTGCAGTCCTTTTTTGGATAGCTATCACGGTTTTGGCACAGCATTAGCCCGTATACCCAGAAGTACCCAGCTTTATCATCGACCCACATTAAATGTCACACCATGTCTCTTCATGTTAGTGCTTTGCAAAGTCAGCAGGTAGAGCAGCTCCTCTTCCTAGTCCTCGGTGTTCAGCCTCATGACAGAGAAATGGAAAACAATGCGCAAGGATAGTGAGAAATGTCGGCTTTCACATTCATTTCACAAGAAAATACTACGCAGCAGTGCGCTCGACTATGACAGCTCTGACGCCCGCGGAAATTCCGCGCGGAGTCTGCTCTACAGTCCGCCAGACTCTGGCTGCATACGCAGGTATTCTTCTTATACCCACTAGAAAACGCTCCGAAATACCATATAATCACTACAAAATGCGCAAGGATACGTATAGCAGCACGCTTGTGTGACTTTCACTTTCTCTCAGCGTGTGTGTGTGTGCGCTCCTCCGTCTGCCGGTGAGCGTAAAGACGCAGATAGACGCACATCGCAGGGACAGTGAGGGACCATCAGTCACTCTGTGTGATTTTACCGTTCACACGGTGTCTTGACAGCTCATGTGCCCGCTTTAAGTGAACAAAAGACTTCAAAAACTGACGAGTCAGCCTGTCATTCATCAAAACTCTACATTCTTCATCAGTCCAGCTCTTGTTTTCACTCACTCACTGTTTTCTAAATAATAAATTCATCCTGAGGGATCCTCCATCACTTATTCTCCATGATATCAGATCAATCTTTGAAGGATCAAGCTTCAAATACAGTCTACTGGTGCAGCGGTTCTCAACCTGTAGGTGGAGGCCCATTGTGGGTCTCAGAGCTGTTTTCAGTGGACGGTGTATTAATCTGGTCAAATTGTGGTAAAAATGTCTTCAGTGTATGGAGGCCCTAAGAGGACAAACATCATCAGAGTATGTCAGATTATACCCACTAGAATAAACCAGACTACATAAAAATATTACACTGTTTTACATTTCTCTACTCAAATGTTCCTGTCCAGATTTACAAATCCATGTATGTAGGCTATTATTACTTTGAGTTTGATGTTCAAGTATACATTTCTTGATTTAAAAATGAAGCAGTGACAACTTTGACTTAGATGTTAACTTGAGCAGATCCAGTTTCTAATGACATTCTGACCGTTAATGTCCACTCCTTATTGTCCTCCAATGAAAATCACCTCTGTTTACATTAATTTTCAAGTCAGATGCTTTTATACTGGATAGTTCTTAGTGTTGTAGACTTGTAGCCTACACATTGATGCCAAAACATTTTTCAGTTACTAAAGGAAAATGTAATCTAGGCTAATTATGCATATTCAATTGCACTTCATAATTTAACCCTTTAAAGCCTGAATGCACAAATAATAGCCAGAACATTCATTTTTTTTGGAGCTGAAATGTTTATTTCACTTCCTACTGAAATCCAACAAAATCACAATTTCCATAACATTTATTATAGACATATTTTTAGCGGCAAAGTTGCTGACTCTCCCTCCGGGGCCCGGGTTCAAATTCTGGTGAAGGCAGTTGTATTTTTCAACTGTGTGTCCAACACAGACTGCTGATTACTACAGCTCCTTGCTGTATGCATCTGGCTGCTGTCCTCTCAGTCTGGATGTCACAGGTTGTCAGACATTCAACCTTTCACTACCAATACTACTTTATTCTTTTCCTGTCTTTACAATGCAAATTTGTCAACATATTTCACACTTCTGCTACTGATTACAATCTATGTCATTTACCCCTAACAAATTTTACTCTTTTAATCATAGATTGCAACTTCTTCATGGTGGCCAAACATTTCTACAGCTTTCTGCAATTTCCTTTCACTATTCATTTTCAGCTTTCTTTCACAACTGTAACCATTTTTATTACACATTTCCCACATTTGCAGCTGTACTTTACTGCTTCCAACTCTTTTATGTCCCATTTTCACATTTTCAGCTTTGATTTCATTGCTTTTAGCCATTTCATTTCACAGTTCCAGCATTCAGACTCAGCATTTCAACGCATTTGCTGAAGGAAATGCAATTTTTCTAGTTATTTATACAGTTTGGGCGCAAATATTTTTTGCTAGTTACATCTTCGTATTGGACACATTCAAAATGAGCCTACCTTGAGCATGATTTGCACTGCACCTGCAAAAAAGTGTTTTGTAACCAAACTGTACAACTGTGTAATATTATTTATGAACAGGCATTTATGAGCAAATTAACAAGCACACATTTCATTATACTTTACCATTTCGATCATGCTCTTATTGCCATCTGCTTCAAGAAAGGAGCACACCAAACGGTAATCTTCCACATTCCCTAAATTTTGACCTTAACATACATTGATAACTAAATTAATAATATTAAACATCATAGAACTTGTGTTTGACACCATTGACCTGTAGACACAAGCCACGTCAAAACGTGCCTGGCCAGCAGCTTGTGGAATTGTCTGAATATGGAAAATGCTGCCATGCTCCATGTACTCCTCTGCAAACTGAAAAAAAGACCTTCATTAAGGTGGTGTTGTTGTGATTTTTTACTAACTGTTCCCTTATGCGTAGGATAAAAAATCAATCAATCAATCAATCAATCAATCAATCTTTATTTGTATAGCGCCAATTCATAACAAGTGTTATCTCAAGACACTTTACAATAGAGCACAAAGCTCTTCATATTATGGATACACATATATGCATAGATACATATATACATATAAAAATACACATATACATATATATACAAATATATACATCCAACACCCAACATGAATCCATATAGCCAATCATGAATCCCTCCATCATGGCGGCAAGAAAAAACCTTCTGTTAAAAAATACTGCTTTGTGTCTGTATATGATGAAAGATTATGGCTTCTTTGCAGCATCTTAAGACCAATGTTGCAATGTAACAGTAAATGTAAATATTTCAAAATTTCTATAAGAGTTGGACAAATACTTTGTACATCAACAACAAAATGCCACAGCTCCAGTCATCCTCCTGCTTGTTGTGTGGCATTGTAAAGACAGGAAAAGAATAAAGTAGTATTGGTAGTGAAAGGTTGAATGTCTGACAACCTGTGACATCCAGACTGAGAGGACAGCAGCCAGATGCATACAGCAAGGAGCTGTAGTAATCAGCAGTCTGTGTTGGACACACAGTTGAAAAATACAACTGCCTTCACCAGAATTTGAACCCGGGCCCCGGAGGGAGAGTCAGCAACTTTGCCGCTAAAAATATGTCTATAATAAATGTTATGGAAATTGTGATTTTGTTGGATTTCAGTAGGAAGTGAAATAAACAGTGAAATTTTACCTGAAGCTTTGTCTTTCTCATTGTCCATCCCCCTTTTTTTTCATCCACTACCAGTCCAGAAGTGGTTGCATCTGGGAGATTTATGCTGGAAAGCTGACATTAAAGTATTAAGAAGAAAGGAAAAGTTTCAGAGTGAGAACGTGCTTGGAGATCATGGGCTCTAATTTCATAGACCAGACGCAGGCGGGGCGCACCTACCCTGCGCCGCACCTGCGCCGCGCCAACGGGGTGTGTCCAGGGCATTTTGCAAGTTTTGTGCACGGCGCAGTCTGGCGCAGGCAGGCGCACCCACGCCTCTGTCTCTCCTACCAGCGCATGTAGCAGAGAGGGAGGAGATAAGACTTGAGTGGGTTTAACACAGCCGAGTGTGATCTTCACCAATCAAATGAGCACCTCTTCTTGCCTTTAAATGCGCCGTGGCCGAGGCGCAGTGACAATTTCACCTCGGTGGCGAAGAAGGTCAGAGCCGCTGTCACTTTTGCAGCAACTGGGAGAGCGCAGGGGCCACCGGGCCGCGCATCGGAGCCACGATGCGTGTCACCGCGTGGACCACCTCACGGGACAGATGTAATCTGTTCCTGTCTCATGAATAGGAGTACAAAATTAAGTGATAATTACATTTAAACACAGCAGCAGGCGAATCCATTCATCATGCTTGTGATCCACCTGCATTCCTGGTCTCATCGCCAAATAGCAGAACCTTTGGTGAAATTATATCTCCTCCTCATCCTCCTTGCAATAATGTAGGCTACTCCATCTTTTTAGATCATGTTACTAATAAAGATTAAAACAGAGAAATATGGGCAATCACAGGACACCAAGTGACTTACATTTATTCAGCGAGCGTCTCTCTCTTTTTTCTTTTCTTTTGAATTTCATGAGATGAGAGAATCTCCATATCGGATGACGTGGCTGTTTGTGGTTGGCTGAGAGATGTGAACTCGTTAGTTATGACAAACGTCTCTGATCTGACATCAGATGTGATGGGACAATTAACATAGATATGAATTTAGACACCCTATGTCTTCTTTAGTTTTCTTGGGCATAGAAGCAATTAAACCTAGCTTGAGGGGTGGCAACATAAATCTTGTTAGGAAAAAGAGAGTTAGTGTTCAGGATTTTTTACCTAAAGAGTTTATTTCCAGGGAGGATGAATGATGATTTCTCTATCAGTGACTTTTTATAGTTATTTTTCAACTGGGGATTTTAATCAACTTTTTAAAAATTAACTTAAAAGCTTTTATTTCCCAACTTACGTTTAATATCTACGACAGCGTATTAGGTCCACTTAAAGAAATAAAAAAGTATATATATACATTTTTGAGGAAGAAAACTCAAAATGTTCGAGTTTAGAAAGTTGCAGATTTACAACTTTATAAAGTCACAAATTTGTGACTTTATTTCAAGTTTGATTTTTCACAGTTTTAGACTTGGGTAAACTTAGAAAGATATTTACAGATTATGACTTTGCGGGTCAATAACTCATCAATAAAACAACGTAGTACCAAACCCGACCCCTCTTTTTAATCACTGTCATAAAGACTGTGAGCTACAACCTGGTTTTCCTCCAAACGAGCCGTCCTCCGAGCCAGACAAAACTTCAATTGGTCTCAATACCAGCCAGTGATGGCTCGGTGGCTTAGGGACCATTGGCAATTACCATATCGGAGAAATGGTGTGAAAGAAAATGTAATAACTTCACCATCAAGCGATGTAAGGTCTTCAAAATCACAGCACCCATAAATGACCGTAGGTTATTCATGCTACATGTCATATTTTTTAAGATTCGTGAATTAAAATATTTTATAGGACTTTTTCATTGAAAATAAAGCAAATGGCATCAAAGTTATGAGATCTACCGACAAAATGATAATAGAACATGAATGATGATCTCCTCTACGTTAAACAACGGCTCTTACTTTAGCAAAAAAGGTTTTGATTTGTTTTAAATTATTTTTTGTATATTGAATTGTATGAATTAATATGTAATGACAATACTAACTGTTAATAACTGTACTGTTGTGGACTGTAGTGACACCAAACTCATATTTATGATCAAACATGTCCTAGAGCTTATACTACTGCTCTTACTTTAGAGAAATAAGTTTTTATTTTATTTGAAAGATTTTTACCTTCGCCAATGAGGTTATTTTTGTTTGTTTGTCTGTCCGTTAGCAAGATTACTCAAAAACTACTGGAGCCATCACCGGCAGTGTTTTGAGACCAACTGAAGTTGTCTGACTCTTTGGAGGAAAACGAGGTAGTAGCTTACAGTCTTTACGACAGTGATTAAAAAGAGGGGTTGAGTTTGTAATAATGTTGTTTTATTGATGAGTTACTGACCCGCAAAGTCAGAATCTGTGAATATCTTTCTAAGTTTACCTAAGTCTAAAACTATGAAAAATCAAACTTGAAATATGAGCTTATAAAGTCGTAAATGTGACTTTATAAAGTTGTAAATTTGCAACTTTATAAACTCGAAAATATCAACTCTACTAAACTTGAAAATTTTGAGTTTTCTTCCTCGAAAATGTATTTTTAAAAAATTTCTTTTAAGTGGCTCTAATACGCCGTCATATATATCTCCTTATCTGTCCCTCTGTAGATGTTTTTACTGATGTCTTTAAGTCATTCATAAAATGTTTTTTTCTTAATGATTTTAAGAAAAATGTTTAACCTCACCCAGAGATGGCACTTTAAAATGACCCCAGAATACTCTTTAACCCCACCAAGTGGTCATTTCCCAATATTTTCTGTTTTTAAACTACCCTATGTAATTGCTGCTAACAATGTGGTTCTTGATGACCCTGATGAAGCTACATGCCAAAATGCATCAGTCTAATAAAGTTGGTCTTCAAAGTACAAGTGTTGCTGGAGATTTCTGTTCTCTATTAGCCTAGTATGAAAGAATAAAAAGATATCTATTTACCCTTCAAGCCATCACTTTTTGAGGGGTAAGAGGTGGCTTTGGTGTAGTCTTTGTGGTTGGACAACTTTTTCCTTCCAGTGACCTCCCTGCCAGCGTTTGTGAGCCCCAAATTGTGACAGCAAGTTCCTTAACAACAGTGAGTCCTTTGTGTTGCCTTTCACGACCTGCCACCGGTCAGCCCGAATCCAAACCCCTTCACCAATATGTATCTGTTAAAAAGAAAGAAAAAATAATACATAATGACAGATTTCTGTTAGCCTGATGTATAGTGTGGTGAAGCATATACAGTTTGTTTAGGTACTGACACTGTACGTAGGGTTGTGACAGCATAAACATATTCTCCCAACAACAATGAATCAATGCATCACAGCAGTATTGCAGTTACACTCCTATCAAAAAAGTCATGTTAACATTTAACCCTTTGCTGCCTGAGCCTATTTTTTGGTTTCTGCCTGGAAATCGCATAACCATAATAAAATGGGTATATCTCTGCAACCATCTATTGGAATACTTTTGGTGTCCCAGTAAAGGGGACACTTGTGAGATCTGTTGAGATGTGTTAATGAGTAAATGTGATATGAGTGAAGAGTAAATGAAGATGTCACACAGGAAAAATGTAAAAAAAAATCTAGCTGTGCCTTAAAAAAGGCATTTTCAGAATGGCTATAAATATGAAAATGGCATAATATGGCGAGTGGGTCGACACAGTGGAGCTGTACAGAGTTTGATATGTTGTTATTCATTTGGTTGTTATGCCAGTTGTGTTTAGGGTGTCTAAAAACATTTTATATCAGGAATCACCATATGGCAGATCTTGGTCCAGATCTGGATTGAGTGACGGTTCCGTCTGGACCCGTGACCTATCTCTGATAAATTCAGAAAAATAGATTTTAATTGAACATTTTTTCCAACAGTCACGGATATACAGCGGGCGCTGCTACTCCAGTTAACACTAGAACCGCTACTGTAGTCTGATCACAAGCCGTTCATGCCATGAGTGTTGCTAAATATATGTTCTGTATGTTTTTTGAAGCTTATAAGGTTGTTTAATGAAGCACTAAAGAGGGACGAGACATCCTGATTCATTTACCACATTTGCACCAGCAAACGAAAGGCAGTGACAAATACACTGCCTGTGCAAAAAACATAAGACCCTTGTTACCTGCAAGCGTTGCAACCGACCTGTGTGTGGGAAATGCTGATGGAGCTGAGAGCTTTTGCACTGTAGTGGCTCTGCGCTCTTCACGGGGCTGATCCTGTTCTTTTTCTAATTGTTTACTAATCGAGTTGATCATTTGCTTGTGTTACTTTCATTGTTTCAGTTCTGCAGTTTTTAGCACCAGTTTGTTTTCGAATATTTCACATTTTGCAAATTCTAGTAACACTGTTCTGTTTATTAATTTTTTTAATAGCCTACCTAAGTGTGGGCTCATGTAATGCATGTAGTGCTGTTTGTGTGTGAGTAAGAGAAAGAAAGAGAGGGAAAGACTGAAAGACAGGGAGAGAGAGTTAAGGACAGAGACTGAAAGAAAGAGAGCAAAATCTGGAACCTGTGCAAATCTGAATAAATTTCCTGATAATGTCCTTCCACTTACCCTTGACATAACAGGCCTCTATACAAACATTCCCCACAAGGGCGGTATAGAGGCTTTAGCTTTCTATTTACAACAACAAGATGATTCATGCTATCCCCTGAATCAACTGATTACTGATTTGGCAAATTTTGTAATGACACACAATTACTTCTGTTTTGAAAAAGACTTCTACTTACAAGTTTCGGGCGCTAGTATGGGAACTTTCTGTGCACCTAATTATGCAAATTTGTTTGTTGGGCTTTTTGAAAAAAAGTTTGTTTTTAACCCTGACAAGAAGAATCACCTCTCTAAAATTATAAAGTGGTACAGATATACTGATGACATCTTCTGTATTTACAATGGTAACCCTGATGAATTGACAGATTTTGTCTTGCTATTGAACACTTTTGATAATAACTTAGAATTTACATCCAACTTTAGTCATGACAAAGTCAGTTTCTTGGACATGTGAGTTATGTAGGACAAAGGCTCTATTATCACCAAACTTTACCAGGAGGAGACAGACGAAAACACTCTCCTGTTGGCTTCCAGTTTTCACCCCACACCTCTCAAAAAGGGTCTTCCCATTAGCCAGTTTTTCTGTTTGAGGAGAATATGCCACTCCACAGAGGATTTTAAGGGAAATGCTGTGGATATGAAAAACAGGTTTGCGCAGCGAGGATACCCCTCATCATGGATCAATGAAGTATATGAACTGGCCCTTAAAAAGACAAGGTCAGACCTATTAAAAAAGAGTGTGAAAAAGCAAAGGGAATTTTCTGTGACATGTATCATGCAGAACTCCACACACTCCAACACCATCTGATCTGTTTTCAAGAAACACTGGTATATCTTATCATCAGATAGTGAACTCTCCTCTATTTTTAAAGACCCTCCCCGATTTGTCAACAAAAAAGGGGAAAAACATCAAGGACCTGGTGGTCCGTGCAACATTCCACCGTGTTAAGTTAAGTTCAAATACACAGACAAGACTTCAGCCTCTGCCTAATGGGAACTATCGCTGCTGCGGCTGGGCGCAGTGTAACAACACCCATAAAACTGATCACTTCACTCATCCTCAGACTGGAAAAAGGTGTTTTATTATAAGTATCATTACCTGTGCATCATGTCATGTAATCTACATGATTCGCCGCCCCTGTGGCCTGGCTTACATTGGTAAAACAAGCAGAAAATTAAAACAAACTATCAGTGAACATAAAAGTTCTATACGCAGAAATGACCAGGACTATCCTGTGGCTGTTCACTTTAACGATGCAAAACATGACATCTCTGCTCTGCGCTTCATTGGCATTGAACAGGTCAAACTGCCACCCAGGCAATCATGACAGACTTTTACAACAACGGGAAGCATACTGGATTTATACCTTACAAACTCTTACCCCAAAAGGCCTTAATGATGAACTTTCTCTTAGTATATTTCTGTGATTTATATTGCAACATGTCCTCCCTCTTTCTGACTAACTAATGTGGGATACATATGAATTGTACACATTTATTTTTAGGCCCACTTTTAATGACCAGGTGACCTACTAAATGTGTCTATTTGTATGTATTGAAGTCAACAGGTTATACTGTCTTTTAGGCTGGTGTGTTTGGGATTCTTGAGGGGATTTCAGTGATTTAATGATCAATGGACTGTGTCCACTTCAAGTTTATTATAATGCTTCTCTACAAGGTTACTTGTCTTATGGACCTTTAATGTCCCCTAAATTGTATAATTTGTAACTTATGTTTTCATTTGCAGCCTTACTTGTAGGCTTTAATTAGACTTTCATCATATGAACTCTCTCAGTCAGGAAGATGATGATTTTTTGTCTGTTGATTAATTTTTTTGGTGCAGATGTGACATCATGATGTCGATTGGCCACGGGTGTGTTTGCCACTTCCTAAACTGTTTGCCTGATAAAGGTCTGAGACCAAAACGTTGCAAATACATGGATTTCTTGCAAGTTGGACAGTGTGCGGGAGCCTATCTTCACGGAATCTGTGCAAATAAAATATTTATCTTCCTATCACTTTCTTGTTACACTATATTGAAAAAACACAGCAGATAAGCAGTTACAGGTGACAAATTATTGCACTTTTAAGAGTTAATTTCTTGAATTATGAAGATGTTAACTTTTTTAACTGGAAGTATACGTCTTCATTTTTTAAGGCTGTGACCTCTCTTATTTAAGAAAAAAGAAGAGGAAAAATATTTAGTCAGCGCTCTGTATGCACTTGTTTTTGCCTAAAAAGAGCCACCTTTTATTTATTGTTTTCTGAAGATGTTGACTTTCTTACTTGATGTATAGGCCTTCAATTCTTGGCTGGGGCCTCTTTAATTTAAGAGAAAGAAAAGGTTATTTGACTCTGTTTGCACTTTTTTATTTATTCTATTTTAGGTTTTTCTTTTTTTAATCTAATATAAAGGCCTTCAATTAATTTGCCTAGGACTATTTTAATTTATAATAAAAGAGCTAGCTGTGCACGCAATAAAACATCCTTTATTAGAAATTGACAATAAATATTGTTGAAACCATGAAAATGTGGACATTGGGGAAGGCTATTAGACACAACTGGACTTCGGTTCAGACCTTTTTTGAAGGAAATTTTATTAACTGGACCTTGGTGACTTTTAATTGAATACCCCTGGTTTATTTCATCTTGATGACCAGGTTTTGCTGTTTAATTTGATGTATAGCATCCCTATTTTGGGTCATGATTAGCACCTAATCTTTCGCTGTGTTTGCAACTGCCTCTCAAAGTCCCCCAATTGGGGGACCCTTGTTTTCCAAGGGTTAAATACAACCACTTTCTGACATAAAAGAACATGACAGGACGTCAGGTGGGTATCTGTAAGTCAACAAGACAAAATGATTTGTGCTTTTAAGTCATAGAATCCCTCACCTTGTCTTCTTTCACCATATATTTTTTCTCCAACACCTGGGATACATCCTTACCAGGAGAAAGATCAAGCGGATTGTTGTTCACTGAACAAAAGGGAAAATGCATTAAAATACATCTACAGCTAAACTAACAGAGATTTTAAAAACAGACATTACCTTAAAATGATATGGACATTTAGCAAAACTTTACTGTATGCATATATTAACTCAATGATTTATCTCCTGCCACACAGTTTACTGGGAGCTCCACTACAAATTTTTCACCTCCCAATTCACATATATAGCATGTGTTCACACTATGTTCATTAAGCTCATTGCCACCAGGTGAATCTGCCTGCATTTTACATAAGATTTTGTTGGCTTATGTGGTAACATTCCTGTGGAGGAGGCATATTGCCCATGCTCTATTGGCAGAACTGGCTACATCCAGTAAGCCCTCTATTAATTCCAATGTGGATGAATAAATTTATTTTATTTAATATTTTGTGCGGCTCTCAAAACTTTCCAATTGTAATCAGAGGAAATCAATCAAATTACGACAGTAAAACTAGTCACTTTTTTCAGAGGTTGTGCAATTTATCCAATGTTTTTACAACCTAAATAGTAACGACAGACTGGCAGACCTACAACAGAGCCTATGATGTTGTTTAACACTACCGCTTTTAATACCGTTATTAATAAGTTAAACATATTTAAAAGGGTATCAATTAAGGACAATGTGCTTTAATCTCAGTCAACAAAGATTTCTACTTTTTTCATAAATGTGACAAAGCAGATCCTGGTTCATTCATTCCCATATGGGCCTTTCAAAACACCACCTCTACTTTAAACAGTTACATAACAGTAATAAAATGATGATCTATATAACCATACAGTATAAAACTTATGCATTTGATTTTGCCTGAAACTTACTTTTTTCCTATATATCATGTATGACCACCTCATCTCAATCTCATCTTTCAGAATATTCTCAATTTTATTTATTCAACCTTTATTTAACCAGGTTTGTCAAATTGGGATCAACAGATCTCTTTTGCAAGGGAGACCTGAATTTGACACAACCACCTTTTCTATATGTATTAGCAGTAGGTAATTTGCTGCAACCTGTAGAGGTGTACCATGATGAAACCTTCAAGACTTGGCTGAACTGTAGACTAGACAAGCCTGAGAGCCATGATACTGTGGTATCAACTTACTACTGCGATAAACAAATCCATGACACTACATTTTGAACAGGTTTTACTTTCATAAGAACACACCTTGCACTGTAGATATCCTCTGAGAGTGCTCTGGTTGACGATAACAAGGACTAGGGCTGCCATCTGAAGAACCTGAGGCTGTGGGATAGTTGACAGTGTGGTTATGTTAGGGGGTGTAAGCTACACTGTTGTTGCAAACTTGTTTTATTGAGAAAGTCACCGCCACATGTATTAATATCAAGCTGCTTGAAACAAATGCTGTCATGCCTGCAAGTGATACATTCATTTGATAAACCATGAACATCTTTGAAAATAACACACCTTGCACTTTAGTTGTTTTAGTTTGACTGTGCTCTAGGGGGGCAGATGGGCACAGGCTGCCAACCAAAGATGTTGAAGCTGACATGTGAGGGAAGAACAAAGGAGCAAACAATTTTGTGATAGTCAGCAATCAATGTTTTTAAATTGTAGTTTAAATTCTTCCTCAGCCGTTTTTGCTGCAGTCTTAGCCCCTTCTCTGCAAAGACCACATCTTTAAAGGGACCACAATATTGTTTACTTTTCCTTTTATGTAAATATTCAGTTCCATGCCGGAGGGGTATTTCACCAAAGTGGAATTAAGACATCCAAAATAACCACCTTAAGCCAGGCTTGACCAAGTCCCTTCTGAGCACGCTGGCTTAATGTGTTTTACGAAGGCCAATCCAGGATGAGAAGGAGCAGCTTGGTCAAGCCAGATGAAACTATCACGGATAACTGCGTGTTCTCGGCTTTCTTCGAAAGACTGCGAGGCAGATCACAAATATACTGATCGAAACACGGAAGACGCATGCACATACTTCGCTCCAAATGAAAAAAACAGTCTCAGATGAAAACTTATCAGGAAGTCAAACACATCAAATTTCCGTAAAAAGAGAAATATAGCCGCTGCAATAAGGAGCGAAAAAGGGTGGCAGATAAAATCAAACCTCCAGAATGAAAGTTGATGAAAATTCATTGTGAAATACCCCTTAGAGCTGGTGTTTTTAAAAATTCAATTGTCAAATAAAGTCAATCACACACTTAAAATATGTCATCACCGAACAAATTCTGAACATTTATAAAACTATGGATTGTTAAAGACTGACAGAACCTAAAAGATAAATTTTGCATTCTACATAAGATTTTTAAAGACAGAGAAATATGTACTTACGTGTAGGGTTGAGAATTTTTGCAACCAGGCATTTCTGGAGGTTCTTGTTCAGTTTCAAATATGTGTCATTCTGGTCTCTGAGTTCCTTCAACTTCCCCTGCAGTGTTTCAACTTTTCTCTTCAGTGCTTTATTCTCTGCTTGGGCTGCAGTCAACAGGCTTCTTGGTACCACCTCTTCATCACTTTCACCTGATTCTGTAGCATCGACATCATCCCCCAAGACTCTCTTTCTTGAGGCACTGTGGGCACACCTGAGTTGTTCTCTCCTGTCTTCAAGGATGGCCTGAAGGTTCATTTTTTTTCCAACTGCAATACTCGACTTCTGGCTCATCTGCACACACATACACACACACACACACACCTAAATCTTAAGAAGCAAAGTAAGGCAATGTACTTTTATTTATTATTTAAGAAAATGTATAAACAGCTGATGATTAAATGGACGTTTCTGGGCAGCAAGTGAGAGTTCCACTGTGTGTTGTTACTGATCCCTGCTATTTTAACTTTGTAAAATCCAGAATACATAAACAAATTAAACATGCAAATCCCCATAGATGTAGGGATAATGAAATGTTCATATAGAGAGCAAAATAACTTAAAAAGACAGGTCTGGACTGAAACAAGAATCATTGAACATATGAGTGCCAGGGGAATAAAACAAATCAAATCAAATTGTGCCAAATTACAACAAAAGTTGTCTCAAGACACTTTACATATAGAGTAGGTCTAGACCACACTCTTTTAAAACACACAAAGCATTGTATGTATGTTGTAAGGAGGTTCAACTGAGTAGTAAATACAGACAAAAATGACAAAAGAATATCAGTGAATATAAATATTATCCTTTATCCAAACTGAGTTCAAAATTATCTTTACATAATTATCATATGGGCTTGGCAATGTGACATTTCTGTCTTCTTTCTCTGTCTCTTTCACTGAAAGTAATAGCCTTTCCCAAATAATACACAAAATTTAAAAAAATTCCCAAACAAGCTACATACCATTAGATCCTTTGCGTTCTTCTTCTCCCTTTCAACTGGTGCAATTGCTTCCTCCTCAGGGGGGTTCGGATCCAGGATCTTTGGAATCCTCATTCGCTTGGACTTCTCAACACACTTACTTATCTCCTCAGTGGTTTCTATTACATGGCAAAAAAGTAAGAGGATCATCAAGAGCGTATTTTCTCTTTGCTCTGCCTAAATAACTTTACTTGGGCTAGAACAGTACGCTTTAATGTTAAAGTATTTCATCTCATCATCACCCACCTATAACATGCACTCCAGACACACACACACACACACACTCTCTACCGCTTTCCCACTTTAATAAGCGAGTAAAAGCAGGTTGTTTAAACGAGGGTAACCCCGTTACAATCAGCAAGTGATCCCTCTCTCACTGCCGGTAAACCCGGGTCTGATAGCCACCAGACGAGCTGACTGTTTTTTCCTCTCTGGTGCATCATCAGCGCGCCCGAACACAGCGAGCTGAACACATAGATGCATAATATTAAACATCCATGGGGAAACAATGGAAAATAGTATGGAGCCATGGAGAAGTTGGTCAACTGTTTTTTCTGTACTCCTGTCTCTCTTTCAAACTATAATTTGGCGCAGACTGAACGATATTCGAGCGCTGATGATAAAAATTAGTCTCACACTGCCCAGAAAACAATGCTCATCCTGCATCTGCCGGTGTCTTTTTGTTGCCCAAGGTTACCGGCACGATATTATGAAGTAGGCACATTTAGAGCCTTTCCAACTGCCGACGTGTTGGTCGGTGTGTTTACACAAGTTTAAATATGCCCGCATATTAGTCTAACTGTATGGAGAGGCTGCCCGAACGACCGTGGTACATGAGGTGTGGGACTTTCCGTGATCTGAATTCGTGCTCCCCGCCATTATGGCTTCTAACCTTAGCCGTTGTCATGGTAGCAGTGCTCGTGCCGGGTCCTATTGACACCTGCGTGCCCCTAGCTTCTGCTCGTGACCGCCCTCGCGGCTACTGCGGTCGCGTGAACGCGCTCGCAGCGGACTTTACCTTATCTGGTATAAACTAACTTATTTTGTTCGAATATTTTGTCAAATAAAAGTTACCAGCCAATGTGAAAATTACAAGCCATGAAATTCTTCAGATTATAACCATATTGCCTGATGTTAACTATGGTTTTTAGGCGAATAGTTTGGACTCATTGCTAGCTATAGCAGTGGAAAATGTTAACCTTAGATTAGAATAGATAGAACTGTATAAATCAATAATCAATTTAGCATCAAACCATCATTAAAGCAGTACTAAAGTGCCACCTGCAAGTTGCACTTCGACTGTTATTTAAGTGAACAAACTGCAAAGCACAATTTACCTTTCACTACAAGAATTTGTCCCTTGAAGAACTCCTGAGTGTCCTTCCACCTAATCCAGTAGACTCCATGAACATTAAAATCTGCGCTGTTGAAGCCTCTGATGTCCTCTGTTCTTACAATTTCTTTCAGTCCTTCATCCAAAAAATGTACATACGCATACATCTTGAGTGAGGTGAAAAGGAGCTCCTGAGATCAGTTTGTCTCTCTGTCAAAAAACTTTTTCGCGCTCATTTGCAAGCCAGCCAATCACATGCAGACTTTTTTCGATCCAGCCAATCACAGATGAGGAGCGCGCTAACAGTCAATGAGAGAAAATATAGCTTAAAATGTGAAAAAGCTGTTCTTCCAAAAGCAGAGTAAGAAACAAGGGACAAAATACTTCACATAGAGGGTATGTCATAAATAATTGTTTTTCTGATTATTCCCTTATTTATTTATTTAGTTCATGGTTCTTAATAACTGTATCTGTCATCCTCTCTCTTTAAAGTCAGTGGGCGGGACTAATGCTAATCACAGTCACAAACTATTGCTGGTCCGCGGGGTTGCCAGACAAGGGGGTTTTAAGGGGTCCAAAGATAAGCTTTACTTTACTATTAAGTAATTTTAGCTGGTAATATTTTTACACTTTTAGAAAATATGATAGTAAATGCCAGATATTTACTTGTAATAAATTTTACTACACTATAATATTGATGGTTTTATAGGATCAGAACTCTTAACTGAGAGTTTAATAGTCTGCCTGCTGCTACCTTGACATGAAGGTCAAGCTGCGTTTTTTCACTTTTGTGTTTTTGTTTGATTAAAAAAATACTTGTACGATACAAATATATATAAATATTATATGTAAAAAAAAAAAAAAAAAAAAAAATATATATATATATATATATATATATATATATATATATATATATATATACATATATATATACATATGATATAAATATTTTATGGAAATAATTAAAAACTTTTTAAGCATGTTTCACAAAACTGTTCAGGTTGACCACTTTAAAATCTCTGAAAAAAATATTTTACTTTCTCAGACAAAAAGTACATTCAAAATGAAAAGGAGCTACAAGACATTCCTGGAACCATTTCCTACCTCTACCTCAATATCAAGAACGATGCTTAACAGACTTGCAGCCCAAAACCACAGCTTTAGGCCTGCTCCAGACGTAGGTGAACAACTTGAGGAGGAAAGTGATCCCATTCAGTCCATAACATCAAACGTCTTAACAAGTGAAGAGGACAATTTACAGCATAGCACAGGAGATGACGATTCACAGCACAACATCGAGGATGACGATTCACAGCACAACAATGAGGACGACAATTCACGGCACAATATTGACGATTCACATCACAACATCGAGGATGACGATTCACAGCACAACAATGAGGACGACAATTCATGGCACAATATTGACGATTCACATCACAACATCGAGGATGACGATTCACAGCACAACAGTGAGGATGACGATTCACATCACAACATCGAGGATGACGATTCACAGCACATCAGTGAGGATGACGATTCACAGCACAACAGTGAGAATGACGATTCACAGCACAACAGTGAGGACAGCGATTCACAGAACAACAGTGAGGATGACAATGTGGAACACAATATGGAGGATGACAATTCTCAACATAGCCCAGGGGATGACAATTCACAGAACAGCAATCTTGATGACCCAATATGTGGGTTTCTCAAAATCACCAAGGCAGAAGTGCTGTTATTGTTTCTAACCTTTGTACTAAAGCACAATTTGACCATGTCTGCTCTCACAGATTTGCTTAAAATTATTAACCACATATTTGCCAGCATAGTGGTGCCAAGCACTAAACATCTGTTTAAAAAGGTTTTCAAACACTTGAGCACTGCTGCAGTACAACACTATGTGTGCAAATTTTGCCAGTCGTTTGTTGGAAATAACAAAGACCCATCCAAGCTTCAAAAATGTTCCACTTGTAACCAGCCATACACCATTACAGATCTAAAAAATAATGGCTATTTTGTCACATTGCCACTAGATGAACAAGTGAAATATCTTCTGGAAAAGAACAGTGACTGGTTAAACCATAGGTATTCAAAGTCAACAACCAGTGAAAACATAAACGATGTATATGATGGAGATATGTATAAAGAGCTAACAAAACCTGGGGGACCACTAAACAGTAAATACAATCTGTCCTATGTTTTCAACTCTGATGGATGCCCATTATTCAAATCATCATCTTCATCCATATGGCCAATTCAAATTTCCATTAACGAAATGCCTTCCAGTGAAAGATATAAAAATATGTTGTTAGCAGGACTATGGTTTGGCAAAAATGAGCCAAGGATGGACATTTTCTTGAAAAGTTTTGTTCAAACTGCAAGACAGTTGTACACTAAGGGTGTTAACTGGAAAAAAGGTTTAACGCTCATCAAAACAAGTTGATTGGATTATGCTGTTGTGTGGACTCTGTTGCCAGGCCACTGATGCAGAACATGACACAATTTAATGGTTATTATGGTTGCGGGTTCTGTTACCATCCTGGTAAATACATATATGGTGCAATGAGATACCCTGTTGGGCCGGAGCAATATTCTGAAAGAACTGAAACAGAGACAATCCAAGACATGGAAGAAGCAGTGCGTAAAGGGTCAGGTGTCAGAGGCGTAATGGGACCCTCACCATTAATAAAAATGCCCTTCTTTAATATAGTCCATGGTTTTGTGCCTGACTATATGCACTGTGTCCTGCTTGGTGTTGCAAGACAGATGTCAAAAAGGTGGATTGAAGGAGTTGGTGAGGAATTCTATATAGGATCACCACAGGATCAACAAGTTGTAAACACCCGCATCTCAAAAATCACCCCCCCAAAATACATAAGTAGGTTGCCCTGGCCTCTGAGTGAAAGAAAGTTCTGGAAGGCAGCAGAATGGAGATCTTGGTTACTTTTTTATGCCATTCCATGCTTAAAAGGTGTCTTGCCCATGAAGTACCTGTGGCATTTTAGTTTACTTGTAAAAGCCATCTACATTCTTTCAGGGGACTGCATTTCTCATGAGGACTTGTGCACTGCAGATTTATTATTGCTTGACTTCATCTTTTATGTACAGATGTTATATGGAGAAAAAGACATGACTTTTAATGTCCATCAGCTCAGTCACCTAATTACAAGTGTAAAAAATTGGGGCCCACTTTGGTCTCATTCTGCATTCTGCTTTGAAAACGGAAATGGGAAACTTGCCAAACTTGTTAAAAACTGCAAAGGTGTGCCTCTCCAAATAGTGGAAAAATTTATGATGTCCAAAACTATTTCTTCTTTTACACACATTCATCAGCGTTACATTCAAAAGAGTACTTTACAGCTATGCAGTACAATAACTGTGGCAAACAAACTGAAACATACCAAGATTGTTGGTAGTATCCATTTGTTAGGAGCTGCTTCTCTCTCTGGTTTAAGTGAAAGGGACACTACTGCTATTAGGAAGGTCATCGACATCCCCAGTGACACTGCATTCAATGTTTACCAGAGACTAATTGTAAATAATGAGATGATTCATTCTGTAGATTATAAAAGACCGAAGAGAACAAATGACACTGTTGTACTTCTCTTTGATGGAACCATTGGAGTTGTGTTAAAAATTGTCAGCTTTTCAACTGGTGGAGTTGAGTATTGCTTTGTCATATTGAACATGATGCAGGGTTTGTGTGATACACAGCTTAAACATGGAAGCTCCAGAATATCTCTTGCTCACATTAAGATGTGTACTTCAAAAGACAGCACGAATTTGTGTGCTGTGCACCCCACCGCTATAAAATGTAAATGTATGTTGATGGACCTCTCAGATGAAATGTATGTCTGTTCTTTCCCAAACATGACAGAAAGAGATGTTTAAAAGAATCCACATGATAGTGAAACTGGTTGCCTCTTCAACCTTGCCAGACCCATTGCTGAGTTCATTTGTTAGTATAAAGGCCTGCTCTGTTTAGAACAGTGCTTCTCATCTGGTGGGTTGTGACCCAAAAGTGGGTCGTGGACCCTTTTTTAGTGGGCCGTGAACCTTTGCCTGGACAAAGGGGTTAGGAAAAAAATCCTGTGCTTTTATTTGGTGTTGTATCACACTCCTTACCAATGGGTGGTGCTACTTAAATGCTAATTAACACCTGTTTTCATAGAAAGGTGTTATATGTTCATTGAGCAGGTATATAACTAAATGCTACATGTTAAGATTTTTTAACTTCTCAGCAGCAGGACTTTTTTATTTCATGTTCGAGCATGAACATTTGAGTCTGTTATAAAAAAATATATAGGCTGAAGTTACTGAAATGTGTTGTGTTGTGGCAGCCTCAGCTTTTTTATTGCTACTAATTTAATTTCATTAATACAGGGCTGTTCATTATGTATCCACTGCTGCAGGGTTATCACAGCTACAGTTAGATTTTTAGTCTTGAAGCCTTGTGTCCCTCCGATAAACTTTTCAATTAAAATGCAGCTAACTGAGTGTAAAAGGAAATATTGCCCTCTTGAGCATCACCACATGCAGGTCAATTTGGTTTCTAATCAAACGTTTTTGTATTACTGGAATATTCTGTTTTATCTCAGATTTCAAGTGCAACATCTTTTCATTTAATAAATTTGAGAACATGAAAATTTTCCTCGGTTTGGGTCGCAGCTTGACATTAACGCATAATGATGGGTCCCAAAGCCAGACCAGTTCAGAACCACTGGTTTAGAAAATTTGCCTAAATTGACATGGCAAAAGGTTATAAAACTTTATACTTCAAGGAAGATGTAATGATGTGGTCTAATGCTGCAACCATCAAATAAATGGTTGATGGTTGCAGCTAATAGCTGCTATCAGTGTTGTTTTCTATGTGATATGGCTGTAAAGAGTTGTCTCAGTAATGTTTGTTTAGAGTAAACATGTCTGTATGTGACCCGCTGAGTCAGCAAGTCTATATCCACTTCCTTGTTGGCTCTTATGCTAAAGTCAGTTGCCAAAGTAAATAACAATAAAAGCATGTCTGAGGTCTATAATGGTGTAAATTTAGTGATCTTGACAGTCTTGTAACTTCATTGATTCGCCAGCTCTCATCTCTTTCCTGGTTCACAACAGGCCTTCATGCTGATGAGGCCGGGAAAGGGGCAACCAGAGCGGGGGACGGAGCGGCCGAGGAGTACAGACAGGTAATCACTCAGTCTTCTGAGGACATCACACTTCATACGGTGAAAACATGATAAAACTGTAGTTATAGACGTAAATTATTATTATTTCATTTTTATAAGCTGGGGAAGAATGAATAAAACATTGTACTCTAGTAAAAGTACTCAAACGTTTGTCAAATCCACAATTTCAGGTAAAAGAAGCACTTCAATTATCTTTTATTTATGAATCTACTCAAGTAAAAGTAAAAAGAATTGGATTAAAAAATGTACTCTGAGTATTTAGTATTCTGAATGTATTTTCTGTGTAGTGTAAACAGAATATAAGACGGACTTTGAAGAGTTAGTTATTTATTACGTAACACTTTAGTAGATAATAACATTTAATAAAAACAACATATGATGTAACACAGTTAGTGCTTTTTCCTGTTGCCTTTGGAATTAGATCAGAAAAATGTCATTGATTTTTTTTAAGCATGATTTTTGATTTTTGATAAGCAACCTCTATTTAACTCCTTAAAAAGTAACTTAAATGCAGATAACACAGCAATATGAAATAAAGTTATAAAAATAGCAATATGAGTAAATATTTTTTGTTGTCAAGCTGTATTTACTTCACAAATTTATATAACCGCTGACTCTGGTTCGACTGAATAAAGCACATGCACACAAAGGAGCTACTCAATCACTGGAATCTGAGTTAATGTTGTCCTTTATTATTTCATATCCATAAATATACTTTACCTTACCATCAGACAACATTTGTTGTGTTCATGTTTTTCAGGAGCTGCTACATAAGATGACCAAAGAAGTGAGAGCTATCAGTGGCTGCTTTGAACCAGCAGCCAGGCCTGGAGTCTGATGCCCTGATGATGCAGCAGAGAAATAGAAACAGAGGGCTGCCCAGTAAAATAATGTCTTTAGGAATTACAAGACAAGTACTGAGCATTTTTTCAGTTATTTCTCAGTTTATGTGACAACTGGCTAAAAGTACCTATTACTTCATTACACAGAAAGTGTTTTATTAGAGAGTGTATTTTTATTGTCCTTTCTCATGACAAATAATTGCATGAAACATCTGAGAATGTTATCTTATCGTCACATATAGGCTTTGTATCTTTAAAAATAAATAAATAAATCTTATTTGGGAAAGAAATATACTCAATTTTTATTATTGACAAATGATTTCCATGTTTTGTTAAGCCACTGGCTCCTATTCCAGTAAGAAACTATTTTCCCTTTTCTGTCTCTCCACACCTTGTGTTTTGTTAGTGCAAGGATGTTTTAAGAGCAGAAAATTTTACACTGTCAAGAAATGTAAGTTACAGCTGCATTAATGCACGTAGATACTTTAATTATAATCACTTTTGACTTCAATTTTCTTATTCTAGTATGCAATTTCGTTGTACTTGTTGCAATGACAAATAAAGTTCTATTCTAACATGGTGTTCGAAGTATAGGTGTTACAATTTTAAGCTTCCTGGCATTTTGAAACACTAGAAAGTAGATTTACAGCTATTGTATTTTTTGTGTGCCATAAAGCCATGACAGTTAGGCACTTTGTGTGCAGGATATTAATAACGAATATTCAACTAATGTGAGAAGTTAGACCCATTTGGAGAAAAAAGCTAACTGAAGCGGTTTCTCAGAATCATGTTGAGTAAATCACTGAAGTTATAACGCAGTGTGTCACTAGACTAAAGGCACAACAAATGGGAATCCAGCCAAATAAAACTATCTGCAGTGTACGCACATTTTATATATAGACCAATCCTGAGAAATACCGGAAGTCGACGAGCCGCCATTACTGCGGTGGTAAAAGTCCTGTGACTAGCATATATGTTTGAATGAGTGATCAGCAGAATCAACAAAAATCAAAGTTTTTTTGTTTTATCACTGTAAAAAAAACAATCCTCTCAACTCTCTTTGTGTAACTATCAGGTAGCGATACTCCTTCCTGTTCAGTGCCAAAGTAATTGAAATACGTAAACAGCACATGGCTAATTGAATATTCATGAGATGAACACGGAGTTGGAGCTGGTGTTAGCATGCTCAAGGCTAAAGGCTCACAGCAGTGGAGACGTAAATCTGAACTACCAACAAACGGAGGACAACACTTAACTATTACTGAACCAGAGGACCCATTTTCACGGCTGGATGTTAAAGTTTAAGCTGAACAGCGGTTGCAGCTGAGTTCATCAGGTTATGAAGATCAGAATCGTCAATGGGTGAGCAACATAGTTCATTAAAGATGCAGAGTTTTGTGTTGGTGTTTTGAAGGATATGTGGCTGTGAGCTGCTAATCAGAGCTAATAAGTGTGGGCTAAGTGGGAGTTTACTGAAGTTACTGGTTGCTCAATGTGTGAAATGAAACAAAAGACAGATCAGAAGCAGATTGTCATAATGATCTATTCTATCCAACTTGCAAGCAAATAGATGGAACTATGACTTTTTCCAGTCGTTTTGGAGTTCTGGTCGTGTGTAATCTGTGCTCAGAGACGGCTGTAGAAACAGGATGGTCAGCTCGGGCTGAGGTTTGGTTTATCGTCTTGAACTCGGGTGAATTTTCGACTGAAATATGTGGCTCCAGTCTTGCTCTTGTGAGACATGATACTGGATCAGTGTTTGTGTTTCTGTCTGTTTGACTGACTGAATTCTGGAGGTTGGTCAGCTACGATAGTCTAGCATGAACTCTTAACCTAATTTCACATTTTTACGTTATTTTTTAAATAGATAATTGACGTGAGTAAAATCCTTAATCTGTGAAATATATCTAAAGTCAGACACCTGCTCAGACTGCAGGTGGGAGTAGACACGCTGTTCCGTCGCAGTAATGGCGGCCGCTTGTAATGGCGGCGCCCTCAAATCAGCCGTAGGATTGGTCTGTATCAGGGGTATTCAAGTAAAAGTCACCGAGGTCCAGTTAATAAAATTTCCACCAATAAAAAGTCCGAACCGAAGTCCAGTTTGTGTCTTATAGCCTTCCCCTATGTCCACATTGTTATGGTTTCAACAATATTTATTGTCAGTTTTTAATGCATGATATGTTTTATTGAGTGCACAGCTAGCTCCTTTACCATTAATAAAAATAGTCCTGGCAAATTAATTTAAGGCCTTTATTTCAGAGTAAAACAGAAAAACCTAAAATAAAATAAATAAAACAGTGCAAATAGAGCCAAAAAATTTTTTTCTCTTAAATGAAAGAGGTCCCAGCCAAGAATTGAAGGCCTACACATCAAGTTAAAAAGTCAACATCTTTAGAAAACAATAAATAAAAGGTGGCTCTTTTTAGGAAAAAAAACAAGTCTTCTTAAATAAGAGAGGTCACAGCCTAAAAAAATGAAGACCTACACTTTCAGTAAAAAAAGTCAGCATCTTCAGAATACAAGAAATTAACTCTTAAAAGTACAATCGTTTGTCATCTGTAACTGCTTTTCTGCTGTGTTGTTGCAAAATAATGTAACAAGAAAGTGATAGGAAGATAAATATTTTATTTGCGCATGTTTCAGATTTTGCTCTCTCTCTCTTTGGCTCTCTGTCCTTAACTTTCTCTCTCTGTCTTTCAGTCTTTCTCTCTCTCTTTCTCTCTCATTCTCTCACACAAACAGCGTGACACACATTGCATGAACCCACACTCACATAGGCTAATAAATAAATAAAGAACAATGTTGCTAGAACTTGCAAAATGTGAAACATTCAAAAACAAACTAGTGCTAAAAACTGTAGAACTGCAACAATGAAAATAACACGAACAAATGATCAACTCGATTAGTAAACAATTAGAAAAAGAACAGGATCAGCCTGTGGACAGCGCAGCGCCACCACAGCGCAAAAGGCTCTCAGTCCTCATCAGTATTTCCCACACAGGTTGGTCGCAAAGCTTGCAGGTGACAACCGTCTTATTTTTTGGTCTTATTTTTTGGCACAGGCAGTTTATTTGTCTCTGCCTCCTGTTTGCTGGTGCTTGTGGCTGCTGCAGCTCGTGCTGTAAACGCGATAGCGGCGGGAAAATCACCTCCGCTAAATGAATCATGTCTCGTTCCTCTTTAGTGCTTCATTAAACAACCTTATAAGCCTCAGAAAACATACAGAACATATATTTAGGAACACTCATGGCATGACCAGCTTGTGATCAGACCACAGTAGCGTTTCTAATGTTCACTGAAGTAGCAGCGCCCGGTGTATATCCGCGACTGTCGAAAAAAATGCTCAATTAAAATATATTCTTGTGAATTTATCCGAGATTGGTCACGGGTCCGGACAGAACCATCACTCGGTCCGGATCCAGACCGAGGTCCGCCATTTGGTGATGCCTGGTCTATATATAAACCACAGTATTTCAAAGTGATAATTGGATGTCTTATAAAATACAACTTTTCACACATCAGCTCTTCCACTGTTGTAATTCTGGCAGTGTTGGACCTGCAAACATGGACAGAAAATGTTATGGTTTTGGTTTCATAGTACTTGCAACAAAAGAAGATTACAGTACAATTATACATTTTAAGAAAAAAAAAACATACCAAGACTTAATTCTCAGCCATTCCTGCAGCAGGAGTGAGTGTGGTGGGTGCCAGTGGTTGAAGCTTTCTGGTGACTCCTGGATGTTAGGCTTATTTCTGCCCCTTCCTCTCTGTGAGGAGACAGCATTTGGTTTAAAAACCTGAGAACAAATTAAAAAAAAAAGCCATGTCTGCATAATAACACTAAACAAATAATACACATATTTATAATAGCAAGAACACATAGGGGTAGCTGGAGGTTTGACACTAAAAATGTGAGAATTTTTGTATACATTGGACAAAAATAAACCCTCAAGGCTCCTAACTAAACTGAGGAAGATGAGGTTTTGCCAGAACCAGTGTGTGGACATCAGTGCCACTCATTCTTCTTAGATGTGGATTTACCAGAACCATTTTCATATCTGAAGAAGGAAAAACTAGAAAAGCACTCAGAGGGCGCAGACCTCCGCCAAGGTGATCCGGATCAGTCCCAAAATTTAATCAGTTCTTCCATATCCCATTTCCAACAATTCCTGAAAATTTCGTCCAAATCCGTTCAGAACTTTTCAAGTTATTTTGAACACAGACAAACAAACAGACAGATAAATGCCGGCAAAAACATAACCTCCTTGGCGGAGGTAATAACACTACAACCATTACACTTGGAAAGAGTTTGCAAGTTTCATATCTGGTATCATTATTTGATTCTTTTTTCAATCAGACATTTGGATATTATGAGGATAGCTGAGTTACTTATGTATTTTAGTAAATAAAGTTTACTGTATCTCTTTTACATAATAAACACGTTGCTCTGCATTTACCAGCATTTATGGTGAAATCTTTGAAAGCAAAACGTACAACCCGCGTTACCTGCTTCAACACTCTGCCCCTCTTTCGACATCAGCGCGTGAACGCGCATGCAGGTAAACTAACACACATGCCTGCTATGGGCTTTAAGACTGATATGAGGACCTTATACCAGAAGAAATAATCAATAGAAAAATAATAAAAATACAAAGGATTCATTGATAAATAAGCTCGAGTCCTCTGAGTCCTCACCTGAGTCCTAATGCAGCTAGAGCTCAAGTCCGAGAACAAGTCATAGTCATCAGCGCACAAGTCCGAGTCGAGTCACGAGTCTGACATATCCGGACTCAAGTCGGACTTGAGTCTGAGTCCTGGACTCGAGTCCTACAACACTGTTATCCACTGAGGAGGATTTGAAGCCTCCTCCTTGTGACTGAGTCTGCACATTTACTGACTCAGCCACCATTTCTAGAGACAAGTTAGTGAGGAAGTCTTCCATCAAAGACAGCTGGTAAGAGTTTAAAAACAGGGATGGACACACTCTTCTTGGGTTTGGACTCATAAATGCTGCTGCATTTAAGCTTAGGCTCCACTTTCTGTTCAGTCATTCAGATACACAGTATGCCATCATTAAATCAACGTCCTGGCCAAAAAAATGTTGTCAGGACTTGAAACAAGAGTAAACTAAGAAAAGCAAAAGCAAGGGAGACCCAGATGCAGATAAAAAACAAAAGGCTTTATTATTAACTAAGAGGAATCAAAAAAATAAAAAATAAAATCAGTTACAAAAAGTCAAAGTACAACAGAAAAATCTCTTCCAAGTATCAAAGTTCAAACAAATATCTCTAATAAAGTAACAAATCAAACCATGGTAAGAAAACACCAGGAGCAAAAGTCAAAAAGTACAAAACAAAGTCACTGAAATGTTCAAGAAAAACCAGACAAACTAAAAACACTAGGAAACACAAGAAACACTGGAGACTTACACTGTGGCTGTGACATGAAGACAAGGGGAAACACGAAGACTAAATACACTGGGGAGTAATCAGACACACGTGAGACAATCACAGAGGTGGAGGGAATCATAATCAGAGGCACACAGAAGGGAGGGCAGGAAAACACCACATAGAACAGAGGGACACAAAACATGAACACAAAATGGGTAACTTAACTAAGACAACGAGAAGGATCATGACAGTAAAACAGGAAACACAAGACAAGAGGAACAAGAGGCCTAAACAAGAAATACAAGGAAAAAGTATACAAAATAAAACAGAACTAGCAGTATCATGACAGAAACACAAGGAAAATAATCATACAAAATAAAACAGAGCCGGCAGGATCATGAAAAATGTGTCCACAGAATTACTGAAAGTCCCGAGCAAGACCAACCCCGAGTCAAAGTTGGGTTGCTGTCTGCCAGAGCCTCCAACCAGATCATCTTAAACTAAAGTTCAAGATGTCTCTTTCCATGCACAGGGCAGTGCCACCAGATGGGTGAGTTTGGAGAGGGAAAGTGCTGCTATCAACCCGTCTGCTTTAAACTTAGATGTGGATGAGGAGCAGAGTCATAGTGGGGTAAACTCACTGCCACAGCCTGGTCCTCTTCGTCCTCTCTGTGCAAGAAATCTATATCCAAGGGTCAGTTGGTATGATTTCCTGACAGAGGGAGCATTTTCAGCTTTGAAGTATAAATCCAATCAGATATTGTTTGTTGGGGTAACCTGGCTTTCCAGTGATTTTAGGAAAAAATCCGATTTCACTTCTCCTGGTGCAACAGTGTGGCTCAGTGGATTAAGCCATTACCTCTGTGAGCAGGAGGTCAAGGGATCAGATCTCCTTCAGGTTGTTTCATTCCAGTTGGATGTGTGGGTTTTAAACAGTCAGCTACTGGGGAAACCACAGCTGATGATGATGGTACGACACTAAATAAAAGTTCATCACACCAGTCATGCTCCCATCCCGTTTGGGGAGTGCTATTTAACCGTATCTAGAGTTTAATCTAACACCAACTGCGATCAGGCAGCTTTGCTGGAGTTTGTCTTTATTTTTAGTGCAAAAATTTTTTATTTTATCATAATGAAACCAAACCTGACAGGTCGGATGGAGCTGATCCCCTGAATGCAATAAGACAATCCTCTTTTTAATAATTTGGTCACAGTGCCACCTGTCTACAACAGGTAGTTACTACATCTGCCTTTTTTAAAAAAAAATAAATTCAAGAGATATCAGATCTTCATGAACACTGATTTCTGTCACCCTGGGATGTTGGCCTAAAAAGCTAAAATAAAAATTGCAAAGGCTTAACCTTTAATGCTGTTGCCATGGTGATGCTCTATTTACAGAGAAACAGGAAGTACTGTTTGGAGGTCTCAGCATTATCCTGTAGCTATCAGCTATGACACACATGAAAGAATCTTTCAAGCATTGAAAGAATCTAACTGGTCACACGTTTTTCATAAAAGGATGTGGACAAATGAATAGATGGCACCCCTTACTATAATTTGAGCCCCTGAGTACCACGCCAGGGCCTACAAAAAAACCCTTTGGCAGCCATGTTGGAAATTAAACAGAAAGTCGGCCATTTTGGTTTCAGAACAGCGTTTTTCCACAGCTCCTGTTTGAGAGAACTAGTTGATCTAATCGTCTTAACTGCAGGATTAAACAACATGAGACTCCTATGATTAAAAGTTATGGAATTTCTTTTTTCCTATCTTATGGTAGATAATTAAATTTGATATCTTTCTCCCTCAGCATGATCGACCACAGGGTCATACTGAGGGAGTGAAGCACCATAGTGTTTTAAAACCAAATTTAACAACTGAACCGAAGGGACAACTCACTGTTTTTACTGTAATCAGAGCTCAAACTTCTATGAGGACAGATCATCAGTTATATGAATAATAAGGCTCATTACTTAAAGATAAGATGACATATTTCCTTTAATAATAAATCTGTTCAATATTTATCAATCAATGATGAACTAAATGAACTTTTATGCCAAACTTTTATTTCTTCACTGTGTTGAGAACATTTTATTTGACTTTCTGCATGCTTTAAATGTTCTGCTCATTTCAGAAATCAAGGTGTTGCATTCAATATGAATATTTGAGTTCATATTTCAATAAGTTAACAGGCAAAAAAAAAAAAGAGCATTAAGAAACCAACCGCTGTGATGTAGTGTGGTGTTGAAACCACTAGATGGCAGCAGCCCAAAGGTTTTTATCTAGCGTGTAACAACAGGCAGAGATAACAGACTTGAATGAAAATGATTTATTTATTGATTTATGGGGAACAGACAAAAAAATGAACAACACTAGAATAGTTTGTTATGTAGTCCTGGCAACCTTAAGATGGTGCTGTGAATGAAATCTTATTAACCATCATAATTGGAATAAAAAATGTTTGAAGGTGCTGTAGATGTGGATATGATGACTTATTGAATAGAGTTTGTTCAGTGTTGATGCGATATATCATCAGAGTGATATCCAGTCAGAATGCAATCAATCAGGAAACTTCAGGGCCGTGTCATAAAAAGACATTTATTTCAGTTATATTAGATAATGAGAGGGTGACAAAATGGGTAAGAAAACACTCATGGACCTGAACTGGAAAACAAGTAATGGGTGAAACTTTTAAACAAAGAGACTCCCCACCCCATCATACTACCAGCTGTTCAACTGTTGTCAAGAGACACTGATTTCTATTCCTCTCCCCCTCTGTCGAACATTCACTCTTTGTGTGTTGCCAGACTGTTCAAGCTTGTACTCATCAGTTCACAACACTTTATACCATTCTTCCTTTGTCCATTTGTTGTGCTCTCTTGCATATTTCAGGCATTTCACTCTATTTTTTTCAGTAATGTTTTCTTTGCTGCTATTCTGCCAACAAGTTCTCCGTCGCCCAGTTTCCATCACACAGTCCTTGAGGACACTTTTGCCTGTTAAGCGGGGTACACACATAAGGGTTTTCTAAATCTGAAGAGATTTTTGTCTGTTAGAGACCCCACACAAGATGATAAAAAAACAGGCATTGAACGGTTTTGATCGAACTGTGTGTGGTGTGCTCCGATAATCTCAACACAGCACAGCACACACATAACCATTCTGTCCCACCACTGATCTAGTATCTAGTCCTCAAAGACTGAAATCTCGCGTGATCAAACGTGATCTAACAAAAATGAAGAAGAAGAAGAAGCATAGCAACAGCCATAAACGCTGTCTATGACAACAACCGGAAAACACAACACACAACATGGTAGAGGACATACGAGAGGAGGGAATGATGGTGGTCTTTGGGCTATTTTTGACGGAAATCGGGAACTAAATAAAAGAAAAGACTGTAGAAATCCTGGAGACAGTGTGAACACGTGAGCTGGTCCTCTGTTTCTTAGGTCCACTGAACTTAATGTTTATGTTTCAGGTCGCCTGTGCTTCTCCTTGTTCCTCAGTCGGCTCCCTTCTTGATTGGCTACATTCTGTTCCACGGCACAATTCACAGAGTCATGATTCAGGAGTCGTCCACTTTCCTCACACACATAAAGATTTTGGGTTGTAAATATTGAACAGGTTTAATATTTACGATTGTCGGCCCGATTATCAGGACAAATTCACTCTTAACACACCTCAGACCACAGGACAATCTTACAGGAAAATCTTCTAAGACATAAGATAATCAGGCAATAGCCATCCTTGGTCTGGAAGGGGGAAAGTCGGGAGAAAAACCGCCTGATAATCTTTATGTGTGTACCCCACTTTAGTCATACTGGTGTTGATCTTGTCACATGGTCCTTTATTCAAACTTCTCATTAGCTCCTTCTACACCTAAAGCAGAAAGAAGCTGGGCTTGTTATTTGTACGGGAAATGACTTAAATGTAATTATAGTGACTCTATTCTATGGTTTACAGAGAATCATGATGACTTTGTAGGTATTTAATTCTAAAACTTTACTTGAGATTATGTTGGATGGAAACATGGGGAAGGGTGTAAACTACTTTAGTCCAAGGGTAACAAATAAACGACAAATTAACCAAGGAAAATATCTTGATGTTTATCTTTTAAATCTTTTGCAACAAAGAACTTGAATTTATCAAATAAATCTAAATGTAGCCCAGGCCTACTGTCACACATATATTTGTAATCATTCAGTTGTAAACACAGATAAATTACTTAATAATTACAATGAATATGTATTTTTGTTCTATCAAAAAGTGCCACCTACGTGCACCTAAGTGGCTCAGTGCATCCATTTGGAAGATCTGAAATAGAAAAGACGGACACTTTCATTTTCATTTGCAGTAACGTCAAAAAGATCTTGAAGGATTGTTGTTACAAATAATGTTGATATTTGAATTTTTTTATTACCTTTGGTTTGATTTGCCCAACTCTGTGACCCTCTGAGTGATTTCTGTGGATCGGGACCCCAACTTAAAAAAAATGAACAAGATTACGGGAGTCATCCATGTGCAAAGCCAGTCCACTTAGGAGACAACTGCAGGACACAATCTGTCAAAAACGTTTTGCAAATGCCTCTTTTGTTCAGAAGTGACATTTAAACAAGAGGAAAAAAACACCTGTTTTAGTTGAGCGTTGATTATGTACAGAAACATATGTTGTAAGTTTTATGCTTTCAAAAACTTAGTTAACATCAGTATTTTTATGTAAATACATATTGAGCCTGTTTGGCTTTGTTCTGCACCTCACAGCCTGTCTCATTGAGTTAAGAACTGAGACAGAGACCTGAATTTTTCTTATTTCAAGGGTTAATATTTAGATAAATTGCCCTTAAAATTGCCCTGCGTTTAGGTTGTTCCAACATCAAGGGATTTTTTTCATGATGTTGTAGTACATTTACAGACAAGTCAGATCAAACCATACCACAAATTATCTCTGGTTTGTTATAATATGTAGACCTCACCATACTTATTCTATCTTGACCATCATCAAAACAGTCATATTATTTCAAACAAACACTTTTAAGTGATGTTACAAAAAATCATGTATGATTTTTGGGTTATTAGCAATAACAGTGGACTGGTTTGATCTTCCTGGTCAGATAATGATCAGTCTTGTTAGTGTCCTTTAAGGACAAGGAGGCAGTAGATACAGTTGTGCTGTAGTTGTGCTGAAACTGAGAAGTAACTGCAAGGCTCTGATTGTCCCATAAAGAATGTGACAAACACAACATTTGTCACTTTCTCTAAGAGTCAAAATGGAGGTTCTGGATAAGAGTCAAAGTTGTGTCAGGAACATGTGATAAAATTATCACTCATTAAAAATGTATCACTGTGGGTCCATATGGATTTTCATAGGTAAATCAAAAACTTTCTAAAAGGGAAATATTTCACCTTAAGCCCTTTAAACTGAAACAAAGTGAGCTTCCAAACCAAGCTGTCTACATAAACATCTCTTGTACTGTCTCAGAAATATCAATAAACAATGTGAATATTGCAGCTTGGGTGCACTGGTGTTTGAGTTTGGTGGGTTAAAATAGATCCCATGAATATTAGAAAAAGTCCATCAGGTGTATCAAGTCACTTCAGTTGGGCCATCCTGCAATCATTGCTGTACATGTTGTACAGTAAACTCTCTCTCTCTCTCTCTCTCTCTCTCTATATATATATATATATCTATATATCTATATATATATATATATATATATATATATATATATATATATATATATACAGATATATATTTACACACTCAACAAAAATATAAATGCACGAAACAATGTGAATGAATGAACAGAATGAAAATGTGCTGCAATTGCCATAACTGACATTCCAGCACTTATCTTGCCAATGGCACGTTTCCTCATGTTTCGCGTCACCTGTGGCATGATGACAAGTGAAACAATCTGCAATCTGTTCACAAATAAATAACATTTTTAGGCATGTTAAGGGAAAGATCGCTTTAACTTAACCTTTTGAGTTTGTGCGTTTATATTTTTGTTGAGTATATATATAGACTATATTGCCAAAAGTATTCGCTCACCTGCCTTGACTCGCATATGAACTTAAGTGACATCCCATTCCTAATCCATAGGGTTCAATATGACGTCGGTCCACCATTTTCAGCTATAACAGCTTCAACTCTTCTGGGAAGGCTGTCCACAAGGTTTAGGAGTGTGTTTATGGGAATTTTTGACCATTCTTCCAGAAGCGCATTTGTGAGGTCACACACTGATGTTGGATGAGAAGGCCTGGCTCTCAGGCTCCGCTCTAATTCATCCCAAAGGTGTTCTATTGGGTTGAGGTCAGGATTCTGTGCAGGCCAGTCAAGTTCATCCACACCAGACTCTGTCATCCATGTCTTTATGGACCTTGCTTTGTGCACTGGTGCACAGTCATGTTGGAAGAGGAAGGGGCCAGCTCCAAACTGTTCCCACAAAGTTGGGAGCATGGAATTGTCCAAAATGTCTTGGTATGCTGAAGCATTCAGAGTTCCTTTCACTGGAACTAAGGGGCCAAGCCCAGCTCCTGAAGAACAACCCCACACCATAATCCCCCTCCACCAAACTTTACACTTGGCACAATGCAGTCCGACAAGTATTGTTCTCCTGGCAACCGCCAAACCCAGACTCATCCATCAGATTATCAGATGGAGAAGCACGATTCTTCACTCGAGAGAACACGTCTCCACTGCTCTAGAGTCCAGTGCCGTCGTGCTTTACACCACTGCATCCAACGCTTTGCATTGCGCTTGGTGATGTATGGCTTGGATGCAGCTGCTCGGCCATGGAAACCCATGAAGCTCTCTGCGCACTGTTCTTGAGCTAATCTGAAGGCCACATGAAGTTTGGAGGTCTGTCGCGATTGACTCTGCAGAAAGTTGGCGACCTCTTCGCACTATGCGCCTCAGTATCCGCTGACCCCGCTCCATCAGTTTACCTGGCCTACCACTTCATGGCTGAGTTGCTGTCATTCCCAAACACTTCCACGTTCTTACAATACAGCTGACAGTTGACTGTGGAATATTTAGGAGACAGGAAATTTCACGACTGGATTTGTTGCACAGGTGGCGTCCTATCACAGTTCCACACTGGAATTCACTGAGCTCCTGAGAGCGACCCATTCTTTCACAAATGTTTGAAAAAGCAGTCTGCTATGGAGCCACAACACTGACAGTAAGATTTGGTATTGAAAAAGAAACTTGGTATTTATGAAAAACTTGCACTGGCACTGAAACAAGTATTGGCATTGTAAAATGTTGAATTGAAAAATAAAATACAGACATTAAAAAAACTATTGTTTTTTTTCAGGATATTTTTTTATTTTATGATGTGTTTTTCAATGCCAATCTTCCGATTTTTTCTTTTACACTCTCTTTTTTCAGCGTCACAGATTTTCAGTTTCAACTTTCTGGTTTTCAGTTAAAGTTCTCATTTTTTCAGTTTCAACTTACTGGCAGCGTTTCGACGTGGAGGGGAGGGTTGGGGGTTGGGGGCGGGGCTTGGAGCGCGAGGACGCGCTTCCAGGTTTTGAGGAGAGGAGAGCGGAGAGGAGAGCGGCCTCTGTCGGCTACCACCAACAACACTGTTCTCCCTGTGGCTCGCTGTGATCGACACTGAGACCAATGGATGAAAATTCACCTGAAGTCACAAACTGCCAGAAAGCCTGTTTTTTCAGTTGGTATTTTTCGCATAGAATCTTGTGGCGTTAAAATCACTATATGCTTCATGTCATGCTAATTTAGCATTCGTGCTAACGTTCGCTAAGCTAGCTGATGTAAGTGTCCTTTGAGTCTTTACTAGACACATGAACACTGACAGGAGGGATTCTTCATCACCACAAACATTATTTCACGGGGCGCCCTCCCAAATACACTTTAGGAGAAACACTGTGATATACTCGACTCCAACTTGTAAACTGCGGCACCCTGAGGTGCCCTTCCTTCTGATCACCCCTCTGACTGGCTGCAGTCCATCTGTGAATCCCAATTCAAGAAATAATTGCTTTAATGTCAATATATAATGTTTGTTTGTTAAGTCGCGATGAAATAATGTTTGTGGTGATGAAGAATCCCTCCTGTAAGTGTTTATGTGTCTGTAGTAAAGACTCAAAGGACATTTACATCAGCTAGCTTAGCGAACGTTAGCACGAATGCTAAATTAGCATGACATGAAGCACATAGTGATTTTAACGCCACAAGATTCTATGCGAAAAATACCAACTGAAAAAACAGGCTTTCTGGCAGTTTGTGACTTCAGGTGAACTTGCATCCATTGGTCTCAGTGTCGATCACAGCGAGCCACAGGGAGAACAGTGTTGTTGGTGGTAGCCGACAGAGGCCGCTCTCCTCTCCGCTCTCCTCTCCTCAAAACCTGGAAGCGCGTCCTCGCGCTCCAAGCCCCGCCCCCAACCCCCAGTGTAAAGAAAAAATCAGAAGGTTGGCATTGAAAAACACACCATAAAACGAAAAAATATCCTGAAAAAACAATAGTTTTTTTTAATGTCTGTATTTTATTTTTTTTAATTCAGCATTTTACAATGCCAATACTTGTTTCAGTGCCAGTGCAAGTTTTTCTTCAATACCAAGTTTCTTTTTCAATACCAAATCTTACTGTCAGTGTTGTGGCTCCATAGTCTGCTTGCCTAGGTGCTTGAATTTATACACCTGTGGCCATGGAAGTGACTGGAACACCTGATGAGTGAGCGAATACTTTGGCAATATAGTGTATATATATATATATATTTGTCCGTGTGTGTATGTATATATGTATATATATAAATATATATATTTATTTTTTGTCCATATATATATATATATATATATATATATATATATATATATATATATATATATATGTATATATATATATATATATATATATATATATATATATATATATATATATATATATATATATATATATATATATATACACATACATACATATATTTTATATATATATATATTTATATATATTTGGAGAGAGTGAATGTGGATAGGCTCATGGGAGTAGGGTGTGGACGCTCTGCAAACTGGGGCTGGATTCAAACTCAGGCTTGTAGAAGCCTATACATGGTCCTGATTGCTTACTACTCTGCCAAACCAGAACCCTGAAAGTCTTGTGTTAAAGTGTAATGAGCTGTCTGTCATGTTGGCTGTGGTGACTAAGCCGTCTTTTGGCTTTGTAATGATATTTTTGGTTTGGTCGTTGTCAAGCTGGCATGGAAAAGAAAATCAAATAGCTAGTTCAGTGACGACTCAGGATTTGAAATATATCCTGTACTGTGACTGTAATATTGTTTTTTTAAAGATTTCAATGTGCTTATTGTTATTTTGTCGCATTAAATACGTGATATCTGGTTAATGAATCCAGCTGTCATTATTGCAGATACCGAAATCAATATGGCTAATTTTTGTCAAGTGCTCATGCAAGGAAATAAAAACATTATATTCTTTAATAAATTTCAGTTTTTATTTACAAAAGTGGACATGAAGTGATGATGAATCGAGCCATTATGGTACATTTTGTAAATAATGCCAATATTACAGCAAACATGTGGCATATTTATGGCCAAATTGTACTGCCAAAATGTCAGATCTAAAATATCATCACACATTTTCATATTTGTTGATACTGATAATCACCTTTTAGGGAAATCTGCTGATAGTGATATTATTCAGATAATATCATGCATCCCAGGGCAGCATGGTGGTGCAGAAGGTAGTGCACATGCATCACAGCAAGAAGGTCCCTGGTTCGATCCCCGGGTCGGTCAGGGCCTTTCTGTGTGAATTTTGCATGTTCTTCCCGTGTATGCGTGGGTTCTCTCTGAACACTCCAGCTTCCTCCCACAGACTAAAAACATGCTCATTATGTTAATTGGTGACTCTAAATTGCCCTTAGGTATGAATATGAGTGTGAATGGTTATCCGTCTCTCTATGTGGCCCTGCGATCTGCTGGCGACTGGTTCAGGGTGTACTCCTCCCCCCAGCACACTGAAACATGGTACACGGTATAGAAAATGAATGAATATCATGCATCTCTAATTGTGATATAACCTTTCAAAAATGTAATAGTTAATAAAACTAACCAACCAAAAGATCGGTAGAGAAAAATACAGAACCTTCAAAACATTCAACAGCTACCTGGTGCAAAAGTTCAGTGATTTGTTTGTGTTTCCCCTCTTGTACCACTCCTCTCCTCCTCTCTGATCTCTCTCTGTCAGCTTGGTTGTCTAATCACAGCTCGTAGAGGTTGGCTCACTAAATGGCAGCTGCTCAATCGCAGAGTCTACATCTGCTACCTGTTTGTACCAATTAACAGGCCCGTGATACTGCTCTGACACCTCTTCAGTGGGTTAACAGATGCCACAATTAGCCTCTCATTTGAATAGCTGCCTGCTTAACGAGAGGACCCTCGGTGCATCATCTCCAACTGTGGGGGACCGCCTTTCATCTATTTGCCTTTTTCTTGTTGCCTCTCCAATGAGGCGTGGGCAGGCTCAGGAACCCCGGTGTGTTGAGCAAACAGTCTTTTGAGCGGATCCCTAAATGAGCTCTTCAGACTCACTGTTTCTGCTGAGGAGGAGACATGGAGCTACTTAGCAGAACACACTGCACATGATAGTGGAGACATTTAGAGGTTCTGCATGTGATAATGTTTGGCTAATTTCTGTCCTGCTGTTACCCTATTAGGAAGTGTCAGCTTTATGTCTTTTTTTAACCTTTTTCTGCAAGCTCACAGATCAGATCTGCCTTTACGGATCTTATTAAGTTGCCCCACTTTGTGACAGTGCCCATGTTGTCTGGGTGAATGCAGGAGTTTGGCCTTAAAATGACATTTCCTCAAAATTTATTACATGGCTTTAATGGTTACCATTGTGTACAACAAATATCACAGTTGACTCACTATGATCATTTCTCACTATGAGAAATGGGAGAGGTCTGCATTGCATCCACAAAATAGTGTGAAATAAACTGTTAATTATTTTTAATGCATTATTTAGTTCTTTATTATTTAGAAATGTCAGTTTTTTTCAATGTTTGTTTCTCCATGAAAGTGTCTTTTTTTAATTCCCAGAATTTTTAATTACTTCCGTCTGATTTTCCTCTGGCTTAAGTCTCACATGACACTGAGCTGTCAGAAAGAAATGGCCATGTCCACACGCTGCTCAGCACAGCTGTCCCTATGTGCAGCTGGAAGTTGGGGTGTGCATCCACACACAGCTCTAATGGGTTTCAGCTTGCAGAGTTCCAGTCCCTGCAACACTGACACTGGGTATTTGTTTAAAATCCAAAACCACTGGCTGGACTGCTTCCTCCAACAGCCTCTTTTTTGCTCAGTTCCTTCCTATCAAAGAAGTATGGTTCAATGAAAGCAATAAATTATTTCAGGATTGCTGAGTGTATTCACTCAGAGGTCCTGGCCTTGACAGGTAGCTGGGTTGCCAGATCTTACAAAGAAACAAGCAAAAGGTCTATGTAAGCGAGACAAAAAGAAGCAACCTCTCTGAATACATTTATGTAAAGATTAATAAATTAATCCCAAAAGAACAACCTTATTTATCTCAAAACGTATGAGAAAAGCCACACCTGATCACAGTACGTATATAACATACATACATACATAAATGTATATACACACACACACACACACACACACACACACATATGTATATATGTATACACACACACATATATATATTACACAAACAATTTTATTTTCCAACATTTCCATAAAAAAGTGATGAAGGTTTAATTACAAAACAAACCCCTCTCTAAATCATTCCAATTTACAAACTCACCAGGTCTTCTCCATAATGTTTGCATCATATCATCTTAGTGTTTTTAATCCAGCTTCATAATGAGGGACTGACAGAAGTCTGTGTGAGCATGTAAATAGTCCAGTTATTAACAGATCTGGTGTTTATGTCCATGTGGCACATGCAGAGGCTGTCAGCATCATAATGGGCAGCCCATTTCAAATCTGGCCTGTGGCTCCTTTGAAACATGACCTTCCACATCCTCCTCTGTCATTGTTCATCTCCTTCCAAGGTCCAGTCTCTTTGATAAAAGCACAAAAACCTGAAAAATACGTCTTCAAAGAAAAAAATCCTAATCATGGCCTTAATCTGCTGGTTAAGATGATGTGGGGAAAATTGTGGTTTATTTGAGAATCATTCTGCAAAGAAAAACAGAGAGCGAGTTCAAACACCTTTTCTTTTAAAGTGTATTTTATTTATGTTTTTCAGTTTTACAGAACAATAGTAACAGAATAACCTCAGAAACAAACACAAGGCAAGTTCCGCAGCAGAACCAGCCTTTGCCATTGAAGTTAGTCTGTATATTAGTATACAGTCACGTGAAAATATGGCAGAAGACCTTGGCAAAAAATATCTATAGTTTAAGAAATTTTTCAGTAACCTGACCCGCCAGACGGACAGTTCCATCTATCCGCCACGGAAATATTTCACTAGTCCATCTGGGAAAGAGCCGTTGAAAATGTTTTCAGAGGCAGAACCTTCAAAAACAACAGCAGCTTGTGATTGGACGATCGTTTGGCTCGTCACACTAATCACAGACCAACCCACATCAAGCAACGCTGCTACGTATGACATAGCAGCTCGCGCTGTTGTTAGCCGTTAGCTTGAACTACCTTAGACTATCGTCTTACATTAAATTATTCCACACAGATGTATCATTTACCACTTATATGTGACACAAACCTCGCCAAAGACAATGCCCACCAAGGTCTCCCGGTAAACTTCTGAGGAGAGCATGTTTCGCCAGGTATCGCTGAGTTACCAAGACCACCATAGACTAACCGGCATGTCCATGGAGGATTTCCGCGTTCTCTCTCAGTTTCCCAGCAGTGATCCCGGTCGGGAGAAGAGCAAAAACATGATTTCTCATAAGACCAGTTTAAGTGACGTTCTTTGCTCCTCTTTCAAAGAATAAATTGAGTCCGTTTCTGATTAAAAAAAAAAAAACGCAGATATTGAGACCGCTTCAGAAGTCGCCATTGTTTTCAAACATGCAGTCACTTCCTGTTGTCGTCACGTCTCTTCCCTGATTAGGCCGTTAAGCATTTAGCCGGTGAAGTCGTTGGACAATGGGAGTTGGCAAGACGGACATGCAGGATTTCAGACCATGAATCAGGCAGGTCCATCTGCTCTGCAAGGCTAATTCTTCAGACCATAATTGATAATCCAAGGTCAAGAAAGTCACTTGACAACCATGGAACACAGAAGTTACTAAAATTATAACAAAATTAAGATAAAAATAATAGTGAAAATAATTATAATCATTAGAACAACAATGCAATTAAAAATATAAATAATAAAAATAGATAAAAACCTATAGCACTCAAAATTAAAGATCAACAGATCAGCATGTCTGCTTTTGGATGATCCTGAAAATTTTAGAAGAGAGATTTTCTACTAATTTAATAAAGGGGGATCAGATATTGTTGAACTTTCTAAATGATCCATTTAAAGTGAGTCTCAGCTTTTATAATTTGAAGATGTGTCATGGCCTCTTCAATCCACTGTACATAAGAAGGAGATACATAAGCCTTCCATCTAAAGAGAGTTAATTACAGAGCCAACAATGTTATCAAATCTACTAGCTAGATGTTAGCTTCTGAATCATGGTGGGTAAACACCATTACTCAGTGTGGTTTGCTTCCTATTTTTTGTCCCCAAGAATCCTGAACACTTTAAAAATTAAACCAGTTTTTATTATACTTAACTGTGCGGTTTCCTGAGGCTCCGTGCATGCACCCATATCAAAAAAAAATCTTAATTAAAGAAAGGAGGCAAAAATATCTAGAAAGTGCTATCAGTAATTTTAGGTGGAAAATTTCTTACCTAACTCTTTCTAAAAATCCTCCAGTAAACGTGGAGGAAGCGGTGTTTATATAAAGTCTGGGGCATGGACGGTGACGTGGAACAACACAATGACAGCACTGTTACCAGGGGCTAAGTGCTAATCTGGAGTGGGGAAGAAAACGGAATTCTCAGAGGATGTTTAAGTAAAAAAGAGGCTTACTGGTGTGGTTCTGCCCTAGTTCTCACCACTATGTCTGTATGTGAGTGTGAGATGGTTGTACATGTATCAGCGTGCATGCATGTGTGTGTTTGTGCTAAGCTTCAGTGCATGCATGTGCACTAACACGCCGCAGTGTGCGGAGCATCATACTGTAATCCTGCCCGTGTGTGCATGGATCAAACCACATGTGTCATTTTTGCACAAAGAGTATGATCAATGCAACATTGTTGAGCAGCCAATGAGGAGCGAGCTCCTGTTACTGGGCAGTTATGTGTTTATTTTTCCCCCCCTCTGTTCTTTCGTGAGGTCGATGTCACGCGTCAAGCCTCATAGACTCTCGGATCAGCATGAGTCTTTACGACACACCAGGGTCCTGCGGTTGTGATGAACATCAGCACTCTCACTGGTTTTGTAGGTCAACCAGTATTGAGCTACGGGTGCAGCCCTGCTCCAAACACATGTAAGTGTGTGCACAGCTTTTAGTCACAGAGCAAAGGTCAGAGAGGAAACTGTGTGCAAAAGTCCTGGAGATTGGCTGAGGTCAATGGAGGAAAAACTCCATGGATTTTTTTCTGTAATCTGCAAGTCTAATCTCTGAAACTTCACTGCAAACATCCCAAATTTACACTGCTCCCTCTGAGGCACAGTCAGCTTATAGAACTGCACAATAAATTATACGTTTACCATAGTTGCTTTCTGAGCTTTCACAATTAATCTCAGAAAGGTCTGGATCTTTGGCAATGATAGATGTTTAGATGCATATCTCATGAACATGGATTAACAAATTTAGTATTTAAAATATATTTAAACATTGACTATAACTTAATCCTCTGGAGTATGGAAGTAAAAAAAGGTAATTACTAGGGATTGACCGATATGGATTTTTTAGGGCCGATGACGATACCGATTTTTGTCTATTTGTGGCGCTTTTGCTCCCTCAATTTACATGAAAAAAATGAAAATGAAAAAAAAATTCAACCATGTACAAAACATTTCGCTCATAGTTTAAGTTTTAGCTCCCATCTATGTGATGGTTGCTCCTTTGCAGTGAGACGCGCACCCCCTCCCCCCTCCACACACACACATCAGCTGAGCAGACGCTGACTGAAAAACTCTGCTAACGCTGGATTGATAACAGCAGCAAACAGCTCTGAACACGTTTTCACGAAACACTGACACAATTTAGTGTTACATATAAAACATTTCTCTCATCATTAAAGTTTGTCTAGTGCACGCTAAGACCTCTGATAGCAGACACGGCTGCTCCACTCCGCTGTGAGGGAGAGAGCACACACACACGACACGCATTTAAGCTCAGCCCGGTGTTTGCTGAATTAAACTCCTACAAACACCTTGGAACTGAATTGACAACGTTGACATTACTTAATCCTTAAACCGGTGTTCGTAACAGCTGTACATATTAGCCTTCAACTACATCAACATCCCTAAATACAATGGTAAGCAGTTTTAAAGATGAAGCATTCAACAGCATTCCCGTTTTTCTGACCCACAAACTTAACTATATTTTCAAGCACATATATTACATGCACTTGGCATTCATGTTTCCTATTTCAAAGTGGGTGGTAATATTTCAACTAAGTTTAACTGTTAGAGGCTAATTGAAAGTTTAAAACTTACCGTTGTTGTGAAGCAGCCTCCAAGGCAATGCTGCTTTCACCAGTCTTGCAGTGGGGGAGTGGTAACGCGTCTGCATGTCCTGCAGGGTCTCCCAGCAACACAGAGCTGCCCATGGATGCCTGTCTGTAAATCATGCTGCGGAAAATACATTGGCGAACCCACGCGCGAATCGGCCAATGCCGATTCAAGTAAAGAACGCAAATATTGGCCTGATATATCGGCCGGCCGATGTATCGGTTGATCCTTAGTAATTACTAAACTTAATGTAAAATCAAATTCCACTAAGGTGCAGTACTGCAGTTATTGCACTTAGATACTTTAATACCATAAGGACGTTTAACAGTTGGCTGAATATAATCAGTCCTTTACCCACCGCATTACCCCTCTGCTAACGTTAGCCCAGAAGGTAGGCTAAGTTGCGGCTGTGTCTCACTACAGTGACTAGGCCAAGGTTAGCATGCTGTGCATTAGCTTGTAATGTTTGGGGGATACAAGCTTCGCTGTTATCTGGTAACCGGCATGAATTTGCAGTTCATGTGTGTTCAGGACTTTAAGCGGCGTGTGGCTGGAGCGGCAGTGCACTCCGCTTTGCTCAAGATACACTGCAGGTGTATCCTTAAGTCCCGTATGTTACTGTGTTAGCCTCTGCTCTGCTCTGGCTCTAGCATATTAAGGCCCTCAAAACCAGCCATTCTGAACAGAGGGGTTATGTGAGTGTGGAGAGAATGCAGCTGTGCTTTATTCATAGGCTTTTTGGACCAAAGCATGTTACTAACGTTTCATGAAGACATCAAGGATCCATATTAAACTGCAGAAAAGGAGCAAAATATGGGACATTTAAAGCCGTACTTTGACTTGGCCAGTCCATCAGTTCCATCCCTCCAGGTTTATTTTCATGATCCATGGTGGTATATGAACCCATGACCAATCAGATTCAGTCCAGAAAGGATTTCATGATGCACTAAGATGTGGGAGACGTTCCTGTTCATGATACCACTGATTTCCACTAATTTGCCTACATTGTTTCCACTAAAGGAACCCCATACATCGTATTCATAATAGAATACAATTGACTCCATTATGTTGGATATGCATTTGGGACAGGAATGAGGAATTTCAACCTGAATTCACCTTGTATTAAACCCAAATTTGAGCCACTCAATGGGCCTCTGTGAGCAGTCGGAAATTAATCAAGCAGAACTTTTAATTTTGTTTTTCAGTTTCAATAACTATAGCTTGATATCTTAATCAAGAATTGATAATGTGATTTGCTATTTTTTCGCTTTTTGTTTAACATTACATTTGAAAATTCATGTATGATACAACAGCTGACATTGGGTGAGAGGCCACACACTTGACTAACAACCATTCACACACTCACTCAAACTTAGAGCAATTTAGAGTCCCCAATGACCATGATGAGCATGTCTTTGGTCTGTAGGAGGAAACAGGAATATGCAGGCATGTGGAGACCATGCAAACTACACAGTGAGGCCACAGTGAGGCCTTGGCCTACATGGGCAGTTGAACCAGCAACCCTCTTGCTGCGAGGCACACTGACCTGCTGCGTCGCCATGCCAACATAGAGCAAACACATATTCATTGTTCTTATATAATGTCAAATCACTATTGTGTTTTAAAAAAGTATTACTATGGATCATTTCTTTCCTCTTTTGGTGCAGGCCTTGAATACACTTAGATTAAAATCCATAATCCAAACTGTAATATACACACACACACACGTATATATATATATATATATATATATATATATATATATATATATATATATATATACATGTATATATATATATATATATGTGTGTGTGTGTGTGTGTATATATATATATATATGCATGTATATATATATACATATTTATGTATGTATATATATGTATATATGGTTCATTCATATTCATATATTCATATTGTTCATATATATGAACCATCAATTTACTACACGTACATGAACATAGATGAACAAACATTAACCTTAAGAGTACTTCAACCAGTCAAATTTTCTCATACTGTTATATGAAAGTAAGCTGAAAAACCATGGGATGTAGTGTTGAATGACATTTTTCTTTGTAAACCATTGTAACGAATGAAGGAGAACCACCTCTTTGCATCACAATAAAACACATGAACCTTTAGAAATATCTAAGGACAAAACTGTAAAGTCTGAGTCAAAATGTAATGAAGATTTTTATATTTTCAGTATACTCTACAACTGTATAATAAAAAATGAACTATTTTGCTAATGGCAAAGCAAAACGCAGTAGCACAACAGGGGCCAACCAAACCATGTTTGAAAGGTGGTTTGGTAGCTAGAGAGGTGGCAGCTGACTTCCTTGGCACTACCGAAGTGCCCTTAAGCAAGGCACTTACCCCCATAACTACTCAGTAGCACTTCTTCACATCTGTGCATGCATATTTCAGCCTATGGGCCCTAATTTCCTGGCGCAGCGCAGGGTGGCGTAGCTTGGTGCACCCTGCGCAGTGGTAATTTCGCCCGGTGCACAGCTGTGCGCAGCCAATTTGGCAATTTGGTAGACCGGCTGTGCCAAGATGGGTGTGGTGGCGCACCAGGGGGAGGTGTCAACAGATTCAGCTTGGTGCAGTGACAATAAAGTGCCAAAAAACTGCACGGAAGGTGCACTGAAAGCTCGCCAGCTCCAACCTGGTCTATTCTCGGCGCAGGCAAAGCGAACCTGGTGCAGGGGTAATTTGGCTAACAGGCGCACAGTGCGCACATATCACCAAAACCTCACAGGCAGGTTTCCAGAGTGTCAGGCACATTTCAGTTCAATAAACAATCACACTATTTAATGTAACCGTCTGAACCAGCAAATACATTTGTATCTATATTAATTGTCCCGTCACATCTGATGTCAGATCAGAGACGTTTGTCATAATGAAAAACTCAACCTGACGGCAGCTGGAAGAGTGACACAAACTAATGAGTTCACATCTCTCAGCCAACCACATCATCCGATACAGTGTATCTGGCTTCTCTCATCTCATGAAATTCAAAAGAAAAGAAAAAAGAGAGAGATGCTCACTGAATATTTCTCTGTTTTCATCTTTATTCTTAACGTGATCTAAAAAGATGGAGAACATTATTGCAAGGAGAATGAGGAGGAGATACCAGGAGAATATTTTCACCAAAGGTTCTGCTATTTGGCGATGACAGACCAGGAATGCAGGTGGATCACAAGCATGATGAATGGATTAGCCTGCTGCTGTGTTTAAATGTAATTATCACTTAATTTTGTACTCATATTATGACACAGGAACAGATTACATCTGTCCCGCGAGGTGGTCCACACGGTGAAGCACATCATGGCCTCCAATGTGCAGCCCGGTGGCCCCTGTGCTCTCCCGGTTGCTGTAAAAGTGACAGCGGCTCTGACCTTCTTCTCCACCGAGGTGAAATTGTCACTGCGCCTTGCCCGCGGCACATTTTAAAGGCGAGGAAAGGCGTTCGTTTGATTGGTGAAGATTACACTCGGCTGTGTTAAACCCACTCATGCCTTCTTTCCTCCCTCTCTGCTACTTGTGCCGGTGGAAGGGAAGCCTTGTGTGCACGTCGCTGTGCTGGACTGCGCCGTGCATGAAACTTGCAAAATGCCCTGGACACACCCCGTCGGCGCAGGTGCAGAGCAGGGCAGGGCAGGTGCGCCCCGCCTGCGCCTGGTCTACGAAATTAGAGCCCTATGTGTGTAATATGTTTCAACAACGGAATGTAAAGAATTGAATTTACCATGAGGGATTAACAAAGTATATATTCATCTTCTTCATCTTCAACACAATGGCAGTTTTTCTGTCTTCAAAGATTTTAAAGATTTTAAAATCTTTGAAGAAACCAAAATGTAATCAGTTTTTTTAGTGTTACAGAGATTATCTGGTCTACAAACCTTAAACTCCAGATGAACACTGTTTTCTCTTTACTGACCCAAACCCTGTCATGCCATCATAACTTTAATTATTTTTAATTAAAAGTAATTCTTATGATTCTCAAAGTCTGTGGCCTGAATCCTGAACAAAATCATAACAGCAGTATGCATGTAAGTTATAAATGACAATGTTTAAAATGGGACTAAAAGCAGTTAAATCCTCAGATGGTATTGTTTTTCTTATCATTGCAGCTATTGAATAAAATAAAAGTCAAACTGAAATCAAAGAATGAGTTTATAATCAGTAAAATAGTTTGCTGCTTTTGTTAAATTTTGTAAAAAAATAAAGTTATCAACATCGACACAACTAAAGGCAACGATTAATTCTTTTAAAGATAATTAAATGAAATGTACAGCAAGACATCAAGGTGCAGTACCTTACGTATGGACTCCCCTGTCCGTCTCTAACTTTCCTTTGATAAATTCACTCATTGTTACACCTTTGAAATTTGTTTCCGGTTCTGCTTTTAAGTCCTTATATAACTATCAGGTATATCCTGACAGAAATAAGCCTTCTCTTAATACGTCTAATGTTAAAATAATTTGTTTTTTGACTTTGTAAAGCAATTCAACCTATTTGACTTTCTTTTTATAGTCTATATAAAGGGTAAGTTTTTATATAGACCTAATTTAAAGTAGTTTGTATTGTTTACAGAGAAAAAACAAAATAGTTGTAGCAATATGAGCATAATGAGTATTGAGGGACAGAAAAATTCCATAAACTTTAGAATTGCAACATTAAAAAGTAAAATGTCAATGTCCAAATCACAAGTATGGACAAAGTAGTAGGAGCAGATTATTTTGATCATGTAAAAAATAAAGATTATATGTATATGTATACATATATATTTAAAATATACAGAAGTTAACAAACAAATATCAACTTAAAAAACACTTAAAACTTAAAGTAAACAACACTTAATGATTTCAATACAAACCTTTAAACTCCCACTTCTTCTCCATTATATCAAAAGTATTTTTTTTCACTTCCTTATTAATATAGTAGTGTACAATCATTAAATATTGTAAGAAATAATCAACAATTACTGCCTCATTAAAATATAAAACTTTTGAAAAAATCCATCTCAGTAAATGATAAATTCCTATAAACCAATTTCAAATATGCAATTCCATACTGAAGTATTGGTTTGTGTCAAAAACAATCATTATTGATCCTTGTTAAATCATACAGACAAAGAATAAATAAGAGAAAAAAAACAAACACTAAACACCTGTGACAGTCTAGACACCTTAGTCATCCCCACACATTGTGAAAATAATTTCTTTACACCTCTCTTTGAATTGTTCGATGTTTGGACATTCCTTCAGATCCACAGTTTCACAACACAGAATCAAAACCTTTTTCTTTTTTATGTGCACCCTCATGACATTTTTATACATTTTCCCCTTTAATTATAACCTCCCTCGTGTATATGTATTTTAGATCAACAGGAGACCAAAGTCATCCTCTTGTGAATGGCTTGAAGTCTTGGTGTTTTTGGTGTACTCAGTTTTGTGGTTCGATCTGATACAAAATTATTATTATAGATTATTATTAAAGCACCCTGGCCTGTAGATCTGAGCAGTTAATCCAGTTTCAATTTTAATTACAATTATGAACAGCCATGATTATGAAAAGAAGATAATCAAGATTAAAGGATTACTGTGCATGTCATTTCAACATGTTTTTGTCTGTAGGTTTGTCATGTGTTACATGTGTCTATGTCTATTGTATTATTATGCCCTTAAAATATTACGAGCAAGTGCAAGGTACGTTCATTTACTGAATGTCAACACCCCCTACCACTAAATTAGCAAAAGGAAAACAATAAAATCTAATCTTTGGATTAACTTTCAATGGAGAAATATAACATAAATGATAAATATTAGATTAGATAGAACTTTATTTATCCCTTTGGAAGACTTCCTGGGGGAAATTAAGAAGGAACTATGTATATTAATTAAAATATATACAAATAATTATATAATTAATAATAATTAATAACAGAAATATATATTAATTAAAATAACAGGAGATTAAAAGGTTAGCTACTTGTATACTTTTCTAATAGATTTTTGTAGTGAAGATGTATTATATTAAATAAGTAACTGTTTTTGCTAACTGTAATCTAAATATCAATAGAATAATGGCAGTAATGATTTTTGTCATAGTCGAGCAGCACTACTGGCTTGTTATTTTTTAATATTGTTGTCAATGGAATCAAAATTTTAGCCTTTCAAGAAAAAAAAAACAATAACAACAACAAAATACAAAACAAAACCCCTATTTTTATATCCACGTGCAAAGTAGTGCATATAAATGTATAGATTTTCCTCATTTTGGGACTTGAAGGGTCATTAAACATCTTGAATGAGATTCTCAGTCTCAAAGACCAATATCAATAATAATAATTTAAAAAAAAAAAAGCTTGGCCGGGCTCATGTAGAAAGTCTCACCCCATTTCTGCTGCCGCATTCAGATGATAGGCTCAGAATATGGTGTGGACATCATGACAGCATGGATCCATCCTGCCGTATATCAACAGTTGAGGCTGCTGCTGGTGGTCTAATGGAGTGGGAGATATTTTCTTGGCACGCTTTGGACCCCTCATTACCAACTGAGCATCATTTAAACCCCACCAGCCTGTTGCTGACATTGTCCCTTTATGACCACAGTGCACCCATCTTCTGATGGATTCCTTCAACAGAATGACGGTCCATCAGCTAATTATAAGAAAAATCTACCCAGTAAGTCAAGTATCATTGTGGGACTCTAAATAAATGCAGTAAGCTTTGAAACCAAGACAATTGGAACAACAGAATACTTAGAAACCAGTAAGCACATCAAACATCTTCTCCTCAGTCCTGATACAGCAGGATTTATATTACATTACCACTTTTGACCACATGGTGGCATCAGTGGTCACTGACTCATCGAGGCCTTGAATGAAAACCCACTGCTGAGCTGCTGAGAAATCCTCTTTACTGGAAAGCTTCAACTTTAATCTTAACAATCTCTTTTCACCCGTCTTTTAAAAACATACGTCAGAAACAATAAGACTGAAACATCTGTCTGAAGACATGTCAATAAGACCAACAACAAAGGGATTTACACATAAGACACCTAGTTACTGATAATCTCTTCTCTTTGTCCATGAACAACACAGCCTCCTTGTTCACAGAGCAGGATATTTTGTTGGCGTAAACCTTATGTTTTGTGTTGCTGCCATGGAGCTGAATTTGACCTCTGTAACATTAAAATGGCCGTCGGAGATTCACATTCCCAGAAGATGTTTTAACTGTCTTTGCAGAGTTAAATGTTTGTGTCCGCGGCGCTCTCTTTTGGACGGTCAGTGCAGGATTGCTGTTGACAATTTTGTATTTAGGTCAGTGTGGCCCCCTCAGGGTCTGACAAACCACTTTCTCCCCGAGTCCCTGTGATTGACACATTTTCTTATGGCAAATGAAGTCCTGCTCCTCCGGTTTTAAATTCTTGATGAGTAACATGTTATAAAATACAACACTAAACGCTGCTGTTGCTGCATTCTCATTTAACATCCCTGAATACCATTTAGTTATCCCCTCGATAGTTTGACCTATAACGGCAACAATATAAGATTCATTCAGCAATCTGTCTGTCTTTGTACTATGTTTATTCCCTGCATGTTAATCCCATCACACAGTCATATACTACAAACAGACATATGTCCCCTCTGGCTCCTGAAGATGTTGTTTTGCTCCACTGCACCACGTGACCCCCTCCAGTAAAGATGGCTACCTGTTGTCCCTGTGCCGCTGCTCCTCTGCACCATTTCTAGACAGTGTGGCTATAATCAGCAGCCTGGCAAAAACCAGAATTACCAGGACATCCTCTAAGAACATAATGCCTGTCTTAGACACTGGGCATCTGTTGGCATTTCCTCATGGATACAAGGGGGAGGGGGGAGGGTGGGGGTGAGGTGAGGGCGGGAGTTTCAGGCTGGGATTAAGAGGATGGGGAGGGGGGGAAGCTGTAGAAGGGGGTAAAGAGAAGGAGGAGAGATGACCTGACCACATGCTTCATCCGTAAAGAGCTTTTCTTTTGGGGCTGGCCCCGCGCCCTGGACAGCCAGTCCAGGTCAAAGCCAGAGCCCCCCACTGGGCGATGCCCCGCGCTGCAGCAGGACGCCATTGTGACGTGCAGACGGGTGCCTTGGTCATATGGTGCTGTTTTGGGGAGGAGCAGCTTAATTCTTCTGTTGGTACTGGTCTTAAATTGGAAAACATGAAGGCAGAAGATTAACAGAGACAGAAATATCAATTTATTTATGTGTTTCTTCTTCTTCTACAACTAACTCCAGTGTTTACTGTTCCCTGTTAGAATCAAGTACAGCAACCTTTAAAAAGCAGTTTTCACGTGGCTGACCTCACTGAACAATGTGTTGGAGTATCATTAAGAAAAAAATATTGTACATGAATTTTATAAATCAAAACACTACAGTGGGCGCAGGAGTCATTTTTGCATGTGTGCCTTTACATTTGTATTGAAAATGGCTGACTGGCTGTAATGTCACGAGAGGGATCATCAATAAGTTTGAATATATTTTACATAAATAAACATGCTTCATAAGAACTGCTATTTTTGAAGAGAAAGAAATTACGTATTCAAATGTATAAAGCCATCAAAAGTCACTGGTAGGCAGGACAACATGTCAAACTATACGGCACAAGTCAGTGCTCATAATAGGGCTGAAACGATTTCTCAGATAATCCAGGTAATTTGATTACTAAAAATTCTCGAGGCAAATTATGTGCCTCTGGGATTGGTCTAAATCTGGACCAGTATACAACGCACGGTGTTTGGCATGGATGGTCATTTCTGTGGCACAACGCGCCTGCTGCTTCCGCTGCTGTGCTGCTGCTACATATGTATATACACACACACACACACATATATATATATATATATATATATATATATATGCAACAGTAGTGCCTGTGGTCATCTGGGCACTCGGGGCAGTGACCCCCACACTGGAGAAGTGGCTCCAACAAATCCCTGGAGAAACATCAGACATCTCACTCCAGAAGAGTGCAGTCCTAGGAACAGCTAAGGACTGAGTCCCTGTTCCTAGGATTGCAGTCCTAGGAACAGCTCGGGTCCTCTGGTAGAGGACCCGAGCTGAAGAGGATGAACAGCCACCCACCCCACCGGGGAGAGGGGGGTGGGTGAGATATATATATATATATATATATATATATATATATATATGTGTGTGTGTGTGTATATACATATATGTGTTTGTGAACACTTAAGTCGCGTTTGATCACACAAGGTTATAAGCTGCCAGAGTAGAGTCTCTGGTTTTTGGTGAGTGAATCAGCTGGTTTGTGGTGTAACCCTGTCTATCTCCTAGGGGAACACCACACACTACCAGGCCAAAACTTAAAACTGTCATTGTTTGTCTTCATGTGTGGGCTCTTTTACAGTTTAAAATGTGTTAAAATATGTTGAAAATCCTAAAGTGGAAGCATCAGCTCACTGTGCATGGACAATCTGCTCAGCTATTAGCATGAACATTGACTTTTCTGATTAATTGTCAATATTTTGTAGAATTTCTCCTCTATAAAAATAACTTTGTGTTTATTCACCTCTGTCACTTTGCAACATAAGATGTAAAAACGCATGTTTGTTTGGTTTCTGTTTGTTGAACAGAATAGATGGAAATTTATTCCTACTCTGTGTCCCAAAAAACTGAGTGCACAATATGAAAAACATCAGTTGATTTTAAACAAAAAACAAAACGGAGACTGTGAAAAAGAAACATGGGTCAGGAGAAATATGCAGTCATTGCTATGCTCTTTCTAGGACAGCTCTGTCTTTATGCATCATTTATTTAATTCAGTGATGTATTTTGTTTAACTATCTTCTTACTAATCAATCTAAGCTTGGTCAAAAATGACTAAAGACTTGAACTTCTTGGCCTCTTTCTGAGCATAAAGGTGTCCCTTTCATGGGACTGTTATGAGATTTAAGCATATATCCTGATCATAATCTGGCTGAAAACTGTCACACTGCCCCCCCGGGATCAATTACTTAGTTACCATTCTTGTCTTAACACCCCTCTCCGACTGCTGTGTTTGATCACCCCCCTCCTCATCTCCAGTTAAAGCGCCCTGAGAGTACAACGTTTTGCACAAGGTGACTTCCAACTCCTGACAGGCTTTCTGTTGAGTAAACGCTGAAGATGCTCCGGGGCAAAGAGCCAGCACTGAGGCCAGATGGGAGCCCCGGTGTCTACCTGCCATCCTCACTGCCTCCAACCCAGTGCCAGTCCCCTGACACCCCCGTTCCTGCCATCTGTGCCGACCTGCCCCTAGCTGTCAACAGTTCAAGAGCGGGTTGCAGCTCTCCTGCCTGCACGTGGTGGCCAACGACACAGCTGTGCAGATGTTGCAGAGGCATAAAGATGGCGACAGCGACGCTAACATCTGTGCTCCCTGTGGGAACAACAGAGCAGCACTTTGTGAGAAAGCCGGTCTGTGTGATACCGTGTCAATGAGCCGACAGACGTGGTGCTTAACGTCCTGTGTGGAATCATCAGTGTTGCCCCTGGCTCATAAAGCCCCCCCTCCCTGCGTACCCTCCCTCTGAAAAACACTTTGTCAGTTCCATAAATATGTTCTGGGGATTAAACCCAGATTAAGACACTGTAAACTAGACAGATTTACGCCAACTAAGTAGATCACTGTGATGTGATACTGAGCACCCGGATCATAGGTTACACAACATGTAATCCAAATTTCATTATGTTTTTCAAATCGGCTTCTTTGCATGGTTACATGCTGCCAATCTCACATCTCTGTGGTTCCTCTGATCAGGATATCTTTGGGATACGAGGAGGGAATTTACTCAAACTTGGCAAAAACAATGGATTACTCTGAATGAAAACCTGATATGAGTCAGATGGTCAAAGATTAAAGGTCATTTTGATTTAAGAAAACATGTTTTTACTTAGAGCCCAAGAGCTAATGCTCTGGTTAATAAAACATGTCAACACAAAGTCCAAGACTGGAGACACACAAGATAGTTTTCAATTATAACTGGTTTGAAAACATGTGAGACCAAAAACATAAAGGGGGCACTTTTTTGATGGCTTCAGGCATGTTTACTAAAGCGCACTGTGCACAGTGATTTCAGGTCATTTTAGTAAACGGAAAACTCATATTTTGGAAAACTTACCAAGGACAAGAATTTCAAAAACCCTGTTTGGAGAGTCTCTGTGTGGACAGGAAAAACAGCGTTTTTGGCCCAAAATGTCACACGCTGCTCTGACCTCTCATAAGGTGGATGTCACATTATGTAACATTAGCACTATTCACTTTTGTATAGGGTTGCAAAATTCCACTAATTTTCAAAATTGGAAACTTTTCATGGGAGTAATTGGAATTTTTGGGACTTTATGGGAATGTATGGGAATAAACAGGAATAAACCCGGAATCTACAAAACTGAAGGTAGCCCTCCACAGGGATTTTAAATGTAGTAGTGGAAAACTAAAACTACCAGGTTTCATGCAACTATACTTAAGACTTGCTATGCTACTCCTCAATCACATACATGCACAGATGATTCTAGAACCCTGAACTATTGAAGCCACAGATTTGAGCCCTTGTAGTACATCAGGTGAAGTTGAAATTGATTGTACAAAAAAACCCTCAAACTTGATAAAGTCCCACTTACCGATAAATCTGTTGAAATATAATATTTTTTGATTTTTTATTATTCTGCATGAATGTCTGCCTAAGAAAAAACAAATATATCATATATTTATGTTTGGATATGATAAAGTTCTTTTAGATTACCCACTTAATTCCCATAATTCCCAAGAAAGTTTCCATTTTGGAAAAGTAACAAATTCCCCCAGCTTAACTTCCCATGGAAAGTTTTTGGAAAATTCCCAGAAATTTACCTGAATTTTTCCACCTCTTTGCAACCCTAATTGTGTTACAGAGGATTTTGCTAAAGTAATGTTGTTTTATGTGTTGCTGACGGGACTGTTGACATGCTTACACATAATTAGTCGCTCCCTCATGATGATGCTGCTATTTAAACATTACAGTGATACAAACACTGCAGATGTTTTGGACGAGACCTGGAATTATTGTTTCACAATTGACCCATGGCTGCTTGCATCTGTGGCTACAACAGTTGATGAATCCAACAAAAGTACCCTTAAAACTTTTAATAACAGGATTTGATCATTTGATCAAGATTATCAGACATGTTTCAAGTTGAAATATAAACTAGAAATATTTAGTTAATGCACCTGCGGTCACAAGTTACAGCCACAAGTTAAGCCCTAACACCAGTCAGACATAGAAATTCCAGGAAAAAAAAAATATCCCCAGCATTGTTACAGGGTAATAAACACTAAAAGAAAACCTCCCTTCAAAAAGAAAAAAAAAAAAAAAAGAAAAACCCACCTGTGGGCACTGCCTCAGTTTCCTGTTTTAAGCTGACAGGACTGGCACTCGGTGTGATCTCCTGCTGCTGTGGCCCATCTGGGTCTGACCTGTGTTAAAAATGGCCTGCTTCATAACTTGCTTGTGATCAGATTATTTGAGTTACTGTTGCCTTTCTGTCATCTGAACCTTTTTATCCGTTCTCCTCTGACCTCTAGCATCCCCTCCGTAAATGATCAAGTCCAAACTGTTCTGGAAATTGTGGGTCTTGTGGGTTAAAATGCTGTCAGTTTACAAATGTATCCCCATCCTCATTTAGGTGAACTGAAGTTAGATGCGTTGGCAGAGGGAAACACCTAAAGGGGATAATTCTGGTCCTTTAATGTGCACCAGAAAAATGTTTCTGGGAAAGGGAAGCTGCTCCTCAGTTTTTTTTTTTCTTCTGTGACTTGTGACTGCTGATTTTCCCGTCACTGGATGCTCCCCCCCCCCACCTAACCCTCCTCTTGCAGCTTGATGCAGACTGTGGCATGTGTCAGGTATAGCCCTTCATTACCACCCTGCTGCTTTCTCCCTCCCTCACACACCCACACGAACACACACTGACACACCGGAACAATACATCAGGATGTGTTCATCTGGATTGTGTGTATCTATGTGAGAGTGTAAAGAGAGCGAGGGAGAGAGAGAGAGAGAGCACAGCAGCAGAGGAGGAAAAATGAATAAAAGGACTTCATACATTTTTATGACCACACCGATAAGGTCAGTCATGTGCTGTGGTTACTAAGCAACACCGCCACCCCATGTTGGACAGTTACGGACCAGAAGAGTCAAACTCAAATGTTTACCATTTCTTTGTGAATGACAGTCCAGCAGCAGCCGCAGTCCAACATATCATTGCTCAGAGTAAATAATAATTGTTAGAGATGAACCCAAATAGCAACGACTTATGTAAACTAATTCAGATGCTAAAAGGCATCAAGTTATGGAAAACCTCTTGCAGCTAAATGTCTCCAGGGGTTTCAGTGAATTCATAAATGAATGAAAATGTCATCCTAACCCCCCCTATACTTTTTTTTTTAATATGACCTCCAATCAGCGTTACAGTGACTTGAAAGAGGGAGGAGGGGTAACAGGCCGTGGAGCAGGCTTTCAAAACATTCATGGCGTCTGCCTAGAAGAATCACATGTAGGTGGAGGCTGTATGGCTATGACAGCATACACCCCAGGAAGTAGAAACAGAGCATTTCAAGAGGCATTTTCTTTAAAGAGGTTGAGCACATTTCTCTGTGAACTGAGAGTTGTGACATTTCCTTCTGCTTTCTTCTGCTCCCCAAGCCCCAAAAACATTAAAATAAAAGAAAATTGATTTTGCAGGACATGTGACCTTTAAAATATAAAATATAGAACACTAACAGAAAAAATAAAGGGTATAATGAAAGGGACAACATAAGTAACATATATAAGATCTATACATTTACTTCAAGTTTGAATTAATAAATGGAAAACTTAAATGGCGATTAACTGTTTTGTTCTTTACAAACCAATCAGATGCTTGAAGTGGCTCCTCACTTTTGGCACAGCTCAATCAGGCTTGTACTACTCCCTCTTTGACCTCAAAACCAGAAACAAATGTTTCAGCCCAAAGCTTTGCAAGATGGATCTGCCCAGTGACAGACTTTGGATCTGGCAAATCCAGCTGCTTTTGCAGGGGTAAGGTCTATCCACAACAGGAGAAGAAACCAACTCTTAAAAGTTTTGTTTGTGTCATCCCTCAGATCGATCAGTCAGTCTGAAGCCTGTTTGGCTTTTATTGTGTTGTGGGATGACATTTTTTTTTAACTCAAGATGAATTTTCAGATCCAGAACAGACTGTTAGCTGTACTTGAACACAAACACCTGCTTCATATTCAGAGTAAACTTCAGATATAAATATCTAAACTCAAAACCAAAAGCACTAAAATTCTTTCATTACCTCTGGATGACCCTGCTGTCCACTCAGTCAGGACTGGACAGGAGTGCATTGAGCCGTGAGATGCAAAGTAGTCAATGTGTGCAATCAATGTATAGATCCACTCACTTGGTCGCTACCATATGAGGCAAGGTGATTATGAAAACCAATAAAGGAGAATTAGTGTTTTTCAGTCTGGTTAACCAGGGCTCTATAAGGTATTTAGTTAGCTCTTTGTTCCTAAAACAGCTCATCCATGTTATGACTGCTGGAGTGAACATAAGGGAAGAAGTCGGATTCAATTCTGCTGTCTGGAGCAGAACAGAGTTTCTGCTATATGCCTCTTTGGAGTTCAGTGTCATTTCAGTCAACATGAAGGAAAAAGTGCTGAGCTTTCAAATTAAAATGGTCCTGGTATTAAGTTATTTAGGATGTTGTCACACAGTATGATCCAGGATTTCTAGTTGGGAAGCTGATATTTAATAGTTAGTCGATTGAAAGTCTTAAGTTTTTACCAGCTATCAGTCTGCAGTGGGGATTGATCACACAGAAATGTGTCACTCAAGGCACATCTGCATCAAAAACTCCCTCAGGGATACAAAAACACAGGGAGTGCTTGCATGTCCACACATGCAGCCGTTTAAATTTAAAAAAACAAAAAAAAACAAAAAAAAAAAACATGGTTTGATTAAACATAATGCTCCAGCTTTTCCCACATACACAGTGAAACTGACGTGGATTATCAGTCAGTGACAGTCTTTTATTAAATTTTAAATTTTGTATTTATTTATTTATTTATTTATTTTATTTTAAATTGTATATTAAATTTTTATTTTATTAATTTCAGTCTTTTATTAAAGGAGTCGTCATTAACCATTTGTAATATTGCCAAGAAACATACACAGCAAATCTGCATAAACAAATTAACACTGTCAGGGTTAATATGAGCACTTCTTTTGTGTCCAGATGCATCCACACCACAAAATGTTTTTGGTCCTTTAACTCTCATCAAGTGTAATTGTTGACTCTTCAATCAGTCAATCAAATCAGTCATTCAATCAATTGGTCAATCAATCAATTTGTTGCCAGTTGTGGTAAAGTGCTGTACTCATGATGGATTCATGTTGCATTGTAATAAAGAAAAATAAATATATAAGTGAACAAAAATCAAAAAATCTATAAAAGCATTTGGAAAAGAAGAAGAGTGTGGCACTGACCTACTCTTTTGTAAAGTGTCTTGAGATAAGATTTGTAATGATTTGGCACCATGAAAATGAGGATCGATTTAATTTACATCCGCCCTCAAAAACACAAAAAATCTGTGTTGCGCTATGGCATAGAAAAACACCTGCTTGGTGCACTTTCATAGGACATCAATGCTTTTGCTGGCTATGCTTTTCTAATAACATGTCTCTGTGTGATCACCCCTTGAGTCTGGTTAATTTGGTACTGACATAATGCTCTACTACCAAGATGTAAACAAAAAGCTTTCAGAGTTTGGTGTGTTTTTCTGGCATTTTGATGTAGAAAATGGAAAAAGTTATGAAAGACATTTGTAGGCTGTGCCATAAAACAGTGACATATTGACTAGAGCAGAGGGAGAGTTTGGGTTACTTTATTTGTACCCGTAGAAAGGATTTTCAGTAACAAAACAAAATAAAACAAAACAAAACAAAACTGTGAGCATTAATCCGTGGGAAGATTTTCCAGTAAAATAAGCTTAAAGAGTTTAATAACTACTTCAATTAAAACACTGCACTATAGGTATCACATTTTAACCGTTACTATTTCAAAAAACAACACTGCACTGTAACATTTAAAGAGATTTAATTTCTGATTTTTGATTTTACACACGTACCATAGTGCTTTATTTTCTCATCACCAATGTCCATTTTTAAAATCAACAGTTTTTCAATTTTTATGATGATATTTGTGATGAAGAGGGAGTAAAGTCACAAGGCAAAGCTCTCAGTTTACGGTTGCATCTTCGTTCTAATCCTCACCTATGGTCATGAGCGCTGGGTAATGACCGAAAGAATGAGATCACAGACACAAGCAGTTGAAATGAGATTCCTCAGGAGGGTGGCTGGGCTCGGCCTTAGAGATAGGGCGATGACATCGACATCCAGCGGGAACTCAAAGTAGAGCTGCCGCTCCTTCACGTTAACAGAAGTCAGTTGAGGTGGTTTGAACATCTAATTCGAATGCCTCCTGGTCGCTTTCCTGTGAAGGTTTTCCAGGCATGCCAAACAGGGAGGAGACCCCGGGGCAGACCCAGAACCCGATTGAGGGATTATATATCCCATCTGGCCTGGGAACTAGGGGTGTAATGATCCATCGATCTGGATCAATACATGGATTGGTTAAGCAGTGATCCAGTCAAATCGATGGAAACTCAAAACATCGATCAACATCGTTATCCTTAAGATACGCCTTTATTTTGAAATTCCAACCGGATATCCGTTTCACAGTTTCTGCCCAATTGCGCCTCGTTCAGAAGTTTCCAGGGCTCTCAAGTCTCAGCGTCTTCAGCGTGTGACAGACGCATTTGAGCCTTTTCGCTCTCTCACACGCCACACCTGGAATTTCTCACGCATTAAAATGTATTATGTAGCGCCCAAGAATAAACACTGCTATATGTGCTTTGGAACATGTAGCAAGGCGCTCTGAGCATCACAGAACTGAAAGGGAGCTTGACATATCAGCCAATCAGAAAATAGCACTGCTGTATCCAGGTAAGATACGGTCGATCTGACTGCAGAGGATGAATACTGCACGCACACGACGGGAGTGCCTAATCACACGAGTACAGTAAGTTACCTCATCATCTGATTTTGTAGCGCACGGATTAATGAAATTACTTATTGTACAAAAGGAAACAATGAGAGCTTATTCTTCCTCCACACCTACCATTAAACAGTAAAGCAAAGTCTAATCACATGGACATACAAACTGTGGTTACCCGGCATCACAGTAAAACAAAATCATCAGTGTTGAGTTAGTTAAGTTAATAGTTCTACTTAGAACATGAGAAATGTTTGGATTGAACTAAAATCTAAATTGCACATTTTTAGTTTGAAAGAGCATGGTCAAATGTTGGAGGTCAATAATAATAATAAAAAAATAACGCAATAATTTGTATTATTATTTTGCATCATTACTTGATATAATATACTAACATTACAAAGTGTAGGCAAAAAAATCACCTGACTACTAATTAACCCAATTTTAATTTTAAAACACGATTAGTTCATATAGATGGTTATAATCCTTTATAAACTGTCATACCCAAAGGTCAGCACATTGTTTCACATTGCAGTAATAATTATCAAAGCATCAAAATTGCTTTGTATTTCTTTCTTGCTTTAGGTGAAATGTAGCTGATTGTGTTAAATGTGTACATAATATCGTCTTAAATCGATCGAAGGCCCCTGAATCATATCGAATCAAAATCGAATCGTAGCAGACTTTGTGATGAAATATTGTATTGTTGTCCAAAGAATCGATATCGTATTGTATCGTCATGAAACTGGTGATTTACACACCTACTAGAAATGCCTTGAAATTCCCCAGGAGAAACTGGAAACTTTGGCAGGGGAGGGAGAAGTCAGGGCTGACCTGCCCCTGCGACCCGGCCCTGGATAAGCGATGGAAGATGAATGGATGGATGGACTTGCTCAGGTTGACTGTCAGAATGAAAAGAACAGGCAGTGAAGTAGAGACTCAGTGCTCTTGACAGAAAAATTGATATTAATGGTGTTGATGATGTTGGGTCCAAAAATAACAGAATATCAGATATCAGCAAAAATCCAATATCATGCATCCCTGATACTGCTTATATTTTCCTCTTTATTTACTTGGAGTTGGAAACAAAGCAGGGGAAGAGCAACTATTCCGATGATTTTTTATTTTTTTTTATTTATTTAAAAAAAAAAAAAAAAATTTAACTTGAACTTTCACGTCAAAATGTACTGCTTTCAGCTTTAGCCCTCCTCAATTTTACAGGTGTGAAACAAAACTAAGGGCCACAGAATGCATGTTTCAACACTCAGATAACTGAAAACATTATTTTTTTCTATTCTTACATACAGACAATAGATGAGCATCACATTAAACTTTTCATTTTAAACTTTTTTTTAGGGGAAATTGGGGGTTGTGATACTTGAACATGCATTTAATAGACTGATCACATAAATTTGCTTATGTGTGATATAATGCCTGTACCACAAAGAGCAACAAAATCAAACAAATGGAAAAAATGTGTCATTTTCAAGTTGTTTTTCCAATTTCTGCAATACATCACAATAGGCAACAGGAAAAACAACCAAAAGAACCTTGATGTTGGTAATTCACTCTTTGTGAAGAAGTATTGTAATAGTTACCCTTTCGTGAATCGTATAAAGTTAAGAGATCAATATCACTTTTTAACTGTCACTGACCAAAATCTTCCTTTAAATGTGATTCATTTTGAGTATCAGCTCTGGTTACAGATAAACTGCAGCAAAAAGCTTATGGCACACATCCTATTTTCAAGCAGACACAGCACTTTCTACCCTCTAATGGCCAGGAATGACTCTCAAAGGGAACACGATTTCTCCATTTCTTTATTCTGGGGACATGTCGACTCATTAAACATGAATTGTGACTTTGTCTCACGTTCCGTCCTGAATTTATGGGCAGAGAGGAGGATTCAGAGATGATCTAATAAAACGAGGGTCTCAGGATGTACGTTAGACTACTGTTCTACCTCATAACGTGCTGTGAATTATTCAGCAGTCTAAACCCTGGCAGCAGAGCTCCTTTTTTCACCCCCAGTCTCAGACTGAGGTGAACCTGCCATCTTTAAGACATTATCAGATATCTATATTTTATTGGATTGTTTGAATATATGTGTTTTGTTAATAAGAGCCATAAAAAATCCCAGAGGGAGTCTGGCTCTTTGTAGTAAAGATTAATGGATATTATTATGCCCTGCTGTAAAAGTGGCTTCTTGATGAGCTCGTATACATATTGTAAATGAAGTGCAAGGAGACTATATTAACATACAACAAGATTAATCAGACAAAGTTTTAACAATATAAGACATTACACTTCACAGCTTTTGCATGGACTCAACAAAAGTGTAAAATGAGTACAGTTATACATACTTCATCTTTTAAGACCCATGTAAGTCCAGTTCTGACCGTCTAGGCAGGCGGATTGTTATTTTTGGTGATACATCCTGTGGTGTGTTAAGCAAATTTTACAGGAACACAAATGATTATTTACAACCTATTATTTTTTATTGCAAAACTATTCCTTCATTTTGCTTCTATCCATCCATATCCATACCGCTTATCCCTTCTGGATTCATGGGGGCTGGAGCCTATCCCAGCTCACTTTGGGTGAGAGGCAGGGTACAACCTGAACCAGAATCCAGCCGATCACAGGGCCACAGAGAGACAACCATTCACACTCACGCTCATACCTAAGGGCAATTAAGAGTCACCTGTTAACCTAATAAGCATGTTTTTGGTCTGTGGAAGGAAGCCAGAGTGCCCGGAGAGAACCCGTGCATTCACAGGAAGAACATGCAAACTCCACACAGAAAGGCCCTGCCCCACACAGGAATCAAACCAGGAATATTCTGGCTGTGAGGCATGAGCACTATCTACTGTGTCACCATGCTGCCCTATTTTGCTTTTCATTAAAAAAACAAACAAAAAAAAAACATACTTTCCATCAACTTTCTCAGTTTTACGATATAAGATAGATAAACATTAGTCCCGCCTAGACAGGACCACAGAGAACTCACAGAGGATGCTGCTGTAGAGCCATCAGCTGCAGTGTTTTGTGGTTGGTAGATGAGTGAAAAGGATACAGTTGTAATAATGTTAGTTAATACATCCTATCATATGATATGATACGATCGCGGTGAAACTCGAGCAGGCGTGACGTCACTGAGCGACGGCGACGATGACGGTGACCAAATGAGCAATTTATGGACAGGCGACGCGACTTTGGTGGGCGACGCGATCTTGGTCCCAAGTCGATGTGAACGCACCTTTAGAGCGTGAGACAGTTTAACAACCTAACACTGTGATTAGAAATCCTGTGGCCCTCATGGTGATCAACGTTGGCCATCCCTGCTGTAAGATAGATGCCAGTATATTAAAATGATATTAACAGAACGTTTGACCTTCTCTCTTTAGCTTCAGATGCGCTGAAGGACACACAATGATAACAGTGTTTGGAGCAGTGTTCGATGAGCTGGGAATAACATGTTTTAGCTCTGTTAGCAGGGTGCCTCAGTTCACCGCTCAAAATTGAAAAATCTATTGAATCCAACCAGCTTCAAGGTATGTTAACAATTGACATTTTGTCAATCAAGGTGACATCACACTTATCACTCCTCTTTGACTTTATAACATCCTTGACAAATATTCATCTCAGAAGGGACCTTTTGTTGGCTCTCTGATTAGCTCCCTCTAATAGCAACCATTTGAGGGCTACTTCAAATTGGCCTACTGGTGCACGGATTGTAATAATCAGGGCCATTGCTGGTATGGATGTTCAAACAACTGATTTAGTTGATACTGATGCAGATACCAGCAATCTTCTATTAACTCCTCTTGGTGTAATTCTTCCAAACTGTCAGTATTTTCTCTCATGCTCACGTTCAGCATTAGATTGATATGATGCAACAAATAAATACCTGACACTATCTGCTCATTTCACAAGCATGTGCTTGAGGCTGTTTTTTTTTAAAGGACTGATCCTGGTCTATGAGAGGGAGGTAACAACACCATCTGAGTGACACGCAGAGACCTTTAGTGGGTATAGAAAGCCCACCAAATCAAAACCCTACATATTGTTTCTGTACTTTTTAGAATGAAAGGACCCATAAAATAAAATGATCGTTTTGAATCAAGGAATATAGTCATATTAATGTTTTAGTTTTTAAACTGAATATTTTCATCACAATACTTTTGAATTTCTGCATAAATTCAGTCACATTCAAGCAGCAGAAAATACCCTGATCTCTTTATAAGATTAAAAAGAATAACTGAAAATGTATGCAAAGGTTAAAGATGTAAATAACAGAAGGTTTTAAAGAGGATAATACCTTTGATTTAATCATAACGTCACAACATATCATGGACTTAAAGCTGGGATTACAGACACAGGGATTTAGCTCTTTATGAGCATACAGCCAGTGATTTTAATCCAATCTCTGTACACAAACAGAACAGAATCGTCAACCATATGGCAGCAATACTGGACATAAGACTACAATAGTGGTAACATAACAAAACTGATTATGTCAGGAAATGGGTCAGCAACAAGTTCATGTGCACAAGAGGTTTAACTGTAGATTTTGCCTGCTAGATAAGCCACTGGCTCTGTGTATGTATTTTCAAAATAGTTGCTCTCACAACTGGATGGGATTCATGTCTCTCTGGTTTTTGTGTTGATTTGCATTGTAAAGCGTTTTGACATAAAGCACTTAAGTTCTACCTGATACAGGTGTCAATTATACGCCGCACACTCACACTGTTAAAATAACGAATCATCATGCACTCCTGTTTGTCTGAAAATGAGAAGTGATCAGGTCCAAAGCTGGTGTGTTCCTTACTTGAGGACGTGGAAAATTACTGTGCTTCAAACCTCCTCATACCTTGTCAACAGTCTCTGTCGTAGGGTGCTTCTGCTATTTTAAAGACCAATTAGTGAGATAATTGGCTCATGCAATGCTACAATAATGCTCTGCTACCTGAATGTAAACAAGAAGTGGTCTTGTAGTATTTTGTTCTTAGAAATGGAGATAAAGTTGTTTGCACCTTGAGTTGGTCCAGTGTATAGCATTTTTAATAAACTGTGCTCGTTTTTAACAGATTTTTTAACTGTTTTCTTGAAGAGCCCATATTTTTGCCTTAACCCTGGGTCATAAATTCGTTTTTGCTGACTGTTGGGGTCTGTTCATAATCACAAACATTTCTGTAGGAAGTGCTCCTGCTTCTTTAAGGCCCCCGTTCCCATGTAGACTCACTCCGCTCTGATTGGTTGACAGGTCTAATCTGTGCATGGTGATTGGCCAGTTCAGTGATACTAAGCACCATGTTGTCAACGACTCTGCATTCATTCTGTGGTCCATACCCTACAATGAGCGTGCTGGCCTGAGTCAGTGGGCTTTAACTGACAACGAAACAATGGAGGGTATTCACACTGGATGGTCCTTTAGGGGGGCAGTTACTGGTGCTTTCAACAGGGGGAGAGTGTGAACTCCAGCTACTGCAAACTTTTTTGTCTTGTTCATAGGAGTACTCAATAACACGCCAGAGACATGTTAAACACACCAAAGAGAATACAAAATTTAACAAAGCATAACATGGGTTCTTCAGCACAGACTTTAACATTAGTTGGGGTTTTATCTAAGGAACTAATTATAGGGTTTAGGGGAGTGTTTTCCATGCTGATTTGTCTAAGCAGCATTTCATGTGACAAAGCTGATGTTTTCAATAAATTTTGCCAGGCATGTGTGACTAAACGGGGTATTACTTGTATAAAACCATATTGTCTGGCAGTAAGAAAGTAGCAATGTTTTAAATGGAATAGACAAACTAGAGTGTGTTGTCAAGTATCTGTACGGTTTGGTGATGAAACCAGTTTATGTAATATGTTCCCATATCTGCCTCAGTGGTTCCTGTAGCTGCCTGCAACTGAAGCAAAACATGTAAGTATGGTTTCTAATAATAATCCATTTGAAAAGAGTAGTGGTGTGTTGAAAGGCTGCAGACCAGCGCTGTACAGTGAAGAAGAGGAGGCGTGCACATTAAAACGAACACAACAGCAGAACAACAAACCCCCCTGAACGCTGGGAGCCAATGAGACTGACAGGGACGGGGATTAGGCAAATTCAACACAAACACACAAAAAAAGCACTTTGTATTCAACATGAGGGGAATAGCCCACGTCCTCCATCCCGCCGCCTCAGTTTGGATGGTTGGAGCGGGTGATAATGATCTGTTTTATTTTGGGGGATGCCTGGCTGGGAGCACATGCAGGGGCCAGACAGGCGGTGACAGGTCATGTATTCCTGGTGCAGAGCGTGCTCGTGAGCAGGTCTGATGTGGATGCTGAGTGTAAGAGACAGACAGTGTATCTGGGCGCGTTTGGCTCGCCTGCTTTACTTGTTTGAACAGAAATGGGCCAAGCCAAATTCAAAGAGTCACACAGAGGCAGATGTCAGTGCAGTTAGCTTTGTGTCAGTATCTTCAGAATTCAGAGACATACAGCACAAATATGACTTTTAGATCACAACAGCATGCCTAAAAAACTTCACATTTCAAGAGACAGCATTTATCACCTGCCTGGTCCTTTTATGCCTCCTGAAATTGCTCCATTATCCTTTTTTAAAACATCTATGGGCAATCAATGATATTGTGAAATGCTTTTTTATTATTTCAAAATAGATACATCGGTGCCCTCAAAGGCTGCACAATATGGTCCAAAATTATTTTAGCTGACTGACAGTTCACAATACCCGTTCATTGTTTACCACGTTTTCTTTTCGTGGTCACAGGGATTACATGCATGAGGTGAACATGTAAACTAGACAGAAAAGCCCTGACTGACTCAGGGAGTCTAACCAGTGAGCTTCCTGCTGGGAGGCACTAGCACTACCGTCTGCACCAAATTCTTCATGGCACAGATTCAACGAGGTGCTGGTAACATCTCTCACAGGTTTGTGTTGATCCATATTGTCATGACAGCATCACACACGGTTGCACATCCATGATGCACATTCCTGTTCCACCTCATCCCAAAGGTGCTCGACTGGATTGAGATCTGTTAACTGAGGAGACCTCTGGAAATCAGTTTGAGATGATTTGGTCTTGGTGACATGATAAATGATCCTGCTGGAAATCCCCATCAGAGGGTGGGTCTACAGTGATGGACATGGTCAGCAACAATACTAATAGGTTGTTAGTATAAGCAGTACTCAACTGTTACTAAGGGCCCTGAAGTGTGCCAAGACAACATCCCCCCACACTGTTACACCAGAAATCAAGACTCATCACCAGGCAACATTTTTCCAATCCTCTATTTGTACCATTTTTGTGAGCCTGTGTAAATTTTAGCCTCAGTTTCCTGTTCTTGGCCAACAGGATTGTGGCCTCCAGTTGCTGTAGTCCATTTGAAATGTTGTACATTCAGAAATGGTCTTCTTTATGACTTGGTGGTTACTAATGGTTATTTGAGTATCTGCGGCCTTTCCTTTACCTGGCACCCACAAGACAGTTTCACTCATAGAACTTCTGCTCACTGGATATTTTCTTTCTCTTCAGACCATTAACTGTAAATTCTAGAGATTGTTATATGTAAAAATCAAAGTAGATCAGCACTTTCTGAAATACTCAGACCAACCCGTCTGGTACCAACATCTATGCTATGCTTGAAGTCACTTAAATCCCCTTCTTCCTTGTTCTGATACTGTGTTTACACCTGGGCAGGTCGTCTTGACCATGTCTATATGCCTAAATGCATTGACGTGTTGCCATGTGATTGGCTAACGTTATATGCATTAATGTGCAGTTTCACAGGTGTTCCTAATAATGTAACTTGCAAGTTTATGAACAAATATTGTGTGGATAATTTTTTGTTCATAGTCATCAGCACTACGTTTCTTTAAATCAGGGATGGGCAACTGGCGGCCTGGGGGCCAGATGCCCCCCTGCTCCTTCAGTGTGGCCCCCCATCAGTTTTAAATATCAAAACAATGTCTGTGCATGGAAGACCTGAAAAATCAGCCATGAACGAATTGAAAATAGCAATATTTTTAGGGAAAAAGAGCTATAATTTGCTGTTATTGGTCCTGTGAAACTTTCTTTTATATATAAGTCAATTAATAAATATAAAGTTAATGAAATGTACTTTGATGACCAGTATAAGCCTTGTTACTTGAATAAAAAATCGCTGAAACTGGCTTAAATTCTGTGTTTAGCTCATTAGATTAAGTAGTGCTAATTGTATTTGAGTTTGTATATACAGTAGATTGATGTTGTTATTTCATATGAGAAATTTTGGAAAGCATTCATGGACTGTATTATAATTAATCTTAACATCTCAACAAGGTGAATGTAACCACTTTAGTTTGATCACATATTTACACTTATGCATAAGTAATGAATGGCTTCTGCTTCTCTTGCTCGTCACTCAATGTGAAGTCCAATTTCTCTAATCATTTTATTTGTTACAATTGCTCACAAGTTGATGTTTGTCAGTGTTTTTTAAGGTACTTGTGAAGATATTTTATATTTCCCTTTTTGCAAAATTAAAGTGGTAAAGATAATCTCAATGTGGCCATCTTGGCAACCAAACTTGTCCATCGCTGCTTTAAATAGTACTTACTACTTCAGCAAGCAGCAGTAGCAACATTTTCCCATATTTGCTCTACTGTTGCATTATTTTCTGTGTACGCGTTTATGATTATTATGATTATTATGATATTCTTTCTGCCTTCAGCCTTCTTCCACAATTTTTTCCTGGTTACTAACTTATTGTTATACTTCTCCTAAATATTCTTTGTACATGTTTTATGAGTCTTTATCACCTTATCAATATTTTTACACTATATTTTACATTTTTGCTTGTTCTGTCTATTGTTGATATTGGTCTTTTGCAACAAAGGAACATGTCACAATTGATTCCCCACTTGATCAAATAAATATGTAAGTACTTATCTTTTGTCATTCACCTAGTACTGGGTGATTAAATGACTTTCAATAGTGATTAACATTACTGCCTCCCATGATCACTAAACAGGGTAATCGTCATTCGCTGATCACAGTGCTGCATGCTGTGCTCGCTCTGCCACGTGAAAGAAGCGCTCCCTCTCACAGCTTTGCTCATCTGCTCTGCAGATTTGAGCCTGAGCGTGCTGAGCTAATATTTTGGATGAGCGGTGGAGAAAACAGTTTAGTGTTTTAATCCAGGATGAAAACGTGAGGATGGTACGCTATAAAGACTGAAAACAAGTGTCTGTGCTTGGAGAGTTTAGCCGGGGCAGGTTAACTCCCTGCCTGCCAACACAACAGGGCTCTACCGTGCGGTGTGTTTCAAAGTAAAAAAGCCTGGTTTGTTGTATTCAGTGATGAGATTTATCTCGTCTTCTTTGATTCTTAATGTATTTACAGGTCATTTGTTCAGTAATTGATGTGACACACAAAGTCATCTAGCACTTTACCGTCATCCCTCCTAAACTCTCTTCATAAGAATAAACATGATTTGAATAACAGAGATGATTGTACATGCTGTTTAAATGATGTAAAAATAAAAAAACATAATAATAATGATACATTTTAAACAGATATCTCCCTTTACACTCCCCCGTCTTGCAGGTTTTATCATACCTCTATGTCAGTAGGTTCATGTTTTTATAGTAAATTAGATCCTTTCATTTAAACAAGATCTTTGAAAATCTTCAAAACAACTTTTGGATCATATTTCTCTTCAATTTTCAGTTCAGTTTATCAAATAACAGTTCATTTCTAGGGATGCACAATATTGGATTTTGGCTGATATCCGATATGCTGATATTTCTGAATGCATTATTGCCAATACCAATATCAATACCAGTCTCACACAAAGCCTCCACTTTACTAAAACTGACTGATTTCATTCATGTTGATATGATTTTAGTGTTAGAAACAGTTGTGAAACAAGAAAACATCATTTTATTATTTTATAAATGATACTGTTGATTTGAAAGGACGACATTCAGTGATGGTTGGTAAACAATCATAATAAATTTGTAATTTCTTTAATATTTCAGCCGAAACATAGGATATAGATGGTCAATTTGTAAGGCAACAATATTGTCAGTAAATATTTGCAAAAATGGTGAAATCTGCAGATACCAATAATCAGCTTTTAAGGTGAATATATCTGCTGATACCAATATTTGTCAGATAATATTGTGCATCCCTATTTATTTCCAACATTTTTTTTTTTTGCCTGTGCAAATAGTGTTCAGAATTTGTGACTCAGCTTTGGCTGCATTTCCATGCAAATGATTTACTTAATCATTTACAATTGTGCTCAGCTTAATCACAGTAAAATCAATGAGTAATCATGCTTAATAATCATATCAATATCAAGCAAAATAATCATGATTATATTTTTTACCTTAATCGAGCAGCCCTACATTCACCTATAAAATAAATAAAAGAAGTCTGGTCCTTGTTGCCCAGCTCTACATCCACCCATCCACTCATCAATCCACAGCCTCCTTGAATGGAGGTGAAGCAGGCGGGGGGCTGTGGATGCCTGACATGGCTGCCGTTTGATGCCCCCTGGTGCATTGGGGGGGTTGCTGCTTATATTTGTCAAGGTCAATTAATGAATGCAGGGGGCAAGGCTGGCAGGATCCCCCTCAAAATTACCCCTGGGGGCTCATAAATTATCCAGAATACACATTAAAAGACAGGATCTGATCTCTTCCAATTAAGACAATTTAGCCCTCTTTTTCCTCCCCTCACCAAATGCCTACATAGTATCCAGTCAGGTGTAGCCTACATCACTCCCTCTCCCTCCCTCCTCCCTCCCTCAGCATCCATCCTCCAGCCTGCTGCTGCGTCCTGCACGGGCTAATTCTCTCTCTTATGTTACAGTACACTTTTTCCTCTCATGCTGGGACATTGTGATCCTTTTTTTCTTTTTTTTGTTACCTCTCTGATAAAAACAAAAGAGAGTTTATTTCTCCATCAGCGCCCCCAGAGCCCCCACCTCCACTACCTCCTCCCCACCCTCTGCACCTTTAAGGCAATGGAGAGGGAGAGAGGCGTCTGCGGAGAAGGAGGCGAGGGTTTATTCCGCTGTGGTGCTGTAAGGCAGCGCAGGTCTTAAGCGCAGGGACTATAGTGTGCGCAGTTTGTGTGTGCGGCTGCGGGGGGAAGATGCGTGTGCTTGTTGCTCGCCGGACGGAGAGAGGCGGCGAAGAGAGAATGAGTTCCCAGCGCAGCTAACAATCAACTCCATGCGCTCTGAAATCCTCGAAAATATCCAACTTTTACGCATTTTGTTCTCCGCACATTCAAGGTGACATGCTCGGCTGTTCTCACCGCAAAGACTTTTAATTTACTCCCTCAATATTTTTCCGATTTTAGGATTTTTTTTATTTTCGGTTTTATTGGTTTAACCGTGGAGTTGGGTGTGCGCATTGGCAGTGTGTCCTATGCGTCTGGAGCCTCTGACTCAGCAGCAGCACAGCACAGCTCACCTGGATAGGAGCGCACCGAGCCGAGCTCCCTCATGATCCACGCACAGCGGCGCTCCGACACGGGGGGACGGCTGCACTGAGGCCCGGTGCGGTGCGGTGCGGTGCCGTCAGTCCAAAATACTAAAACAAAAAAAACAAAAAAAAAAAAAGAAGAGCGAAGACGCACAGCTGTGGATGATACAGTATCTTCTCCCGCCGTACCCGGAGACAATCAGCAGCAAGGAGAAGCTCAAACCTCCTCCTCTTCTTCCTCTTCTTCTTCTTCTTTTTCCCAACGTGAAGGATTGAAAGAAAGAGAGAGAGAGAGGGGGGAGAGAGAGATTCGAAAGCTCCCTTTTTCTTTCGTTGCAGTTGACTAGTTGGAGAAATAAAAAAGGAAGAAATCAGCAGAAAGAGTGCGGGGAGAGAAGAAGAAAAAGCATAAGCTTGGATATTGAACGGAGCGGGGCATGTGGATATTGGCTCTCTTCTTTTTCCAGTGCATCTTGAATGGTAGGTGATGCATTTGTGCTCCTTAAACTTTAAGTTCATCCCAATTAAAACACTTGCTAATGATTGTGGACAAAAAATCCTAAATTATGTACAACATTTTTTTTTTTACAATGGAGACATTGATTTTGTTTTTAAATGGAGGAACAGCTTGTTGCTATGTCCTGATACAGGCTGGGGTTATTTTGGATGCTAAATAGTTGCACACATTAACCTTTATAGGAATTAAACCAAAAGCACCCTTATATATACAACATTTAAGATACAAATGTGATAAAGTATAGAGGAAGACAAACAGAGGGTAGACATATAGGTTGAATGAAGGTGCAGGGTGTACTGCAGGAGAAATACCGCTGGTAAAATGCACTTATAGTGCATGGTTTTTGTTATTTTTGGCCAATTTTGGATTAAAAATTGTGTTATACAGTTGTTTTCATTCATTCTCAGTTGGCTGCATGGAGGGTTATTCCTTGAGTCTCAACAAGCTGCATTAGGCCTGAGCCTCGGTGCATTTTCAGACCTCATCTTTAGAAGCTTGATATGCAGATCAACAGATTCTTATCCCTTACAGTTGGACAAATAGCTCATGAAAAATTGCCTAAAATTAAAAAAAAAGAAAGAAAGAAACACTGCACCACATTTGCATGTTGACTTGGTGTATTCAACATTTGTTTTTCTTCATGTAAAACCTCATGTGAGTTGATTTTAAACAGAGAATTTATGCACTAAATGATCAAAATTGTCTCTTTGCAGACATTCAAACTGATTCCAATTCAATAATTCCAACATTTAAGGACATTTTAATGCAAAATGCAGGTTATTCACTACAATTCTTAAATTTATACAAATATCTGCATTGATTTTGAGTAGTTATTAAAATAAATTGCACATACAATTGCTTGTTTGCATGCTTTCTGTTGGCTCTATCGGGTATCTCCCACAAAAAGGATTAAATAGGTCTGCTGTGCTTTTTTTCTGGCATTGCACCCGCCATATTAGAAGCACAGACATGGAGTCATTTTGGATTGAAAAAAAAAGAGACAAGCCCTTATCACCCCTGCCCAAGTGCACGTCTTGCAAAATGCATCCCGTTTTGTTGAGCAAATCCTCAAGAGATAGCTCTGAAAGGTGCCTTTTGTTTGTTTTTTAGACTAAAGGTGACTGATTTTTTTACAGCGAATACAAGAAGAAGGGTGTGTAAGGAAAGGGGGGGCCAGTGAGGAGGACAAGGGGGCTGTGGGGTAGGGGGTGGGATGATGTGCGCGTGTTGGGGGGCAGAAATCAGCTTGAAAGAAAAATTGGGGGGTATTTAGGAGATGTTTTAAAAGGTTGACGGGAACACAAGGGTTAAAAAAATCAAAGTGGACACAATGCAAAGGAGAGTAAAGGGCGATGCGTCAAGCAAAGATGACAGGAAAACCATTTTGTGGCCGTGCTGAAGGGTTCAACGAAGGCAGTGTTTATTTCTAGGAGGGAATGGAGGCGAAGGCGGCGACGCTGGTGTACCAAAGATCGCTCTCTGTGTAACCGCACAAGACCATTTCAATACACACAGGACGCCAATGTCCATTTCAAAATCTCCCCCCTGTGCCGTGCTGATATCTCTGTTTGCTGAAAACAATCGCCGCTTTGCTTCTGAACGGCTCTCTCAGTCTCTTTGGTCCAGGCAACAGCGTTGCAAAATGGCTGCTGCTTGAGACATCTACATGGAAACTTTGAATGGCAGCAAACAGCACTCATAATTGTAATGAATGCTGCGCTTGATGCCATTCATATCGACAGACTCGGTTCATTCGACACTGACCTTTTTCTGTCGATCCAAACATTCAAATGTTGCTTTTGTGGGAGAAATTAGAAAAAGCGAACGTTCATTAGGACAAGCTCGTCTTTGTATCTTTGCCTCTGAATTGAGCGAAGAGCAGAATAAAAGGGCCGTGATTGTTGATCTTGGACTGTATTCTTTTCTCCTGCACATAATCAATGAGCTGCCTCCATCACAGTCGAACATTTTGTACCTCTTGTGGACAGAGAGATGTGAGTTTCATAAATGAAGGCTTTTAGGGCTGGGGTCCAGTACAGGCTGCTGAGGTTGTCTCTATGGAGACTGGGTAATGAGTGCTGCTGCAGTGTGGGCTTTGGGCTCGAGCTACGCTGCACTCTGCTCAGGTGACCCTGCTGATGCTTCCTGATAGATTTAAGCCTGATAGCAGAGCTGCGAGTCACATTTCATCTCAACGCTTGATCTGATTTAGAGTCTTGATTGCTTGAATGCTTAAGTTGATTGTTTTGTCTTCAGGTTCTGCTTTTAAAGTCTGTTTACGAACATATTTGTGAAAACTGTTTGATGGGTTTGGATGTATTGACCAGGTTTCCATTTTGACTGGTGATAGTATATATGTATCTTGATACTTAAAGAAAACGGTTGCCAATGCTGTCGTTTGACATTTTGATATGATCCCATCAAAGGTATAAGGCATGTTTGATACCACAGCAACAAATCTAAAAGTCAAGAACACCCAGTTTGTGTCTTTTTGTTGTAATTGTTTCGAACAGACAAAGTCCTTTCCACTTTGTGAGTTGCATTTGAACATCAACATTTCTCAATGTTTCTATGCTCTTAAATACCATGTATTCTGAAAGGACATTATCTTCACTAGTTAATAATTGGTGGCACTGAAAAGTAGTCACTATATAAATATGGGCAGAAGGGAGCAGTTCTACCCATTTTGTAAAATATTGCCATCTTATTTGTTTAATGAAATCATTTGTAGGAGTTTGTTTACAATTTTTGATAATTAAAAACTCTAGAAAACCCAAGTTTTGGTGTCCAGGTGACCCTGCTGATGCTTCCTGATAGATTAAAGCCTGATAACAGAGCTGTGAGTTACAGTTCATCTCAATGCTTGATCTGATGTACAGTCTTGATTGCTTGAATGCTTAGGTTGATTGTTGCTTCTTCACATTCTGCTGATTAAGTCTGTTTATGTCTATATTTACACTAACTGTTAGATTGGATTGGACATATTAATCAGTTATCTGTTTTAAATGATAATAGGATACATACTGTGAACAACATTTGGCTGTCAGTAGTATTACATTCTGGTGTGATTCTGTTGAAAATCAATACCTGTTAAATACCACAGCAACAAATACAAAAGTTACAAACACCCACTTCTTTCTTTTTTTTGTTGTTGTAATTATTAAGAACATACAAACTCCTGCACACCTTCTGAATCACATCGCATTTCAGTTTTTAAAGGACAAAATCCTCATAATTCATTAATTGATGGCATTATAAAGTAGAAAGTAGTGCTCTGACATATTTTCAACACAAACATAAAGCACATGAAGGCTGGCCACATTCGGAAACATTGGCTGAACTTTCCAGTTCTACCTATTATCCTAAATGCTTCCAACCTCTTTGTTCAATAATGTTGTTTTTAGGAGTTTGTCTGCATCTTTTTTAATAACTAAGAACTTGAACATTTCAATTTGGTGGTGTCTAGGACCTCTATTCATTTGGCCAAATTGACAAACAAGTAATTTGAGTTTTAACATCGTCAAAGTTGAAGAATGTGGCTTAATAAGAAAATACATGGGTTATAATTTGAACCAAAAGCCCACGCAAATGTCAGCAACATATAGATATTAGGTGCAACTAGAAAGAAATATTGTTTTCCTTCATTATTTGCCAGCTCCACCTGCTTTTCCAAATGATGGCAGTGTATTTGTTCAAATAAAAAGCTCATATTTGGCCTTGAATCAGCTTTATATATTCATTTTTGATTCTCCTAGAGAATCACTTATATTTAAATAACTAGATTTCATATACAGAGAACCCCTGATAGTGCTATATTTTTATGCTGTTAGAGCTGCTGCCTCTTTCAGGGTCTTTTCCCCATGTAGGCCCAGTCCACTTTGATTGATTTACAGATCAACTTTGTGGTAACTGGTCAGTTCAGAGATGTTGTTAAGAGCTCTGCATTCATTCTAACGTCTTTGCTCTGCACTGGACTTGCTACTTACAACTACTGATGATGAAACAATGCTAGGACGTCAGACTGGTAGATCTGTTCAGTGATGCTGGGGGAATATGATGTTGAAGGCAGCTAACGGCACCGTACACATGGGGAGACGGAGAAGTCCTGATGCTGCAGACTTTTTGTCTTGTGCGTAGAAGTGCTCAATCACATGGAGGAGACATGCTAGATACACTAAAGGAAATAAAACACAACAAAAATTAACATTAACATAGCACGGGCTCTTTGAAAGTCAGGATTTTTGGCTGACCAGTCAGATTTCAGGGGGCCCTGATTGGCCGTGTTCCCAAGTCAGTATGACAAAGACACTGTGTGGCAGAGGGGAGATTCTGTCAGCTTATCTTCGCACCCAGACAAAAATCCAGATTATAAAGAAGTGAAAAACTGTAGGAGAGACAGTGCTTTAAGGTGACTGAAAAAATGATTAGCACATGAACTTTGTTAACCTTCGTCCAGGGTGGACAGTGTCAAAAATGAGAGTGATTCAAGACATAAACGTTACATGACATATTCATTTTTCTTTATTCAGCAGTCGAGCAAAAGCTTCATGTGATAATGTGGACCACATTTACCTCCACCAAGGAGGCTATGGTTTTTCTGGTGTTTGTTTCTTTGTTTTTCTGTCTGACAGACTCAAAAAGTTCATCATAATTTTTTGGGTGAATATTGTTCACAGCACAAGGAGGTGGTGATTTGATTTTGGTGGTGATTAGAAAAAAGATGAGGATCCAGGAATTTTTAAAGGATTTGTTAACCTTGCAAGATTGACGGTTTTCCCCATTTTTTCAAATAATTCAAAAAGTTGTCCATGGATATTCCTTACATTTTCTTGGAATGTTGGTCACAACATGAGGAAGAAGTGGTTGTATATTGGTGGTCATTTGAATGCAGACATTTGGCTCTGTGTGTATTTCCTTTTCAAATCACTTTAATTCAACATATTTTGAACCAATGGCAAAAACAGGTCAGAAGAACTGTATATTGCTAATTTAACAGATTTGGACAAACATGATATTGTCTTAACATGCATCTTATTTAAATGCATATAAATACATCCTCAAACATCTATATGTGCTACAGGCCTTACTGTTTCTTGACTATCAATAAAAGCATACAGTCACACCTTTTTGCATTTTTGCAGAGGTGTTTTTATTAATAGTGTTTCATGTAAAAGCTTCTTTTTGCTCTGAATTGCAGTTTTCCAATTTGAGTCCACATTTGGAATCTCATCTACAGCAGGTATAAACAATTCAGCGCTGCAGAGAGTAAAATCTGCCGTGGAGTTCACTTCTGCCGTGCTTGAGCGTTTAAAGTGCTCTTGCAGAAGTGTCTATTAAAAGCTAAATGGAAAGGGAACAACATATTCCAGTGATGAAGAGATAAAATTGGGGGGAACGGCATAATGTTGTTTTTGCTCAGCTATGCCAGAGGGGGGAAATCTGACACATGCTCAATTGGACACTAATAAGCTGTGTAAATATACAGAGAGCTCCTCAATTGGCTCTTAGCATCACTCTGCGTGTGTGTATATTTTTAGCTTTCAGTTTAGGATGGCGAGGGGTTGCTGGAGAAAAAGGTTCCACCGCTTATTAAAACATAAGCATTTTCAGTCTGACTTAATCCAGTTTTCAAACATGATTAATGTAGCAGCAGAATTTTTCTTCTTCCTCCTGCATTTTTTTATGGTTCAGTTGATAGTAGCGATAGATTGAACACATATTCTTCCTGCTGAACAAAGATTCTGCTGCAGTGAAGACAAAAGTGAGCTGTCAGCTGCAGTGAGACTGTTTATTTTGATAAGAAATAATGAAGGCACAACTTATACCCCCATTAGGACCAACACCATTAAGTGAAGCTTTGAAGAAGGACTGGTGTGTAGGGAAGATGTTTGACAAATGGACATCATGAGGTGCGATATTTCCATGTTTGTTTTTTATTCCTCAGATAAAACCTCCAAGTATCCACAGAAACATTCTTAACAGTCTGTTGTGACAGTTTCAAAGTTCATGAAGTTCTTATTTTCTGCATAAAACCAAGTTGGTCTGAAATAAAGTCAAAGGCCTGCTGAGTATCCGCCAAAAGCTTGTGCGTGATCAGGTGTAGGTACACACAGGGTCTGAAAGTTACTGTTTGATTCACTGGTCAAGTTGATGGGTAGATCACAAAATTTACTAGCCAATCTGATTTATTACTATCAATCAATCAATCAATCAATCAATCAATCAATCAAACTTTATTTGTATAGCACTTTTCATACAAAGTTTTGTAGGACAAAGTGCTTCACATAGAAACGAAGAAACAAAATAAATTAAAATAAAAAAGTAGAAAATTGAATACAATGAATACTAGCCAAATTGAATACTAGCCAAAATAAAAATTATATTTCATTGACACATACATTTGTTTCAGTGCATTTAACTGAATTATGTTATAATGTTAATAGTTCAGATCATTTTCTCAGATCAGAAAATTTAAGAAATTGAAAAGAAATATTTATTTGCTCTTATAAAAATTTTAAAGGGTCTTATACAGTGTCACGCCTGGTCCATCAAGCCACCTCTTTAGACTCAATGAATACAAAATTTTCCTGAACTTAAAACTCAGGATATTTTGTACATGACGGTTTTTAGTAAACAACATTAACTCGCCATGTGTTGAAAAATCCTCTGAAATTTACCTATCAAACTGGAAATCTTCCAATCATTGGCACTTGGTGTGTGTTTATTTCGGACCCTTGGTACACAGAGGTAAGTATCAGCGTCATCAGCATAAAGATGAAATAGGAGTTTGGAATATTCTGTTTGAGGCTTTTAAAAAAGATGGTACATGTAAGCAGGCCCAGAATCGAATGCTGTGGTTCTCCGATATAGATTTGTAATATGTTTGAAGCAACGCCCTCTAACTGAACAGCTCGGGCTCTACCAGTAAGATAACAAGCAAACAGGCTAACGAGCTTTCATTATGGTCTGAAAACTAAGTAGCTTTAAAACAACCATGTAGGAGACAGTGGATAAATCTATTAAAAGAATGATTTTACCACTGAAAAGGACAGGCACACAGTATTTTACATAGCTGTTGGTTTTAAATCATTACGAGAGGGACATCTTCAGTTGTTTTACAGCTTTGAATAAATGAAAAAATAACATAATCCAGCCCCCTTGAATTTGTTTTTACATACTTCAGTTAACAGAAGAAGAGATTCTGTTGTGTTGCAAAACATTTATAATGATGTAAGTAATAACTGTTATCTGTATGTAGTAACTCAGGCTGAATCATGAAGACTACAGGATATACTGAGGATTTGTGATGAGCAATGTCATTGATAAGTTGGCACCAGAACTACCAGTCAGTACGTTTTTTTTTTTTTTTTTTAAATATCTTGTCCATCCATCCTCTGGTAAAACACTCTCCTTAAACTGTGACCCAGCTGCACGCTTACAGAAGCCATTGAAGCTCAGTTGGTGACGATTGTTTTTACTGCCCAAAAATAAACAGGCACAGTTAATGGACTGAGATGATCACAGCCTGTAGGAGTGGCACAGTTTGGCAATATTTTGATCAAGAAAATACATTTTAAGTTTTATGTAGGCTGTGTGACTTGCACAAAATTACTTGACCAAAACAATGAGTGAACACATTCAGCACCAACATCTGGATGTTTCTCTGCGAAGGCGACACAGCACAAACATCTAACTTGACATTGTTTACCCAGTATTGATGTGGTCATGTTTTAAGTTTCGACTGTTTTTTGAGTGCTATCTTCATTTTACCTGGGTCACCTGGATGTAATCAAAACTGGCCTCAAACCTTCCAGCAAGACATTTCCAACATTGTCCAATGAATTATTGTCAAATATGTGGAAAACTGCCCACTAAAATCCCTGGATCCCGATTTGGATCACCACCAATATCAAATCACTTCTTCCTTGTTCTGTGACTAACATTCCCTGAATATTTAATTAAAACTCATTCAGAATGTTTTTACTTACCCTGCTCACAAACTAACAAACACTCAGCCTCCACTGGGGGCTTCCTGTGATTGGCTGAATAATGTAGAAATTGGATTTACATATAAACAACACCGTGAGAAAAGGATGCTCCAGGACATCTTCATGAAAATGTCTGCAAACTTTACAGCCAGTGACTTTTACTTATTCCCCTTAAGGGTATGTAATGTGCTTCAAGCTTCATTTGTCAATAGTTCATTATTAAGATTAAGTGTGATTAATAAAAACAAATATGCAAAAAAACAGTAGATGTGGATAACAGGATGCCTTCTGATTGGTTATATGATATTAATTCATGGATCTATGTTGTACCTGATTAGTTTAGAATTGGATGATTGGATAGCTCCCAAATATTGAACTGCATCCTTATTACACTGTTTCAGGCAGTATTTTGAATACTCCTAAATATAAATGGTTAAAGAAATACCAGAATTCATGAAGCATTAGTAAATGTTGCATGGTTAAAATAGTTCTTAAAAATATACAGCTTCACTTCACTGAAATCTTTACCAGTGTTGACCTTTGAGCTTTTGTTGACTCAAACTAACCTTTCAGGGTGCAGCCCAACATCACCTCACTGCATTGTATGTCTAAGAAACTTAGATAATTTTGATCTTTCTATGAGACTAAAACAAAACACTTCTTGATTTCACTATTTGAAGTATCCTGGGTTAGTGTTTTTGCTAATAATTGGTGCATTGGTTAGAGGTCATAACAGGGCCAGTGGGAAACTGGGTCTGTGCAGACTGGTGTCTTTTGGTTTACATCTGTCACTTCACATCGAGCCAGGGCGGGTTGACGGAGTCACAGAAACACACATCAGCAAACAACAACCCTGCTCAGCTCGTAAGGCACACATTAGAATCAGCACAGCAGTCAACACAATGTAGGCCACTGGGAACAAATATTAATGTGTTAATGTGTTTAACATGTGAGCAGAGCTGCTGCTGCTTCACTCTGTTCATCACATTATTATGTCTTTATTTAACAACACACATTTTTCTGCTTTACAGGGAAAATGGTCTCACTTTATATCAAATACACACTGTTATGCATATATTAAGCATTAACTAAACATGATTAATGTCTTTATTGTTTATTAATATTATTTTTTAACACAGTTGGTGCAGTTGATGCATAAGTAAAGCATTACTCGAGCAGTAAGCAGACATTTTTGATGTTTAACTCCTCTTCTGAAATGCATTATTAATATTTATTAACAACGTTGAATATTCTTCATTAATTCATTAGTAAAGCAGAAGATTAGGGCTAAGGTTTGGGAAAGGGTTAGGGTGAAATATTATAGAAAATTAACTACACACAGTATTTGCATGTGTTTAAATGTTTAAGTTGAAAGTAAAGATAGAGAAAGGGACCAAAATAATATTAAATATTAAAAAAGAAATTAAAATGATATTGGTTACTGTTTTAACCACAGAAACAGAAGTAGAAGTCCTTTCCATCTAGTAATCTGTTTGTTGTATTTAATAATTGATGATGAAATCTCCAACATGCCAATAGTTAGAACCTTAACCCCAGTGATTGGTGATAACAAAAGTAGATTAATTGATACTGGATAACTTTATCTTCATTAGAAGTAACACATACCTATCACATTTTGGTCAGACAAGAGCTCATTGACCAACTAGATGACTCACCAAGTGGGAGCGTGCCAGCCCAACTAAACTGCACAAATAAATTAGCAACATCTGCAAAGTTGGAAACACTTTTTCGTCCTTTGTATTTGCATTTATGTATTTTGACAGTATTCAGGAGTTTTCCGACATTATTTGGTAATTTTTATTCAATAAATTGCCAAATATTGGCTGTTTAGGACGTCTTTTTTTTGCTATGTTATGAAACAAATATCTTCATCATTTGATTGTTACTTGAATCAAATCAAGTTTAAGTGTGTGTCTTAAAAATAACATACAGATCATAATGTTAGGAGCACTACCGAACATTTAAGTTCATTACTTTTTATGTTGCTAACATTTTTGTGCAATTTTTAGAGGGTGCACAAGTTTGACTGTAATTTTAATGATTAAAAGCAAGAAGTCATCTTATAGAGGATGTTAAGTAATTTATTTTTGTTAAAGTGGTATCAATCAGGTATAAATATAATTTGAACTGCAGTACCTATGATTATGCTGCTGAAATAAGATGGACAAATGTCGTTACCTCCAACAAGCAGGTAACGTTTTTGAATTTGTTTGTTCACTCAAAAAGTCATGAACAGAATTTGATGACATTTTGGGATAAGTCCAAGATTGACTAAGAACCAACTGATCAGATAAGGGTGGTTATGTGAAACCTAATCACGACATTTTTAAAAGGATTTGTTCACATTATGTGGTAGGATATTTTCAGACATTTTCACGAATAACTCAATAAGTTCATGATGGATTATGATGACATTTTCAGGAAATGTTGGTCATAGCTCAAGGGAGAAGTGATTAGATTCTGGTGCTGATCCAAATCCGGATGTGGATCCAGTAGTTCTTTTAAAGGATTTGTTGAGGATAGGGCACTTTTCCAAGTGTTTGACTATAACTTCCCTACGATGTTGAAAATTCCTTTACAGGGGTTTGTGTTCTTGGTCACTTGTATTTTAAGATAAAGATTTCAAATATATTATCTTGTGGTCAATTAGCGTTGTACTGCTTGTGGTTCTTACTGTAAATAATCTTTTAACTAAGCTTACAACTTGATAAAATGATTTTTAAGGATTTGTAACATTACACCAAAGGCCAGATGCACTCAGGATAAATGTATATTTCTGTTTTTACTTAAATTTAACTGTGATTATATAAAAGTTATTTTCTGACCTCATATTACGATTAGAATATACTGTACAGATCTAGTTAAAAAAACAAAACAAAATAAAACATAGTTTTAAATTCTGGTTTATTATATATCAAGGAGTAAAAGCCAGGTTTCTGAAGATGTCTGTAGTTGTTTTGTTTCCAGTTTGCACAAGGCTTACCATCAGGAGGTATTAGTGACACTCTGTTTTCATGGACTCACTAATCACAGCCGGATTTGTCAGTGCCATCGGGTCAAGATTTTTGTGTCGCTCCACTGTGTGTGCATGTGCGCGTGCGCTTGCTCGTTCTGCAGCCCGGCCGTTGAGTCGAGAGTAGACTCAAGCATATGTTAATGGGTGCACATTGAACTGTTAAAGGTTTCATTTAACCCAGACCAGAATGCTTAAGGAGATGATGGTGTGTAGTGAGGCAGAAAGAGAGGAGGAAGAGCGGGAGGAGAAGGACAAAGAGTCAGCTTGTGTTATGTTGTATCTAAAGCTCACAGAATCATATCCAATCAGCCTGCTTTTCCATGCAGAAAAGACTATTTCAGGCACGGTTATATCACACTCTTGTATTGTTGGACAAGGATTAAGACTCAACAGTCTTGATTGTGTGTCCAACAGCAAAGGACATTGCTTGTTCATCATTTTTCCATCATAGGTCATATTTTGGTTCATTTTCTGCACCTGTTTCGTTGCTAAAGTCACAAAAGTCAGCTCACATTAACAGTCCTTAAAAGTAATACCTAAAGCTTTTAACAATTTATGATACATACAGCTCGTATGAGAGCAGTGCAAGTTGTCAAATGTCTGCAATTTGACTTAGTAAAGTGGAAGCTCCAATAAAAGAGTTGGATATTAAAAGATTTTCAAGCTAATGAAGGTTATACAAATGCTAGAACATCTGTCCAGAGCTGGTGTTTGTTCCACTTTAATAACCTTAAGCAGTTTTTTTCTATAATCAAACGCATTTATTTTTTCATAACTTTCGAACGTGTTGCTTAACAGACATTTAGCTTTAAAACTGAGTGAGTACGTGATCTTCAACTTGGTTAAAAAGGTTGCTTTTATACTAACAGTTGTTGCAAGAGGTGAGCAGCACTGATTTAAAAATCTGTGATGGAGACTAAGGTTGTTTTTTACTCCTAGATAGATGGGGAGAGCTGTTCCGATAGGAGTGGGTGTCCCATGCTCAGCACAGGTTGTGTGTATTTATAGGAACACAACAATATATCCCTGTCTAGGTCCACACAAACGCACCAAGCTTGCCTAAAAGAGGTGGTCTCTACTTGCTTCCAGTTGACTCGTAGAGCGTTTGCAGTGAGGACACAATCAACCCAGTAACCGATACAAGCAGGGTGACGGGTTAACTCATCACACTGGGTAAGTAGTAATGATAGAAGCTACCAGGCAACCATGCTTATAACAAAGCAAAGTAATAATGTTTGGGAGTCACTTTCTGTGCACAGGCACAACATACCATGAAAATGTCAGCAAGTTAACATCATTCACCATCTGTACAGTAGATCATCATTGGACTCAACAATATGGACTGATTCAAAAACTTTTTACTTCCCAGAATTTAGTACAGCTTGTTTAAGCAGAGGAATTTATCCTTTTAAAGCTGCTCTCTACTTTTCTGCATCACTGGCATTTTCTCTGCAGACACTTCTATAGTTGTTACATTGTAAGAAATCACCATATTATCTGCTGTCCCTTGTACTCCACTGTAGACACCAGTGATTCACAGATATCCGAACACACGTTGATGAAAAGATCATCTTTATAATCTTAAATAGAACATTTTATTCCCACTATAAATTAGAGTTTTTTTGTTGTCAGCTTAGCCTGCTGGTTCTTTTCCAGAAAGCAGAGCACGGCTCATGGTTGTAGCAACGGTTAATGTGATGTAATGTCATAAGTGGTGAAAGCCAGCTTCCTCTTTCGCAACCACAACTACCACTATAGTAAAGGAGGTTTCACAGTAGAGACAGAGGCATGTATGCATGTACTCTTTGGACTTCAGCTTGGATAGCTCTTTTCTCGTCTTTCTGACCCCTCAAATCACTTTTACACATTCACTCTCACATTTACTTACTGATGGTTTAAGTTTTTTATGCAAGTTAAAATCAGCATTAACTAAAGTCCACGCTCTTTCATACCTGTTTACATTCCACTGATGCAGCAGTGGGGACGACTTGGGGTTATGTGTCTTATCCAAGGACACATTGAAGTTGCATGTCTTGTCTATGCCACTGACAACTTTACATCCAAATATGGTTCATTTAATAAGCATGAACTCAAATGTACTGACAGCTTATACAAGTGGTCTCGGTCAAGATTCAGGTGTGCTTGAGCATGGTAACCAGGGGGAAAAAAAACCATCAATCAAGCAATCATCCTACATTTTGAGATCCTGGTAGGTAGGTAGATTTTTGAAAGCAATTCCCAGTGACTCACCTCTTTTAAAACAGTATTGCATCCCTGCAGCACAGGCCCATTTTATCCCTTGAGCTGCATTGTAGGTGTGGCCGTTTATGGAGAACAAAAACATTCAAAACAGCATTATTTAAGCCTGAAAGCACCACAAACTGTGGTGGACATGGCTGCTACTTTTTTCATCTTCTGTTTGGTGGACTTGTGGATAACAGCCTACTGTATGAATATGTACATGCTCAAGTAAGCTCAGGCATGGAACAATGTTACAGGTGTGAAAGCAGACCAGCAGGGGTGGGAAGCAATGGCGCTTAGGCACAGTGCAGAAAAAAAGTTAGCCTAGTGTAGTCACAGTTTTATACCAAATAAAGGAATTTCGCACCTCTGCTAGTTAAATAATAAAAGATAAGATCCTCTCACTAATCAACTAATGTGACAAAGCTGTTAGGCCAGATCAGACCACACCAAGCGAGACAGAATTTGACTTCACTGCATTGTCGCCACAGTTTTCGGCAAACTTTAAGGTTAAATTTGGATGTTGGAAACACAAACGCTTGTGCAGTGTCACCTATTAAATGATTTATCCTGAAGACTCTGTTTTCTTGCATCTTTTGTTTAGTTTGACATTCTGATATCACTGATTAATTTTATTGACTTGCTATAAGTATTCGTACCTCAAGCTCTATTGGATGGTCAGGGCCTGCTGTCCTCTTCTTGACACATACTGAAGTGAGGAGTCCACAACTGGTTTGTTGTTGCTTTCGTCCTTTCTGAGCTTGCATTGCACAGCGGTAATATTGTAGCCTTGATTGACACTCTTTGACCCGTTTCACTGATGATTCATGAACTCATGCACTGTTGTGAGAACAGCAGATAATGTCGACCCCTTGGTTTGTGTTTTTTTCATTCAAGATGAGAAAATATTTTTTAGTGTAGTCAGTGTCGATTTAACAACCCATCAGTTCTGACTTTATTTGTGTACTGTCAGGTCAGATTTGGGAACATATGCCAGGTTGGCACTTCACCATTCATCATTCCTGATGACCTGTCTGCACCACCAGCAACTTTAACCCTACTTTATTCGTAGGAGTTTCCGTGCGATGAAGTTTAACAGTGCAAGTGTGCAAACCCTACGCCCGAGACTCCAGAGTCAAGGGACACCAACCTCTTTCAGCTGTGTTACCAACTGCCATATCCAAAGACTAAAAGCACTCTTAATTGTTTTCTATTTTAATGTGATAGTAGTTTGGAAAACTTTATAGGATTTCCAGCATCCTTTTGGTGTTTTGTCAGGGACTGCAAATTCAGAGTCATTGCATAGTTCAGCAGTTACACAACAAGTCAGCGATTGGTGGGTATTCTTAGTTAAGGCACAGGGCACACATAGTATTTGGCGTACGTTAACTGGACTGGTTACTTAACAGGATGGCAATTAGTCTTGTTTGTGTCTGCAGGCTCATTGTGAAATAGGCCAGTAGGCTAATGCTGCAGCCACGCAGGTACAACAAGATGTAAGTTTAGCTCAGACTTCCCTGTAACTAAAGGATGTCACTCTTTCATCATCATCCAGTTTACACTTGAATTAAAAACTACACAAAAAACCCCAAAACAAAACAAAAAAAAAACAGTTTCATGAACTGATTTAATTATTTAGATAAAACAATCAGAGCGTTGGATCATAACAATACAGTGTGTTTTTTTTTTGTCTGATCAGCAGCTTTAGTGCGGCTAAGATGACCTACAAACACTGTTTAGTGGCCGAGGATCCTCTGTAGTGCAGACCTCAGCACATTATGCTGTAGGAGTGAATGAAAAAACAGGGAGAACACAGATTTTATCATGCCAGTTGCATTTAATGACTTGTTAAAGTTTTCTGGCTCTTCTCTTCAGTCTTCCCTAAAGCTGCTTCAAGCTCCTGGGAGGATCTTTGAATGGTTTTGTAACAGGCTGAGCAAGGCCTCATTTACAAACCATTACAAAATTACAAAGTTAAGCAAGACCATCAGCAACAAAATTAACTATTTTTGTGCTATAAATATAAATAGCACTTAATGCATTTGAGATTTCCATTATGTGCATACCCACCTTATCGTCCCTATTTTTCTATCTTTACACATAAGCATAATCATACCTGCTGCCTTGCCCTTAAAAGTAAAATAAAAAGCCCAGAACTTTTCTTTTTGTTATCAGGCGCAACTGTTTCATCTTGAAGCTCTGCAAGAATCATCTGTCTGATAACAGATGTGGAATCTGGTTAATCCAGTTGGTTTGCAAGGTTAAACTCTGGCTCACGTTTCGCCAGATGAAGCCTTTTTAGTATTGAACATGCATGCATAGCTCCAACATTTGACACTGACAAATAAGAGCATTTAAACTCTGGCGTCTCAGTTAATGTATTTTAACTATGGCCCAGTATCTCTGTAGTGTGTTACATTTGTGCTCGGGAAAGGGATTCACAGAAGGAAGTTCTCTGGCTTTCTTTCAATATTCAAATGAGAATCAACAAAACAGTTAAATCTAATAAGGAGGAATAACAAATACTAAAAAAAACTAAAAAAAAAAAAAAAAAGCTTTTTTTGATACTGGAATGAAATGAGAAAAAAAGACTAACAGAAGTCAACAGACTTGATACCAAATGGCTGTGAGCTGGTGCTCATTTCAAGTAAACAGACACTAAATGGTCACATCTGATTCTATGAAGGAGAGGAGAACTTGTTGTGGTTCGCCATTTTATTCAGGAGCTAAAACTGCACCACAGCTGCTGCAGGGCCAGCTGTTCACAACAGTGTGAGCTTGAGTATTTACACACCATCATCACACTGCAGCTTCAAAACTCTTCCTCCAAACATTAGCTTTAAATTTATTATAATGCTATTTTATGGCTTTTGCTAGTACGATGGGATGCTGTGGTAAACGCACAGTCAAGCAGGCTGTCACGTTGGATGTTCTGTCTGTAACGCATGGGATGCAAAACTAAAAATAAACACCGCAATTTCACCTGGTGACATTGCATTGCTAGTATGTAAATTTACTATGTCTGTCTATAGATTTTAAAAAAAAAAACATTAGATGTAAATTATTCACATGAAAAACTTACATCCTGTGTGCAAAGGCTTTACCGGCCCCATGTCCTGCAAAATGCAGTTTTCTTTGCTTTTAATGTTGTTAGAAGGAGCTTGAAGGTCAAGAAAACATGACACCTGTTACTGCACTCTCAGTTCATAGAGTAATGTGCAATGCCTCTTTAAAGAAAATATCCTGTTTTTTGCTTCCTGTGGTTTATGATGTCATAGATATACAGCCTCCATCTACATGTGTGTTTTCTACTCATCATGGGCAAACGGCATTACTATTTTTAAAGTCTGCTCCATGGCCTGTAACCCCTCCTCTGCCCTCCCATCAGACATTGTTTGGGCAGCCAACCAGTGCAGAGCACATTATTATAACTTCCTGTTGCCTATGCACCCCTCAGATCTGGACATTTCCAAATGGGAAGGGAAAAGAGCTGCAAGTGATCATCTACAGAGGCATTTTTTTTCATACAACTACAAACAAGTCCTTGCTTAAAAAACACCCAATACATGTAAACAATCAAACACATCAGGACATGGGACTTTTAGGACTGTTTGTAGTAGCTGTACATGTAGCATGAAACACAGTAGGACTGGATATGCATGTATTGTACAATTTCTATTTTTTTGAAAAAAAGATGATAATTTTATTTGTGTGACCTGGTGCAGGTGTTATGCCTAAAAATGCATGCCAAAATGTACAGACTCGTTGCTAGAACACACGTTGATCGTTGTAATTTAATACATGGATCAGTTAAACACAGCATAAACCTCCAAATCAGTGTAAAAAAATGTTTGATAGTTTACACTTGGTTACATTTTGTGTATCAATGTACATTTTATATACTCCTTAAATCCAAAATAATTGGCTTAAGCGTGTGCTTTTTAAAGCAGGGAAACACTGAATTGAACACATGACACTGGGCTGCAATGTGTTTGTTAGGTAAATCATATCATTGATATACAGATTTTTTTATATTTACAATTCAGAAAAGACAGCTGAGATTAAGTAAGACAAATGTTATTGCATATCAGGTCTAACATTAAAGAATACAGATATTAACAGTGTATTTTTATGGGATAAACCATAAAGACATGCCAACAAGAAATAATAAAATGCATCCCTCTGCGGTTATTCTTCCCCCGTGGCTGGCTGTCGGACATATTCATCATGCATAACCAAACTCGTGCTGATTAGCATTCAAAATCCCGCTCTGTTCCTGTAGCCTGAAACGTGTAACATTTTCAAACATTGGGGCAAATGTTTCATTAAAGTGTTGCTCGCCCCCAGCTCCATTCCGCTCCAGTCTCCACTCTATCAGGCCTTCCCCAGAAGTGATTATGCTAATTGCTGTTTGATCAGATGATTAAATTATAATTTGATTAATCCCAGGCACTAAACGCTCTGAATACGTTCATATGTATTTTGCTGGCAGTGTTTGCAGAGCTGTCACCGGGCAGGCTGCAGGATCCACACACACACATGCTGCAGGTAAAAAAGGACGCTGAGATGTATGTGCGGCTGCATTGGGAGATGGTTTGAACATGAATGAAGCAGCGTTTTTGATGTACTTTGGTCGAGCGATCACAGAGAACATGATGATTAATAAGGAATCACTCTCATCTGTGTGCAGATTGAGTGCAGCTCTAATGCAGATCGCTGCCATTTTCTCTGCCGTCGCCCGTCTGTGTTACTCTCAATTGACTGTGTATCCATCAGAGTGATTTATAGGGCAGTATAGACAGGCTCCTGTACCACCACATGATGAAGGCCATATAATGTGTGCTTATGCTAGGGCTGGGAAATACAGACTAATACTCATGCCCTCATATTGTGATGTTAAAGGAGATAAGCAGTGTTTACCCGTTTTCTTTCTTTTTTGTTTGAGAGAGAGAGAGAGAGATGTAGCAATAGGTGATTACAATACCAGAACTAGAATAGCACCGAGTGCACAAACTTCTGCCAATTTTGAGCCAAGTTGTCATGGAAAATGTGGAATACTGCTCCGATGTTAACTTAAAAAAAAAAAAAAAAATCCCGGATCTACATCCAGATTAAGATCACCACCAAAATCTGATCAGTTCTTTCTTGTGCCATGACCAACATTCCCTAGAAATTTCATCAAAATCTGTTCATACATTTTTAAATTATCTTGCTTAAAGACAGACAAGCAGACCGACGGACTGTCTTGATATATGTGACATGGATATGTGAAACAGTCCCTCCTGTGTCTGGTTAATGGTTCTAGTAAAAATCTAATAACAGTGATACCTGGCCCACTGCAGCAGATATTAAAGTCCAAGACATGCAATATTTTGTAATTTCTTACTCATTGTGCTCAGAATTCATAGTCAGTTTCCTTTAAATTCTTCTCCCTGGCATTTCATAAATGAGCACACCGAAATCAGAGGCACTGTAGTTTTTTCTACTTTTACTGTTTTTATTTCACTGTTTTGATTTTATTGTTTTTAATTGTAATCTATTTATGTATTTACTTCTTTATATGTATCCTATGTACAGCACTTTGATTGACTGCTGTATAAATAAAAATAAACTTTAAAAATAAACTTGACTTGACCTGAAGTGAACAAAAAAATGTTTTTTCAAATATTAAGTGAGATAAAATTGTTTTTTCTTTAAAACCATGTGTTTTAAATGATAGAGCTGATTACATGGCTGCATTTATCTCCTAACAGAGGCTGTTGTTTGCCACAGAGTTCTCTGATGATTTCAGTTACTATAAGACAGGTTAATACATATTTAAATAAATAATGTTCCTTGAATAAAACAAAATAAAAGGTAATCCTTTATCTAAACTGAAAATTTCAAATTGATCATCTAGTGGTCAATAAGCATACAACTGTAAACATTTATTGTAAATATTAGGCATGGCATAATTCACCAGATGCTGTCAGGCTAAATGAATATTGTTATTATGTTGCAAAAACATGTTGTCTTATCATGTATCTCATTGGAAAATATACCTGTTTATCTTAAAAATGCAACGTTTTGCCCAGATGTAGATTTGACTGGAGATTCAGTGCCATTTTTGCATTAAGATGTGTTTTTAATATGTTTATTTTTTTGTGATTTTTGACATAGAAAATGTCTTTAAACATCAAACATGTCTCTGCATTTAATGCCTCACTCTGTGTTTTCATTGTATTAATAGAGAGGGCTCTCTCCTGCAGTGGGGTTACTGACGATAAAATACTCTCGCCTTTAAGGCAAATGGAGGGCTGCAGAGGGGAGGGTGAGGGTGCAGTGGTGGAGGGAAAGTGATGGTGGGTGGGGGTGGTTGATATTTTTCTTAGGCACGAGAGGATGGCTGTGAGCGGAAAGGCAGCGATGTCTAGTCATCTGACCCACAATCCCATTTAACCTCAGGACTTTGATTTGTCCTCCACTGTCAACCGCCAGCTTATTTCGCCTCTTTGTCTCCGTGCTGCGTGCTGGGTCTTTGTTTTCAGCACCACGACAACGATGCCAAACAATAAAGCAATAATGATAAAGAGAAATAAAGACATTGTCAGTATTTGTTTATGCTATTCTTAATTAAAGCAGAATTATAACGTATTTATCCATTGCTCAGCAATTTAGATGTGAGGGGAACATGCTTTTAATATCATCCTCATTAAATATTGATGTTATTAAGATGTAAACTAAGACACTTCTCTTTTCTCTTTGGGTTTGTAAACTAAAATTAAGAAATAAAATCAACATTAAGGGGAAATGAATATAAAAGTACAAAACAAGTCTTACTCAGTATAACTTCTTATGATTATAGCACAACAAAAATTGTCTTTTGTTGGTGCAAGAATAAGGTCCACATTGCTGCAGTTTTTTCCCCACTCAGAGAGTTGAGGTCCCTCCTCCCTTTTCTCTTTTTCTCTGTTTAGTTTTAGTTTAAGAGAAAAGAACCAATTTCTTCCAAAAGGTGCATTTAAACTCTTGTAGCATCTCATTGCCCCATAGATTTACAGTGCACTTAACTCACTTGTAACCTCTAGTGAATAAAAAGTATGTGCATTTACTGTATGTTGTCATCCAGTCAACATAAGGTGGAGAGGTGCCCTGCATGGGGTAGCTGACTAATAATGTTACAGCTGCACTGATCAGCAGTGTTGGATATAGTGCTAATTTTAAAAATAGTCAGTTAAATTACTGTGTTAAACACTAGAATAAGTGATTACATTACTGTGTCACAAACCGAGTAAAGTAATGTGTCAGAGTATTTTGCAGCACAACAATTTAAAACCCTATTTTCCTCTTTCCTCTCAGTTTGGTCATGAATTGGCGTTCAGACATCAGTATGTCCATCTATTATGTTGATTGTATTATCATCCTACAGCTGAGTTTATGGCCAGTTTTCAGAATAAGCAGTAAAACGAGGAAATAGAGACTCATATTTACCCTTGTCCAGAAGGTATGTATGTCTACAATGCTAGAGTATGTCAAAGAAAAGACATAAATCTTTAGTTACTCTTATTGTTGTTCTTGTCCCTTCATATGAAAGCCCAGCAGAACTGGGACATCCCCACAGTAAAATACTCCACTAACTTCTGCTCGCACTCGCACTTTTTAAAATAGTAGAAGACATTAAAGTGTGTCTGATAAAGGATTTTTGGACCTGTACTGGGACTGATCAGGGGAAGGACAGTGAACAGAAGGGATGGGAATAACGGGAAACCTCATGATACGATACGATATGATCTGTGACATTTGGTCCACCGTAACAACGTAGTCACGATACTGCGATAATCGATATATTGCAAAAAAAGTAATGCAACAGTATGTCTCAATAATCAATTATGTCTGTCCCTTCAATGTTGTGGAGGCCGAAGTGTATCCATACTTTGGATTTTTAAGTGTCTGGGGCATCCTTCAGTGTACTTTTCTTCGCAGTTATGTCCGACATTTCCACTCTGTAAACTTTCTCTTCTCTGGCTGGTAATTTCTGTTAAAGTTTCACTCATTCAAGTGTGGAGCGCCCCCTTGAGGAACCATCAAGTAGCGTCTCTAGGACATAAGCAAACAGGGACATACAGCATCTTTGGAGCACAATATTTTATTAATTAAAATATCGATATTTGGCGCCATCATATCGATAATCATATTGCGGGATGGAGGACAATGATAAGTGGCATATCAAGTGTTGCCTGAGGTATGAATATGGAAGGGGGATAGTGGATACAGACATGCTGCAACAGGACCACAGTAGCCCCATTCACATTGTCATTTCAAGTCTTAATATTCACCGCCCTGTGACGCTTTCTCCCCACTCTGGATATTGCAAAGATGGAATGAGGGGAATGATTAGACCCGCTATCTGCTGCAGGTATCAGAGGCGTAGTATCGGTAAGAGGGGACACACTGATTTAGGGGGGTGCAGCAGGACTGTGAATGTTCCTCTGCCTTTGTGTGTATGAGGAGCACAGACTGTGTCCTACTCTCCATGTGCGTCCTAAAGCTGTATTGCTTGCCTTTTATACAATGTTATCAGGCGATATTAAAGTTATGTTCTGCTAATGACTTACCCTATTGAAACAAAAATAAATTTTACTGTATAAAAACTATTCTGCCCTCTCACAGCAGACATATAACCTCAAACTCCTCATTTAACTCCATCATCATTCTTCTCAGGGATGTACACTTTATATTGCCTATTGGCTCCTATGCAGCACTGTAGTATAATATGTAGATGATCTTAAATCTGTCAGCCATCCTCCTTCAGCTAATCTCCTGGTTCATCCCTCCCTGCTGAGTTTAATGTCCTCCCTCTCGGCTCACCTGAGATCCATCTCGCCTGTTCATCCTCTCTGCATCTATCAGCTCAGTCAGACAGAGGATACTTGACAGTACAGCAGGTAGAGGTGGGGAGGAGGATTTTACCAAAATAGAAATAAAGCCTCTCTTTCACTCTCTAAAAGCATGCTCACTGTATGTGCTGCTGGGACAAATTGCATACACATTACAGTCAAGTACTGATCAACTGTTCAGACATCCATCTGTCTAAGAGTGGGAAAGACTCTGAGGTTTTTATTTTGTTCTCATAATAGGCATTCTGGATATTATCAGTAAAAAAATCATGTCAGGCTACTTTTGTGAAGTTCCAGGGTAGATGCAACTTAGCTGAAATTCTGGGTATTAGTTAACCTTGAAGCAACTGCTCAGATGGGGCTACGGCTCTGATCTCTGGCTCTAATTGGCACCAACGCTCTGCTACTTGGATGTAAACGAGCAGTGGTCTGGCAATATTTTGTTCAAGAAAACTAAGATAAAGTTTTTTGTATCCTAAGTTGGTGAACTAGGTTACTGACTGGAGCAGTACCAGCACAGACATGGTGATTTTAACCTGCAATGGGGATCCAAAGCAAGAGATGCTAACATTGCTAATGTTAGCTGCATTTTGCAAACCAAAGTGACATGGTACACAGATGCTGTGATCAGACTTTAGCGTTTTTAATAAACTGTGCTCATTTTTAACAGATTTTTTATTGTTTTGTTTTGTTGAAGAATCCATATTTTGCGTTATCTCTATGCTATATTGTCATTTTTGATGACTGACAGAGTATCTTCACTATTGCTAATGTTTAAAAAGCCTTCAAGGTTTTATATACAGAGTACCCCTGATCCACCTGTATTATCTGGGATGCTTTATTGGAACTCCGATCACTTTAAGGCCCCCTACCCCAGTTCAGTACTGCTTGGTGCCATGTGTTCAACGGTGCATTTATCCTCACGTCTACTCTCTGCACTGGGCTTTCTACCCCAAGCCAATGAGCTTGAGCTGCTGACAAAACAATTGTAGGGCCTCACAGTGGTAGGTCTATCCTGGAGCACCAGGGGAATGAGCCATTTCAAGCTGCTATGTAGAGAAGAAGAGGGAGAAGTCCTGATGCTGCAGACTATTTGTCTTGTGCATAGAAGTGCATTATTACTGGAGGAGACATGAAACATACTTAAGGGGGTCTAAACCTCAAAAAGCAAAATATGGACTCTTTAAGGCTTGTTGACATCTCTGAATTTAAGTTTGTGTTTAATTATCTTTGAAATTAGTATAAGGCTAGAACCTCACAAGAACACACACTCTGTATCTTTTATCCCCCCTTTGTATAACTGACCATAAATCTTCCATGAGAAAATCTAAACAAGACACTTGTGATTTGATTTCTGTGAATCCCCTGTGGCAGTGATGACAACCATTAAAAATAACCACTGAAAAACTGTCAGTGCTCACCCTGAAGGTCCTCTTTGCTTTTAAAGGTCAGATAAAGGCATTTGTGTTAATTACAGTCAGTTTAACTCTCCCTATATCAGGTTTAAGACCAGGGAGCTTTGTGAAGGACCTTTACTGAGGTTGTGTATATTCAGCCCCACTTTTCAAACCACAGTGTTGCAGGTAAAACAGAGGAAACTTTGAAAGGAAATGATAAAACTGGACTGTCTTAACAATAATGATACCGACTTTATATGTCTTTCACTTCTAAAGTAGGTTTTCTAAGTGCTTTGACAGCACACAGAGCAATGTAGAAAACATAGCACAAGAACCTAAGCACAAAAGCAGTGGCAAGAAGCACAGATATACAGAGAAAAACAAAAAAGAAACTAAGAAAAAAGCTCAAACAATATTACAAACCAAACAGAACTCATGTAATTTGAGAACTGAGGCTAATTACCCAGCAACATCAGAATGAGCAAAGATAGAAGATTAATATGAAATTAAATGAGTTAAGATCAAATTCAATAGAACGAAATGGAATAAGAGTTTTTACTTTATTACTGAATTGTGCTCAGGATATTATTATCACGAAATGTCTGTGCCTTTATGGTGATTTAACAGACATCAAGAAAGGATCAACTTTAATCTTTAATTTTAGGAATCTACATTAACATTTTACTACTTTTAATATAATTTATTGTTGTAAGAGGCAGAGAAGAACATTAAAAATGTTAAGTCTTGGATCCATATAAGTCAGTACATCATTGGATTAAAGTCCCTCTGTTCTTCATGTGAGCTTGTTTCTTTTGCTCCAGAGCTCTTGGATATAGCCAGCATTCACATCCTGCTCTGATTCACACTCTGATATTCATGTGGAATAATATTAGAAGTTACTATGTTGGGTACATTCTGTCGTATCCGTGCAGTGTCACTTAGAAAGGGTAATGGAGCATTAGGGATGTCTCATATGGCTGTTGTTGCCTTCGTTTCTTCCCTCTCTCCATGTGCCTTGGCATATTAACTTCAGCTGCAGCAGCTGATCAGGTATGTTTACTCACTTGCAGGAGTTTCTCCTCGTCTCTCCTCAGCCAGGACACCATTTTCTTTCTCTCTGTGGCTCTTATATCTTATATTTACTGATTCCACCTTGGCATTGTACCTGATCTTGTCTCAGGGGTCATCATGATAGCATTAAATTAAAAGCATCATTTTAAGCTTTGACGTAAACATTCAGAATCAATACCTATTTGATATCTAAACAGGAATACAAGCAGACATTGTACATTTTATTATCTCTATCTTTTGTAAACTGTAGCCAAACTCCTGTATGTTTGTGCTTTGTTGATCCAGCACTCAAAAAGGGATGTGCTATCTGACAATTTTTTCAGTGTTAAGACAAAGTAAAGCATAGGACAGCGAAAGCCTTGTCCACTTACTGAGAGGATCATGGACATTTGTAAACCAAGACAGCCATTTTTGAGCAGATGTGAAAGAGAACGGTTTATAGACATGCCAAAATTCAATATATGAGTAGATTTTTTGGTTAAAAATGTTTAGAAATGTGCCCTTTAACTTGTTGAAAATGAGTCAAATATGGGACCTTCAGTATTTTGGGTTAAACTGTTGGGGTTCGGCCATAAAGCAGCATTTGGCAAATTTGACTGTATTTTAAAAAAAGGAAAAACAGTTTGTTACTTACACTTTGATAACAGTATATATACAAATAGTGTTTCAAATTGATCTGTAATAACTGATCAACTGACAGTCATACTTTTAAGTTTTAACTGCCGTACCTTAAAGCTTGTTTAAACCCCCTCCTCGAATGTTAGCGTTTATGCAAATGAGCGATCATATAAACTAACCCTCTCCACAGCGACTCTCATCCTGCCCTCCAGAGACTTGTCATCAGAGGAGGGTATCATTGGTTTTACATCGCTGCTGCATGGCACTGAGCGACCCCTCGACATTATTCATGAGGGCAAAATGGGAGCGGGTTATTTAGGCGGGGGGGGGGGGGACTCCGATCCGATCAGCGTGGTGCTCCTCTTTACCGTTTATTGTGTAAGCCCCCGGGCAGGAGGGGAGGGGGTCCTGGATGCTTACTCACTGTCATCATGAGGCCGTCCTGTCCTCCACCCCGTCTCCAGCCCCTTCTTGCCCCTCCCCCACTTTAGCACTCCCTCTTTCCCCTCCCTGCCTCCCTCCCTTCCCCGGGCGGTCTCTGCAGAGCGCTGCCTTAATTACCTGCAGCCTGCCATGAGCTGTCAGTGTGGTTCAGTGCCTGTTTGCCCCAGTGGACTCGCCCTAATGTCTCGATGCCCCGGTGCCCGCTGTAGCACCACGGAGCTCCCTGACCTGCTGAGGGCCACACTTTGTCCGGAGCCAATCACTCTGCAGGGTTTAAACACATTATCAGCCTTAAGCAGGACACACGTGTTGAGGCTAATTAGTAATTCAACCTGATAGAAAGGGAATGAAAGGTGAATATCAGGCTGTATATGAAGCATGAATGAGTTTTTGTTGTCATTTCTACAACAAAACATGAAGAGGCAGCAGCCCACATTCATCCATGAGGTTGATTAATGGTGTTTGGTTGAGGTAAACACAAGCCGAGCTAAAAAGCCCCTGACACATCAGCGCGCTAATGCACAGACTAATGCACAGGCCTATTTATGTAGCGTGTTGGTGGGACCGGTTATTGATCAGACATTTACTTAAACAAATTGCCTGGGTGATTTGGAGGCAACCACTGATGGGCATTGTCAAAGAGGCTTTACTTATCCTGCTGGAGATTCACAACAGGAAGACGTGTTTAAACCTAAGCAGCACGAGTATTGCTTAGGCCTTTTGAAAAAAACAGCCTCTTAGTGTTTATTGTGAAATATATCCAAATATTGAAAATGTGCATCCCAAAATTAGTAATTTCAATTTGAAACAGGTGATTGTTTACATGTAAATACAACAAGAATATCTGTTCTCCAACAAAACAAGAAAAGCAAGATAAAATGAAAAGGTGCTAATAAAAACATCCAACAAAACGCTTTGGTTTGAATCTGTTTTTCCAGATGCTCGCTGCCTCTTAATCCATCAGACAAAATCCACCAAACAGTAAAGCACAAGACCCTGTTTTTAACCCTTTAACTACCAGCTCAACTGTTTGGCAGAGGTTATCAATAAAATCAGGGATATTTAATGTTTTCAAAAACAGAACAAGTCAAATCATTGTTTGATTCTGGTAACATTTCAGGGAACAGAGAAAACTACAAACAAACAAAAAAACAGATAATTTCTTGGTGTGGAATTTAAAGGTTTTAAAAGCGAACAGTTGATGATATAATGACATAAAAATGCACAATTATTTGGGCCAAAATCTATTAGAAAAGGCAGAAATGTAAATAAAATAGCAATCAAAAATAGCTTAAAACATGATGATATTGAGTTTGACAAACACACAAAAAATATTTTTTTGATAAATAACAAATTATATATACATCATATCAGTAAATGTTTGAGTATGTAAAATAATAATGATGGTAATAATAATAATAATATCGTTTAGCTTTTTAAACCTTTAAACCCAGCACAAAGAAAATATCAGTTCTTTTGGTTTGTTTGCAGCTTTTTTCTGTATCCTAAGACATTGACAGAAACAAACAATGACATGTTATGTTTTTTTAACACATTAAATATTCCTGAATTTATTGACCTCTGCCAAACAGTTGACCTGGGAGTTAAAGGGTTAATGGGTCTTTTCTAGGGATGTCCAGATACTGTATATGTATCAGAAAAAGTATTGGATTGGTGCTGGTATGAGCATTTTTTTAATTGGGATCGGAATGAATACTGATTTTCTTACCCATTTGTTACATCATTTTCCAAAAGTTGAGCTCTTTTTTTAGCAAGCCGTAAATGAGCAAATGATGTAGCAGTAACAGTCCTGTGACTGAGATGTAGTATTTGTAAAAATACTACACAGTAATAGGAGCCCAACTGCCACTCTGAATATATACATATATAAATATATCTACACCATTCTGAGTACAACTTCTTTTGCTGTTTTACAAGAATGCTAGTCTGACCTAATTTAAAGGAATTATATGAGACCATATATGAGACTTTGCTTAGTTAATTTGATAAACAAACAAAACAAAACAAAAGAAACACAAAAACAGTGTGTAGCTGTGTTGTCTAAGTAAATGTAAACATTGGATTGGGACTCAGAGAAAGCCTGCTCATCATGTAAAAATCTTATGGAATCAGCGGCTATAAAAGCTGACGGGGAGTCGGGACATCCCTTTTCTTTTCTGACGAAGTGAAGTTTGCTTTCCAGAACACCTGGACAGCAGTTTGGGGCGTGTTCCTCCAGATTTTGCTGTTCAGGTGACAAGCAATTCCACGGCAAAGCCAGGCGCAGAGCACAAAAGGCATGCAAAAGGCTTGTTTTGGGTGTAAGATGAATCAAACCAATCAAGCTATTATTTCCTCCAATGACACTGTGAGCCCACTGGCTGGGATGGTGTTGCTTGAACAGCAGATTTCAAAGTTTAGCCCAAACTTTTTTTTTGTCTCTTTTTACTGTGGCACCAAACACATATAACACAACAGGACACTGTATAAAATGTGTTGTTGGTCCAATTAAAGTAATATTGCACCTTAAGATGGAGAGAACAGAGAAACGTATGAGGGCAATTCACGCTGCTCCAAAAGCTGTAATCAGTTCGTCCTGATCAGTCAAGCACAAGCTGTGCGTACAAGATGGGGCCAAACTTCAGTTATTTTTGGAACTTGCTGTGGAGCAACTGAAAATGAAACAAGGGCCTCAGTTGGTCATAGTTTGGACATCCCTAGTCTGAGACTTTTTCTCCCTGGAGCCCCCCAGCTGCACCCAAGAGGAGTTGAGCCCCCCTTGAACCTAAAAATGTGATACATGATTTTCATGAAAAAATGTAGATAAAATGGACCTACACAATACTTTCATGTGCATAGACCTTTAAAGAAAGTATTCTCTATGCGTATCATTATTGTTTTAGTTAAAATATATCAACCAAATTTTGACAGACTCAAAGCTGACATAGCCTCTCACTCCCTTGAACCCTCTGGCGATGGCGCCCAAACCTCAGATGCCAAACCAAGGGTCTAAGGCACAGTCATTTTCTGAAATCCAATGACTAGGGTACTCCAGTTGTGTACCCAATTATTCCTTATTTTTAGAGAGCCACAATGCTGGGCTCAAACAGGGGTGCCTGTCCATGTGCTCTTAAAAACTGACAACTGTGTCAGGTAGAATAAAGAAAAGATGTCTATGCTGCATGCCAAAGTGCTTTATTCAGGGATCAGAACAGGTCCAACTGTCCCAGTGTTTTAGAGATGGGGCTTGCTGTGAGTCTTATATATTCAATTCATAAAGCACTGAGTAACTTATATGTCGGTTTGTTTTGGGCACTGCATTTATTCATTTTTAAAAAAGTTATATCTGTGCTGGCGGCACGGTGCTGCAGCAGGTAGTGTGTGTACCTCACAGCGAGTTGCTGCAAACCCTCTGTCAGTTAAAGCCTCTTTGTGTGGAGTTTGCATGTTCTCCCTGTGCATGCGTGGGTGTTTTACAAGGTACTCCGGCCTTCTGCCATAGACCAAAAATGTGCTGGTTAGGTTATTTGGTAACTCAAAAGCTGAGGGTGAGTGTATGAATGGTTGTCTCTCTATGTGGCCCTGCGATCAGCTGGTGACCGGTTCTGGCTGTGCCCCACCTCTTATATCCACTTATTGCCTACAATGCCATCCATGTTGAATGGCAGTCACAAATAGTCAAGAGATAGCTTTAATAGACCCACACGGAAAAACCATGGTCCATGTTGCAGCTAAGTCATGGGTTGTTCTTGTTGTCTGCTACTGGAGACCTTGCTTGGACAGTTGGTGCATTAGTCAGAGGCAACTCTGGCAGAAAGACAGTAAGGTTATGACAAAAATGTCTTTTTATTACCATTTTTTAAGATATCGTCTCGTCTCTCTAATGGTATGACACTATCAAATAGTATTATGTTTTCACCTTTGAGTTTAAGAGAGTGCAAACTGCACAAATAAACGCCGTCAGGATTATTACGTAATGTGGATTAAAGCAAGAGTTTACCCCCATTTGTGTTGATCAACAGCAGATATTATCCAACATTTGGTTCCTGGTACTTGTACTTTTCTATTGAAACATGTGTTAAGATTTTATGACTTTTACTGAAATTTCTCTCTAAGCACTGAGAGATATCCTCTGTAATGGAGGCTGACTTATCCAGCATTATTACGAGCTGCCTTGACTCCTCTCCATGTCACCTGTCAGCGCAGCCCGTGTCAGCCTCTGTGTTCATGGTCTTCTAGACATTAACGCTCATCTCCCCCACACATCTCCCCGACACGCCCGCATGCACTCTCCTTGACCGCAGCGTGTCTGGTGCCCTTGAGCGGACTCCCTCTTCTATGAGCAGGCTTCATCAGGAGTCACCTGCAATTCACGATTAGAGGCATCAGTGCGGCCCGCCACCAATGGGTGCTGACATGTGGGACAGTGCCAAGCATTATTTCAGAATGGAGTCACCTCACTCACCCAACAAGACCCCTCCTCCGTGCCCCGTCCCTCTGAGCTTTGAAGGCAGAAACACAGAAAAAAGGGGCCCCATCTATTATACATGTGTTTGATTCATTATTAAACAATATCACTTTTTCCTCTTTGTGGTTTTGGCTCATGGAAAACTGATGTCGTTTAAGACGGCAGCAGCACAGGCGGCATATGGTGCCTGCTAGCGAGAGCATGTGTGTGTGGGCATGACAGGCATGAGGGTGCGTTGGTGTTCAGCATATAATCCTGAAATATGGTTTACTGTATGTGTGTGATGCCAAGCAATGAGAAGAATGACAGTTTGTACATTTGAGGAGTTTGTAATGAAGTAAGAATGCCAGCACTCTTCAGCACTTTCCACAGCTTTCCACTAAAGGAAAACAGTTACACAGCACTGGGCTTCACAAAGAAAAGGCAGTAGAGCCACATACTACAGAAAAGACAGCAGAGTTTCAGAACAACACTGTCTGGCCTGCTCTAAAACTACAGCACAGCTTTTATGCTAAGTTCGAGACAGCTGTGTCATTCCCTGAATTGAGATTTGTTGCAAGTAGGCATTGTTGGTGTTAGCTCTCCCTTTCTATAACAATAAAGAGGATAATATCTTTCATAACTAACAATAGACTGATTTTACTTGGAGAAAACCAGACATTCAACTTAAAGTGACCAGATAGTATCGGCATTAATCAGTCACATATAATATTTGTAAAAAAACAAAACAAAAATGTAATCAATTTGTTGTAATTAATGCCTGTAGTCACACACACCAGTCACCTGTGGTTTAACCTCATGTTTACTTACGCATATCATCTATTTGTCTGCTGCTCCTTCTACTCCGTCCTCCTCTATAATTAACTGTAAATGAATCCCTAAAACCTTGTTTTCAGTCTATTCAGTCCAAAATATTGAAGTCTGCACTGAAGCTCATGCTGAGACCAACAAAATAAAGCTTATCAGCTAAGCTAAAAAGCTACAGATTACCACACAACACATGCACGTCATGTTTAGTGATGTGTTTTTGAGGTCCAGATGGAAACATTGTGATGCGTTCAGGCTGGCTCGGTTAAATTACTTTTTGACGACGCTATAAGAACATGATGTGTTTAAATGTATTTTTCAGAGCTGGAGATTTAGATTTAGGCTGAACCTTGATAAAATAATGTTGATTGGGTGAAATTTGTTTTCTTTGCATTTTGAAGTAATTATAAATATAACTGTTTGCACTGTTTTGCCTGTTGGATTGAATTAATAGTTTTAGTCTGTCAGTCAATTTTGTTAATTCACAAAAATAAAAACAAGTAAAAAAATGAGTCATTTCATTATGTAATTGACATGTCCTTACTGTGGGATATTTGTTGCATTGCTCCTTTCGATGTTTTTGTTCTGCTTTGTTGGGCAAGCACTGAACCAGTTGTTAAAATGAAATATATTCATACCAGCCGATCCAAGAAATAGTAGATCCGTGATCAGTATTGGCTAAGAAAAACCTGATCAGAGATTCCCTACTATCAGTCAGCCCAAAAGTAAGACCATAAGAGACCTAAGAACTGTCTTATTTATTACAGTTTAAACTAGGGCTTAAGGAAACATGGATGTACTAGTATGTCGCGATATTTTGCAGTGCCACACTGTATGCATTTTTGGTTCAATATTGTAATTTTTTTTATTGTTCAATAGTATATATTAACATGAAACATTTGTTTTGTATTTTAATGCAGTCTCTAGTGGGCCGCAGACATTTAGGCATGTAACTCTGTTAAATTTATAGCTATTATTTCTGCCACTGACCGAGACTTTTGCTTAAAGTATTCTCAGGTCTGTGCTGGGGTACCTATTTAAACAACAGATCATAACAGGTTGTTCCTTAGGTTAAAATAACTACAGTAGTAATGGTTAAATTCCTTATTGGTTAGCATCAGGCTAATGAAAAAAGATACATTTTCAGAGTCAATCTGTAAGAACCCCACACCCCAGTAATGCACAAGCTTCCACTGGATTTGACTGACTGTGACCACCCTCTGCTTGCACAATAATTATTTAAACCCCAAATGCCTGTTTGCTTTGAGAGCAACACTAGTGGAGCTAGTTGCTAACATTATTTGGCTAACATCTCAAAATGCTGTGGCAAATTCTAACAAACCTCCTGGATGTGCAGTGTTGAACAGGACATTAACAGAAACACCTAAATGTAAGGAAGAAACGAAAAGCCCAATCATAGCTCTAAATGGATTTAAGATGCTGCAGCAACATCGTAAGAGGAAAAATGAAGTGAAATTAAGAGACTCTGTGAGGTGTTGACCAAAGTGTTGCAGACTGCAGCCGTAATCCTGCAGCAGACTATCGATAGTGTCCACATAAATCTTTTATCCTCTGTTTCAGGATACAGGCCGCTCTTGTTTTGATCTTCCTCCTGTGTTCCCAGTTTAATCAATACATCCTCCAAAAGGATTCTCTTCCCTCTGCACAAACAATGCCTTAAATATCCCTTTGATGTGCATTTGTATGTGTAACATCTTACTATTTTATGACAGCCGTTAATGAGATTATTATTTAACGGTTCTGCACACAAACACTCACTTGATGACAGCCAAAAGACTCCCACACACTGTCTCCTGTGCCTTCAACCAAGCATTGTAACAAATTGGGCTGATTTGTCCTGGGCTTTTCATTTACCACTGAACATTCAAATAAGATATTTTTAAAAAGACATATTTTAGTTATGTAATGCCAGCTCTTTTAGGTAATTCTCGGAGTCAAAAAAAACATACTGCAAGGAGCGTCTACAATAAAAATAATTCATAGCATTACAAGAAACGTCGTCCAAGGGGAGTGAAGTTGAACAAACGATAGTGTATGTCTTGCTCTTATCATACAAGTCTAGTCAAGAAGTCAAGACACAGCAGATTTTAGAAGATGATTTTGAAGCAATGGCTGGATTTATGGCTTCCCACATGATATACACAAATGATTCCCAAACAGCAATTAACTCATAACTGATACCTATTTTTATGCATGTAGTTTATTCCCTCTGTATTTTGCAAGATAGCCCAACCAAAGACTGCAAATAACACAGACGTAACATACATAACATACAGTGCATTATTTTTTTAATAAAAAAATGCAGTTTGGTTCCTTTAGGCACACTGTAGTTAATCCTTAAAAGCTGTGCAGTTGGGAACTATCCTTGATGTCCTCTGACTTTCACAGTGATGGAAAATAAGCACAGTACTCTTCTTTAAGTGCCTAATGTCAATATAACAACTCACAGGCTGCTTATTGAACAAATTATAAGTAATCTGAACCTTGCAATTACAGTGATGGCACCTTTGCAATTTCCTTTAGCTTTGTAATTCACTTTTTAATTATAGCAATGTTCGTCAAATTTAAGATGATACTGTAACTTTGGATCAATATAAAGTTCCTTATTTTCATTCAAAATAGAAATAAGTTTCTGTTTGCATAAGACTTTAGGTACTGAAGCCCAAGGCAGTAAAACAATGATAAAATAAAAGCATAACAAAAACCGTGTTTGAAAATCTCTTAGGTTTGTTGTTAACCATGACTGGATTACTTACACAGAGAAAGCTGGAACCTCTGAAAAGTATAAACTCTATCACATTAATTCATGACCACTGGGTGTCAGAGAGTCTTTTTTACGTGCACTATTACATTATTCTTACTGTATAATAATATTAAAGAGCACATTTGTTCAAGCACTTTCTTTAGTCTTTAGCATACACACATTTCGGGTTGTTTAGTGCTCAAGCGTGGGGACTTCCTTGGTCCTGAAACATCATGACTGCATGAGCAAATGGGTGGGAAACGTAGACATGAGATATAGTAGATGCAACAGTTCTTCTTGGCAAGTGTTGTGTTAAGTCACTTTTTGCACAGCAGCACCTATAATCTCGGCCTCCCACCATTTCTTGCCAGAGCTGATTGTTGCAAGGGTACAAGCACTGACTTCCACTTCCCTGTGCAGTTGCCCAAAGGTTATTTAAAAAAGCTCTGACCACCATTTTTTTTCATATAAAGAAATATCACCAGGAAAACATGATAACAACATAAGCATATCCTGTCCTGGCATGAGCAGTTGCTAAAAAGCTGGAAATTGTTTCCTCAAAAAGACAAATCAGATCAGTTTCTCCTCCGCCACTGTTGTTGTTGGTGACAAAGCTGGCATCAGAATTCCTGCTTTTTCTTAATTTTGGTCAGTGAGGGGAAAGTAGCTTTTCTACAGCTGGCTGCAGTGTTACACAGATGGCTTTTCTCCGGTTTCCTCTCTTCACATGCATTGTGTTTTTTGCACCTGCGTCCTTTTGTAAAGGCAGAGGAATCAGGATGTGAGAGACAGGGTCAGAGGAGTATGAAGGACAGATGAAGGTTTCAAAAGAACAGCAGAGAAATGGAAGAGAAGATGAAGAGGAGAAATAAATCAGGGAGGAGTGAAGCGTTATGGAGCAGGTTGTGGGGTATAACTGAAATGGAAGATACCTTTGACCTCAGTCATGACATCTCTCCCACCCTTCTCCCTTCCTCTGTTTCAGTCTCTGTTTATAGCAGACTTTATGCATGTCTCTGTCTTAGTGCTCTCCAGCTCACCCGCCTCCCCACTCAGCCCCCTCCCTCACCCTCTTTCTTTGGCGTTGCTCTGAAAAATAAATGCACTCCCTGGGTATCTATCTGAACTATTGGGATCTGACAGAGCTCCGCGTCCATCAGGCTTTCTCATCTGAAGGAATCAGCCACCCAGAAATGGTTGGTGGACGTGGTGGAGGGCGGCGGACGGGGAAGAATCTCAATTTTTCATGAGTTGGTGAAAAACAGATTGAGACAAAAGCAGTTGAGAGGCGTCCTCTATTTCCCCGTCACCTTTTAAATAAAGTCAGACCAAAGGCTGCAAAATCTGGCCTGGGAAGGTTACAATAAAATGTGTTTTTATGAGTCCAAATAGAAATGAATTATTTGATGCAAATATTCTATTAGTTCCAATGCAATATCAATATGATTTAAAAGGTTGTGGTCAGTATTGGACCATGTAATTTACATTTTTAATATAGTTATCTTTGTAATGAACACAAAACAGTTTAAACTTAGTGCTTCATTGTCTATTTTAATCAGAAAACAGATCAATCTTCTTTTATACATTATAGAGAAAAATATAAATGTACTATTTAGTTTCGTGTATTTGTAGTAAAATCTAAAATGTATGATCCTGATATAAAATCACATAATTTTGTGCATTTGTGTTTAAACATGGTGTCTTTTTTACACCAAATATTCTAGGCACCAAACATTTTTAAGAACAATTATCTTTTTCTGAACTCTGATCAGTTTAAAGTATTTATTTGTACCCTGTCTACTACATTTAAGACAATGATTCTGTCTTTTGCTCCATTTGTCCTAATTTTGTGTTGCTTTTGAGTGTATTTTCAAATATGTAGACTAGAGAGGTTATTTTTCAATATTCAACCATTCATCCTTTGGTATGAATAAGATTACTGTGCAGTTTTTTGTGACTGTAATATTATTTCGCCACAGATTAATTAATTGAAAGATATAATAAAGATTTTGATTTATTTTCATTCTTTTATAGAGGGGGTTGGGATAGCATTGGACATAGAGTGGCTTTATAACTGGAAGGAGCTGACGCCTTCTGTCCTTTGTGCAGCTCATATTGTAGACTTATGAAAAGTATACTCACCTGACAGTATCTTTACACTCTGTGTGCACCTGCACAGTCTGTATAAGACACTACTACAGCTCTAAACAGGTGATCAGTAAAACCAGCTCAGAGATCTTTTTTCCATGTAGGTTGAACAAATGTCAGTCACAAAACATGCAAACATAGTCAGCATATACAGCTGAGCTGTTCTTTGAGTCCAACCTATTGTCACACAGCTGAGAGAGGCGTAAATATTCTCTTCTCTTCTGCTGGTGTTAGCTGTTAGCATTGACATGTCACTCAGGAAAAAGCGCGTCTGGATGGAAAACATCAGAACAGTGAACAGTGGGGATTTCAAAATAAAGCTATGTCCTGTACTTTAATTGATTTGATTGGATAATTGATCAGCCAATAGATTAGTGGTATATATTCATATGTTTATTTCTGAGCGTGCGTGTCCTCTTGGCTCTGCTCTTTGAGTCTCAGAGAAACATGCTGAACATGGGTATTTATTTTATATTGTTTCCAGGAATAATGACAGCTGGTAAGGAATTATGATTTTAATTCAGCATTGTGATCTGATTTGTAAGGAGGGGCAGGACGAGATGAGCCCTTTGCTTCATTCATGTGTTAACATACGTATGTACTCACATGTCTAAATTTGTTTGATGGACATGTACAGTTGTTTTGTGTACATATTTTTTATTTTCTTTTGACTTTGTTGTTTTTGCTGCTTAAAGTTTGAGATGAATAAAGAATGAAAGAAAAGGCCACAGATGAACTTGGAAATAAAAGAGAGGGAGGGAAATGACTGAAGAGACAGATCATAAATCTTCTGTCTTTGAGGGTTATAGCTTTCATACAGAGGCTGAAACCTAACCTTGTTAGGCCACTTAATGCCCTTTAAATTATTTGTCACTTCAGTTTACCTGCAGCTGTGGTATCTATATGCTTCTACAACCAAATGTGTCTTTAAACCAGTGATAATGCTATTGCAAAGGTCCATAAGGAAACAGAAGTTATGTTTGTTACAGTATTTATACCAGTTTACCACCTAATAACACAACACTCAACTATCAGTTCACCCAGACAAGTCCTAAATGGAGAAATTTTGTGCAAAGCTCTTTGTCTAAATGTCATAACAATGGTTAAGTTTTTCAAAAATGTAAACCCTGTTTGGGTTCAACAGATGGAAACTGAGCTGCCGACACCAAATCTACAATGTTAAGTGTTTAGAACATAGATCCACATGCTGTTGGTACAAGGGGTTACTAAGAGATGTTTTCATCTGGTTGGCTATCATTCAGGCCTCAAACCATGGTGGTCTTATGGTTGACAAAAAAAATCCAAAAAACTGATGTCATGACGTGTGTAATTTCTGTAAAAATGTCTCTGAAATACCCGCTTTGGCCAAGGTGTAAGGGTTTTGGTGTTTGAAACGGTACATTACTGTTTGAGCAAGCTTTCCTGGAGAGCCGTCCATGTGAGGAGCTAAAGAGGAAGCTAAGTGGCCGGAATATAATCCCCAGACCAATCAGCTATAATGGGACTATAATTGAGTTTTTTTTTATTAATGTCTATAAACAGCCACTGCACATGAGGGCGGATAACAAACAGGTCAGAGATGTGGTCCTCTGTTGCAAGGCTTTAAACAATGACCAGCAGATTGAAGAAACACTCTCAGACTAAATGTTTAGATTAAATAAGTCATATAGTTGCATTATTGTTGAGCCTAAAACTAGAAAATTATGCTGTCAAAAGTCCTTTTCCTAAATTAATAGGCTAAAGACAAGCTACTACAGTTCTGTAAATGATGCAGTGTCACAATAATAGCCTCTTTTGTTTGTATTGCAGATGAAGGGCCAATATGTCTTCTTCTTTTTAAAGCCAAATGAAGTAAACTGTGTTGAAACATTCATCCTGTGATGACTCAAACAGATGCACTGGCTCCCTGCTCTGCACAACAGATGCTGAGATTTTATGATCATCTCGACGGCAGATTGTTCTACTCGAGAAAACCACTGACAAGCTGTTACTGCTAGTGATTACAAGCTCGTAAATTAACCCTTGATAAGTTCCTCATGTATCATTATGGGTAGTGAGCCATTTAATATGCCTTTTTAGCATATGTTTAAAGCCTATTTAGCATGGCTTTTTTTTTTTTTTTTTTTTTTAGCATTTTCACAGCATTAATGAAGAGCCCGTTTAAAGAATGAGAGCCAGTTTAAAGTCTGACACTAATTTGAATCAACCTTATTCATTTTAGCTGTAAAAGAAATTGTGATAAAGCTTTTAAGTATTCAGTCATTTTTGGGAAATAAGGACCCAATCTTAACAACAAGTTTTGATAAATTCTCTTTGACAGGCTCCCCAGCCATATGATTATTGACTTAATAGATGAAATGCAAGCTTAAGTCATTTAAATGCAAAAAAGGCATCATTTTTTTATGGTAGCAAAATTAAAGCTGAATATTTTTGTTCTGCTTTAACCCACAGAACAAGATACATTGTCACATTATGCACTGACAATAATTAATTGGTTGCTGTAACATATCTGCAGAATATTTCTGTCAATCTTCTTATCATTAGCCTCCCATTTGTCTACATAGTTATATCTAATTAATGATACAGATTTTAAGTCAGTGCATCTTTGTAAACATTAAAGCAAATGTATTGAAGTAACTCAGTAACTTCAAGAGAGAGATCATTTATAACCCTTTTTCCCAAATGTTCTAAAGCTATAAACATGTTAAATTAGTTGCTAATCACAAAAATATTTTTGATAGTTGAAACGTTGTCAATAACAGAAAAAGTTTCTACAAATATTGATACATTTTTGTATAAGATAGAGGGAGACACTGTCTACCTGAGGAGGTCACGGATTTAAGAGCCCACATTTTGCCTTAACTCTGGCTCATAATTTATATTTTGATGGCAACTGGAGTGAGTTCACAATCACTGCTACAAAAAACTACATACTGCCCTGATCAACCTCTATACCCCCTCTGTTTAAGATGCTCCACTGAAGCACCTGTCAGTTTAATGCTCCCTTTCTCCTGGGCCCAGTCTACTCTGAGTGATTGACTGGTCTGTTCTGTGGTAGTCAGCTCAGTGCAGCTCAGCACCATGTTTTCAACAACTCGGCATTATTTCTGCAGTCCATGCTCTGCACTGAGCCTGCTACCCAGAGCCAATGAGCTTAAACTACTGATGTAACAGTAGTAGGATCTAAAACACGTAGGTATTCTCAAGGGAGTCAAGGAATTGAGCTATTTTAGACAGCTACTGGCACTTTGACCAAAGGAGAGGGAACTCCTGGTGCTATAGACTTTGTTCTTGTGTGTAGAAGTTCTCGATTATGCAGAAGAGACGTGAAAAGTGTAAGTGTATATAAAACCCCCAAAAAGCCACTGTCAGTATATATAAATCACTACTAGACCTATCCAGAATATTAAAAATGTTTTATTTCAGAGCCAGTTACAATTATATGCTTCTCAACCACGAGATGTTAAGTCTCATTAGAAATTCATTATTTACTTACTCTATATTTACACAATTTTGATTCCACAGCAACAAAAGCAAAAGTCTTCCAATATAGAAATCTTCCACTAACCACTAATTTCAATATATGTTTGTTTCATAGTAAAAGCATTTAAACAACATTTAATCAGGGTGCCAACCAGTTTTAACAGTGACGGTGACAGAAGACTGTGCTCTCTTTTTGAGCTGATCAGAGGTCATTAAGTCTCTGCACTGCGTGATGACACTGATCATCAAATGTGATTCTGTTGTCCTGAAACACAAAGTATTTGAAATTACAGGGCATTTAGACAACTTCAATATACAGAATTGTTGCCAAATGTTTTAATACACTTTAGACAGTTTGTAGCAGTTTGTACGCTATGTTTTTTTAAATTTGGAATAAAAAAAATTATCCAGTATTGGGCGTACAGGACTTACGTTTTTCCTATGGTTATAAACAAGAATCAATGTTGTTTTCTTTTTAATTTCACTTTAGTGACAACAATTTCTTATCTCTGTACCAAAACAAAGAGATGCATATGATCATGTATTTCAAGTAAACGAATATCAAGATGTAATTTTCTTTGGTCCATATCTCTTCAGGCTTAAAATCTCACATCTTAATTTATAAATATTCAACCACATTGAATTTGTTGTTAAAGTAGCCCCTCAGTGTTTGACCCTGCATCCTACCGATCAGCTTTTTGAGGTTATTCAAGGTCATCTTTCAGCATGTCCAAACTGATGACCAATAAACAAAAACAAACAGAGCCAGAGCAGCCCTGTGTCAGTGCTCCTCTGCCCCTTCTCACCACCTTCCAGATAAGAAACTTCAGCCTTGTAGCTGTTGACAACAACAACCGTTCTCCTTTCAACACCTCGGGGCCCGGCCCTTAGAGCCTTGCATGTGTGAAGTGAGCGGAGCTCCAAATGTGCAGAAACATGTGTATGCTGTAGTGTTTGTTTGTCGTAACAGGTTGAACGACCGGTGGGTGGAAGTGGCCGGTGATTTGAACGCGCTCATTAGGAATTTATGAAGCGCTAAAATGTTGGGTCTCCAGGGAGGGGGGATTGGCAGCTGTCGCACAGGCGGGCAGGCAGGCAGGCAGGCGACAGGAGGGGAGAGACAGAGAGAAAAACAGAGAGAGGCAGACTGTAGATGCTGAGAAGGAGACTGAAATATTTACAGTATGTTACTGACAGTGGCTGCTTTCACACTGTAACGCTACTGCTACAGTAAGAATGGGCCTCCTTTTTAAACTAAATATTTGTTTTTGTGGAGTTATATTTGCATGGTGCATTTTTAACTTGTCTTGCTGATGCATCAGGCTTTTTAATACAAACTTTAAACTACTTGTCAAAACCAAGTTGTACCTCTTCTTATGTTCAGCTTGTAAAGATGAGGTGGTTCAGTTTTACCCCCCTGTTAGGTTATAATAATGAATTTTTCCCAATGGTTATCTTGTGAGGGAAGGACAGATAGTCTGACTGTCCAATGAGCACAACTCAGTCCCCAGACCGACACATACCCTTCACCAAAATTAACATCAGCCTCAGTTAATATTATTCAGTATCAAAGACAGAAGAAAAAGTAAACCAGGGTTAACTATCCATGATCTATTTGGTTTATACTTTTGAGGGTTTTGAGCCTATCCCAACTGTCACTGGGCAAAGGGCAACAGCTAATTACGGGGCCAACATGCAGAGACAGACAATCATTCATGCACACACTCACACCTAAGAGCAATTTAGATTCACCTTCTAACCAATGAGCTTCTGTGGAAGAAAGAAAACCCACGCATGAGAACTTGCAAATACCACACAGTAAGGCACAAACATGGGGAGTAGAATAGGTCAACTGAGTTGACCAATTATCACAGAATAGATCGGTCAGCCAATGAGAGCAGACTGGGCCCAGGTGTACAAGGGGGCTTGAAGTGACAGGAGCCCCAACAGAGCATCTACACACGTGGACAAAATTGTTGGTACCCTTCTGTTAAAGAAAGGAAAACCCACAATAAATCCTATTGAACATTTGTGGAAGAAGTCTCACTGAGAGTTACAGAAATCACCTGATTGCAGTGATTGCCTCAAAAGGTTGTGCAACAAAATATGAAGTTAAGGGTACCATCATTTTTGTCCAGACCAGTTTCATTATTTTGTTTTTAAAAGTATTCTGTTGAACCACAATTCAAAAGCAATGTCTGATTTTTTATTAGTTAATTTTCATTAAATATTTTATTTATTATTACTTTTGTCAGTTGCAAGTTATTTCAGTGACCATTGTGGGCTTTTTTTTCTTTAACGGAAGGGTACCAACAGTTTTGTCCACGTGTGTAGGACAGACTGACGCTGACTTCTAGATACTTTACCTCTGACTAGAGATTTTTTTTTGGAAAGAATGCATGATCCATTGAACAACCTTGTGTTTTCAAGGTACAAATGAAAAAAATTGTTAGCTTTGTGGGAGAATTACACCATTAGAAAGACTGCAAAACACCAGCACACTGGCATTGGTAGGATGGTTAAAAACACTGGAATCAGCCCTGATTTATACAGCCAGTTCATCTCCCAATACATCTGATAACCCTTTTGCAATGCATTTTTAATGCCACTGAGCTCTGTATCAGTCTAATACAAACAGGCTACTAAAGTACAGATCCAGCCACTTTAATTTTACTCTCCCAGCCAACTCTTTGCCAACTTCCAGCCAGTTTCCAGCCAAATGCCAGGGGAGGCCTCGCAACGTTTCTGTGGTTTCATCATATTTTCACTGTTAATTTGCCCATTCATGCATTTGCAGGATGTCTCTATGAGATGGCACTAGAGAGGCTGCCAAATCAACAGAGAGCAAACTCAACACCTCAAATTCACACAATCATGTCCTAATGTTTAAAGTTTATTGCTGTCAGTGAGGGCAGGCCTCATCATGGACCTGCCATGGAGCATGATGATAGTTAACGCAACTATGCATGCATCTCTTTTTTGAGTTTTTTATTAGCTTATTCCAAACATCCTACAAACAAATGTGTGCAGAAGACAACAATATGAACCCAAATTAGTTAAAAAAGGTGGTGTCTTTAAAACTGCAGTCAAAAATATGTAAAAACAGTTCTGCAGTTGTTTTTCTGCTTATTTTCTGTTTATTTTCTCCCTTAAAAATAAACAGTAAAAACAGTGAAAGTCATTGGATGCACCGAACACGGCCTCCCCTCTTCGTTGGGATCCAGCCAGTGTTGGTATCCTGGCGGGGGTCCAGCTGTGTGGGTTGTCCATTACAGCTCAGAGTTGCATTGTCAGTTTTTCTGCAGTACTCTAACATACTACATTGAAGTGCATCACATTACATCGACTTGCTTCATTAGTTAAGATGACTTGGAAACGTCCTCCGCTGCACACTGTGTATACATGAACATGATAAATTGAGCGAGCAGCACCTTTTAGGGCCATTTACTCTCTCCAGTATCCAAACTCTAATAATAAAAAGAGATTATCAATGATTGTTCAACACCAAAGCAACAATCTAATGTTCCAGTGATAGATCACTTTTTTAGGTGTGAGATAAAACAGTTTGGAGGTGACGAAGGCTACGGCTGCTTTTAATTCGGATGAAAGCTTTGATGCAAATGAGTTTGTCAGTGAAAATGTTTGATGTTTGGCTCAATGACAGCCAAAATAACACAAAAACAGTCAAAATGGAGATAAGTAAAACCTTAAAAAACACCAGTATGATCTCATGAGCTTCATGTTTTTCATACTTTATCTTTACCACTCTAACTGTACATGTGCTGATGGCATTTTGGATGATCATTTAAGCTTTAATTGTGATGAATTTGCCTCCATATGTTTACCACAAAAGTCTGTTATTAGAAATTGAGCCCTGAAGCATGTGAGAACAGGATCTCAGTGGCTTTCTGAGAACTCTGTCAGGTTGTATTTGGACTCTATTCTTTTTGTTGATATAAGAAAAGACTCAAGGTCATTTTTATGCATTCACAGGCAGTGGTGGCTGTTGCATTGTAATTATAATTATTCAGGGGGCACCGGGCAAACAGCCTCCTGATGCAGATGTCATTTTCAGGCCCTTAACTGGACGTGTTCTCCTGTTTGCACCCAGGGAATGTGTTGACTTCTAATACGGAGGGATCAGGCACAAAGCTATTTTTATCTTAAGTGCTTAAGAAAAAAATGTGCCTCAGATTAGTATGTTGTCCTTATTTTTATTTTAGTGCATTTTTATACCATCACACCAGACTGCAGGCACACCTGACTCTTAATGGTCTATTATTTTATTAAAATTTAGTCAAACGAGTGGAGTCTTTTGATCAGCTCTTTTTATTGAACGATGTGAACTGATTCGCAATTGTGAGTGAGTTGTTCGTTTGTGAGCCATTCTTAAATGCAAACTGCCTGCAAATTTAAGAGTGGCTCGCAAACGAACGGCTCACTCACAACTGTGAACATCACATATCTAGCGCAAACCACCATGGAAGTAGGTCAACAAAAAAAAGCCTCTGTTTACTTGTAGAAGAAGATAATATGATGATAGTAGAAGATAATGTAACATAACGCTGCAAAAAATGAGTCACAACAAACACACAGGACTGTTTAGAGTTGCTGAAGAGTTTATCTGATGACTGTAGGCAGAGGCAGGCTAATACTACCCACTGACTCCTAGTGTTTGAGCTAAGCTAATTAGCAGTGGGCAAGCTTTGGCTATCTCATTCTTGTTAATGAACGCACAGATTAAAGAATGGAGTCTATCTGCTTGTCATGGACTCGGGACTGAGGATAGACATGAAAAGAAAAAAAAAGTTGGCGGATCCCTTTAAGCCCAACAATTACTTCAGGAGAAGGAAAGTGTCAAGGCAAGTCTGTGTAGCCACAGGAAACATCAGAGCACAGAGGTGGAAACCTGAGGCCACATCTTCTTCAAGAGAGGGACAGACACAGCCAATGAGGTTTTGCACTAAAACAGCCTGTTCTGTGTAGGGCTGAAACAGAGGGGTTTGTGGACATGGCAAAATCCAATGAGGCAAGAAACTTCAAATATGTTTGGAGTATGTCTCAGAGTTAAGTTGGTGAAAAGGAGTAAAATATGGGACCTTCAAAGGTATTGAGACATTATGATATCACTTTTCATGTTCTCTGTTTGCCTTTGTACACACATTGTGAACCATGGAAGTGAAGTAGCAATAGGCAGACCAGAACACACTTAATTGCACTAGATTATTATTGACCATGGGCTTTGACAACATGCTCTGCATTGTGAAAATAATGCCCATTTTTCTTATGTCAGTTGTGTAATCTTTCTGTTTGTTTATCTCTGACAAAAAAACAAAACAAAAAAAACACGCACACATAATCAACTAAAATGCAAAGTAGCATAATGACAACAGCCCTACTTTTGTTGTCCTCTGAAATGCATGACGTCATATAAGTAAGCGTGTAAGAAAATATTGATAAATTAATATGTTGTGTTTTTTTTTTTTTTGCTTCATGGTACTGTATCAATACTGCTAGGGCAATGTCAATATCTTAGTTAATAAATCATATAATTTTAGGACTTTTGTTTTGCATTGCAGTTCAGCCTCTGACAGCATTTTGAAAGCAGACAGCTTTTTGACTCTGTGTCCCTCTTCTACATTTATAACAATCATCTCTGTAACTGGAGCAGACAGTTAAAAATATCTGTGTTACAGGGCCCATACTTTATATAGATAACAGTGGTTCAAAACTGTGTGTTTAAGCATATAATGTGGAATCTAAGTACTAAATTTTCAAAAACAGACCATAGTCAAAAACTTAACAACAACACTGAGTATTGCAATATAAGCATTATTGTCACTGTTGTAGCCAGTTTGGTGTTTATATCTCTTATTCCTGGTTTATTTTGTAGTGTGTTCTCTGTGTGTCTTATCTTGTTTTACTTCCTGTTTTGTCTGCTCTGATTAGTTCACCTGTGTATCTCGTCACACCTGTTCGTGGTTTGTCTCGTTATCCCCCAGTGTACATAGTCTCTGTGTTCCCTCTTGTCTTTGTCTGTACACACGTCTTTGCCACAGTCCCTGTGTAAGTTACCACTGCTTCTGGTGTTTTTTCTTTGTGGGTAATTTCTTTGATTTTTGAACTTTTGTAAGAGACTTTGTTTAATATTTTGAGATTTTTTTTTAAAAGGATTAGATTTTGGCTTTTTAGCCTTTGGGTCCTTCTCCTCGTTTTTCTTGATAGAGTTTTTTGCTCGTGTGACAATTATGATAAATTGTGTTGTTGGGAATGTATCTAACACATACAGCATCAACACAAGTTTCATATCTTTTATAGACTCCTTAAAACAAGTCAGGATTTTACAAGTGGTCAGTAACAGAGGAAGGACCAAGCCCTATTGGCTTATCTATACCACCTGTAATCATACATTCATTTTTTTTGTTTATTTACTTGTTGAGCTTGTGAGTCTACTGTTTAGATTTTTTTTCTAATTTCCATGTGTCTCTGCACAAATAAATCTTAGTTTCTGTCTTTTTTCTCTTATCTTCAGGACCTCCAGATCACTATCAAATTCCTGCAAAATGTCATCTTTATCCAGATTCTTTCTTACAAAGACTATGTTGAAAACAGGATTTTTTTATTGTCTATCATCATGTCATCTTAAATCATGCTTGTTAGGTTGATTGGTGAATTTAAATTGCCCTTAGTTACTAGAGTAAGCATAAATGGGTGTCTGTCTCTCTTTGTGGCCCTGAGATTGGCTAGTGACTGGTTCAGGGTGTCAGCTGGGATAGACCCCAGCCCCCACAACCCCAAGAATGATAAACACAATAGACAATGGATCGATAATCAAAACTCTTCACACATAATTCGTCCTGAATTCAATGAAAAAAAAGGAATCTTCAAACATAAGGTTTTTCCCTCCTCCAGAAGATTTTGTATCAATATACAGATGTCTGTTCAGAGGTGTTAATCCGATATTGTGACAAATGCTGCTCAAGCTTTCTTAAACCATGAGTAATGTCATCAAATGTCTCAATTTAGTCCAGCAACAGTCCAGAGCCCAGCTGCATTAATTTTAATGGAAATAAAACAGATTAAAGTAACCTGAGTATAAAGAAAGTATTCAGTTTTTTAAATTTTCTGCAAGATAATTCTTTGACACCAACCCTGAATAATTAATTGTTTATAAAATTACCTGCAGACTTTCTTTATTTATGGTTGATCTATAATTGAACTGAACTGAATTGAATTTATCTATATCGAACATGTATGCAAAGCTTTGGTATCAGTGAGACTGATGCTGTTTATCAGATAGTAAGGTCTATAGATGTGAATTTTGCGTGTCTCCTCAGGTCTCTGTTAGCTCTGTTATTTCACATCCTCTGCTGCTCTCAGATTTTTTGCTGCATTGTCTCTTCATAGACAACAAGAGACTCCTGCAACCTCCTTCTACTGCAGTGAGCACAAACACAATGGTCAACCGGGGAAAAACACACTTGGCCTCGATTCTCTGAAAGATACACAAGCAGCATTACACAAGATTTTTTCTTACATAAAGGGGTTCAACAAAAGAGATTTTGAGCCAGTTTAATTATTTAAAAAATCCTCCATCTTACGAAACAAAGGTTTAATCACATCGAAAATTGTTTTGACATATTTGTTTCTTCTGCTTTCTCTTTTCTCCTGCAGTTTTCTGTGAAGATCTACGTTCCAGCTTATATTTTGTCAATGCATCTCTGCAAGAGGTAGTGTTTGCCAGCACCACAGGGACATCGGTGCCCTGTCCCGCCGCCGGCGTGCCCCCCGTCTCACTGCGCTGGTACCTGGCCACCAGCGAGGAGATCTACGATGTGCCAGGGATCCGCCATGTGCACCCCAATGGCACCCTTCAGATCTTCCACATCCCCCCTTCCAGCTTCAGCAAACTCATCCACGACAACACCTACTATTGCACAGCAGAGAACCCCTCAGGGAGAATCAGGAGCCAAGATGTCCACATTAAGGCCGGTAAGGATCTGCTCGGGAATCTCCATATTTGTACTCCAGTGTCATTTTATCAAAGTTAGCTTGTCAGAGCTATTTTCTGTTAAGGCCTGGCAACATACTAGACAATTTTTAGCTTGTACCTGACAGTAAAACATAAGGACCACAGACATGAGGACAGTTTTGACAGATTTTTAGCATTAATTAGACTTCTCCATTTGTGGTATCTGCTCACCTTGACTTCACCCTACCCAGTTTGGATACTACTTACTACGCTGTCTGCTATAGTATATGCTGATGATACCTCTGTATAGTCAGTGGGGCCATCATAGTGTGGCGTAGCTGTCCTCACATCCTCAAAACAACAGAAAAAGCATTTGATTTAGATGGAGACAAGATTTGTTCCAGAGACAGCATGCTATTTAAAGGAAAAGAGTGTTTTGGAAGCGAAACAGAATTCCAGATTAGACAATGGGAAGCATGTCGTTTCCATGTCAATGAACAGCAGTTTGTTGAGCAGATACTTTGATCATTTAGTATTTAGAAGTGTCTCCACATCACAATTTAGATCACTTCCCTGTTTGGACCAAACAAATTCTGGTTCAATTTTTGGAAAGTGTGTTTGATTTGTGGTGGTGTGACAGCTAAAGCTAAAGAACTGAACTCTGATCTGCCTGAAGCCAGGGGATCTCAGTCCACTACCATGCAAACCAGACCTAGTTTGGGTTCGGAGTGTGAAGGCCAACTGAACCAAACAAAGATCAAACAATGCAAGTGAACCAAAAAGTCATGCATTCTGGCTTGAATTTTGGCTGATTATTGCAACAGCAAGCGAGCTGAGGTGATGATCACTGACAGTATCAAACAAAATCTAGATAAAGTTAGCAGCCTCCGGTGGCCTCCTGGCACAACTTAAAGGCAGTTTAATCTTTATTTTATGACTCAGTATACTTGTGAATGTCTTCAAGTTACAACATGTAATTTCTCAAACCTGGTTGTGTGTTTCCGGGTAAAAGTTCAACAATAGACGCCTAAACCTTCTATAGACAATAGAAGGCCACAGCAACAGCCCCAACTAGTGGTGTGTGGCTAGATTACTAAGCATTTGACAGGCTTTGGTACACTTGACAAAGAGCAATGTGAAAGAAAGCCACAATAATACCCCTTTCCTACTGGCAAAAAAAACCTTGTTTAAACCCGGTAACAATCTGCTCCTGTCAGTAGTGGGAAAGGGTCTAAGCGGCATTTAGACCCGGGTCAACTGACCCTGCAAGCGACACAGGTTTTAATCGGCTCAGCTTCGATCGGCTTCAGTGAGAATGTCACACCCAGGTTTTACAGGATGACGTTGGCGTAATGTGCCTACGGCATAATATCGCGCCCGTCTCCACTGTCTGTAACCACTGCGCCATCTCAGCAACAAATTCCATCTGCCTATCATCAGCCCTCCAATGTCGTTCACTCTGCGCTGAGTTTGTACATTTTAAAGAGGGACAAAAGTACGATGTATGGAAAACAGTTGACCACCATGTCCATGGCTTCCATGCTCCTTTCCATTGTTTACATGGATGTGTTTCGGCGCGCTGGTGATGTCATCAGCGTGATGACATCAGCTTGACGCACCAGAGGAAAAAAAACAGCCATGCAGCTCGTCTGCTGGCGATTAGACCTGGGTCTGTTGGCAGTGGGAAAAGAGTCACTTGCCAATTGTTTGCAGGTTAACCCGCATTGAAAAAACCCACGTTTACCCGGTAATTTTAGTGGGAAAGTGGTATGAGTGAAAATAGCACCTACTGCAACTTCACCCTGAACCAAAGTGAGTCAGACAAACTTCACATGTTAAAGTGACCTTAGTCTGGGCCCAACTTGCTTAGGACTTTTCTAGAACACTAGATGATTTGGCCAGACCACAAGACCACACACCTGCCAACTGTGGTAATGATGCAACAGTAAATATTCCACGAAGTATTTCAAAGAAACTGTGATCAAACTTGCCCTGGAAAAAAAACAAAAACATATGACATGGGCCATGTCATGGCATACATTCAGTTTTGCAACAACAAACACAAACAAGATGAAGAATATTGGGCTAATCCTCTGGGGTTACTGCCTGGTCATTTCAGCACCACTAATCGCTATTTTCTGTGGCTCTGCATTCTCTCAACAGCCTATGCTCTGCACAGGAGCATAGGCTGTTCAGGTGGGCCAGGGAAATAAGCTGTTTCTGGTAGCTGCTGATGCTGGTCACAGTAGGAGATGGAGAAGTCTTGGCTCTGTGGACTTTGTTGTTTCACACATAGAAGCACTCCAGCATGCAGAGGAGACATGTAAGTCATATAAATCCCCAAACAGCATGACCTCTTTAAAACTCCTCTTTGTCCATACTTACAGTCCTACGAGAGCCCTACACAGTCCGGGTGGAGGACCAGAAAGCCATGAGAGGCAATGTGGCGGTCTTCAAGTGCATTATCCCCGCCTCAGTGGAGGCCTACATCACTGTTGTGTCCTGGGAGAAAGACACAATGTCAATCAACGCTGAAAGTAAGTCATGGCATCTTTTCTTTACTGTGGCAGTGCTTCACAAGGTCCTGCTGAGCATGCTGCTGAAATACAGCATCGGTATGAAGTCTGTCTGGATTTTTGATGCACCACATTTCTGGAACAATCCAACAAATGCTACTTTACAAAATCAGCCAATCAAAATGCTTCATTTTAGCAAATGAGCTTGGTTTAAACGAATATAACTTCCCCAAACATTGCCATGTGTCTGATGGACACATAAAGCTGTCCACTTCTCACTAATGTCAACCATGACCCTGATTAAGACAGATCTTACTTTCACCTGACTGATTGCTTGGATCCTGGACACAATCAGTTTGGAGGCTGGTTTTCTGTTTTTTTTATGTTATGTATGATGTGTATTGGCTGGTAATGCAGGTGATCCTTGTTTTTTCAGATAGGTTTTTTTTTTCAGACTGTATACATCTTCTCAGGATTTACAGAGGATTTTAAAAATATAAGTGGTTTAGGCCAGGGATGGGCAACAGACAGCTCAGGGGCCACATGTGGGCCTCTTGCTTTCTCATTGTGTCCCTTTAGCCACCTTTAAATATCACTCAAATATATGCAGCTATAGAAATCCTCACAAAATCTGTCATGCCAAAATTCTGAGTAGAATTTTTTCCAAGGAAATACCGCTGTAATTGTTTCTTTGAAACTCCCTATTTTACATTTGTTAAAAAAGAATTAATAATGTGTATAAAATATACTTTCAAAGACAGTTAATGCTATGTAACTTCATCAAAAAGTTGCAGAACTGGTTTGGATTTCGTGTTTAGCTCATTGGATTAAATATTCGTCTCATATGACAGCTATATATATATATATATATATTACCCCTTTCAGACTGGCCAAAAAACCAGTGTAAATCCGGCAACAATCGGCTCCTGTCCGCAGTTTGAAAGGGTCTAATCGGCATTTTGACCTGAGTCGACTTACCCTGCAAGCGACATGGGTTTTTATCGGCTCGTCTCCAACCGGCTTCAGTATGAACATCACACCCGGGTCAAGCTGCTAAGTTACAGATGATGTCGGCGTTACGTGCTCATGGCATAACATCGCGCCCGTCTCCTCTGTCTGTAACTTACGTGACTCTTTGCCATCTCAGCAACAAATTCCATCTGCCTTTTTTATCATCAGCGCTGAGTTTGTACATTTTTAAAGAGGGACAAAAGTACAAAGTACAGAAAACCATGTCCACGGCGTCCATGCTCTTTTCCATTGTTTACGTGGTTGTGTTTTGTCGCGCCGATGACGTCATCAATGTGATGACATCAGCTTGATTTGTTTTTTTTTTTGTCTTTCTTTAGCCTTATTTTGATCCTAATTTAAAAATTACTCTTTATATTTGTCTTATATGAACGCCCAAACATAGAGATAGGTTATGTTTTCATTCTCAAAAACAGTCTTAACTGCTAAAATCACAAAGGGACCACACCACAGGGATTTTAGAAGAAGAGAATTCACTTTTCATGTTAAGGCTACATTATTAGAGTCATATAACATAAGCCTAAAGTAAAGCCTTGCTTCCCCTGAATGGTCTGGTTTGGTTCAGTACAGTGCGGTTTGCAGTGGTAAGCACTGATCTCGTTCTCGTCTCCTTCACTCAAGGAAGGGGATGTAAGCCGGGCAGAGAGGGTCACGCCAGTTATGCTTGATGTCACAGGAGCAAGACACAATAAAGAGGTCTAAGGTAGAATGGGACTGTAAACAAAGAGCAATAATGGAGGACCTCCAGTACTCTAGTTCTCCATGGAGCTTTTTTTCATGTTTCCATTTAGAAACAAATCTCGAAACCCATGGCTTATTTGAGGCATGTATTTTTATTTTAACAGCTTTTGCATGAGAATTGGTGGTTTTAATGACCAATCAACAGACTGCAACACTTTTGCTCCACCCTTTAGGGTCAGTTTGGTGCTTTTGGTGCTCCTTTAGAGGGGTGCTAAAAAGTGGGATGGCAGGGGTTGGTTAATTGGGTAGCTTTTCTCCTGATTTTACAGTGAAACACCTGTAATTGTGTACCATACCAAGCCAAACTGAACTGCTGCACATAAAAAAACACATCACTGATGTAGAAAGTTCTCTGAAAATATTGCAAAATCAGCTTTTTCCAATATCAATCAGCCCTAATAATCTTAAACTTGCAACAATTTGGCCTTTGACAGTGAAGATTATTCAATAAGGCCCTTTTAATTACTAAAGTTGCCCATCCCTGGTTTAGGCCAACACAGGTTAGTTGCTTCTGTGAGTCACTGTATGAAATGCTCCACCAAATGACCTCTCTGTAGACAAAACAGTAAAGTAAGCTCTAGCAGACTCTCCACTGCAGAGTTCAGGGGTTAAATAAAGTTTATCCTGGCCCTATGGCATCACAAGTAGTGTTTGGTCTGTGATGAGCACTGTGACGGTTGAGGTGTGTGTGTGTTTGGACTAGAGTGACTCTACTGATCATCTGACATGAAGCTAGCTTCCACCAGGTTCACCCTTAGTGTATGTGTGTGTCTGTGCGTACATCTACGTCTGTCTGACCCAATGACAGCGAGGTCCCGCTCCTCTTCCTCCGCCCGTTCTTCCACAAGAGCGCAGGCTGCCAGCCATGTCACTTAGTCTCAGTGTATTGACCCATTTGTGCGGCTGATCGGAGGCACTGCAGCTCCCCAATCATTCAAATCACTTAAATGGAGCGCTCGCCTGCGCGATTGTTTCCCAACCCTGGGGGGCAAATTCACTTTATGTGGGGCATTTAGCAAACTCAATAGACAAGAGCTAATGTCATTTTGCTTTTGGATGGAGGGCAAATGCTGGCTGGCGACTGCCTTTTTGTTGACGTTTCACATTTGTCCACTGAGGTGAAATCAGCCATGTTGAAATCTATAGCAATCTCTTAATTGTCCATAAATGGATCCGCCTGGAGCATGTTTTCAGATACGGGTGTATTGATAATGAAGTCCTGCTGCAGTTTTCCCTCATTTTAAATACTTTTATGTCTTTAATCTTGGTTGTCTAATAGTTTTACAGTCGGTACTCTGCTTCATAATTGTGGATCTTGGAGAGACAATGAAAAAGTTCAGCACTGCCAGCACAAAGTGTTTATCTCGGGCGTTAAAAATCATCACATCTTCAGCCGTCAGCCATGTAAACGCTGTCAGAAAAATCATCCTGCCACCAATCCACCGCACTTCTCCATGCTAAATAATGGATGACGGAAGCCTATGAATCCATGAGCAAATGGTCTTTATTCACGTCTCAGTGCACGCATCCAACTGACGCACCGTCCATTCGCCTCATCCTCCTCTACACACATTTTAAGTGCACTTTGTCTGTGTGTATCCATGTCCCTGAGCCTATATGCACACTAACTGACAGCTCCCTGAAATGATGGCTTAACCTCTCATCCTGAAGGCCAGGCTTTGACATTTTAATCATTGATGAGTAAAAATAATATCAACACTTTGACTTGAAACAAAAAACTTTGTGAAATGTAGCTTTTCTGTCTCGGGCATGAATAATTGAGCTGGCTTTTCAGTTTTGAAGGTGTAGCTTGATGCGCTCACAGGCCCAGCGTCGGTCTCTCTGGACAAAGAGCTTTTGAGACAACAAAAAAGAACCACTCAATGGGGCTCAGTGTCCATTAGAAAAGAATGGAAAATTATGATGAAAAATACATCCAAGGGTCCAACAAAAGTAACAGTAACGTACAGTATGTTGCAACTGTGTCAAGAAGCAACCCCTGTGCTTCAAAAATAAGGCCAAAGTAGAAGTACTAAAGGTCCGTGGATGTCCTCTTTCCCAACAGGTTTACACAATGGATGGGGTTGTTTTATTTTTAATTCATCTATTTTGAATCACTAAAGATGTAAAGTTATGCCCCTATTTGTATCAATAAGGCCATGGTTGAACTAACTGACAAGCTGATAAGTTGTTTATTTTTTGGCCAAAAGTACTGACAGATTTAGTCATCTGGTGAAATATGGACCAAAATGCATATCAAATTTTTTTTAAGCTAAATGGTAGTTCTAAATATATATCTTGATATTTTTTCCCGATGAATAACTCAGAAATCACCAGACACAAGAGACCGATGGTTGGGGCTGCAGCTCACCATTTTACGTAGTCATCATATTGCACTTTGTGGCACTTACGTGAAATGTAGACAAGATCCATCATGCTCAAGCATTTTTGCCACCTGTTTTTGGCAATTTTAGCAAAAAAAACATCCTGCTGCTCATCTGAGATCTTTAACACAAATCTTTCAGCTGCTATTCTTCATTTTACCATCCAGCCTCATTTGCTTCAGTATTATCACTCTCATCTTTCGTTCCCTCATGTTGGCACTGCAGAACGGACTGTTATGGGATATATTGATATTTACCGTCTACATTGTCTTGTTTGAAGATACATTGAAATTATTCAAAAACTCAAGATATCTCGGGGCCCTATCTGCCCATTGGGGTCATCTTCATCTGATGCTCTCATTAACTGTAAAGCATGATATCAACTTTGGTGTTCGAGGCATATGATGAAACATGAAAACCTGAGCTGTATTCTTCTGATGCAATATTGTACATATTGATTTTTAAGAACATGGTGACAGTTCATATGATAAAAAAGCCCTTTTTGGACCATACATACAGCATTTTATGGTGCATTTAAGTGCATTTTCATACCTTTGCTTAACGATCCACCTCACCAACAGTTTACTTGAGATATAATATGGTGGCCCTCACTGTTGGTCTATGTCCATGTTTAATACACTGTGGTTGTTCAGTGTTATATGATTGTTGAAAAATTGCTGAAGAAAATATCCATTGAATGAGTTTGTTGTTGTTAGACTCAAACTTTTGCAAGGGGCAAAATACAGAAGCATTGAACACAAATATTTTTTTAATAGAAATCAAGGACTATTTCTATTTTAGTATTGCCTCCAGGTGCTTTTTTTTTTAGCTGCAAGGAAATAGCAAGAAAAGGATATGGATATGTAGATATGAATTGATGTCTCTAATACCTTAATGTTTAAACTTTCAAACACTTTTGACCGGTAGGTTATTGCTAGCATATAATACTTGTGCACCACAAGTAAAAAATGGATGCCCTGTGATAAGGGATAATCAAACTAACCAACTAACTGCCTTATGACCTGCTGCATAATTATATCCAGAGGATGAACTTGAATTCTGAATGTTACACTAGTTTTACAAGAAGGCAAACTAAATACCAGCCCCATGAATTTTTAAAATAATGGTTTTGTTTAATTTTTTTTAACTTTAATTTTACCACATATTTTTAGGCAAACATTAGTTTAAACCTCTTTCCAAGCAATGACTGCTTAAGAGAAGTCAGAGAGGAACAATAACCAGTTTCTCTATGCTGTGACTGCTTGAATTGATGAGTGCTATTTACTTTTTGCAACTCCATTCAATTGTAATTAAAAGTACAGAGATTAATTTATCTGTGCATCAATTCAACGCTACAAACTGAAATAACTAAGAGGATTTTATTGATTGCTTGGAGGGGAGAACCAATCAGGACTCTGGCTGGTTGTGGTTGGTTTACTTTTTACAGTTTTGGACATAATGGAGGAAAAGCTGTCATTGTTTAATTTGGTCCAGAAAAAGCCAATCATCTGAATTAACCGAAATGGTTGGTGCCATTTTTGTATGGTGCTGTAATTGCTGCCTCAAAAGCTGACACTTTGGTGATTTATTCATTGCATGTGGCCATCCAGAAGTCCAGACCATATTGATTTTATGACATTAAGTCTCGTTTTTATCAGTCTGCTGCCTCCTGCTCCAGCAGCACAGCTAATCTTTGTCAAGATGCCAAACAGTAATCAGAAGTCAGGGCCCGGAAGAAGAGATCTGAAGAGGTCAATGAGGAGGACAGAAGATAGAGACATAGATCAGTCATTTTATCTTAATTCAACAATTCTTTATGGTGATGATTCATGACAATGAAATGATACGGGAAAAAATTAATTAGTGTACTTAAATGTGTTTAATAATAAAGTTTGCATACCAAATGCTTTAGAACTGAAGATTATGTTAAGATTGTCTGAATGGTGCAACGATGTATTAACAAAAAGACAACCGCAGAAGAGCTCAGATCCCTTTTTTATATGTGTTTCTTTGATTGTTAATGTTTGGACTGAGATAAGAACAAAAAACAAACAACTCTGCTGGTTTCAAATAACTCTCATTATTATTGCACAAAATCTCTACCGAGGATTGTCATGGATTTGACAACAGGGCGTTAAATTGAAAATAAGAAATGCTCACAGTGTTAGAGTTGGGAAACTTGATCATCAATCCATCTAATCATCCATCCACCCATTCAACAATCACTAAATCTACAGAGGAATCCATCCAACCATTCCTCCAACCAACATTCATCCAGCCATCATCCATAAATCATTATATCCATCTATCTTCCATCTTTTTACCTTTTTGTCTTTCATTCTAATCATCCAACTTTCCATCCATCCTTCCATCAGTCCCTTCATCCATTTATCCATTCTACCCAGCCATCCTTCCGCTAACCCATCCATATATGTGCAAATCTAAAAGTTCATCCATCCATCCATTGATCCATCTCTCCATCCATCATCCAGCTCTCATCCATGATTTCCTGTCATTGTTCCCTATCCCACTACCCATCAGTCCCTTTATCATCTCTCTGTGCATCCATAGTTCATAAATCAGATATTTCACAAATTCATCAATCTCTTTCTTTTTACCTATCCAGCAATTCTTTATCATTATATCCATCAACCACCCATTTCTTCCATCCATCCATCATCCATTACTCCATAGAAATCACCAATCTATCCAACTATCTTTCAAGCAAGGCCTCCATCCATCTCTTAGTATTTCATCCGTCTATTCATACACCAATACATTTGCAAATCCTGCATCTCTCTTTCAAGCAATTCTTTCATCTTTCTATGCATCCATCCATCATCATCATCCCATCCATTAATCTTTGCATCCATCCAACTGTAGCTTTATAAATTCACAAATCCCACAATCTATCAATCAAGCAATTCTTCCAACATTCTATCTATCCATACATCCATCACCATTCTACCCATCATCCATCCATCCATTTATCCATCCATCCATAAGTCAGTAATTTCACAAATCCATCCATCTATCAAACAAGTCTTCCATCCATCTATACATGATGTTTTCAGCTATTTATTCATTCATCCATCCATAAATCAGTTAATTCACAAACCCTCCACCTACCTATCCAGCACTTCATCCATCTATTTATCCATCTATCTATCAGTCCATCTATGCATTTATATAACCATAAACCAGTAAATTCCCAAATCCCCCATTTATCTATCCAGCAATTCTTCCATCTATCATGAATTCATCCATCAATCTATGGATATATCTGTTCATTGTCTGAACTTCTGGTCCCATTTGGGTTGCAGGGAACTGGGGCTTGACTTGGGTGCCATTGGACAAGAGGCAGAGAACACCCTGGATAAGTCGTTGCAGCTGACATATGCAAAGAAACATAAACATTCACACTTGCGCCTGTGAATACTTTGGAGCTGAAGTACCCATAGAAACCCATTCATGTGCTGGGAGGGGGCCTCCATTTAAAGCCCCCTCCCCCGTCCAACAGGTTTTCAAAGATGGGACATTTCTGCTGTGAAGTGACTGCACAGAGCGTGGAAAAACAAATTGTGTTGAGTATCCCTGGTCTTCTGGTTTGTCTTCAAAACAGAACACCTTGCATCGCAGTCTGCTGTCAAATAGACGAGGCGGCCCAGATGATCAGTTTGATAAATGTCTGAGTAATTAGTGCTAATGAATCCCACCAGGATAGATTAAAAATCATCCTAGAAAGGAAACCTTGTACTCCAGTGAAAGACTGCGCCTGTTGTTAATGCGAGCGCTTCCTGCAGTGTTGCTTCTTGGGATGCGTAGTGATGGACTGTGACTGGCTGCGGCTGTTTCTCCGAGCAGGGCCGTTCCCCAGGTGCAGCCTGTGCTGCAGTCACTGAGGAGGCCTTGTAGTCATTTGCCTCGGCCTGATGCTGCCTGCTCTGCATTCAGCAGCAGTCGGGCCGAGCGGGGGCCGACCCCCCAGCACTGCTGCAGAGATACACACACACACACACACACTCACAATCACACATGCACCCACGCGGGGGCTTCTTTTCATTCAGCACACGAGCTAAAGCACAAGGGCCGTCGGCCATCACACAGATTCTCTTTGCTCTGCTCAGCTCTCCCCTCATCTCTCCTTCATTTCTAGCATTTCTTTTCTGCCTGCTCCTTGTGCTCTCTTTCTATCACTGCAACACATGCTAAAGGCCCAAGTGATAAAGACTGTAAACCATATCTCTTTTTTTTTATTTGAGCTTAATGAAGTACATGGCATATATCAATATTCTTTCCAAGGAGAAATGACAAATGATTGTCACAATACCAAAAGTATAATTGCTAATATACCTTAACACTCAATAACTTTGATACCTGTAAGACACAACAGCTATTTGTTGGTGATTTATTATTTTTCGTTGCAGACAAAGTCCTGCACATTGTCTATGATAACATTTGGAAAAGTGAGTTTAACTGGTAGGAAATCAACCTATTTTACTAAACACTGCCATCATATTTTTGCATTTTAGGTAGCAGTGCACGATATTTGATATTTGAAGATATTTCTGAGCTCATTATCATGGATATCGGAGGCAAATATCACTGGGCTTATTACCTACATGCATGAATTCATGATCTATGCCTGCTTGGTTAAAACTGATGATGATTCACGTCCCTTGTCAAATGGATGATAATGATATAAAAAAAATGTGTTACCCCAGGGGTTTCCTAACATTTTGGCCCATGACCCCCAAAAGTAGCAGTGCCAGGAATTTCGGATTCCATTGTATGCATGGTGACGGGGAGCAGACCCCTCCTTTACCCCTGACATGTACAAACAAACATGTTAACAGTTATTTTCACATTAATTTCATTTCAGCATAAATCTAAACCAATGACTATATTCAATTCAAAAATCAAACTAGTTTATAAATAACAGTATAAAACACACAATTCAAAGTCATGAAGTATTGTGGTATCTTGTGAGCCCCTCTCAGTGTCCTGTAACCTTCTAAGGGGTTTCGATCCCCACTATGGGGAGCACTGGCTTTCCTATTGTCTCATTTGAAAAAACATTGATATATGTAAATATATATATGCCTTGAAAACTGAATATGTTGCTCAGAACTGTCCCATACATATGGTAAATTAATAGATGCAATATGAATAAATTCTCCCACAACAGCATCAGATAAACACCAGTGATCACATAGACAGAATATATTCTGTGAACCATGTCTGAGTGCTGCTGGGTTTAGAAACAGTTGTTTTAGGATTTCACAGATTGTTCTAACACTCTCCGTCTGGCCATTTGCTGAACCATCTTGTGCATTTCACAGTTTCTTTCATGTTTGTTGACATTTGGGATGTGTGTTGGAGTTATTTCTGCAGCCAGCCTCAAGCCCCGTAGCCACCGCCGAGAGGGAGAGGAGCCAGCCACGCTATGTGGGTTTAATTGGCTGTGTATAATGGGCCTTTGAAGAAAATATCAAGAGTTACTATCAAAACGGCTGCTGGACCTTATCATACGTTTTCAGCGCCCACTGTTTCTCCTCCATCCTCCTCCTCCTCCTCCTCCTCCTCCTTTTATTTCAAGACAAATACAAAGCTCCATGCTAATGTCTATGGATGTTTCACAGATAATGTGAGTTAAACCAAGATGACCCTGTACTCTGTATGCAGTCTAACAATTCAAGTTCTTTCTAGGTGTTTTAAAATCAAGAAACCACATTAAGGTTGTCTTCGTGTGCACAGGGAGTGCGGCGTTTTGATCCTGAAACGTCACACTGGGCATGAAGTTCTTCTCAGTCTGTTGAACTCTTGTTGGTCTCAGTGTGCAAAATGGAAAACTTTCATGGTTACACTAAAGTTCAGTTGCCTCCTAATTATAATAGTTCTTCTTATAACACTAATGAACACCAACTGTTGAACAAAACCTTTTGTTAGTGATTCATATGTGACAATGTTGACTGGCAACCAATGGCTGTCTGTGTCTGTGGTTGCTTGATTGAAACCTACAAGAGTACCCATGAATGCTTTTTACAAACAGAACTTGATCAATTTTTTAGGTATTTTCTGGATTAAAATCTGAAAAAGGAAATATTGGCTAACATCAGTTAACATGGTCACAAGTTAAACTGTAACACTGATTAGACTTGTGGTTGTAAATGATTTGAAAATGAAACAGCAAAACAGCACATCACAGACTTATTATGTGTTTTTGCGTTTTCATGTGAAAAAAGACGCTTCAGAAAACTTCACGGGAGGATCATTGTTGAAAAGTTTGGAGAAAACGCTCCATTTTTAAAAATACCCGCCTACATGTGGGCATATATCCTTAATCCCAGTTTGATTGCTGCATGCTCTCTCAGTCTTGCTGCAATCTTGGTATTAAAAGAGGTTGGTAACTGGCAACCTGGGGGCCACATGTGGCCCTCCTCCTCCCTCAATGCAGCCTACCAATCAATTATCCAAAATTATAAACATGGAAGTTATGAACCTCCTCAAATTAAAGGCAGGGTTGGTTATCGCGGAAAACTAGCATACATTTTCCAAATTATTTTTTGTTTCGGCCTTCTCTGCCTCCATCTTTCTTTTCCTGCTCTGTTTAGCAGGAGGAGCGGTTACCAGTAATCGGGGTATAGGAAGTTTCTCTGCCATTCTCCAGCGTACTTGGATCCCTCTTAGCTCGGCTATGAGCATTGATTTAGGGTCTGTGCACGCCGGGAAAATGTACGCGCAGAAGGTGGGCAGAATGGCAGTACGGGATTTAATTGGTTTAATAAATTCGGTCCGAATCGCTGTGATTGGTTAGTGTTTTCCCTGTTTTACTCCTGCTGTAGACAGCGGCTATTTTTTGCTCTCTTTTAAGAACACATCATGCATTGATTGCCATCGGGACATAACGATCATTTTATCCAGTATAACCAGAAGTGTATCTAAATCTGATTACCAAACCTGCCTTTAAAGCCTGATTTGCCTTTATAGTGTAATGTGCAAAGGGAAATCGCTTTACAATGTGGAAAATTACATCATTGCTATAATAACCTTTAAAAACTGGTATAGGTTGACAAGAAATTAGTAAATATGATATGTTGTAATAGTCGCTATGAAAGCCTTTACTGCTAAATGCATTAAATTGCATTTTAATCTCATTAGATTTAGGTTCTCCCTTTTAGTTTTCAGCTCAAACCTTTAATTTTTGGCATCATAAATTCAGATGAAAGCCATATGTCTCTGTGTAAGGTAGAAACCTCACATCTTCACAATGATTTACTTGCAGGGAATGCAAAAAAAATTAATTTTTAAATAAATGAACATTGCATGAAATCTGTATTGTTTTCTTGAGGGCCTGCTTTAATACAATTTATCCCTCTTAAAGTAAGAACAGTACAGAGTGGTTCAGGGATGATACACTTTTGAAGGCCAATGTGTAAGTTAGCCTTGCACTGATTCTCTCGACTTAAAGCCTTTGGAATTATTCACTCGGATCAATACTGATAATAAGGTCTGTGGCAAAGAACAAATTATTAAGGTTATTTGGATATTCTTGATGAATGAGTCTAATTTCAAGATTTTCTTAAGCCTTAACATAATTGGTGGGAGTCAAAAGCTATTATCAAGCTATACAACACGGTGGTTCAGCTAAGAAACAGTTATGATATCCCCAACTTATAACATCACAATGCAACCTCTTGTTGAGAATTTCCTCCTGATCAAACTGGTCCTCATGGCTGCAGCAATAGCATGTGTGTTGTTGATTATTTCAAAACAATCAGAAATGCTTTCTGTATGGTCTCTGGCAATTTTTGTAGGCCTTGTTAGCAGTTTTTTTTTTGAAGAAAATGTCCTTTTAAAAACTAATTTAAGCTTCAAAAGCTGGGAAATATCAGATGCATTTTATCATGTTAAAATCTTGTATGCAAGTGTTTACCACAAACCTTCTTATAGGTTTTTACACCTAAAAGGTATTCTAAAATCCCGTTTAATTTTGACTTTTTACTACTTCCAAACTCACTTCAGTGTTTTTGGACTCATTCCTGTACCAGTATGTTAAATCAAACTTTCTCATCCCTGGCTCAAAACATGCTTCTAAATCTGTTTTTTTTCTCAACTTTGAAACTCCTTAGCACTATCAGGCTGAGATAAAATTGGTATTAAGTCATTTATTCAGCACAAAGTATTGAAAAATTAGTTGAAATTAAAGAAATGTGACAGCCTGTTCTCATAGAACATCCTATATTATTGGCCGCCATGTCTTTAGAGAGATGTTTTAGGCCTACACTGTTGTTTGCTCACACCTACGGACTTGATTTTATGCTTTTTAGTATCCAAAGTTTGTAACATTTCTGCTTCCTACTATGGATTCAGTCTCTCAGGGAACTGTCCAGAGGTGTTAGACCATGTTTTGTCAGCCTTTCAAAGCACCGTTGATTGGCAGGTCATTGCCATCCTGTGTCAGAGTGTATTTTTAGATCCCATCACTGTATCCCTGCTTCCCACTGTAAACATTAGTCTGAAAGAAGGCGGCTGGTCATATTTGGTTCTTCATGTGTTGTTGCCCACAGGTAGAGCGGCATAATAAATGCCTTTTGTTGGCAGCAGCCTTGCAGCTCGCTCACTCACTCGCTCGCTGACGGTTTTGCCCTTTTCTTAGATTGTGATGTAGGAAGCGCAGCCATTGGTGCAGCACAACCTTGAGCTGGGGGCTGGGGTGGGTGTGTAATGGTTTTACTGGTCCCTGTGTGGTGGAGATGTGATAGGAGAGGAAGGAAGGAGGGAGGTAAGGAGGGGGGGAGAGAGGAAAGGAGAGGATAGCTAACTCTCTCTCTCCGTCCCCCATTTGCTCGCCCGCTCTGTCGACAGGCAGGGTTGGGACTGTGACGTGTGACAGGCTGGATGTGGAGTCGTTTTTTCCAGCGTTGGTCGTTCTGTCAGCCCATGATTGGCTGGAGTATTGTTATTCACACAGAAAAATGGGTCAGGTGGCCTGTGGAGAATGGAGTGTTTGTATGGATGGATGGACGGACAGCACAAACACACACACACACACACACACACACACACTGAATACCTACACATGCATCCCACACGGCAGCAGGATTATACTCTGCGAGCCGAGCGCTGGTGGCAGATAAATAACAGATAAATGAAAATAAATCCAGGTTATGTGTTAAGCGTCTCTCGTGTTGAATTCGGTGTGCTCTCTCACAGGCTGCTGCGAGCTGTTTCTCTCTCCTCACACTCGGTGGCGGGGGCTTAGCGAGATAAATAAAGGGTTGCACTGAAGGAAAAAAAAATACTGGGAAGAAAATCAATACCTGTGTGCATGAATCTAGCTGCAGCTGACACAAAGCATTATGGGAACATGACGGGTAGATACACTTGGGCTGGGCAACGTGCAGGCTGTATGATTGGCCGGAAGGTTAAAAAAACATAGAGACCCACAAGCACACAGCGTCCAACAGAATTTGTAAATTCATAAACATAAATGATGAAATTTCAGTGCTTTGAATCATTGACTCTTGAATTCTTGACTCTTAAATTCGATTTTACTGCATTTAAAATTGTATCTTTAATTGCTCGCCTTGTTTCATTATCAGACTATTTGAGAAAGAAAAACATTAAGTAACACCTATCAATAATTCTTTCTATATGGATCACATTTTTTCCTCTCTGTGATTTTTGAAATGTAGTCAATTGTCATGCTTTATATTCAAAGTACAGTTTTAAAGTGTCTGCCTCCACCTGGAAACTCTCCAGTCTGTCTATGCTTTATTTACAGACAAATCTGATTAAACATTTTGCTTAAACAGCTGGTCAGTGGTCCTGCTTTCCTTCACAGTGAGGTACAACTGAATTGATCATAGTTAATCTCAATGACAAAAATACACTGCATTAGCTCAAATCTTAGCAAATGTTTAAGTCAGTGTTCCTTGTTGGACTTTATAGCCGCCTTAACAATGTTCCCTCTTCCCCCTTAACTACCGTTGTATGAAAAGGAAATGATCAGTACTAATAAGCAATTGTGATTTTTTTTTTCTCAGTTTTTCATTTTGTTCAACAGCAAAGTTGCATAATCTTTTGCATTCAATGCAGTTAAAGTTACATCTTTTGTTGTTGTAAAATAACTGTTTTACAATCTCATTTTGGCTAGGTGCAGCCTGCCCCTTTTCACTGTAGAAGAATAAGGCCACGTGGTACATGGTCAAAACTCCATTTTGTGTTGCAGCCTGAGTTATGGGCTATAATATTCATACCCAATATGGACAGGTCAAAGCTCGGGTCATAGCTTGAATAGCTTGAAAATCTAAATTCTAATTTCACAATCTTGTAGCAAATAGGCAAAGTGTCACCTTGAATGGCTAAGCTGGCTTAAAACATTGGTGTTTGTTTTATATTCTGTCAAAATCAGATTATATTTAACATTGGCCCCATTTGTCTGACAAGTTAGAATCAACATCCTTTTGCAAATTATGAACAGCTTAAATAAAGACCTGAATTATATGGATCTAAAAGTGCACAGAGAGCACAAATCTCCACCAAGACATTTTTGATATTCCTAGCCAAGCTATCATAAAAAAGTGGAAAGCATGCCCTATCTCTTAATTTTAACAAATCCTGACCAACATTCAGAAAACTTCACCAAAATTAGTTGATACCTTTTTGAGTTATCTTGCTCAGACAGACAAATGCTTGCATAAACATAACCTCCCTGGCAGAGCTATTAAGTAAAAATATCTACAGATGTGACAAGCAACAATATTACATGTTCAGTGTGATTAATGAGATGCGTTGGCTTAACAAAGAGCTACATCTAAATTAAAATAAGCTGTTAAGTTTCTATTACTGCCATCAATGTATAGCCTGTTGGAGAGCTTTCCATATTCCACCTTAAAAATGATTCCTACTGCTCTTTTTTGTATGAATCAGACAGTAAGTAAACAATTAAAAGATGTCACTATCTTCTGATTTTACTCAAATTTCCTAGTTCAAAGGTAATACATAAATGTGTTTTCACATATGCTAAATGAGCTTTCTTTACCCTTTGAGTTTGTCATCCTCAAAAACAAAATTCAGTTATTCTCTGAACTTGTAATCCAGCATTTGGCAAATGCATGAACTTCATTTAGTCAGACAGCTCATGTTAATATTTGCTTAAAACATTCACTACATACAGAAGGATATCATGTTTGAATTTAGCGTTGAGGCCCCAGCCTCATCACTTTTCCCAGACTTATTTTAAGTGCAGAATTTCAGAGGTGATGATCACCAAAGCCCCCTGTTGAAGCCTGCAGGTCGATGAAGTGGTGGTGGGGGGTTGAAATCAAGTACGCAGTGTGGATGCAGGGCAGAGTTGGCAAAACTAGCAGAGGAAGAGCAGTCGTACAGCCTTATCAGTGTGCCAAGTAGGTAGATGTTTGTCAGATGACTGATTGTCAATACATGTTATGTGCATTAGCTCAAGTTGTCTTCCTGAAAAACATGCATAGGTCTCATTTTTGTTCAGATTTATTGGGGGACTGATTTTTTTTTTAACTATTATTTTAGTCTGGCTATGTCATTTATATGCTTTCTTGTTCACTTCCTTCTGAACCATGACCAACATTCCCAGGAAATTTCACCAAAATCAGTTGATTACATTTTGAGTTATCTTGCTCTGACAGACAAATGCTAGAAAATAACCTCCTGGACTTATTAAATGTGTGTTATCTTGTGCAAACTACAGTTACACTGAAACCTTACGTGTCATTAAGACACAAATTAAAAGTTAAAGACCCCAAAGCAGAGCCTTGTGGGACCTTCAAAGTTAATGCCCATCTATTCAGATGAATAGCTACACAAAGTTTATAGGGCAACTGGGCACATATTGAAATAACCTACGCATTGTTTTTCCTTAGTGTGAATTAAAGTAAGGAAATGATCTTGCATCCATATTCTCCAGCTCTTCGCAAAGGATCTCATTCTACTGACCTGCCCAGTTGCAGTGAAGTTTTTTGTTCAGTGTCTGCTAATGTTGTAATCTAAATTTCTGTAATAAAAGGGAGAATAACTGATAAATGTCACATACTAAGTCCTACATGGCAGTGAATTGTTGTTGTAATGACTTCATTACATCATAACAGACAGAAAACAGGAGTTAGCAGCTGTAAAATCATTCATATAAAAGCTGTATGTCACAGATTTGTGTGAGGTGTCCAGCAGCTCTGTAAAACACGACTCTTAGATCAGACTGTGTGCTCACTTCATGTGTCTCCACACATGGCTGTGCTGCTGCAGCCTGGGCTCAGACTGACACACATATTAATTAAATTGGCTGATGCCCTTCTCTCTCTCTTTACTGCACCGCGCTGCAATGATCACACTCCCTCCTCCGTACTGTGCTGTTTGCTCACCAATAACCGCAATTTGTTCTTTATTAAACTCTCGGGGCTGGGAACAATTAGGGTGTGAGCTGGAGGTGGTGTGTGAGTGTGTGTGTGTGTGTGTGCACGCATGCGTATATTTGACTACAGGCCTGAAGGTGGACGAGGAGGAGGAGGGGGAGATACTAAACACTGCTTAATCTTTGATAAACAGTGAGGTCTCCTTTGTGCCGCTGCAGTTTGGCACATCTTCTCCCTCCAGCTCAGCACTGTGCCGTTCTGTGCCGATCCGAGCTGTGCCGGGCTAGCTCACAGCCACTGCCTCCGCCACTCGCAGCCCTGGATGACTGCCAGGTCATGCATGGCTCCCTGCCAAGATACAGATTAGCTATAAGCGCAACATGAGCTAATCATGGAAGGAGCCACCAATTAATTGGCACTTAGACATTTTGTGGACTGTATGGATTTAGGGCTGCATTATCACAGGATCAGAGTGATTGGCATGTGTAGATACTGTCTTCAAATGTCATATATCCAAGGAAGCAAGGACTCAGTGTGTGGGTGTTTGGATGATAAGAGAAGTTTCTGCTACGTTTATAAACAGATATGAGGTTGGACATTAAACTGCACAGAGGCCTATAGGCTGCATGTATAGCCACCATAAAGCACTCCGTACATTTGTGAACAGCTTTGTAATTACATGATTTTGATATGAAAACATCATCATCTTGACTTTTATCAAACAGACTCAGTCCATAATTGAACAGAAATAAGCCTTTCTCTTTGTCATAATTCGTCAAGCTCTCAATACAGTCCATCACAAGATACATTTTAATTATGTGGTGAAAAAAAGCAATATCAAACGGCACATATGTTTGTCTTCTTGTATCTCACATTGCATCAAATTATAATATAGAACCACCATACAAACAATAATCATTCTTTTCAATGCAAAGGAAAACTATGACTGGACAAATAAGAAGAGTGTGGTGCTGATGTTCAGTAAGGTCTGAAATAGAGCTAGACGATTTAAAAAAAAGAAAAAAAAAAAGTATTTTCTGGCAGTTTAGAAGCCAAATAACAAAA